>CM056053.1:351932379-354332379 GCA_029574335.1 Rana kukunoris | reverse complement strand
CCTCATGGAAACACAAACAGCCTTCTGGAGGATTTTTACCAAGAAAGATGCTTGAAGGTAGGCATTTTAGACAATGTAGGTTAGGTACCGCCTCTGCCGGAAAGGATGGGGCCCCAGACTGTTTGTAAGATGAAAACAGAAGCCACCTTGGGAGCAAAGGTGCTTGAGGTGCACAGGCCCCAACTTGCCTGGAAGGAATAAGATGTAGGACTCTGTAGCTCCAAGTGCTTGCAGAACCGATATTCTGCCCCTTGAAGCTATCGCCTGAAATTATCGAGGAACACTGCCTCTCGAGTGATGTCCCACTAAGGACTGCTTTCTGATCAGGGCCGGATTTGCCACAAGGCCACCGAGGCCAGGCCTCGGGGCGGCAGTGGTGTAGGGGCGGCACGGCCGGCACTGCTCCTGCGGTGACTTCTTGGCTTTCACGGCCGCCCCTCTGATTTACATGGCCGGCACTTGCTGCTAGGCTGGTGAGGCTGTGAAAGACAGGTGCGCAGCGCGCTATTCAGTGACGTACTAACAAGGGGGTGGGGGAATTCGCCCAAGGTGTCACACACTAGGGGGGGTGTCGGGTGGCTGTGGCACCCCAGTCCTCCAAGTCCCCTGTATACAACAGAGTCAAGGTGTGGGGGTGCCCGAGTTGAGTGCGGACTGTACCGCTACCCGGGTGACAGTCGCACACCGGAACAGCTGCTGTGAGCAGAAGAAAAAAAAAACAGTCTCTCGCTCTCTTGTACAGCAAGGCGACTGGAGGGAGAGAGAGAGAGAGAGAGAGAGACGGTAAGGCAGTGTTAAAAAGAGGACAGGAAATTCCAGAGGAGTTGCAGGTGATTGGTTGCTAGGTGGTCCTAGCAACCAATCATTATCTTGTGATTCTGAATAGCAAAGTAAGGTAGGAACGAACAGAGCTATACAACATGGGGGGGTCCAGAGCTGTGCATGGGGGGGGGGGTATTGTGCAGAGGAGGTTCAGAGCTGTGTGTGTGTGTGTGGGGGAGGGGTTATTGTGCATGGGGTCCAGAGCTGTGTGTGTGTGTGTGTGGGGGGGGGGGGTGGAGGGGGTATTGTGCATGGGGTCCAGAGCTGTGTGGGGGGGGTGTAGGGGGTATTGTGCAGGGGGTCCAGAACTGTGTTTTATTGTGCAGGGGTCCAGAGCTGTGTGTGGTCGGGTATTATGTAGGGAGTCCCAAGCTGTAGGGGGTAATGTGCAGGGGGTCCAGAGCTGTAGGGGGGTAATGTGCAGGGGGTCCAGAGCTGTAGGGGGCTAATGTGTAATATAATGGAGTCCAGAGGTGCAGGGGGTTTTGTAATGTAAAGAGGTGCAGGGTGCTGTGTAATGTAAAGGGGTCCAGATTTGCAGGGTGCGGTGTTATGTAAAGGAGTCCAGTGGTGCAGGGTGCTGTGTAATGTAAAGGGGTCCAGAGGTGCAGGGTGCTGTGTAATATAAAGGAGTCCAGAGGTGCAGGGTGCTGTGTAATGTAAAGGGGTCCAGAGGTGCAGGGTGCTGTGTAATGTAAAGGGGTCCATAGGTGCAGGGTGCTGTGTAATGTAAAGGGGTCCAGAGGTGCAGGGTGCTGTGTAATGTAAAGGAGTCCAGAGGTGCAGGTTGCTGTGTAATGTAAAGGGGCCAGAGATGCAGGGTGCTGTGTAATGTAAAGGGGTCCAGAGGTGCAGGGTGCTGTGTAATGTAAAGGGGCCAGAGGTGTAGGGTGCTGTGTAATGTAAAGGGGCCAGAGGTGTAGGGTGCTGTGTAATGTAAAGGGGTCCAGAGGTGCAGGGTGCTGTGTAATGTAAATGGGTCCAGAGGTGCAGGGTGCTGTGTAATGTAAAGGGGCCAGAGGTACAGGGTGCTGTGTAATGTAAAGGGGTCCAGAGGTGCAGGGTGATGTGTAATGTAAAGGGGTCCAGCGGTGCAGGGTGCTGTGTAATGTAAAGGGGTGAAGAGTGCTGTGTAATGTAAAGGGGTCCAGTGGTGCAGGGTGCTGTGTAATGTAAAGGGGTCCAGAGGTGCAAAGTGCTGTGTAATGTAAAGGGGTCCCGAGGGGCAGGGTGGTGTGTAATGTAAAGGGGTGCAGGGTGCTGTGTAATGTAACGGGGCCAGAGATGCAGGGTGCTGTGTAATGTAAAGGGGTCCAGGGGTGCAGGGTGCTGTGTAATGTAAAGGGGTGCAGAGGTTCAGGGGGTGTTTTGCAATGTAAAGGGGTGGAGGGTGCTGTGTAATGTAAAGGAGTCCAGAGCTGCTGGGGAGGGCTGTGTAATGTAAAGGGGTCCAGTTGTGGAGAGGGGTTACAAAGTACTCACAAAGAAATATTAAAGGATGCAGAGGTATGCAGGAGACACAGTGGGGTGTTTTTACATTTTAAAGTGGAGGGGGGTATTTTCAGCCTGTACAATTAAAGCCAGTTATTTTCAGTGTTCTCGTGTGTGGAAATGTGTTTTTAATTGATAAGGATGAGAATGATGGGGGGGGGGGGGGGGGGGGGCGGCATTGAAGGACTCGGCCTTGGGGCGGCAAAGGGAGCAAATCCGGGCCTGTTTTTGATGCAAACAGTTCTGGCAAGAAAATCTAAGACCAGAATAAAAACCTACTGGGAAAAGTTATTCCTCCTTAGGGCAAAGTCTCAGAACTGATCTCGTGAATCATTCACCCCGACGCTCACATGCCCATTTTCCCTGGTGATTGCTTACAGAATTAGGTTGAGCTACAAATCCAGATCCATGTGAGGAAATGATTGCAACCCTGCAGAAGTTGGGAGGTTCCAAATTCTGCTCAGGCTGCAAAGGCTGTGAACCTGTTGCAGACTTCAGAGTAAGTAGTATTTGTTGATGTCCTTTCTGGAACCTTTTCAGGATTAAACCACTTCCAGAAGATGGCCGGGTCCTCCAATCCTTCCCCCTCAATTTACAGTCCATCGTGGGACAGGTGTTGTGGAAACACTGGTAGCTGAAGTGCTTGGTCCTGCTCATATTGCATGGCTAGAGTATACACAATGCCTGCGAGCCAATCGGCTTACTAGCTATTACAGTGAGACCCTGAGACAACAGGCTCCCCTGGTCACTTCATGACCAAAGGCAGTAGAAAAAAGGCATCTGCTAGGTGACTATTTTTTGGGTGAGTGAGAGCATTCACTTCCTCTACCAATGGGTGAGGGTAGGAAGAGAGGCGCCTTGTGAATGAATGGTTATGCAAACAGACTCAGCTGATGGAGGCCCCATACTTGAGTGATATGAGCAAGATCTTCTGATTAAAGACCCATTTATTTGGGAACCAAGTACTGCCATCAGTGGTGACAATGACAAAGAGAGCTTTCCGGATCTGATCAATTGAGGGTCCCCTGACATACTCATCACCAGAGGCTACTACGCATCTTTGGAGAAGCACTTTGAGTCGGTTCAAGTGCTGCCTTCTGCTTGGCCCATTCAAAGAAGGAGGAGAAAAGTGCTTCCGTGAGCATTGAACTGGGCCTCCATATTGGTGACTAGTCAGGTCACTGTCTTGACACCTCCTATCCAGTCAAATCTCCTCAAGCTGGCCAGAAAAATCTATTTTTTAACTAGTAGGTCATCTGGACTCCGAGCCAACTGTAGAATACCATCCAAGTAATAATGTAGTGGAAGCACCCCCATTTTCTCAGAGGGGCTACACAGAGATTAGAACCTCCATAAAGGTCATTGGTGAGGTGGAGTCCCTGAAAGGAAGACACATGAACTGGAAATACCCACCTTACGCCAAGACTTAGTATCTTTAAAATTCAACACTGGTACCTTCATGTCTGGTGGGAATGTGAGAGGATCCGCCCCTTCTGGACACAGGTATTTGAGTGTTACAACAAAATGTACGATGAATTACTGGTTCCCTCTCCTAAGATTGCTCTTCTCTCTATACTACCGGGATCAGTTACGTCACAGAAGCGAAATCTCCTCCGTTTCTTCATGTCCTCAGCGAGACAGCTCATACCTTCCTATTGGAAGTTGACCACAATCCCGCCCTTGTCACACTGGGTATTCTGACTCTGATTGTTGTGATAGCGATATATAATGCAACAACAACTATAATATAATGCCACGTACACACGATCACTTTTTGCGATGAAAAAAAACGGCGTTTTCAAAAACGTCATTTAAAATCACTGTGTGTGGGCAAAACGTCATTTTATGTCTTCAAAAAAACGACGGAAAAAAAATTCCAACCTGCTTGAATTTTTTGTGTCGTTTTTCAAAACGTCGTTTTTTGTGTCATAAAAAGTGATGGTGTGTGGGCAAAACGATGTAGAAAACGACGTTTTAAAACCCGCGCATGCTCAGAAGCAAGTTATGAGACGGAGCTTCAATGGAAAAGAGTGCCGTCGAACGTGGTGTACGTCACCACGCTTTGCTAGAGCTTTGTAGAAAAACAATGGTGTGTACGCAACGTCGTTTTGGAAAATGAAGTTTGAAAAACGTCGTTTTTTTTCATGATTCAAAACGTTGTTTTTTTTCATCGCAAAAAGTGATCGTGTGTACGCAGCATTAGGCTTCAAGTTGTGACAACTAAAGTCCCAGATACTTCCTTCTCGAAGTCGCAGGTAGGATCCAACAGCATACCCAAGTAAGTTCAGTCTCCAAACGGCAAGAGCAAAATGAGTTCCGTGATAGGTCTGATGAAAGTCTTTACAGTCCCTTGTCTTGAAACTTTCACCTCCACCTTACGTACCTTACCGTCATCACTAGGAACGCTCTTTACAATAAGTCCCATAGGCCACTCGACTCTTTCAGCTTGCTGATCCTTAAGCAGAACGAGATCTCCAACTTGGATGTTAGGGTTCAGGCGCTGCCATTTCCTGCGTCCTTGCAGAGTAGAAAGATACTCCATCTTCCAACGATTCCAGAAGCAGTTGGCAAGGCGTTGTACTCGCTTCCACTGATTGTAGCACAGATTTCCTGATTTAAAGTCTCCAGGTGGCACGGGAACAGACCCAAGCTTCTGGGTAAGAAGAGTGGCTGGAGTAAGGATAGTTGGGGTCTCTGGATCTGTAGACACTGGAACAAGTGGTCTTGAATTGATTATGGCAGATGCTTCAGCCAAGAAGGTGGTTAGAATCTCATGGTTAAGTCTTGTGGAGTTCAAGTCCATGAGCATAGAGTCCAGTATTTTTCGCGTGATTCCTATCATTCTCTCCCATGAACCATCCATGTGGGAAGAATGAGGAGGATTGAAAATTCATGTGCAGCCTCTTTCAGCTAAAAGGTCTTGTATTGGCCTAGAGTTGAGCTGTAACTCTCGACAAGCTCCAACGAAATTAGTTCCACAGTCGGATCTTAGTGTCTTGACTGGTCCTCTGATGGCAAGGAACTGTCTTAGAGCATTGATGAAACTTGAGGCATCCATAGATTCTATTACTTCAATGTGTACTGCACGCACACTCATGCAGGTGAACAACACTGCCCATCGCTTGCTATTTGCTTGGCCACCTCGGGTTCTGCGGGCTGTTACCATCCATGGTCCGAAGACATCCAGACCAACATGAGTAAAGGGTGGGTCAGTACTTAGCCTGTCAGCTGGCAAATCTGACATTTGCTGTTGCTGATGTTTCCCTCTCAGTTTGCGGCACTGAACACAGCTGTGCAGTGTAGCTGTAATCTGTCTTTTTGCTCCTATAATCCAAAGGCCTGCAACTCTTATGGCTCCCTCTGTGAAATGTCTACCTTGGTGTTTCACCCCTTCATGGTAGTGCCGTATGAGCAAAGTGGTGATGTGATGGCGAGCAGGTATAATGAGAGGATTCTGTTCTTGCTCACTGAACTTAGCCTTGTCCACCAACCCTTAACATGCCATTATTGTCAATGAATGGGTTCAGGTTAGCAATTGGACTGTTTTTTGGAATGTCCCCCTTGTCACGGATACTTCTGATTTCTGAGCCAAAGACATCCTGTTGTACACTGCGTATTACGATCAGTTCAGCTTCAGCAATGTCCTTTGCAGAAAGAAGCTTTTGGCACATGTGCCAACCTTGACAGTGAGCATCTGTGGGCTTCGTGTGAAAGTGTGAAAGCAGTGTGCAATATGAACTAACCTTGCGGTGGTGCGTACCAGCCTTGTCCACTTGGAGAAACGTTCAAAGCGTTGACAGCCCAAAGCATGTCTTTGTTCAGTTCTGGTGACAAGGGTTTTAACTTCAGGACAAACCTCTTGATCTTTGTCGGGTTCTAGAAGACTGAAGACATCAGCCGTGGTTTCTTCTGGATCAGCCAGCAAGAATTCAGGACCTGTTAACCAAGAAGAATTTACAAAGGCACTCGCAGACACTATCCTGGTGCCATGATCTGCAGGATTAATTTCAGATGGAACATAATGCCATTGTTCAGGTTTAGATGATTTTCTTATTCTTTCTACACGGTTGCTGACATAGACATAGAAACGTTTAGTCTGGTTGTATATGTAGCCCAGAACAACCTTGCTGTCTGTGTAGAATTTGATGTCATCTATCTGAATGTCTAGCTCACGCAGTATGAAGTCTGTAATTTCTACAGCTAGCACAGTCCCACAAAGTTCAAGCCTAGGAATTGTGTGTTCAGGCTTGGGTGCTAACTTAGCTTTCCCAAACAGAAACCCTACATGGGTTAGATTAGCTGAATCTCTTACCTTGAGGTAGGCAACGGCCGCTATGGCCTCAGTAGATGCATCTGAGAATATGTGAAGCTCTTTCCTCTGACTGGTAGCAAGGGAAGTTGGAGTGTAGCAGCGTGGTATACAGATTCCATCTAAGGCATGTAACGATTGTTTCCAGGACTCCCACTTTGAAAGTTTGTCTATTGGTAGTGGAGCATCCCAATCTTTGATAGTCTCTGAGAGCTGTCTAAGTATGGATTTACCTTGTATGGTGATGGGAGCCACAAATCCCACTGGATCGTATAGGCTGTTCACCACTGACAGAACTCCACGCTTGGTAAATGGCTTGTCTGCAGAGCTGACTTGAAAACCGACGGTGTCTTTTAATAAGTCCCACCGTAGGCCCAGACTTCTCTGCACAGGTGGCATGTCCATCCCCAGATTTAAACCCTGTGGCATGATCGCCAGGTCGAAAGGCTTTCATAACAGCAACACTGTTTGAGGCAATCTTGTGTAGTCTGAGGTTAGCCTCAGAAAGCATACCTTGTGTCCTTTGGAGCAGGTCTATGGCTTCTTCCGCTGTGGGTAAAGATTTAAGTCCATCGTCCACATAGAAGTCTCTCTCAACGAAATGTTGAGCATCTGCACCATACTCCTGTTCTCCATCAAAAGCAGTCCTTCGTAAACCGTATGTTGCAACGGCAGGTGAGGGGCTATTTCCGAAAACATGAACCTTCATGCGGTATTCAATCATCTCATTGTCCATGTTGTTGTCACGGTGCCACAGAAACCTTAGGAAGTTCCTATGGTCTTCTCGTACAATAAAGCAATGAAACATTTGTTCAATGTCAGCAGTTATGGCAACTGGCTCTCTTCTGAACCTCATGAGTACACCTACAAGGTTGTTGGTTAGGTTAGGACCAGTGAGAAGAATATCGTTCAGGGATACGCCCTGATGCTTGGCACTGGAGTCGAACACTACCCTGATTTGTTTTGGCTTACGTGGATGGTACACTCCGAAGAAAGGTAGGTACCAGCACTCATCGTGTATTTGAAGAGGTGGAGCTGGCTCAGCGTGCTCATTGTCAAAGATTCTCTTCATAAAGGTAATGAAATGGTCCTTCATTTCAGGCCTGTTCTTTAGTGTTCGTTGAAGTGAGTTGAATCTGGATAAAGCCCGTTCACGATTGTTTGGCAGTTTGACCTTTGCAGCACGAAGAGGCAATGGTGAAACCCAGCTGTTGGACTCATCCTTGAAGAATTATTTGTCCATTATTTTGATGAACTCTCTGTCTTCAACTGACAAGGCTATTTTGTTGTCGTCACTTGTGGTACAAAACACTGTGGTACCTAGGTTGTCGTCACAAGGGATAGGAGTGACATCAGGTACTTGGATGATGTCAATAGGCTTCTCCTTTACCTCATAATGGTGAGGGCAATCTTTGAAGTGGGATACACGTCCATTTCCTAACATGTAAGTTTTTAAGGAGTGGATCTCAGATGACGTACACATTCTATACAAGCATACATCACCCACTATTACCCAGCCTAGATCAAGTCTTTGTGCATAAGGGGCATCCTCAGGCCCATCACACTGCTTACGTACCTTATGTACTCTGAGAATGTCTCTTCCTAGCAAGACTAAGATTTCAGCATTCATGTCCATTGCGGGAATCTCATTAACAAGGTGCCTTAAGTGAGGATGGTGATATGCAGCCTCTGGAGTAGGAATCTCTTCTCTTTCGTCTTGTATCTGGTCACACTCAACTAATGTTGGTAGGAGTATGCCCTCTTTCCCTTCGATATGAGACACCATGAACCCATCGACCCTTCTGCCGAAAGTCTCTACACGACCAGAACAGGTTCTGAGAGTATACGGTGTGGCATGACCCTCAATGCCAAATATCTCAAAGAATTTAGGCTTGACCAGGGATCTGTTGCTCTGTTCATCTATTATGGCATACATCCTGGCAGCTTTTTCAGGTTGATCCTCTGGGTATACCTTAACAAGGCATATCTTGGCACAGCACTTGTGATCTAAACCTTCTCCACAGACTTCTGTGCATGAAGAAGAAACATTCTCCTTGGCTAGAGCGTGGCTTTGTTGCTCCCCGCCATGATTTGAGAGAGGGGTGGAGGTAGGTAGCTGCTGTGGGCTGTCTGTAAGTAGAGTAGGATGCATAGCTGTTACATGTCTTTCGCTACTGCATTCTGTGCACTTGATGACAACTTTACAGTCCTTGGCAAAATGACTATAAGAAGCACAGCACCTGTAGCATACTCCAAGTTTCTGGAGAATCTCCCTGCGCTCTTGTAAAGTCTTTGCTCTCAGGTCTCGGCATTTGTTAAGAGGGTGAGGCTTCTTGTGAATAGGGCACTGACGATTAGGATCTTTATCCCTATTACCCGAATCACTCTGGTATGCATGAGAGGATACAGGTGGTGAGATGTCTGTCCTTTTAACAGATATTGCTCTATGAAAGTCTCTGTGTTTAGCTGCTGTGTTATCATACCTTGGTGATGGTGATGATGATGAAGCAGGCAAGTTGGATTCACTGAAGCTGAAGCTGGGATCATTTCTCATCCAGGCTTGTTCACTGATGAACCTGCAAAAATATGAGAATGGGGGAAAGGATACGTCATAGTCTCTTTTGTACCTTGAGCCCTGCTGCGCCCATCTCTCTTGCAGGCCGTATGGCAGTTTAGACACCACTGGATTGACACCATGAGCAGTGTCCAGGAAGCTTAGTCCAGGTAGACGTGGGTCTGTCTTTACCAACTCTAACTCCATGAGGAGGTCACTTAGATCTTGGAGCTTGCGATAGTCTTTGTTCCCTATTTTTGGGAAGTTTTGCAGTCTCTTGAATAGAGCACTTTCTATGGCTTCTGAGCTACCATAGGCTTGCTCGAGTCTTGCCCATGCAGCAACAAGACCTGCATCTGGGTGGTCAACATGTACTGTCCTCAGTCTTTTAACACGATTTGCAGATTCTGGCCCCAGCGACTTTATGAGATAATCAAGTTCCTCCTTGGCAGTAAGGTTGAAATCAGCAATAGCAGCCTTGAAGGTTGATCTCCAGGCCCTGTAGCTCTCTGGACAGTCATCAAACCTTGAGAGGCTAGTGGTAATGAGCTCACGGCGTGCCATATATCTGGCAAAGTCATTCAAGTCTGATCTTTCACTCTTTGGTGTCAAAGTAACTTGTGGAACCCCTTGGGTGTGAAAGTTCTCTGGTGAGGAATGGTGAGGTTTACCAGGATAAAATGATGTTGCATGAGCGCTTAACTTTGGTGTAGTCTCTAAGGCTTCTGCTGGCTGTGGCTGGAGCTGCGGCTTGTTGCTGGAAGTCACCTTGTTGTTGGCAGGAGTTGATGTGGTTTGCTGCGTAGATGAACTTGTGTTGTGGACTTGAGGAGGCTCAGGCATTTGGAGCTGAGAGGTCACTGTGTTGAGAGTCAGAACAGTGTTGTTAGTAGGAGGTACAGGAGATGACTCTGTATCTTTGTAAGCATTATTCTTTAGCACATATTCACTGGTGCGTTCAATTGGATCTTCCGATTCTGCTGGGATAAGACAGTCTGAATTAGTACTTTGACCCATTGCTTGTTCAAGGACTTTCAGCCTTGCTAGCGCACCTGCTTCCTCTTTCTCTATTTGCAGAATCTTTATTTGGGATTCCATCTCAGCCTGGCGAGCTGCCATCTCTGCTTGAAGAGCTTTGCTTTGGGCTTCCATCTCTGCTTCTTTCTTAGCAAGGGAGCTTTGCGCTTTTCTGGATTCAGCATCAGCGCGGGCCTCTATTAGCTTGTCGCTTAATGTTGAACTTCTGGAGCGAGAGGATCTAGAAGAATGTGCAGTGTGCTTGGTTGATATTGATCTGTGAGATCTGGTCTGCCTTACACTGAGCATTTTGCACTAAGAGATCCCTTTGTTGGTTCAGTGCATCAGTCTTGGTCAGTTCTGCTGAAGAGTCCGCTATATTACAGTCTTGCAAGAAGGCAGTGTATTTTGCGGACAGCCGCTGGTAATGTTCATACGCAGCAGATAGGCGATCTATAGAGTCTCTTAATTCAGCTGGTTGATTATTAAAGTGTGGCAAAACTGACATGCAGTGTGAAGTTCTGTCCCAGAGGTCTGACAGCTTGCTGGAGAACTCATCTCTAGTATATTCATAGTTTTCTCTGAGTTTCTGTGTTGGTTTTATTGTACGCTTGGGTCTTACACTTTGTTCAGCAATATCTGCAGAGTCTGCTCCCTGTACGTCTGCCGGTTCAGAGGCATGAAGAATCTGCGTTGGTTCCGCCATAAGAGTGTTCAGAGCCTTGTCTAGACATTTCTCACGGTTTTGTAAAAAATGGTACTGTCTCTTTAAGAAGACAAACAGCAGCTTAGACAGGTGGGATAACACAGTTCAATTTAGAGAAACAGCTTTCAACATTCACATGAAGTGCAGTAAGCTTGTGCGACCATGTGCATTCACAAGATGTCGGCTGGCACTGAGCTTGATTGCAGATTAGGCACACACATATACCCAGCAGGCTGTAAGAATTCTATGCATCTTTTGACTATTCTGACTCCGATTGTTGTGATAGCGATATATCCCTTGCTGAGACCTCTATGCCTGGCCTGTAAAGGCAGATATACTCACTGCGGACAATCCTTGTCAGATAGCTGAACTCCTCAATACCGATTTATTCAAAAGAGGTGTTTATTCTTTAACTTCAGGGGTTACAGCAGATAACAGGAACAGCAGATGAATGGTAATAGTATTGTGCGGTCAAAAGATGATGCTTTTCCCAAGTACCGTGCAGATACATGTGTGTCCTTGTACATGTGGTTTGCTAGCTGAGGGAATGACACAGGAAGTACTGCACACAGGAAGTAGGGAGGGGCATACATAAACTGGAAAATATGTGGTAACTAATAAAGAATCACTGAAAACATGTACATTGCAAGAAAGGGCCACTAGATGGCAGCATAGGATAACACATAGATTTAGCTATGAGAAAATAGTTAGGCAAACCACACTATAAACTCTAATCTATGTAACAATGCTAATATTAACTGAGGCTATGCCTCTCATATTCTATGCCCCTGTTGGGGCAGCACACTGGGTATAAAATATGAACGACACTATGAGAATGGAGGAGATGGTGGCTCTTGATAACGACACTTTTGATACCTATAAACTTCTGTGGCTCATCTGGCTCCACTTCTCCTCCTCTGACACTCTGGCTAACATGTTGTCACCCCAGTCATGAGCGCTTCCTGATATTTCACTGCCCTAGGGCAAGGTGGATCCCCCGTTCCCCGCACACCCTATATTGTCCCCCCTGACTGATCTTTCAGCAACTCGAACACTTTGCTCTGATCTCTCTCTAGCCTTCTCCCTTTTTCCTTTCCTCTGCTCCCCTCTTCTTCCTTCTCCCCCCCCCCCTCTTCTTTTCCTACCTTTTGACGTCCCAGTTTCCTGACTTCCCATTTTCATTTTGATTTTTGTCCTGTTTGTCAATTTTTCTTTTATTTAATTTTTTCTTTTATTTTTTATTTCCTTTTAGTCTTATTGTTCTCTTACTAGCAATCCCGGCTGCAATTCTGCCATCTACGATGGGACCCTTGTGGTTGCATCTAATTGTTGTTTCATGTTGAAGTCATTACTGTTCTGATTGTGTTATACGTTGGTAGGAGTCCTGCTGTGGGCGATAGCCATTGGGCTGACTCCTTACCCCAATGCACTTTTGACTGTTTTTGGATTGTGACTTCTCCTGCTGTTTGTTCCATTTGCTAAAATACAAATAAACATATTTTCAACTCTAAAATTCAACACTGGCCTTCTTTGAATGAGACACAGGGGAGAATAAAAGCCTGTAAATCTCTCTGAGGGAGGACTTAGAATCATTCCCCATTGCAGGCGTATAATATTGATGTAATCAGAGCAAACATACACCTCCTGAGCGGAATGCAATATTCTTGTCAGGATGAAGAAATGGTCTGGAGGGTGATGTCTAAAGCACCAAAAGTAACAGAGTTTTTCTGTAGATGGCACTCACTTTTCCCAAAAAATGTGATTTACCATCTGTGTGCACATTCAACCAGACTGGTCCCCACCGCACTAGCCTGGGGGAGTGGGAGGGATCTCCCGTCAACCAGACTCCTGTAGTAGATGAAGGAATTAAATGAACAATGACTGAGTCCTTCAGAAAAGTGACCTTGCACACCCTTCCATTTTCAAGTTTTCCATTCTGGCAAAAGTATCTTAAGTCCTGAAATGTAGAGTGGACCAAACTAGCAGAAAGAACTCAACAAAACCTTGACCACCTATGGAATAATGTTTAGCATTGGAATGTGTTCGACATTCCAAGGATGTGTGCCACTCTATGAAACTTAAACACTTTTATATGGCAATAAAGGCCGACTGTGATCACCATCCATCTGCACAGCAAACTGAGGACATCCAGGGTTGAACGACGGTGAGTATCTTGGAATAATCGAAACTTCTAGTCAGAGGAAAAATCTTGTCATCATACAGGCATTTACAACCAACCTACTTGAGAACACGTTTGTTGACAAAGGACTGAGCTTTAAAGCCCCCTTCATTGTCACTGAAGGCAGTACTGCCTTAGGGGAACATTGATAACAACAAATGTTACGTCATCCACAAACCCATCGAGCACTTAAGCTCACTCACTGCTTACTTATGTAAAACTTCATATCACTACTGCCACTCTTCTTGAATCAGTCTCTTCACCTTTCCATTCATTGGGGATTATGGAAGGACGTGTTTTGAAAACATGAAGTACGGTTCTGACTTTAAAGGCAGTCATCTGGGTCATCCCATTCCAGGCCTGCTTAACTGCCCTTATGAATGACTGGCCCCAAGAGACATTCAAAACCTGCTTAGCTGCATCAAGGAGGACTACCAACCCACTTATACCTCTGGTGTAGCTAGGTATAAGACAGGGGTAAATGGCTTGGATAAAAGTGCCCTCAGAGCCAGAGACAAAGTGCTGTAATGGGCTTGAGACCTCTTTGGTTTGAAGGGCTCATTGTGATGCCCTGAACATCACAGGGCTGCGTCCTTGACTTTGCACCTGAAGTCTGCTGGCATAAGTGGCTGGAAATCTGAGTTAGAGACTCACTAACTAATTTCCCATAAACAGCCATGACTTGCTGACTTACAGCATCCTTTGTCTTTTGAGAGGTCTCGGCGGCAATATACATTGACATATTAGACTGGTAAGAGGTACACGCTGCAGGCCCAGCACTTTTTACCCATTGTCGCCATTAGCGCTCAGGGGAGGAGGAATGCTGACATTTGCTGGTAACTTTCTGCGCCTCCTGGGTGAGACCTGTGGGGATGGATGAGCCGCTGTCCACACTGGACTTGTCATGACATGGCACGCTCTTTTAGCTTGACTTTAAGAAAGAGCAAGAGCGGGCTAAGTTGCATTAGAAGATGAAGGTCACACTCATGGAAAGTCACTTTTTTTCCTCTTCTTACTTACCACACTGATGATCCCTACCTGAGCACATGGTGGTCTTGGCTATGTGGCAAAAAGTTCCTTTTTGGAGCAAGGATGTTAGCACTGTGCAGAAAAAAAAGGAGACTCAGAGAAAAAAGCACACAGATCATAGATATGTGCCTAAATCACCTCCCTCCCCTTCCCCATTCAGATGCAGCATAGGCAAAGGAAAACAGAAGATGTTTCCAGTGCAAAAACTTCCTCCCACATGCATGAGTCTGGACACGCCATAGCAAAGATGGCTGCCACATGAGGCCTTCTGCACAGTGAATACATGAGTGCCATAGCTGGACCTGAGACCGGAAACAGCCACAAAACCTGTACTGGATCATGCACACACTCCGGTCACAGGAAAAGCCACAGATGAAAGGAAAAAACTGCAGAAAAAAATAAAAAGAAATTACTAGTACAAGAACACCAGACCATTATGAGATTATCATGTGAACATTTTTTTGTGGTGTGTGGTGTGATCTTTTCAATCAGATGTGAAAAGAAAACTCTGACCCCATCTAATGGAATATGTGTAGTAAAAGTTGAGAATTGTGAACTAAAATCTAAGCAGTGAACTTGTGTCTTTGGGTGAGTGAGAAACTTGTATAGCGCAACACATGCGAACTGAATCGCCTCAGGGCACTTGGTGATCATAAAACACATTTCACCAATAGTGCATAGGGTCATCAGTTGAATCTACGTGGGAAACTGACAATGACAGAACTAATCTTACAGTGTGTAGGCAGACCAGAACAACAAGCAAATGAAAATCTGCAATCAAATTTTAGGCCTAATGAATTTGGAGGCAAGGAAGGTATGACGAGTCACAAAAGGAAAACGAAAAGGGATAACACATACCTGTAGGAAAAAAGAAAATGCAGCACTGACACCAGCGCCAGCATTCAGCACAGGTGTGCAGAGAAACACGTGCCCATAAGTGTGCGCAGCCTATTACATTAGGGTGTGCACCCCAAAGCTCAAACACACATGTATATATATATATATATATATATATAGCAGTAGGACGCCAATGAACAGTGTCAGTAGAAGGGGGCAGAGACTGTTGTCAGTAGTTTATTTTTATTATTTTAATTTTTTTTACTTTTTAGAATTTCTTTTTTTTAATTTTTAAAAAATTTTTTTTATTTTTTTGGAGTACCATTGGGGTGCTTTGGTGAAATATCAGGGGCCTAAACAGACCCCTGATATCTCACTTTTGAGACAGATAAAAGGGCTGAGGACAGAGATTTCCCTTCTCTGCAGCCAAGCCGCAGGGGGAATCTATGCAGCACATGGTGATTAGGGTGTGCCTGGGCACACCTGGCACACCCTGTGCGCACGCCTATGCACGTGCCCCAAAAGACCACCAGAAGGGCCTCTCCACCTTGTTGGTGCATTTAGCAACCTAAGATGTGGGACTGAGCATGGGAGAGGCTAAACTCAGACAAACCATGAGGCCACGTACACACGATCGGTCAAAACCGATGAAAACGGAATGAAGGTCTGTTTCACCGGTCCAAACCAATCGTATGTGGGCCCCATCGGTCAGTTATCCTTCGGTCAAAAAAAAGAGAACTTGCTTTAAAATTTGACCGATGGACGCCTGACTGATGGGTCAAAAATGATCGTTAGTATGCAAAAGCATCGGTTAAAAGGCCGCGCATACTCAGAATCAAGTCGACGCATGCTTGGAAGCATTGAACTTTGTTTTTTTCAGCACGTCGTTCTCATCGGATTGACTGATCGTGCGTAGGCAGTCTGATAAAGTCAGCAGGTAGGGACTAATCACAACATCACGGTCTTGCGGGTGTATATCTTGAGGACAAAAAAGAATGAGGGAGGTTGCTTTCAGTCAGACTTTTATAGATTTGGACAGGTCCTGTGAGTGGATATAGGTGCGGAGCTATATCATATGTATGCTGCCATGTTGGCGTCAGGAAAATAAGTTTAACTTTCTCAGCTAGTCGTAGTGTTGTACTTCATTGCGTTCTTGATGGTCGAAAGTTCAGAAAACATTTGTGTGACCGTGTGTATGCAAGCCAAGCTTGAGCGGAAAATCCGATCGTGTGTACAGGGTTTGACCTCATATTATATAGTTTTGGTAAATCTGAAGACAAAGATCTGCAGAAAATCAAATAGCCCTATTTAACTGGCTCGAACCCTCCCTTGACACATCAGACGTCTAGCAAATGTATTGTGACCTCTGCTTGGCCGGGGTCACAATAACAGGTATATACAGTATATATAGCATATAATGGCAATGCAACAACAATATTACCTGCTCCTGTGGGGGGTTCTTCAAGCGGAAAATAATACACTTCACACAGTTAATATATTCAACCCAAAAAGAATGTCTTTACTTTAAGTAGAAAGCAAATATGGGTTTGAATTATAAGTCAGTAACAATCATACAATGGCACACAATGACTCCGCAAGGGCCCTTGCAGGGATCAGCAAATGATAACAAGAAAAAAACCTAAGACAAGGAATGGTACCATTCAGTTAAACTAGTATAGGCAGTCCACGCTCGCGAGCTCCCTCTAGCGGGAAGTTCTGCGGAGCAGCTAAAGAAACTTCTCGAGACTAAAGTCCATGTTGCGGCCGTTGGTGCACTTTAGATTTGTAATCCAAAAGGGATAAACAATGAGATAAAGTTAGTCAAAACAGGGTATTGTGAATAGCAATGGTGGTGAACTGACTGCTCGTCAGCACCAGTCACTCCTGTATAGTAACCATTAGGGTTGTCCCGATACCACTTTTTTAGGACCGAGTACAAGTACCGATACTTTTTTTCAAGTAGTCGCCGATACCGAATACCGATACTTTTTTTAAACGTGTCCCCAAATGCAGCCATGTCCCCCCACATATTGCAGCCATGTCATGTCCCCCACATATTGCATCCATGTCATGTCCCCCCACATATGCAGCCATGTCATGTCCCCCCACATATGCAGCCATGTCATGTCCCCCCCACATATTGCAGCCATGTCATGTCCCCCCACATATTGCAGCCATGTCATGTCCCCCCACATATTGCAGCCATGTCATGTCCCCCCACATATGCAGCCATGTCATGTCCCCCCACATATGCAGCCATGTCATGTCCCCCACATATGCAGCCATGTCATGTCCCCCACATATGCATCCATGTCATGTCCCCCCACATATGCAGCCATGTCATGTCCCCCCACATATTGCAGCCATGTCATGTCCCCCCACATATTGCAGCCATGTCATGTCCCCCCACATATTGCAGCCATGTCATGTCCCCCCACATATTGCAGCCATGTCATGTCCCCCCACATATGCAGCCATGTCATGTCCCCCCACATATGCATCCATGTCATGTCCCCCCACATATGTAGCCATGTCATGTCCCCCCACATATGCAGCCATGTCATGTCCCCCCACATATGCAGCCATGTCATGTCCCCCCACATATTCATCCATGTCATGTCCCCCCACATATGCAGCCATGTCATGTCCCCCCACATATGCAGCCATGTCCTGTGCCCCATATTGCAGCCATGTCATGTCCCCCCACATATGCAGCCATGTCATGTCCCCCATACCTCCGCCTTGTATAGACACGCGATTGGACGGATCCGTCCAATCGCGAGCAAGGGGGGAGTGTCTATGCACGTATCCGTGTATAGACACTCCCCCCTTGCTGGCGATTGGACGGATTCCGTCCAATCGAGTGTCTATACATGGCGCCGCGGGTATTACAAGTTTACACGGGGATTAGCGGCGGTCGGCGGCAGGCGGTGTGCGGCGGGCGACGTGCGGTCGAGCGTGGTGTGGCGTGCGGCGTGCGCGGGGGGGGGGAAAGTATTTTATTTTGGTATCGGGGGTATTTGCGGGAGTACAATACTCCCGCAAATACTCGGAATCGGTCCCGATACCGATACTGGTATCGGTATCGGGACAACCCTAGTAACCATAAACTTAAAAGGGCTTGAAACCTAGTCAGAGGTCAACACGTGTCACCGGCTTGTTGGGGTGGCACTAGATTGTCTTTTATAAAGAGGAGAGCTGAAAGTTGAGCAGGTGCTCTCTCACCCGAACAGGCCGATCTGCCTGAGTTCTTCTCCAAAGCGCGCTGGTCAGTCATTGTCCCGTAGCACAAGGTCTACGGGACAATGGAACACGAGCTAGGTACAGTGGTCTTGCTTCCCTCCGGCAATTTGGTCTCCTGGCGACTCCAGGCTTTAGGCCTAACAGCACGGTTGTGCTGCTCTCCACAGCTCCGCAGAGGAGAAGATGCCGTTCCCGAGAGAGCGAGATCAGCCCCTCCCTCTTCTTAAAGGGGTTGTAAAGACAAAAATATTTTCCTCTTAAATTAAAGTCTGACAGTAGCTGATAAAGTAAAAAGTAATGTTTTGCATTATAACTAGTTTGATACCTGTTGAAATCGAGCTGTTTTATTCACCTCTGTTACTCCTGAATCGTTTTTCTCACTGACTTCCTGGTTTGCGGTGCGCATTCATTCTTGCTACATCACGGCCTAATGGGAACTACAGTTCCCATTAGGCTTAGCCTCCATGCCTGTGAGGGATAAGAGAGCATCTTACGCAGGGCTGTAGTCATAGGGAGGGGGTGAGCACATTCTGCTTTCCACCAGGCAAAACAGCTCAGGTGCTGGTGGAAAGCAAGAAGAGGAGAGACAGGAAATGGCATTTTCAAACCTGGATTACTGTATTTTGGAGAGCAAAAGGAAAAATGAGGTGATATTTAAATGCTCTAGCTTACAGCAATCAATTGAACTAATAAAAAACAAACCTTTAGTGTTCCTTTAAGTAACCTCCCCCATAAGTCTGTGCGGAGGTGTCACATGTTCCGTAGTGCAGGACATTGTGGGAAGCATAGTCTGTTTCTACGAAGAGTCAATGGAGTCCATATCTCCCGACTTTGCAATCCCACAATGCATAACTTCTTAAAGGTATCATAACATATTTACAGGCGTAGCTAAAGTTCCGGTGGGATTCAGGCCTATCAATATTCTCTGATAGGATGACCCCGCTACATCTTCCAATGGGGACACTGGTTCTGGTGACCCTGGTGACAACCATTCCCTCACTTTATAGGGGAATTTTCTCTCACTTTGTATTGGCTATGGGAGAGGAAGTGAACAGAAATCTCCCAATGAGACACATATGGCATAATAAAAAATAAAATAAAAAAAATGGCAGGGGTTATACCTCTACCTTACTCCAAAATGAAAAAAAAGATTAGCCCATGTTTTTTTTTTATTACACAGCACTTTACATATATTGTACATTCACATCAGTCCCTGCCCTCAAGGGGTGTACAATCTAAGGTCTCTAACTCACATTCATATACACACACATGTGTATGTCTTTGAAGTGTTGGAGGAAACCCATACAGGCACAGAAAGAACATGCAAACTCTACTTTCACAGTGATTGTTGTTGTAACAGAGACATTCATACTGAACACTGACAATCAGTGTACACTGACCACTCATGTCAGGAGTCAGTAGTGTCTGTATTTTTCTCAGTGCAGATACCAGGCTGTGACAGAGAAGTAATTAACTGTTATATGACTATTATGCAGTGCCTTTTTTCTTAGACAATAGGTGCAGGAACTCACCGTTTGCGAGTCACCCCTTTTCTCCGCCCCTACCCACCTCCCAGTACCGCCCCTTTTAGACAATATAGAACCAAGTATAATTTTGTGGCGCTAAGTAATTTGTATGGAATTTGGTAATGATATCAAGAAAATCAGTCAAATAGATCCCCCACAGCCAGTAACAATAGATCCACCTAACAACAATGGACCACCTACAACAACATTTCCCCGCCAGCAACAATAGACTTCCGGCAGCATCAACAGATCTCTGCATAGCCAGCATTCATAGACTCTCTGGAAGCCATCAACAATAGACCCCTCCCCCCAACAGTATATGTCTTTCAGCAACAACTGACCCCCCAGCAACATAAGAACCCCCAGCATCAATAGGTCCCCCACCAGCAACAATAGACCTACTCAGCATCAATACCCAACAGCACACCCCAGAACCCCTTGCCATTACATACAGTCAGTCCAGGAGGTGCCGGAACTGCGTTCCCCCGCATTCCCGCTGAAAAAAAGCCCTGCTATTATGTGATATGTAAACTATAAGATCTATTATAGGATATGAAAACTAGTATTGATCTTATTTCCAACCACTAGATGGCACACGAGTCCACTTTTTAAACTGTTCTCTTACTGATACACTCTAATTCTACAATTCATAAGGTGAGCTCAAAGCAAATGCTTCCCACACATAATCAGTGACTACATTAAAAAGGTGCACCCTGCCGGCAGAAACAATGACTTAGTATTGCCCTTTATAATGTTCCATGCAGCTTGTGTTCACTTTTCACTCACACAGCTATAGCTGTTCACCGTCCTTATTCAAGGCCAGTTGTATATCTGTGAACCCCCTCAAAGCGCTTTGTTCCAGTTTCCATCAGTATTGCCTGTTTATATATTTTTCCCTGTTGAGAATATAATGAATCAGATGTACACATTTGCACTGAAATATGAGTGCATTGTAGAAGTTCATGGTCAGATGCTAGAGGGCTTTGCAAGAGACAAAGAAGTGCTTTTTGCTTTCCGGTAATAGTAAGGCTGCTTTTAAAGCACTACATGAAATATCATTATTTCATGATCTTCGGTATATCATTCCCTAGGATACCTCAATGTAAGATCTTCCCTTCCCAACGTCTTTCCAGGTTTATACCTGCGGTGGGGGTGAAATGGGGCAATGCTAGACATCTATGGCAATAAGCAGAGAGCAACTGAACCCACCCCGTGTAAATAAACATGGTACACAATACACATATACATGTTACAAAATAGCTAAATGAGAAAGTGGATAAAGGATTTAACAGGGACTAAATGAAAAAACAAAGATTTAATATGGGGCTAAATAATGATAATTTTAATACCCCCATTTTGATGGGCTTTGGTGTTCGTGTTAATGGAATCAAATTTAAATGCTTCTGAGATCATTCAGAATTCATTAAAGCGGAGTTCCACCCAAAAATGGAACTTCCACTTAACCCACTCCTCAACTCCTTACATGCCACATTTGGCATGTCATTTTTTTTGGGGGGGGGGGAGTGGGGGACTCAGGAGGAGTGGGACTTCCTGTCCCACTTCCTCCTTCTGCCGAGGGGCTGGTATAGCGATTAGCTTTATCACCTTACTGCAGCCCCTCCCTGTAGGCGATCGCCTAGGACACGACACAGGTCACAGGCGATCGCTTGTCCAATGGGACGGCGCAGCGTTGTTCGCGCATGCGCAGTGCCGCTCGCGCATGCGCAGTGGGGGCCCGGCTGTGAATTCGAAAGCTGTCACGGCCGGGTGCCCACACTTGGCATGAAGACGCCGGTCGGGGAGGGGGGAGAGGAGAGGAGCGGAGCCCCGGCCGGCGTGTCCCTGGAACCGTGGAGAAGGTAAGTGTATGTTTATTAAAAGCCAGCAGCTACACTTTTTGTAGCTGCTGACTTTTAATAAACATAAAAAAGGCTGGAACACCCCTTTAACAGATGCATTTAAACTGCAGTTTGCCTCTTTCTGACCTGCTATAAAGCAGATATTGCAATCCTATAGACTTGTGACGGAATGTAAACCCACTTGAAGCAAACAAAAGCATGCTGCCACAAGCCCTTTTTATCTTTTAACAATTGCACATTTTACAATAAAGTTGCCAACAGTACAAATAAATGGTAACCACCCCAACCTCTAACTGGGGCATGTATTTGCAAATGTTTGTAAACTAAACATCTTGGTTTTAACATGAACTGTTAGACAAGGTCAGTTGGGTTTGTTGCAGACTGGTTGGTAAGTGAGCTGGGAATTCTGGCTGTGACCAGCCCCCCCATTTTACCTACCTGAGCCCTGAAATGTCCCACGTCGAGGACGCGCTGTCTCTCTGCCCATTGTCTCGGCTCTTGACTGGATAGATTGATAGCAGTACAGCCATTGGCTCCAACTGCTGTCAATTAAATCTAATGGCCGCCAGAGGGGCAGGGCGAGTCCTGCATTCGGTAGCTATGGACGCCAAATGCTGGACTCGGGAGCATACCTACAAGGTAACCCCCTGGGAAAGCACTTCTCCTAGGGGGTTATCTGATGCAGGGAGGAGCCGCGATCATCCTGAGGACGATCGGGGCCACACTGTGCAAAACGACCTGCACAGTGCAGGTAAGTATGACCTGTTTGTTATTTAACCACTTAAGGACCTGCTCACGACTATATATGTCCTTTTTTTAAAGACGGATATCTCGGTAACGGCAGCAGCTGCTGCCACAACCGAGATATCCATCTTTACTGTGAGCGGTCCTGTAAACGATAACGATCACCGTTATTGGCGGTGGGAGAGGGGCCCCCCTCCTCCCGCCGCTCTCCGCCGCCGTCGGAAGCGGTGGAGGCGATCAGGTCCTTTCCTCTCCTCAGCTGGGATACGAGTGAGGGCAAAATTGCCCCCACCCAAACCCATAGCATAGCAGGACGGAAGTGACGTCAAAACGTCACTTCCGCCCATGCTTCTTAAAGGGGTTGTAAAGGTAAACGTTTTTTTACCTTAATGCATCCTATGCATTAAGGTAAAAAAACATCTGACAGCACCGCCCCCCCCCCCCCCCCGAGTCCCCGTTTTACTTACCTTACCGTTCGAATCTCCCGGGCGCGTCCACGTCATCCTCTGCGGTTCCCAGCCTGGCTGTTGATTGGCTAGGCTGGGCGGATTGATAGCAGCGCAGCCATTGGCTGGCGCTGCTGTCAATCACAGCGGATGCCGCGGCGTGCCGGGGGGCGGAGCCGAGTGATACAGTCGGCGGCTATGGCCGCTGCTGTATCACGGGAGCGCGCTCGCAAAAGCTTTCCACCGTGCGAGCGCCCTCGCATGAAGATGGAAAGCTTTTGCGAGGAGGAGCCCAGACAGCCGCCGAGGGACCCCAGAAGACAGCTTTCCAGGCCACTCTGTGCAAAACGAACTGCACAGTGGAGGTAAGTATAACATGTTTGTTGTTTTAAAAAAAAAAAAAACTGACTTTAGTGTCGCTTTAAGTCTAAATATGAGATCTGGGGTCTTTTTGACCCTAGATCTCATATTTAAGAGGACCTGTCATGCTTTTTTCTATTACAAGGGATATGTACATTCCTTGTAATAGGAATAAAAGTGATCCATTTTTTTTTTGTGTAAAAAATAATAAAACAAATACAAATAAATAAGAAAACTATTTTTTATTTTTTTTTATAAAGCGCCCCGACGAGCTTGCACGCAAAAGTGAACGCATACGTGAGTAGCGCCCGCATATGAAAACGGTGTTCAAACCACACAAGTGAGGTATCACCGCGATTGATAGAGCAAGAGCAATAATTCTAGCCCTAGACCTCCTCTGCAGCTCAAAAGATGCAACCTATAGAATTTTTTAAATGTCGCCTATGGAGATTTTTAAGGGTAAAAGTTTGACGCCATTCCACGAGCAGGCGCAATTTTGAAGTGTGACATGTTGGGTATAACAAAATTGGGCTAACTTTACTGTTGTCTTATTTTTTTATTTAAAAAAGTGAATTTTTTCCACAAACAGTGCGCTTGTAAGACCGCTGCGCAAATATGGTGTGACAAAAAGTATTGCAATGACCGCCATTTTATTCTCTAGGGTGTTAGAAAAAATATATAATGTTTGGGGGTTTTAAGTAATTTTCTAGCAAAAAAAACAGTTTTAGTCTTGTAAACGCCAAATCTGAAAAACAGCCGAGGTCCTTAAGTGGTTAAATAAAAATCAAAAATCTAACCTTTTCAACCACTTTATTCTATCCATTATTATATATGTGCTCCAACTCAAGAGACTATCATGCTGCGTACACACGACCATTTTTCATTAAAGGAAGGGTGACATTTTTTAAATTGGTAGTGAAAAACGGTCGTGTGTATGCTCCAGAGCATTTTTCTCGACGAGAAAAATGGGCAAATTTTTCTAGAACCTGCTCTATTTTTTATTGTCGTTTTTCATGTCGTTCTTTTTCACGTCGTGAAGAACGGTCATGTGTACGCTTTAACAAGGGGGTGACAAAAGCGCATGCTCAGAAGCAAGTTATGAGATGGGAGCACTCATTCTGGTAAAACTAGCGTTCATAATGGAGATAGCACATTTGTCATGCTGTAACAGACTGAAAAGCACAAAGTCTGAAAAGCGCGAATCGTCTCTCACCAAACTTTTACTAACACGCGGTAACACAAAATTAGCAAGAGCAGCCCAAAGGGTGGCACCATTCGAATGGAACTTCCCCTTTATAGTGCCGTTGTACATGTTGTATGTCAACACGCTTTGCTTGAGCATTTTTTTTCACGAACGTGTGTATGAAAGGCAGGCTTGAGTGGAATCACCACAAATCACGTAGAGAAAAACGTTTTTTACATGACATGGAAAACGGTTGTGTGTACGCAGCATCACAATTATAGCTAGGACTGCAGTACGGTGCCGTGACGCTGCAGCTTATGCATTGCAAATGTGTGCCAAATAAACCCCTAGGTTTTAACGCGAACGGTTAGACAGGGCCAATTCGGTTTGTTGCAGGCTGAATGGTAAGTGAGCTGGGAATTTTTGTTTGTTGTTTTTTTGACATGCCTTGGCGTTTCATGTGCTCCTTGCTGCAAAGGCCAGTTATAGGTTGAGGTGGTTGCCATTTCTTTGTTTTTAAAATAAATACTACATCTCTATTTTGTTATTATTTCTCAAATGTTAGCATGTAATATGTGTCTGAAGCATTTGGTTGTCAGTATACCTAAATTATAGCAATGTGGGTATTGTAACCATAAAAGGAAGGCCAGTCTGTAGACTATGCATCCTAGGAACCGTAGCCTAAGTGCAACAATGCTCAACAAGTACAAATTAGTACACTCTGTTGCTTGTAGCGTGCCACCCATAACGGGAAAAAGTACAAGACCTTTTTTTTTTTGCAGATTTGCGCATTGCACATTGCCCATTGTGCAGCTGATGTCACAGATGATTCTAAATTTTCATTGAGAAAGAGAAACTAACGGACTATATATTTCGTCTGTCCAACACTGTTTTTCTTTGTTGATGTTTAAAGATTTCTATTGTATTTTATTTAGTAAATATTTTTCAATTTGTTTACCTGTAGTTCTCAGGGAAGGGCAACATTCCCCTGTAGTGACCAGGGGCCTTATCCGTACATACGGTTCAGTGCGGGGTAGATTGTCCACCCTGGTAACATACAGAGTGTCTTTAATATGACTGGTTACCTGTTCCTATCCTCTTATTGGTTAGTTGATGTTCCATTGTGAGGTTGGGGTGGACTCGCAAGCCACCCTTTTTGATCTTGTCCCTCCATTAGAGATGGAGACAACATCACTTTTTTTTTCCAGGTTAATGCCCTGGTTTGGACTTTGTCCCCACCTTTCGATTACATACTTTTATATTTACATATCATACTACACTGTAAATCTTTAGTAAATTTATTTTTCTCCTTTGAATGTTTTTATTTTGTCTTTTTCTCCCCATCTCTGTGCCCGTGCTCCACTTTACATTGTTTGCTTATAGATCGGTATTTAGGATTTATACTTCAGTATATTGATAGTTATGTTTTGCCATTAATTAATGTCTAAGGTTTCTCAATCTAAATATTCTATTTTAACACATAATGTTCAGGGGTTTAATTCTCCCCTGAAAAGGAACAAGGCGTTTCACTACTATCACAGACGGAAGGCGGATATCCTGTTGTTACAAGAGACCCGTTTTTCCAAGGACTCTGCTCCTAATTTTCTCAGTGCTCATTATCCGCAAGTTTTTTTGTCATCAGGTGCAGAAAAAAAGGGGGGAGTGGCTATATGCTTCTCTCGACATGTGCCCATAGTTTCTACTTCGGTCGTTAAGGACGACATGGGTAGATATATTTTAGTGAAGGGCCATATTAATGACCAACCGGTCTCGTTCATTTCGTATTATGCTCCCAATACCGATCAATTGGGATTTTTTTTTAGTATGCTCTCAAAGCTGCTCCCTTTAGTGCAGGGTCAACTAATTTTGGGTGGTGATAGCAATTTGCCTTTGGACCAAACGCTAGATAAATCCTCTCCTGACAGGCCACATATGAAACACGTGCCAAAAAATAGTATTAAATTGGCTAGATTGCTTCATAGCAATGATTTGATTGATGCTTGGCGGGAAAATAACCCCTCCGCTAGGGATTATACCCACTACTCGCATGTACATGGCACCTATTCACGTATTGACCATATCTTAATAACTTCAGCATTGACTCCATTTTTGGATTTTGCCTTGATTCTAACAACGCCGTGGTCAGATCATGATCCGGTTCTAATTTCCCTTTCGAATTTGTGGAAAAGACCTGGCCCTTCCCCTTGGAGGCTAAATGCATCTTTACTAAGCGATCCTAATGTAATAATTGAAGTTGAAAAGGAAATTCACACTTTTTTTAATGAAAACCTGCCCCAAGACACATCACCAATTATTAACTGGGCGGCCCACAAATCTTCCATTCGGGGTAAACTAATTCAAATAGCATCTAGGATTAATAGAATTAGGAACACAATAATTTTAGACAAGGAAAGGGCTTTAACTGATCTTTTATCCGCACAGAAGAAATCACCACAGGTGGATATCAGACCTAAAATTGACGAGGCTAGGTTGTCACTGAACTTATGTCTTACCACTCGAGCGGAAAAAAATTTGAGATGGAATAGCCATAAATTCTACTCGTTGGGGGATAAACCTTCTAGGCTACTGGCCAGAAAACTGAACCCTCGCTCTTTCACTCCTGCTTTACCCAAGCTCAGAATCAGTAATGGATGTCCGACCCAAAACCCTAAACTCATTTTGAATGAGTTTAGTAACTTTTACTCGAATTTGTATAGCAAACCATCAGCTTTTAACCAAAAGGTGACGGACGATTTTCTTGACCAAATTACTTTGCCGAAATTAACGCAGGATCATTCGGAATTGATGGATAGAGAATTTTCTGTAGACGAGGTAGGATTGGCGATAAAACATTTAAATCCCTATAAAGCACCAGGTCCTGATGGGTTTTCTGGACACTATTATCATAAGTTCAAAGATGTCTTGATCCCCCATCTATGTAATTTCTTTAATGCTATTAGACGAGGTGATTCCCTTCCTTCTCAAGAAAATAAAGCTTATATTCATGTTATCCCAAAATCAGGAAAAGACCTGGGACTCTGTGCCAACTACCGCCCTATTTCTCTAATCAACATAGACTTGAAAATTTTGACAAAGATCTTAGCCACGAGGCTTAATTCTTTTATTGCACGATATATACATCCAGACCAGACCAGGCCGGATTTGTACCAGGACGGCAGACCACTGACCAAATAAGAAGGGTAGTAGATATTATATCTGCTGTCCATTCTGACTGGGATTCTAGAGGGTCACGGAAGGGAATGCTCTTGTCGCTGGATATGCACAAAGCATTCGATTCCTTATCTTGGGATTACTTGTTCCATATATTATATAAGTTTGGTTTCAAATCACATTTTTTAAATATTCTTCGCATGTTGTATGACTCCCCTTCAGCATCCTTGAAAATTGGAGGTTACTCCTCCGGCTCTCAATCCATAGGGGTACACGTCAGGGCTGTCCTTTATCGCCAATTCTCTTTGTCCTGGCCATTGAACCGTTGGCAATCAAAATTCGTTCCTCCCCAGATGTTTTAGGTATTGAATGTGGAACCAGTGAACACAAATGTGTCCTTTTTGCAGACGACATTCTAATGTTGATTTCTTCCCCGATAACTTCTCTCCCCAATTTGAATATGATTCTAAAATTATTTTCCACTATTTCGGGCTTAACTGTTAATCAGGAAAAATATCAGGCTTTGAATATTTCACTGGATAAAGCCACGATTTCCACTCTTAAAAGTTCATTCTCTTTCAATTGGAATACTGACTCCCTCCCTTATTTGGGGATTAATATTACACCATCTATACGCACGTTATATTCCCAGAATTACCCCGCTCTATTTAAGAAACTTAAAGCCGAGTTGAATAAATGGTTGTTCCATCCCCCATCGTGGTTAGGTAGATTATATTCAGTTAAGATGAATATACTCCCAAAAATATTATACTATTTCCGTTCACTTCCAGTGGCGTTAGTTCGGTCAGACCTAATAGCTTTTCAGTCCAGGGTAATTTCTTACATATGGGAAAATAAGAAACCTAGAATAAACAAAAAGGACACTACTTACTCCTAGAGCAACTGGTGGTCTGGGCGCTCCTGACTTCCTCAAATACTATCACGCCGCGATAATAGCACAACTGACCCGAACGCATTCTTCCATGCCTGGCCCTATTTGGATGGAACTGGAGTGTCATGCATGTCGAGGTGTTCCTTTATCACACTTGCTTTGGTTGCCTCCTAGTGAAAGACCACCGATCTTATGCCCTACTTTGTCACTATCTCTTGATACCTGGGATAGACTATCCAGAACATTCAAATTCAGGTCTTCTCACTCCCCGTTGGCTCCTATTTTCGGTAATAAGAAATTTGCTCCGGGGCTTGTCCCCAACGCCTTTGAATGGTGGAAAAATAAGGGCCTGATGCGCATAGCCGACGTCTGTGATGATAAGGGAATGCTACATTTTGATTTCCTAAAGGAACGTTTTCACATGCCGGTTTCAGAGAAACATAACTATAATCTTATAAAATGTTTTCTAGATAGTTTACCATGTGACTCTAAGTTAACTATAATGTCTGATATGGAATGTTTTTGCCGTAGATTTGATAAGATGCAGGGCTATATTTCGACTATATATTCTATTTTGACGGTTTCTACAGATAAGTTGAATTACATGTTAAAATGGGAAGAGGATATGCAGGAAACTTTTGAGATCTCAGAATGGCACAAATTGGCACGTGGGGCGTCACGTTCTCTTATGAACACTTCGATAGTTGAGGCAAATTATAAAATACTCTTGAGGTGGTACATGGTTCCCTCTAGACTAGCATCCTTTGTACCAGATGCTTCTCCTCTTTGCTTCCGTGGATGCGGACGGGAGGGAACTTTGTATCATATATGGTGGGACTGCCCGAAAGTGAAACGTTATTGGATCAGAGTGTATAATTTTATTTATGTACTTACCCGTATTAAATTACTCAAATCTCCAAGGCTTTCACTGCTGGGTGGCGATATTAAAAGTACCTCTAAATCCCAGAAGTGCCTTATAAAATGTATATTCATTTCTGCTAGACTGGTAATAGCTAGATCGTGGAGATCGGCCCTGCTCCCGTTTGACCAACTTAAAAATAAGCTCACATGGTTCATGATTAACGAACATATGACCGCTATCCTTCAGGATAGGATAGAATTATTCAATGCTGTCTGGGATCCTTGGATCAATCATATATCAAGTGATCCTGGATCTCTTCCGATCTAACTATTTGGTTTTATTTTTAGTAGGCACGGAGATTCCTTCCCTCACTTCCCCCTCCCCCTTATTTTTAAATTTTTTTTTTTTGGTTTATTTTATTTTATTTTTTCTCACGTCTATCCCGCTGCCGCTCCAGGTGTTCTATGCGTTGGGGGCGGTGACAATTTTTCTGATATAAGTTTATGATTATTCATGTTTATTGTAATAGATACTATTCTACTCTTCTTGATTTATTTGGTGGGTTCTACGTTACCACCGAGATGGTTAGTTTGTATCAAGGTCTTCTTTTTCAGTTTTCTTACGAATATATTTACTGAGATACAAGGTTTTATTATTAGTTCTAAATATAGTTTATGGATTACCATCTTGTTTGTAATAATTGAAAATGCACTCTTCATGTGTTTTCTTATGCTTCCACCGACTTAATTGTATAAATTTTCTTTGTACAATTCTGTAATGTGACATTTCCAACTAAATGCATAATAAACATATTGAAAAAGAGAAAGAGAAAGATGCCAGAGACTTACCAAATACATGTACAACCCCTGGCAAAAAGTATAGAATCACCACTCTTGGAAAATGTTCATTCAATTGGTTAACTGACATTCCAACCTTCTAGCTTTAGGAACAGTTAAAAAGAAAAAAAAGTAAAAAAAAGTCAGTTGCAACTGTTTTTGCAGATCAAGCAGAGAAGAAAAATATGGAATCAATCAATTCTGAGGCAACTATTATGCAATCACCATGTACTTTTCAGTTCTAAAAGGATGAGTGACGAACTTCTGAGGCCTCGTACACACGAGTAAATAGATTTGTTCAAAACGGTCTGTCCGACCGATTTGAACAAATCTGTCTGCCGGCATTTTGGTTTGCTCGCGTGTACACACGAGCGTGCTGACGTGTCGGTGACGTGGCGGTGACGCTGCCATGTCACCGCACCAGGAAGTAAAACACTTCCGCGCATTCGTCGAAACCATTCGGCGCGTGTGCGAGAAGACATGTCTGCTGGTTAGCGTACTAACCAGCAGACATGTCGGGCGGACGGGTTCCCAGCCGACAGATTTCAAAGCATGCTTTGAAATCTGTCGGGTGGCCAAATCCGTCTGTTTGCCCGTACACACGATCGAATCTGTCTGCTGAAACGGTCTAGCAGACCGTTTCCAGCAGACAGATTTGATCGTGTGTACGAGGCCTGAGGGACAGCACCATGGAGCTGTCTACTGGAAGTGGGGAAGGGTACCTGTTTTTGACAGGTACCCTCCCCCACTTCCAGTAGACTGCACTGATAGACCATTACCCTCTCCCCCCCGAAAGGTGCCAATTGTTCCATCGGAGGGGGGAGGAAGCAGATAAGTGGAAGTTCCACTTTTGGGTGGAACTACATTTTACTGGTGGTTTTCGTTTGGCATTTATGTATGTAAATCCCATTTCCATTAGGCGATGTCTCAGGCTGTGTACACACGACCGAGGAACTCAACGGGGGAAACACATCGTTTTCCTCGTCGAGTTCCTTGTTAGGCTTGTCAAGGAACTCGACAAGCTTGCTTTGCGTACACACGTTAAAGACCAAACCTCCTCATTCTCAAACGTGGTGACTTTAACACAGAGGACGGCAGGGGAAGTTCCATTCCACTGGCACAACTCTTGGGCCTGGTTTTGCTAATCTCATGTGTTTGCGTGTTAAGTAAAAGTTTGGTAAAAGACTAATTGCACTTTTCAGTCTGTTACAGCGTGACAAATGTGTTATCTCCATTACAAATGCTACTTTTTTTTTTTCAAAATTCTTTATTTTCACACACCAAAGAGCGTCTCACATGGATCACAGCAATATTCAGAAACAGCATTATTCATAGATGTAAATACAAACAAGGTTTAGTCATAAGTAAATATACTGTTACTAAGGGTAAATAAGATATCCCATAGATCATCGCATAGCGGTAACAACTACCTTGTACAGGTAGTACTTCTGCAAACATCGCAGTGGTAGCATTCAATGTCCCATGGTATACGGCGTGTAACCAGGGATCCGCGGATCCGCTCGCCTTTTCCTAATATTCTAAGGGATAGCAAGAGTGGAGAAAGAGGAGGGACAGCAGATAGGAGTAACTTCCCAGGCGTATCCTGAGAAGTCAGAGAATGGAGCCACCCCGTGGGGAGAAATCCCGGCCGGGGGGGCGTGTAAAGGGGGGGGGGCTGGGAGCACCTGCGAGCATGGATTCATATGTCTAAGGGTCCTAGCTGTGTTGCGTTTGGTCCAGTGTATCAGCCCTTAAGCTAATAGGGACAGAAGGGGTAGACCCCGGGGGTCCGGTCGGATTCCTGAGATTTTGTCCCTCATCTGAATAAGTGTACATGTTCCACAGTCTCCATGTTTGTATGTGAACTTCTTGTCTGTCTTGGCTCGAAAGAATCAGATCTTCCATCTTATTTATGTCGTCCACTTTCCGTAGCCACATTGCTACGGTCGGTGGTTCTGTGGATTTCCAGCAGAGGGGGATGCAAGCCTTTGCGGCATCAAGAAGGTGTCTAATAATGGATTTTTTATACACTCGTGTTGGGATGTCGTTGGCATGTAACAGTAGAAAGGCTGGGTCGTCGGGAAGTAGTCTGTCTGTAAATTTTTGGGATATCCTTCTGACTTCCGTCCAGAAGAGTCTCAGTCGTGGGCAGGACCAGAAGATATGGAGCAGTGTGCCCTTTTCGGTCTGGCATCGCCAGCATAAGTCTGAAGTCGCTCGGAACAGTTTGCTAAGTAGGGACGGTGTGCGGTACCAGCGAGTCATGATTTTATAATTTGTCTCTTGGATTTTTGTGCAGATGGAAGACTTGTGAGCGAATGTCAATATGTGTTGCCTTTTCGTGGTAGAGAACGTGCATTGTAGATCTTGTTCCCATTTAGCAATGCACGGGATGCGATATCCCTCCGCCGGCGTGATAAGTGTATCATATATTATGGATAATGCGTGTGGTAGCGGTTCCGTGCCTGAGCACAGCTCCTCCAAAGTCGTAAGGGAATGAGTGCCCGCGGGGGGGGGGGTGCCATGGTGTGTAAGAAGTGGCTGAGTTGATTGGCCCTCAGGAAATCCAAGTGGTAAGTTCCGCTTGGGTCCATCAGATCCGTAAGCGTCTTCCACCGTCCCGCTACGCTAAAGTGGGAGGCCTGGAAAGTGCCTGAATCTCTCAGAGCGCGAAATCGTATGTCTCGTATTCCCGGTTCAAATTGTGGGTTGCCCAATATAGGATATAACGGTGAGATCCCCGCTGTCCGCTTTGTTTGAGAAAGTAGTCTAGCACAGACCTTGAGCGTGTTTCCTACTAAGGGGTGAAGTCGTACCGAGCTGTGTAGTGTCGCGAAGCACCATGGTGCTCTCTGTAACGGGGTCTCGCTCTGGGCTTGCTCCAGGTGAGGCCACAGTTTGGTGCCCCTATGTCGGCACCAGTCAACTAGACGGTTCAGGTGGGCAGCGTGGTAGTATGCTCGGATATCGGGCATGGCCATTCCCCCATGATTCTTAGGTAGGGATAGAACCGATCTGTGAATCCGAGGGTGTTTCCCAGCCCATAGAAAGGTCTTAAACGCGGTCTGAACTTGTTTAAAGAAGGTAGCTGGTATATGAATGGGGAGGGCTTGGAGGAGGTATATAAATTTCGGCAATATGGACATCTTCAGTATGTTGCATCTGCCGAACCATGAGTGGAGACCGGTGGTCCATTGGTCTAACAACTTCTGGACCTCTCTCAGGAGCGGCGGGAAGTTAAGTTTAAAAGTTTGGGAGAGGGCCGGGGGGATGCGTGTACCAAGATAGTTTAGGGCCGTATCCGTCCACTGCAGTCCGGTACTGCTGCGAAGGCGTTCTAGAGTTGGGTTTGGGATTCCCACCCCCATCGCTACCGACTTACCCATATTTATTTTGAGGTTGGAGAGTTTTCCGTAGATCTCAAATTCTCTCATCAGACCGGGGAGGGATGTTCCCGGGTCTGTCAGAGAGAAGAGCAGGTCATCCGCATAGGCGGAGACTTTATGCTCTCCACCTCCCACCTTAACCCCTGAGATGTCTGGGTTCGCTCGTACGTGACGTAAAAAGGGTTCAAGGGTGAGTGCGAACAGCAGGGGTGATAAGGGACACCCCTGGCGCGTCCCGTTGGTGATCGGGAATGGCTCTGATAGGACTCCGTTGGCCCTGACTTTGGCGGATGGGTCTGTGTAGATCGCTGTTATCCAATTCAACATTTTATGGCCTAGTCCAATGTGTTTCAGTGTATCGAACATAAATGTCCAATTAACCCGATCGAATGCCTTTTCGGCGTCAGTACTCACCAAGATACAGGGGGTTTTTGTAATGTTCACTGTATGTACGAGGTTCAGCACCTTAGCGGTGTTGTCCCTCGCTTCCCTAGTGGGGACAAACCCAACTTGGTCTAAGTGGATCAGGTTCGGCAGGTGGCTTTGAATTCTAGTCGCGAGGATCTTAGTAAGGAGTTTAAGATCGACGTTCAGCAAAGAGATAGGGCGGTAGCTCCCGCAGTGGCTCGGGTCCTTCCCCTCCTTGTGAATAACCGCTATCTGTGCTTGCAGCGTCGATGCGTGTAGTCTAGTCCCTGTACTAAGATTGTTAAATAAAGAAATCCGGTGGGGGCTCAGGGATGGAAGGAGTGTCTTGTAATATGTTACGGTTAGCCCGTCCGGTCCCGGGGCTTTCCCCTGTTTGGTGCTGCCCAAGGCCAATTGTAATTCAGGTAGGGTAATAGGTCCCTCGAGTAGGTCCCTAATGTCTAAGGGTAGGGTTGGCATAGCCGAGGAGTTCAGGTAGTCTCTGGAAGAGTCTGCACCGGCGTTCAGAGGTGTAGTAGGTAGATTATATAAGGTGTTGTAAAAGTCTCTAAACTCACGAGAGATTGACTGCGGGACCGATATCTTCCGCCCCTCCCGGTTAACCACATGTGGTATGTATGACGTGCTGTTTTGCGTGCGCAAAGAGCGGGCCAGCATCTTCCCACATTTGTTTCCCGACTCATATACCTTCCGTCTGCAGACTTGAATGGTTGCCTTAGCTTTGTATGTAAGAATGTCCGTGATCCGTCTCCGCGTGGTATCAAGCTCTATGCCCAGTTGTCTCGTCGGTGTTCGTTTGTGCTGTGACTCTAAGGTCTGTAGCGTGGCTAGTAAAGTGGTCAGTCGTTCCATCCTCATCCTCTTTTGCCTGGCCCCGTGTTTGATAAGGATGCCTCGTATAACCGCCTTGTGGGCTTCCCACACCACTTCTGGTTTACTGTCTGGGGTGGTGTTGTCTGTAAAGTAGTGTCTCAGTTCCTTAACTACGTCTGCTAAGATGTCGGGGTCTCGTAGTAGGGATTCGTTCAGTCTCCAGGGGTGACTCCGTTCAGAGCCGTGCTTCGATAGGGCGTAAGTCAGTGTGATCGGGGCGTGGTCCGACCAGGTGATCGACCCTATCTCGACGTCCTTAACCGCGCTCAGGTTTCTGTGTTGTACCAAGAAGTAGTCGATTCGGGAATAGACCTGGTGGGGTCTAGAGAAAAAGGTGAAGTCTTTTTCCCCTGGGTGGAACAGTCGCCACGCGTCCACCAGTTGGGAAGTGTGTAGCGCCGTCTGAATGTGATTGCGGGTTTTAGCGGATGTCGAGGACAGTCCCGTGGACGTGTCTTCCCGTGGTGACAGAGGGATATTAAGGTCGCCCCCTATAATTAAATGTCCGGAAGTGTATCGCGTCAGGCGGTTAAGTTGTCGTAGCAGAAAATTATCCTGATGCTCATTTGGGGCGTAGAGGTTCGCCAGGGTGATCTCTGTCGTACCAATCCGGCCTTTTATAAACAGAAATCGTCCCCCAGGGTCCCTGTGAACGTCCCCCAAAGTCCAGGGTACCCCGGCCGCTATAAGCACCGAGACACCTCTGGACTTCGCCTCCGAGTAGGAGGAGTGGTAGACCGTGGCGTAATACCTATTTTTCAAGATTGGAAGTCTGTCTTCTCTAAAGTGCGTCTCCTGTAAAAGAACAATGTCAGCTTTCTGGCTACGGATGTCATGTAGTAGTATTCTACGTTTCTCAGGGGTGTTTAGGCCCTTGACGTTTAATGACATAATCTTTAGTGTATCCATGCTCGCGGGCAAGGGGTGGGACGGAAATGGGTGATCAGGTAGAGGGAGTGTTGTGCGGCCTAGAGTGGGCCAAGAGTCTGGAGTCCCAGAAAGAAGAAAAGAGGAAAGCTTAAGAGACGTGAGCCCACGCCGAACGTGGAGGGGGCCCACAGGGAAGAACCAGCACCAGGCGGTGAGGTCAAGAAGAAAGTCTAATTTAGCCTAAAATGGCTAGAACGCTCACCAGAAGTAGTCTGGCGAATGAGCGCAGGCCTATGTGGGTAGGTGGAGAGACAAGGCCGGTGGTGGGAGCCCCCGGTCTCATCAATCCCTCCCTGGCCATATCAGGTGTTGGAATACAATAACAGTAGTGCAATCTGTGGTAATGTATTGTCAATGCAGGAAGTTTTAAGGGAAAAGGACAACAAAAACAATAAAAAAGAAAAAACATGTAAGGCAAGAAGTAAGGCATAAAACATCAGTTGTAGAACTCCAACTTATATATGTAAACTCTCAAGGACTGCAGAAACAGGTAAACCCAACCAGTCCAGGAGGATCACCCACCACCCGGATCCCTCTTCACAGAGTGTCTCCTCACCCGTAACTTCGCCACCATCCCCCCATCAACATTGCAGCTCACCCCGCGTTCCTGGCATCCATCATGGGACAGTTTCCATGCGGGGTGTATCATCTAAGGAGTGGTGCCAGTCCCCATTATTGTAAAAAACGGCATAAGCAGGGGGGGGGGTGGCGGATAGAGACACGGCGCTCTTTAACACTGCAGCATCACAAGTCCGTCAGGCGTTCGCCTACAATGTCTGTCGGTCATGTAGGGGGCGAAGGGTGGGTGATGTGTGTTTGTTCTATGGGAGAGCAGGGCGCGCCCTAACAGCACGGAGGCCCAGAAAAAATAAAAGAAAAATAAAATAAATAAAAAGGGCAAAAAACTACTCTGTGGGCCAACTCGGGGGTGAACCAAGAGTGCAGAGTTCTCCACTCCCCTGGGCATCAATAAAATCAAAGGTAGAGGATAAGCCCCGATGTGAGGGGGGGGGGTCTGTAAGATGTTACAGCCTTAAACTCCAGGTTAGCAAGTGAGTAGGCAGTTTCGGTCTAGCCATGTAGGGGGCTGCCCCGGGTGGTAGTACAAGGGTGTGGCTTGCAGCCCTTCAGCCCGGGAAGGGGTGTCAGGGCTACATGGGTCTCCATTCGGTCTCCATACAATCAGGGCGCGCCCTAACAGCGCGGGAGCCCAAAAAAGTGTTCAGGGAGGTTGGGCGGGGGTCTGTTTTTCACAACACGAGCAATCCCGCACCCCGGGCCTCCTGCTCGGTTCTTGAGTGGAATATACGATGGGGGGGGACAGTCCTGTAATAAACGGCATCAGCCTGGAATTTACATGCCCATGCAGCACAGTGGGATCCTGGGTGTAGTATCGGTAGGGAGGGTAAACATGGGGGGGTGGGGGGGGGAGGTAGCTTCGCTGGCTCAGCAGAGGGATGGCAGTCTGCGAGGGATCGGGGATTTTGGCCTACGGCCTACTCACGGTGCTCTCCGCCCGATGGCGCGCGGCGTCTCCTCCGTCCTCGACCCTGCTGCCGAGCGCCCAGCCCGGGCCTGAACATCGAAGGGCCTCCTCGGCCAGGGGTGCGAGGGAGGAGCTGCAGCCAGTCTGGGACGGGGATCTGGTCTGTGTCCAGGAATTGGAAGAGGCCTGGAAGGTCCGCCGGCGTCTGCACGGTGAACGCAGCACCATCTTTCCTGAAGGTGACTGCAAGCGGATAGCCCCATCTGTAAGTGCAGCCCTGTTTCGCCAGGTCTAGGATGGGCTTCAGCATCGCCCGCCGGCGTAGCGTCGCACGTGACAGGTCTGGCAGCACCTTGATCGTTGTTCCTCCTAGCAGGACCTCTCCTCGTTCCCACGCTCCCCGAATGATGCGCTCCTTCTGTGCGTAGCGGAGCAGCCGGCACACAACATCGCGAGGTCTGTCAGGGTCATCTGATTTCGGGCCTAGTGCGCGGTGAGCGCGATCTACCTCTACCATTTCCTCCGGGTCTCCCAGTACGTCTCGGAACAATAGCAGCAGCGACTCGTTTAGGGTATCAGGTTCTATCGATTCCGGTATCCCCCGGAGACGCAAATTATTGCGCCTGCTTCTGTCTTCGACCTCCTCTAGGTGCAGTTGGAGTGTGACCGCCGCTTCTCTATGGAGGTCTCTGTCTCGCTCCAGGCCGGACACTCGCTGTTCTAAGGCTGCCAGGGAGCTCTCACCTGTAGACACTCTGTCCGTTAACGTGGACACCTCCGCCCTCACCTCTTGGAAGTCACGTCGGTGAGTTTCCTCCAGCTTCAGTATGAGTGATTCTATATCTGACCAGGTAGGGAGGGCTTGCAGAAGTGCCCGTATCTCTCGCTCAGCCGGCGTGCCCCCCGATCCTGCAGCGGAGGTAGACATGGTCGGGTGTGCCTCCGGTGTACCCGGCGCGGTATTGTCCTCTGACATGTCATCTGGGTGGAAGAGCCAGGCCCCCTGGTCCGGATCCTCCATCAGGCCGCCATGTAAGTTGCCACGTGGCGCCGCCACTCTTGCTCCCGGAGAGATTGGCTCTTGAGGGTGGAAATAGTGGTGTAGGTTGCCTGTTTTCACCCCGGAGCGGGTCAGTCGTGTTGTCCCTTTATTCCTATTCCTTTTGGCAGATTGCATGCCTGTTTTTTCAGATCTTTGGCCGGTGAAAGGGAGGACAAGGCCGGGAGCTCCAAAGATCTGCTTCCTCACTCAGCCATGTCCAGGCCACGCCCCCGAACACAAATGCTACTTTTACTCCCCTCTCCTACTTTTATCTGAGCATGCGCGGGTTTCTTAGCATACACACGCTCGAGTTTCTCGTCGGAAACCAGCCCGACGAGAAACGCGACAAGCCAAATTCGACTCCCGTCGAGAAAATAGAGAACCTGCTCTCTTTTTGGCTCGACGAGTTCCTCTACGGTTTTCTCGGCAAAAAGTGTACACACGACCAGTTTCCTCGGCAGAATACGTCTCCCATCAAGTTTCTTGCTGGATTCTGCTGAGGAAACCGGTCATGTGTACGCGGCCTTACAGTTCGGTCACTGACATTGACTCCAGTTTCTAACCATTTGTTCCTCATAAGTTTTGTTGTGCATTTTCTGTTTTCAAGGCATATTGCTTTACGTTTTCTAACTTGACGCTTTGATGTCTTCTTTGGTCTACCAAACCATCGAAAACCATCATTACCACCTAAACAGAAGAAAAACAAGGTTACAGTGGGCTAAAGAAAAGCAATCATGGACTGTGGATGACTGGATGGAAGTGATATTCAGTGATGAATCACCGATCTTTATTGGGCAGCAGTGGCAGCTGGAGCTCAACAATTTTGTGGAGGGGGGGGGGAATAAAAAAAATTGCAGCCTCACTCTGCCCATCAAATGCAGCCACTGTGCCATCAATTGTCACCACTGTGCCATGCCATCAAACGCAGCCACTGTGCCATCAATTGTCACCACTGTGCCATGCTATCAAATGCAGTCACTGTGCCATGCCATCAAACGCAGCCACTGTGCTATCAATTCCCGCCACTGTGCCATGCCATAAAACGCAGCCACTGTGCCATGCCATCAAACGCAGCCACTGTGCCATGCCATCAAACGCAGTCACTGTGCCATGCCATTAACGCAGTCACTGTGCCATGCCATCAAATGCAGCCACTGTGCCATCAATTCGCACCACTGTGCCATGCCATCAAACGCAGCCACTGTGCAATCAATTCGCACCAATGTGCCATGCCAATAAATGCAGCCACTGTGCCATCAATTCGCACCACTGTGCCATGTCATCAAACACAGCCACTGTGCCATGCCATCAAACGCAGCCACTGTGCCATGCCATCAAACACAGCCACTGTGCCATGTCATCAAACGCAGCCACTGTGCCATCAATTGTCACAACTGTGCCATGCCATCAAATGCAGCCACTGTGCCATGCCATCAAAAACAGCCACTGTGCCATCAATTGTCGCCACTGTGCCAATTGTCACCACTGTGCCCTTTAATTGTCGCCACTTTGCCCATTGTCGCCACTGTACGCATTGACGTCACTGTGCCCTTTAATTGTCGCCACTGTGCCCATTCATGCCGCTGTGCCAATTGTCCCCACTGTGCCCACTGTCCCCACTGTGCCAAATTGTTGCCAATGTGCCCATTCATGCAGCTTGGCCAATTGTCCCCACTGTGCCCATTGTCCCCACTGTGCCCATTGTCCCCACTGTGCCCATTGTTGCCACTGTGCCCATTGATGTCACTGTGCCCTTCGTCGCCTCTGTGCTCTGTAAAATGCCCCTCCCCCCCCCCCACCTGGCACTTACCTTTACTGGAGTCAGCCATCCACATCCCTCTATGTCTTCTCCCGCCCTCAATGGCGCTTCAGCCAGAACCGGTGCCAGAACTGATAGCCAGAACCGGTGAACCTGATTGGCTGAGACGCCTGTCAGTCTTATCCAAGGAACGCACCCCTGTACGTTCCCTGGATAAGCTTCCGGATGCTGAGGGCTGTACTCAGAAAGCCTATCAGAGCTGCTGGTGTTGCAGGTCAGGTAAAGGTACGAGGGAGATGAGAGTCATTAAATCTTCAATAAATGTACACGTTTATATTGAGATTTTGGACACTTTTCTTATTCCATCAATTGAAGCATGTTTTGTGATGATGATATGATTTTTCAGGATGTAATCTGATGCAGATGTTTGTTTTAGAACTGCAAAGCACATGGTGACTCCATAATATTTTCCCCATGATTCCATATTTTTTACTCTGCTTGATCTGCAAAAACAGTTGCTACTGACTACAGTTTTTTTAAGTGTTTCTTAAAGCCAGAAAGTTGGAATGTTAAATTAAAATAGTTTTCAGGCATGTCCGCTATTAGTTTTGTTTTTTACACAATTAACCACCTAAATACCACATGCCGTCATATGACGTCCTGGTATTGAGGGGGGGATATCTGAATGATGCCCACAGCGACAGGCATATTCAGATATCCTTCTTTTCAGCTAGCGATTCTGCGCACCATAAGAATGATCATAGTGGCAGTTCCGCCGCTTGATCGTTCTTATAGGCGGCAGAAGGAGACATCCCCCTCCTGACACCATCCGGACGACTAGGATAGAGGTTTCCGGTGATTGGAAATAACGTCACACCTGGGTACCCGGAAATAAACAAAGCCGCAATCGGTATGAAATTTGTGAATTTTTTTTCACGATCTCATGCTTTCAGGCCTGGAGGAGAGATGTGGGGTCTTATTGACCCTGCATCTCTCCATAAAGAGGACCTGTTACAATAGATTCCTATTACAATTGATGCTTACATTCTTTGTAATAGGAATAAAAGTAGGGCTGTGGAAATTAACTTTTAATTCATCGATTAATCTTTAATTTTTTTGATCGATTAACCACTTAAAGGGGTGTTCCAGCCAAAAAATGTGTTTATTAAAAGTCAGCAGCTACAAAAAGTGTAGCTGCTGGCTTTTAATAAACACTCACTTACCTGCTCCTGCGCTCCTCTCCCCCCCTCACCAGTCGGCGTCTCCATCCCGACTGTGGGCACCCAGCCGTGACAGCCTTCGGCTTCACGGCCGGGCACCCACTGCGCATGCGCAAGCCGCACTGCGCATGCGCGCGCGGCGCGGCTCGTCGCTGATTGGACAGGCGATTGCCTAGGACCTGTCAGTGTCCTAGGCCATCGCCTACAGGGAGGGGCTTAAATAAGGCGATTACGCCTCTCGCCTTATCAGCCCCTCGGCGGAAGCAGGAAGTGGGACAGGAAGTCCCACTCCTACTGAAGCCCCCACCCCCCCCCCCAAAAAAAATTACATGCCAAATGTGGCATGTATGGGGGTGAGGAGTGGATTAAGAGGAAGTTCCATTTTTGGGTGGAACTCCTCTTTAAGACCCGGACCAAAATGCAGGTAAAAGACCTTGCCCCTTTTTGCGATTCGGCACTGCATCGTTTTAACTGACAATTGCGCGGTCGTGCGACGTGGCTCCCAAACACAATTGGCGTCCTTTTTTCCCCACAAATAGAGCTTTCTTTTGGTGGTATTTGATCACCTCTGCGTTTTTTATTTTTTGCGCTATAAACAAAAATAGAGCGACAATTTTAAAAAAAATGCAATATTTTTTACTTTTTGCTATAATAAATATCCCCCAAAAATATATAAAAAAACATTTTTTTTCCTCAGTTTAGGCCGATACATATTCTTCTACGTATTTTTGGTAAAAAAAAATCGCAATAAGCGTTTATCGGTTGGTTTTCGCAAAATTTATAGCGTTTACAAAATAAGGGATAGTTTTATTGCATTTTTATTAATTTTTTTTTTTTACTACTAATAGCGGCGATCAGCGATTTTTTTCGTGCGACAATATGGCGGACACTTCGGACAATTTTGACACATTTTTGGGACAATTGTCATTTTCACAGCAAAAAATGCTTTTAAATTGCATTGTTTACTGTGGAAATGACAGTTGCAGTTTGGGAGTTAACCACAGGGGGCGCTGTAGGGGATGTGTGACCTATGTGTTGTGTTTACAACTGTAGGGGGGTGTGGCTGTAGGTGTGACGTCATCGATCGTGTCCCCCTATTACAGGAATGACGCGATCGATGCTACGGCCACAGAGAAGCACGGGGAAGCCGTGTTTACACACGGCTCTCCCCGTTCTTCCGCTCCAGGGACGGATCGCCGCACTGCAGCGGCGATCGGGTCCGCGAATCCCACGGTCCCGGTCCTGAAACTTCGGCGCCCGCGCCCGTGACCCACGGCTGGGTATTAAAATCAACGTATATATACGTTGATGTGCCCAGCCGTGCCATTCTGCCGACGTAAATGTGCAGTAGGCGGTCCTTAATGGTTAAAATTCTTTTGATTGGTACTCACCTCTCCACTGGCTTCCGGGCCTTCAGGGAGTTCTGTCGGAGATCCGGTGACATCACGGACACCGGTGGGGCTTGCCGTGTCCATCTGAAGGGCTCCTTTGCTGTGCCTTCATATCTGCATGCCGGCGGGACCTTAATATCTGCCACACACAAGGGCTGTTACACTTCCCTCTATCACTTCACTCTATCACTTCCCTCTATCACTTCCCTCTATCACTTCCCTCTATCACTTCCCTCTATCACTTCCCTCTATCACTTCCCTCTTTCACTTCCCTCCATCAACCTGGGATTCTACAACCATCCACTGGGTGTTGTGATAGTTCCCTTCACAGGACATCTACATGCCGACGGACTGATGTTAACCTCTCCTCATCTGGATTCAGCAGTGGTATCGTTGTACACATTTTTATACTAGTATCATACTTCGCTACATGTTTTTATGACTGATTTTGCTACAGTTTGGTATTACTGGCAACATTTTTACAGTTTATGTAGCTACATCGATTTTATCTCCAGTGCAATATTTATTTTGTTACCTACTGGAAGACTATAAAAGTTTTAATGCTATTCCCATCGAGCGCTGCCTTTGTGTGTTTTTTGTATCCTGCTATCCATTTTTCCAGTGGTTGGTAGCTGCACTGGGAATCAGCCTGCAAGGAGATCAGCTAAAAGTAGTTAGATCTGTATGTGTGTTATAATTAATCGAAATTAGTCAATTAATCGATTAAAGAAAAAATTGATTAATCGAACACAAAAATTTTGATCAGTAACAGCCCTAAATAAAAGTAATAAAAAAAAAGGTGTAAAAATAAATAAATAAGTAAAATAAAAAATGAAATAAAAAATAAATAAAGCGCCCCTGTCCCCAGTAGCTTGCGCTCAGTAGTGAACACACGCGTAAGTCCCGCCCACATATGTAAATACCGTTCAAACCACACATGTGAGGTATTGCTGTGTGCGTTAGAGCGCATGCAACAAGTCTAGCACTAGACCTACATTTTTTAACTTCGTTTTAAACTATGTTGTTTTTTGGGTTGTAAAAAATGATCGCGTGTGGGCTAAAACGACGTTTTAAACCCGTGCATGCTCAGAAGCAAGTTATGAGACTGGAGCGCTCGTTCTGGTAAAACTACCGTTCATAATGGAGTAAGCACATTCATCATGCTGTAACAGACAGAAATGCGCAAATCGTCTTTTACTAACAAGGAATCAGCTAAAGCAGCCCAAAGGCAAATAGAACTTCCATTTTTTTTCCACAAGTTACCAGTTCAGAGTTACAGAGTTAACTCTGAACTGGTAACTTGTGAAAAAAATTAAAGCATTGCCTATAAATATTTTTAAGTACCAAAGTTTGACGTTATTCCATGAATGTTCGCAAATTTAAAGCGTGACACGTTAGGTATCTATTTACTCGCCTTAACTTCATCTTTCACATTATACAAAAAAAAATGGGCTAATTTCACTGTTTTGTTATTTTTTAATTCATGAAACCGCTTTTTTTTCTCCAAAAAAGGCGTTTGAAAAATGCAATGCAATGACCGCCACTTTATTCCCTAGGATGTCTGCTAAAAAAAAAATATATATAATGTTTGGGGGTTCTGAGTAATTTTCTAGCAAAGAAATATGATTTTTACATAAGGGAGAGAAGTGCCAGAATAGGCCCAGTATTGAGGTGATTAAACAATTGAATGAGCATTGTTCAAAAGTGGTGATTCCATACTTTTTTGCCAGGGGTTGTACATGCCTCTTGTAAGTCTCTGACATTTTTCTTTTGCTCAATGAAAATTTAGAACCATCTGTGACATCATGGGTAAAATGGTAACAGGAAAAAAATCTAGAAATAAATATGTGATTATTTTCCAGTTACCTTTCCAGTTCACTTTGCACTTTATCACCCAGCAAGATTTTACTGATACGCATTGTGTGTTCTAACCTTGTGCTAGAACTTTATTATAGTCATTTTAGTAGGTTCACAGCGCAACATCACTATTTTACCAATTTTTCCCACTTTACCTGTTAAGGATCAGCTTACCAGGTGTTTGCTGCAGTGTACCCTTAAACTTTATCTCACAGGGCGGGAGTAATACATTTATTATACATCTGTGACATCAGCTGCTGTCATGCTTACTTTTTGCCATAACACATGAACACATTAAATGTGGGTTTATGTGCAACAAAACACACAAAGTTGCTCTAAAAAGGCTGGCAAATCATCTGCGGCATGTCAGTGCATGGATTGCATCTTGCACGTGAGCGGACATTTTTCAGTTTTTTTCGGGAGCAGTGAATTTATTAATGCTTAAAGTGAAACAATAAAAGTGGAATATTCTTTTAAATTTCGTACCTAGGTGGGGGTGTAAAGTATGCTTGTGAAATAGTGCATGTTTCCCGTACTTATGCCGCGTACACACAATAATTTTTCAGCATGAAAAAAAACGTTTTTCAGCATGTCCAAAAAACGAAGTTTTTCCAACTTTATCATTAAAAACGACGTTGCCCACACACCATCGTTTAAAAAAAATTATGAACAAAGTGCGGTGACGTACAACACGTACGATGGCACTCTAAAGGGGAAGTTCTATTTGCCTTTGGGCTGCTTTAGCCGATTCCTTGTTAGTGAATGTGCTTACTCCATTATGAACGGTAGTTTTACCAGAACAAGCGCTCCAGTCTCATAACTTGCTTCTGAGCATGCAAGGGTTTAAAACGTTGTTTTAGCCCACACGCGATCATTTTTTACAACCCGAAAAACGACATAGTTTAAAACGAAGTTAAAAAATGCAGCATGTTCGGATTTTTTTTTGTTGTTTTTCAGAACCTGAAAAATTATGTGTAGTCCACACACGATCATTTTAAATGACGTTTTTGAAAAACAACGTTTTTTTCATGCTGAAAAAATGATTGTGTGTACGCGGCATTAGAACTGTCTCTGCACAAAGTGTCATTTCTGAAAGAAAAAAAGTCATTTAAAACTGACTTGCGGCTATAATGAATTGTCGGCTCCCGGCAATTCAGTTAGAATTCATTCATAAAAAAAAAAAAAGCGTAGGGTCCCCCCAAATTCAATTACCAGGCCCTTCAGGTCTGGTATGGATATTAAGGGGAACCCCACCATCAATTTAAAAAAAAAAATGATGTGGGGTTCCCCCCAAATATCCATTCCAGACCCTTCAGGTCTGGTGTGGATTTTAAGGGGAACTCCACCCCAAATAAAAAAAATGGCGTGGAGTTCCCCCAAAAATCCACACCAGACCCCTTATCTGAGCACGTAACCTGGTCGGCCACAGAAAAGAGGGGGGGGTGAGAGAGCGCCCCCCCTCCTGAACCATACCAGGCCACATGCCCTCAACATGGGGAGGATATCCCCATTTTGATGGGGACAAGGGCCTCATCCCCACAACCCTGGGGTGACGCAAACCCCCCGCATATACTCTCTGCTCCCCGCTGGTTGATACAATGCAGAAAACACCGACCTCCAACCAACGACTATCAATAAAATGCCTCTCGCTAAATGTAAAAGGCCTCAACCTCCTGGAAAAAAGATCGCAGGTCTTAGCAGCTTTGACCAAACACAAAGCCCATTTTCTCATGCTGCAGGAAACACATTTTCGTTCGGATGCCATCCCTAAATTAAGCAACCATGTATACAAACGTGCATTGCACTCCACAAACCCGGATTCCAAAACAAAAGCGGTGTCAATCCTCATATCCAAACACGCTAATTTCCAAATCTTAGACACAATGGTGGACCCAGAGGGTAGGTACATATTTGTTAAAGGTAGATACGCCTCCAAACCGATCACGCTAGCAAACATATACTGCCCGAACGAGCATCAAACGTCCTTTTTCAGGAAAGTGTCTGACCTTCTTTCCACATTTCTCGAGGGGATTGTGTTACTAGGAGGGGACTTTAACGTCCCCCTTAACCCAACCATAGACACTTCCACTGGCACGGCTGCTCTTTCCTACCGAGCCCTCCGCCAAATCAAACTCCAGTTGCAAAACCTCACACTCCATGACACATGGCGCACCATGTTCCCCACTGATAAGGACTATACATTATTTCCCCCCCCCCGCATAACAAATACTCAAGAATTGACTATTTCTTCCTTTCTCAAGCGGACCTTTCATTCCTCACGAGGGCCACCATAGAGCCAATGTTTCTATCAGACCACCACCCCATTACAGTGACGCTTGTTTTTCCAGAATCAAACAAAACAACTAAAACCTGGAGACTAAACCCCTCCTTGTTAAAAGACCCCGAAAATCTTAGACAGATACGCGCACAAATCCAATTGTACTTTAGAGAAAACTCCACCCCAGACGTAACACCCACTACGCTGTGGGAAGCGCACAAATGCGTTGTTAGGTGGGATTTGATTGCCCTTTCGACAGCGACTAAAAAAAGACATCAGGAGCGGATCAAGACACTTATTGACACGATTAATCGCCTTGAAGCTGCCCACAAAAAGTCGGCCTTGCAAGCCACATTACAAGACCTCCTGCTTGCGCGGTCCACCCTGCTGAACAAGTTAGGAAAGCGCACCAGAAGACGATACGTCCTCGGTCAAAAAATCTTTTACGAGCATGGGAACAAGAGCGGGAGACTGTTGGCGCGTACGATACAAGCTTCTAAGATTTCTTCGGTAATCCATCATATCCGGGACAAACACGGCAATACGTTCTCTAAAAACGAGGACATTCTACTCAAAGCTCTATAATTTAACACAAGACGGGAGGGGACCGCTCTGCCCAAATAAAAGATTTTCTGGCTCAATACTGCCCCAAACCCATCTCCTCGAAACAGGCGAAGGCCATGGAGAGCCCTCTCTCCATGGAGGAACTGCAATTGGCAATTAAGCAAATGAAGGTGGGTAAAAGCCCGGGCCCTGATGGTCTCCCTTTAGTTTACTATAAATGCTTTCAGGACGACCTTGCTCCTCAGATGCTACGAACGTTTAATTCATTCGCGAACCCCTGCGCTTCACTAGGAAGAATGCTAGAAGCCTATATAGCTGTCATCCCGAAAGATGGTAAGGACCGTTCACTAGTATCGAATTACAGGCCAATATCCCTACTTAATGTGGATATTAAACTCTATTCAAAAATCCTAGCAAACAGGTTGCTGTCGCTGATTCCGGGCCTTATACTACCCGACCAAGTAGGTTTTATCCCAGGCAGGGAAGCCAGGGATAACACCATCCGCACCCTAAATTTACACCATTGGCTCACATCCTCGGGCACCAAGGGGTTTCTGCTCTCCCTCGACGCCGAAAAGGCGTTCGACAGGGTGGCCTCGGACTACATGCGGGAGGTACTGAGGGGCATTGGCCTCCTTCCCCGCATGTTTGCGCATATTGACGCCCTATATACCAATCCCTCGGCCAGGGTGAAGGCTAACGGCCTCCTGTCGGAAGCCTTTACCATTAGCAACGGCACACGTCAGGGCTGCCCGCTGTCCCCCCTGATCTTTGTCCTGACATTAGAGCCACTATTGAACAGAATACGTAACAATACAGATATCAAGGGCATTCCCTTTGAACGTAGAGAGTTTAAAGTTGCTGCCTTCGCCGACGACATACTGTTATCCTTGCAAGCCCTCCGAATCTCTTTACCTAACCTACTGAAAGACATAAACCACTTCGGAGCACTGTCCAACCTCAAAATTAATTACGTGAAGTCCCATGCGCTTAATGTAACGTTGTCCCCACAAGACGTCTCTCACTGCCAGGATTCTTTCCCCTTTCAGTGGAAAGCTGAGGCCATTACCTACCTGGGTATCCAGATCACTAGGAAAATATCAGATCTACTTAGCAAAAATTTACTTTCCTCCCTCACCAGTATTCAATCGGCCCTGAAAGATTGGGCCACCCTAAACATATCCTGGTTCGGTCGCTCGGCGCTCGTTAAAATGGTTGTCCTACCTCGCGTTTTATACATGATGCAAACTATCCCAATCCACCTACCCCCCTCCTTTTTTGCGATTTACAAAACGGCCTGCACAGCCTTCATATGGAAGAATACAGCCCCCCAAATTAAATATTCGTGCCTGACCTGTGCTAAAACGTTGGGTGGAATTGGTCTCCCTGACCTGTATAAATATTACCTAGCCTGCCACCTAACCAGAGTAGTAGATTGGAAAACGCACAAACTAAGAAAACCCTGGGTGGTGCTAGAAAATTCCTTCTCACAAATCCTGACGCATACACTACCTTGGTTGACACCCCGATACTGGCCCCTACCCATCAGACAGCACCCTCTCATCCTCCCCTCGCTACTGGCCTTCAGGAAAGCAATGTCTCTCTTCAACCTATCCTCACAACCAGGTCCACTGACCCCCGTGAGAGAGAACCCTGAGTTCCCACCGGGAGAGTCCAAAACATTTCTTCAACTGGAATGGCCACACGAGGAGGTTCTGGCTTACCATTTCTTTCATAAAGGCGGTCGGCGTTCCTACGATGAGTTGATCTCCGATTCTCGTACGGGTGACTTTCCCTTTTGGTCATATAGACAGCTGTCGCACTTCCTTAACTCCACAAACTCAAACGACACATGGAATAGGCGTCTCACGCCATTTGAATCACTCTGCACGAGCTCTAAGCCCCAAAGACACCTAATTTCATATATCTATGCCCTCCTGCAAGCTGACACTGACCCCTCCTTGACACATTCTCTACATACTTCCTGGGAAACAGATTTACAATTGACTCTTACGGAAAATGACTGGGAATCTATCTATACATTTGCTCACAAAGGATTGATGAATGTAGCTATCCAGGAAAATGGATACAAAATCATTACAAAATGGTATAGGACCCCGGCTCGCTTACACAAGTTTTCGCCTTTAGTCCCGAACGTCTGTTGGAGATGTCAAAGTGCAATAGGCTCCATGATCCATATCTGGTGGGAATGCTCTTTGCTCCAACCATTCTGGAAAGAAGTCCACTCCATAATTTCTTCGGTCACCACCTTTACCCTAGATTACACCCCAGCTCAGTACCTTCTACACCACACAACCCTTCCCCGACACACCTATCAGAAATCGCTGGCCATGCACATGGTCTATACGGCCAGACTCTGCATCCCCACCCACTGGCATTCAACAGACATTCTCACCATCAGAGAGTGGCTGATCAGGGTATCCAAAATTGAGGAGATGGAGGAATTGATTTATATTGCCCAAGACCGTATCCAGAAGTTTACAACGACATGGGCCTGCTGGTCACACTTCAGGAACTCAGATTTTTACAAGTCCCTCTTCCCTTGTTAGCAAGTGACTACCTGTCAGAAGGATTCCCACGACCTGGACCCACCCCCCATCCTCCCTCCCCCCTTTTTTTTTTTTCTTTTTTTCTTTCTCTCTTCCCTTTCCATTCTTTCTTTCTCTCCCCCTCCTTTTTTCACTCAGGGCCCTAGGCCCCCTTGATGATATAACCGACCAACGCCTCCTCCAAGCCCCACGCTTGAGCCACAGGTGTCGGTTATCCATAATTTTTCCATAGGCTTATGGTATCTATCTGGTGTTATGTTGAATATCTCATGGTTCTACTGTACATGCTCATTGATGTCATGATAACTTGCGTTACCTTGTTAAATATTATGTCATGTTTATATTGCCAGAAGAATTGTCATGTTTTTCCTACATATGCATTTCTGTACTCGTATATGTATGACTATCTTTTACCCAATAAAAACTTTTTGTGGATAAAAAAAAAAGAAAGTCCTTTATTAAAAAAAAAATCCAGCGGTGGTAATCCACTCTCGGTCCCGGCTCCCTGCTCCAACGTTGTCGGTATCCAGCGACGGGTGATCTTCTCTCCGGTCCAACGATGAGAAGATCGTCTGGGATCCAGAGCGCAGCATCGCCGGCCGCCTGTCTCCACCAGAGACAGCCCGGCCAATTTCTTATATTGGTGAAGCCGGGCCACCTGTCACATGACCCCGCCCCCTCTGACGCAAGGGGGAAGCCTGGGCTTCCCCAGTGACATAGCAGAGGGTGTGTCAGAGGGGGATGGGATCATGTGACTGGTGGCCCCGCCTCACCTATATAAGAAATGTCACTAGCTTCAGCCGGCGATGCTGCGCTCTGGATCCCGTACGATCTTCTCATCGCTGGACCGGAAAGGAGATCACCTGTCGCTGGATACCGACAACGTTGGAGCAGGGAGCCGGGATCGAGAGTGGATTACCCCCGCTGGATTTTTATTTTATTTTTATTTTTAATAAAGGACTTTTTTCCATGGTGTGTGTGTTTATTTACAACTATTTACACTTACTTTGTGAAATGGTAGGGGCACAATGTACCCCATTACCAATTCACATAAGGGGGAAGGATCTGGGGGTCCCCTTTGTTTGTATACTACCACCACTGTATTAGCATACGGAAAAAGACACCAAGCTACTTGGTTATAAATAGTAATTGATAGTAATACGAGCAAGTATATTACTGCAATGCAATATAAATAGCAATAGATAAAAGGGATAAACTGGTAAATGAATCCATTTGATTGCAACAAACCAACTGACATGAATACCAGGCTATAATATGGCAGTTTTCTGGCGCTTTGTCTCACGTTCAACAAACTCTAGGTGTGAACTGAACCTCATACAAGAGGTGTGTTACTTGCCAATTCAGCAAGTGAAAACGGGGAAAAAGGGCAACAAAAAAAGAAAATCAATGCAGCCACCACATTTTGGTTTTGAGTTTAAAGGCCCATACACACGGTAGAACTTTTTGACAACAAACTTCAAAATGACCAGGTTTTTCAAAAAATCCGACTGTGTGTACGATCCATCGGACAAACTTTTTCAGTTTACATCGGACAAAAGTTCGCTCTGCAAACAGACAAACTTACCGGCAACAAAAGTCTGATGGTGCAAAGTCCTGCTGTGTGTACAGAAATCCATTGGACTTAAAGGGGTTGTAAAGGTAAACGTTTTTTTACCTTAATGCATCCTATGCATTAAGGTAAAAAAACATCTGACAGCACCGCCCCCCCTCCCGAGCCCCCATTTTACTTACCTGACCGTTCAAAATTTTCGGGCGCGTGCTTGTCATCCTGTTCGGTTCCCAGCCTGGCCGTTGATTGGCTAGGCTGGGCGGATTGATAGCAGCGCAGCCATTGGCTGGTGCCGCTGTCAATCACCATGGATGACGCGTCGTGCCAGGGGGCGGGGCCGAGTGATACAGTCGGCGGCTATGGCCGCGGCTGTATCACGGGAGCGCGCTCGCAAAAGCTTTCCACCATGCGAGCTCGCTCACATGAAGGTAGAAAGCTTTGCGAGGAGGAGCCGAGACAGCCGCCAAGGGACCCCAGAAGACAGCTTTCGGGGACACTCTGTGCAAAACGAGCTGCACAGTGGAGGTAAGCATAATATGTTTGTTATTTAAAAAATTATATATTCTGACTTTAGTGTTCCTTTAAGTCCAAAGTACAAACACGCATGCTCAAAAAAATTGCAAAAGATCAGACAACAATACAGAAGTTAAACAAAGGGTGGCGGTAAAGAGCTGAAAAAACACGTATTTTTGGCAAAGTTTGCTGAAAAAGTTTTGTCTTGTGTATGCATACCAAGTTCACGGCCAATGCCCTTCGAACAAAAATCCACTGAAAAGTTTGTTTGAAGTCCGATTGTGTGTATGACTGCTTCCAGATCACAGCAGTTCTAAGAAAAATTGAACTAATATCAGCAGCACTGGTAAAGGGCAGTGTAATCAGTGAACTGATTAAAAAAATGAACAGCATAAACAGCAATCTCATAGTATCTCCTCTGCAATAAATCACTAAAAGTTGTATCAAAGTGCACTCCATATACAGTGCCCTGAGAAAGTATTCATATCCCATGAAACTTTCTACTATTTCTCATGTTACAAACAAAAATGTCAATGTATTTTATTGGGACTTTATGTGATAGACCAACACATAATTGTGAAGTGGAAAGAAATGATAAATGGTGTTTAACTTTTTATACAAATAAATATCAGAAAAGTGTTGGATGCATTTGTATTCAGCCCCCTTCACTCTGATAACTAAAATCTACTGGAAACAATTGCCTTCAGAAGTCACCTAATTAGAAAATAATGTCCACGTGTGTAAGTTAAAGAGGTTGTAAACCCTCCTAGTTTTTCACCTTAATGCATCCTATGGCTCTTAATTGCCTAGATTGATAGCACCGCTGCTATGTCAATCAAATCCATTGACGCGGAGTCGGGGCTGAGCCATACACTCATGGACGCAGAGTGTATGACACAGGCGAGTGCCCACAAGGTAACCCCCTTGGGAGAGCGCTTCCCAAAGGGGTTTATCTGAGGCGGGGAAGAGCCAAGAGAGAGCCAAGAGACCCCAGAAGATGGCGTTCGGGGCAACACTGTGCAAAATGAGCTGCACAGTGGAGTGATATGTTTGTTATTTAAAAAAATATATATATATATTAATCAGAGAAGCGCCCAAGAGGCCCATGGTAACTCTGGAGGAGCTGCAAAGATCCACAGCCCAGGTGGGAGAATCTGTCCACAGGACAACTATTAGTCGTGCACTCCACAAATCTGGCCTTTATAAAAAAAGTGGCAAGAAGACAGCCATGTGGAGGACACAACAAACATGTGGAAGAAGGTGCTCTGGTCAGGTGACACCAGCATTTTACTGTTTGGCCTAAAAGCAATATCCTATATGTGGCAAAAAACACTACACATCACCCTGAACACATCATCCCCACTGTGAAACATGGTAGCGGCAGCAGCATAATGTTGTGGGGATGCTTTTCTTCAGCAAAGACAGGGAGGCCAGTCAGAGTTGATGGGGAGATGGATGGAGCCAAATACAGGGCAATCTTAGAATAAAACCTGTTAGAGCAGGGGTCCTCAAACTATGGCCCTCCAGGTGTTCAGGAACTACAATTCCCATCATGTCTAGTTATGTCTGTGAATGTCAGAGTTTTACAATGCCTCATGGGAAGTGTAGTTCTGCAACAGCTGGAGGGCCATAGTTTGAGGATCCCTGTGTTAGAGTCTGCAAAAGACTTGAGACTGGGGCGGAGGTTCACCTTCCAGCAGGACAACAACCCTAAACATACAGTCATACAATGGAATGGTTTAGATCAAAGCATATTCATGTGTTAGAATGGCCCAGTTAAAGTCCAGACCTAAATCCAATTGGGAATCTGTAGCAAGATGTGAAAATTGCTGTTCACAGACACTCTCCATCCAATCTCACAGAACTTGAGCTATTTTTAAAGAAGAATAGGCAAAAATGTCACTCTCTAGATGTGCAAAGCTGGTAGAGACATACCGAAAAAGACTTGCAGCTGTAATTGCAGTGAAAGGTGGTTCTACAAAGTATTGTAAAAAAAATAAAAAAATCATTTATTATTTTCCTTTCACTTTACAATTATGTGCCACTTTGTGTTGTGCCCTGTACACATGATCGGATATCTGATGGAATCTAATCCAATGAATTTTTTAGTCAGATATCCGATGAAGCTGACTTTTATCAGTCTTACACACCATCAGTCAAAAATCTAACAGTGTCCAAACTCGGTAACGTAAAACACTACGACATTCTGAGAAAAATTAAGTTCAATTCCTCTCGAGCATGCGTTGACTTGATTCTGAGCATGCATGATTTTTTAGCGATGGACTTCCACACAGACGATCATTTTTTTCTATCTATTTTAATCCATAGGAAAAATTTAAAACATGTTCTATTTTTTTTTTCACCAATAGAAAACAAACTGATGGGGCCCACACACGATCAGTTTGACCGATGAAAACAGTCTATCAGTCTGTTTTCATTGGATAAACCAATCGTGTGTACAGGGCTTTGGTCTATCACATAAAATCCCAATAAAATACATTTACATTTTTGGTTGTAACATTACAAAATGTGGAAAATTTCAAGGGGTATGAATACTCTTTCAAGGCAATGTATATTATATCTCTTAAGCGTAGGTAGGGAGATACAGTATATATATATATATATATATATATATATATATATATATATATATAATTTTACACACACACTGGGTCTTCAAAACTTTTGCGCACTTTTAAATTTTCATTGGAAACAGTGAGAGCAGGAAAAATGGTGCCCCTGTAAGGTATCTTGGTACTTCAGTCTTTGAAAAAGCGAAACGCGTTGTCAAGGCTACTACTAATCCCCCCTATATCTATCTTAGACTCCATATCCAATTTTTGGTCCTTGAGGATTTTATTATTATTATTTTTGGTCATCTCTACCTGAGCACATTAGATTGTTTGGACTATTTCATCTTTCTTCACTAGAGGGCAGCAGCAGCACATCCTTGTGCTCAACAGCAGACCTACGGTACTGTCGGCTCCAGCACTGCTTATCCCCTCGGAAGGTTATTGGCGTCGCAGACGTGTGACGTCACCCCATACGGAGGAAGCGTGCTGCTGTTTCCCAGATTCAGCTACATTATGGCCCCGATTAGCGTTGTTTGCGCCTGAGGATTTTTTCATCCCTCTCCACGGTGAGCCACCAGCGGTGTGTGTAACTCGGGAAGCGCGGCCTTGTTGGAGGATCCTTTATCCATCTCACCACCACCGCCCATATACTGCCAGCCCCAAAGGTACTGTGTATGTTTTTCTCATCTGAGGAACTGCTCTCTGAATTCTGGAGACCCTAACACTTTGTGCTCGATGGTAGCTATTTGTGGACTGTGAATTGTACATTGTATTTACGTACTCCACACGCACCTTATGTTTTAACAAGGACCATTTATGCTAAATATTTTAATGCTTGGACTGGATCCACTAATAAATGGACTTTTAGTTCAACCTTTGTCTAATAGTGAATTTCTGAGAACCATGAGCGCTGATTTTAAGTGTGTTTTATGTTTCCTTGGTACTTCAGCTGGCTAAAGCTGGCCATACACGAATAGAAAATCATAGAAAAAAAACGTTTGATAAGCCCAATCATTTGACTTAGTGGGTGCATTTCGATTCTCAAAATACAAACATTTATGCCCAAAAAAAAAAGATCTGCCATGTCGGAATTTTGTTGCTTAATTGAACAATTTTCGAAACATAGGGAAATCAATCGTACATATAGTTCGAAAAAAATATACAGGGCAGCATTGACCAGTGATCAACAAACAATTTACCATTTACAGTATATCATTATTATGTGTAAAACTATTTGATACAATGGCGTTAACACACAGTCATTTCGACAGATCTTCTTTCCATGTATCGTCTGCTTAACGGAGGGGCCCAAACTGTGCCGCAGTGCACTTATCACTGCCCCTTTAAGACTGCAAGCTGAATTGCTTTTGGGACTGCTGGGCAAATAGGCAATCTCTTGTGCTAAACTGCAAAACAGTGATAGGAAGGGCACAGCTGCAGTAGCTCACCAGTCCTGGCATACAGCAGACTTTGGCCTGGACATTTGTTTGTTGGCAGTCCCTCTGGTTCTATCCTTAGGAATCCAGACCTCAAAAGCTCAGTCCCAGCACTAGGTCCTCAGAAGCTTGATTCCAACACTCTGATCACTCAGCATGCTGTTTTTTTCCAGTTCTGATCCCCTGCACTCCGGTGTAGGCACACAAAGACACGCAGCACCCTGGTGTGTACAGCTCCAGTCCCCAGCAACACAAGGAAATTCTTCTCCAAAGGCCGGAAGAAAACTTGCTCATCTCTCCTCCTATTACAAAATGTCCTTGGCTCTTGGAGTTGACAGCACATGATCATCAGAAAGGGGCACAGATAATGGGAAAAATACAACCCCCCCTATGCAAGTAGGCACGGCGGAGACAGGGTGTGTAATTAAAATTTCTTTATTTTAATTCTGCACTGACTGTCTTTGAAATTGCCCCTGCCCCCTATTAAATCCAATCTGGGGACAAAACCAGGGACAGACTTGGTCCGGGGACAGTATCCTCAATCAGGGGACTGTCCCCTGAAACTAGGGATGTCTGGTCACCCTAGCATTAGCAAGTCTCCTTAACCCTCGCAGGCTGAACACTCTGCAGGGCCAGGAGGGAGGAGCGAAAAATGGGCAAAAGTGTACACACACAGCCCCTTGGCCAGTGGCGGGTAGAGAAGAGACCAGGGAGGGAAACATACAAGAGTGCCATGATCCTCCCAGTCCTTCTGAATCCCCGGGCTATATACCTCTTATGACGTTTTTCTTCCCAGTTTCTAAGCCCAAAAGTCAGTCATACCTCCCAACTTTTTGAGATGGGAAAGAGGGACAACTATTAGAAAAGGATGTAGGCATAGGACCCACCCCCCTGCCACGCCCACTTAAAGGAAAATTTTATATAAAAAAAGAAAAACTAGTTGAACCCACAAGTGCTTTTTTACCACTACTATTCCTCTATACTGGCTTTTGACATTTACAATTGCAGCAATTTAGAAATTGGATAAGCTTTAGCACTTGGAAACACTTTTTTAAAGATAATTAGTCCATTTTTATACAACTATACAGATCAGACCAGAATGAGGAACAAATAAGGAGGAAAGAGAGACTTTTTTCCAATAGAAGGACAGTCCCTTGAAATGAGGAACAGTTGGGAGCTACGGGAAAAGTGACTGTCATCTAGTATGCTGTTCACTAGGTAATAAAACATTTCATTATGGAATAAAGTGTGTTCCTTGATAGCTGTCGAACAAATTTTATGGTCAGAGGTGTGGAATTTGTTTGTCTAGTAAGCAGTTAACAGCTGTAATGTAACTATAGTTCATCTCAGGTGTTACAAGGAAATTGTGCTCACTGTCATTATCATTATTAGGTATGCATGCAGTACACCTATATATACAGTATACTGTACATATATCAGTTTCCTGACCTCATTCATATAGCACTTACCTTATACAAAACAATTTGCAGGGAGCCCCTGGAAGAACTTACGGTCAACAGTGTGTCTTGAAAAGGTATTCATACCCCTTGAAATTTTCCAAATTTTGTCACGTTACAACAAAAAACGTAAATGTATTTTATTGGGATTTTATATAGATCAACACAAAGTGGCACATAATTGTGAAGTGGAAGGAAAATGATAAATGGGTTTGAAAAAACTAAACTGAGAGGCCGAGCAAGGAGAGCATTAATCAGAGAAGCAGCCAAGAGGCTCATGGTAACTCTGGAGGAGCTTCAGAGATACACAGCTCAGGTGGGAGAATCTGTCCACAGGACAACTATTAGTCATGCACTCCACAAATCTGGCCTTTATGGAAGAGTGGCAAGAAGAAAGCCATTGTTAAAAGAAAGCCAGAAGAAGTAATGTTTGCAGTTTGTGAGAAGCCAGGTAGAAGACCAAAATTTAACTTTTTGGCCTAAAAGCAAAAAAAGCAAAAAGTCTAAACTAACACTGCACATCACCCTGAATACACCATCCCCACCGTGAAACATGGTGGTGGCAGCATCATGTTGTGGGGATGCTTTTCTTCAGCAGGGGCAGGGAAGCGAGTCAGAGTTAATTTAAATTTTTGGCCTAAAAGCAAAAAAAGCAAAAAGTCTAAACTAACACTGCACATCACCCTGAATACACCATCCCCACCGTGAAACATGGTGGTGGCAGCATCATGTTGTGGGGATGCTTTTCTTCAGCAGGGGCAGGGAAGCCAGTCAGAGTTAATGGGAAGATGGATGGAGCCAAATACAGACAGACAATCTTAGAAGAAAACTTTTTAGGCCGCGTACACACGATCGAACATGTCCGCTGAAACTGGTCCGCAGACCAGTTTCAGCGGACATTTTCGATCGTGTGTATGGCCTATCGGACCGTTTTTCAGCGCACAAAAGTTTCAAAACATGCTTAGAAACCTGTCCGCTGGAAACCTGTCCGTCGGACATATTTGATGGTTAGTACACAAAATCATCAGACCAAAATCCCGCGCATGCTCAGAATCAAGTCGACGCATGCTTGGAAGCATTGAACTTCGTTTTTCCATCACGTCGCTGTGTTCTACGTCACTGCGTTCTGGTCCGAGGGGATTTTGGTCCGATGGTGTGTACGCACATCAGACCAACAGACCACTTCAGCCTGGTCCGATGAAAACAGTCAGTCGGACATGTTTCATCGGACATGTCTGATCGTGTGTACGTGGCCTTAGAGTCTGCAAAGACTCGAGACTGGGCGGAGGTTCACCTTCCAGCAGGACAACGACCCTAAACATACAGCCAGAGCTACAATGGAATGGTTAAGGCTCCATTCACACCTGAGCGTTTTGTCGCCTGAAGCGTGACGCTATGATACGCTAGAGGGGAAAAAATACATTATTCTCTATGGAGATGGTTCACATCTCCACTAGAAAACGCGCTACGCCGAATGCCTGAAGCTCAAACAAGCTCCGGACCCTTTTCGCGCAAATCAATCGGTTTGGGCATGCTTGAGCGTTTGTATTTCCCATAGAAAGTAATGGAAACGCTGGATTCAAGCGTCTAGCGCGACAACGAGCGTTTCTATGGTCGTTTTGTCGCTTTAGTCAATAGAACATTTCACCCAGGCAGAAGATAAAAAAAAATCTACAAACATAGCAACAAGTGATGAAAGCTATGATCATTTTTCCTATTGGCTAAAATAAAAAACGTTGAAGTTTAAAAACGTCCGACGACGCTGTATGCAAACGCTCGAATACACGTGAATACGCGCGACAAAACTCCAGGAAGAACAAACAAAAACTCTACGCTCAGGTGTGAATGCAGCATATTCATGTGTGAGACTGGCCCAGACAAAGTGCAAACCTAAATCCAATTAAGAAGGAAAGACTTGAAAATTGGAGATCGTCTGTAAATTTTGGATGTGATGGTAATGTTTTAGACAGAACCGGGTCCCTGAGCAATATGGGCCAATGAGTTTTAATAATGGATTCTATCTGTTTGTCTTGTCGATTAAATTCAGTACAAAATGTTAAATCATATTGTTTTTTCTCTTTGGGTTTGGGAATGAGCATTCGTTTCCTGTCCATTTGTCCTACTTCTTGTTGAGTCAGTTGATGTCTTCTATATCCTTTTTGTTCAGATCTATCCATTAACATGTTAGATTGAATGTAAAAAAGAAACTACAGCGCTAGCCAACAGTGAATCAACGTGTCAGACCAGTGAAATTGAAAGTAATAACTAAAGATTAACTAAATGCAGCTCAAATCTAGTATGTGCTAACAACAAATGAATAAATGTAAATAAAGAGTGATGAGCGCAAAAACTAAACTAAAAAGGGAGCAGATACCGCTCCTATGGTGAACTAGTAAACAAGTGCAGTGACAACCAGAAGAAAAAATTAAAAATGTAAAATATAAGCAAAGTCCAGTGATAGTGACCAATCACACCTAAAAAACACAAATAAAAGTCCAAGAGGTGTTGATTGATGGTGCAGTGATACCAATCAACCTGTGTGTGTCAACAAATAAGGTAGCTTCTATCCATAGGCAACCGAACAATCCAGACGAGTCTTCAATGGTGAATGTGCTCACAGAGCGCTTACCTTCCAGCAGGAAGAAAGGGGTCTCAACACAATCCTCTAGGTTTTGTAGATCTCCGTCTTGGATGGATGATGATGTCCAAATCCAGCCGTGGTCAGAGTTCGCTCACCGTCAGTTAGAACATAACTGGATTAAAAGAAATGAAGCTCTCATCGTGAATTCAGTAAAAACTGGGGTCAGTTTATTGGATAAAAATTCACTTACAGAAAAAACGAATAAAAAACACCAAAACAACGGCACTTCCGGTCGGACGGTCAAGGTGTCACGTCACTTCCGGTTAACCTTATGCGTTGCGTCACGTCACGTGACTTCATCAGAGGTTGATTGAATGATGTAATCTTCTTGTAGATCACAGTTTCTTTTAATCCTCATCATCTGGCCCTTGGATAGCCCGTGATCCATTTTGGATGATGGCCACTTGCAGTAGGGATATAACTGTTTCGGTCTGTGTTTTTAAAAAAAGTACCGTATTTATCGGCGTATACCACGCACTTTTTTGCCCTTAAAATCAGGGCAAAATCGAGGGGGTGCGATATACGCCGATACTCGCTTCCCGCGCTGTGTTTGAATCCGCCGCCGGCATATTCTGAGCGCAGTACACTCGGGCACGCTCGGCTCCCATTGCGGTTATGCGAGAGAAGTCTAGAGGAGCCGAGTGTGCCCGAGTGTACTGCAGTCGGTATATGTCGGCGGCGGATTCAAACACAGCGCGGGAAGCGGGGATCGATACTCGCTTCCCGCATGGTGTTTGAACGCGGCCACCGACATATACCGAGCACAGTACACTCGGGTACATTCGGCTTCTCTCGCATTACCGCGAGGGGAGCCAAGCATGGCCGAGTGTACCCGAGTGTACTGCGCTCGGTATATGTCGATCGGCACAGAGACCAGTGCGGTAGGACACCACGACGGACGGTGTCTGTCGGACATGTCCGCTGGTTAGTACGCCTAACCAGCAGACATAAATCTCCCGCATGCGTCCAATGGATTCGACGCATGCGTGGAAGTATTTTACTTCCTGGATTGGTGACGTGGCGGCGTCAACGTCACCGCCACGTCACCGTGTTATCTGTTCGAGGGGATTTTGGTCCGATGGTGTGTACACGCCATCAGACCAAATATCCGAGGAGACATGTCCGCTGGAAAGGGTCCGTCGGACATGTTCAGCGGACATGTCTCCTCGTCTGTACGCGGCCTTAAGGTTCTACAAAGTATTGACTCAGGGGGCTGAATACAAATGCACACCACACTTATCACATATTTATTTGTAAAATATTTGGAATAATATTTATTATTTTCCTTCCACTTCACAATTATGTGCCACTTTGTATTGTTCTATCACATAAAATCCCAATAAAATACAGTTACGTTTTTGGTTGTAACATGACGAAATGTGGAAAATTTCAAGAGGTATAAATACATTTTCAAGGCACTGTAATCACAAATAAATGCCCCTTCCTTTTTTTTTGCATAACTGTTTATTTAGAAAGATGCATTTGCCTCCTTAGGGGTTATATATGATGAAAACAATGTTTTTTATGGTTTGTATACAGTAAAAAGTTGAAAAAATATTGTGCTGCAAATGAAAATACTTAATCACCAACACCAGTTAAAACTTTTTTTTTTTAGGAAAGATTTGAGATTTCTAGTGCAGTACACGACCCCTTTGGAGAGATTTTCCCTCACTTCCTGGCAGGACAGGAAGTGGTAAGAAATCTCTCCAACAGAGACACAGACTTAAAGTGTGCCTAAACCCAGAACCTGCATTCACTATATTTGGTCTCCCACAGTACACAGAACATGAAAATGCATTATTTTTTTGTAAATATACCTTTTCTCATCAGCCGTATATATCAGTCTTGTGAATTATATCACTGTCTGCTTAAAGCGGAGTTCCACCCAAACATGGAACTTGTGCTTTTCGGAATCCTACCCTCTCCGGTGTCACATTTGGCACCTTTCAGGGAGGAGGAGGGAGCAGATACCTGTGTAATCCAGGTATTTGCTCCCACTTTCGGGCATAGGTCACGGCGGCGACCTACGCTACATCTGGCGCCTTCTCCGTCCCCCGCTGTCTTCTGGGAGACACATCAGTCCCAGAAGACAGCACGGACCAGTGGGATAGTGCATCGCGACTCGCGCATGCTCAGTAGGGAACCAGGTAGTGAAGCCACAAGGCTTCCAGATTCCCTTATCGAAGATGCCGGCGGCATCTTTGTAAATAAGTATGTTTTCTCCTTTACTGATGGGCACTGATGGTACTGCACTGACGGGCACTGATAAGGCAGCACTGATGGGCACCGATGAGTTGGCACTGATGTGGTGCCATTGATGGGCACTAATATGCGGCACGGATGGGCACGGATATGCGGCACAGATGGGCACGGATAGACGGCACAGATGGGCACGGATAGTCGTCATGGATAGGCGACACGGATAGGCAGCATGGATGGGCACAGATAGGCGGCATGGATGGGCACTGATAGGCGGCATGGATGGGCACTGATAGGCGGCATGGATGAGCACTGATAGGCGGCATGGATGAGCACTGGTAGGCGGCATGGATAGGCACTGATAGGTGGCATGGATGGGCATAGATGGGCACTTATAGGTGGCACTATTGTATGTTTTGTACTAATGGTTGCCAATCAGTGATGCCCATTGTGGGCACTGATTGGCATTCATTGTGGCACTGATTGGCATCCTTTTATTGTGTTTGTTATCCCTTATGGTCTAGGTGGGCATCCCTGGTGGCATCTGTGGTTGGCATCCCTGGTGGGCTAGTGGCATCCCTGGTGGTCCGGTGGGGGGGGCTGCGCTGATAATCGATCACCGCAAACCCCCCCCTGTCAGAGGAGCAGCCGATCGGTTCTACTTTACTCACTTCTGAAAGACGCCAGTGTGGAAAAGCCGATTACCGGCTTTTCCTGTTTACATTGTGATCAGCCCTGATTGGACACGGCTGATCACGTGGTAAAGAGTCTCCGTCGGAAACACTTTATCTAGATTGGTGTTGCGGGGTGTCAGACTGATACCCTGCAACAACGATCGCTGCGATGCGCGCCCCCGGGGGCGAGCAGCGGCTCAATATCCTGAGGACGTCATATGACGTCCAGTCAGGATATTGAAACCACTTTGCCGACATCAATATGTCATTGGCGGGCGGCAAGTGGTTAAAAGACCGCGGCACAAATACTGTGTGACATAAAATATTGCAACAATCGCCATTTATTCTGTAGATTCTCTGCTAAAATATATATATATATATATATATATATATATATATATATATGTTTAGGAGTTCTAAGTAAGTAACATTGTAACGTTGCTTCCATGTTTACATACAGGAGACTGGAACAAAGCCTTTTCCGGCTTCATGCCAGTCTGTGTCTAGACACCAGAAGAGGCGGATCACAGATTAGGTCTCCTGGTGGGACGGGAGGCCCAGTAAGAGCGACGGAAGGCGGCGGGAGGGGGATGTCCCCTCCCTTTCCTCTGGGATAACAACCGAGCAGCTTTTAGCCGCATTGGTTGTTATCCCTGGAAAGGCCCACTCTAAAAAATGGTCCTGGCATAACCCCTTAAAACCGAGGCCGCATATATAAGTATGCACGGCGCAAAGGGGATATATTAACATGGGGACAATCACAGTTTGGAATAAAGTGCAGTCATTCCACTAATATCCCGACCCTAGTCCCTAAGTTCAGACTTGTGGCTGTCCCAGCATACTTGCATAGGAAAGCGTCCATACTTGCAGAGTCCATGGATAGTATCTTCATGAAGCAATGCAAGTTCTAGCAATCCTTCTACATTTCAGAAGGTTCCTGGAAACAGGCGATAAGTAGCTTTGTTGGAATCGGGAACAGGAGGAGGAACACTCTACTACATCTTGCTGGCTGTCTGTGTCTTTTCCCATGCAGACTGACTGTCTGTGTGTGGGCAGAGCCCTCTCCTCTTTTTATTTACAGCACGGGGAGAGAGAGGCAGAGCTCAGAGAAAGCATACTAAGTTTTGTTTTTTTACACAGAAAAGTCTTGTTTTCAAAGACAGTATATTCATGTTAATATCCATGGTGTAGTATGGATGACAGTTCGGAGGCTGTGTTTTACCTGCTTTGTGTGTATTTAGATGCAGTCGGCCACATTTAGATGTGTTTGCATTGCAGGCAAATCAGGGCAGCAGTTTTTTTTTTTTTTTTCATGATTGAATGTATGCATTTCAGCAGTGCTGCATTCAGCTGTGAAAAGCAGTTTGACAACAGCATCTGTCTACACAACCCATAATAGTTTCAAGTTTGTTCTTTCATTAATACAGTTATACATGGTTGGATTTTCCTAATCCATCGCAAACACTAATAAAAAACAAAAATAGGAAATGGTTTGGGGCCAGTTTTACACCGATTTTCTTTCAAGTTCTTGTTTTATTTCTGGTTTTCTACTATATAATATATAGAGAGTGTGATTCCTAAAGAAGTATACAGTTTTCAGATGCTGTAAAACAGTAACAGCTAAAGACACACACCATAATTGCAAACCGTTAGGTATATGTAATCATAATGTTTGTGTCCCACTATTGAGGTCGATGACGTAGACAATAGCGCGTAGGTGCCTGTGTCACAAAACTAGTCAGTCAAAATGGCAGCGTCTGCAGTGGAGAAAGCGTTTTGTGTTTTTGAATTGAGCAAAATGGAATCTGTAACTGTTGTGCAATAGCATTTTTCGATCACAATTCGGAAAAGAACCTCCAACCAGAAAATCTAGCTACAATTGGCATAAGAAATTTGAAACTACTCTCCAATTGGATGGTGCACCACCACACTGGTCAGGTGAGCATCTTGAACATCTTGATGAACATCTTCCTCACTGATGGATTGGATGAGCCACAGACCAATACACACTCCCAAGCTCTGCACACTGTGAGATATGCACTACTGAACCCTGCACTCTGTGCAATGCACATTCCTGAGTCTGTGTCATGTGCGATCCTGTGCATTCAACAATATGCACTCCAAAACCCTGCACTTTGGTGGAGGGATGAGAATATCTGCAACTATTCTTTGAGGGAAAAAAGCCCTGCTAAACGCTTCCATTTTTTTAGTGGCCATGCAATCTATTTTTATTAAATTGCTTCTTACTGTGTTTTTTTGCCTTCTTGTGATGTAATTTGTGAGCTACTGAACCTCTCCTCTTCGACTTCTTTTCAATTTGTTCGTAACGAGCAGTGCACGTTAGTTGCAGTCATGTGCACTGCTCTATGCACATTACAAATGCCATAGTCTATAGTCTCTAATCAATCTCAGGAGCAAGCAAGAGTGGGTGGCTTCGGCCGACTAAATAAATCCGATCAATTCGGTCTGACAGACCGATTTGATCGGATTTGTCTGCTGGGATGTATTGGTTTGATCGTGTACACACGGTCAAACCAAAATCCGCGCCGGCAGACATCGCGGTGACGTGGCGGTGACGTTGATGCCGCCACATCACCGTCACCAGGAAGTAAAACACTTCCCCGCATGCGTCGAATCCATTCGACGCATGTGCGGGCAGATATGTCTGCTGGTTAGCGTACTAACCAGCAGACATGTTGGACGGATGGGTTCCCAGCAGACAAATTTTAAAGCATGCATTAACCACTTGTCATCTGCCCGCCGTCAATTGACGGCGGGCAGACGACTCCATTGTTCTGACATCACGTCATATGACGTGATGTCCCTTTAAAGCCGCGGGCGGGCGCGCGCGCACCCGCCGCTCCGCGGGGATCCCGTGCGAGTGCCCGGCGGCAACGATCGCCGCCGGGCACACGCGATTGCTCTGTAAGTGAGCTGGGACGTGCAGCTCTGTATTTAACCACAGTGCTGCACGTCCCTGTCAGGGAGAGAGGAGAGCGATTGTGTCCCTTGTACATAGGGACACAATCGGTCACCTCCCCCAGTCACCCCCCCCTCCCCCTACAGTTAGAACACTCATAGGACACACATTTAACCCCGTCCCCGCCCCCTAGTGGTTAACCCCTTCACTGCCAGTCACATTTATACAGTAATCAATGCATATTTATAGCATTTTTCACTGTATAAATGTAAATGGTCCCAAAAATGTCAGAAAAGTGTCCGAAATGTCCGCCATAACGTCGCAGTCCCAATAAAAAAATCGCAGATCGCCGCCATTAATAGTAAAAAAAAAAAAAAAAAAAAATGCCATAAACTATCCCCTATTTTGTAAACGCTATAAATTTTGCGCAAACCAATCGATAAACGCTTATTGCATTTTTTTTTTACCAAAAATATGTAGAAGAATACGTATCGGCCTAAACTGAGGGAAAAAAAAAAAATTTTATATATTTTTTGGGGTTATTTATTATAGCAAAAAGGAAAAAATATTGCATTTTTTTAAAAATTGACGCTCTATTTTTGTTTATAGCGCAAAAAATAAAAACCGCAGAGGTAATCAAATACCACCAAAAGAAAGCTCTATTTGTGGGGAAAAAAGGACGCCAATTTTGTTTGGGAGCCACGTCGCACGACCGCGCAATTGTCAGTTAAAGCGACGCAGTGCGGGAAGCTTATATTTTGTCTGGGCAGGAAGGGGGTCTAGGTGCACAGTAGGTAAGTGGTTAAAATCTGTCTGCTGGAAAAACCCGTCTGTCCGCCCGTACACACGATCGAATCTATCTGCTGAAACGGTCTGTCGGACCGTTTCCAGCAGATAGATTCGATCGTGTGTACGCGGCCTTCTACATATAGTAGGACCATGGAGAACAGATATAGCCACCCTCTAACAGGCAGTCAAATGTACGATTACACCAACAAAAAAAAGAAAAACAGAGTTTTGAGATTTGGAGGAGGCTGAGAGCAATAGAAGGTACTTCATTGACCTAAGAATATACAGTAAAACCTTGGATTATGAGCATAATTTGTTCCAGAAGCATGCTTGTAATCCAAAGCACTCGTATATCAAAGCGAGTTTCTCCATAAGAAATTATGGAAACTCAGATGATTCATTCCACAACCACTGCTGGTGTATGCAGTACTGTATGTGGCCAGAAGTGGGGGGGTGCTGGTGACACTCAGAGACGCTCTGAGAAATGTTGACACTTTCGGGTGCTCCGATGCACCTTACGCCCAGCTGGGAGTGTCTCCGAGCGTCCCTGAGTTCTCCAGCACCCCCTGAACTCTGGGCACATACGGTAATACACACACCAGTGTCTTGAGTCTTGCAAGACAGCGCTCACAAATCAAGTCAGGATTTTTTTTTAAATAGCTTGTCTTGCGATACGCTCATATACTCTCGTTACTCACAAATCGAGGTATCACTGTGTACTACATTTAATTTTTTTAAACCAGAGTTTAATGTCACTTTAACACGTTTTTTTTTCAAGGAAAAAAACGAGAACCTTTATAAAGAAAATTAAACCTCAACCAGCTGGCCTAAAAGCAAAAATGATTGCAAAAGAAAATTTTTTTTTTCAGTCCTGGCCAAAATCATGTTCAAAATTACCATAGAGTTCCGGTAATGTGCCACTTGACCTTATACAAGTGGCCTAGGTATTTGCAAACTGACACGCACGGCAGTTCACACTGCTATATGCAAACTGCTGGGGAGTGTAATTTCAGCTTGCATATATGGCAGTGTGAACTGACAGTTCGAACATAATTCGGATTGCATATGTGTGAGCACACATGCCATCCGATTCCGGTTCCAAACAGAAAAAAGGGTCATGTGCGTCTTTGGACCAAATGTGGTGCGATATCAGCCATATTATCTGTATGGCTGATATCGCACCGCACAGACATCGCATGTAATGTGAACAGCAGTGCGCTGCGGATTACATTCAGATTACATGCGATATCTGGCATCGCACAAGTGTGAACCGGGCCTTAAGGTCAGAGCTGTCTTAATGAGAGGGCACACCTGGGCACTGCCCAGGGGCCCCAGCTGCATGGGGGGGCCCTGCCCTTTCCCCAAAGCAGCTGGTCCTTGAGCCCCTTTACATCCCAGATATCTCCCCAGCACTCTGACCCCTCTACACCCTAGATATCCCCTACCTCCTACCTACTTGCTTTCTGTTTACCTGCACCGTCTCCATAGTAGGGGCCCCAGAGCATTACTTTGCCCAGGGGCCCATGATGCCATTAAGATGGCCCTGCTTAAGGTCCAATAATCTGCGATTGCATCTTTGATCACCTTGGACAGAGTGGTGTGGCGTTGCCACGGAAGTATTATTAAACATTTTGGGCCTATAATGTATGGCTGAAGCCTCTGGTAACCAACATGTGTGCTCACTGGTATGGTGGAGGTGCCCCAAAGTGACTGACAATAGGCAGCGGAAGATCTGCATTGATCCTTAATGTCCAGATGGACTCCAGCTGATTTGTTATAATAAATTATTGCACTTGTCACTTTAATCTTTGGTGGTGGAATATTGAAATACTGTTTAAAAGGCGGAAGGAGATCTGTCTATATATTTGGCACATATAAAATGTTTATGAACTTTCTGATGATTTTGTTTTCAATAATTTATTCACATATATATGAAATGTTTTGATATTGCACATGAGTTTTGTATGAATTTGAAATCATGAAGCATGTTGATGGACTTACCACTTCTGTCTAATATTCAGATTTCGTTTTTTGTGTTTAAGTAAAAGTTTGCAGCTTCTCTCGTTTTTTTTTCTTCTTTGTTTTTTTTTGTCGTTTGCACTAAGCGCAGAGGTTTTACATATATTGGTATGCAAAAAAAAAAAATAGCTTTCTTCATCATACAAATCAAAATCAGTCCATAAACTCTGGAACAATGTCAAATTTAGGCTCACGGCCAGTAAAACTTGTCCCTTACCAGGGCTTTAAAGTCCCACCTGCTACAGGTGGTCCAAGGGAAAAAAAACACCACAGCTCAACCATGTCTCAGCAACAAACAGCACTCAGCTCTTCCTCGCAAGCTAGTCCTGTTTGACATCCCACCTCATTGAGCCCGAGGGGCTTTCACACTGGAGTGGTGCGCTAGCAGAGCGGTAAAAAAGTCCTGCTAGCTGTATCTTTGGAGGAGAGGTGTATATACCGCTTCTTCACCGCTCCTGCCCATTGAAATCAATGGGACACCGCGGTTAGTCGTTAACCCTTTCTCGGCCGCTAGCGGGGGTAGTTTTAACCCTTTCTCGGCCACTAGCAGGGGGATAAAACCACCCCACTAGTGGCCGAATAGCACCACGAAATTAGCAGTAAAACGCCACTAAAAATAGCGACGCTTTACCGCCACCACACCTCTCCCCCGGTGTGAAAAGGACCTTAATCTCTCTGATCTTCTGAGGACCAAATAATCAGTGGAACGCTGCAAATCAGCCTGGAACCCCCCACCCTGCACGGGAGAGAACTCTTGAGTAATCCAACTGAGCTTATTTTCACCACCCTAAATGTACTACTATTCAGATAAGGGGTAAAATGATATACAGTAGTACCTTGAATTACGCGCATAATTCATTCCAGAAACATGCTTGTAATCCAAAGCACTTGTAGCGTCACCCCCGAAAGGGCCGCTGGATTAATAATGGGATCGGCAGATTAAGTTACCCTTGCTTGGTCTAGGGGTGCACCAGAAGCCACTAAGTAGTAATTGAGTGTCCACACAGTCAATAAAGATTTTCTCAATGCTTTAACTCCAGGCCAACATAGCCAAACATCAACTCGGTGAAAGGAGAATAGGTTGATGAGGAAAAAGAGATTCTCGATGCCAGGCCTGGATACATGTACAGAAAAATCAGCCCCTTGAACAATACAATTTTGCACGCGTCGCCACTCAATGCCTGAGTGGGTGGGATGTCTCCTGGACAGATCCCTCTTATAGACCCGGCAGCCAGGACGCCACCTTAAATGTTGGCTGGGAGGAACAGGTCTCTCTCACTGACCCGGCTCTAGGCCTCTGCCACAGGCCAGTGTAGTTTGTACATGTCCGAATATAGCAAATCCTCCCACTCCCAGCAGTTATCTCATCACAGAGCGTAACTGTCTATGGCCTGGGCGCCGGATCCTCTCTACGGCATTGGGAACCCAGTAAATCACTGGGGTCCCTTTAGTTTCATCTCCGATTGAGACTCAGCAAGGCAGGGTCCATGGATGCGCACACCCTGAAGGTGGGTGCCGTACCTCCGACTCCGGCACCCCGCGCAGGAGAAGGAAGAGAGAAACCAGAACACATGACCTCCATCACAGATATACCCCTCCCCAACATGCCCAGCGGGGAAAAACCCTTTCCAATTGGCTGCTGAGGAAGACTCTATCCGCCAGAAATCCCTCTGGCTCACATCTCCAGAATGCAGTCCCAGCCAGTGGACCTTTCCAGAATGACACAGGTCATTAACCTAAACAAATCACGACCGGGAGCAATGTAACTCTCCCAGTCAACTAGTTTTTAGTGTAGTGCCCATGCTAGAAGCAAGGGGGCACTACACACTCTTATAGCAAAGCGACTTTCCCCATAGGAATTCATGGAAACTCAGATAATGCGTTCCAGTGCCACTGCTAGTGTATGGAGTACCGCATGTGGCCACTCGGAGACCATTTGGTAACGGAATGTCTCCGAGGGTTCCCGAGGGTCTCTGAGCGTCTCTGAGTGGTCTCCAAGCGTCACTGGCACCCCAGCACCTCTGGCCACTTGCAGTACTGCATAGCCCTGTTCTTCTTGGGAGAATCTTGAATCCTGTTCTTCTTGGGAGACAACGCTCACAAATCGAGTCAGAATAAAAATAAAAAAAATGCTTGTATTGTAAAACACTGGTAAACCGCATTACTCGCAATCCGAGGTATTACTGTTACTTGAAGTCAAACCTAAATACTTAAAGATTTTATTCAATCAGGCAGGCCCTTGCATTACATAGTGGCAAGTAAATCTAAAGGAAATTGAATATGAAAATTGTATAATGTATGGCCAAACTAACTTCTCTATGAGGAATAGATGACTAATACCACATTTCACATTGTTTAACTCCTTCCTGCCGATCATACACATATATGCAGCCTTACAAAAGTGGGACTTTTTCCATGGGGCTGCATATATGTGTATTTCTTTTGGTGCTGGGAGTGCGCCGCACAGCGTGCTCTTAGCACAGAGACCGGGCTCTAACCGAGAGCCCCGGGTTTCGTACTAACGATCAGGACCTGAGACTCCCAGTTTTGGTCACCTGATCGCTGTGATTGCCTCTGATTGGCTATTACAGTGATCAATCACTGTGGGTCCACCTCTGTATTTACTTCCTCTTCTAAATGGAGAGGAAGATAGAATAAACATATTACCTTGCAGGAGATGCAGCTGTAAATAAAAATTGTGTTTAAAAAGCATGAGGAGAAAAAAAAGCCGATCGCCGACTTCTGTGTAAGGGACAGAGGCACATCCGCCTCATCTGTGCCAACCAGTACCGCCTGCCAGTGCCACCTGCCAGTGCCCACAGTGACAAAAATCAGTGCCCACCAGTAAAAAACAGTGCCCCCTATCAATGCCCACGAGTACCACCTATCAATGCCCACCAGTGGTGCCAATCAGTGCTTCATCAGTGCCACCTAGTAGTGCTGCCTATCAGTGTCATCTACCAGTGCCTATCAGTGTCCATCACTGCCACACATCAGTGCCCATCAGTGCCAGCTATCAGTGCCACTTCTCAGTGCCCACCAGTTGCACCTATCAATGCCCTTCAGTGCCATCAATCAGTGCCACCTCTCAGTGCTCACTAGTGTCACCTATCAGTGCCGCCTTATCGGTGCCCATGAGTGCAGTGTATCGGTGCCCATCAGTGCAGCCTATCAGTGCATATCAGTGCAGCCTCATCAGTGTACATCAATAAAGGAGAAAAATTACCTGTTTGAAAATCTTTATAACAAAATATGAAATGTTTTTTTTTTTTGTTTTTTATTTGGTCTTTTTTATTTTTTTAACCAAAAATGAAAACCCAGAGGTGATCAAATACCACCAAAAGAAAACTCTATTTGTGGGAAAATAAATTATAAAAATGTCATTTGGATTCAGTGTTGTATGACCGCACAATTTTCGTTCAAAGAGTGAGAGCTCTGAAAGCTAAAAATTGGTCTGGGCAGGAGGGGGGTTTAAGTGCCCACTAAGCAAGTGGTTAAAAGAGAAGTATAGTTTTTCTTTTTTTCCTAATCATACTTACCTAGGTGGATGTAGCATCAGTCTGATGCTGCATCTGTCCCCCGGCGTCTCTTCACTGAGAACCCATTTTCAATCAGCAGCTCTCCTCTCTGCTCCTCAACGCTCACTGGAGTGCTTAGCTGTGGAGGGGCGGGGGAGAGGCCATCTCAGGCTCTCAGTGGCTCACTGAGAGCCTGAGACAGGCATCAGTCTAGGCACTTGGCGGATCCAGACTCCGTGGTCGGGATGACGCTGATTCCAGTGACATCAGCAGAGAGCGGACTTTGGACTGCCCTCTGCCGAAAACGGGTCACAGGAGTGCAAAACTCCTATGACCCTAAGAAAAAAGCCCGACCTTATGAGCTCAGGCTGGACTTCTGTAACGCTACTTTCTCCTGATCATGAAAATCAACACTAGCAAACTTCACTTCTTGGGTTTTGTAAACAGAGGTCTCCTATGTGAATATTGGGTTACATCTCTTTCTTGCTTTTCTACACAATAATGGGTTAAATTTCTAAGCAAACTGTGTCCCAACACAATACAGGGCTTGCTGTCATTAAGTAGGTCATTTCTTTCCAGTGACATGCAGGTTGCACCTAGAGACTTTTTTTTGTGGTTTCCTGTCACCCTGACTTCAGGCTCTGGTTAAATAAAATATAGGACAAATCATTTTTGGTTAATGCAGGAACTAATATTAAGACATGGATAAACATGTAAATAATAGTGATTTTATAATGCTTGTGATAGTTACTGCATTGTTTGTGTGTACCAATAATATCAATCATATAAAGCAACATTTTTCAACTTTTTTTTTTTCAGTTGTAAAAGTATGCAACATTTCAGGCATAATATAAATATTACTTATAAATGCAAAAGCTGAGCCTGGGCCAATGCACACGACTGCCTTAATAAATTAACTTTACATCAGAAACCTTCCTTCACATCAGAGGTTCCCCCATCACATCAGAGGTTCCCCAGTGACATCAGAGACCCCCTGTCACATCAGAGGTTCCCCATCACATCAGAGGTTCCCCATCACATCAGAGGTTCCCCAGTCACATCAGAGGTTCCCCAGTGACATCAGAGACCCCCTGTTACATCAGAGGTTCCCCATCACATCAGAGGTTCCCCATCACATCAGAGGTTCCCCAGTCACATCAGAGGTTCCCCAGTCACATCAGAGGTTCCCCAGTCACATCAGAGACCCCAGTCACATCAGAGGTTCCCCATTACATTAGAGACCCCCTGTCACATCAGAGACCCCCAGTCACATCAGAGGTTCCCCATCGCATTAGAGACCCCCTGTCACATCAGAGACCCCAGTCACATCAGAGGTTCCCCATCACATCAGAGGTTCCCCAGTCACATCAGAGGTTCCCCATCACATCAGAGGTTCCCCAGTCACATCAGAGGTTCCCCAGTCACATCAGAGACCCCAGTCACATCAGAGGTTCCCCATCACATTAGAGACCCCCTGTCACATCAGAGACCCCCAGTCACATCAGAGGTTCCCCATCACATTAGAGACCCCCTGTCACATCAGAGACCCCAGTCACATCAGAGGTTCCCCATCACATCAGAGGTTCCCCAGTCACATCAGAGGTTCCCCATCACATCAGAGACCCCAGTCACATCAGAGGTTTCCCAGTCACATCAGACACCCCCAGTCACATCAGAGGTTCCCCATCACATTAGATGTTCCTCATCACATCAGAGGTTCCCCATCACATCAGAGGTTCCCCAGTCACATCAGAGACCCCAGTCACATCAGAGACCCCCAGTCACATCAGAGGTTCCCCATCACATCAGAGGTTCCCCAGTCACATCAGAGACCCCCAGTCACATCAGAGGTTCCCCATCACATTAGAGGTTCCTCATCACATCAGAGGTTCCCCATCACATCAGAGGTTCCTCATCACATCAGAGACCCCAGTCACATCAGAGGTTCCCGTCACATCAGAGACCCCAGTCACATCAGAAACCCACAGTAACATCAGAGGTTCCCCATCTCATTAGAGACCCCCAGTCACATCAGAGGTTCCCCATCACATCAGAGACCCCAGTCACATCAGAGACCCCCAGTCACATCAGAGGTTCCCCCATCACATCAGAGGTTCCCCTATCACATCAGAGGTTCCCCTATCACATCAGAGACCCTCAGTCACATCAGAGACCCCCAGTCACATCAGAGGTTCCTCCATCACATCAGAGGTTCCCCCATCACATCAGAGGTTCCCTCATCACATTAGAGGTTCCCCTATCACATCAGAGACCCTCAGTCACATCAGAGGTTCCCCCAGTCACATCAGAGGTTCCCCCAACACATCAGAGACCCCCAGTCACATCAGAGGCACCCAGTAGCGGCCTGTCCAAAAAAAACATTTTTTTTAAGCACATGATTAGAGCCTGAGGCTCTAATTATCTTAGAAAAAGGGTGAAATTGTGGCACAGAGCACTGTGCCCTGAGCCCACCCAGTTGTGTGACGATAGCGAACTAATATCAGGTCTCAGGACCCACTTAATGTTCCTTGGAGCGAGGAGAAGCATCGGCCTCCTAAGGTAAGGCCACTGATCACTGCCGTCCATCTCCCATAGGGGGGACTGATCACCCCCGTCTCCCACGCAGTAGGGCACTGATCGCCACTGTCTGTCTTTCACAGGGGGAGCGGCACTGATCGCCACAACTGCCTCCTTCGGGGGAAGGGGCAGGTTTGTTTAAGCCTTAGCCACCACTGGAGGCACTGTATACATCAGAAGCCCCTCTGTATATGAGAGCCACCCCATCCCATCAGAGTCACTTCTATACATGAGTAGCTCAATTACATCAGAGCCTCCCCATCACACCAGAATCCCACCATCAAAAAGACCTCCAATCACAGAAACATTCCTCAGAGATTTTGGTCCATATTGACATGATAGCATCACGCAATTGTTGCAGATTTGTCGGCTGCACATCAGTGATGCATATTTTCCGTTCCACCACATCCCAAAGGTGCTCTGTTGGATTGAGATCTGGTGACTGTGGAGGCCGTAGAAGTAGAGTGACCTCATTGTCATGTTCAAGGAAGCAGTGATGAGATGATTTGATCTTTGTGACCTGGTGCATTATCCTGCTGGAAGGATCCATCAGAAGATGTGTACACTGTACTCATAAAGAGATGGACATGGTCAGCAACAATACTCAGGTAGGCTGTGGCATTTAAACAATGCTCAATTGATACTAAGGGGCCCAAAGTCTGCCAAGAAACCACCAGCCTGAACCGTCAATACAAGGCAGGATGGATCCATGCTGTCATGTTGTTTACAACAAAAATAGCTCTATTTGTGGGGAAAAAATTATAAACATTTCATTTGGGTACAGTGTTGTATGACCGCGCAATTGTCATTCAAAATGTGAGAGCACCGAAAGCTGAAAAATGGCTTGGGCAGGAAGGGGGTGAAAGTGCTCAGTATTGAAGTGGTTAAACATAGGACATAATGGTCCAGGGCTTAAAGCGGAGCTCCAGCCGCGAAATTTTTTTTTTTTAAAGTCAGCAGCTACTAACAGTGTAGCTGCTGACTTTAAATAAGGACATTTACCTGTCCTAGGCGCCCGCGCTGATGGGCCCCCCCGATGCCGGTCCCGCGATCGCTCCGGGTCCCGCGCCGCCATTCACAATATGGGAAACAGGCAGTGAAGCCGTACGGCTTCACTGCCCGTTTCCTACTGTGCCTGCGCGAGTCTCACGCTGGCTTGTGAATGGGCGCGCTGCTCTCTGAGAACACACACAGTTTCCTGAAAGCAGCGCGCCCCATTCACAAGGAGAAGAAGAAGAAATCAAACCGCGGTGCAGGTGAGGCAGATTACGGACTTCCGCATAGCAACAGCTATTTCGGGTGAGTATTTTTTTTTTTTTTTCAGGTTTTTTTTTTTTTTTTAAACAACATGGCAAAATGTTGTTTTCATGGGTGGAGCTCCGCTTTAAGTGGTTAAACATGGTTAAAGACATAATGGTCCAGGGTTTAAAGGGTCACTAAAGGAAAAAAAAATTGGTCTGAAATGACTGTTTACAGGGTATAGGGACATAAAAGTTAACTGATTCTTTTTAAAAATGATTAAAAATAGATAAAAATCAATCATATAATGTGCCTCTAGTTTCACTTTCGTTTTTAAAATGATTTCATGTTTCTGTGAACTAGAGAAGACACACAGAACAAAAACAAACAAATCCAGGGCAGTGTTTTGTTTTTAAAATGAATCTGATTGGTTCTGAGGAGTTTTAGACACACAGCTTAGACCACAGTGAAAATCTGCCATGAGATTTTTCATAAGGAGCCAGACAAGCAGGAAGTGTGGAGAAGTATTACAGCTACTTCAAAGCAAAAACGAACAATGAGAACATGAAAACAGCACTGCATTAAGGTAAAGGAAGCTATTTAGCTAAAAAAAAAAATTCCTTTAGTGATACTTTAAGTGGTTAAACATGGTTAAAGACATAATGGTCCGCAGTCTGGTTTTCAAAATCTGTCACCTGCTTTGCTTATACATTGTTTTGTGTGTTGCTTCTTTTGAATGTATCAGCGTTTGTTAATGTACACACTACATATGTTAAAGAAAGGTCTAAACTTATCAGGTCAGGTGTTGAATGTTCCAATATTTGTATAGATAATGGCCCGGATTCACAAAGCACTTATGCCGACGTAACTCACCTTTTCCCGGCGTAGCGTAAATATGCGCCCGGTGTATGTGTGCGCCACAGTCACAAACCAAGATACGCCTAAAAATAGGCCATCCTACCCCGATGTATCTTACTTAGGCCGGCGTAGCGTGGGCGCAAATATGGTCTGGACGTATGTTGCTTCTCCCATTGATTAGGCATTCAAATATGCAAATGAGGGAAATACAGTCGAGTCACGAACGTACTTGCGCCTGACGCATAATATACGCAGTTTGCGTAAGTTTTACGTCCGGCGTAAAGTTATTCCCCATAGATGAGGCGCAACCCATGCAAAGGTATGGACCAGGGAACACAAGCCTACGTATTGTACATTGGACGTCTGTGATTATGGGCCGACGTGGGTCTGACTGGACATAGGTTACGTTCACAGCGTACACAGTGATCAGGCGTATCTTAGGCAGTTGTTCCGACGTGGTTTTGCGCATGCGCACGGGGATACGTCCACATCTCGACGCATGCACAGTTCGTTTTAAGTACTTGTCTGACGCCCGGCCCATCATTTGCATGGGGTTACGCTCAGGGGTGGACTGACAACTCATGGGGCCCCTGGGCAATAAAAGATTATGGGGCCCCTGGTCACGCTTCATTAACATGGATCACGCCAACTTCCAGTCCACTTCCACCTACTTCCACTTACGCCAGCCTGCGCCTTCGAAATGTGCGCTATGCCGGCGCAGAGTTGGGAGCAATAGCTTGCTGAATTCAGTGCATGCTCCTCCGGCTGCGCCGGTGTAGCGTAAAAGAGATAAGCTACGGCGGCATAAATGTGCGCCGATGTCTGTGAATCCGGGCCAATGTGTTTAAAGGTCGCTGGCCCTTTTATAGCGACTAATGTTAATGTGAAGCTGCCCTCATTAAAGTGAAAACTCCACTTGCAATAATTATAAAATGAAAACAGCGCTGACACAACCAAACATCCATAAAAAATACAAATATCAATGTCCATAAATTATGCACAGGGATTATTATGCAATTATCTGTGGATAATTAATATTTGTATTTTTAATGGACGTTTGGTTATGTTAGCGCTTTTTTCCATTTGTTTTTATAATAATCAATCTTTTATAGTTACACAAACAACACACAGCTCATATATTGTTTTCCTGTTTCAATATTTTTTTATTTAATGTTTTGCTCATAAATTTACGTATTTATATTTTAGTATGCAAGATACACAAATATCCATTAGCATTTCCCACACACACAATATACGTTGCCATATAGGGCTATTTAGAAGGAAACATATGTTCCTGATTTTTAATAGGGAAGGAAACTTAGTTTAATAATCAGACATTATTAGTAGGGTGTGTCCCTATAAAAAAAATCCACTGTGTATAAGAAACTTCTTAGCAGAGGCGTATTTAGTGAAAATAGCGCCTATGGCAAGCCAGGTTAATGCAGAACCAATACTGGAAGTGATGAACTCTTCATCATTCATCCTCAGTTTTCACATAGGAGAGGGAGAAACTGATGTTCAACCTTCTTCTTTGTGTGCTGCCAATCCGACCAGATGGAATGGGAGAGCCTGGGAGAACATGGGGGGGCTGTGGCTCAACACAGCAGGGATACCGCTGCCATTGTTCATTAGCAAAGATGCTGAAAAGGAGATGCCTATGCTAAGGAGGAGGGAAGAAGAGACCCTCAGACCCTGGGAAGTGCCTTGCTGCCCAGCCACTCAACAGTGCCCCTTCATATGGCGCCCATGGCACTGGGTACCCTAGATACGCCACTGCTTCTTAGTCATAGTCTGCTGCCCCAAATTGTCTTTTTGGTCAGATGTCTGAGCTATACCTTTCCAAGCACACCTTCTCCTTTTTTACACCATAGATGACACATGATGCCTTCAGATAATGAATGACCGTTCTTGAAACAGTTCACCACTCTACGCCACAATCTGAACTTCTAAGGCTGCATTCACACCTGAGCGTTTTGTCGCCTGAAGCATGAAGCTCCAAAACGCTACAGGGAAAAAAAATACATTATTCTCAATGGAGATGGTTCAGATCTCCACTCCAAAACGCCTGAAGCCGAACGCCTGAATCTCAAACAGGTTCTGGCGCGAATTGGGCGGATTTGGGCGTTTTAGAACGTTTGTATTCCCATAGAAATTAAAGGAAATTATCGATTTAAGCGTCTAGCGCGACAACGAGGATGGGTGCTTTGGAGCAGGGGGGGACCTGCACCCCCCCACCCCAAAGCACCTTGTCCCCATGCTGATGGGGATAAGGGCCTCTTCCTGACAACCCTGGCCATTGGTTGTCGATGTCTGCAAGCGGGGGGGCTTATCGGAATCTGGGAGCCCCCTTTAACAAGGGGGCCTCCAGATCCCGTCCCCCACCCTATGTGAATGGGGATGGGGTACATTGTACCCCTACCCATTATCAGGTTTTTTTTCAGGGGGAACTCAGTTCCACCACCTCCGGCTCAGACCCTTTGTTGCCTGCTCACTACAATCACTTGTAAACACAGAAGTCTGGTTTCTGTGTTTACAAGTGACAGCTCTGCACTCTGTGTGTAACCCCCCTGAACTCTGCACTCTGTATGTAATGCAATCCTGGTATTTAACGCCCCTTTAAGACCCTTCTACTGTTTGTGAAATCTGAACGGGGTCGTGGTTGAGTTCCTGCACCTATTTTCTGAGAAAAAAAGCTCTGCCCATTACCAAAAATAAAACACAGTACAAAGGTTTTTAAAGTAATCCGGCGTGTCTCCTGACTTCTCTCCTCTCCGACTCTTCTGCTCTCTCTCTGGTTCTTCTCCCTCTGTCCGTTGTCTTCTGCCGGGTCTCCTCCGCTGTCTTCTCACTCATTTGCTTGCTCTTTTGCCGGTCTTAAAATCCATACCAAAGGGCCTGGTATGCTCTTGGAGGGGAAACCCATGCTGTTTTTTTTTTCAATTTTGGTGTGGGGTTTCCCTTCAAGATCAACCGAGCACAAGTCGCATGTCAAAGTCGGATCAGTCAAGACGGTGGTCCGACTTTGATCCGACTTCAGTGATTTTCAATGGGCTGAAGTAGGACCAAAGTAATACAGGGAGCATTTTCAACCACCTGAGGCCCGCGCTATAGCCGAATGACGGCTACAGCGCGGACCTGGATATCCAACAGGACGTCTTTTGACGTCCGCCCCTTTTGGCGTTTCCTGAGCGCGCAGCGGGGAAATTCTGCGTTGGCCGTGTCCCTTGGACACAGCCAATCACAGATCGTGGTGAACGGCCAATCAGAGTGGCCGTTTGCTATGCGAACTGTGCGGCCAATAAGAGATGATCTCAAATGTAAACATATGAGATCATCTCTCATTGCCGGCTCATGCAGAGACAGCGTCCTGTCTCTGGAGAGGAGACCGATCCGTGTCCCGTGTCACCTCCCCCAGTCACCTCCCCCTCCACCTACAGTTAGAACACTATACAGGGAACATATTTAACCCCTTCCTCACCCCCTAGTGTTAACCCCTTCAATGCCAGTCACATTTATACAGTAATTAGTGCATATTTATAGCACTGATCGCAGTATAAATGTAAATGGCGCCAAAAATGTGTCTGCCATAATGTCGCAGTCCCAATAAAAATCACAGATCGCCGCCATTACTAGTAAAAAAAAATAATAATAAAAAATAAAATTCTGTCCCCTAATTTTTTAAATTGGGTTATTTATTATAGCAACAAGTAAAAAATATTGTATTTTTTTTCAAAATTGTCGCTCTTTTTTGTTTATAGCGCAAAAAATAAAAACGCAGAGGTGATCAAATACCACCAAAAGAAAGCTTTACTTGTGGGGAAAAAAGGACGTCAATTTTGTTTGGGAGACACGTCGCACGTCCGCGCAATTGTCAGTTAAAGCGACGCAGTGCCGGAAGCTGAAATTTCACCTGGGCAGGAGGGGGTATATGTGCCCAGTAAGCAAGTGGTTAAAGTCGGATCGCCTTGTGTCAGACCAGTTAGGACGGCTCTCATAGGGAAACATTGATTTTCACATGTCATGCAATATGAGCTCCCAATGGAGCGTTTGTCGTACAAGTGTGAACCTGGACTAAAGGGGAGTGCAAATTGCTCGGGAGCAGAGGATTGGAAGAGATCATGTAGTTCCATCTAGATCTTGTTAAAAAAAAAAAAACGCAAACATTCGCAAATACATGTAAAGTCACCCTGCAGCGTTAGGTAGGGTTGCCGCCTCATTTCTTTAAAACACATATTAGATACACAGGTTCTGATGCCAATTTTCATGCAACTTAGTCATTAATTGAGTTTAATTAGCACCTTAATCAGCCACAGAATCTGTGTAATTAATTTGTGGTTAGTTTTAAAGGGATGAGGTGGCAACCCTAGCCGTCAATGCCAATCCCTACGTAAAACGTTAAAAATGTAAAGTCCCAGCTTGGGACACATAGGGGGTTATTTACGAAAGGCAAATCCACTTTGCACTACTTCTGGTTGGACTGCAAGTGCTCTCACTTGCTTTTGGATAGGCCCCCAGATAGCCTAGCAGCCAGATGTCCCCTAAATAGGCCTTAGGCACTGGCCCGGGACAACACGACACACGTCCAACCAGACAGCTGTCCAGGTGGCACAGAACCCTGATTACCTGACTCCACCCAAATAAATTGGTTCTCCCAGCAGGCCAAGGGACCCAAGAAAATCCCTGCCCATTGCCTGAGCCACCCAATTTATTCCTAATCTGTCCTTGTTTTATCTAATGCCACCAGATTCCCGGCCATCTGGTGACAGAAGAGAGAAGTGCAGCAATTCCAGAATTATGGTGAAATCAATTGACCTCCTATCAATTGGCCAAGGCAACTGCATACCTCCCAACCGTCCCGGATTTCGCGGGATTGTCCCGCGATTCGCGGTAAATCCCGCGGTCCCGCGATCACGGCAAAAGTCCCGATTCCGCGACACCCCCTCACCCTGCGATTCGCGATAAAACCTGCGTATCGCGGTAAATACTGCAGTACCGCGAATCGCGGAAATCCCCCCCCTGCTTAACAACTTTGATCTGCAGAACCCCCCCCCCCCCCCCTCAACAACTCCGATCCACTCAACACACAGCTCCCGGTCCTGTTCAATGTATGAACAGAAGATCAGTAATTTCCCCTAGTCAGTCCACCCCCCCATACAGTAAGAACAAACACACCCAGGAACATACTTAACCCCTTCCCTTCCCACTAGTGTTAACCCCCTCACTGCCAGTGGCCTTTTTTTTTAGTAATCAATGCATTTTTATAGCACTGATCGCTATAAAAATGCCAATGGTCCCAAAAGTGTGTCAAAAGTGTCCGAAGTGTCTCCCATAATGTCGCAGTACCGAAAAAAAATCGCTGATCACCACCATTACTAGTAAAAAAAAATATTAATAAAAATGCCATAAAACTACCCCCTATTTTGTAAACGCTATAATTTTTGCGCAGACCAATCAATAAACGCTAATTGTGATTTTTTTAAAGAAAAATATGTAGAAGAATACGTATCGGCCTAAAAATTGTTTTTTATTATAGCAAAAAGTAAAAAATATTGAAGGTTATTTCACTTGTAGGCCTCATTAATTTGGGAACTGTGGCCCCCTACACTGTGAATGTCCATTTAATATGCAGCCTGTGTAGGTCCATTGCTGCATAGACATAGCCGCTTGTCCTAATTTTACTGGTGTGTGGTTTAACAACTCCCACCAGTCATCCTCCTTTCTTTTGTCCTAATGCCTCTCACGTGTTCATATTCTTTTCCCCCCAATTGCTATTCTTTCTCCTCCACTGCAGTGTTGCCAACCAACCAGATTGCAATTTACTGACATGACTAAAATGTATTTAACTTTTTACTGGCATTTCCAAAAGTTTCAAATAAAGCTTCAAAATTACAGTTTTAAGTGTAAATTTCAGTATTTGGGCTACAAACAAGTACAACATGCCATTAGCAATGTGATTTAGGTATATATTAGGGAAAAAACAAACTCCTTACTTTATTTTCAACATTCTAAGTAAGTAGCTCAGGGACAGGACTCAGGAGAGCAAGAAATTAGAATGGGTGGCATACACACATGAAATTGACTATCACAGTGACACTGACAGTAGTGTGCAGCAGCACAGATGATGATGACATCTCACCGACTCCACCTCTTCCCAAGCCAGGTGGTCAATGCAGTACAATCCAGTCCAAACAGCTCCCTCCCTGCAGACCCCCACCGCTCCGCTCGGCTGCCTTGCACTGACATCACGCGACACATGCAGGCACTGCCTCTGCCAGACCTGCCCCCGCTGGAGCCACCTGAATACACTGTAGCAGGCATTTGGATGGTCTCAGCCGCCTCCAAGCATCGGTCATATTTTTTACTGGCAACCTTTACCTGTCACTGGCATTTACTGACGGTTGGCAACACTGCTTCCCTGGTTCCTGTTGTTTAGCTCCTCCCACCTGTCATTCTTTCTCCTTCTCTGGTTCCTGTCATTTAGATCCTCCTACCTGTTTAATGTCACTCCTCCCACTTTGTCACTTAGGCAAGCCATAGGTGAAGTGATTTTTCTTTCCTGCAACCAGGGGTTACAAGAAAGAAAGACAATCGCTTGATTCAGTGTTGATGGGGGAATCTGTCAGACGGGTTTGATGGTTGGTACACAAAAGCATCGGACCAAAAACCCGCGCATGCTCAGAATCAAGTCAATGCATGCTTGGAAGCATTGAACTTCGTTTTTTCATCACGTTGTTGTGTTCTACGTCACCGCGTTCTGGTCTGATCGGATTTTGGTCCGATGGTGTGTACGCACATCAGACCATCAGACAAGTTCAGAGTTGTCTGATGAAAACGGTCCGTCAGACAAGTCTCATCAGACATGTCTGATCGTGTACAGGGCCTGAGAGCATGTTGATGAGCCAACATGGTCAGAGGTTACTGGCAGTCAAATGTGCTTCCGTAAATCGCAGATCTTCCTCTACCACCCCTCTTCTATGAACTTTTGAACTGCATGCATGGCCTTTCCTGGTTAGCTGCCATATCTCAAACTTCCGTGTTAGTTTTGATTTATGAGAAAAGTTTACATGTCTGCATGTGTTCAGTTTGTACAAGGTGGGTGTGAATTGTATATTAAGGAATTGATTGTGTTTATCTTTGTCTGGTAGAAGATGAATACAGCTTTTCTGTAATTTAAGAAATATACAGTATATAAAGATATATAAATCTGTGGAAATTAACTATTAATTCCTCGATAAATTCTTTTGATCAGTACTCACCTCTCCTCCGGCTTCCGGGTCTTCAGGGAGTTCCGTCTGAGATCCGGTGACTTCACGGACATCTGAAGGGCTCCTTTACTGTGCCTTCATATCTGCATGCCAGTGGGACCTTACTATCTGCCACACGCTTTTTACACTTCCCTATCACTTCCTTCTATCAACCTGGGATTCTACAGAATCAGTCTGCAAGGAGATCAGATAAAAGTAGTTGGATCTGTATGTGCGTTATAATTAATCGAAATTAGTCGATTAATCGATAAAAAAAAAACAATTAATCGAACACGAAAATTTTAATCAGTCCTAATATATATATATATATATATATATATATATATATATATATATATATATATATATATATATATATATATATATATATATATACAGAACAATTATATATTATATTATATATTATATAGCAATTTTATATATATACAGTGGGTACATAAAGTATTCAGACCCCTTTAAATTTTTTCACTCTTTCTAAGGCCTCGTACACACGATCAAATCTGTGTGCTGGAAACGGTTTGCTAGACAGTTTCAGCAGACAGATTCGATCGTGTGTACGGGCGAGCCGACGGACTTGGCCACCCGACAGATTGGAAAGCATGCTTACCAATCTGTCGGCTGGGAACCCGTCCGCCCGACATGTCTGCTGGTTAGTACGCTAACCAGCAGACATGTCTTCTCGCACACGCGCCGAATGGTTTTGACGCATGTGCGGAAGTGTTTTACTTCCTGGTGCGGTGACGTGGTGGCGTCAACGTCACCGCCACGTCACCGACCCGTCAGAGCGCTGTCTGCTGGCGGGGATTTTGGTTTGCTCGTGTGTACACGCGTGCAAACCAAAATGCCAGCAGACAGATTTGTTCAAATCGGTCGGACAGACCGTTTTGAACAAATCGATTGCCTCGTGTGTACGAGGCCTTAGAATGCAACCATTTGCTAAAATCATCAAGTTCATTTTTTCCTCATTAATGCACACACAGCACCACGTACTGACAGAAAAACACAGAATTGTTGACATTTTTGCAGTTTTATTAAAAAAGAAAAACTGAAATATTACATGGTTCTAAGTATTCAGACCCTTTTCTGTGACACTTATATATTTAACTCAGGTGCTGTCCATTTCTTCTATTTATCCTTGAGATGGTTCTACACCTTCACTTGAGGGTGTGTTTGATTATACAGCTGTGTTTGATTATACTGATTGGACTTGATTAGGAAAGCCACACCTGTCTATACAGTATAAGACCTTACAGCTCACAGTGCATGTCAGAGCAAATGAGAATCATGAGGTCAAAGGAACTGCCTGAAGAGCTCAGAGACAGAATTGTGTCAAGGCACAGATCTGACCAAGGTTACAAACATTTTTGTTGCTGCACTTAAGGTTCCTAAGAGCACAGTGGCCTCCATAATCCTTAAGGCCTCGTACACACGAGGCAATCTATCTGTTCAAATCGGTCGGACCGACGGATTTGAACAGATCTGTCTGCTGGGATTTTGGTTTGCTCGCGTGTACACACGAGCAAACCAAAATCACCGCCAGCAGACAGCGCGCTGACGTGTCGGTGACGTGGCGGTGACGTTGACGCCGCCACGTCACCGCACCAGGAAGTAAAACACTTCCGCGCATGCGTCGAAATCATTCGGCGCGTGTGCGAGAAGACATGTCTGCTGGTTAGCATACTAACCAGCAGACATGTCGGGCGGACGGGTTCCCAGCCGACAGATTTCAAAGCATGCTTTGAAATCTGTCGGCTGGCCAAATCCGTCGGCTCGCCCGTACACACGGTCGAATCTGTTTGCTGGGACGGTCTAGCAGACCTTTTCCAGCAGACAGATTTGATCGTGTGTACGAGGCCTAAGTGTAAGACATTTGGGAAGACCAGAACCCTTCCTAGAGCTGGCCGTCCAGCCAAACTGAGCTATCAGAAAGTTGTAGAGGGTCAACCATCACTGCACCCCTCCACCAGTCGGGGGCCTTATGACAGAGGGGTCAAACGGAAGCCTCTCCTCAGTGCAAGACACATGAAAGCCTGCATGGAGTGTGCTAAAGAAACACCTGAAGGACTCCAAGATGGTGAGAAATAAGATTCTCTGGTCTGATGTGACCAAGATAGAACTTTTTGGCCTTAATTAAAGTATGTGTGGAGAAAACAGGAACTGCTCATCACCTGTCCAATATGGTCTCAACAGTGAAGCATGGTGGTGGCAGCATCATGCTGTGGGGGTGTTTTTCAGTTGCAGGGTGTCATGGTCTTACCTCCTTGCAGCCTTCTTATCACTGATATGTGCTGGCGGCCATCTTGCTTCCTGGGCTTCTTGTAACTTCCCACATCCTGCGGCTCCTCCTTCCCACTGGGAGGAGCTGGATGCTCAGCACATATATACCACGGCTGCTGCAGAATTCCCTTGCTTGGTCCTTGTCTTATACCCTCCTGTGATCGTGCTGCTGTTTTGGTCAACGACCCGGCTCCTACGGATGTTCCTTCTGGTTCCAGATCCCCGGCTTCGTCTCACCACCCTTTGGCTACTGACTCCGGCTTGGCTGACTTCCATCCCTGGCTATCGACCCTGGCTCCGGCGGAGGACCCTTCTGGCTGTTGATCACCTGTTTGGACTTTACCTTGCTGTTTGGTTTTTAATAAAGACCTTCTTCTTTCATTTATATCTGTGTACGTCTGATTAATGCTTCCTGACACAGGGACCGGAGGACTGGTTGCAATCGAGGGAAAGATGAATGTGGCCAAGTACAGGGATATCCTGGATTAAAACCTTCTCCAAAGTGCTCAGGACCTCAGACTGGGCCAAAGGTTTACCTTCCAACAAGACAATGACCCTAAGCACACAGCTAAAATAATTAAGGAGTCCTGTTTTCAGTTTGCGAGAAGCCATGTGGGGACACAGCAAACACGTGGAAGTTGTTTGTCTCTGGTCAGACGAGACCAAAATTAAATGTTTTGACCTAAAAGCAAAATGCTATGAGTGGTGGGAAACTAACACTGCACATCACCCTGAACACACCATCCTCACCGTGAAACATGGTGATGGCAGTGTCATGTTGTGGGGATGATTTTCTTCAGGTGGGACAAGGAAGCGGGTCAGAGTTGATGGGAAGATGAGAGGAGCCAAATACAGGGCAATCTTAGAAGAAAACCTGTTAAGAGTCTGCAAAAGACTTGAGACTGGGGTGGAGGTTCACCTTCCAGTTGGACCATGACCCTAAACATACAGCCAGAGCTACAAATGAATGATTAAATAAAAGCATATTCATGTGTTAGAATGGCAAAGTCAAAGTTCAGACCTAAATCCAATCTGTGGCAAGACTTAAAAATTGCTGTTCACAGATGCTCTTCATCCGATCTGACAGAGCTTGAGCTACATTGCAAAGAAAAATGGGCAAAAATGTCACTCTCCTAGATGTGCAAGGCTTTTGTAGACCCCCAAAAAGACTTGCAGCTGTAATTGCAGTGAAAGGTGGTTCTACAAAGTATTGACTCTGGGGGGCTGTATATAAATGCACGCCACACTTTTCACATATTTATTTGTAAACAATGTTGAAAACAATTTATAATTTTCCTTCCACTTCACAATTATGTGCCACTTTGTTTTGGTCTGTCACATAAAATCCCAGTAAAATACATTTACGTTTTTGGTTGTAGCATGACAAAATGTGGAAAATTTCAAGGGGTATAAATACTTTTTCAAAGCAATGTACAGCGGGTAAAATAAGTATTGAAGACATCGCCATTTTTCTAGGTAAATATGTTTCTAAAAGATGCTATCGACATAAAATGTTCACCACATGTCGGTAACAACCCATGCATAGAAAGAAACCAAAACAAATACATTCAGAAATTAAGTTATGTGTAATAAAATGGAATGACACAGGGAAAACGTATGGAAAGCCAAGACACCAACTGAAATCTATCAGTAATTAGATAGCAATCCTGTTCTCAGTGCAAGCTGGTTCAGTCTCAACTAATGGCCTATAAAAAGGTGTATCATTACCAAGGTGTCACACAAAAAACATGTACAACCTTATTGTTGCTAAACATACAGATGGCATTAGTTACAGAATGATTTCTAAATGTCCAAGTGAACACTGTTGGGGCCATAATCCAGTACTGAAAAGAACATTATTTCACCATAAAGCAGACACGACCAGGTGCTCCTCGCAAGATTTCTGACAGAGGAGTGAAAAAAAAATAATCAGAAGAGTAGTCCAAGAGAGTGGAGAGCTTTAGGATAAGGTGACCAGATTTTTAAAAAGAATTCCGGGGACATATTTTTTTTTTACTAGTAATGGTGGCAATCAGCGACTCGCTGCCCATCGCAACCCGCCTCACAGCCTCTCAAGTCTCACTCTCTGTACCTCTCTGACAAGTAGAAGAATATGTGAGCGGAGCTGAATGGGCATGCACCCGAAACTGAAGAAATATTCCCTTTGCTCTCCGACCATTACATGATCATCAGAAAGGGGCACAGATAATGGAGAAAAATACACCCCCTAAGCTAGTAGGAGTGGTAGGGGGGGGGTGATTCTATTTTGATTTGATTTTGCACCGACTGTCTTTCAAATTGCCCCAGCCCTTGTTCAAATCCAATCCGGGGACAAACTTGGTCTGGGGACAGTGTGCTCAATCCGTGGAATGTCCCTGAAAACTAGAGATGTCTGGTCACCCTACTTTAGGAAGATCTGGAATTAGCAGCATTTGTTTTAAAGAAAATAAGTAATGCATTTAACCTGTATGGCCTGTATGCATGCTTTTGCAAAAAAAAAAAAAAAAGCATGTTAAAGCTTGTTTAATGTTTACTGCACAACATTTTGACAAGTCAGTGAAATACCAAAAGAGGAGGGTGAATGGCAAATGAATGCTTGTGCCACATCCAGTAATTATGAGAAAAGAAAAAGGGGGTTCCCCTGGGTGGACTTTTAAGGCACTAATAATATTTCAAAATATACATTTTGAAATATTATTAGTGCCTTAAAAGTCCACCCAGGGGAACCCCCTTTTTCTTTTCTCAGCCAGTGAAATACCGGGGGAGAATATAGTCTGGTCAGATGAGACCAAATTTAAACTCTTTGGATGCCATTAAGCCCCTTACATGCGATCAGACCTTTGTCCGACCAAACTCACATCGGAATTCCGACGTAAATTAATCGGAGTAAAAGAGAACATGTTCTCTATCTAAACTCCGATGGAATTCATCGGAATATCCGATGGAAAACCTCTGATGGGCATACACACGGTCGGAATTTCTGATGGAAAAAGTCAGACAGACTGGGAACATCATGGTGTTTCGCTATTTTTCAGCATACGGTACTGGCAAACCTCATACCATTGAAGGTAGGATGAATGGAAAAATGTACCAAGACATTCTTGATAAAAAACATGCTGCCATCTACCTGGATGATGATGATGAAGATAAAACAAGGGTGGACATTTTAGCAAACCAATGATCCCAAACACAAAGCCAAGGAAACTCTCAATTGGTTTCAAAGAAAGAAAATAAAGCTGCTAGAAAGGCCCAGCCAATCACCTGAATCCAATAGAAAATGTATGGAAAGAACTAAAGATCAGAGATCATAGAAGAGGCCCATGGAACCTTCAAGATTTGAAGACTTTTTGTGGAGGTATGGGCCAAAAATCATACCTGAGCAATGCATGCGACTAGTTTCTCCATACAGGACGTGTCTTGAAGCTGTCATTACCAAGAAAGGATTTTGTACATAGTATTAAATACTTTTCAGTTAGCGTGTTCAGTACTTTTTTCCCTGTGTCATTCCATTTTATTGCACATAGCTTATTTGGTTTCAACAGCACCTTTAGAGATATATTTACCTAGAAAAATTGTGAAATTTTCAATATTTATTTTACCCGCTGTATACACAATGCCATGTACATTGTGTACATTGTGTAGCACCTGGTCACTTCCCAGTAACGGTGCTATGTTAAACTTAGAGGGGGTTAGAGAGTTAGTTGACTCTGACCGTGTTGATTTGTTTAAATTTGGGTCTCTTTCTCAGCTTTGGCTGTGCTGTGGTCCATTCTGTTGTTTCTGGGGTGCTAATCTCATCCCAGGTCGGCAGGTGGCAGCAGTGGAGTCAAGGATTGGGTACTCTCGCCCAGCAGCCTATCAGGAGGGTTTGGCCAGGCTGTGTATGCTGAGAGAGGGTATTTATGAGGCAGATGCCATTTTCCTGGGTCTTCTCGTGTGGCGCCCACCTTTAGGGTTGCGCGTGCAAAGCAAGGATCCTGACTTCGGGACCACGTTGGCCCGGAGCAATTGATATGCCGCTTGGGGATTAAGTAAACGACTGGGTCCCACTTAAGAAGGTCCTGGGTCGTCCGTCCAGTTGGAGGAGGCTGTGCGGTGGAGAGTCTGCCTGAGAAGTACCAAGAGAGGCTGGTGTTCCGATAGGGGCCTGACTATCCATTGGAGACCAGGAGAACCGGACACTGAAAGGCTTGATGTTGGCCTCCCATCAGTCGGTACCCTAATTTAAAACTACCTGAAGGAGATCCAGGTGCCAAGTCTGCTAAGGAGGATTATCTCCGCTGTTCATTTACCAGGAGGGTCTGTGGCAGAGACTTTTCCTAAGGTTCGAGTGACATTCTGGCTGCCAGGCTGATGAGAGAGGCCTGTCCAGGTGCACTAAACCCACTCAGGCTGGAGTGGTGAAAGAGACATTACATGAGGGAGCAGGACTGTTTCCTATTTCTAACATCTGGATCTGTTATCTTAATTTCTTCTAAACCTCTACTCTTCACCAAGTTTTATTGTTTTTACCCGGCTGGGTAATAAAGAGCACAGAAAAAGTGGACATTCCGTTACTACTATAGAAAGGAGATATGAATCCGCGCTACGGAAATAAACTTAAAAATATATGTTGAAAAAAGGCTAATCAATGTTTGTACTGCGGGATGTTAAATACGTATATACTACAGTGGCTGCCCCTACATATGTACCCCACCTGGGTGGAGTATAGAATGAGTAGAAGGAGGTTAGTAGGTGGTGGTGCCTACTGGTGTGTTTTCAATGAAAAAATAAATAAACCAAAAAAATGAATGAACTGTGATTATTGGGTGTTGAAGCTTTGTACCGATGCTTTGGTGTCTTACATATATTTGATAAAAGTGCTATAAATACAGTGCAATCATTAAATACAGATTAAAAAATAAAGGAAAAATTGATAAATAATGGATAAATAATATTGTCCGTTCAATTTAAATATTATTAGTCCATGCTAAAGTGCTACGTGCTCCGTGCCAAACTTAATATACATATATATATTTATCCAGTGTATCATTCCGTGCTTCCTTCCTCCGTGCTCAAGTAGGTCCCGCACTCACCAGATCCAAACCCCCTTCTGGGGTAGCAAGCATCCACAGTATGCGCTCTGTGCAGCAATCTGGCAAAACTTTTTATCCCACTATTGTTAGTGCTTTGCAGTGTCCGTTCAAGGAGAAGAGAAAAGGATCCCAATAGCGTGATACCGTATTTAAAAATCAATATTTATTAAATAAAAGACTGGGTACTCAAATTTATAAGAAATATATCAAGCGTTATGTATGAGTGTGGAAGCGCTGTGACCAACGTGCGTCCGCTCGACCGGTTTCGTTGTGATGACGTCATCTGGAGCGTGCCACTGGTCACATGCACTTCCCTATTTATGTTATTAGACTCCCATTGCGTCTTGCACTCCGCCTTCTTCCCGATGTTTTTTGAGGACCGAAGTCCTGCACTAGGTGTTCTATCGTCTAGCACCATGATTGTGAGGATTTTGCAGACCGGAGCCTGGATAGTATTACTGCCAGATTATCCCCTAATTATTGGGTCAGATGCAATGTGAATACACACATAATTGCAAGGCGGACTGTCAACATAAATATGTGCCACCTAATTAACTATTAGATAAGTTAATATATATGTTTGGAAGAGGCATAGAAACTAATAAAAAATATTAGGAACCATATAAAACTTTAAAACCGCCAATATATTAACTTGCTTATTCTCTACATGGAAAACATAAAACACATAAAAAAGCACATTAAATATGATACCAGTGTTACTTCTGTTAGAGTGCTTTGTATGTGTGATAAAGATGTAAACATCTTAGATATATTATATTAGAGTATAGAATAGATTAGATGCAACAGATATTGAATTAAGTTAAAAATAAATATGAATTAAAATTAGATTGGGTGGTGAATTAAACTTGGTTATTAGCCAAATATTAATGTAAGCTTGAATTACGACTATAATTAGTGGGCTTAGAATACAAATAGGATGGAAGCCCTGGTGATAGGACTAGTTGATATATGGATTAGGAATAGATAGTAGTTATGATCATATTATTAAAGCAGATCTCCACCCTAAAGTGAAGATCCGCTGATCGGAATCCTCCCCCCCTCCGGTGTCACATTTGACACCTTTCAGGGGGATGCAGATACCTGTCTAAAGACAGGTATTTGCACCCACTTCTGGCCCGCAGTCTCGGGCAAAAGACGGGTTTTTCCCATTGTGTGCTGGGAACACTCGGCTCCCAGCACACAGCGGGAGACAATTGGCGGGCACAGAGCGACTCGCGCATGCGCCGTAGTGAACCGGGCAGTGAAGCCGGAGCGCTTCACTTCCTGGTTCCCTCACCGTGGATAGAGGGGGGAGCAGCAGAGAGACGAGCGATCGCTCGTCCTCTGCTGCGGACGCCGCTGGACTCCAGGACAGGTAAGTGTCCTAATATTAAAAGTCAGCAGCTGCAGTATTTGTAGCTGCTGGCTTTTAATATTTTTTTTTTAAGGGGCTATCCGCTTTAATTTAGAAATTGGTCAGGAAACAGTTTAAATCCAGGTCTTTATTCATTCCTGCAGGTTGGAGTGAGTCAAGGGCAAAGATCCACCGGGTTTCATTTTGTGAAACCTTTATCACTTTATTCTCCCCTCTCCAGTGTTCTTTGATTTTGTCAATGCCATAAAAAATCATGCACCCCGGATCTTTACCATGATAATCTCTAAAATGTCTCGACACGCTATGTTTGTTAAACACTTTTTTGATGTTCGCAATATGTTCTCTAATTCTTATGATGAATGGAGAGAAAATTGCGCATACCAAATATACAAAAAATAGATAAAAGCTGCGACTCAAAAATGTTATACAACATAAAATAGACTAGAAACAGGGAGGGGAGTCGCGCTAAACGTGAGACAATGCTTATTGATAGCACAATGTAATATCAAGAAATATAGTGAAATACAAAACCACAATTGCTAATAGTGAAGTCCACCCAATGCCATAATAAATGAACAAGAAAACCTAATAGGTCAAACGTGAACAAAAGGGGTTAAATTCTTGATGTTGGTCAGAAGTCCATCTATATAGCCAATGGTGTTGAATCTTGATACACAAAAAACGTGAAAAAAAAAAAAAAAAACACAGTGTCCCGTTACATTCATGAAGGTCTTGCACTTGTAGAATTTCAATAGGGAATGACAACACCGGAAAGAAAAGAGAAAACTTTCATAGTGTGATACTGTTATAAAAAATATATGCACCCGTGGAAAATAGCTATTTGGTAGACAAAAAACAGTGACAACCCTTCACCATAGGGCACAGTTCACACTGACCCTTACCAGATCGTAAGACCCTCTCGAGGTCAAATGCAGCCTTAAGGATGGTGAATATGGGCTTCGTTTTATAACATCATGTTTTCCTCAGGTGAAACAAAAAGAGAGAGACTTTTCATAGTGTGGATTGCATGGAAATAAATCACAATCACCCGTGAGAAAAATCAACAAATACTGTGAGGGAGAGGAGTGCTGGTACCACCACCGGACGCACACACTGACCCTTACCAGATAATGAGATCCACTCTAGGATCAATAAAGGCAGCAAGGAGGTGAATGCACTGTGTATGTTGTATCAAAGACCAGTCCTCGATGGATCACAGCATAAAAACAAAAGGAAACTAAAGATAGTGTGAAATCCTTAAAAGATTTATTCTAAAAAAAGCCAAAAATGCGCACTTACAAACAGATGCAAATTCAAGGCGATATATAAAAGATGCCGGCCGGCTTGTGGAACGCGGATGTCCCCTCGTGTTGTTGCGATGACGTGGGAACGTCTCCTCCCAACGTTTCGTCTTACAAAAGACTTGATCACGGGATAAGGACGACGCACCACGTCATCGCATAAGAACCCTCTAGGGGCGGAGTTAGTTTCACATGGACATAGCCCCGCCATATTGGATAAGGGATAAAGTAAGGGAAAAACGATCTCTACCCGTATTTCCCATGTAAACACAGAGAAAAAAACTGACATAGAGAAACACGATTAGCTAATCACATGGGCAGCCCCTGTCAATCGTGTAATAGCGCGGGAGCGGAAAAACTAAATTTTTTTCTTTTTTTTATTTTTAAATGAGGAGCTCGCACACCCCAGGCACTTATTAGAGTGACACTGGAGCTCAGCGCGATACTAGAGAAAACAAATAAACGAAAAGGTCATGTTACCATGTGAAACCAGTTCAAAGTCGCTGGTATACTATATGTCTAACGGACTCAGTTATGTAATATATCTGACAACCAATGTTAGGCAATGCACTTATACGGAAACAGGTAGAAATACATAACAGATCACAATGTACTATGTCACATATCACTTATCACCCATGCAATATGCCTGACGAGCAAAGTCAGGCAATGCACTTGTGATGAAACAGGTAGATATACATTGTAAATCCCAATATGATACTAGATATAGATATACATTGTAAATCACAATATGGTACTAGATACTAGAGAAAGAAAAACAAATAAACAAAAAAGATCATGTTACCATATGGAACCAGTTTCAAAACCGCTGGTATAATATATGTCTAACGAACTAAGTTATGTGATATATCTGACAAACAATGTTAGACAATGCACTTATACTAAGCACTATAGATCACACTACACTATGTCACATATCACTTATTACCCATACACATATCACTTATTACCCATGCAATATACCTGACAAGCAAGGTCAGGCAATGCACTTGAAATGATACAGGTAGATATATATTATATATCATAATATGATCTGTCACATATCGCTTAGAACATATAGGGCAACAGGATGAAGGCATATTTGGCTGATAATAAGCAACCCCTATCTGGCGTATCTTGTCATAGAATAAAATAAAATACGGAAACTACGGACCGCATGCATATGTCCACATAAAGTGGAGTGGAAAAATCATAACTGTTCTATATAAAGAATTTAACAAGGTTAGTGGCTATCCCACATGGTACCTCAGGAATTGTCTATAAAGCAATTCACATCCACTTCTATGTTAAGGCCATGTGGTTCAAAACATCTGAGAGTATGGATCCATGTCATCTCAGAGCGGGAAATACTCCTGACAAGATCGCTTCCTCTCCACTGGGCCTGATATTTATCAATCCCCATAAAAATGGTGCCCCTTGGGTCTTTATTATGTGTGATTAGGAAATGCTTAGAGACCGAATGGTCAGGGAAGCCACTGCATATATTGGTCAGATGCTCGTTTAGGCGTATGTGCAGTGGACGTTTAGTCCTACCCACATATTGTAGCCCGCACGGGCACTGGATCATGTAAATGACTCCCACTGTAGAGCACGTTATGAAGGATTTGATCTGGTGAACCTTGGTTGAATACCTGGAACAAAAACTGGTAGACCTCTTAGGAGTGTGGTTACTGACCATACACACCTTACAACGTCCACATTTAAAGAAACCCTTCAGATCAGATGAAAACATAGACAGAGTCTTGGGTGGATCCAAAACATTGGGGGCCAATTTGTTCCTTAATGATGTAGCGCCCCTAAACACTACCTGAGGTTTGTCAGGCAAGATGTTATTCAGAATTCTGTCACTCTTAAGAACATGCCAGTGTTTATTCAGAATGTGCTTTATAGTGGCATGCTGACATGAATAGTCTGTCACAAAGGGGTATCTATACTTGTCCATCATGGTGGACTTAGGTTTACTTTTCAAAATAACCTCTCTATTAGTATTGGTTACTGATGCTAAAGACTCAGTCAAAAAGGAGGGACTATAGCCCTTCTCCAAGAACTGTTTATTCAAGATTTCAGCCTGTTTTAAAAAGGTCGCCTGATCACTACAATTTCTCCTCAATCGAAGAAATTGACCCTTGGGGACGGCCGTCAGCCAACTGGCATGGTGGCAACTATCATGAGGGATGAAGGAATTTCGGTCCGTGGATTTAAAATAAGTAGACGTAGACAGCTGGTCTCCCTCTCTTGTGATGACCAAATCCAAAAAATTAATAGTTTTCATGCTTGCCTCATACTTGAGAATAATCCCGATGTCGTTAGTATTGAGGAATTGCATGAACTGGGTAAGGTCACTCTCACTGCCTTCCCATAGGAGGAGGATGTCGTCGATGTACCTAGCCCACAGGAGCACCTGGGGTCTGGAGGGCACATCGACCACATCCTCCTCCCACTTGGCCATAAATAAATTGGCCAGGCTAGGGGCATATTTGGCCCCCATCGCAACTCCCCTATCCTGGCGATAGAACCGTCCATCATGCCAGAAAAAATTATGGGATGCTGCATAAAGAAGCAATTCCATAATAAACGCAATTTGCCCATCAACAAGGCCTGAATCCCTCTTAAGAAAGTGTGAGACTGCCTCTAAACCCACCTCATGGGGGATTATGGTGTATAGTGATGTGACATCAGCGGTCACAAGCCATACATTTGGGGGGAGTGATAATCCAGCCAATAAACCAATGATGTGACTGGTATCTTTGACAAACGAGGGCATAGTGTATCAAGATTCAACACCATTGGCTATATAGATGGACTTCTGACCAACATCAAGAATTTAACCCCTTTTGTTCACGTTTGACCTATTAGGTTTTCTTGTTCATTTATTATGGCATTGGGTGGACTTCACTATTAGCAATTGTGGTTTTGTATTTCACTATATTTCTTGATATTACATTGTGCTATCAATAAGCATTGTCTCACGTTTAGCGCGACTCCCCTCCCTGTTTCTAGTCTATTTTATGTTGTATAACATTTTTGAGTCGCAGCTTTTATCTATTTTTTGTATATTTGGTATGCGCAATTTTCTCTCCATTCATCATACTTTGTTCTTATACTACATATTGCAGCTACCTTTTTTTGTACTTTGTCATAGAGTAAGATTTCCTCTGGTGAAGTCATTTTGTAATTATGGATATTTTTAAGTTCAGGGCCACACGTGTTGTTAACTCCGAGGGAGTGTTTGAAACATTTAAGGATGGAGAGAATGACATAGGAGGTCTATTCATGAGACTTAAAAATCTCACCATCTCCGAACTACATACCCAGTGGGATGTGTTTTTTTTAGAAACATACCTCAAACACCAGATGGTGCCGCGGAGCCTCAGATGGGAAATTGCTCCCCAGAAAGGGGATTTGGACCTAGAGGGGTGGATTAAATACTTTAATGACATGGGGCTTAATCTTTTGAGGTTTCTAAGTGACCGTAAAGCCACAAAACTTAAAAAACTGGATGATGAGGTCAAGCTCATCAAAGAGAAACTCTCCCCCTTTATGTCTAGTGCAGATTATGCTGATAGATCAAAAAATCTTCTTAAGATACTAGAGAAAGAGGAAAGAGAACAGAAAATAAAAAAGAAGAAAAAGTTTAATAGGGATTTTGGTGATTACCACTCTAAGATCGTGTTTGAGTGGCAAAAGAAATTGGCGACAGACACCAATAATCCAAACTCTTCTGGGATGGAAATTACCCCAGCCAATCCACAAATAGCCAATGAGGTTGCCAGCCTGCTTCCAGCACCGGTGGTTAGGAATAAGCACAATCGTGCGGGGACGGGTGGCACACCCAAAAACCAGTTTAAACAGAAAAAGGGCTCTTTGCAAAAAAACTCTGCTTCACAACCCCAACATTTGGGATTGTCTGGAGGGCAACGTAATTATTCTGGTCCACCCCCAGGCTACCGGCCCCAATATTGGGGACCAGAGATTGTAGGGGGTCAAGCCCCCCTCCCCTCTCGGGGTCGTGGTAACTATGGGGCCCCCCCCCCTTTTTTCCGCCTGGGTATGGCAATAGCCAGATTAGTTCTCATGGCCCAATGAGAGGCAATATGTATAATCAGGGGCCTAACCCCAATACTACACAGACATTAAGAAATAATGATGTGGTCCACTATACTGGTAATTTTGAACCGGAATACAATGTTTTGACCCAAAATAGTTTTTTACCCTTAGGGGATATTGACAACATGGGGAATGAGAATTCGTTTCCTAATTCCCACCATACCATGTCGTCTGCACCATATGAACTCGGTTATGGCGACCAATCTATGAACTTTGTCCAGCCCAATTGGGGTTTTCCCCGAGCTGGACAAGGTCTAAAAAGATTGGCAGAGTTAAAAGAGGGGTCAGAGGGGGGAGGCACGCTAAGTCCCAAAAGACCAAAAATTTAACCAACTCCGGGATTTTTAATTTGAGTTCTCATGAGTTAACCGAATCTGAACTCCTTGTACTGGATAAAGGGTTGAAATATGCCCCTCCAAAAAATATGAGTAAATTTAAGACTTATATGGATATCCATAAGTATGTCCGGAAATTAAATATTCAACGGTACATATCATCCAATCCCTTTAGTTCATCTAAAGTGTCTGTCCATAATTATGTCCATTCTGGCTTGGCTAATGCTTCCACATACAATCCACCAGGACAATTACCGGCCTCTCTGAAGGTCTTTAGAGATTTATCCCTCAGGGATCTAGACAACATACATGTCAAAAAAGTTCGGTGTAAATTGGATATAGAAATGGGTATAAAAACTCTTTGTGATAATAAGAATCTTGTGATCCGCCCCGCCAATAAAGGGGGGGGCATTGTAGTCTTAAACAAACAAGACTACTTACAGGAGATGTCCAACATCTTGAGCGATAGGGACACATACACCCCTCTCCCCCTTAACCCGGGAGAGAAATACAGAAGGGCCTTGGTTGAGATTGTAAATAAGGGTTTTCGGTCTAATATACTTAACCTTAAGGAGAAATCCTTTTTGGTTCCCAAGGCTCCTCGAGTACCGATTATGTATTACCTGCCTAAGGTGCATAAGGACCCTATTTGCCCCCCGGGTCGCCCCATAGTCAGTGGCATTGACTCTGTGACGTCCCGGGTGGGCAAATATATTGACTTTTACCTCCAGCCTTTGGTGAAGGCTATGCCCTCGTTTGTCAAAGATACCAGTCACATCATTGGTTTATTGGCTGGATTATCACTTCCCCCAAATGTATGGCTTGTGACCGCTGATGTCACATCACTATACACCATAATCCCCCATGAGGTGGGTTTAGAGGCAGTCTCACACTTTCTTAAGAGGGATTCAGGCCTTGTTGATGGGCAAATTGCGTTTATTATGGAATTGCTTCTTTATGCAGCATCCCATAATTTTTTCTGGCATGATGGACGGTTCTATCGCCAGGATAGGGGAGTTGCGATGGGGGCCAAATATGCCCCTAGCCTGGCCAATTTATTTATGGCCAAGTGGGAGGAGGATGTGGTCGATGTGCCCTCCAGACCCCAGGTGCTCCTGTGGGCTAGGTACATCGACGACATCCTCCTCCTATGGGAAGGCAGTGAGAGTGACCTTACCCAGTTCATGCAATTCCTCAATACTAACGACATCGGGATTATTCTCAAGTATGAGGCAAGCATGAAAACTATTAATTTTTTGGATTTGGTCATCACAAGAGAGGGAGACCAGCTGTCTACGTCTACTTATTTTAAATCCACGGACCGAAATTCCTTCATCCCTCATGATAGTTGCCACCATGCCAGTTGGCTGACGGCCGTCCCCAAGGGTCAATTTCTTCGATTGAGGAGAAATTGTAGTGATCAGGCGACCTTTTTAAAACAGGCTGAAATCTTGAATAAACAGTTCTTGGAGAAGGGCTATAGTCCCTCCTTTTTGACTGAGTCTTTAGCATCAGTAACCAATACTAATAGAGAGGTTATTTTGAAAAGTAAACCTAAGTCCACCATGATGGACAAGTATAGATACCCCTTTGTGACAGACTATTCATGTCAGCATGCCACTATAAAGCACATTCTGAATAAACACTGGCATGTTCTTAAGAGTGACAGAATTCTGAATAACATCTTGCCTGACAAACCTCAGGTAGTGTTTAGGGGCGCTACATCATTAAGGAACAAATTGGCCCCCAATGTTTTGGATCCACCCAAGACTCTGTCTATGTTTTCATCTGATCTGAAGGGTTTCTTTAAATGTGGACGTTGTAAGGTGTGTATGGTCAGTAACCACACTCCTAAGAGGTCTACCAGTTTTTGTTCCAGGTATTCAACCAAGGTTCACCAGATCAAATCCTTCATAACGTGCTCTACAGTGGGAGTCATTTACATGATCCAGTGCCCGTGCGGGCTACAATATGTGGGTAGGACTAAACGTCCACTGCACATACGCCTAAACGAGCATCTGACCAATATATGCAGTGGCTTCCCTGACCATTCGGTCTCTAAGCATTTCCTAATCACACATAATAAAGACCCAAGGGGCACCATTTTTATGGGGATTGATAAATATCAGGCCCAGTGGAGAGGAAGCGATCTTGTCAGGAGTATTTCCCGCTCTGAGATGACATGGATCCATACTCTCAGATGTTTTGAACCACATGGCCTTAACATAGAAGTGGATGTGAATTGCTTTATAGACAATTCCTGAGGTACCATGTGGGATAGCCACTAACCTTGTTAAATTCTTTATATAGAACAGTTATGATTTTTCCACTCCACTTTATGTGGACATATGCATGCGGTCCGTAGTTTCCGTATTTTATTTTATTCTATGACAAGATACGCCAGATAGGGGTTGCTTATTATCAGCCAAATATGCCTTCATCCTGTTGCCCTATATGTTCTAAGCGATATGTGACAGATCATATTATGATATATAATATATATCTACCTGTATCATTTCAAGTGCATTGCCTGACCTTGCTTGTCAGGTATATTGCATGGGTAATAAGTGATATGTGTATGGGTAATAAGTGATATGTGACATAGTGTAGTGTGATCTATAGTGCTTAGTATAAGTGCATTGTCTAACATTGTTTGTCAGATATATCACATAACTTAGTTCGTTAGACATATATTATACCAGCGGTTTTGAAACTGGTTCCATATGGTAACATGATCTTTTTTGTTTATTTGTTTTTCTTTCTCTAGTATCTAGTACCATATTGTGATTTACAATGTATATCTATATCTAGTATCATATTGGGATTTACAATGTATATCTACCTGTTTCATCACAAGTGCATTGCCTGACTTTGCTCGTCAGGCATATTGCATGGGTGATAAGTGATATGTGACATAGTACATTGTGATCTGTTATGTATTTCTACCTGTTTCCGTATAAGTGCATTGCCTAACATTGGTTGTCAGATATATTACATAACTGAGTCCGTTAGACATATAGTATACCAGCGACTTTGAACTGGTTTCACATGGTAACATGACCTTTTCGTTTATTTGTTTTCTCTAGTATCGCGCTGAGCTCCAGTGTCACTCTAATAAGTGCCTGGGGTGTGCGAGCTCCTCATTTAAAAATAAAAAAAAGAAAAAAATTTTGTTTTTCCGCTCCCGCGCTATTACACGATTGACAGGGGCTGCCCATGTGATTAGCTAATCGTGTTTCTCTATGTCAGTTTTTTTCTCTGTGTTTACATGGGAAATACGGGTAGAGATCGTTTTTCCCTTACTTTATCCCTTATCCAATATGGCGGGGCTATGTCCATGTGAAACTAACTCCGCCCGTAGAGGGTTCTTATGCGATGACGTGGTGCGTCGTCCTTATCCCGTGATCAAGTCTTTTGTAAGACGAAACGTTGGGAGGAGACGTTCCCACGTCATCGCAACAACACGAGGGGACATCCGCGTTCCACAAGCCGGCCGGCATCTTTTATATATCGCCTTGAATTTGCATCTGTTTGTAAGTGCGCATTTTTGGCTTTTTTTAGAATAAATCTTTTAAGGATTTCACACTATCTTTAGTTTCCTTTTGTTTTTATGCTGTGATCCATCGAGGACTGGTCTTTGATACAACATACACAGTGCATTCACCTCCTTGCTGCCTTTATTGATCCTAGAGTGGATCTCATTATCTGGTAAGGGTCAGTGTGTGCGTCCGGTGGTGGTACCAGCACTCCTCTCCCTCACAGTATTTGTTGATTTTTCTCACGGGTGATTGTGATTTATTTCCATGCAATCCACACTATGAAAAGTCTCTCTCTTTTTGTTTCACCTGAGGAAAACATGATGTTATAAAACGAAGCCCATATTCACCATCCTTAAGGCTGCATTTGACCTCGAGAGGGTCTTACGATCTGGTAAGGGTCAGTGTGAACTGTGCCCTATGGTGAAGGGTTGTCACTGTTTTTTGTCTACCAAATAGCTATTTTCCACGGGTGCATATATTTTTTATAACAGTATCACACTATGAAAGTTTTCTCTTTTCTTTCCGGTGTTGTCATTCCCTATTGAAATTCTACAAGTGCAAGACCTTCATGAATGTAACGGGACACTGTGTTTTTTTTTTTTTGTTTTTTTTTTCACGTTTTTTGTGTATCAAGATTCAACACCATTGGCTATATAGATGGACTTCTGACCAACATCAAGAATTTAACCCCTTTTGTTCACGTTTGACCTATTAGGTTTTCTTGTTCATTTATTATGGCATTGGGTGGACTTCACTATTAGCAATTGTGGTTTTGTATTTCACTATATTTCTTGATATTACATTGTGCTATCAATAAGCATTGTCTCTAATTCTTATGTGCAACTCCCTAGTGGTTCTGCCTACATATTGCTTCCTATATGGGAAACGCGTAGAGGCTTATGGGTATTTTTCTACGGAACCACGTCACGCACCATCTCCTCGGCACTTCCGCATACTGAGAATCCAGAGCGAGGCGTGGAACCCACGCCGGATGCAGATCGGGTAGTTACGCTGGACAGACTGGTGCCGGTTTACAGGCACATCCCCATGTGAGTGCATGATTTTATATTTCTTTCAATAAACCTGTTTATACGTATTACACCATATGAGCCTTGTTTTTCTGGAGGAGGAAAAGGAGCGAGAGACGGGTGTTGACACTAAGCATTGCCCTGCATGTTTTGGTCGGATAACATACAGAGGGAATACGGCCCCAATACAGCAATCTGAGGAGATCTATGATACAGGCTAAATACCCACTTTAATCTGGTGAGCGCATAGCACATAAGAGGTGGTGGATTCACAAACATAAGGGTGCATAAAATCACAGATTTTTTGGAATGTTCTGGCAACTTTTGGAGCAGAATATTGGACTTTCTTTTATTATAAACTTTTTGGTTTTTGGGACTGCACACTGTGGGTTGCACCACAGTTGGAGCACATTTGATGTTATATATACTCTCCTTTATATAATTTCTACATAATTGTTATTTAATTGTTTTTTGTATATAATTTACAGTGTACAAGACACGTTTTTTTTAGGATCAGCGTAGTAGTATATGATATACATATACAAACACATTTTCAGCGACGTTCATTCTCAGCGACGTTACGACGGAGTATCTCAGATACTCCGTTGTATCGCAGTTTTTTTTGTCTCGTATCTATGCGCGTGATGCTTAGCATCACTTTTGCATAGATACGCTTCTACATCCGACAAGTGTAAAACCATTACACTTGCGGATCGTAGTTGTAATGACAACTCCGGCCACTAGGTGGCCTTTACGTTGTTTTCTCATTTGCATATGCAAATGAGGTAGTACGCCGATTCTCGATCGCTTTTATGCCGCCCCATCGTCGCGTACGTCGTTTTCGTTCGCGTAAGGTTACCCCAGCTTCTATGTGGAGTAACCTTACGAAGTTCCGTCGGATGCCGTCGGGTCCCGTTGCATGCCATGTTAAGTATGGCGTCGGGTCAGCGTCGGCTTTTTCCGTCGCTTACGTCGTTTTACTAACTCGTTCGCGGATAGGGAGTTGCGTAAATGACGCTCACGTCGTTTTAAAGTCGATTTCAACTACGCTTTCCGACGTGAACTGGAGCATGCACACTGGGCTTTTTCCCCGGACGGCGCATGCGCAGTTCGTTCGACGCGGGGGCGCGCTTAATTTAAATACAAGCCGCCCCATTTGAATTGCGCGGGTTTACGCACTTGCTCTAGTACGATGCGGCGGCGTAGTGTAACTGGCTTACGCTACGCCGCCGGCGGAATTCTTAGAGAATCTGGCCCATACTTTTTTCATTACATCACCTGGCACTTGGGGTGTTCACTATAACTGCAGCAGATATTTATTTATTTTAAAATTGTTGATAATTTTTTGAGCGCCGAAAAATAACACAACCACATAATGCGTATGGCATGATTTTCTCAGGTACGTGGAACAAAGAAATAGTTGATTATCTGGATTTACAATTATTTAAAGAAAATGACAACCTCAATACCAGAACGTTTTTAAAAAAATAAACAGATAGAAATTCCTATATCCCTACAACAAGCTGTCACCACAAGCAATGGATTCACAACATTCCAAAAGGACAACTAATGAGGATTTATAGGAATTGCAGCAATGCTACTGATTTTGAAATTCAGGCAATCTCCATTATCAATAAATTTGTAGAAAAGGGATATAAGAGAAAGGAACTGGAGTCATTAAAGGAGAAAGTCAAAAAAATGAACAGAGACACCATGATAACAGAAACATCTAAAAAGAAAAAGAAAGTTGCAGATTCGGCCTTCCTAACTGGTTTTAACATACAACATAAAGACATTGGGCCAGATTCAGAAAGCATTTACGACAGCGTATCTATAGATACGCTGCGTAAATACTAAGAATAGTCGCCAAATCTTTTTTTCTGTATTCAGAAAAGAAGATACCCCGGCTTTCTTCTAAGATACGAGCGGCGTAATTCGCTTACACCGTCGTATCTTAGTTGCATATTTCCGCTAGTCGCTAGGTGGCGCTTCCGTTGATTTACGCGTCGAATATGCAAATGAGCTAGATACGGTGATTCACAGCGTAGTTGCGCCCAGCTTATCTATTTGCGTCGTTTACGTAAGCCGTCGGACTGACGTAAAGTTACCCCTGCTATATTTATGGCGCAGCCAATGTTAAGTATGGACGTTGGGACAGCGTCGTATTGTACGTCGTTTACGTCATTTGCATAAGTCGATTCAGAAAGGGGCTCGGCGTAAGTTACGGTCACGTCGTTTACATTGAAAGATAGCGATGTGATTTGGCTCATGCGCACTTGGAACGTCCACGGTTGGCGCATGCACCGTCCAAAAAAAAACGTCATTTACGTGGGATCATGATTCATTTACATGAATCACGCCCACAACATCCCCATTTGAATTACGCGGCCTTACGCCGCAACACATAAGTTACGCCGCCGTTAAAAAAGGCGCAAGTTCTTTCTGAATACAGAACTTGCGCGCAAAGTTACAGCAGCGTAACGTATCAGGGATACGTTACGCCAGCAGAAAGATCCGATGATCTTTCTGAATCTGGCCCTTTGAGATGATCATTAAAAAACATTGGCCCATTTTACAGTCAGACACGATTTTAAGAAACCTGATCCCTAACAGACCTGCTTTTATATACCGGAGGGCACCTAATCTCAGAAACCGGCTTGTATATAATGCATTGGACCCCCCGAAACAAATCAATTTTTTTTAAGGCACAATTTTTCAGCCCCTGTTTAACAGGGGCTCCTAATAACAATTTTTGATGCAATACTTTGCACGTGGCTCTTTGTTGTGCTTCAATTGGAGTTATTGGGAGGGGTTGCAGTGTTGTGTTGTGCCCAAGGCACAATTTTTCTGCCCCTGTTTAACAGGGGCGCCTAATAACAATTTTTGATACAATACTTTGCACGTGGCTCTTTGTTGTGCTCCAATTGGAGTTATTGTGAGGGGTTGCAGTGTTGTGTTGTGCCCAAGGCACAATTTTTCTGCTCCTGTTAAACAAGGGTGCCTAATAACAATTTTTGATGCAATAATTTGCACATGGCTCCTTGTTGCGCTCCAATTGGAGTTATTGGGAGGGGTTGCAGTGTTGTGTTGTGCCTAAGGCACAATTTTTCAGCCCCTGTTTAACAGGGGCGCCTAATAACAATTTTTGATGCAATACTTTGCACGTGGCTCCTTGTTGCGCTCCAATTACAGTATGTTTGAGGGGTGCCCTTTTTTCTACAATTTTTCTTTCACAAAACAAATATGGCCCCCCACCACCGCTAAAATATTTGACATATTGTTGCCACACAGCACGTGCACAAGCAGTATTAAATCACTTTTTTCTTATAGTACTCTCATGTTGTGCAGGGACATTTATTAACACGTGCCACTACTATAGACAGCCAGCAGGTGTGAATTTTTTTTTTTTTCACTTTAAGCATCATTAAAATGGCTGCTCCGCAAAAAACGTCCGTTTTAAAAAAAAAAATTCCATTGATACATGTTCCCTGGGGCAAGACCCGGGTTCTGAACGACGTTTTCCAACATTAAATTGAATATTGGTCCTTAAAATGATCGTTTTTGTATTCGAACGTTCGAGTCCCATAGACTTCAATGGGGTTCTAAATGTTCGCGCGAACCGAACGTGGGTATGTTCGGCTCATCCCTACCTACCACATTAACATGGGGAAAGGGAATCAATCATCTTAGAATACTATTATGTCCTACCACATTAACATGGGAAAGGGAATCATCTTAGAATACTATTATCTCCTACCACATTAAAATGGGGAAAGGGAATCATCTTAGAATACTATTATCTCCTACCACATTAACATGGGGAAAGGGACGCATCTTAGAATACTATTTTCCTGACAGACTCCATGGCAGCCTACGTGTGGGTTAATCCCGCCCCCTCATACCTCATAGGACCCCTCTCCCATAAATCTTTGCTCTGAGCCAGAGGCCGTGTTCCTTTTTTGTCCTCCTCCTAGGACCAAGATATAGTCTTACCTTTTCATGAAGTTTTTTGTAATCCAGGCCTGGTGGTGTGCACGGCGATACGTTGGTGATTAGCGGTGATCCTCTCTGCAGTCCAGTAATCCTAGCTATTAGCAGGTGGACATGGGCGATATGATGCAATACCATGAAGAGCTTACTATCCTGGCCATTGGCAGGCAAGCAGCAATATGGCCAAACGTCCCAGCTATTAGCGGGAGGCTTTGTAAAACGCCCGATCGTGCAGTGGGTCGAGCGAACAGCTCCCCAGTCCCAGGTTCTGGTCCGGATCGTTCCATAGTGGTGGTAAAGTACAAAGATATTCGTTTTATATGGCAGCCGTATCTCTGTGTTTTATTTGTCTCCTTATTTTCTATCAAACTCCAGTGAGTGGCCATGGCGGCTGAAGCGCAGGTGCGTTCCAGCTCGCTGTTTCAGGAAGTCGCCAGGACCTTAGGGTCTGTGCAATTGCAAGCCACGAACGAAGATTCCGTGCTTGGTTAGTGCAGGCGCAGTTTTGCCAAAATGGTGGCGGCAGTTGCGCATGCGATTGGTCGCCATCGGGTCATGACGCTTTTTTTTTTCCAGCGCAGGGGCGCTGTGGGGCGGTGACATCATTATCAGTAGAATCCTAGGTCTCAACTTCGTCACTTCTCGTCAACATCCAGACGTCATAGATCTCCCTTTAGATCTAAGTATCACAGAGAGGACTCTAAAACCACCTCTGGGCGACACTCACCACCACTCTAGCCGCTCTGTGAGGAAAGCCTGCTGGGTATGCGGGGCCAGGTTCCTGAAGGTAAATCGCTCTGTGAGTGATGCTTTCCAAAGTCGCAAAAGAGAAGGTGGAGAGCAACTAGTGGAAACACTGGTCAGAAAGGTGGTCCATGAATCCCTGAGTAAAGTGGGTTCTGGTCATACCCACAATCCTGCTGGAAACACTATGTTAATCCCTATTAGGGATGATCTAGAGGCCCCAGGCCCTTCACAGCCAAGCCATTCCTCAATTGAAGCCTCAGACAGGGGGTGGAGGTAGATGACCCTGGTGCAGGTTTTGAATTTGCCCCAGTACCATAACTGGTCAAAGCTGTCAAAGAAGCTTTGAGATGAGAAGAGCCAGTAGGGGCACCCTCCAAACAGAGGAAATATTTTAAAGCCTTAAAAAAAAAAAAAGACGCCCTAATTTCTCCTTTTTGGGTGAACTTGGCGCATTAATTACCGATGAATGTGGCGGTATTGAAAGGAGGTATTGCCTGTTAACAAAGGTGCCCATTTAAAAGCAAGGATGTAAAACACCTGGAGTCGGCTCCTCTCATTGATGCAGCCCTAATGAGGATGGCGAGGCACGTCACACTCCCATTGGAGGATACTGTTTCCTTTAGGGATGGCTGGAGAGAAAAATTGAGACCGACCTCAAGCGGATCTACATTGAATGAATGATTGATAAACTTATATAGCGCAGCACATGTGAACTGAATCGCCTCAGGGCAGGTATGAGATGCAAACCAGCTATAGCTCTCAGGCGCCGTACACACGGCAGAGAACCTCGACGGGCAGAACACATCGTTCCGCCCGTCGAGGTTCTCTCCCGGCCGTCGAAATCGGCGACCCGCCCGTCGGGAATGGCAACCAGCCATTCTTCCAGGCGGGCCGTCGAGGAAATAGAGAGCGTGCTCTCTAATTCTGCTCGACGGGCTTCCCGACGGGAAGCTCGCCGAGACCATACACACGGCCGAGGTCCTCGCTGGAATGTGCATTCCAGCGAGGTTCTCGCTGGTTTTCAGCGAGAACCTCGGCCGTGTGTACGGCGGCTCACAGCTCTTTCTAAAGCCATAGAAGTCTGGGCGGACGGCATAGATGCTTCTATCTTGGTGGCTCCGATCATGCTGTCATCTGTCGCGGCTAAGCATACATTGTGGCTGTGCCCATGGGTAGCTGACCCTCCCTTCAAGCAGGCATGGTACAGGATTCCCTTTGAAGGTTCGTCCCTCTTTGGGAACAAATTGGACAGTGCCATCACCCGTGCCAAAGGGACCAAGTCAGGGGTTCCTTCCCCAGGATCGCTGTCGGCTAAACCAGAAGAGAACACAGCCAAGGCAATGTTCAGATTGAGCAAGGGATGCTCGCTACTATAGGCCCGGCCATGAGTTCAAGAAGACCTGGAAGGAAAAATTAGCCTTTAGGCCAGAAGTTTTCAAAAGTGGCATCTTCCTCGCATCTTCCGGTGAACAAGAATCCCCTAAGTCTTTATGATATCGTGCCTGCCCAGACAGAGTGAGTCGGCATCCTTGCCTCTCTCTCTCAAAAAAAATAAAAAAAAAATAAGAAATTCTCCTGTCCTATGCAGACTCTCTTGTGGCTCAGGGCGCTGCAATTCCAGTTCCTGCCGACAAAAGGTTTAAATGGGTCTACTTGTCCCTCTTCATGGTGTTGAAGAAACATGGCACCTGGAGGCCAGTTATAGACATAACCCACTTGAATTATTTTATCAAGAAGAAGTCAGGATGGAGATACTACTCATGATCTGTCACTCATGATCTGTCACTCAATCTAACCAGGTGATTGGCTTGTGTCCAAAGATCTGAAGAACGCCTACTTCCGATGTTCCGATAGCGTCAGAATTCCATAAATGTCTTTGCTTTGTCGATCAAATCCATCTGCAGTTCACCTGTCTCCCCTTCGGGCTTACGACATTGCTTTGTGTTTTCAAAACTCTTGTTGGCTGTCGTGGCTCTGATCAGGACCAGAGGTATCTGTCTGTATCACTATCTAGATGACGTGGTTTTGTTCTCTCGGGACAGAGAGCAGTGACGCAAAACGGCCCATAATTCACTGCGGCATTGCGCGCTGATGATTGACCAAGCATGCTGTGTGTCCTGCATGCTTGGCCAATCACAGCGCCCAAAAAACGAAGAGCCATAATTGGCCAAAGCCTGGGTGGCTTTGGCCAATTATGGCTCAGGGCTTTAGCACACGCCCCACACTATAAAAGGCCGCCTGCTGGGCAGCCTTGTGTAGTGTGTTCCGGCTTGTTAATGAGAGCAGTTAGAGAAACAGAGAGATAGTCTTTTTATATAGCTAGAGCAGGCAGGCAGGCTAGTCAGTTTAGCTTAATTTACAGTGTGTAGAGAATATATATACATCCCTAGGAGTTGTACATATTGTGACAGGAAGTCAGGTAAATCTGTGTGTGTTGTCACAGACGGGAGTTACTTTTCTGCCTTGTTTAGACAATACACCAATTACTATTGGGCGTCGGCTGCAGAGATGGCCAGAGAGGTTTGGGGCGTTGAAAGGTTTCAGCTGTTCAGAATGAAGCAATTAAAACCTCTATAAAGACAGCCTAAGGATGACAACTGATTGCTGCATCCTGAGGCTTTGTGAGTGAAGGAGCAGTCACAAACACTACTGAAGAGGTGAGGTGCTGATTGATATTTCTGTGTGATAAATATCAAAGAGACTTTTTGTTTTCTGCTGTATGACCAGCAGTGTCTGCCCAGCAGTAGGCTCTGCCAGACTCCATAGGTAGGTTCCTGTGTTGGGAAGGTAGACGCCCCAAGTGGCAAGGGTTTATTTTATGTTTTGTTTTGTTTATGCTGTTTTGATGCTTGCACTTGTATCTAGCAACATTGAAAAATAAACCAGATTATTTGTTTTCAACCATCCTCAACTGCCTTTTTGTACAGTTCAGCGTGTAGTGAACCCATCCAGGGGTTCACACGCACCCGCTACCGAGCGAATCCCTCACAATATATTTATATATTTATACACTGTATAGCTTAGATAGATCAGTTCTTCCTAATTTACGGCAGGCAGGTGATTGTGCTATTTAAAGACATTATCACACGTATAGACACACAGCAGGTACAATATTTAAAGGAATTTTATTTTAATTTTTTTAATTTAAGCTTCGTTAAAATCACTGCTCCTGGAGCAGTGATTTTAATAATGTTTAAAAAAAATTAAAGATTCCTTTAAAGGTACACTAAAGTCAGGTTTTAAAAAAAAATAAAAATAACAAACATGTGATACTTACCTCCACTGTGCAGTTCGTTTTGCACAGAGTGGCCCGGAAACCTGTCTTCTGGGGTCCCTCGGCGGCTGTCTGGGCTCCTCCTCGCAAAAGCTTTCCTTCTTCATGCGAGGGCGCCGACTGTATCACTCGGCTCCGCCCCCCAGCGCGCCGCATCATCCGCCCTGATTGACAGCAGCGCTAGCCAATGGCTGCGCTGCTATCAATCCGCCCAGCCTAGCCAATCAACGGCCAGGCTGGGAACCGAAGAGGACGACGTGGACGCGCCCGGGACATTCGAACGGTCAGGTAAGTACAACGGGGGCTCGGGGGGGGGGGGCGGTGCTGCTAAATGTTTTTTTACCTTCATGCATAGGATGCATGAAGGTAAAAAAACTGTACCTTTACAACCCCTTTAAGTATTGTACCTGCTGTGTGTCTATAGTTTGCCTGTGAAAACGTCTTTGAGAACCTGGGTCTTGCCCGAGGGAACATGTATCAATGGAAAAAAAGTTTTAAAAACGGTCGTTTTTTCAGGAGTCCTGAAAAAACTACAGTTTTTAAAACTTTTTTCCATTGATACATGTTCCCTCGGGCAAGACCCAGGTTCTTAAAGACGTTTTCACAGGCAAACTATAGACACCCAGCACTGCAGGTACAATATTTAAAGGAATTTTTTATTTAAACATTATCAAAATCACTGCTCCTGGAGCAGCCCACTCCCCTCTGTCAGCCCACCCCCCTCTGTAAGCCCACCCCCTCTGTCAGCCCACAGCCCACCCCTCCTCTATCAGCCCAAAGCCCACTACCCTCTGTCAGCCCACCCCCCCTCTGTTAGCCCACCCCCTCTGTCAGCCCACAGCCCACCCCCCTCTGTCAGTCCACCCCCCCTCTCAGCCCACCCCCTCTGTCAGCCCACAGCCCACCCCCCCTCTGTCAGTCCACCCCCCCTCTCAGCCCACCCCTTCTCTGTCAGCCCACCCCCCCTCTGTCAGCCAACCCCCCCTCTCAGCCCACCCCCCTGTCAGCTCCTCTCTGTCAGCCCACTCCTCCTCTGGCAGCCCACCCCCCTCCTCTCTGTCTGCTGGCCACTGACCTATGGGTCCTGCTGGCCACTAGCCCAGGGTGACCAGAGGACACTGTCCCTGGACCAAGTCTGTCCCTGTTTTGTCCCTGCTTTGCAGGGCCAATTGTGAGCGGGTGCACCGCGAGATGGAGCAGTGGGAGGGCGCCCAGGGTTTGTGCCCATTGGACTGCCTCGGAGGGGGAGCGCCACCAGATTTCACAGAGCAGGGATCTCCCACTTACCTGGCGGCCATTGTCATACGAAGTCCTGCCTCCTGGACTGGCTCCTATGATAGACCTGAGATGTAAGGAAGCACTCCGCTTGCTTGGGACAGTGATATCAGGGCTCCCACTCATTCTGCATTATGGTGAGTTGAACTATTTCATTTTATATTACAATGTAATAATAGATGAGTCTGTGATAGGGGGACCACGCCCCCGTGGCGTCAGAGGGGGGCGTGGTCCGGCAGACAGCGGGGATTTCAATTGGAAGCGGCGGCTCCGGCGAAGTAGAACAAGAATAAGAAGATGCGGACGAGAAGGACAGCGGAAGGAGAAGAAGATGGAAGAACATTCCGGGCAAGATGCGGGAATAGAAGACCCAAGACAGAAGCAGAGGAAGAAGAAGATGGAGGAAGAAACCCGAAGGAAAGAAGAAAAGAAGAAGAAAGAAGATAATAAAGGACTTGTCAAAAACCGGCTCTTGTCGTTTTTTACACTTGACACTTTTTTTTTGGTGAAATGGTAGAGGTACAATGTACCCCATTACCATTTCACACAGGCGGGGGGGCGGGATCTGGGGGGCCCCTTTGTTAAAGGGGTCTTCCAGATTTTGATAAGTCTCCTGCCCGCAGACCCCCACAACCACCGGGCAAGGGTTGTGGGGAAGAGACCCTTGTCCTCGTCAACATGGGGACAAGGTGTTTTGGGGGGCACCCCAAAACACCCTCCCAATGTTGAGGGCATGTGGCCTGGTGCGGTTCAGGAGAGGGGGGGGCCGCGCTCTGTCCCCCCCTCTTTTCTGCGGCCGGCCATCAGGGGGGTAGGCGGGAGTACACCTGTAAGGGGCCCGGGGGTCCGGAGGTGCCCAGATGCTTGGAGGCCCCCCAGCGCCCCAGATGGTAACCCCCCTCTTTTTTTTTTATATATATTTTTTAGTTTATTTTTTTAGTATTTTTTATTAAAGGGCCAATTTTTGGAATTTATTTTAGCAGTCCGGAGGTCCCCAGGGCCCCGGGTGGCAACCCCCCATATTTTTTGTTATTAAAGGGCTAATGTTTTTTTTTTAGGGGTCTGGAGGTCCCCAGTGGCCCGGAGATCCCCAGGGCTCCAGATGACACCCCCCCCTTTTTTTAAAAAAAATACAAAAAATTATATATTTTTATATTTTTTTTTTGTTATTTTTTTGTTATTTTTTTAACATATATATATATATATATATATATATATATATATATATATATATATATAATATAATTATGAAAGGGCCCAGAGGGCCCCAGATGACAACCTTTTTGCTTATAAAAATGTTATAAACATTTTATATTTTCCCCAGGTTGTTTTTTTTTCTTTAATTTATTTTTTAAAGTGTATTTTGTGCGTGAAGTCGAGAGAGAGGAGCTGGACTGCAGGAGTTGGGAGTAGGCAGACTCTCCCCCCAGATGCAATCGGCATCCTTTTCCATGCCCCCGGTGGCAATGGCGGGTGTGAGGGGGGGCCTCCCACTCACCCCACCCTACCTGCTACACTTGGGAGCCCGATGGGACAGAGCTACTCCCCCTATGAGGGAGTCTAGCCCACCCAGCCAGCCCTGTAGGTCCTTCGCCTCTCTTTATTTTAGGAGACCTCATGGCCAAAGTGCGTTCGTGTGCGTGCAAGTGTGGTGTTTTTTTTGGGGGGGGGTGGGCGTACTAAGCACAGGCGTACCTTGCATAGCACACCCACCGGGAGCCGGGCTGAGACCACCAAACTCAATTCATATGTAGCTGAGACCGGGATCCGAACCCTTGGCTGCAGAGGTGAAGGCTTGTCAGCGCAGTGCCATTCACGTTGAGCCACCACAGCTCCCACCCCATGTTATTTTTGTTTAGATTTTTTTTAGTTATTTTTTATTAAAGGGCCCAGAGCTCCCAAGGCAACCCCCTTTTTTTATTTTTATATATATATATATATATATATATATTTTAATTTATTTTTCATTAAAGGGCCCAGAGGTTTATTTTTATTAAAGGGCCCAGAGGTCCCCAGGGCCCCCGGATGGCTACCACCCTTTTTTTAATATATATTTTTCTATATTTATTTTTTGTATAGGAACCCCCCGCTTATCAAATTGCGGCAGCCCCCCCCCCTTCTCAATTTCAGGCGGCAGCACCCCCCCCTGTTCTCTGCTCATTTTAACTGACAATTGCGTGGTTGTGCGACGTGGCCCCCAAACAAATTTGGCGTCCTCTTTTTTCCCCCAACAACATTTTTTTTTTGGTGGTATTTGATCACCTCTGCTTTTTTTCTTATTTTTGCTTGAACCAAAAATATAGCGACAATTTTGTAAATAAAAAGACAACTTTTTTACTGTTTGCTATAATAAATCTCCCCCAAAATATATTCCAAAACTTTTTGGCCTCAGTTTAGGCCGATACGTAAGTTTCGACATATTTTTGGTTCCAAAAAATCGCAATAAGCGTTTGATTGGTTTGGGCAAAAGTTATAAGTAGGGGTTGGTCTTATGGGTTTTTTAGGAATATATTTTTTTTTTTTACTAGTAATGGTGGCGATCATTGATTTTTCTGGCTACTGCGACATTGTGGCGGACACATTTTTGTGAGCTTTGGCATTTTTCTAGCGAGCAATGGTATACAAATGCATTGCTTACTCTAAAAATGTCACTGGCAGGGAAGGGGTTAACACTAGGGGCGAGGAAGGGGTTGATTATGTTACCTGGGTGTGTTCTAACTGTAAAGGGGGTGGGAATGTCTAGGGGAAATGACAGATCGCTGTTCATACTTTGTATGGACAGACGAGCAGGCATTCCCCCCCCCCCCCTGACAGGACCGGGATAAAGGGGAACTCCACACCAAATTTAAAAAAAAAACGGCGTGGGGGTCCCCCTCCAGGTGCACAACAGGCTCTTAGATTTGATCTGGAACATATGGGGTTAAACCCACACCAAAAACGGCGTGGGGTTCCCCCTCAGATCCAGACCAAACCCTTCTCCCAGGCACGCAGTCTGGCCGGACAGGAATGGGGGTGGGGACGAGCGAGCGCCCCCCCCCTCCTGAGCCGTACCAGACCACATGCCCTCGACATGGGGGAGTGTGTGCTTTGGGGGAGGGGGGCACTGCCCCCCCCCCAAAGCACTCTTGTCCCCATTTCGATAGGGACAAGAGCCTCTTCCCGACAACCCTGGCCGTTGGTTGTCGGGGTATGCGGGCGGGGGGCTTATCAGAATCTGAGAGCCCCCTATAATAAGGGGGCCCCCAGATTCTGGCCCCCCACCCTATGTGAATGAGTATGGGGTACATGGTACACCTACCCATTCACCGGGTGGAAAAGTGTCAACACAAATAAACCACACAGAATAAAATAATTTATTAGTTAGCTCTGGGGGCCTTCTGCCGGGACCCCCCACTACCAGCCCATTGGGCCCTGGGCTTCGCCGTTTTTTGCCGGGGGGGGACGACACCCACCGATGCTCTCCGCCATGTTCAGCCAGGCCCCCACCTAAAAATAAGCTCTTTTACATCCGGGGGGGGCCGGCCAAAAACAGCGGAGAACAACAGGGGGGCGGAGCCCCTCCTCGGTCTTCTAGACGTTTTCTGCCGGGGGGGCTCCAGCCCCGCACCGGTCTTCACCGCCGCCTTCCGCCGGGGAGAGAGACACCCACCGATGCTCTCCGCCATGTTCGGCCAGACCCCAAATTAAGCTCTTTTACATCCGGGGGGGGGGGGCGGCGGAAAATGGCGGAGAACAACGGGGGGCGAAACCTCTCCTCGGTCTTCGCCGCCGCCTTCTGCGGGGGGCTCCTGCCTCCCGCGGGCTGATGGCTGTCTTCCGCTGGGGGGTACACCTACCCCCCTGGTCTTCGCCGCCGCCTTCCGCCGGGGAGAGAGACACCCACTGATGCTCTCCGCCATGTTCGGCCAGGCCCCCACCCCAAATGAAGCTCTTTCACATCCGGGGGGGGGGCGGCGGAACATGGCGGAGAACAACGGGGGCGTCGCCACTCCTCGGTCTTCTAGCCGTCTTCTGCCGGGGGGAAACACCTACCGATGCTCTCCGCCATGCTCGGCCGGGCCCCCACCCCAAAATTAAGCTCTTTCACATCCGGGGGGGGGCGGCCGAAAACAGCGGAGAACAACGGGGGTGTCGCCCCACCTCGGGCTGCTCCGCTTCTGCCTGGCTCCTTCCGAGGCCAGGGCTTCTTTCGCCGTCTTCCGCCGGAGGGCGCCACTCTCCGGGCTTCTTGTCGGCTTCTGCCTGGCTCCTCCACGGGGGCCAGGGCTTCTCATCGCTGTGTCGCCGTCTTCTGCCGCCGCCCCCTTCGACGTTTTCTGCCGGGATGAGGGTCGCACATCCCATCCCGGACTTGGACGTGGCGGGCTTCTCGTCGCCGTCTGCCGCCACCGCCCCCTTCACCACGAAGCTCCGCGCCTGTGTGGGAGGGCAGCGGGCTTCGAAGTTTTCGGCCGGGGTGGGGGTCGCACATCCCACCCCGGGCTTCTCGTCGCTGTCTTCCGCCGCTGGGTGACACTCGCGGGCTTCTTCTTCCATTCGATGTTGACACGGCGAGGTCCGGCGCTGAAATGCCGACAGAGCGGTGGGTACGGACTTATATTGGCATTGGGCGTGGGCGTGGTTATGCCACCATGTGACCTTAACCCATGTGACATCACATTCCCATCATGCCCTGTGATGTCACATGGGTTAAGGTCACATGGTGGCAACATCGAATGGAAGAAGAAGCCCGCGAGTGTCACCCCGCGGCGGAAGACAACGACTAGAAGTCCGGAGTGGGATGTGCGACCCCCACCCCGGCCGAAAACTTCGAAGCCCGCTGCCCTCCCACACAGGCACGGAGCTTCGTGGTGAAGGGGGCGGCGGCGGAAGACGGCGATACAGCGACGAGAAGCCCTGGCCCCCGCGGAAGAGCCAGGCAGAAGAGGCTATCGAGAGCCCCCCCCGGCAGAAAACTACGAAGCCCGCGGCCCTCCCCCATAGGCAGGAAGCTTCATGGTGAAGGGGGCCGCGGCGGAAGACGACTAGAAAACCGGGGTGGGATGTGCGACCCTCACCCCGCCGAAAACTTCGAAGCCCGCTGCCCTCCCCCACAAGCACGGAGCTTCGTGGTGAAGGGGGCGGCGGCGGAAGACTGCGGTGGCGAAGACCGGGGTGGGTTGGCGGAAGACCCCCGGAGCTGGCTAATAAATTATTTTATTCTTGTGTTTACACTTTTCCCACCAGGTGAATGGGTAGGGGTACCATGTACCCCATACTCATTCACATAGGGTGGGGGGCCAGAATCTGGGGGCCGCCTTATTAAAGGGGCTCTCAGATTCTGCTTGGCTCCCGCCCGCATACCCCGACAACCAATGGCCAGGGTTGTCGGGAAGAGGCTCTTGTCCCTATCGACATGGGGACAAAAGTGCTTTGGGGTGGGGGGGCAGTGCCCCCCTCCCTCAAAGCACACACTCCCCCATGTCGAGGGCATGTGGTCTGGTACGGCTCAGGAGGGGGGGGCGCTGAAATCTCCCTCTGCGCATGCCCAGTATGCAAATGAACCTTCCGAGGTTCTGGCGTACTTTGCAAGCACACGGGGATCGTTTCTCAAAAGTCACTTTCGCTTTCAATTCGGCCCGCCACACACGTTCAAACACATGTCACTACACTTCCCCTGCATCACCCCCCTCCCTCCCATCATAAACTCCCGCCCGAATCCCCGATGTTTACATTACTAAATGCCGTACGCCAGCTCTGTACTGGCGTGCCGTGCGCCCTCTCCTGGGCGCATTAGGCAGTTTAGTAAATGAGGAAACATGCTGCACTGGCAGCGTGTTTCTTTTGTAAATGTCAAAAACTGTTTTACTCCTGCTTGTGCACCATGAGTCATGGCGCACAGGCTTGGTAAATCAGCCCCACAGTCTCAGAACAATGCTCATTTTTAAACCGTCCTACCACTATCTATACTGCCTATCAGTTGCATTACATTCCCCCCTATCTAGAGGTTTTTGCTTCTCTTAATTTTATCTTCCTTTTTTACTCCTTAATCCCATTGTTATTAATCGGGGTAGGCAGAATTCTTTGAAGAAATGGGGCAGCTTTTCACAGAGTGACTCCAAGAAGTTGAGCGGGAGCCAGGTAGAGGGGATAGAGGCTGAAAGCGAGAGAGAGACGGAGAGAAAAAGAAGGAGAGAGAAAAAAATTAAAATAAACATTTTGTGATCAATGTGTAAAGGGGGTACATAATAACCCCTATATGTTGAGACCTAAGGTCCAGTTGGTGTGGGACAATAAGAAAAAGAAAAGAAGGGGAAGAAAAAAAAAAATAAATAAAGTTTGTTGTGTTCAATGTGAAAAGGGGGTACATAATAACCCCTATTATGTTGAGACCCAAGGTCCAGTTGGTGTGGGGAAAAAAAAAATTGTTGTGTTCAATGTGAAAGGGGGGTACATAATAACCCCTATTATGTTGAGACCTAAGGTCCAGTTGGTGTGGGGCAGAAAAAAATAAATTGTTCAATGTGTAAGGAGGGTACATAATAACCCCTATTATGTTGAGACCAAGGTCCAGTTGGTGTGGGGCAAAAAGAGAAAAGAGAAAAGAGAAAAAAAAAAAGGGGGGGAAGGAGCTAAGTTATTTTGTGATCGTGTAAAGGGAAGAAATAATAAGTACCCTAAAATTAGGGCACGAATACTAAGTGGTGAAGTAAACAACAACAAAAAAAAAATATATATATATAAAAAAAAAAATAATAATAATAATATTGTGTTCAATGTACTAAGGGGGAATCAAATCCCCTATGTATTAGGCACAAAAACCTACGTGAGGGAGAGAAAAGAGAAAAACCTTCTATGTAATAATTTTACTTTTTCTCCTATGTTTGTGTGACAAAGGAGAACATTTTTCATTTTCATGCTGAGCTAATGCAATAAACCGGGCTATACATAGTCAATGTATGTAGAAATCTGAAATTGTTTTATGCTGGTCATGGGTTTATTAATCAAATTGCTCCATCTTTTTTTTATTTTCTATTATTATTATTATTATTATTATTAATCTTGAAGTAAAAAAACAAAAACAAAGAATAGTTAAAAGAACCCAAATGAATGCATGCAAACTCATTTCTATCAGAGCGATTTAGTTGAGGTTTCTGTTCTATATTTATTTTTATTCTATCACAAATATTCTTTCAATCTATTACAGGTACATTTATTTTTAAAGTGGAACTCGACTCTCTTGCACCCCAGTCACATTGATTGCTATATTGAAAATTGTGCTACTTCAAGTGAAGTAGCGCTTTTTTAAAGTAGCATTTCAGTGCTACTTCAGGTGTGACTTGGAAGACATGAGTGCGACTTCATGCACAGATGTCTATGCAAGTCGCACCTGAATTTGCAAAAAGTAGTGCAGGAACTACTTTCAAAATCAGTCACATAATTTTGACCACTTCCAATGCGAACAATAGGATGCCACTTGTCATGGCGCCCTGCTGCTGTCTCAGCCAATGAAGAGAGAGGGTCCTGGGCAGCCAAGACTCTTGTGCAACATCGCTGGATTGAGATGGGCTCAGGTAAGTATTAGAATGCATTAAAGTGGTTGTAAACCTATTTTTCTAACTTTTAACTGTCAAATTGCATTATAAGTTGCACCAGTGTGAGATCAGGGGGATAATCAACATTTTCTATTTTTAATCCTAATGCCGCGTATACACGATTGTTTTTCGGCATGAAAAGTTTTTCCAACTTCATCATTAACCACTTAAGGACCACCTGTGCTAGTGCCCAGCCTTAGGTCACGCGCAGCGCTCTGACCCGGTCCGAAGCTCCCCGGAAGAACGTTCTTCAGTGTGGCTCCTGGCCCCTCCATCCTGTTGATTGCTATGGGGGGACCTGAGCCAAGTCACAGCTCTGTGTGTCCACTCAGAAACTGAGCCGTGACCCGTCCCTGGCCCCTCTCTCCTCATTGTCTCACTGATTTTGATTGAGAGCAGCGGGAGCCAATGGCGCCCTGCTGCTGTCTCAGCCAATGAAGAGAGAGGGTCCTGGGCAGCCAAGACTCTTGTGCAACATCGCTGGATTGAGATGGGCTCAGGTAAGTATTAGAATGCATTAAAGTGGTTGTAAACCTATTTTTCTAACTTTATGCTACAGGTAAGCCTATATTAAGGCTTACCTGCAGCTACCCTGGATATCTCCTAAACCTGCACGGTTTAGGAGATATTCCCCTGTGTCTGCATGTGCCAAAGTGATCGGCACATGCGCACTGAAGCAATGGCACGTCATGCCGCTGCTTTAGTTAGCTGTGCCATTACCGGCGACTCTCGCACACATGCACAGGAGTGACGTCATCACGGCTCCGGCCAATCACAGTGCTGGAGCCACGATACCCGGAAACAAGTGCCCGAAGAGAGGTCTGCGGCCAGAGAGGGGTCGAGGATATCTGTGGGGGCTCTGATCGGAGGTACAGTAAGTAATACATAATGAGCTAGTATGCTATGCATACTAGCTCATTATGCCTTTGTCTTGCAGGGTTTTATTATTTAAGAAAAAAATTAAGGGTTTACAACCACTTTAAGTTAAAAAAAAAAACTTATGACTTTAGAAACATTTTCAGTTGCTTCCTGGTTGCTGGCCTAGCATACATAGTCGTACATCCCAGGAGGCTTTAGGGGTACTTTTTGTCTTTTTTCTGAAGCACACCACCCTGCTTGCATGCGTGAGCTAAATGCAGATGTGATACTATTACTAATGACTACATGTGTGCAAATAAACCATATATAAATAAACAGTACATGTTCGCAAAATAAACAATAAATAAATTAATACCACGTGTGTGCAAAATAAACAATAATTAAATAAACACTACGTGTGTGCAAAATAAACAATAATTAAATAAACACTACGTGTGTGCAAAATAAACCAAAAGTAACTAAATGAAAGTGAAGGGTGCCGTGCTTCTCACACCTAAAAGTGTTCCCGTAGTCCAATAAACAGTTGTCAGTAGTAATGCGGCACTCCCTAAGATAGACACTATCTCACAAAAGTAAGTACACCCCTCACATTTTTGTAAATATTTTATTCCATCTTTTCATGTGACAACACTGAAGAAAAAGACACTTTGTTACAATGTAAAGTAGTGAGTGTACAGCTTGTATAATAGTGTAAATTTGCTGTCCCCTCAAAACAGCTCAACACAGCCATTAATGTCTAAACCGCTGGCAACAAAAGTGAGTACACTCTTAAGTGAAAATGTCCAAATTGGGCCCAGTGTCAATATTTTGTGTGTCCGCCATTATTTTCCAGCACTGCATCAACTCTCTTGGGCCCAATTTGGACATTTTCACTTAGGGGTGTACACACTTTTGTTGCCAGCGGTTTAGACACTAATGGCTGTGTTGAGTTGTTTTGAGGGGACAGCAAATTTACACTGTTATACAAGTTGTACTCACTACATTGTAGCAAAGTGTTGTCCCATGAAAAAATATAATAACATATTTACAAAAATGTGAAGGGTGTACAGTGAAACCTCGGATTGCGAGTAACACGGTTAACGAGCGTTTCACAATACAAGCTTTTTTGGGGGGGAAAGTCCTGAGTTTGCGAGTGTTGTCTTTCAAAACGAGCAGGATTCAAGCCACAGCAGTGTGCAGTACCGCATTTGGCCAGAGGTGCGTGGGCGCCGGAAATACTCAGAAAAACTCAAATATACTCCATTACCACGCTATCAAAAAGCCTTTCCGAGTATTTCCGAGGCTCCCGTCGCCCCCCCCCCCTCCACCTTTGGCCACATGCTGTATTGCATGCCATAGAAGTCAATGTGGAACAAAATATTTTCATTTCCATTGACTTCTATTGGTGAACTCGCTTTGATATGCTTGGAGTGCTTTAGATTAGGGATGAGCCGAACACCCCTGCGTTCGGTTCGCACCAGAATCGTCGAACAGACCGACCGTTCGCAGGACTCCTGAAAAAACGTCAGTTTTTAAAACTTTTTTTTCATTGATACATGTTCCCTCGGGCAAGACTCGCGTTCTCAAAGACGTTTTCACAGGCAAACTATAGACACACAGCAGGTACAATATTTAAAGGAATTTTTCTTTTTTTTTTAAAGTTAAGCATCATTAAAATCACTGCACCAGGAGCAGTGATTTTATTGATGCCTAAATAAAAAAAATAAAAAAAAATAAAATCCTTTAAATATTGTAAATGCTGGGTGTCCAGGGGCAGACTGACCATTGAGGCACTCGGGCACTGCCCGAGGGCCCCATGCCACTAGGGGGCCCCATCAGGGTTGCCAGGCTCAGCAAAACCAGGGACAGTATGTAAAAATCTGTGTTTTTTTCACATCTGTCCCTGATATGTCCAAAACCGACATGCTTTTGATGTGAAAATCCAGAGAATTTGCTGCCCCGCCTCTGAACTGCCTCCTGGCGTGGTGGCTATCTGTAAGCCCGGGGGCCCCATAATCTTCTATTGCCTGGGGGCCCCATGAGTTGTCAGTCCGCCCCTGTGGGTGTCTATACGTGTGATAACGTCTTTAAATAGCACAATCACCTGCCTGCCAGTAAATTAGGAAGAACTGATCTAGCTAAGCTATACAGTGTATAAATATATGTACAACTCCTAGGAATGTATATATATATTCTCTACACACTGTAAATTAAGCTAAACTGACTAGCCTGCCTGCTCTATCTAGCTATATAAAAAGACAATCTCTCTGTCTCTCTGACTGATCTCTGTTCAGCGCTGGAACACACTACACGAGGCCGCCCAGCAGGCGGCCTTATATAGTGTGGGGCGTGTGCTAAAGCCCTGAGCCATAATTGGCCAAAGCCACCCTAGCTTTGGCCAATTATGGCTCTCCGTTTTTTGCGCGCTGTGATTGGCCAAGCAATTATAGCCCTCCGTTTTTTGCGCGCTGTGATTGGCCAAGCATGCCGCAGTGAATTATGGGCCGTTGCGCGTCACTCCAATTTGGCGCGAACGACCCGTTTTATTCTAAATTAGTCGAACGTACAAACATACATACGTTCGTATCGAACGCGGAGCTCATCCCTACTTTAGATTACGAGCATTCTCCTGCAAATTCTGCTCGCAATCCAAGGTTCCATTGTACTCACTTTTGTGAGATACTGTATATTTCTATATAAATCTCACTATCCGACATAAGGTTCCATACATATATACAAATAAATTGTGCATACACAACAAGACTTTTGAAATCTGTGAAAAAAAACATACCAATATATAATAAACGTAAATAACTCTTAAGGTCTGTGAAAATAACAAATAGATGCAATGTGTATAGTCCCAAAACATGTTTTCTGTATCCAAACAATATCTTCCTCTACTCTGTGCTCAATAATATATAGCCTTCACACCAACATGCAAATGAGTCCCACCACCTTTCTCCACTGCCAATGTAGGATTGCATGGTCTCTCATAGTGTGGTATACCAAGTACCATGTGTTTATTAAAGGTATTACACTGACATCATAAATATAGTAAAAGCTCCTTTACAAACCTCACACTGTGCAGCAGTGATCCAACACTCCTGGCTTATTTGCGTCACATTGCTCCTCCCGCCCGTTACGTCACACACCAAGTGACTTCCTCATGGACTCATTTGTTTTCGTTTTTAGCCATTTATTCCCTCCCTGATAACACACTTCTGCAACCTTGGGACAGCAGCATTGTTAATCTGGGGGGAGGGGAGTGTTAGATGTACTAGGGGATTTAAATACACTAACAAATGTCAGCCAAACTCCAGCTCACACTTTATAAGCAGTTACAGCAACAGTTTTTCTTTCCTACATATTCCACACAATTTACTTTAGCTTTACCATCGACTATGTAGTGCAAGGGCCTGTCGGACTAAAATTAGAATACATGGATAGATAGGTGTGTCCTCTTATTCCATAGTTCTGGTAAATCTAAAGGAAATTATACAGAGATTGTACAATCAGATTGCATAGTGTATTGCCATATTTCTACAAGTACATAGGAAGGAGTGAATATAGACACTTAGGGCCAGATTCAGGTAGGTGAGCGGATCTTTAATGTGGAGTAACGTTTCTCATTTACGTTACTACGCTAAAACTTGAGGAGCAAGTACTGTTATTCACATAGCACTTGCTCCTTAAGTTGCGGCGGCGTAGTGAAAATGAGCCGGCGTTATTCAAATTGGGCGGCTAGGGGGTGTGTATTATTTAAACTAGGAGCGATCCCGCGGTGAACGTACTGCGCATGCGTCGACTGTCAGTGCGCATGCTCCAAATTCTGTCAGGGAACGTCGATGACGTCAATCCCCATTCACGGACGTTTTACGCAAACGACGTGAAAATTTTTAAATTCGACGCGATGACGAAGACCATACTTAACATAGGATACTCCACCTAGGGGGCATGTTTTTCTTTGCGCCGCGTATCGCTTACGGAAACGTCGGAAAGTCACTGCGTCGGGCCCGAGTATGATCGTGAATTTCCGATTCCCGCTGATTAACATATTCTCGTCGTTAATCAGCGGGAACGCCCCGAGCGCCATTTTTAAAATTGCAGTTCCGATACGACGGCGAAATACAATTACGTCGCTCGTATAGGAACTCCAACCCGGCGTTTCATGTTTTCTGCTTACAGAAAACAGAAACGCCAGCTCAAAGTGAGAGTTAGGCTGGCGTATCACTGATACTCCAGCCTAACTCTACCTGAATCTGGCCCTTAGCTGTCAGGCTCTGTTCACATGTCTGAGTAGCGGGAACTCACATTCCATGCTGTTTTTTTGGGGCGTTTTCGCTCATCACCCATTTACTTGAATAGGCTGCCCTACGCTCAACAATCACCCCAAAACAGCTCCATAACTTTTTTTTTTTTTAGAGTGAAACGTGGTGTGTTGTTTTCCGCGCTCTTTGGTGCATTTGCAGCATGTTTATGAAACTAAAGGCAAAGCTGAAGTGCACAGATGTGAATGAAGCTTCATTGTTTTCGTGTAAACACACCCATTTCACTTTCAGGTCCCATTCACACTTAAAACGGAGTTCCACCCACTTTTACAAGGTGGTCTTAAACTAAAGACCACCCCTCATTTTTGGATATCTATTTATTTATTTATTTTTCTTTCCTACCTTTTTAGAAAGAATAAATGTACTTCCGTCCTAGCCCGGCCACGGTACAGTACATCGCGTCCTCTTCTGCGGCCAGCGCTCCTCCTTTATCCTTCTGGGACCTGTGTGTTTCCCAGAAGAGGAGCTGGCCATTCACAAAGCGCTGCGTCACTCGCACATACACAGTAGGAAACCGGCTCCACTGCCGGTTTTCCCTAGTTGAAATGGTGGCGTCTGCACCCGAGCCGGTGGATGAATCGTCCTCGGGGAGCCATCATTGCAGGCTCCCTGGACACCCTGGACAGGTAAGTGTCCCTATTAAAAGTCAGCAGCTACAGTACTTTTTTTTAATCATTTTTTTTTTTTAATGAAACTCTGCTTTAGAAACTGCTTTAGTCTCCTTTCACACTTATACGACTTGTCCCACGATTTTGGACTGCAAAATCACATGACAAGCCATTCTCCATTATTTTCAACGACTACCATTCATACTGGCACGACTTTAAGTTGTGCCTACTTCAAAGTAGTCCTTGCACTACTTTGGTCCGATTTTGATGCCACTTACACAGGCATTCATTGAAATCACGGTGAAATCGCGCGACTTTGAAGTCTTACAAGTGTGAAAGGTGTCTTAAGCTGGATACACACTATACAATTTTTCTTTAGATTTACCAAAATCATATAATATGAGGTCAAACCTTAAAGTGATTGTATTTTTTTATTTTTCCTATAAATGTAACAAACATGTTTTACTTACCTGCTCTGTTGCAGTGGATTTGCACAGACGAGCCCAGATTCTCCTCTTAGGGCCAGATTCAGGTAGAGTTAGGCTGGAGTATCAGTGATACTCCAGCCTAACTGTCACTTTAAGCCGGCGTTTCTGTTTTCTGTAACCAGAAATTGAATTGAATTTCGCCATCGCATCGCAACTTTAATTTAAAAATGGCGCCGGGGGCGTTCCCGCTAATTTACGCTGAAAAAATATGTTAATCAGCGAGAATCGATAATTCACGATCGTATTCGGGCGCAACGCAGTGACTTTCCGACGTTTCCGTAAGCGATATGCGGCGTAAAGATAAAGCAGCCCCCTAGTGGTGTATCCTATGTTAAGTATAGCCGTCGTCATCGCGTCGGAAAAAAAAAAATTTGCGTCGCTTGCGTAAAACGTTCATGAATGGGGATTTGACGTTCACTGACAGAATTTGGAGCATGCGCACTGGGATGCATTGACACTCGACGCATGCGCAGTACGTTCGCCGCGGGATCGCGCTTAGTTTAAATAATACACGCCCCGTACCCACCCAATTTGAATTCCGCCGGCTCATTTGCGATGCGCTGCCGCAACTTTAGGAGCAAGTGCTTCATGAATAACAGCACTTGCTCCTAAAATTTCGGCAGAGTAACGTAAATGAGAAGCGTTACTCCAGAGCAAAGATGCTCCCATCTACCTGAATCTGGCCCTATGTGCCGATAAGAGACACAAAAATGAAAAATAAAAAGTGCTAATTTTAAAGGCTTATATGCATGGTATTATCATAAAAAAGTGTTTGGGGACCTGGGTCCTGCCCCAGGGGACATGTATCAATGCAAATTTTTTTTAAAAAACTATTGTTTTTTCGAGACCAGTGATTTCAATAATGCTTAAAGTGAAACAATGAAAGTAAAATATTTCTTAAAATTTCGTACCTAGGGGGTGTCTATAGTATGCCTGCAAAGTGGCACATTTTTCTCTTGTTTAGAACAGCCCCCCGCAGCAAAATGACATTTCTAAAGGAAAAAAGTCATGTAAAACTGCTCAGGTCCTGGCAATACAGACAAAAGTCATTGAAAAAAAACTATGCGCCAAAATAAAAAAAATGGCGAGCATGCAACCTAGCTGGCCACAGCAAAAGAGGGGGGATGAGAGAACGAACCCGCTGAACCGTACCAGGCCACATGCCCTCAACATGGGGGTGTTCTTTGGAGTCACACCCAAAGCACCTTGTCCCCATGTTGATGGGGACAAGAGCCTCATCCCCACAACCCTTGCCCGGTACCCCTTACCAATTCACATACGGGGGAGCCGGGATCTGGGGGTCCCCTTGTTAAAGGGGGCTTTCATGTTTTGATAAGCCCACCACCCGCAGACCCCCACAACCACCGGGCAAGGGTTGTGGGGATGAGGCCCTTGTCCCCATTGACATGGGGACAAGGTTCTTTGGGGGTCACCCCCAAAGCATCCTCCCCATGTTAAGGGCATGTGGCCTGGTACGATTCAGAAGGGGGGCCACACTCTCGCCCCCCCTCATTTCCTACGGCCTGCCAGATTATGTGCTCGGATAAGGGTCCGGTATGGGATTTGAGGGAGACCCCTACGCCATTTTTTTAAAACAAATTGGAGCAGGGTTCCCCTTAATATCCATACCAGACCTAAAGGACCTGGTAATGGACTGGGAGAGGAACCCATGCCTTTTTGTTCAATGACTTTTATCTGTATTGCGGGACCCGACAATTGTCCAAAAACAAACAACAAACGTTGTATAGTGTGTATCCAGCTTTAGTGTAGCAGTAGTACACATTTTTTGTCATGTTTTTCCCATGACATTGAATTAAATAGGCCGCAGTACACGTGGAGAAGTAGCTCATGGGACATTTTGGCATGTTGCAGATTGCACGTTTTTTGCTGTACAATTTGCTGCACTTTTCACTCAATTTCTCCCGTGGCAAAATGTTTGTTTGCTTCTGTTTTTGGTGTGCTGTTAACAACTAATGGCACCAAAAGCACAACTAGTTAATTTATAGATGATGCTGGGTGTGTGCTAATGAAGTCAGCTAGTAAAAAATGGGAGTGGTTGCCTGAATCTCCTGTGCTTGATAATTGACATAAAAAATAAATAAATCAAGAGTTCACTGTTCGAAATCAGACCTCATCCACACTGTGGCACGTGGGATCCAGTTCCGGTAGCCCTAAAGACATAAAGAAAAAAATAAGAGAATAAAACAGAACACTATTATTTTTAGAAAAGACACAACAGTTACATTTAAAAAAAATGGCAGGTTGGTTTTGTAGTACAAACTATATCAAAAGGGGACAACGTTGTCTAATTAATAAAAACAAGGGGAATCGCAGCTGCGCATTTCACATTCATAACCCAGTCAACACACTCAGACACTAAGCCCTGGTTCACACTGGGCTGCGGGAGTGAAGCAGTGCGAGTTCAGCTGAACTCGCACGATTTCACTCCCGCCCGGCAGTCCCGATTTCAGCCGCGATTTCAGAGACATCTGTGCAGGTTTCTGCACAGATGTCAATGTAAATCGCGGGCTGAAATCGCAAAAAGTAGTACAGAGACTACTTTTTGAAATCGGTGCAATGCCGCAGATGCAGCGTCGCACCGATTAGGACACTGCCATTGCCGGCAATTTGCGGCAAAATCCGCCGTTTTGACATGCGTTTTGACATGCCAAATCGCATGTCAAAACGCACCAGTGTGAACGAGGGCTCATGTTGATTAAACACAAGGCCATTTAGCTAGTAAACGTATCCCGTGTCACATCCCAAGGTCTGTCCAAGAAGTAATGGAGAAGTTTTGTGTTTTTAACAGGTGTATGTAAGATAATTAGAAAGCTTTTTTTAAAGAGGAAGTAAACCCTGATGAGTTTTACTTCCTCTTTATTTCCCTGCAAAGGTAAAGCATAATGGGCTACTATGCATCGCATGTGCAGTGTTGCCAATCGTCAGTATTTTTACTGGCAGCTAGTAAAAAACAGGCAATTTTCTCCTGCCAGTAAATGGAAAAGGTTGCCAGTAAAAAATAGGGCTGTGACGCTCGGCTCGGTTCGAAGCCGTCCGAGACCATTCGAGTGCCTGCTACAGTGTGTTTGGGCAGCTCTGGCGGAGGCTGTGCCTGAGCATGCCGTGTGATCTCATGGTGCAAGGGAGCCAAGCAGAGCGGCCAGAGCCTCATGTGTGAATCGGGAGGAAGGCAGGCCGGCCGGAAGCGGGACTGTCTGTGCTCTTAAGACTGGAGTGGACTGGAGGGACCACCTGGCTTGGAGAGAGACTGTCAGTTTGACTCAGGAGAGGACATGTCGTGTCGGTGATCTGTGCACAGTGCTGTCATTGTCATTGTGAGAGTCAGTTTCATGTGTGTGCTGACCCAATCTAATTTCTTATCCTCCCGAGTCCTGTTCCTGAGCTACTTACCTTCTATATTGAAAATAATATAAGAAATATGTTTTTTTCCTTATTATCTACCTTAAATCATATTGTTAATTGCATATTGTACTTGTTTGTAGCCTAAATACTGAAATTTGCACTTAAAACTGTAATTTTTTTAGCTTTTGGAAATGCCAGTAAAAACTTGGTTGTGCCAATAAATTTTGGGTGTTGTGTCAGTAAATTTTAATCTGGTAGGTTGGCAACACTGATTATGTGTCACTTACTTGAAACGGAAGCCTGCGATGTCACTGTTGTCCCCACTAGCAGCGAGCATCCACCTTCACCCCTCTTCCTTCTGGGGCCGCGAACTCCGGCTCTGTGACTGGCTGGAGACACATGCGCATGGGGGCAGACAGTTACAGCATGAACCCCCTTTAAAAACGGCACAATCACCGTTTCTAAAGGGCGCCTGTGGCACACTTCTCTATTGTAAATATCTCCTAAACCGTGGAGGTTTAGGAGATATTTCCAGCACCTACAGGTAAGCCTTAATCTAGGCTTACTTGTAGGTAAAAGTGGTTGTACACGATGTACAACCACTTTAATGGTATTTTGGTACATAGAGGAGCTGGAATTAAAAAACAAACCAAAAAAACAAAGTGAATTTACCCTTAAAGGGGTTGTAAAGACAAAAATATTTTCCTCTTAAATTAAAGCCTGACAGTAGCTGATAAAGTAAAAAGTAATGTTTTGCAATATAACTAGTCTGATACCTGTTGAAATCGAACTGTTTTATTCACCTCCGTCACTCCTGAATCGTTATTCTCACTGACTTCCTGGTTTGCGTTGCGTGTTCATTCTTGCTACATCACGGCCTAATGGGAACTACAGTTCCGATTAGGCTCAGGCGCCGTACACACGGCCGAGGTTCTCGCTGAAAATCAGCGAGAACCTCGCTGAAATGCACATTCCAGCGAGGACCTCGGCCGTGTGTACGGTCTCGGCGAGCTTCCCGTCGGGAAGCCCGTCGAGCCGAAATAGAGAGCACGCTCTCTATTTTCTCGACGGCCCGCCTGGAAGAATGGCTGGTTGCCATTCCCGACGGGCGGGTCGCCGATTTCGACAGCTGGGAGAGAACCTCGACGGGCGGAACGATGTGTTCTGCCCGTCGAGGTTCTCTGCCGTGTGTACGGCGCCTCAGCCTCCATGCTTATGAGGGTTAAGAGAGCATCTTCACGCAGGGCTGTAGTCATGGGGAGGGGGTGAGCACATTCTGCTTTCCACCATGCAGGTGCTGGTGGAAAGCAAGAAGAGGAGAGACAGGAAATGGCATTTTCAAACCTGGATTACTGTATTTTGGAAGTCAAAAGGAAAAACGAGGTAAGTGATATTTAAATGCTCTAGCTTACAGCAATCAATTGATCTAATAAAAAACGAACCTTTAGTGTTCCTTTAAAACCACTTTAACTCTTGCAATCCCTACACTACACAGAGAATTTTTATTTAATTTTTTTAAGTAAAAAATATAGCTGTTGTTTGTGATGCACAATACCGATACACATACACAAGCTAAATGTAATTAAATGAGAGTTCCCATCTATAGATTGTAGAAGCTAATTTGATTATACTGCACCATAATACCTACTAATAATACACATTAGTGCAATTAGTATAATTTACTACACCATAAAATGTAGTCCTACGTAATAACAAAGCACTAAGCAACTATCTGCAGAGGCATGTATGTACAAGTAGTCATTTTTACAACTGATTCAAGAGAAAACATACTTAACAACCCTTGAGAATTTGCTTTCATTTTATTGTGCGTCAGTCTTTTCTTTGCTTTGGAAATGGAGCAATTTAGATGACTGAAAAAGTAAACATGTATACCAGGGGTCTCCAAACTGCAGCCCGAGGGCCAGATGTGGCCCTTTGTTAGCTTCTATCCGGCCCTTGGGGCACTATTCCTTCCACTGATATGAGGCACTATTCCTCCAAATGACAGCAACAATGGGGCACTCTTTCTTCCACTGATACCAATGATGGGATACTATTCCTCTTATTAATAGGGGCACTACCCTCCTATTGACCACCAATTCTGAGGCCATATTTATTCTCAATGATGAAACTTTTTGTTTTGCCCCTGCTGGCCACAATCCAGCCCTCCTAAAGTCTAAAGGACAATAAACTGGCCCTTTGTTTAAAAAGTTTGGAGACCCCTGATGTATACCAACAAGAAAAAAGTAATATATAATGGAGATAAATCCCGTCTGAGAAGACCTTAGATGTCTGGCCTGCATTTTAGTTTTAAGTAACAAAGTTGAACCTCTTAACCAGTGACATTGACAAGAGTCAGAATGAAGCCTACAAGCTTCTCACATACGGTGTCTTGAAAAAGTATTCATACCCCTTGACATTTTCCACATATTGTCATGTTATAACCAAAAAAGTAAATGTATTTTATTGGTATTTTATGTTATAGACCAACACAAAGTGGCACATACTTGTTAAGTGAATGGGAAATGATAAATTGTTTTCAAACATTTTAACAAATAAATATGTGAAAAGATGTATATTCAGCCTCCTTTACTCCGATACCCCCAACCAAAATCTAGTGAAACCAATTGCCTTCAGAAGTTAACTAATTAGTAAATAGAGTCCACCTGTGTGTAAGTTCATCTCAATATAAATATAGCATTTTTTGTGAAGCCCTCAATGGTTTGTTAGAAAACATTAGTAAACAAACAGCATCATGAAGGCCAAGGAACTTGCCAGACAGATCAGGGATACAGTTGTGGAGAAGTTTAACCACTTCCTTACTGGGCACACATACCCCTTCCTGACCAGGTGAAATTTCAGCTTGTGGCACTGCATCACTTTAACTGACAATTGCGCGGTCGTGCGACGTGGCTCCCAAACAAAATTGGCGTCCTTTTTTCCCCACAAATAGAGCTTTCTTTTGGTGGTATTTGATTGCCTCTGCGGTTTTTATTTTTTGCACTATAAACAAAAATAGAGCGACAATTTTGAAAAAAAAAATATATTTTTTACTCGTTGCTGTAATAAATAGCCCAATTAAAAAAAAAAAAAAAAACATGTTTTTCTCAGTCTAGGTGATACATATTTTTGGTAAAAAAAAAATAAGCAATAAGCGTCTGGTTTGCGCAAAAGTTATTACGCTTACAAAATAGGGGACAGAATTATTATTATTTTTTTTTATTTTATTTTTTTACTACTAATGGCGGCGATCAGCATTTTTTTTCGTGACTGCGACATTATGGCGGACACTTTTGACACATTTTTGGCGCCATTCACATTTATACAGCGATCAGTGCTATAAATATGCACTAATTACTGTATAAATGTGACTGGCATTGAAGGGGTTAACCCTAGGGGGTGAGGAAGGGGTTAATGTGTACCCTAAATTGTGTTCTAACTGTGGGGGGAGGGGGGGTGACTGGGGGAGGTGACCGATGCTGTGTCCCTATGTACAAGAGACACAGATCGGTCTCCTCTCTCCCCTGACAGGACATGGATCTCTGTGTTTACACACAGAGATCCAGGTCTTGTCCCTGCAGCCGCCGATCCCGAGTGCCTGGCGGACATCGCGGCCGCCAGGCACGCGCATCGGCATGTCAGCAATACGGCGGGCACGCGCGCGCCACCGACGGCGGCGTTCGCGTGACCCCCAGTGGCCTGGCGGAGTACAGGCCGTGAAAACACGGCCTGTTAGAGATTCAGGACATCCCTTCGGCCGTACAAAGTCGTACGGCCATTGGGAAGTGGTTAAAGCATGGTTAGGTTATAAAAAAAATATTCCATGTTTTGAACATCTAACACATCTCACAGAGCACTGTTTAATCCATCATTCGAAAATGGAAAGAGTATGGCACAACTGCAAACCTACATGGCCATCCACCTAAACTGACAGGCTGGCAAGGAGAGCATTATTCAGAGAGGCAGCCAAGAGGCCCATGGTAACTCTGGAGGAGCTGCAGAGATCCACAGCTCAGGTGGGAGAATCTGTCCACAGGACAACTATTAGTTATGCACTCCACAAATCTATGCTTTATGGAAGAGTGGCAAGAAAAAAGCCATTGTTGAAAGAAAGCCATAAGAAGTCCCGTTTTCAGTTTGTGAGAAGCCATGTGGGGGACACAGCACACATGTGGAAGAAGGTGCTTTGGTCAGATGAGACCCAAATTTAACTTTTTGGCATAAAAGCAAAATGCTATATGTGGCGGTAAACTAACACTGCACATCACCCAGAATACACCATCCCCACTGTGACACATGGTGGTGGCAGCATCCTTTTGTGGGGATTCTTTCCTTAAGCAGGGACAGGGAAGCTGGTCAGGGTTGATGGGAAGATGGATGGAGCCAAATACAGGGCAATCTTAGAAGAAAACCTGTTAGAGTCTGCAAAAGACTTGAGACTGGGGCGGAGGTTCACCTTCCAGCAGGACAACGACCCTAAACATACAGTCAGAGCTACAATGGAATGGTTTAGACCAAACCATATTCATGTGTTAGAATGGCCCAGTCAAAGTCCAGACCTAAATCCAATTGAGAATCTGTGGCACGACTTGAAAATTGCTGTTCACAGATGCTCTCCATTCAATCTGACAGAGCTTGAGCTATTTTGCAAAGAAGAATGGGCAAAAATGTCACTCATGTGCAAAGCTGGTAGAGACATCCCCAAAAGACTTGCAGCTGTAATTGCAGAGAAAGGTGGTTCTACAAAATATTGACTCAGGCGGGCTGAATACAAATGCACGCCACACTTTTTAGATATTTAATTGTAAAAAAAGTTTGAAAGCCATTTATCATTTTCCTTCCACTTCACAATTATGTGCCACTTTGTGTTGGTCTGTCACATAAAATACCAATAAAATACATTTGTGTTTTTGGTTGTAACATGACAAAATGTTGGTGCGAAGACTCAGATTATTCACATCACAGCCCCCTCTCATTTTATATCTCAATCCTGTTCTTACATCGTTAGCGCTACCCCTGTAGGGGGCACTATGTAGTTTGCCCAGATCCTATTGACAGTAGTTTCATTGTGTACAACACACAGTTCCAGACACACTTCAGGCTCATTAAACAATTTAGGGGTATACTTTTTCTGATGCTTTATTGTTGAACTTGGATAGGCAATGGGTAATAGTAGGATACTTCGGTAACCCTTGGCAATGAATTGAGGACACTGAACTTTCTCTTATTAAGCTGTGAGCCAAGTCCTTGTACAAAGAAATACTAGTCTGAGCTCTGTAGTAGCAAGAGATTAATCTTCCTCAGTTCAAACAAAGTCCTTTCACTAGGAATTAGGACACAATGCCTCTCTCCTTTGAACCCGCTGATTGTAGCACATGAAGCTTCAGCACGCAGTCTCTAGGATCTCTCTCACCAGTCTGTAAACACAAAAGTCCTTGGAAATTTAGTTGCCTCCTTCCCAAATCCTTGCAACACTTTCACCCTGTGGTGTCAGGCTAGATGCTCAGACGACAATCCCTTGCAGCAATTTTGAGCAAATCAGGCCTCCAGGTAGCCCACCTAAGGCTGCAACACCTTGCAGGCACATGGCAGATTTGCTTAAAGGGTCAGCAGCCCCCCTTAGGCTGTGATGTCCTTCTTGGAAAAAAGGTAAGACTACCCTCAGTCCCAGAGTATTTTTACAGACTCCCAGTAACCATCAGGGCACCTCTTCCAGGGATTGGTCAGGGCTGTATGAATATTTAGCTGCTAATTAGAACCTTAGCGGCCACTAAATCCAAAACCTTTCTGCCCCCCTTCACATCACCTTCCTTCCTACAGTAGTGTCTCTCCCCCCCCCCCCCTTTACATTACTCTACCTCATACTTCAAAGCAGTGTCCTAGCCCCCTTTACTCTCCTACCTTACAAAGATACACAGCAGAGCAGAGAGCTGGAGGCAGACAGTTCTGGAGAGAGGGCAGGAGCAGGACCTATCGAAGTTACCTTTTCATATCAACAAGCTTATAATTGGTTGCTAGGTCCGCCCTGCATCTTAGCAACAAATCACTTGCTTGTTAACTTGAACATTTTTGGTAACTTGGGTAGCTGCCGCTCCCGCCCTCTGTCCAGAACTGTCTTGCCTCCTGCTTTCTGCTCTGCTGTGCAACAATGGCAGTCCAGATGGAACAGTGACTCTGTTCCGGATTAAAATTCTTAGATTCTTAGATATGATGGTTGAATTTGTTTTCTTTTTTTAAGGCTTCCTTTCTTTTATTTTTTTACCTGGTGATCTAGCCAATAAAGTGTGTTTTACAAAGGCTTTTCGATCAGGTCTGCTTGTCAGTTTTGCAGGTGGATCGAAAGCTCCATGCAGCCCTGGTGTCCATTTACATCCACCTACCTCCTAGTCGGTTCTCGTCTAGGAAAAAAAAAGAAAAATAATTGCTTTTATGTTTTTCTGGATTTAAACATGACAGATTGGAGGTAGCCTAATGCGTACACACGATCATTTTTCGGCATGAAAAAAACGTTGTTTTAAAAAAATGTAATTTATAAATGATCGTGTGTGGGCTTCACATAATTTTCTGAAAAACGACAAAAAAAAAATTCAAACATGCTGCATTTTTTAACAATGTCGTTTTTCAGGTTGTAACAAATGATCGTGTGTGGGCTAAAACAACGTTAACCACTTGATCACCGGGCCTATTTTGGCACTTTTCTCCTTCATGTAAAAATCACAATTTTTTTGCTAGAAAATTAATCAGAACCCCCAAACATTATATATTTTTTTTAGCAGACACCCTAGGGAATAAAATGGCGGTCATTGCAACTTTTTTTCTCGCACGGTATTTGCACAATAATTTTTCAAACGTTTCATGAATTAAAAAATAACAAAACAGTAAAGTTAGCCCAATTTTTTTGTATAATGTGAAAGACAATGTTATGCCGAGTAAATAGATACCTAACGCGTCACGCTTTAAAATTGAGCACACTCATGGAATGGGGCCAAACTTCGGTACTTAAAAATCTCCATAGGCGATGCTTTAATTTTTTTTACAGGTTACTATTTTTGAGTTACAGAGGAGGTCTAGTGCTAGCACACTCTAACGCACGCAATGATACCTCACATGTGGGGTTTAAACGGTGTTTACATATGTGGGCGGGACTCGCATGCATGTTCGCTTATGCACGCGAGCGACTGGGATAGGGACTTTTTTTTTTTTTTACTTCATTTTTTTATTTTAACACTTTTTTTACATTTTTTTTCTTGATCACTTTAATTCCTATTACAAGGAATGTAAACATCCCTTGTAATAGGAATCACTGTGACAGGTCCTCTTTATGGAGAGATATGGGGTCAATAAGACCCCACATCTCTCCTCCAGGCTGGAAAGCATTAGATCATGAAAAAAAAATCACAGATCTAATGCTTTCAGCCGCGATTGCGGCTGTATTTACATTCCGGGTACCGGGCGTTAGGTCATAACGTCGCGCCTGGTCCTCCGACGGTCATAGAGATGACTGTGACCACCTGGTCACCAGTCATCTCTATGGTTCTGCAGCAAGCACCGGCCGATTCGCCCTCCGGGCCCCGGATGGCAGCAGGAGGGGGGGACGTACATGCACATACATAAGAACAAAGATAGTTTAAAAAAAAATTTTTACTTTATTATATGTTTATTTATTGTGAAGCAAGCAGCAGGTGCACTCAGCGGAACTTACAACAGTAGAAATTTTTAACTGTAATTTAATAAATATAGAGAAGTATATATAGAGCTTGCACTTACATGTTAAATGGATAGTAGCCATATGCATTACCGTCCCTAATTGGAATATATATAGAGGTTCCCGATGCCGGGATGGGGCATGGGACTTTATGAATACATATGTGGAAATACGGGGAATAATGATTTAAATAGAGAACATGTTGGTAGCTTTGGAACCACAGAAATCATACAAAAATCGTAGTATTATAAAAATATGAAAATTTTATTTTACAATCAATCAAAAGCAAATGATTATAAAAACATGATCGTATAGGGAGACTATTAACAGCATGCAAGAGATTTGTATACGTGTCCCATGCAAATGGTCCTACATGTTTCGCCCGTTGGAGCTTCTTCAGGGACACATGAGTATACAGGATTGTGAAGGACTTTTATACAATTGCCTATATACTTCAGTCTAATCCTCTCCCTGCTAATGTTAATGTCTGTGTGTTATGGGGTTCTGCCTCTAGCCTGGATAATTGGATTACTTTCCCCTTTGTAGAGGCATCTGTAAAACCTGTTTAAACCAGATTGCCATGCTGCCAGTACGGGACAATGACCTTTCAATGCTAAGTGGCTTGTGAAATACCTTTCCATTGTGTTCTGCAGATGAATAGCCGTGTCACAGACGAGACGACCTAGCCAACCGATTAGATAATTGACTCATGTTAATTGTTGTTCTGATTGCTTCATGGTAGTAATTACCCCCTGGGGGCTCCTCTCTCTGGGAGATAATTACTAAATGTCTTTTAGATCTGTGATTGTGTATTCTAAAGGTTAATTGAATTCAAATTCAAGAATGTGATGTGTCAAGCTTGCGGTGCCGAAATGCCTCTGTATGGAAACCCCCAGTGTGTGGAAAAGGGGGTGGAGATTTCATTGTTCTTTGATTGAGGACAAGCTTGCAACTGTGTATATAAATCTGTAGAGTTTTGCCATTAAAGTGTGTCCTGTTAGATCCAGTATTAAGCCATGGCTAATGTGTGGATTATTCAGCGATTCCAGGGATATTCCTAGTCGGGGAATATTGGGGTGATTTCTTTTATGGGAGAAGAAAGGAGAGGATGGCGGAGATATGCTCTAATACCGTCACAAGGATAGTCTAGAATAAATAAAAAATGTATGAGAAGACATACAGAGCTATGTTGCAATGCATAAGTCTTTAAACGCAATGTGAATAATCATGTAACATTGTAAGTTAACATCTATTCAAAAATACAGACAGCAAATAATAAATTCTTTATAGTTTAAATCATTAACATAGACCTTGCATTGGTAAAGAACATATTTGTACCTCCAGACTGCTCGCAGAAATACTTCTCTGATATCATTTTTGATACAATAGTCATTTAACTATTTAATTGTAGTCTTTGTTCCTTATCTATAACATTTACTATGATAATTATAGCTGGCAAAGATATTTGCCCGCATCGGTTTAAAAATAATTGACATGGTGACTCAACCAAGAACCAAGAACCAAGTCACACATTTAATATATTTTTCTTTGTTTAGCATCATGCTTTACAGAAAACCATTTTACAGGAATATTTACAGAAACTCATGACTCATGACCCACTCCTTGTGTACTCCTCACACAGGTTTACAGACTGACCGTGACCCACATGAGCCACTCTTGGGTTGCACCATATGCTGTATTCAATACAGCATAACACCTGCTGTAGTTTATTCGTGTACATCTCGCCATCAATGGATTATCTGCGAGCAGTCTGGAGGTACTAATATGTTGTTTACCAATGCAAGGTCTATGTTAATGATTTAAACTATAAAGAATTTATTATTTGCGGTCTGTATTTTTGAATAGATGTTAACTTACAATGTTATATGATTGTTCACATTGCGTTTAAAGACTTATGCATTGCGAAATAGCTCTGTATGTCTTCTCATGAAATTTTTTAATTTTTATTTATTCTAGACTATCCTGTATACTCATGCGTCCCTGAAGAAGCCTCAACAGGCGAAACATGTAGGACCATTTGCATAGGACACGTATACAAATCTCTTTCATGCTGTTAATAGTCTCCTTATATGATCATGTTTTTATAATCATTTGCTTTGATTGATTGTAAAATGAAATTTTCATATTTTTATAATCAAACAATTTTTGTATGATTTCTGTGGTTCCAAAGCTACCAACATGTTCTCTATTTAAATCATTATTCCCCGTATTTCCACATATGCATTCATAAAGTCCCATGCCCCATCCCGGCATCGGGAACCCCTAAAAATGTAATTTAATAAATGTCAACATTTCAGCGGGACGCAGCCCGACTTAGGCCCCTTTCACGCCTATGTTTGCGGATGAAAAAGGGAAATTTAATTACTGATCCACCCCGTGTGAAAGGGCCCTTACTTCTGAGAAAGGCGGGCTGTGCCCCACCAAACTGTTGAGATTACCTGAACTATTTTGGAATATTCCTCCTCCGCTGAGTGCACTTGTCTGCTTTTTATTTTCATTCTTCTTTATTAATTGAACTTGGGCCAAAATCCTTACAAGCATGTGTGATGGCTCACCATTACATTACATGTAGTGTAGGTAACAGAAACGGGTAACAGAAAACCTTAACCATGGCTCCATGACCACCTTACACAGTGCCTTTGGGTTTCCATTTGTAGCCTTCTTTCAGGTCTCCTAGCGGTCCTGGCTCTCCCAGTTGATTCAGTTGCAGCATCTTGCTGCCTGGGAGTCTGGACCATTCCCTGTCATCTCGAAAGGGGTCCTCTGACACCGCGGGCTCTCTCATTCCTCCTAACAGGAGCTCTGCACTATGGCCAGGGCCTTCATTATGAGGGCTGCTCACACCTGCACTCATAGCCTGACAGTTTCTGGCATCACCTGCACTGGGTTGGAGATTCCTTCCCTGCCAAAACTCCTTCAAATTTTCAAACTACAATACCCAATCCAGGAATACCAAAACCTGTTGAGGCTTGATCACGTCATCACGACACCAGATCCAACCGAAAAACAAGAACAGGGGACCGAGCCTCACTGCAACCGGACCGCGTCCAATGGCGACTAGCCAGATTACCCTTCAACTAAAACACATGTTGATCACACAGGGTGCCAGGCATAGGCACCAAAACACCTAGGGAGCAGAGCTGTATCCTGGCCTAGGCCAACAAGGCCCAGGCCTAGGGCAGCACTTTGCAGGGGGGCAGAACAAAAAGAGTCCCCGTCAGCTTGCGCTACACTGTTAGGAAAATGAGTCCCCCATAAAGTGACCGCGCTGCTTCTACTTTGCGGGCGGCCAGGATTCCGCAACTGTGGGGGGGGTGGGGCACTTCCAATTTTGACTATTTTGTCATCCTGGACCACAAACCTTCCTCACTGTGCTATATGTTTCTGCTGCACCATCTACTTAAAGTAGATCTATAGGCAAAACTTTTACCATCCCTGTCCCATTGCGAAGATTTCCCTTCACTTCCTGCTCTATGGGCAACCAGGAAGTAAGAGGAAATCTAAGTAAATTAAGGGAATCCATTGCCCCCCCCCCCCCCCCAGGCCCTCAGAACCAGTGTCCTCACTCGAAAATTTCAGGGCTGGTCTTAAACAACACAGGGTGTGGCCTGTGACAGGAAGGGGTGGGTCATATTTAAATTAGGGGGTACACAAGTTTAGTCAGGCCTAGGGCAGCACAAAACCTAAATACACCTCTGCTAGGGGGTCGATATTCCCCACAAAGCGCAAGTGACCACTCTAGTGATAAGTGATCAACGTTTAGGGGTGAGTGTACATCCATGTGGGGCACCTCTGTCTGAACATTGGCGCACTGGTTTATCTACGCACGAGCACTTTATTTCACAAAAGTGGGACCAATTGCAATGTTTGATTCACTTATTTATGTTTTTACGCAGTGTTGAACCACTTTATTTCACAGTGACGTGAGTCAGCTTACATTTACACTGCTGCTGGCAATTGCTTGATTAATTTTACCATTTTCTATTTTCTTTGGCGCAAAGTTTTTCAGTTCACCTTTCTCTGTTCAGAATTAATAATCCCGGAGCCACGCACTCTGCACGTCACATCTACTTCCATTTTCACAGTGGCATGGCTTTGCATTATCATAATATATACACATGCAGCATGTATATAAACACTCTATATACACAGTACTATGCAAAAGTTTTAGGAGGATGTGAAAAAATGCTAAACATTAAGAATGCTTTTGAATATTTTATTTTTATCAATTAACAAAATGGGAACTAAATGAATAGAGGAGAAGAGAAATCTAAATCAAATCAATATTTGGTGTGACCACCCTTTACCTTCAAAACAACATTAATTCTACTAGGTACACTTGCACACAGTTTTTAAAGAAACTTGGCAGGTAGGATGTTTCAAATATCTTGGGAAACTAACCACAGATCTTCTGTGGATGTAGGCTGCCTTAAATCCGTCTGCTTCTTCATGTAATTCCAGACAGACTCAATGATTAGGGCTCTGTGGGCGCCAATTCATCACTTCCAGGACTCCTTGTTCTTTACGCTGAAGATAGTTCTTAATGACATTTGCTATATGTTTGGGGCTGTTTTTGTGCAGTAAACTAAAATTGGTGCCAGTCACATATGGCATGATGGATAAGTATCTGCCCTTATTTCTCAGCATTGAGGACATCATTGATCAAGCAACACTGAGGACCGTAGACGCAGTTGTCGGCCAAGGAAATATAAAGTGGTTGTAAGCCTAAAAAAATAAATAAGAAAAATTAAATCCTTATCCTTTAACGCAGGATACTCAGCATCGTGTCATTTGTCTCTCTCTATGTTTTAAAAAACATGGTTGATCCTGCCTGTTCCTGTGTTCCCCTTAGTGTGCTGACCACAGTAATCATGGCTGCTTATTCCTGATTACTGTAGTTAGGTTACGTGCCTCATCATTCCGCAGTCTCTCCTTTCTCCTCCTCTCCCCCTCCCTCCCTGCTTGTCAGCTCGGGAGTCTCTGTTATGCATCTCCTCCATGCCCCTCTAACCGCTATAGCTAATTAAAATTACTACTGAAAAATCATGTAATCATCTCTCTTACAGGAAGATATAATGTACAGTATCTGTGTTTTAAAAAAATCCTTACTCAAAATACCTTATTTACAGTGCCACTGGGCGCTCACGTGACCTGCCCACAATCTCCTCCTCTCCTCCCGGCTGTTGTGCTTGGATGCAGGAAAGAAATCATGGGCAGGTCACGTGAGCACCCAGCAGTGCTGTAAATAAGGTATTTTGAGGAATGATTTTTTTTGAAACATAGATATTGCACATTATATGTTCCTGTAAGAGAGGAGATTACAGGATGTCTCAGTAGTGACCTTACAACCACTCTAATGCAGCAGATGATAGACACATACTTACTTTGACATCCATTTTACTTACATTTAATGAAAAAATGTCCCTTGTGCTGGTGCTAGCTGTCCAAGTTGATATCCAATGTCCTCTAGCTAGCACCTGCTTATAGCGTTGCAACCATAATCTTCTGGTGCTATGGGGTTGAATACAAGTGCTGCACCTGTCACTTATCCAGAGTGCTGACTATGTCCTCCCTTTGGCTTGGTTCACACCTATGCAGTTTGCTTTGATCCACTTCTGCAGTCCATTTTTTTGCCCCCTTTTCTGCCCCCTTCCTCCAATAACAGAAGCTGTACTATAGCTTCTATCAATAAAATAAAATCTATAAAGGAAGGTGGCAAACCTTTCATTCACTGGCCCCTCCTTCATTCATTGATTCACAAAGCACTTATGCCGGCGTAAGTGCAAATTTGCGCTGGTAAGCGCAAATGTGCACCCGTGTATTTGTGCGCCAGACCCACAAACCAACATACGCCTAAAAACTAGCCACCCTGCGCCAACGTAGCTTACATACACCGGCGTAGCATGGGCGCACTTTTCGTCTGGACGCATGTTGCTGCTCCCATTGATTAGGCATTCAAACATGCAAATGAGGGAAATACGGCGATTCACGAATGTACATGCGCCCGTCGCATGCTACGCGAGGTGCACGTAAGTTTAAGTCCGGCGTAAAGTTATTACCAATAGATGAGGCGCAACCCGGCAACAGACATGCAAAGGTCTGCACCAGAGAACACAGGCCGGCGTATTGGGCGTACGTTACCTTCACGGAGTACGTGGTGATCTGGCGTAGCTAAGGCATTTGTGCCGGCGTGGTTGTGAGCATGCGCATAAGGGTGCTGTTTCATCTGTTCATGTCATGGCAACGTCAGGGCGCAGGAGCAGTTCGTGATACGCCGGGCGTAAAACACTGTACCATGCTCAGACCATCATTTGCATGGGGTCACTCCCACTTCCACCTACGCCGACCTGCGCCTTCGAAACTTATGCCACGCTGACGCAGCGTTGGGAGCAATAGCTTGCTGAATGCAGTGCTTGCGTCTGCGTAGCGTACGGCGTTTACGCTACATCGGCGTAATGTGCGCCCACTCTCTGTGAATCTGGGCCAATGTGTATAACAGCATTTTAAAAATCATTTGAAAACTTTGAGAACCTTTCCTAAAACTTTTAGGGCTCATTCACATTTGTGCAAAATGGTAATGTCTGTGGATTAACGTGTGTAATTCCATGCATTGCATTAAGCAGCCTATTGGAATCAATATGCACAAAAATGTGCCAATTATTGGATACTGGACAGGTATTATGTAAACATTCCTAAGACAATATGAGGCTGTCATTGATGACCTTCCAAAAATGCCCGTTGTTTCGGCTTTTAGCTCATTTGCTGGCTTTAGTATTTAGAAAAAAATAAGCAGATCAAGAGATATGAGAGAGAAAACATTTCAAATGGTCCTTAACCCTATACATGTACATGAAAAAGGTAAGTGTCACCGGCGCAAAAGAAAATTAATTAAATTGTTAAGCTGCAGTACTGTGAGCCTTCATACGAAGGGAAATAGTGTGAGAAAAAGTGTTACTGCGCTAAATATTCTTATACATACATGCACATTTCTGATAATTTGACACTGTAAAGTATGGTTGTTTTAATGTATTGTACATGTATGTATAAGAATATTTAGCGCAGTAACACTATACATTTACATGTCGGGTAAAATGGTAAACAGGATAGCCAGGCAACTAGTATTTTTAGAAAGAGAACCTATCAATGACAACAACTATATTTCTTTTGGGTAAGGTTTTTCTTTAAAGGGAGGGCTGTGTGTACCAAGCAACAAGCTGCGAGCAGCATGTTTCAGGATTGAATGAAACCTGCTAATACCTGCTAGCAGCTTGTTTTAAATGACAGCCAGCACTCCTTTTATCATTTGTGTTTACAGTGTGTGTATATATATATATATTGCATGTGTGTGTGTGTATATATATAAATATATATACACACACACACTGTACATACAAGCGTACAGTGGATTTATGAGCTAAGGACCCATACTCCTGATGGATTAAAACATTTATGGGACATTAACATTTCTGTAATATAATCATTTATTCTATATGGTGTACAGGACACCGGGAATGTGTCCTGGACACCTAAAATTTGAGTCATGGTCCCTTTAGGGGGACAGTTGTGGAGACATTGCTTGGTACTCATATGTTTTCACCCATGCAGGGGTGAGGAGTTTCAAGGAAGTTTGGCTAGAAAGAGGACTGATTTTCAGTATTCTCTGGATTGATAGATTTGTATTAGGGACCTAAAATTTCAGAGATTCAACCAGGTTTTGGGTGAAAAGAACCTCCAAACTTTTAGTACCAGAACTCTGGTCCTGAAGTGGATTAAGCCCCAGGCAAGTGAGGCTTGAAAAGGATCAGGGTGAAGTAAATGAGGCAGTGTGGAGCGGCGCACAAGCTCTATCTAGGGTGAACACTCTTGAAAACTAAGACACGTGTTGCCGAACCCTGCAGCCTGCCCAGCACCCTGAAACATGGAGTAACCAAGAGTTTGGTGGTGAGCCAAGTGTATGGTTCCTTGTTTCACCGGAACTGTGAATTTATTAATTTTTTATTAATTTGCGCTGATGGAAGCTGTTTATGTTACCTGTTTTTGGAGGAATTAATAAAGATCTGTTTGCAATTTCCAAACGGCTTCTGGTGATCTTGGGCCCCTGATGACATACTCGGATGTGGGTATTACAACTTGAAAAACAAAAACTGACATTTAAATTGCTAGCACCTATTTTTGCATGTCCTGGGTCAAAGCAGCACCGGCAATAAAGGCGGCATGAAAGAACTTATAAAAGCCTTGGTCAAGAGCACAGTGGCCCATAGGAGGCCTACCCCATGGTTCTTCTGGGCTATGCTAGGCAATTAATACAATTCACTCTCCTATACATGAGGTACCTTTACTAGAACAGACGACTGGTCTCTAATAAACTCTCTCGATGCATTATACACCACCACAGTCTCTGATGCCCTCTCCACCTGTCCAGTGTATCACTGCTACCTCACTCCTAGTAATGGTATGGAGCTCCGCCATGCACCTAGTGTTGACTCCATGTACGCACTTCACTTAACTCTTCCTCTTCCATACCTGTGTACAGGCTGGGAACCTCAACGGTGCTGGTCTGTTCATTGTGTAATGGGAGATGGTCCTACTCACAGAGTGCTAACAACAACTGCTATACCAGTTTCAGAAGCAGTTCTGAAAATGCTTGAATATGCTCTCACTGGGGGATAGCAGAGTGAGTGTCGGGCTCGATTGTGTTTGTACCGAAACCCAATGTGACTCTGCAGTTTTGTAAATATTTCAGAACTTAATGAGGTATCAATGTTCCAAGTAGATGCACTGATAGAGAGGCTGCCACTTTAGACCTCACTAAAGGCGGCTGGCAGATAACTAAAAAAGCTGGAAAAAAAATGCCATTTGGTTTGCATTCTGCCCTCTACTTTCCAGAGAGCAATGGATAAAACCTTACCTAACCCACATCTGAAATACAATGTCCCAACTTCCCTGAGTGTAGGCGGTCTTATTCTCTCTAAAGAAGGAGAGGTTTACTGTGAACCGAGAAAAATGTACCATTGCTATGGAAGAGACCAGGTACCTGGGGTACATTATGGGTAAAGGTTTGTTGAACCTCAGATGAATAAAGTAGAAACACAGGAAGCAGACTCAACCACCCTCAGTGGGACTATGGCTCAGAAAGGTGGAGGAATTGAGTCAAACGGAAAACTTGGTATTGACAACTAGGCAGAAGTTAGAGATATATGTTAAAACATGGACCCCATGGAACCTTTTTATTAACTCAAAGAAAGGAAGGACTCTCATTGATGTGAATCATATTAGTTGAGGAGGGAATGCAGTCCCCCTTAATTCAGTCTGGTTCCATGAATGAGTATAACCCTACTTGCTGGCTTCTGTGGGCGATCAGGAGGGGAGGAGGAAAATGTATTGGTCCCTCCCCCTCCCTATTGTTTTTTCTTCTAGAGGAAAGGGAAGAGATGGTTTAATACTAAAAATCTATTGTCCAAACAGATACCTTCTGCATGGGCTAAAGACCTGTTCTGTCTCAGGAGGTCAATGGGGGCAAGCACTCTATAGTCTTTCTCAGTAGGAAATGGACAGCCATTAAGAAGAATTATGCCATAGTAGAGTAACTCCAGTTGAAGATGTCCAAGCTGTACTCAGTGAGCCGATGCCGATCCAGGGCATCGTTCGAAGGTAAGTATTTCATAATGAGCTAACATGCAATGCATACTAGCTCATTATGCTTTTGTCTTGCAGAGTTTTTTTTTCTTCCTGAGGTTCACAACCTCTTTAAGTGAGCACTGGACTCACTGTGCTATTTCCTTCTTGGCAGGAAGTTTCATTTGGTATCAGACGATGCCCCTCTGACCTGGATAAGGCAGAATAAACACACAAATTCCAGGGTTACTAGATGGTTCTTGGCACTACAAGAGTTTAAATATGTGGTGGAACACAAGCCAGGGAAAACAACACCCGAAGGTGGATGTCCTCTCTGCCCACTGTAGGGTGTCCCACATTGCTTCTATCACCTTTGAATCGAGGCGGGGGGGGGGGGGGATATGTACAGGACACCGGGAATGGCAGGTATATTTCCTCAGTATTGGTCCCTTTGAGAATAACAGTTTTGGAGACATGAGGCGGTGGGGTGTTCCAGGGAAGTTTCAGGGAAATTTGGCTAGAGAGAGGACTGATTTCCATTCCAGTACTCTCTGGATTGATAAGGGTGAACACTCTTGGGAACTGAAAGATGTGTTGCTGAACCCCTGTGGCATCCTCGGCACCCTGAAACATGGAAGAACCTTACCCCAGTGTTGGGGGGGGGGGGGGGTGACCAAGAGTATGGCAGTAAGCCAGACCCTGCCTTGAAACAAAGTGCAATGCTGCCAATGCCATAATATGTATGTGCTGCAGAGACAGGAGTACCATCCATACTGCCAATGCCATAATGTGCATGTGCTCCCTGCAGAGGCAAGAGTGCCATCCATACTGCCAATGCCATAATGTGTATGTGCTGCAGACAGAGACAGTGTATTCATCCATGTAGTAGATAATCACCCCCCAAGCAAGTACACATCTATGTTAGGCACTGGCATCCCCACGAACCACTTCCTCTCCATAGGCTCTAATAGGCTTCAAAATAAGGTGGACTCGCGGAGCAGAGCATTGCGCTATGCGCCTACCCAAGTTGTAACACTGTTGTAACACTGATCCTCAATCCAGCCAAACAAAAGCATGTTTGAGACCAATTTTCTGATTGCCCGAAAAGAGAAAACCTCTGATTGGCCGCCAAGAGGGAGAGAGGAGCCATTGCCCGTGGAGAGCAGGAGAACTGAAGAGCTGCTGCCGCGAGCCCAGGAGAAGCACTGCCTAGATGTGGTAAGTGCATTAGACCCGGCTGACTGACGGACGGATGGGGGTGTGGTACTGTTTGCCACCGCCCCCCAAAGAAATTAACCACCGGCTGCCACTGGCTCCTTCCTCTGCCGCCGCCGCCGCCATTCACCTCACTGCTTCTTCTCCAGTCTCAGGCCGAGTGGGGAACAGAGCTGAGCACCATGAGCGGAGGAAGATAAATCACATCGCCAGGGAAGGCAATATGCAGGCCGGGATGTGAGCCAAGAATGACATGCGGAGCGGGCGCGTAACTGACATGCACCTGGAGAAATAGTCCCTCCCACACACCCACCAGAACATCATTATATTACAATTTTTTTCTTTTATTATGCATTCTGTTCAGAGTGCAAGGTCTCTAGGATCCGCCAGCTCCGTGATGTCATCATGGAAAGGTGGAAGAGGACTCCAGTGGCAACATGTGAAGCTCTGGTGAACTCATGCCTAAAGCCGCGTACACACGATCAGAATTTCCGATGAAAAAAGTCAGACGGAATTTTTTCATCAGATATTTCGACCGTGTGCGTGCCCCATCTGAGTTTTTCCTTCAGAAATTCCGACGGACTTAGAAAGAGAAGAAAATTCTATCGTAAATTCCATTAGTCTGTATGGAACTCTGACGGAGAAAAAAACACGCATGCTTAGAATCAAGTCGACACATGCTCGGAAGCATTGAACTTAATTTTATTGGCTCGTCGTAGTGTTGTATGTCACGTGTTCTCTTTTTTTTTGTTATTTAAGATTTTTATTTAAATAAATGCCAAAGAAATACAGATAAAGCTCTCAGTACATTCTTGGAGCGAGTAAACAATCAAAAAAAAAGAAAATTACTGATAGAGTACATACAGTGCAATTTATCCCATAAAATAAAATAGAATATTCTTCCTTGAACTCATACAAAAAGGGGAATAGCGGTATATAAATTAAAACATAAGAGTGTAAACATATTTAACTATTGAGGAACAGGGTAAGTAGGGGACAAAGATCTCAGCCATCAGTCAGCATGAGACATGTAAACCTGCCCTATCATGTACTGTATATATATTTCCATAGGAGAGAGGAAGCCTGAAACAGGCCATAAACCTGAAGTTCTGTTTCGACACCCCTATTGGGAACAAACTGTGCCGAAAGAGAACTGATATCCAAGTCTTATACCATGACCTCAAAATTCTCGGAGTATCCGCACGGCTATCCAGAAGGACCAAAGATCCATGTGCCGTGTGAATAACCAGAGTCAAAAATAAAAAGTCAAGGTAAAGAAAAGTAGCAATCAGTCACAGTGACTGGATAAAAGCCAGGATCCTCTTACTAAGATAAATAGGAAAACAGAGAATCCCCATCCTTCCTATATACTGATTGCAAAATGAATACTTTCTCCCTTCAGAGCAATTATATCAAAAATGACATATCAAACTAGAAGAAATAAATAAATAACTAAATAATATAGAAAAAAAAGAATAAAAGTGAACTAGAGAACTGGAACGATAACCTTGAACATAGAGAGCTAGAAAAATAAAGGTGGGAAAAGAAGTGGAGAGAAAGAAGAAAGAGAGAGGAAAGAAGAAAGAGAGGGCTAGATTTGAGTTGATTGTCAGCCTGTCTAGCCCGTGCTCGCGGAGGGCGTCACATTGCCAGCCGAAAGGGAGATTCCCACGTATCTTGCCCAGGGCTCCCAAACAGCCTCAAAAAAGTCAGAAGTGTTTGAGATAGAGCTGATCATTACCCACAAAATATTTATTTTGGCTGCCAAAAAAGAGACTCTAGATTGCTTCCACGCCCCTGCTACAGTAGTTTTTGCTCCCAGAAGTATAAAATTTATCAATCTTTGTCTGTGTTTAGAAGCTTGGGGAATAGAAGTCCCTAATAGCGCAACCTGTGGGGATTTCTCCACCGGCACCTCTGTAACTTTTCTGATGAGACTAAAAATCCTATTCCAAAATCCTCTAATTCTGGGACACTCCCACCAAATATGAAGCATAGTGCCCTGAGCTTGACAATCTCGAAAGCATAGCGGGGAAGCATTTGGGAACATCAACGCAAGCCTACTAGGAACCAAATACCACCTCATCAGAACCTTGAGATTGGCTTCTATTAATGAGGTATTGACTAAACCTTTAAAGGTTCTCGTACCTACCCTATGCCACTCCTCCAGGTTCCAGGACATCCGCAGATCCCTCTCCCATGCCTCCATATAAGCGAACTTAGAGAAAACTTCAGACAAAGCAGCATATATTATGGAAATTCCTCCTCTGTGTTCTCTCATCCGGAAACACCAACGTTCGTAATGAGTGAAAGCCAGCGGGCCAGTACTGTTATTCCAAAATAATGATACAAAGTTGAAGATCAAAGAGTATCGGGACTTCTCTAAGTCAGGCATACCCAAATTCTTCATACAATGCTCCAGAGAAGGAGGTCCCGTGTTCAGAAGAAAGTCTCCTATTCTATAAATCCCTTTGTCCAACCACCATTGGAATGCTTTAGTGTCCATTCCTGCTGCAAACTGAGGGTTGTGGAAAATACAGGTTAGGGGCTTAGTACTTGAAACCAGAGAGGGAAGACGTCTCATGTCATCCCAGATTCTCAGTGATTGGGACAGCGTTGGGGACATTATTGCAGACCTAGATTTTTGGGGCATTCAAAGTAAGTTCTCCAATGAAAGATCAGGGACCGCCATTCCCTCTATGTCTAGCCATTCAGGCTTTTCACATTTAGAGTAGATGGAGGACAGTTGGGCCAATCTGGCTGCTTGGTAGTATTTAAACAGATTAGGTAGCCTAAGATCCCCCTGCGTCTTAAGACCATATAGGACGTTTTGAGCTAATCTATAGCCTTTACCTTCCCAAATGAATTTAATAATTTTACTCTGGAATGATCTCAGTTGATCTTTTTTGATGGGAATTGGAAGGGATCTAAATAAATAGAGCAATCTGGGTAAAAGAGTCATTTTAATCGAATTGATCCTACCCACCCAGGAGATTTTATGTCGAGCCCACATCTGAAGGTCATTTTCCAATCTACGAAACATGGGAGGGAAGTTAGACTGATAGAGCTGTTCAATCCTAGGGGTCAGGGAAATACCCAAATAGCGAATAGATGTATTTGCCCATTTGAAGTCAAAATGAGGTTTCAGGGCCTCGATAATTGAGGGACGTGTAGAAATATTTAGCGCCTGAGATTTATCAAAGTTGACCCTAAGTTCCGAAATCTTTCCAAACGACCTGAGTAAATTACAAGTGATAGGGAGAGAAGTAACAGGAGAGGTGACAAAGAGAAGGAGATCATCTGCGAAAAGTGCGCATTTGTGGATTTGAGGCCCACAGGTCACCCCCTTTATATCAGGCTCAGATCGAATGGCTATAGCCAATGTTTCGATCGCTACGGCAAAGATCAAAGGGGAGAGGGGACAACCTTGCCTCGTACCCCTTGAGATGCTAATGGGATCCGAAAAATATCCCTGCAACTTAACCCTAGCCTTGGGCTCTGAATAAAGGGATTTAAGAAGACCCTGGAAGCCTGCTCCGAAGCCCCACCGCTGCAGGATCTCAAAAAGGTACTCCCAAGATAGGGAGTCGAAGGCCTTCTGGAGATCCAACGACAGGAAGATTCCTTCCTGAGGGGGATCCCCGGACCAACCCGACTGGAGCAACGAGAGGACATCTACTGCTCTCCTCACCTGGTCTGGACCCTGCCTCCCTGGAATGAAGCCAACCTGATCTTTATGAATGTAGAGGTGTATAAAAGAGTTCATTCTGTTAGCCAGGATCTTGGTTAGTATCTTTAAGTCATTATTAATTAAGGAGATGGGCCTATAGTTCTCCACTAGTTCCGGATCCTTATCCGGTTTGGGTATGACCGTAATGTATGCCTCATTCAAATGTGGATGCAAGCCCTCCCCCCCTCGTTTCGAATTAAAAAATTTTGTGAGATGAGAACCTAAGGCTTCCGCAAAAATGTTATAATAAGGTGAAGAGAGGCCATCAGGTCCTGGTGCTGAACCTCTTTTAAGTTTTTTGATTACCTCTAGTGTTTCGTCCACTGAGATTGGGGCATCCATTAAGTCAGTATGGCACTTTTGTAAATACGGGATCTCTAGCTGATCTAAAAAAGAATTGATATCAGAGTGTCTGGACGTCCCCGACCTTTGATAAAGAGACGAGTAAAAGGTTTCAAATTTGTGTAATATGCGCATAGGATTAAGAGTGGTGGTCCCATCTCGTGACCTAATTTTTGGGAGTGAAAATGTGCGGAACCTCGGGGAGAGTTTAGTTGCCAACATCGTATTCATTTTGTCTTTCTGCAAATAAAACCTTGCGTTACTCCAATTTAAAGATTTTTCAGCCCTGACTGTAAGTGATAAGTTTAATGCTAGTCTAGCTGAGTCTAGCTGTGAGATATGTACTGTCTTCTGATCCTTCTTATGTTCCTTACGTAATAATGTAAACTCCCTTTCGAGTTTAGCTATCTCTGCGTTTTTCTCCCTTTTTCGTTTAGATGCTATTTGAATTAGCTTCCCCCGGACAACCGTCTTGTGAGCGGCCCATAAAATCTCAGCCGAGGTTCCATCAACACCATTCAACGTAAAATATTCCTCTATTGTTTTATTAATCTCCGAGACTACACTAGGGTCATCAAGAAGGGTCTCATTCAATCTCCAGTGTGATTTGTGGGATCCTAGATTTTGCGTTTGTATCGAGCAGATCACTAATGAATGATCTGAGAGCGATGTGTCTTTTATGACAGCTTTATTCACCAGTGGGACATGTCTAGCAGAAATGAAAATATGATCAATACTGGAGTAGGAAAGATGCGGGTTCGAATAGTGGGTATAATCTCTTTTTGTCGGATTGAGTTTCCTCCATATGTCTACAAGATTTTGTTGGAAAATTAATTTCGCTATGTGAGAACTGGCTTTGATCGGACGGGTAAGTCTGCCACCCAAAAGCCTGGACTTGTCTAAGCTCTGGTCAAAAGCTATATTTGAATTACCGCAGCAGAGTATCGTTCCCTCTAAAAGGGGATCCAAAGTAGTAAACATAGACTGAAAGAAGTTTGTCTGGCCTCTATTGGGGGCATAATATGAGACGAATGACATTAATTGTTCATTCACCATTCCCTTCACTAGCAGAAACCTGCCGTCCGGATCTCTGTGTATTAATAGAGGGTTAAATTTGCAAGTCTTTGCAAAAAGAATCGCTACCCCTCTAGTTTTGTCCTCCGCATTTGCTAAGAAGAATTGAGGATATTGAGCGTGCAAAAATGTGGGGGTGAAACTGGTAGGAAAATGGGTCTCTTGTAAAAGAATCACTGACATTTTCTGGGAGTGGTAAGATTGAAAAATCTTCCTCCTCTTAATAGGCGAGTTTAATCCCTGCACATTATGTGAGGCTACTTTTAAAATATTAGGAGTCAGGGAGTTTCGGAGTGCAGCTGTAATGGTGGAGAGACAAAGCAATCAACATATCACTTACCCTGAACATCGTGAGGCATGAGAGAGGGAGGTACAGATTGCAAACCCTGGGTGAGTCCAGAGTGCGGCGAGTAAGGTATTGCTGAGACTGGCTGACAATCAAAGAGAAGAGGTTAAGCATGAAAAAAAACAGATAAGCAAGACATATAGAGATGAAAACATTTTAAGAAATGAACCAGTATGATCCAACAAGAGTAGGAGAAAAAACAGCTTCCCCCACTCCTGTCATTCAGACCACTAACGTAGCCCCCAAGATGGGCTACAAGACCACCCCCCAACAGTGAGAAATCCACCGTCAAGAAATGGTCGGAGGCACACGACAACCACCCCAGCCTCCATCAGCCTTCAGACTAAGCAAGTGAAGAAATAAAAATTATTTTAAAGAAGAACACACTTAATCTAATACTATAAGGCCTTATACACACGGCTGAATATATCCGCTGTGAACGGTCCCCGGACCGTTTACAGCGTATATTTACGCCGGGGTGTTTTGATCCGATGGCTGTACACACCATCGGATCAAATTCCCCGCCGGCGGACAGCGCGGTGACGCGGCGGTGACGTTGACGCCGCCACGTCACCGCACCAGGAAGTAAACACTTCCGCGCGCATGCGTCGGATCCATTCACAGGATACGACGCATGTGCGACAAGATATGTCCGCTGGTTTGCCGTACTAACCAGCGGACATATCTGACGGCCAGCTATCCGGCGGAATTATTTCAAAGCATGCTTTGAAATTTTTCCGCCGGATGAATCCGGCAAAAAGCGTCCGTTTGCCCCTACAGACAAGGGGATTTTTCGGCTGAAATAGTCCGTCGGACCATGTTCAGCGGAAATATCCCCTCGTGTGTACAAGGCCTAAAAGTACATAAATAAGAATAAAACGGTACACGGTCGGTGCAGACCCAATAGCACTAAAGGGGAAACAAATGTTTCCCGATTCCCCCCTCCTCCCTCCAAAAAAAAAGGGGGGGGGAGGGGAAAGGGAGAGAGAAGGTGTGACAGGAAAAACCCGTTAATTTAGAAAAAAAAAAATTTTGTGGATGAAATGAAAAGACATTAGAGCCTCCAACCACAGATAGGAGACCAAAGTCAGAAATACCCCAAAGGTATTTAATCGTGAGAGAAGTGAAGTTGAGCAATTTTAGACATCAAATCAGGTTTTTGCAGGATCCTTGGTGCGTCTACTTTTGGTCGCCTTCCATGTAGGGGAGATAGGGCTGGTCGGGGTGGGTCGTTTGGATGAACCTGCTTGCGAATTTGAAGTGTCCATTGCTGACTCCAATGAAATGAATCGTAGGGCTCGCAGGATTTTTTCTCCCTCAGCAAGGGAGGTGAAGGTGTGGGTCTTGCCTTTGTAAGTGAATTTTAGAGCAAAAGGGAATGCCCACCAATACTTGATTTCTTTCTGCGTCAGGACCACCAGCAGAAGTTTTAGTGTTCTGCGCCGTTGTATAGTCATGGGAGAGATGTCGGCAAATATTTGAATATCATGTCCCTGGAAAGAGATGTGGGATTGCTGACGAGAGACTTTCATAATCTCCTCCCGCACAGAGTAATAATGCGGTTTCACAATTATGTCTCTGGGTAAGCCATCCTTTCTCAAAGGGCCCAGAGATCTGTGAGCTCTATCCAGCTCTAGCTTATGAGGTGCAATAGATGGGAGTAAGCTCCTGATGAGGTCCTGAATGGCTTTTGGGACATCTGATATGGACTCAGAAAGGCCTCTAACCCTAAAATTGTCCCTTCTGGAACGGTTCTCAAGGTCGTCTATTCTGCCAAGGGCCACATCCAATTGCTCTTGAAGAGATTGTATTTGGTCCGTGTTTTGGTTGGCTCTAGAAACTGTAATGTCCAGTTTATTTTCTATTATTTCCATCCTGGAGCCTAAATTCTGGAAGTCAGAGCGTATATCATTAGTAATTTGCAATGCGGTTTGTGCAAGACCCCTTTCAAGTAATTCTGAGAATTTCTGAAAAAGCTCCCCTGCATTCTGAGGTATCATAAGATCAGTGTTTCCTGAGGGGATAATGGTATTGAGGTGAACAGGTGAAAAATCCTGAGGTGAATCAGCAGAATGGGGCTTAGTAGCTACCAGTTGATTTACCGAAGCTGATAATGTTTCTGACACAATGCCTGAGGTGCCCTGAGCTGATTGTGAGGGATAGTGCAGCGTGGTGGGAGACAGTACTTGCCTCACTACAGTGTCTCCTTCAGCATAAGATGGCAGCGGCTGAGGCGCGGTCGCCATCTTGGATTCGGCCTGAGTTTCCAGGCCCCTCCGGACCGCACTGCTGTACATCAGGGTGATCACCAGAACTTCCCCCTTAAGATCCTCTTAGAATGGGCTGTGACACCGCCGCGTATCCGGTTCTATGACCGATGTATGGCTGAGGTGGAGCGGAGCTCCCGGCTTAAGCGGCCATCTTGGACGCCTCCGCGCATGCGCCTCATGTCACGCGTTCTTGACGGTCGGATATTGGTGTAACAGTGTCTATGCAAGACAGCTTGAACGGAATTCCGTCGGAAAAATCAGTCAGAGTTTATCCCAACGGAAATTCCGATCGTGTGTACAAGGCATTAGAGAGTTTAGGCAGTGCTGGAAAATAATGGTGGACACACAAAATATTTGGGCCCAATTTGGACATTTACACTATGTATTCAATTTTGTTGCCAGTGGTTTAGACATTAATGACTGTGTGTTGAGTTATTTTGAGGGATCGGCACGTTTTCCTTTCTCTGGATCAAGCAGGGTTTAGGGGTTTTGAGGATACAAGTTTATTTAACCATATGAAAGTCTGGTTCCGCCAACTGCCTTAAATGATGGGAGACTCAGCGAGCCGCTGAGATGTCCACTACCTGCTTCTTCATAGCTCAGCACTCCAATGAGTGTGGAGGAGTAGAGTAAGAGAGATGCTGACTAACAGGCACCAGCTCTCCGCCCGGGGAGGTGAGAGAACCTAGCCATCGGCGATGTTCGGTGGCTTGGTTCTCAGTGAAGAGGCAGCGGGAGACAGATGCAGCATCGGTGCGATGTTGCATCCACCTAGGTAAGTATGAATCTGAAAAAAGAATAACCATTATTCTCTTTTAACCACTTGCCTCCCGCTGTATAGCAAAATGACAAAATAGCAAAAATAGTGGTTTAGCTATCCTGATCGGACCTCATATGACATGATTAGGATAACAATAGCCGGCGTACACCTGCAGGGACGTGCAGTGCAGCAACCTGAGGTGCTGTGTGTCAGCCTGACAATGCAACTCTGTGGTATGAAGCCTCTGACAGGGGCTTCATACCACGTTATTAGCTGTGACTTATTACAGCTGATCATCGCGTGAACCAGGATGTGACGGTAAGCAGTTTTCCTTGGTTCACACTTCACGATCGGCGGCTCACCCTGTCAGAGGGGGGGGTGATAGTCAGCACATTGATTATCAGCACAGCCCCCATTAAAAGGTGCCCATCAGCTGCCAATCAGTGACCATCACCTGCCAACCTGTCCCCCTCTATAAAGCCTGGCAGTGCCCAGAAAAGTGCAGATCAGTGCACATCAGTGGCCAAAAAAGTACTAATCAGTGCCCCATCAGTAATTCCTGTCAGTGCCCCATCAAAGTGCCAATCAGTGCCACTCAGTAATGCCTGTCAGTAGCTCCTCATCAGTGCAGCCTATCCAGTGCCACCTATCAGTGCAGCCTATTTTTGCCCATCTGACAATCTAAACCGCCAGCTGAGGATGCAGGCCCAGACGAACCACTTCCTTAGCCGCATTACCGTGGCCTTGGAGGGCAGGCAGCCATCACCTGCCAGGAGTGGCCCACCCGGGATGAGCCACCTACAGATGCCCCACCCCCCCACCCAAGGCTCCCTCCAGGCAGCTGAGGAGCCAGAGAGGTGGCACCAGACACAGCCCCGTCAGGCCAAATGAGTGCCGTTATTTTTTTTTCTCATAATATTTTTGTTTTCTTACTGTTTCTGCTCAGGATATGAGTTTTTTTATTTGTTTTATGCTCAGGTCATGAGCCTTTTTTTTTTTAAATACTGCACATGGTCAGTAGTGCAGACTACAGTGTAAATGGTGTGTGAATGTGGGGGTGACACTCCTGCCAGTAAGGGGTGTCACCCTGGGTCGTTGGGGAGAAGTTATCCCCACGGCCGTGTGAATGTGGTATGAATGGACAGCGACACCATTGGGGCCTTGGCACTGCATTGCTGCTCCTAAGTCCTGCATGCCAGACTTGGGCTAATTCAATGTGATGTGGATGTGGTGTGTGTGATCTAGGGACCACAGTGGTGTGCATGCGTGCATTGTCCGTGTGCCATGATGAATGTGTGTGTTTAACGTCCAAAGATGCCTACCGCGAGGCATCTCCTGACTGCTCTTCCCTCAGCAGACGGGGTAGCCTCGGGCAGGGGGGGACTGTGTAGTTCGGGGGTCAGGTCATCACATATGTCAATCTCCAGGTCCTTTCTCATGGCGTAGTTGTGCAGCATGCAACATGCACTGATGATCTGACATACAAAGTTTGGGAAATACAACAGGGCCCCCCCGGACTTATCCAGGCATCGGAAACAGAACGTTCGGTATATCCTCTCTCACGTGCCCTCCTCCTCCATGCCGGTGGACCCATTAGTAGTGCTAGGACCACGGGTGACCCTGGCATGTTGGCAGACAGATGTGTTGTCCTGCAAGTGGGGTTGCTCAGCTTGCTAAGTTCGTCCGTAACGGTGCTGCTGTAGCTGCTCTCCAGCTGACCTGTGCACGTCAGGTGCAAAGATAAACCAGCTTTTTGATGGAATAACTGTACGCCGAACGTACGACTTACGCGCACCGTGCGTAGCCTGCGCCGGCCGCACGTATATGCGTGAATCGCCGTATCTCCCTCATTTGCATATTTGAATAGGAAATCAATGGGCGCGCCAGATGCGTCCAGCGTAAATATGCACCTACGATATGCTGGCGTAGGAAAGTTACGTCGGTCGAAGAAAGCCTATTTTCAGGCGGATCTAGTTCTGTGGGTACGGCGCATAGATACGACAGTGCATATTCACACTTACGCGGCGTATCTCGAGATACGCCAGCGTAAGTCTTTCTGAATCTGGCTATAAATCTCCAAATACAAAAAGGTTTCTTAACAGTAAGAGCTGTCAAAATGTGGAATAGACTCCATCTACAGGTAGATTATTTCCTAGGTGTACATAACATAACTGGATACTATTATTTATAGTTAAAGTTAAAGCGGGGTTTCCACTACATTTTGCATTTTTTAAAGTATGTCTGTGCATTAATCGTTTTAGCTGTATACATAGGGCTAAATTCAGGTAGGAGCGCCTAAATCTAAACCTGCCTAGCGTAGGGTATCTACACTAAGCCGCCGCAACTTTTTCAGGCAAGTGCTTTATTCTCAAAGCACTTGCCTGTAAAGTTGAGGCGGCGTAGTGTAAATGACACGGCCAAATTCAAATTTGGCAGGTAGGGGGCGTGTATTATTTAAATAACGCGCGATCCTGCGCCAAACGTACTGCGCATGCGCCGGCCGTGAATTTATCCCAGTGCGCATGCTCCAAATCACGACGTGTAAACGACGTGAATGACACTTACGCAAAGCCCTATTCGTGAACGTTTTACGTAAACGACGTGAAAAAAATTGCTGGCACGCCATCCATACTTAACATTGGCTGTGCCTCATACAGCAGGGTTAACATTACGACGGACCTACGCTAACGCAAATGACGTAAAAAAATATCGCTGGCCGGGCGTACGTTAGGGAATCGGCGTATAGGCTCATTTGCATATTTTAGACGGGAACGCCAACTAGCGTCCAGCCTAAAATATGAAAATAAGATTCAACGGCGTAAGAGACTTATACGAGTTGAATCTAATGTAAATCTATGCGTTACTGATTCTATGAATCAGTCGCATAGACAGGAGGGCTCAGATGCAGAAATAAGACGGCTTATCTGGAGATAAGCCATCTTATTTCTTTACTGAATCTAGCCCATAGTGTCACTTACTATGTCTAAATGCGCCGCCGTTCCACAGACTTCTTAGCAAAGAACACTTTATATTTCGTCGTTCTGATGGATGTCACTTTGCTTGTGGGCATTGTGAAGCCCACAAGCAATTACTTCCTGGATTTTTCTATAGACGAATAGGAAAGCGCTGCCCAATGCCGCCCCAATCTCGCGCATGCGCAAGGCAGTATCAGCGCCGCGCCGTCAACCACTTGGGTTGCACAGGGGAGGTGCACGGCATCATGTGACTTCATTTCCCAGGAGCATTAGCGACGAGAGGAGTCGAGGGAGCTGACGTCAGGATCCTTGGTGAATAGGAAGGCAGATTTTGTGGGAACGCATAGCAACAGGCAATTCGAGGTGAGTAAAAAATGTATTTATTTTTCAGGTTTAACCACTTCAATCCTCCTTCACGTCCAAAGACGTGAACAGCGCAGACCTGAGGCGCCGGGTTGACGTCTTTGGACGTGATTTGCTTGTAATTCCCCGCACAGTCCCGACGCATCACCGAGGATCCGATGCGTGTACCCGGCGGCCGCGATGTCCGTCAGGTACACGCGATCGTCTGTGAGACAGCAGGGACGTGGAGCTCTGAGTGTAAACACAGAGCTTCACGTCCTGTCAGTGAGGTGACAGATGCTGTTTCTCTTGTACATAGGGAGACAGCATCGGTCACCTCCCCCAGTCACCCCCCTCCCCCCATACAGTTAGAACACACCCAGGCAATACATTTATCCCCTTCCTCACCCCCTAGTGTTAACCCCTTCAATGCCAGTCACATTTATACAGTAATTAGTGCATTTTTATAGCACTGGTCGCTGTATAAATGTGAATGGAGCCAAAAATGTGTCAAAAGTGTCCGATGTGTCCGTCGCAATATCGCAGTCCCAATAAAAATCGCAGATCGCCGCCATTACTAGTAAAAAAAAAATATAAAAAAAAAAATCATAATTATGTCCCCTATTTTGTAGGTGCTATAACTTTTGCGCAAAGCAGTCACTTATTGTGATTTTTTTTTTTTTTTTTTACAAAAATACGTAGAAGAATACGTATCGGCCTTAACTGAGAAAAAAAAATATAAAAAAAAAAAAAATGGGATATTTATTATAGCAACAAGTAAAAAATATATATATATTTTTAAATTGTCGCTCTTTTTTTCATTATAACGCAAAAAATAAAAACCGCACGGGCGATCAAATACCACCAAAAGAAAGCTCTATTTGTGGGGAAAAAAGGGACGCCAATTTTGTTTGGGTGCCACGTCGCACGACCGCGCAATTGTCAGTTAAAGCGACGCAGTGCCGGAAGCTGAAATTTCGCCTGGGCACGAAGGGGGTTTATGTGCCCAGTAAGCAAGTGGTTAAGGTACAATATAAAGCAAAGTTATATTTTTGATGGAACCTCCGCTTTAAGCCAGGCAATATCCGATTGGCTCTTAGGGGATCAGGAAGACATTTTGCTTTGCTGGGGGTTTTCACCTTCCTCTGGATCAACTGTAGTTATAGGATTATGTATTATGTACTCCATCTCGGGTCTCTTATGGTTATTCTTGGAAAAGGTTAGTGGAGGAGTGGTGGTCAAGCAGTTTTGGAAGGCTAAGCATCTTTTGTACCCTAGTCATGTACAGTGTTGCTAAAAGTTAAATTAACTGTCAGGACGCCAAAATTTACAAACTGCATACATTATTATTGGCTAAAAATTTTTTTACTGACACTGTAAAAAAGTACCTAAAATTCCAGTTTTCAGTGCTAAACAGTACACATGTCAATATTTAAACTATAAACATGTAGCTAGTGCTATTAGGAATGTGTTTAAGTTAAACAAAAGTCAAAAAACATATTTCTCCATTTACATAAAGTTCAGGTTACTATAACCAAGCCAGCACAGAGTTCCCCCTTATATTAGAGTCTGCATGATTCCCCCTTACAATAAAAAGGAGATGGGCAGAGACTGCGGACATTATACAGGAGATGGGCAGAGACTGCGGACATTATACAAGAGATGGTCAGACACTGTGGACATTATACAAGAGATGGTCAGACACTGTGGACATTATACAGGAGATGGTCAGACACTGTGGACATTATACAGGAGATGTTCAGAGGCTGCGGACAGGATACAGGAGATGCTCAGAGGCTGTCGGACAGGATACAGTAACAGGATATGGTCAGAGGCTGCAGACATGGTAGTGTCCTCCTCATCCCCTCACAGTAGTTTCCTCCTCTGTCCCCCTTCATATTACTTACGACTTTTATATCCCACAGCATTCTGTGTTTTACGTGTAATAGACTTCAATGGAGTCACACCAGAAACACAAGTGTTGCCACTTTGATGTGTTTTTTTAATTAGTTTTCCCTTTAAAAACACTGTATATAGCTGGTTGCCAAAGGAGCGGGCAGGGAAGCGAATCGCCACGTCCTTAACTACTGATGAGTCGTCAGCTGACAGCTGTATAAAAAATTGCTGGCTAAAAAATTTGAGGGAAAAAAATAATAATTTTGCCCCCCCCCCCCAGGCATACCAGGCCCTTTGCGTGACCCTTATCTGAGCATGTAGCCCGGCAGGTCAGGAAAGGGAGGGGATGAGTAAGCGCCCCCCTCCTCAACCCTACAAGGCCCCATGCCCCATCAACCTAGGGGGGTGGGTGCTTTGGTTGATGGGGATAAAGGTCTCTTTCCCACAGCCCTGGCCGGTGGTTGTGGGGGTCTGCCGGAAGGGGGCTTATGGGGGACATTCTTCATTTTTAATAAAGGACTTGTCAAAAACCCTCTCTTGTTTTTTGTAACGCTACACTGCTTTTTTTGGTGAATGGGTAGAGGTACAATGTAGGGGGGCTGGGATCTGGGGATCCCCCTTTCCTAAAAAGGGCTTCCAGATACTAATAAGCCCCCTGCTTGCAGACCCTCGCAACCACAGGCCAGGGTTGTGGGGAAGAGGCCCTTGTTCCCATCAACATGGGGACAAGGTGTGTTGAGGTGGGGAGGGCAAACCTAGACTTAAAGTGATTGTAAACCTTTGTTTTTGTTTTTAAATAACAAACATTTCATACTTGTCTAGTCTCGTTATCCCCAACACTTCAGTTAAAGCATCCTCCACATAGTACTGCTCCCCCACTTCTTTAAATAATATTTTAGTTGTCTTATGGAATGTCTGCTAGCACCCATGCTCTTTATTAAACCTGTTAAAATAAAAAGGTGGGTCTGGGAACCATCTTCCAGACCTTCTATACCTGAACCTTACAACATACCACACATTTCCACCCTCTGTCTAATCGTAATGGAAACGGTTTGTCAGTAGTTCTTGTACTTTGTTCTTTCTGAGTTATAGCATACCCATAAAGATTATGACATGCAACTTTATTGTATCACCATCCTCTTACACTTGTGATATTTTTTCAAGTTTATTCTAACTGTAACCATTTGTTTAAAAACCATAATAAAAACTGTGTGAAAGAAAAATCTTTACTGACCAAAGTGGGAACTAAGCCCTCGTAAACTTTTCAGGCAAGGAAGCTCTCATCTTGGCCTCTGTAACTGCCATGATTCTGCACGGGATTAGTTATGATGCCAGCCATTTGATGGTTTAACAGTTTGGTTTAGAGTACAAGCAGTGCTTTAAGTGGGCCGGAACGCGGCGGTATACCACCACTTCCAAAAATGGCCCTGGAGAGTACCAGCACCTCTCCGTGCGCCCAGTACGTGGGTTTTCCGTACCGGAACGCACTGGCGTAGCGGGGGGGGGGGGCTCCTGCACCGGGCGAAAAATTGCGGGGGGGCAAAATCCTGGCGTCCGCGGAATGCGCCGCCGCCTTAGGAAAGCCCGCGGCTTTGGCCTAGCTCTGGAGCTATAGGCCATCTTGGTACACCCGGCGGCGGCGGCGCGCGATGAGTTTTTTTTCAGCCCTTCCGCCTGGTTGGCTGGTGGAACTGTCTGTCTCCCTTGATGTGGGAGTGGCGGGAAACACCAGCCAACTAGGCAGAAGGGCTAAAAAAAAAACAGATAACGGCGCAGGAGATTGGCGGGCGGTGGAGTGGGAGGCGCTGTACCTCTGTGCTGCGCTGATTGGCCTGGAAGTTGGAACATGTGTTTACAGCACGGCGGCAAGTTTCTCCATCTCCAGCAAGGTAAGCAAAACACTCTCCTGTACCACAGGGGAGAGAGAGATGGGGGGGGGGGTCGGTGTAAATCTAAAGGGGTGCACTGCCTGATCCCCACCTATCCACCTCAGAGCCTGTCATTTTAGTAAGACTGCTGAAACTTGTAGTTCTCCATCTTCTCCTGGGGCTCATGGAGATTGGAGAACTACAAGTTCCAGCAGGTTATACATACAATAAGGCTCTGAGGTGGATGGGTGTGGATTGCATGCACCTGAGCCCCAGGAGAAGATGGAGAACTACAAGTCCCAGCAGGTTATAATATAAGGCTCCGAGGTGGATGGATATCCGGAAACCCATCTATCTCGGAGCCTTATATTATAACCTGCTGGGACTTGTAGTTCTCCATCTCCTGGGGCTCAGGTGCATGCGATCCACCATCTATGGGACTACAAGCCCCAGCAGTAAGAAAAACTGAACAAAGATGGTGGATCGCATGCACCTGAGCCCCAGGAGACGATGGAGAACTACAAGTCCCAGCAGGTTATAATATAAAGCTCCGAGGTGGATAGATGTCTGGACAGTGACAATTGGTGGCACAGTGGTGACGATTGATGGCATGACACAGTGGTTGCGTTTGTTGGCATGGCACAGTGGTGACAATTGATGGCACAGTGGCTGCATTTGATGGCATGACACAGTGGCTGCGTTTGATGGCATGGCACAGTGGTGACAATTGATGACACAGTGGCTGCATTTGATGGCATGGCGCCCTGTGATTGGGCGTATGTGGTCATGCGCTAACGCCGGGGCGAAAAAAAACGTTCTGCCCCGGGGGGGGGGGGGGGGGGGGGGGGGGGGGCTGCGGCGCCTAATAGAGTACCGGCACCTCTTTTGGCCCACTTAAAGCACTGAGTACAAGCAAATGTGACAGCACTCTCAGGAATGCCGGAAATGTAATTATTTTTTTAATAGATAGGTCTAGTTCTGTTCTAAATCCATCTTGAAGCAAATTTTTCCTCAGACTCAGATCCTGCCAAAGGACTTGAGGGGGATCTGGAATTTGTTCTGTTGCATAAAGTACAAATCTTCCATTTCATCCGTAGCCAGGTGCTGGACTACAGAAACATGGAAAGGGAGACACTTCCCTCTTTATAATCCTCAGAACGCTGAGGATTATAAAATTGTAGGTACAGAGAATAAGCCATATTTTGGAGTTTATGGAACCTTTGCACTATATTTCCCAGGAGACACTTGGCCAAGGAGGAGCAGTGGAGCTTCTTTTCTAAAACTGCACAGCTAAGCTCTTTCTCTTGGCGCTAAGGGGGATCCGATGAGAGCACATCTGCTGTATACTGATCAGACTGCTGAAAGGCCAGACCAGCGGCGATACCTGAGGCAGCACAGTACAGACAGTTGCAATCGCATTTGCACCAATGCCTCAGGGAGACCACAGGGACCAGTGAGAGCGCTCACTGCCCATTGTTCACAATGCTAGTAGGGCTGGGTCACTGGAGGCAGGGCATTCAGTATATTACAACTGTATTGCTCCTATATATCGCAGCTAAATGGCATCTACACTGCATGCTGGATCATTAAGACTTTTGCTAAGTGCACCAACGCTATCTAAAGGGCCACACCTATAGCAGGCAGAATAACACAGTAAAGGTTTACCCCCTATAAAGCCATTCTACAAGTCTCTATTACTCACATAAAGAGTACCTCCATCCAGTTAGCCTTAGAATAGCATAGTCAACGTAACCTCCCTGGTGGTATGATTATGTCCGATTTTTGAATCTCAAAGCGGTACATTGTTTTGCGTAGACATTTGGCGTTTTATATTGTAGGCCTGTAATTCTTAGGAATAACTCACTTAAATCTGTCCAAACAAGAGTCTAGTAGACATTCCAGGTTATGATAACATTTCAAACAAGAAATCATAAATTATAATATAATAAATTCCCAGTGCCGGCCCAAGACATTGTGCTGCGTGGTACCAAGACTAAAATGCTGCGCCCCCCCCCCCCCCCCAGAAAAAAAAAACACGCCCACCAAAATGCCCCTACATCCTTTATTTGATATCATTATAAATAAAGAGGACCTGTCATGGCTCTATACATGTATAGGAGTATAAAGAGGACCTGTCATGGCTCTATACATGTATAGGAGTATAAAGAGGACCTGTCATGGCTCTATACATGTATAGGAGTATAAAGAGGACCTGTCATGGCATTATACGTGTATATAGAAGTGTAATGAGGACCTGTCATGGCTCTATACATGTATGCAGGAGTATAAAGAGGACCTGTCATGGCTCTATACATGTATGCAGGAGTATAAAGAGGACCTGTCATGGCTCTATACATGTATGCAGGAGTATAAAGAGGACCTGTCATGGCATTATACGTGTATATAGAAGTGTAATGAGGACCTGTCATGGCTCTATACATGTATGCAGGAGTATAAAGAGGACCTGTCATGGCTCTATACATGTATGCAGGAGTATAAAGAGGACCTGTCATGGCTATATCCTAGTGATTAGAAACAGAGATCTCTCTCTCTCCTCCTCCAGTCAGTCCCACCCCCCCCCCCAGTTAGAAACACCTCCCAGGGAACACATTTAACCCCTTCCCTGACAGTGACATTTACACATTAATCAGTGCATTTTAATAGCACAGATTGCTGTATAAATGTGAATGGTCCCAAAAATGTGTCAAAAGTGTCTGACCTGTCCACCGCAATGTCGCAGTCTCGGTAAAAAAAAAAAAAAAACAGATCACTGCCATTACTAGTAAAAAAAATATTATAATAAAAATGCTTGAAGTGCATAATTTCTATTATTACATTGTTATATAAAATAGTTCAACTCACCGTAATGCAGAATCAGTAGGAGCCCCGAGCGTGTCACTTGCCAACGTCACCTTCCTTCAGATGCGGATTGTCACTTGCCGCGTCACCAGATGCGGGTTGTCACCTGCCACACAATGCAGATTGCCACCTGCCACACAATGCAGATTGTCACTTGCCACCTGCCACACAATGCAGATTGTCACTTGGCACCTGCCACACAATGCAGATTGTCACTTGGCACCTGCCATACAATGCAGATTGTCACTTGCCACGACGCCACTTGTCACACATTGTCACTTCCCACAACGTCACCTGCCACACGTTGCAGATTGTCACTTGCCACGTCACCTGCCACACATTGCGGATTGCCACTTGCTGTGTCCCAGAGTAAAGGCAGGCAGCAGAGAGATAATGTAATCTCTCTGCTGCCCGCACAGTGGGGGTGGAACTGCAATGATGCAGAGCGGCCAGTGAGAGATGATGTAATCTCTCTGCTCCCCCACCCGCTGATAGGCCAGCAAGCCCGCTCACCTGCTGACTGTCCCGCCCGCTGACTGTTCCCCTGTTCTGCCCGCAAACGCCCAGGTGAATGGAGCGTGCTGGCAGAACAGGTGGAGCGGGCTGGCTGGTGGGCGTCAATTTTCCTCACAGTGGAGCGCAGAGCGGGTAGAACGGGTTGGCAACAATTTGTCTCACAGTGCAGCGGGGAGTGGAGCGGGCTGGCGGGCGGAAATTTGCCCCTGCAAGCAGGGCCGGTGACAGGGGTGGATGGTAGGAAGCTGACAGGGGTGGGTGGTAGGAAGCTGACAGGGGTGGGTGGTAGGAAGCTGACAGGGGTGGGTGGTAGGAAGATGACAGGGGTGGGTGGTAGGAAGCTGACAGGGGTGGGTGGTAGGAAGATGACAGGGTGTGGGGTGGTAGGAAGATGACAGGGAGGATGGAGATGACAGGGGTGGGTGGTAGGAAGATGACAGGAAGGGATGGAGATGAGAGGGGGTGGGTGGTAGGAAGATGACAGGGAGGATGGAGATGACAGGGGTGGGTGGTAGGTGTGACGGTATTAGAGCATATCTCCGCCATCCTCTCCCTTCTTCTCCCATAAAAAGAAATCACCCCCCAATATATCCCCGACTAGGAAATATCCCTGGAATCGCTGAATAATCCATACATGAGCCATGGCTTAATGCTGAATCTAACAGGACACACTTTATTGAAAGTAACACAGCACACTTAACTAATACAGGAATTTGGGAACATCCCGCCCCAACAACCGCTTTCCTTATTGGTTACCATTAGTAAAGTATGCGAGTCTTTCACTCTGGTCCTCTTAAAAACCATAGCACAAATGAGGACTTGTAACAATGTCTACCTGCAGGGATTGGTCCCAAAGCTTGAATAGGTGTGTGCCAGAAGCCTGTGAATATGTGTGTTCAGACAAAAGCCCCAGGGGGTCAATCAATGTACACAATAGCCAGCCACAGAACAATGGAGCCGTCTGGAGAATTGAGACAGGGCAGAAGTCATTTACACCTGATAATAGAAAGGCTTTACCATAGGGTTATCACACAATGGACAATGAGTATTTCTTATGAGTCTGTTGACCTGGCTGGGGGTTCAGAATTACATCTTCTGTAATACATGAATTAGGATTTCAGTATTTCATGGTCCATGACATTACTCCCCCTGGGAAATAGTTCAACATCTGCAGTGGGACCCAAACGGGTCACTCGAGGATGTTGGGCAAGTAGTCTTAAGGTTCCAGGACTGTCTGCCAGGATAACTCATCCGCCTTCCTGGTTTGAGGCCCTGGCCCATAATCGGATGGCAAGAGGCTCGCATTCAGTCCTCTCCAAAAGCCCCTGTCCCGGCTAGGACTGTCACCCATCTCCCCTTTTGGCAAGGGACTAACCCAGTAGGAGACACCAGATGGGTTGTCTCTGAATTCAGTCAGTAGTTCCAGTCCCCCAATGCCGGTATCCATACAGTACCCCAAATCACTTGCTCCAAACCGAGCATTACTCACCCCGCCATCCTCTGCCTCTCTCAGGGAACACGTCTGCCGCTGGGGAGGAGGCCTGGACTAGCCCTTCTCCCTGGAGTCCTTTCAGCCGCTGGAGAGATGACAGGGTAGCTCGGCTCAGTCCATCATGCTGTTGGAGATCTGGGCCAACTGACCACCATTTATGGGTTATACCAGTGGAGACTGAAGTCTCATCCACTGGTGTGAGGTGAAAATCCCCCAGTGCTTGCAAAGCAAAGCCGACATCCTCCTCTTTCAGTCCTGTACCATTTTCTGGGGTTGTGCCAGTGGAGACTGAAGTCCCATCCACTACCACAGGGACCCCTTCTTCTGTTAGGTGAAAGCAGAGGCCCGGGGCACTCTGCTCTGTTGCCAGCTCTTCCGCTGGGTTGCTCTGAGTGGAGACCACAGTCCCATCCACCGATATCCGCTCAAGCTGTAGTGGTGGGTGCAGCCGCCAGTAGCATCTTGTCCTGCTGCCAGGGATTCTGCTGGGAGTAAGAGCTTTTTACCACCTCAGCTGGTTGCTGGGGAGGGGGGCCAACCGCCCCGGCTCCCTGGAACTCCACAGTTGGTCCCGGTGCTGGGCAGAGATGGCTGGCAATCTGCCCTGTTGCCAGCACTTCTGCTGGGGATGCATAATCCATAACATCCTCTGAACAGTCCATACATTCTGTAATCTGTGGCTGGGGAGTGATCGCCATCTTCTCACCCTGAGCCTCCAAAACTGCCACAGGGGTGGGGCAGAGGTCTTGAACCCTCTGTCCTGTGACCAGCGCTTCAGCTGGGAAAGTTATGTGTAACTCCACAAATACTGCTCTTGGGGCTGGGCAGAGCACAGTGAAGTGTGGCCCTGATACCAGCTCTTCTGCTGGAGGCCCATCAGGTTGTTCTTCTTCAGCAGAGAAGTCTATCAGATCTCTGCAACTGGTGTCTGGGGATAGAGGTTTACCATCACCTGTCTTTCATTTGGTGCTGCTTCTTTAGGCGTTGTCACCGATCGTCGTATTTCTGCAATTCTCAGCTCATGTTGCCGCTCTCGTTCTTTCTCATCAAAAGCTTTAAAAGCTATAAACGGAATCTTCCTTGTGTCTGCTGTGCTGTACTCACTGTTTGGAGAATGTGCGGCTGCTTGTCGAACTGCTGCCAGTTTTAACTGTAGTTCTGCGTTTCTTATTTGTTTAGCCTCCTCCGCTACCAGGGTCATCACTTTCAGCACCACATCCGCCGTTGGGTTCGGACCGAACCATGCTAATTTCTCTCTTTATTAGCTTGTTAGCTGGTGATTCCTCATCCTGAATCACTGGTGTCCCCATCTTCTGTACTGCAGGCGTTGCTGCAACCGAGTTCTCCTGGTCTAGCTCCATTAATTCTGCTATGATGACACGCTCGGTTTTGCTGCTAGCAATCCTTCCACAAACTTCCAGTAGTCCTTTCCGTGTATTTCTTTTAAGCAGGGTGTACCAGTCTTCCATTCACTGTTCCCAGTGTCTGCTTGGAATCCTGGTGTAAAGGAAAGTAGAAGGGAAAATCCCGCTGCTGCCATCCAGTGTGACGGTATTAGAGCATATCTCCGCCATCCTCTCCCTTCTTCTCCCTTAAAAGAAATCACCCCAATATTCCCCGACTAGGAATATCCCTGGAATCGCTGAATAATCCACACATTAGCCATGGCTTAATGCTGAATCTAACAGGACACACTTTATTGAAAGTACACAGCACACTTTATACAGGATTTGGAACATCCCGCCCCCAACAACCGCTTTCTTATTGGTCCATTGTAAAGTATGCAGTCTTCACTCTGGTCCTCTAAAAACCATGCAATATGAGGACTTGAAAAAATGTTCTCCGCAGGGATTGGTCCCAAAGCTTGAATAGGTGTGGCCAGAAGCAGACTGATATGATATGTGTGTTCAGACAAAAAGCCCCAGGGGGTCAATCAATGTACCACAATAGCCAGCCACAGAACAATGGAGCCGTCTGGAGAATTGAGACAGGGCAGAAGTCATTTACACCTGATAATAGAAAGGCTTTACATAGGGTTATCACACAATGGACAATGAGTATTTCTTATGAGTCTGTTGACCTGGCTGGGGTTCAGAATTACATCTTCTGTAATACATGAATTAGGATTTCAGTATTTCATGGTCCATGACAGTAGGAATATGACAGGAAGGATGGAGATGACAGGGGTGGGTGGTAGGAAGATGACAGGAAGGATGGAGATGACAGGGGTGGGTGGTAAGAAGCTGACAGGGGTGGGTGGTAAGAAGGTGACAGGGAGGATGGAGATGACAGGGGGTGATAAAATGAATGACCAGGCCTCAGAGGTAGGGTGGTTGGGATCATCATGCTCCTCGTCATCCCCCTGTTTCCTGGGATGTCAGGAAACAGGGGGATGACGAGGAGCATGATGATGGACAAGAGACAGTAGGTGACATCACAGCATTAGGGCTGTGTGTGAGGTCATCACAAGCAGCTGGTAGCAGGGAATGTTCGGGTGCCCTTGTTCAGGGAGTGAAATCGGATGCTGTTCAGTCAGGCAGCGGCAGCGGGTCCCATCATGACACAGTACCTCGTCCGATGAATCGCGCTGCTCTGGCTAGGTCTTCCACACTACGGGCGTCACATCCTGGAGAGGAAGTCAAGGAGCTGCTTACTATTATCTTGGACATGGTACTTGGTAGGAGATTCGCAGAGCGCGGGAGAAGGGCAGGAGCCAGGGGAGGGGAGCACATGGTTCAACTTATTGACCAAATAATTGGATGATCGAGGTTGCGACAACCTCCCAGCGCCGCCTCCTCTACCTCCACAGGACTGCGCGGCGGCAAGGAGTACATTATGTCACACATTAAGTGCAGGGGGAGTGAAGCAGGCAGAACAGCATGGCGGGCGGTCGGACGGCAACTTGCCGCTCCCCTGAAAGTGCCGCCTGGTACCCATGGTACCACTCGGTCCCATCATTGGGCCGGCCCTGTAAATACCTATAAATAATTATAAAAACTTATAATATAATAATAATAAAATGAATTACTAAATTCTGTAAGTGTTCTAATTTATTATTGCCGTTTTCTAGCTGGTCTAAAACCACTTTTGACGTAAAGAGACACTTTTTGGTTGCCATGGACAATCTCAAGTTTCGAGGCAGAAAGAACAGTATATATAATATAAAAGTGCATGCAGGGCACTGGACAAAGCGCTAGGGACAAAGGGAGGTGAAATGATTTGATACAGTAATGTAATCTATAAGACTACAGTACATGTGTAGAGCCTGGAACACAGGAAATCGGGCAGATGATCAGGCGAAGGACACAGCGGGGGAACATTGCAGGATCCTGGTGACAAGGTAAATATGCTGCACCAGGATTCTGCAATGCAATCCCAACTGTGGCTTGGGGTTACCGCTAATGGTACTGAAATTTAATCCCAAGCCACACTCGAGATTACGGCCAGGAGGGTTAAAAGATAAGTATTTTTATTTATTTTTTAGATTAATACTTACCTATGTGGATGCAGCATCAGATTGATGCTGCATCTGTCCCCCGCCATCTCTGAACTGAGAACCCGGCCACCGAACATTGCCGATGGCTCGGTTTTTACAGATCCTCGAGAGGAAAGCTGCTGACTGTAAGTCAGCGTCTCTCCTCTCTGCTTCTCCACGCTCATTAGAGAGATGAGCTGTGGAGGGGCAGGGAGTGGTCATTCAGTGTCTCGCTGAAACTGCCATCAATCTAGGCAGCTGGTGGATCCAGACTTGGGACGTTGGGATTACGCGGTGCCTGGACTGATGGCAGTGACATCAGCAGAGAGCGGACTTGAGAACACCTTCCTGCTAAAAACGGGTCACAGGAGTGCAAAACGAATTGCACTCCTGTGACCGTGAGGAGAAGTCCAGCCTAAAAAGCTCAGGCAGGGCTTGTCCTTTAATGCATTTTGGCAGTGTAGCCTCCTGAACACAGTTACTTTCAACCACATTGCTGCACATCACTGCACTCATGGTAACCTTGCAACTGCTTATGCTGATCCTGGTGCATAGTGTTATCGTATATATCTGCTGCTTACTAGTGATGAGCGGAATACGCCATATTCGATTTTGCGATATTTCACGAATATATAGAAGAATATTCGCGAAATATTCGTTAATATCGAATATTCGTGATATTTTATCAAAAAAAAAATTTTGCGAAATTTCGCTAATGCAAGTGCGAAATTGATTGCGAAATTCTCGTCAACACGCGAAAACGGAGATCATTTCCTGGATTACTAAACTAATATGCACTAAACACTAACTCTACTTACACAAACTTATATGACTAAACTAAAGCTAATTTTTTATTTTTATTTTTTTATACACAAAACACAGAATGGCAGAGAAAGTATTCGCGAATATTCGCATTACGAATATTCGCATTGCGAATATTCGGCAACATAAAAGGATCGCCTCAGCTACTCGGCCCAGGGTCTCTAATCATACCAGCAATGCTTTTAGACGTCGATGGAGATCACTAGGATGTGATCTGTTTTAAAAATAAATTTGAAAAAATATGAATATTCGCAATATCGAATATTCACCGCGATATTCGATTTATTCGCGAATACTCGAATATGCAATATTCGTTACGAATATTCGCAATGCGAATATTCGTGAGCAACACTACTGCTTACTATTGAACATACCGTATGTTAAAATACACTACGTACTACTATTGCCAATCCCCTTTTATGCCTTTATTGTTACTAAACATACTGTGTGGCAATATATTTTAATTTGCCCGCCTTAAAGTGGAGTTCCACCCAAAAATGGAACTTCCGCTTTTCAGTATCCTCCCCCCCTCCGGTGTCACTTTTGGCAGGAACAGGGTAGCCAGTTACCAGCAGCCCTTGTAGGGGTAGTGCTACACAACTAACAATGTATTGGTCTCCTTCTCTGCAGTGTGGTCGATCTAGGATATGTTTTTGGTGTATTCAGGCGTTTTTTGATCCCATAGACTTGAATGGGAATGCGTGTAAACAAATGTATTTTTGCATGTATTTTTGCGCATTTTCTACGCCTGAAGAATTCATCTTCATCTGTATAATTGCTCTCCTCCCCTTGCTCAGCTCAGGAAACAAACTTATGAAGCTTGATACACGCACAAAAACACCTTAAAAAATAGCTTTAAAATCTTAGGAATACACTCTGCTTAGGTTTGAATCCAGGCCAACACCTTGCAGATAAATATTCTAGTGGGAGTTGGGTTGCTCGGGTTTCTAATTGACGTCAATAATAAAAAGGAGTAATAAAGGAACTGGAGGATATTAGTTATGAGGAAAGGTTGCGAGCACTGAGCTTATTCTCTCTGGAGAAGAGACGCTTGAGAGGGGATATGATTTCAATGTACAAATACCATATTGTTGACCCAACATTAGGGAAAAAAACTTTTCCACGAAAGGGAATTTAATAAGACATGCGGCCATTCACTAAAATTAGAAAAAAAGCAGTTAAACCTTAAACTGCGTAGAGGGTTCTTTACTGTAAGATCGACAAAGATGAAGAATTCCCTTCCACAGGCGGTGGTCTCAGCAGGGAGCATCGATAGTTTTTAAAAACTATTAGATAAGCACCTGAACAACCACAACATACATGGATATACAATGTAATAATGACATAATCACACACATAGGTTGGACTTGATAGACTTGTGTCTTTTTTTAACCTCGCCTACTATGTAACTATGTCATTCTCACCTACAAATGTATTTTTCCTTATTTGTCATAATGTTTTATTTTTTAAGCCCGTCCCGGGGAAAGGAAAAATCCTCTGCTGCGGTGGGGATGCACTACAAGGGTTAAATGGTTGTTTAGGTCTAGAGGGTCATAAAAAGGAGGGATGCACCAATACCAAGCATTTTCTCAAATACTCATAAAAATGCTCTCGATACCAAAACAGACACTTTGCGGTGGGATTTACGTCAATACAAAATGAATGGGCACAAATCGAACTGCAAAGAATAGCATGGAATTTGAACAGGAAAGCGGTGCGATTCAGACAGGAACAGGCACCACATTCCTGTTTAAATCGCATGCAATTTTCCCCTCCCCTCCTGTGTCTGTGTGTGTAGAAAGGGAAATGCCATCTAGTGGGCAGTTATTCAATTTTTTTTAACTCACAATAATCTGCATAGTGTCCTGGTCCTGCTGGTGATAGCAAATCATGGCCGCTGGAGGTACTCCTAGGGCTGGAGGAGATGTAGAGGTGGTCCACCCCCAAGCTGACATCACTTCCACTCTATATCTACAGGGGACCAAGAACGACTCCTCCAGATATGTACCAAGGGCCAGTTCACACCACATGTAGTCCAGTGCTTTTTTTTTTTCTGCATCAAAGGCATAGTTCACACCAGTGCGGTCAGTTCCAGGGCTTTCCAGTTTCAGGGAAAAAAAAGTAGAACCTGCTTTTTAAAAATTTTTGAATATTTTTTCGGAATTACGCTATGGGATCCCATCATTTGTTTTAAATGCGGAGGATACTTTTCATTGCCTGCAATCCAGCGAACTGATAACAGCAAAGAGTGTCATTTGAATTTTGAGGTCTGGAGGATGAGCCGAAGGAACGTTCGGATTGTGTGCCTGCTGCACATACTTCTAAGCGATACACCCCTGTAGGGGTAGTAGGAGATGGTGAGTGGGGAACCAAAAGGGGAGCACAAGAGTCATCTGATTTTCTCTGCAATCACATCAAGCACAAGTCACTTCATGTAAAAATGATACCCCATGTTACATTTGATGGGCAGAACCCATTCAAGTAAATGGGGCTGCCCTGCAACTGCATGTAATGCATTCTGTTTAGCGCAATGGTCTGGGCTTTTCAGGATTAAAGCAAGTGGTAATAAGGTGACTGATCACCTCTCAGCTGTGATTCGCCCTTGGGGCTGCTTTAGCTGATTCCGTGTCAGTAAAAGACGATTTGCGCTTTTCTGTGTGTTACAGCGTGATGAATGTGCTTACTCCATTACGAACTGTAGCGCTCCCGTCTCATAACTTGCTTCTGAGCATGCGCAGATTTTTCACGGCAATAAAGTCCACACACGACCATTTTTTACAACCCTAAAAACAGCGTTAAAAACGCCGTGAAAAAATAGAACATGTTCGGAAAAAAATTTGCACATTTTTTAGAACCCGAAAAATGCTCTGAAGCCCATGACATTAAAAGAAATGTCATTTTTTAGAACCCGAAAAACGATCGTGTGTATGCGGCATAATACCTCACATGTGTGGTTTGAACATCGTTTTCATATGCAGACTCTGCTCACGTATTGCATTCGCTTCTGTACGCAAGTAGTGATGTCGCAAACTTAAAATTTTGCATCCACAAACGGTGAATGCGAACTTCCGCAAATGTTCGCGAACGGACGAACCTGGGCGAACCGCCATAGACTTCAATGGGCAGGCGAATTTTAAAACCCACAGGGACTCTTTCCGACCACAATAGTGATGGAAAAGTTGTTTCAAGGGGACTAACACCTGGACTGAGGCATGCCGGAGGGGGATCCGTGGCAAAACTCCCATGGAAAATTACGTAGTTGTCGCAGAGTCCATTTTTAATCCTTAAAGGGCATAAATCACCTAACATTCCTAAATTGTTTGGAATAACGTGCTTTAAAACATCAGGTATGATGTTGTATCGATCAGGTAGTGTAAGGGTTAGGGTTACAGATAGGGTTAGGGTTACAGAATGTAACCCTAACCCTATCTGTAAACCTAACTATAACCCTGTCTGTAACCCTAACCCTATCTGTAACCCTAATCCTAACCCTGTCTGTAACCCTTACCCTATTTGTAACCCTAACCCTGTCTTTAACTTACAGAAAGATTTAGGGTTACAGATAGGGTTAGAGTTACAGACAGGGTTAGGGTTACAGACAAGGTTAGGGTTAGGGTTCACAGTGACAGACCAAACTCTGACAGACAAAACTCCCCGTTTAACGCAGCGCAAACAACTGCAAACAGTCCATTTGCACAACCGCAAACTCCCCATTTACACAAGGTTGGATACCAAGCTAGCCATGTTCCGTTCCTTATCCTCACTGACGTCATTGAATGTCTCTTCTTCCACCCAGCCACGTACAACGCCAAGGGTCCCTGAAAGGTGACAACAAGCCCCCTGGGACGCCTGCTGTGTTTGGTCTTCCACCTACTCTAAGCCACCTTCCTCCTCTGACTCCTCTTCTTCAGACTCCTCTCTCTGCGTTGCCGCAGGTCCAGCAATCGACGACGACAAGGCTGCTTCTGGTGTTGATGGTGACCACAACTCTTCCTCTTCATGCTCATCTACGGCCTCGTGCGCCATGTAATGTACTGTGCAATCTTAATATGATTGGTATGTTAAGTAGTACTATTCTTATCAGTTTAATCCCTGTTACGTCCCCTATCAGGGGACGTGTATGGAATAGAATTTCGACAACCTCAAAGAGTTGTCAATAGTTGACACACTCATGACATAAATTGTATTCCTCTATGCGTCAATCTTGGTGTAGTGATGACTGTGCTCGTGCGCACGTTTGGGAGATTGCAGGCGATGGGGGTTTTTCAAAGCCTATGGTCGTGCTGAGGTAGTTCAGTGACAGTTAAGTGACCCAGAAAACAGTGATTCTGCAGTGTGGGCCCATTGTTGGCCTAGTAGGCTTTAATGATCACCTTAGATGATCACAAAGAAAATTAATGTTTTTTCTATGCAAAATTATCCAGCCGATCGCTTTTGGTCTGTTCACAATGAAGCAACGACCTTATCATCTGGGGTGTGCCAACATTGCCATTGCCAACACACTCATAGAGGTGGTCGCTTCATTGTGATACGCAAGCCCCTTCACTACAACAAGGTAACGATCACGAAAGGGAATTGACACATGTATGTGCCTTTTTTTGGTTTTGTTTTTGCAGCCACAGTGCAACACCAGAGGCCAGAAAAATTAGGCATGTACACATGCCTGAAAAATTTGGTATTGTTGCAGCCGCTGCTACAGAAAGCTTGATGTTTTCCAGGCAGAACGTGCACTAAAACATTGCGGCTGGAACCCTAGTTGGTGGCGGATAAGTCACGCAAGTCATCCGGCATGCAGAGATGAAATACAGCAGCATGTGGACCATTTTTAGCCCAAGGCAGCTAATCTCATCGGGCCTTTTTTAGTCAAATGTATCGCCCACTGTTAGTCCGTTCAGGATCCATGCCTCATGCATCTTAATAAAGGTGAGGTAATCTAGACTTTTTTGACCTAGGCGACTTCTCTTCTCAGTGACAATACCTCCTGCTGCATTGAAGGTCCTTTCTGAAAGGACACTTGAAGCGGGGCAGGCCAGAAGTTCTATCGCAAATTGGGATAGCTCAAGCCGCAGGTCAAGCCTGCACACCCAGTAGTCAAGGGGTTTATTGCTCCTCAGAGTGCCGATATCTGCAGTTAAGGCGAGGTAGTCTGCTACCTGTCGGTTGAGTCGTTCTCTGAGGGTGGACCCCGAAGGGCTGTGGCGATGCGTAGGACTTAAAAAGCTCTGCATGTCCTCCATCAACAACACGTCTGTAAAGCGTCCTGTCCTTGTCGGCGTGGTCGTGGTAGGAGGAGGATTACTTTCACCTCTTCCCCTATTAGATTCCCGTTGTGCTGTGACATCACCCTTATACGCTGTGTAAAGCATACTTTTTAATTTATTTTGGAACTGCTGCATCCTTTCCGACTTCCGGTAATTCGGTAACATTTCAGGCACTTTCTGCTTATACCGGGGTTCTAGGTCGTTCTCCTTCAGCCTTTTTATACGAGGGTCCCTCAACAGGCACGACAGCATGAAAGACCCCATGTGCGCAAGGTTGGATGCCGAGCTACTCATGTCCCGTTCCTCGTCCTCACTGATCTCACCGAAGGTCTGTTCTTCCCCCCAGCCACGTACAACACCACGGGTACCAGATAGGTGACAACGAGCACCCTGGGATGCCTGCTGTGGTTAGTCTTCCTCCTCCTCCTCCTCAAAGCCACATTCCTACTCTGACTCCTCTTCCTCAGACTCCTCTTCAGCGTTGCCGCAGGTCCAGCAAGTGATGCTGATAAGGCTGTTTCTGGTGGTGATGGTGACCACAACTCTTCCTCTTAGCGCTCATCTACGGCCTGATCAAGCACTCTTCGCAGGGCACGCTCCAGGAAGAAAACAAATGGGATGATGTCGCTGATGGTGCCTTCAGTGCGACTGACTAGGTTTGTCACCTCCTCAAAAGGACGCATGAGCCTACAGGCATTGGGCATGAGCGTCCAGTAACGTGGCAAATAAATTCCCAGCTGCGCAGAGGCTGTCCTAGCACCCCGGTCATACAAATACTCGTTGACGGCTTTTTCTTGTTGGAGCAGGCGGTCGAACATTAGGAGTGTTGAATTCCAACGTGTCGGGCTGTCGCAAATCAAGCGCCTCACTGGCATGTTGTTTCGCCGCTGGATATCTGAAAAGTGCGCCATGGCTGTGTAGGAATGCCTGAAATGGCCACACACCTTCCTGGCCTGCTTGAGGATGTCCTGTAAGTCTGGGTACTTATGCACAAAGCGTTGTACAATCAGATTCAACACATGTGCCATGCATGGCACATGTGTCAACTTGCCCAAATTCAGTGCCGCCAACAAATTGCTTCTGTTGTCACACACCACTTTGCCGATCTCCAGTTGGTGCGGAGTCAGCCACTGATCCACCTGTGCGTTCATGGTGGACAGGAGTGCTGGTCGGGTGTGACTCTCTGCTTTCAGGCAAGTCAACCACCAACGGCGTGACACTGTCTTATCTGGGATGTGGAATAGCCCCTGGGGAGCTGGGGGGGTTCAGGTGATGTGGAACAAGATGCAGCAGCAGAAGAGGACTCAGCCGAGGAGGTTATCGCAGAGGATGGAGTAGGAGGAGTAGAGGAGGTGGCAGCAGGCCTGCCTGCAAGTCGTGGCGGTGTCACCAACTCCTCTGCAGAGCCACGCATTACATGCTTGGCAGCCGTCAGCAGGTTTACCAATGCGCAGTGTAGGTGATATACCTGCCCTGACCAGGTATCAGTGGTCAGATGGACCCTTGCCCCAACACTGTGTGCCAGAGATGCCATGACTTCCTTTTGCACAATAGAGTACAGGTTGGGGATTGCCTTTTGTGAAAATAAATTTCGGCCGGGTACCTTCCACTGCGTTGTCCCAATAGCTACATATTTTTTGAAGGCCTCAGACTCCACCAGCTTGTACGGTAAAAGCTGACGGGCTTAGAGTTCCGACAAGCCAGCTGTCAGGCGCCGGGCAAGGGGGTGACTCTGTGACATTGGCTTCTTACGCTTAAACATGTCCTTGACAGACACCTGACTGTGGGCAGATGAGCAGGAACTGCTCAAGGTGAGAGACGGAGTGGCGGATGGTTGAGAGGGGGCAAGGAGGACAGCAGTGGTTGACGTGGCTAAAGATGCTGGACCAGGAGGGGGATGGTGGCTTTGAGCTTGTGTGCTGCTTGTACTCGTCATCATGTGTTGATCCCATAGGCGTTTGTGCTGTGCCTTCGCAAAGCAGTTGTACCTAGGTGGGTGTTGGATTTCCCACGACTCAGTTTGTGTTGGCACAGGTTGCAAATGGCATCGCTGTTATCAGAGACAGACACACAAAAAAAATGCCACACTGCTAACCTTTGCAATGACGGCATTCTGGTGGTGGCAACAGCATGTGTTGATTGGGGTGCTGTCTGGCTGACCCCGGGTGCCGATACATGCTGTCTGACTGTGCCACTAGCTACTTGCGACGACCTCCCCCTGCTTCCAATTTGTCTCCTCCCCCTCTCTGTCTCCCTATCTGAACTTTCCCCCTCTTCTTCTTCTCTTGGAGCGGGCACCCACGTGACATCCACGGACACATCGTCATCATCAACTGCTTCACTTGTATCTGACAACTTAGCAAAGGAAGCAGCAGTGGCTACAACATCATCATCATCACACCATACGTCCATGTGTGTAATGCTGCCTGACTGAGACATATCCCTTTTATCTACATCCCTTGGCAATAATTGTTGTGCATCACTCATTTCTTCCAACTCATGTGTAAATAACTCCTCTGACAGATCAAGTGAAGTAGCTGTGATGCTAGTGTTGGTGGTGGCGGCAAGCGGGCGAGTGGTAACTTGAGAGGTGCCCGAAGCTGAGCTGGAGGAGGATGGTGCGTCGAGGTTCCGAGTGGAAGCTGTAGAAGATTGGGTGTCCTGTGTTAGCCAGTCAACTATGTCCTCAGAACTTTTTGAGTTCAGGGTACGTGGCCTCTGAACACTGGGCATTTTTCTAGGGCCAAAGGGAATCACAGGACCATGAACATGACGGCCCCTGCGGGGTGACCTGCCTCTGCCTGTCATTTTTTTTAAGATTAGTTTAGTTATACTATGCGTGCAAGCTACTGTCCCACCAGATATGAGATGTGGCACTGGACAAGTGGGCACAGTTTACGCTGTGAGCCTAAAACACCCTGGCAGACAAATGACTACTATTTTGTATTGCAGTGAATTTTGTTTTTATATGTTATCAACTGTGCCAACAAAATATAGATGAGATGTGGCACTGGACAGGTGGGCACAGTTTACCCTGTGAGCCAAAGACACACTGGCAGACAAATGACTACTATTCTGTATTGCAGTGAATTTTGTTCTTATATGTTATCAACTGTGCCAACAAAATATAGATGAGATGTGGTACTGGACAGGTGGGTGAGAGTGCCCCTGGACAAAGACGAAACGACGTAGGGTAGTGGCGTGCTGACGCTTTCACCGCATACTGAAAGTCCTGGAGTGAATGGGCTGTGCTAAGCGGCCGGCTATATTATTCACTAAGCAAATTTTTATTCATAGATTGTAAGTGTGATTTTAACCTTTTATTAAACGTTTTTTACGGGTTCACACTATGTCAGTTTTTTTCTTCTACTTTGGTTTTATCTCTTATTGATTATCGGTGAACATTGGGATACCTACTGGACATTGGACCATTTGCCACATAGACCCCTTGGCTGGATACTAAGCCAAATGCTACAGAAGGTCTCGGGCTGGGACCTTCCCCTCTGGTAAAAGGCTGCTTATTAAAAGGGTGGAGGCTTTTTTTTTTCTATTCATGCACCTTTCTGAGGTTTTTCGTTTGATGTCACCGCTTGTTATAAGAACACGAGAATAATACATCATTCAACTATTACGTGTCACGTCCGATCATTGGAATTAGAGACTCATTTGTGTGTTTTTTCCATATTTGGATATCACTATCCCAAGTATCCTATTTATGTCATCTATATGGTTTCATATTCATTTATGATTAATTGTATACATTTTTGACGTTTTGCGCAGCTTGTTTTTCATTAGGTGGGCACAGTTTACCATGTGAGCCAAAGACACCCTGGCAGACAAATGACTACTATTCTGTATTGCAGTGAATTTTGTTCTTATATGTTATCAACTGTGCTAACAAAATATAGATGAGATGTGGCACTGGACAGGTGGGCACAGTTTACCCTGTGAGCCAAAGACACCCTCGCAGACAAATGACTACCATTGTGTATTCAGTGCTTACTGATAGCACAGTGTAATATCAAAAATTATGTTGATATAAAAAACCACAATTGCTATTTAGTGATGTCCACACAATGTGATGGTATATGAACAAAAAAACCTTAATAAGTCAGCCATAAACAAAAGGGGTTATATTCTTGATATTGGTCAAAAGTCCATCAATATAGCCAGTGACGTTGGATCTTGATACACCAAAAACTTTGAAAAACAGTGTCCCGTTACATTCATGTAGATCTTGTACTTGTAGAATTTCAATAAGCAGTGACAACACCGGAAAGAGAAGAAAAAACTTTCATAGTGTAATACTGTTGTGAAAAATATATAAAAACCCGTGAAAAATAACTATATAGTGGACAGAAAAACGATGACAACCCTTCACCATGGGGCACAGTTCACACTGACCCTTACCAGATCGTAAGACCCTCTCGAGGTCAAGTGCAGCCTTAAGGATGGTCAATATGGGCTTCGTTTTATAGCATCATGTTTTCCTCAGGTGAAACAAAAAAGAAAAAGCTTTTCATAGTGTGGATTGCATGGAGATAAATACAATCACCCGTGAAAAAAACACAACAACAAAAATACTGTGAGGGAGAGGAGTGCTGGTACCACCACCGGACGCACACACTGACCCTTACCAGATAATGAGATCCACTCTAGGATCAATGTAGGCAGCAAGGAGGTGAATGCACTGTGTAAGATGTATCAGAAACCAGTCCTCGATGTGTCACAGCATAAAGACAGAAGGAAACCAAAAATAGTGTGAAATCCTTAAAAAATTTATTCTAAAAAAAGCCAAAAATGCGCACTTACAAACAGATGCAAATTCAAGGCGATATATAAAAGATGCCGGCCGGCTTGTGGAACGCGGATGTCCCCTCGTGTTGTTGCGATGACGTGGGAACGTCTCCTCCCAACGTTTCGTCTTACAAAAGACTTGATCACGGGATAAGGACGACGCCCCACGTCATCGCATAAGAACCCTCTATGGGCGGAGCTGGCTTCACATGGACATAGCCCCGCCATATTGGATGAGGGATAAAGTAAGGGAAAGAAAGATTCATACCAGTATTTCCCATCTACACATAGGGTGAGAAAACTGATATAGAAAAACACGGTAAGCTAATCACATAAGCAGCCCCTGTCAATCGTGTCATAGCGTGGGAGCGGAAAAAAAACAAAAAATTACTTTTGAATGAGGAGCTCGCTCAACCCAGGCACTTATTAGAATGACACTGGAGCTCGGCGCGATACTAAAAAAAACAGATAAACAAAAAAGGTCATGTTAACATGTGAAACCAGTTCGAAGCCGCTGGTATATTATATGACTCACGGACTCAGTCATGCAACATATCTGACAACCAATGTTAGGCAATACACTTATACTGCAACAGGTAGACATGCATAATAGATCGCAAAGCGCTAAGTTACATATCACATATCACCCGTGCAATCTACCTGGCAAGCGAGGATAGGCAATGCACATATAATGAAACAGGTAGATATGCATTGTAAATTACAATATACTGCTAGATATCAGAAAAAGAAAAACAAATAAACCAAAAAAAATTATATTACATTATGGAACCAATGCAAGGCCGCTGATATAACGGACTATGTTAAGTAATATATCTAACAAACAATGTTAGACCATGCATTAATGCTGTACATTATAGATGTCTAACAGACAATGTTAGGCAATGCACCCATAATGTGCAATACAGATCATACTGCACTACATCGCATAACATTTATCACCCATGCAATATACCTGACCAGCAAGGTCAGGCAAAGCACTGGAAGTAATACAGGTAGAAATGCATTACGTATCACCATATGGTATGTCACATATCGCTTAAAACACATGAGGTAACAGGATGAGGACATATTTGGTTGTTGATACCTCAGGAGTTGTCTATGAAGCAATTCACATCCACTTCTATGTTAAGGCCATGTGGTTCGAAACATCTAAGAGTATGGATCCATGTCATTTCAGAGCGGGAAATACTCCTGACGAGATCACTTCCTCTCCAATGGGCCTGATATTTTTCAATCCCCATAAAAATGGTGCCCCTTGGGTCTTTATTGTGTGCAATGAGGAAATGCTTAGAGACCGAGTGGTCCGGGAAGCCACTGCATATATTGGTCAAATGCTCGTTTAGGCGTATGTGCAGTGGACGTTTTGTCCTACCCACATATTGTAGCCCGCACGGGCACTGGATCATGTATATGACTCCCACTGTAGAGCACGTTATGAAGGATTTGATCTGGTGAACCTTAGTTGAATACCTGGAACAAAAGCTGGAACAAATAATGATGTGGTCCATTATACTGGTAATTTTGAACCGGAATATAATGTTTTGACTCAAAATAGTTTTTTACCTTTAGGCGATATTGATAGCATGGGGAATGAGAATTCGTTCCCTAATTCCCATCATATCATGTCGTCCGCACCATATGAACTCGGTTATGGCGACCATTCTATGAACTTTGTCCAGCCTAATTGGGGTTTTCCCCGAGCTGGACAAGGGCTAAAAAGGTTGGCAGAGCTAAAAGAGGGGTCCGAGGGGGGAGGCACGCTAAGTCCCAAAAGACCAAAAATGTAACCAACTTTGGGATTTTTAATTTAAGTTCTCACGTTTTAACTGAACCCGAACTCCTCGTATTGGATAAAGGGTTGAAATATGCCCCCCTAAAAATATGAGTAAATTTAAAACTTATATGGATATCCATAGGTATGTTCGGAAATTAAATATCCAAAGGTACATATCATCCAACCCCTTTAGTCCTTCTACAGTGTCTGTCCACAATTATGTCCATTCTGGTTTGGCTAATGCTTCCACATACAATCCACCAGGACTATTACCGGCCTCTCTGAAGGTCTTTAGAGATCTATCCCTCAGGGATTTAGACAATATGCATGTCAAAAAAGTTCGGTGTAAATTGGATATAGAAATGGGTATAAAAACTCTTTGTGATAATAAGAATCTTGTGATCCGCCCCGCCGACAAAGGGGGGGGGGCATTGTAGTCCTAAACAAACAAGACTATTTACAGGAGATGTCCAACATCTTGAGCGATAGGGACACATATACCCCTCTCCCTCTAAATCCAGGAGAGAAGTACAGAAGGGCCTTAGTTGAGATTGTAAATAAGGGTTTTCGGTCTAATATACTTAACCTTAAGGAGAAATCCTTTTTAGTCCCCAAGGCTCCTCGTGTACCGATTATGTATTACCTGCCCAAGGTGCATAAGGACCCAATTTGCCCCCCGGGTCGCCCCATAGTCAGTGGCATTGACTCTGTGACGTCCCGGGTGGGCAAAATATATTGACTTTTACCTCCAGCCTTTGGTGAGGGCTATGCCTTCGTTTGTCAAGGATACCAGCCATATCATTGGTTTATTGGCTGGATTATCACTCCCCCCAAATGTATGGCTTGTGACCGCTGATGTTACATCACTATACACTATAATCCCCCATGAGGTGGGTTTAGAGGCAGTCTCATACTTTCTAAAGAGGGATTCAGGCCTTGTTGATGGGCAAATTTCGTTTATCATGGAATTGCTTCATTATGCAGCATCCCATAACTTTTTTTGGCACGATGGACGGTTCTATCGCCAGGATAGGGGAGTTGCTATGGGGGCTAAATATGCCCCTAGCCTGGCCAATTTATTTATGGCCAAGTGGGAGGAGGATGTGGTCGATGTGCCCTCCAGACCCCAGGTGCTCCTTTGGGCCAGGTACATCGATGACATCCTCCTCCTATGGGAGGGTAGCGAAAGTGACCTCACCCAGTTCATGCAATTCCTCAATACTAATGACATCGGGATTATTCTCAAGTATGAGGCAAACATGAAAACTATCAATTTTCTGGATTTAGTTATCACAAGAGAGGGAGACCAGCTGTCTACATCTACTTATTTTAAATCCACTGACCGAAATTCCTTTATCCCTCATGATAGTTGCCACCATGCCAGTTGGCTGAAGGCCGTCCCCAAGGGTCAATTTCTCCGATTGAGGAGAAATTGTAGTGATCAGGCGACTTTTTCAAAACAGGCTGAAATCTTGAATAAACAGTTCTTGGAGAAGGGCTATAGTCCCTCCTTCTTGACTGAGGCCTTGGCATCAGTAACCAACACTAATAGAGAGGCCATTTTGAAAAACAAACCTAAGTCCACCATGACAGACAAGTATAGATACCCTTTTGTGACAGACTATTCATGTCAGCATGCTACTATAAAGCACATTCTAAACAAACACTGGCATGTTCTTAAGAGTGACAGAATTCTGAATAATATCTTGCCTGATAAACCTCAGGTAGTGTTTAGGGGTGCTACATCGCTAAGGAACAAGTTGGCCCCCAATGTTTTGGATCCACCCAAGACTCTGTCTATGTTTTCATCCGATCTGAAGGGTTTCTTCAAATGTGGACGCTGTAAAGTGTGTATGGTGGCTAGTAACCACACTCCTAGGAGGTCTACCAGCTTTTGTTCCAAGTATTCAACTAAGGTTCACCAGATCAAATCCTTCATAACGTGCTCTACAGTGGGAGTCATATACATGATCCAGTGCCCGTGCGGGCTACAATATGTGGGTAGGACAAAACGTCCACTGCACATACGCCTAAACGAGCATTTGACCAATATATGCAGTGGCTTCCCGGACCACTCGGTCTCTCTAAGCATTTCCTCATTGCACACAATAAAGACCCAAGGGGCACCATTTTTATGGGGATTGAAAAATATCAGGCCCATTGGAGAGGAAGTGATCTCGTCAGGAGTATTTCCCGCTCTGAAATGACATGGATCCATACTCTTAGATGTTTCGAACCACATGGCCTTAACATAGAAGTGGATGTGAATTGCTTCATAGACAACTCCTGAGGTATCAACAACCAAATATGTCCTCATCCTGTTACCTCATGTGTGTTTTAAGCGTGATATGTGACATACCATATGGTGATACGTAATGCATTTCTACCTGTATTACTTCCAGTGCTTTGCCTGACCTTGCTGGTCAGGTATATTGCATGGGTGATAAATGTTATGCGATGTAGTGCAGTATGATCTGTATTGCACATTATGGGTGCATTGCCTAACATTGTCTGTTAGACATCTATAATGTACAGCATTAATGCATGGTCTAACATTGTTTGTTAGATATATTACTTAACATAGTCCGTTATATCAGCGGCCTTGCATTGGTTCCATAATGTAATATAATTTTTTTTGGTTTATTTGTTTTTCTTTTTCTGATATCTAGCAGTATATTGTAATTTACAATGCATATCTACCTGTTTCATTATATGTGCATTGCCTATCCTCGCTTGCCAGGTAGATTGCACGGGTGATATGTGATATGTAACTTAGCGCTTTGCGATCTATTATGCATGTCTACCTGTTGCAGTATAAGTGTATTGCCTAACATTGGTTGTCAGATATGTTGCAGTCCGTGAATCATATAATATACCAGCGGCTTCGAACTGGTTTCACATGTTAACATGACCTTTTTTGTTTATCTGTTTTTTTTAGTATCGCGCCGAGCTCCAGTGTCATTCTAATAAGTGCCTGGGTTGAGCGAGCTCCTCATTCAAAAGTAATTTTTGTTTTTTCCGCTCCCACGCTATGACACGATTGACAGGGGCTGCTTATGTGATTAGCTTACCGTGTTTTTCTATATCAGTTTTCTCACCCTATGTGTAGATGGGAAATACTGGTATGAATCTTTCTTTCCCTTACTTTATCCCTCATCCAATATGGCGGGGCTATGTCCATGTGAAGCCAGCTCCGCCCATAGAGGGTTCTTATGCGATGACGTGGGGCGTCGTCCTTATCCCGTGATCAAGTCTTTTGTAAGACGAAACGTTGGGAGGAGACGTTCCCACGTCATCGCAACAACACGAGGGGACATCCGCGTTCCACAAGCCGGCCGGCATCTTTTATATATCGCCTTGAATTTGCATCTGTTTGTAAGTGCGCATTTTTGGCTTTTTTTAGAATAAATTTTTTAAGGATTTCACACTATTTTTGGTTTCCTTCTGTCTTTATGCTGTGACACATCGAGGACTGGTTTCTGATACATCTTACACAGTGCATTCACCTCCTTGCTGCCTACATTGATCCTAGAGTGGATCTCATTATCTGGTAAGGGTCAGTGTGTGCGTCCGGTGGTGGTACCAGCACTCCTCTCCCTCACAGTATTCGTTTGTTGTTGTTTTTTTTCACGGGTGATTGTATTTATCTCCATGCAATCCACACTATGAAAAGCTTTTTCTTTTTTGTTTCACCTGAGGAAAACATGATGCTATAAAACGAAGCCCATATTGACCATCCTTAAGGCTGCACTTGACCTCGAGAGGGTCTTACGATCTGGTAAGGGTCAGTGTGAACTGTGCCCCATGGTGAAGGGTTGTCATCGTTTTTCTGTCCACTATATAGTTATTTTTCACGGGTTTTTATATATTTTTCACAACAGTATTACACTATGAAAGTTTTTTCTTCTCTTTCCGGTGTTGTCACTGCTTATTGAAATTCTACAAGTACAAGATCTACATGAATGTAACGGGACACTGTTTTTCAAATTTTTTGGTGTATCAAGATCCAACGTCACTGGCTATATTGATGGACTTTTGACCAATATCAAGAATATAACCCCTTTTGTTTATGGCTGACTTATTAAGGTTTTTTTGTTCATATACCATCACATTGTGTGGACATCACTAAATAGCAATTGTGGTTTTTTATATCAACATAATTTTTGATATTACACTGTGCTATCAGTAAGCACTGTCTCACGTTTAGCGCGACTCCCCCCCCTATTTTTAGTTTATTTTATGTTGTATAACATTTTTGAGTCGCAGCTTTTTATTTTTATTTGTTTATGTGGTATGCGCAATTTTCTTTCCTTTTACCATACCATTGTGTATTGCAGTGAAATTTGTTCTTATATGTTATCAACTGTGCCAACAAAATATAGATGAGATGTGGCGCTGGGCAGGTGGGCACAGTTTACGCTATGAGCCTGGGCACCTTACATTACACAGCACCCCATAGCTCTGGGCCCCTTTATATAGCACCCTGCACCACTGGACCCCTTTATATTACACAGCACCCTGCACCTCTAGTCTAGCTAAACTCAATACAGTGTATAAATATATATACAATACCTGGAATGCATATATATCCTCTACACACAGTAACTCTAACTGACTAGCCTGCCTGCCTGCCTGCCCTATCTAACCAAGATTAGAGAGAAAGAAAAAACAGACTGATTGATTAGCCCTAAAAAGGGCTGTTTGGGGTGCTGTCAGGACGCTGCTCTAACAGCAGAGATCAGATGAGTCTTTCAGGACTGGAGTACACTGGCCTAGCTATCGCTTTCCCTATAAAATCAGCAGCAGCAACACTGTCCCTCCTCTCACTAAGACTGCAGGTTCAGAATGAATCTAAAATGGATGCTGCCCCAGAGGTGGGAGGGTCAGGGAGGGAGGGTATGCTGCTGATTGGCTGGAATGTGTCTGCTGACTGTGAGGTACAGGGTCAAAGTTTGCTCAATGATGACGAATAGGGGGCGGGTCGAACATCGCATACGTTCGCCGCTGGCGGCGAGCGCGAACAAGCGATGTTCGCCAGCGAACCGTTCTATACATCTCTATATGCAAGCTCCGAGCATTTCCCCGGGTACTTGTACCCGGGGAAATGCTCCGATGCTTCACCCGATACTTGGGCAATCAGGGTGATCAGTGCGGCAGGGGAGTTACAAGCACTGATCTGCCCCCTTTTCAGCTGCTTTAGTTAAAGTTATACAGCGGTTATCGGTGATTGTAACTTCCCCCAAAGCCGCACTGATCATCGCTGACTGTCCCCGTGCTGTTCCCCTCCATCCTCAGTGCTGTCCCCCTCCGTCCTCAGTGGTGTCCTGCTCCGTGCTACTCTCCCCCCTTCGTGCAGCTCTCCCCCTGGATCTGTCAGGATGGAGAGCAGAGGTAGGAGCCACTAAATCCGGCCCCTACCTTTTCCGAATGAACAGAGTCAGTGATCACTGAGCATCGTAACCTGTGTTTACGATGCTTCAGTTTATGAATGGAGAGGAGCTGAAGCTGCAGAGAAAGGGACTGGGAAATCTGTGTTCTTAGTCCCTTTCTCTGTTTCAAAGGGGAGATGCCACTGTCACATGACATTAAAGAAAAGTATCGGTAATCAGTATCGGCGAGTACTTGGAAAAAAGTATCGGTACTTGTACTCGGTCTCAAAAAAGTGGTATCGAGACAACCCTACTTGTAATAGGGAAAAAGCATGACAGGACCTCTTCAGAAGGAGCAGGATTGCGCAGCTGCGTGATCCCAATGCGCTCCTGTCCCCCGGTTCTCGGATCGGCAGGAGGGCTCTGTAATTGGCCCTCCTGATCACATGATGTTCAATCATAGCCATCATGTAATGTAAACAACCATTGTAACAACGAATGGCTCCGCTTCTCCTCTCACAGAGCCTGTAAGTGAGGGGAAGGAGAACGGATCTGTGCGGCGAGCTGGGGATCAGTGTGCATGAGCTGTTTTTTTTACACACTGATCACCCAGCTAGTGTCCCCAACATAGTGAAAAACACCTGTCACACATCTGTCCCAGTAAACATCTGTCCAGTGGCGGCTGGTGCTCAAAATTTTTGGGGAGCGCAAACGAAAAAAAAAACATTGCAGCCTCACTGTGCCCATCACATGCAGCCACTGTGCCATCAATTGTCACCACTGTGCCATGCCATCAAACGCCACCACTGTGCCATCAATTGTCACCACTGTGCCATGCAACACAGCAACTGTGCCATCAATTGTCACCACTGTGCCATGCCACCAAATGCAGCCACTGTGCCATCAATTGTCACCACTGTGCCATGCCATCAAACACAGAAACTGTGCCATCAATTGTCACCACTGTGCCATGCCACCAAATGCAACCACTGTGCCATCAATTGTCACCACTGTGCCATGCCATCAAACGCCACCACTGTGCTATCAATTGTCACCACTGTGCCATGCCATCAAACACAGCCACTGTGCCATCAATTGTCACCACTGTGCCATGCCATCAAACACAGCAACTGTGCCATCAATTGTCACCACTGTGCCATGCCACCAAATGCAGCCACTGTGCCATCAATTGTCACCACTGTGCCATGCAACACAGCAACTGTGCCATCAATTGTCACCACTGTGCCATGCAACACAGCCACTGTGTCATCAATTGTCACCACTGTGCCATGCCATCAAACGCCACCACTGTGCCATCAATTGTCACCACTGTGCCATGCAATCAAACGCCACCACTGTGCCATCAATTGTCACCACTGTGCCATGCCATCAAACGCCACCACTGTGCCATCAATTGTCACCACTGTGCCATGCCATCAAACACAGCCACTGTGCCATCAATTGTCACCAATGTGCCATGCAACACAGCAACTGTGCCATCAATTGTCACCACTGTGCCATGCCACCAAATGCAGCCACTGTGCCATCAATTGTCACCACTGTGCCATGCCATCAAACGCCACCACTGTGCCATCAATTGTCACCACTGTGCCATGCCATGCAACACAGCAACTGTGCCATCAATTGTCACCACTGTGCCATGCCACCAAATGCAGCCACTGTGCCATCAATTGTCACCACTGTGCCATGCCATCAAACGCCACCACTGTGCCATCAATTGTCACCACTGTGCCATGCCATCAAACGCCACCACTGTGCCATCAATTGTCACCACTGTGCCATGCCATCAAACACAGCCACTGTGCCATCAATTGTCACCACTGTGCCATGCCATCAAATGCAGTCACTGTGCCATCAATTGTCACCACTGTGCCATGCCATCAAACGCCACCACTGTGCCATCAATTGTCACCACTGTGCCATGCCATCAAATGCAGTCACTGTGCCATGCCATCATATGGAGTCACTGTGCCATCAGTTGTCACCACTGTGCCATGCCATCAAATGCAGTCACTGTGCCATCAATTGTCACCACTGTGCCATGCCATCATATGGAGTCACTGTGTCATCAAGTGTCACCACTGTGCCCTTTAATTGTCACCACTGTACCCCATGCCACTGTGCTCATTGTTGCCTCTGTGCCCTTTGTCACTACTGTGCCCCATGCTGCCACTGTGCTCCATGCTGCCACTGTGCCCCATGATGCCCCTTTCCCTGTTAAAAAAAAACACTTACCTGACGCTTCCATGTCCTCCCTCCATGTCCTCCCTCGATGTCTTCTGCCGCCGTGGAGAAGCTTCAGCCAATCAGGTTCCTGATAACCAGAATCCGGGAACCTGATTGGCTGAAACGGCTGTCAGTCTAATGCAAGGACCGCAGATTGCCTGCGCTCCGAGCATAGACTTCCGGGAGCCGGAGGGCGGTACTGGAAAAGCCTATCAGAGCCACTGGCTTTGATAGGCAGTTCCCCTCAGCCAACCAGCTGCCGCTATTCAGGTAACCGGCGCCCTATGTCCGGTTATAGGAATAGACCAGGCAGCTGGCAACAACACACGTTCAATGCATTGAAGTGTGTTATTTGCGAGAGGGAGTGGCGCTGCAGCGCCCTCTATAGACGGCCGCCAGAACTTCGGCTAAAATGTCAAAATGACATTTTAGCCGAATAAAAGTTCTTAAAGGGCCCTTTTTTTTTTGTTTTTTTTTGTGACTGCGGGAGGGGGGGCGGCGCCCGTGCACCCATATGGGCGGGCCGCCACTGCATCTGTCCCACTGAACATTTGCCACATCTGTCAGTGATCATCTGTTGCACATCTGTCCGTGATCATCTGCCACATCTGTCTGTGATCATCTGCCACATCTAATTTCATTGTCCTGGTGCTCCAGTGCCTTCAAAAATGTAATAGGTACTTAGGAAATTAAATGTGTAATTCATGAATTTAAAACGCTTGACAGGGATACTTAGGCCGCGTACACACGACCGAGAAACTCATCGTTCCGCCCGTCGAGTTTCCCGTTCAGCTGTCAAAAAGCTTGTCGATCCAAATTTCCCCATAGAACAACGAGAAAATAGAGAACATGCTCTCTTTTTGGCTCGACGAGCTTCCTGACGGGTTGCTCGGCGAAAAGTGTACACACAACCGGTTTTCTCGGCAGAATACGTCTCCCATCGAGGTTCTCGCTGGATTCTGCCAAGAAACTCGGTCGTGTGTACGGGGCCTTAGATGTTGGGCCTCTGTATGTGGCCAGGCTGTGTAAAAGTCTCACACATGTGGTATCGTCATACTCATGAGGAGTAACATAATGTATTTAGGGGTGTGATTTTGTTTCTATGTGTTAGAAATATCTTATAAATTGACAACTTTGTGTAAAAAAAAAAAAAAAAAAAAGATTTTCCAAAAACTTGTGGGAAAAATGACATGTTCAAAAGACTCATTATGCCGCCTATAATATACATTGGGGTGCTATCTTTTCAAAATGGGCTCATTTTGTGGGCGTTTCTATTGTCCTTGTGCTCCAGGACCTTCAAAAATGTGATAGGTAGTCAGGAAACAAAATATGTAATTTATGCTCCTAGAACACCTAAAGGTGCTCCCTGCATGTTGGGCCAGGCTGTGAAAATGTCTCACACATGTGGTACCACCATACTCAGGAGGAATAGCAGAATATAGTTTGGGGTGTAATTAGAAGTATGAATATGCTGTGTGTGAGAAATAACTTGTTAATATGACAATTTTGTGGAAAAAAAATGATAAATTCTTAATTTTTCAAACAATTGTGGGAGAAAAATTGTAACTTCAAAGAACTCACTAGGCCTCTTACTAAATACCTTGGACTGTTATCTTTCCAAAAAGGGGTCATTTCGGGGTTATTGTAATGTCCTGACATTTTTAGGGCATCAATAAATTAGACCGTCAGTATATCAGGATTGATCAATACATACACTTATCGGGATTTTTTTTTTTACCAAAGACATGCAGCAGAATACATTCTGGCCTAAATTTAGGCTGAACGTTGATTTCAGTGAATTTCTTTGAACACAGAAAGTAGAACATATTGTTTGTTTGTTTTTTCAAAATTTTTGCTTACATGGCAAAAATAAAAACACCCCGTGGTGAATAAATACCACCACAAGAAAGCTCTATTTGTGTGAACAAAATGATAAAAATCTTATTTGGTTACAGTGTTGCATGACTGAGTAATAGTCACTCAAAGTGTGACAGCACAGAAAGCTGAAAATTGGTCTGGGAAGGAAGGGGGTGAAAGTGCCTGGTAATGAAATGGTTAAAATGTATCTTTTTCCAAACAAATTGAGTTTGAAAAACTGCTGTGCAAATACCGTATTTTTATCGGGGTATAGCGCGCACCCCTAAAGTTGCCGCCATTCCTGTGGAAAAAAAGTTTTTTGTACTTACAGTTTTGGTGTCTTGCGCGGCGTCCATCGGCGGCTTCGGGTGTCCTCTTCGTCCGGTCCGGCGTCCGTCTGCGGCTTCGGGTGTCCTCTTCGTCGGGTCCGGTGTCCGGTTCGGCGGGTCCGGCGACCTCGCAGCGTCCTCCTCGCTTTCCCGCGCCGAGTTTCAAATACTGCGCCGGCATATACCGAGCGCAGTACACTCGGGTATAGTCGGGCAGACTCGGCTCCTCTCGCGCTGACGTCCTGTACGTCCGGGATGTCAGCGCGAGAGGAGCCGAGTCTGCCCGACTATACCCGAGTGTACTGCGCTCGGTATATATCGGCGTATACCGCACACCCACGATTTTGCCCTGATTTTCAGGGCAAAAAAGTGCGCGGTATACGCCAATAAATACGGTACTGTGTGACATAACAAAATGCACCAACTGCCATTTTATTAGAAAAAGGTGATAACTGTGCCAACTCTATATTACTATATATGCTACCACTCCTACTTCAACAGCGAATATTCAATATTAACCACTTCAGCCCCGGACCATTTTGCTGGTCAAAGACCGGGCCACTTTTTGCGATTCGGCACTGTGTCGCTTTAACTGACAATTGCGCAGTCGTGCGACGTGGCTCCCAAACTAAATTAATGTCCTTTTTTCCGCACAAATAGAGATTTCTTTTGGTGGTATTTGATCACATCTGCGGTTTCTATTTTTTGCGCTATAAACAAAAATAGAGCGACAATTTTGAAAAAAATGCAATATTTATAACTTTTTGCTATATAAATATCCCCCAAAAAATATATATGAAGTTTAGGTCGATACGTGTTCTTCTACACATTTTTGGTAAAAAAAATCCCAATGAGCGATTATTCATTAGTTTGCGCAAGTTTTAGCGTTTACAAAATAGGGGGTAGTTTTATGGCATTTTTATTAATCATTTTTTAGTAATGGCGGCGATCAGCGATTTTTATCGTGACTGCGACATTATGGTGGACACATTGGACACTTTTGACACATTTTTGGGACCATTGTCATTTTTATAGCGATAATGCACTGGTTACTGTAAAAACGACACTGACAGTGAAGAGGTTAACCACTAGGTGGCGCTGTAGGGGTTAAGTGTGCCCTAGTGAGTGAGCACAGATGCACCATATCCTGTGTGCACCAGTTTTGGTAAATCTCCCCCCATAGTGTCAGAGGCGCAGCGGCGTCGGAGGCCTGTGTCTGTGTTCTGACTCCTGAATGAATGGAAACAAGCAAACATTCATTGATTGGCATGGGTAGGCTGCATTGATGGGCGCTGGTGTGCGGCAATTGATAGGTGCTGGTGAGGCTGCCTTGCTGGGCACTGGTGAGGCTGCATTGATGGGTGCTGGTGAGGCTGCATTGATGGGCGCTAGAAGGCTGCATTTGATGGGCACTGGTGGGGCTGCATTGAGGGGTGCTGGTGAGGCTGTATTTGATGGGCGCTGGTGAGGCTGCATTGATGGGCACTGGTGAGGCTGCATTTAATGGGCGCTGGTGAGGCTGCATTGTGGGGTGCTGGTGAGGCTGCATTTGAGGGGTGCTGGTGAGGCTGCATTGAGGGGTGCTGGTGAGGCTGCATTGAGGGGTGCTGGTGAGGCTGCATTGAGGGGTGCTGGTGAGGCTGCATTGAGGGGTGCTGGTGAGGCTGCATTGAGGGGTGCTGGTGAGGCTGCATTTGATGGGTGCTGGTGAGACTACATTTGAGGGGTGCTGGTGAGGCTGCATTGAGGGGTGCTGGTGAGGCTGCATTTGATGGGTGCTGGTGAGACTACATTTGATGGGTGCTGGTGAGGCTGCATTTGATGGGTGCTGGTGAGACTACATTTGATGGGTGCTGGTGAGGCTGCATTGAGGGGTGCTGATGAGGCTGCATTTGATGGGTGCTGGTGCGACTACATTTGATGGGTGCTGGTGAGGCTGCATTGAGGGGTGCTGGTGAGGCTGCATTGAGGGGTGCTGGTGAGGCTGCATTTGATGGGTGCTGGTGAGGCTGCATTTGATGGGTGCTGGTGAGGCTGCATTTGATGGGTGCTGGTGAGACTACATTTGAGGGGTGCTGGTGAGGCTGCATTGAGGGGTGCTGGTGAGGCTGCATTGAGGGGTGCTGGTGGGGCTGCATTTGATGGGTGCTGGTGAGACTACATTTGAGGGGTGCTGGTGAGGCTGCATTGATGGGCGCTGGTGAGGCTGCATTGAGGGGTGCTGGTGAGGCTGCATTGAGGGGTGCTGGTGAGGCTGCATTTGATGGGTGCTGGTGAGGCTGCATTTGATGGGTGCTGGTGAGGCTGCATTTGATGGGTGCTGGTGAGACTACATTTGAGGGGTGCTGGTGAGGCTGCATTGAGGGGTGCTGGTGAGGCTGCATTGAGGGGTGCTGGTGAGGGTGCATTGAGGGGTGCTGGTGGGGCTGCATTTGATGGGTGCTGGTGAGACTACATTTGAGGGGTGCTGGTGAGGCTGCATTGATGGGCGCTGGTGAGGCTGCATTGAGGGGTGCTGGTGAGGCTGCATTGAGGGGTGCTGGTGGGGCTGCATTTGATGGGTGCTGGTGAGGCTGCATTTGAGGGGTGCTGGTGAGGCTGCATTTGATGGGTGCTGGTGAGGCTGCATTTGATGGGTGCTGGTGAGGCTGCATTGAGGGGTGCTGGTGAGGCTGCATTGAGGGGTGCTGGTGAGGCTGCATTGATGGGCGCTGGTGAGGCTGCATTTGATGGGCGCTTCATTAAAAAGGTGGGATATACATGGGCGGGGTGGAGTCAGAGTGGAGTGTGGGGGGTGGTGACAAATGACCCCGATCTACATATAATAATAGTGATGGATCAGAGGCTCCGAGGATGACAGGTACTCTTCATACCACCATGACTAGTGCTGACCTTCCCTAGGTAACACGCACGCACATGACGGAGGAGGAATGCACCCCAAACATCAGAACACAATGGGCTGCACCTCACCCTTAGTGACAGCTATTCCAATACACAGACTGGGAACTTCCCATCCCCACCATCACTACACCTTTCTGACGTCACTTCACACCAATCACAGCCTGGCCACATACAGCACGTGGGCTCTGCAAACCTATCAGGCGCTGGCATTGCCATCCTGTGGCCTTAACCCTTCCCATCCCGGTGTCCGGCTACAGCTACACAAAAGAAAAGTGTATTAAATGACCGGAGCAAGCTTGCAATCCCAACCTCGTCCCAGCGACCTATCCAAGGCGGGCAGATATATGAACTCCAATCAAGGTGGAGAATGGTGGGGTTCTCTGAATTGATAGGCTGGCAGAAAGGCGCTGGCTCCTGCGAAGGGCAGCTGTCAGCCTGAGCTCCGCCCCTCAGTAGCTGTGACCCCGCCCTCACCAGTCAGGACCAAGGCGGCAGTCCCGGGAGACATGCGCCTGCCAGGGAACTGATTATATCCGCTTCTCCTGACTCCCCGCCGCCTCTCCTTACTAGACAGCCTGCTGCTTTCTAGAGCACGCCAAGCCTGCACAACTTGTCTCTCCCTCTCCTATATATATATATTTATATATCAAAATATAGTCAGCACAGGCCATGTGAGTGTACATCTATGTGTGGGGCACTGTATTACAATACAAATAGTGACTCATTGGAGCTGGTCACACGTTACAGCCTTCGGATCATGTCTCATCCATGCAGAAACAGGCTTGTGAAATAAAAATTGTCAGCTAGAGGAACCTCCTTGCCAGCCACCGGGAGGGTAGGGATGAGTGCCCACTGTGTCCAGGGATGAGTGCTCCCTGTGTCCATGGATGGGGTGTAGGGGAGGGATGAGTGCCCCCTGTGTCCATGGATGGGGTGTAGGGGAGGGATGAGTGCCCCCTGTGTCCATGGATGGGGTGTAGGGGAGGGATGAGTGTCCCCTGTGTCCATGGATGGGGTGTAGGGGAGGGATGAGTGCCCCCTGTGTCCATGGATGGGGTGTAGGGGAGGGATGAGTGTCCCCTGTGTCCATGGATGGGGTGTAGGGGAGGGATGAGTGCCCCCTGTGTCCATGGATGGGGTGTAGGGGAGGGATGAGTGCCCCCTGTGTCCATGGATGGGGTGTAGGGGAGGGATGAGTGCCCCCTGTGTCCATGGATGGGGTGTAGGGGAGGGATGAGTGCCCCCTGTGTCCATGGATGGGGTGTAGGGGAGGGATGAGTGCCCCCTGTGTCCATGGATGGGGTGTAGGGGATGGATGAGTGCCCCCTGTGTCCATGGATGGGGTGTAGGGGAGGGATGAGTGCCCCCTGTGTCCATGGATGGGTTGTAGGGGAGGGATGAGTGCCTCATGTGTCCATGGATGGGGTGTAGGGGAGGGATGAGTGCCCCCTGTGTCCATGGATGGGGTGTAGGGGAGGGATGAGTGCCCCCTGTGTCCATGGATGGGGTGTAGGGGAGGGATGAGTGTCCCCTGTGTCCATGGATGGGGTGTAGGGGAGGGATGAGTGCCCCCTGTGTCCATGGATGGGGTGTAGGGGAGGGATGAGTGCCCCCTGTGTCCATGGATGGGGTGTAGGGGAGGGATGAGTGCCCCCTGTGTCCATGGATGGGGTGTAGGGGATGGATGAGTGCCCCACTGTGTCCATGGATGGGGTGTAGGGGAGGGATGAGTGCCCCCTGTGTCCATGGATGGGGTGTAGGGGATGGATGAGTGCCCCCTGTGTCCATGGATGGGTTGTAGGGGAGGGATGAGTGCCTCATGTGTCCATGGATGGGGTGTAGGGTGGGGCGCTGGTGAGACTACATTTGATGGGCGCTGGTGAGGCTGCATTTGATGGGTGCTGGTGAGACTACATTTGATGGGCGCTGGTGAGGCTGCATTTGATGGGCGCTGGTGAGACTACATTTGATGGGCGCTGGTGAGGCTGCATTTGATGGGTGCTGGTGAGACTACATTTGATGGGCGCTGGTGAGGCTGCATTGATGGGCGCTGGTGAGGCTACATTTGATGGGTGCTGGTGAGGCTGCATTTGATGGGCGCTGGTGAGGCTACATTTGATGGGCGCTGGTGAGGCTGCATTGAGGGGTGCTGGTGAGGCTGCATTGAGGGGTGCTGGTGAGGCTGCATTTGATGGGCGCTGGTGAGGCTGCATTGAGGGGTGGGGATCACTGCCCCCTGTGTCCATGGATGGGGTGTAGGGCGGGGATCAGTGCCCCATGTATTCATAGATGGGGTGTAGGGTGGGGAACACTGGCTCCTGTGTCCATGGATTGGGTGTAGGGTGGGGAACATTGGCTCCTGTGTCCATGGATGGGGTGTAGGGTGGGAAACACTGGCTCCTGTGTCCATGGATGTGGTCTAGGGTGGGGATTACTGCCCCCTGTGTTCATGGATGGGGTGTAGTGTGAGGACCACTGCCTCCTGAGTGTGAATGGATGGGGTGTAGTGTGGGGATCACTGCCCCCTCTGTGTCTACAGATAGGGTGTAGTGTGGGGATCACTGCCCCCTGTGTGTCCATGGATGGGGTGTAGTGTGGGGATCACTGCCCCCTGTGTGTCCACGGATGGGGTGTAGTGTGGGGATCACTGCCCCCTGTACCCATAGATGGGATGTAGGGTGGGGAACACTGGCTCCTGTGTCCATGGATTGGGTGTTGGGTGGGTAACACTGGCTCCTGTGTCCATGGACGGGGTGTAGGGTGGGGAACACTGGCTCCTGTGTCCATGGATGGGGTGTAGGGTGGGGATCACTGCCCCATGTATTCATAGATGGGGTGTAGGGTGGGGAACACTGGCTCCTGTGTCCATGGATTGGGTGTAGGGTGGGGAACATTGGCTCCTGTGTCCATGGATGGGGTGTAGGGTGGGAAACACTGGCTCCTGTGTCCATGGATGGGGTGTAGGGTGGGAAACACTGGCTCCTGTGTCCATGGATGGGGTTTAGGGTGGGGAACACTGGCTCCTGTGTCCATGGATGGGGTGTAGGGTGGGGAACACAGGCTCCTGTGTCCATGGATGTGGTCTAGGGTGGGGATTACTGCCCCCTGTGTTCATGGATGGGGTGTAGTGTGAGGACCACTGCCTCCTGAGTGTGAATGGATGGGGTGTAGTGTGGGGATCACTGCCCCCTCTGTGTCTACAGATAGGGTGTAGTGTGGGGATCACTGCCCCCTGTGTGTCCATGGATGGGGTGTAGTGTGGGGATCACTGCCCCCTGTGTGTCCACGGATGGGGTGTAGTGTGGGGATCACTGCCCCCTGTACCCATAGATGGGATGTAGGGTGGGGAACACTGGCTCCTGTGTCCATGGATTGGGTGTTGGGTGGGTAACACTGGCTCCTGTGTCCATGGACGGGGTGTAGGGTGGGGAACACTGGCTCCTGTGTCCATGGATGGGGTGTAGGGTGGGGATCACTGCCCCCTGTGTTCATGGATGGGGTGTAGGGTGAGGATCACTGCCCCCTGTGTTCATGGATGGGTTGTAGGGTGGGGAACACTGGCTCATGTGTCCTTGGATAGGGGTGAAGGGTGGGGAAGAGTGCCCCCGGTGTTCATGGAAGGGATGTAGGGTGGGAATGAGTGCCCCCTGTGTCCATGGATGGGGTGTAGGGGAGGGATGAGTGCCCCCTGTGTCCATGGATGCGGTGTAGGGGAGGGATGAGTGCCCCCTGTGTCCATGGATGGGGTGTAGGGGAGGGATGAGTGTCCCCTGTGTCCATGGATGAGGTGTAGGGGAGGGATGAGTGCCCCCTGTGTCCATGGATGGGGTGTAGGGGAGGGATGAGTGCCCCCTGTGTCCATGGATGGGGTGTAGGGGAGGGATGAGTGCCCCCTGTGTCCATGAATGGGGTGTAGGGGATGGATGAGTGCCCTCTGTGTCCATGGATGAAGTGTAGGGGAGGGATGAGTGCCCCCTGTGTCCATGGATGGGGTGTAGGGGAGGGATGAGTGCCCCCTGTGTTCATGGAAGGGATGTAGGGTGGGGATGAGTGCCCCGTGTCCATGGATGGGGTGTAGGGGAGGGATGAGTGCCCCCTGTGTCCATGGATGCGGTGTAGGGGAGGGATGAGTGCCCCCTGTGTCCATGGATGGGGTGTAGGGGAGGGATGAGTGTCCCCTGTGTCCATGGATGAGGTGTAGGGGAGGGATGAGTGCCCCCTGTGTCCATGGATGGGGTGTAGGGGAGGGATGAGTGCCCCCTGTGTCCATGGATGGGGTGTAGGGGAGGGATGAGTGCCCCCTGTGTCCATGAATGGGGTGTAGGGGATGGATGAGTGCCCTCTGTGTCCATGGATGAAGTGTAGGGGAGGGATGAGTGTCCCCTGTGTCCATGGATGGGGTGTAGGGGATGGAAGAGTGCCCTCTGTGTCCATGGATGGGGTGTAGGGGAGGGATGAGTGCCTCATGTGTCCATGGATGGGGTTTAGGGTGGGGATCACTGCCCCCTGTGTCCATGGATGGGGTGTAGGGTGGGGATCAGTGCCCCCTGTGTTCATAGATGGGGTGTAGGGTGGGGAACACTGGCTCCTGTGTCCATGGATGGGGTGTAGTGTGAGGGTCACTGCCTCCTGAGTGTCAATGGATGGGCTGTAGGGTGGGGATCACTGCCCCCTGTGTGTCAATGGATGGGGTGTAGTGTGGGGATCACTGCACCCTCTGTGTCCACGGATGGGGTGTAGTGTGGGGATCACTGCCCCCTGTGTGTCCACGGATGGGGTGTAGGGTGGGGAACACTGGCTCCTGTGTCCATGGACGGGGTGTAGGGTGGGGAACACTGGCTCCTGTGTCCATGGATGGGGTGTAGGGTGGGGATCACTGCCCCCTGTGTTCATGGATGGGGTGTAGGGTGGGGAACACTGGCTCATGTGTCCTTGGATAGGGGCGTAGGGTGGGGAAGAGTGCCCCCGGTGTCCATGGAAGGGATGTAGGGTGGGGATGAGTGCCCCCTGTGTCCATGGATGGGCTGTAGGATGGGGATCACTGCCCCCCCCCCCCCCCCTGAGTGTCCACGGATGGGTTGTATCACTGTAAGATAGAAAGGTATTCAGTGCTGACACAATAATCAAAGAAATAAAAAGCTAACTTGCAAGCCAGCACTTAAGGTAAACTCATAAAATCCCTCAAGTAAAATCATAAAATAAAACAGTGCAGCGCAATATAAAAAATGAACCATATATGAATTAGACAGTGCAAATCAATGCAGTGCAATAATAAAATTGTCCATAAATCATTAGTGCATGTGAAGAAAGCACAAATGATAAAGTACAGTGTAGACGTTCTGACAGGTGACAAGGATCCCTCCACCACACACAGATTGGCCTCTCACCTCATCCACTCGACCTATAATAGGTCACAAAGCAGTAAACCCACAGTCAGGGTATGGATGGAAATCCTGCTCATCCGATCTGTCAGTATATACCGCATTTATCGGCGTATACCGCGCACTTTTTTGCCCTGAAAATCAGGGCAAAATCGTGGGTGTGCGAAATACGCCGATACCCGATTTCCCGCGCCGAGTTTGAATACTGCGCATGCATATACCGAGCGCAGTATATATAGTCGGGCAGGCTCGGCTCATGTGTCCATGGACGCCGCAGAAGGACGCCGGACCCGACGAAGAGGACACCCGAAGCCGCAGACGGACGCCAGACCCGACGAGGCCGCCGCGCAAGACACCAAAACTGTAAGTACAAAAATCTTTTTTTCCACAGGAGTGCAGGTCCACTTTAGGGGTGCACGCTATACGCCGGAGCGCAATACCCCGATAAATACGGTACTTAGCAATGCACCCACACTCGTGGTATAAAGCAAACTCCTGAACTTAAGCTGAACGCAATCAAAGGCACTCTATTGTGAGTACCAGCTTCAAAGCTGGTAGTGCTTTCTAACCAAAGCAACGGGTGACACCAGATGTGACTCCTCCCCCAGTATGCGTTATGTCCGTGGTTGGGACTTCTTCAGCGCGGGTTTGGATCACACCAATGGTTGACAACATTGATTTTTAACCAAAGCAATGGCGGCGGGTGAGGCCAGACGTGACTCCTCCCCCATACGTGTTATGTCCGTGGGCGGGACTTCTTCAGCACAGGGTTGCATGACACCATGGATGGGGTGTAGGGTGGGGATCAGTGCCCCCTGTGCCCACCGATGGGGTGTAGGGTGGGGATCACTGCCCCCTCTGTCCATGAATGGGGTGTAGGGTGGGGATCCCTGCCCCCTGTGTCCATGGATGGGGTGTAGGGTGGGGATTAGTGCCCTCTGTGTCCATGGGTGGGGTGTAGGGTGGGGATCGCTGCTCTCTGTCTCCATGGATGGGGTGTAGGGTTGGGATTGCTGCCTCCTGTGTCCATGAATGGGGTGTAGGGTGTGGATGACTGCCTCCAGTGTCCATGGATGGGGTGTAGGGTAAGGTTTGCTGTCCCCTGTGTCCATGGATGGGGTGTAGTGTGGGGATCGCTGTCCCCTGTATCCATGGATGGGGTGTAGGGTGGAGATCACTGCCCTGTGTATCCACGGATGGGGTGTAGATCACTGCCTCCTATGTCCATGGATGGGGTGTAGATCACTGCCCCTTGTATCTATGGATGGGGTGTAGGGTGGGGATTACTGCCCCCTGTGTCAATGGATGGGGTGTAGGGTGTGGATCACTGCCTCCTATGTCCATGGATAGAGTGTAGGATGGGGATTGCTGCCTCCTGTGTCCATGGATGGGGTGTAGGGTGGGGATCACTGCCCCCTGTGTCCATGGATGGGCTGAAGGGTGGGGATCAATGCCCTCTGTGTCCATGGATGGGGTGTAGGGTGGGGATCAGTGCCCCCTGTGTCCACAGATGGGGTGTAGGGTGGGGATCACTGCACGCTGTGTCCACGGATGGGGATCACTGCCCCCTGTGTCCACGGATGGGGTGTAGAGTGGGGATCAGTGCCCCCTGTGTGTGTCCATGGATGGGGTGTAGGGTGAAGATCACTGCCCCCTCTATCTATCGATGGGGTGTAGGGTGGAGATCACTGCCTTGAAATCCCTGCGTCCATGGATGGGGTGTAGGGTGTGTAACTGCCCCCTGTGTCCATGAATGGGGTGTAGGGTGGAGATCACTGCCCTTTGTGTCCATTGATGGGGTGTATGGTGGAAATCACTGCCCCCTGTGTCCATGGATGGGTGTAGATCTGTGCCCCCCTGTTATCTATGGATGGGGTGTAAATTGGTGCCCCCCTGTTATCTATGGATGGGGTGTAGATCTGTGCCAACCTCTTATCTATGAATTAAGTATAGATCTGTGCCCCGCTGTTATCTATGAATGTGGTGTAGATCTGTGTCCCTCTGTTATCCATGGATGGGGTGTATATCTGTGTCCCTCTGTTATCTATGGATGGGGTGTAGATCTGTGCCCCTCTGTTATCTATGGATGGGGTGTAGATATGTGCCCCACTGTTATCCATGGATGGGGTGTATATCTGTGTCCCTCTGTTATCTATGGATGGGGTGTAGATCTGTGCCCCTCTGTTATCTATGGATGGGGGGTAGATCTGTGCCCCTCTGTTATCTATGGATGGGGTGTAGATATGTGCCCCACTGTTATCCATAAATGGGCTGTAGATCTGTGCCCCACTGTTATCCATGGATGGGGTGTAGATCTGTGCCCCACTGTTATGCATGGATGGGGTGTAGATATGTGCCCCACTGTTATGCATGGATGGGGTGTAGATATGTGCCCCACTGTTATCCATGGATGGGGTGTAGATCTGTCCCCCCTGTTGTCCATGGATGGGGTGTAGATCTGTCCCCCCTGTTGTCCATGGGTGGGGTGTAGATCTGTCCCCCCCTGTTGTCCATGGATGGGGTGTAGATCTGTCCCCCCTGTTGTCCATGGATGGGGTGTAGATCTGTCCCCCCTGTTGTCCATGGGTGGGGTGTAGATCTGTCCCCCCCTGTTGTCCATGGGTGGGGTGTAGATCTGTCCCCCCCTGTTGTCCATGGGTGGGGTGTAGATCTGTCCCCCCTGTTGTCCATGGGTGGGGTGTAGATCTGTCCCCCCTGTTGTCCATGGGTGGGGTGTAGATCTGTCCCCCCTGTTGTCCATGGGTGGGGTGTAGATCTGTCCACCCTGTTGTGCATGGATGGAGTGTAGATCTTTTCCCCTTGTTGTCCATGGATGGGGTGTAGATCTGTGCCCCCCTGTTGTCCATGGATGGGGTGTAGATCTGTCCCCCCTGTTGTCCATGGGTGGGGTGTAGATCTGTGCCCCCCTGTTGTCCATGGATGGGGTGTAGATCTGTCCCCCCTGTTGTGCATGGATGGAGTGTAGATCTTTCCCCCTTGTTGTCCATGGATGGGGTGTAGATCTGTGCCCCCCTGTTGTCCATGGATGGGGTGTAGATTTGTCCCCCCTGTTGTCCATGGATGGGGTGTAGATCTGTCCCCCCCTGTTGTCCATGGATGGGGTGTAGATCTGTGCCCCCCTGTTGTCCATGGATGGGGTGTAGATTTGTCCCCCCTGTTGTCCATGGATGGGGTGTAGATCTGTGCCCCCTGTTATCTATGGATGGGGTAGATCATGTTCTCTGATCCTCGTAGCCCGGCCCATCCAGCAGTGGCCATGCAGCATTCCTCCCAGGATACCATCTCTCCTCCTCCTTCTCTCCCCCTCCCCTCCATCTGACATCACAGCCCCTCCCCTCCTCCCTGTCTCTGATTCCTGTCTCCTCCCCCCGGGGGTTGGTGTATCTGCTGTGTCCGGCGATCTCCGGCTTCTCCTGTCCCCGGTGTGCTCCTGTCTTGTCCCCTGGCTGCTGTCACCCGATGGGCTTGTCCCTTAGTAGTAGACTGTCCGATTCGGGGCTCCTCTGAGAGCCGCTATCCGTCCCCCCGGCACCATGAGGTCGATGCTCCGGAGGTTCCTGCGGATCTCTAACCGATCCATCTTCGCCTTTATCTTCTTCTTCTCGCTCTCCTCCTCCTGCCTCTACTTCATCTATGTGGCCCCCGGCATAGGTAAGTGAGGGGCCCGCCTGGGCAATGATGGCTTTAAAGGGGGGGGGGGCATCACACTTCAATAGGGCCTGCCACTCCTTACCGGATCACACCGCTGTCATATCCAGCATGGGACCCGGGGAGGGGATATACAGTATGTGTGTATATATTCAGAGGGATCATTGGATCTATGTGTATATAGAGGATAATCCGATCATTGGATCTATGTGTATATAGAGAATAATCAAATCATTGGATCTATGTGTATATAGAGAATAATCAGATCATTGGATCTATGTGTATATAGAGGATAATCAGTTCATTGGATCTATGTGTATATAGAGGATAATCCGATCATTGGATCTATGTGTATATAGAGAATAATCAGATCATTGGATCTATGTGTATATAGAGGATAATCAGATCTATGTGTGTGTATAGAGAGAATAATCAGAGGGATGAATGGATCTATGTGTGTATCTAGGGAATAATCATAGATCATTGGATCTATGTGTGTAGAGAGAATAATCAGATCATTGAAACTATGTGTATATAGAGGATAATCTGAGGCACCATTGGATCTATGTGTATATAGAGGATAATCTGAGGGACCATTGGATCCATGTGTATATAGAGGATAATCTGAGGGACCATTGGATCTATGTGTATATAGAGCATAATCTGAGGGACCATTGGATCTATGTGTATATAGAGCATAATCTGAGGGACCATTGGATCTATGTGTATATAGAGCATAATCTGAGGGACCATTGGATCTATGTGTATATAGAGCATAATCTGAGGGACCATTGGATCTATGTGTATATAGAGCATAATCTGAGGGACCATTGGATCTATGTGTATATAGAGCATAATCTGAGGGACCATTGGATCTATGTGTATATAGAGCATAATCTGAGGGACCATTGGATCTATGTGTATATAGAGCATAATCTGAGGGACCATTGGATCTATGTGTATATAGAATATAATCTGAGGGACCATTGGATCTATGTGTATATAGAGGATAATCTGAGGGACCATTGGATCTATGTGTATATAGAGGATAATCTGAGGGACCATTGGATCTATGTGTATATAGAGGATAATCTGAGGGACCATTGGATCTATGTGTATATAGAGGATAATCTGAGGGATCATTGGATCTATGTGTATAGAGAGGATAATCTGAGGGATCATTGGATCTGTGTGTGTGTATCTAGGAAATTATCAGAGATCATTGGATCTATGTGTATATAGAGAATAATCAGATCATTGGATCTACAGTTGGTGTGTATATCTAGGAAATTATCATAAGGATTATTTGATCTGTGTTTCTAGAGAATAATCAAATGGGTCATTGGATCTATGTATATCCAGATAATAATCACAGGGATCTAGGTGTATCTAGAGAATAATTAGAGGGATCATGGAATCTATGTGTATCTAGAAAGTAATCAGGGGGATCATTGGATCTATGTGTGTGTGTGTATATAGAGACTAGTCACTGTCAGGGGGGTTGTTGGATCTATATGTATATTGAGAATAATCAGGGGGATCATTGGATCTTTGTGTATTTAGTGAATAGTGAGGGGGGTTGTTGGATCTATGTGTATCTAAGAATAATGCAATGGATCTACGTGTGTGTAATACTTGAAATGAGGTATCTCCGTGTTCTGTGATCAGTAGATGTGCTCCATGTCCTTCCTGTGACATCACCCAGGAAAGACAATCCAGAGATGGTAGGATCTTTCTAGTCCTACAGTATAGATCTCTTCAATGAATGGGCTGTAGATCTAGGTACACATCTGCCAAGGTGAATTGAGTTGGCACAACAGGCCTGACTGCGGTGAGATTTCTGGTGCTAGCACACTGGTCTGACCATTGAATAAGACCACAGTGAGCTTCATTCTGTCATTCCTATGGCCCTATTTATTATGACAGCTGCGATTATTTATGTGGTGTTCTTTAGGGGTTGGCAAAATTGACTTTGTTGACCACTCAGTTGGCAGCAGCCGGGCATCCAGGATGAATGTGTGTGTTCATGTATGCAGTGATCAGTCATCCATGGTTATAGCTGAGCCTTCAGGGGCCAAACATGACAAAGATGCAGCCAATCAGCTTTCTAGACGGAAGACTTTTTGGGTCAGATTCATTGGTGTTCGTTCCCAACTTCCCACCATGCCAGTTTATCTGTGTGCGCTCTACGCACTATAATGCATGTCGGACACGTCCAAGCACGGCATCCTCTCATAATAAATAAATGTTTACATTTTGACACTTAATCGCTTAAAAAAATAAAATGTAAATATTTTGACAAAATGTGAAACTTGGACAAAACAATGAGCACAAAACTGGAGCCATTTCCAATTACAACCAATCAGATTTCACCTCTCATTTTATATGGAAATAACACAAGACTTCTACTTGGTCACTATGGACAGCCACTCAAATTGTATGCTTCATTTGAATTCATGTTGCTTTTCTCTAGAAAATGAAAGGTGAGAGCTGATTGGTTGCTCTTGGGATCTTCTCCAGTTTTGTGCGCCTTTTGTTTGCTTTTGGCTTTCTTAAAGAAAGTTTGAAAATGACGTGACTTTTGTTTGGAAATGGGTCATCTGCTTGTCATGTGATTGCGACTAGCAGAGCAGCTGATCGCACAACCTGAAGGGATTATCACATGGTGTAGTAGCTGTCAGGGGAACAATAAGGCGCTCATTTGTGACTACAGTCTTTGACGTTGATGGCAGAGAATTCAAAGCATGTTTGCACTTGTATGAATAGTGTGTTATAGGAAACATTTCTTTGCTCCCAAAGCAACAGGTTGAAGCCATTTCTCTGGATTGTCTCTATGGTTGCTATAGGCAACAAGTTCTTCTCTTACTTCAGCCCTGTGTGGTTGGTTCAGCAATGAAAACTGGGAGATGGGAATTAAATTCACAGAAGTTTTACCAAATCTATGTAATGTGATGACCCACCTAATATGATCCGCTCAATTCATTTTTATCCAATCGGGCAGGCCCTTGCACTACGTAGTTGTTGAAAGGCCTATAGGAGATTGTACAATCGCATTGTAACGTGGTGGGCAAATACGAGCAATATTTTTCTATTTGGAAGGCTTTGTGTGTTTTGGGGTGCAGACTATGAAGTCATCACATGCCACTTACCTCCTTTTATTAAAGCAGAAATCTGGGCAAATTAGTTTTCCCCATGCAATGGGGCTATGCCCACACTGTACCAGTTAAGTGCTTGTTTTGTTCTGGGGGCAGAGGACAGCTGAGATATACTTGCCTGACCTGCCAATCCTCCCCTAAGTCCAGAGAATGGACTGTTGCAGACATCCGCACGCTCCATAGACCGGAACCGGCCACTGCTGGACCGTGGGGGAGTGTTGTTTTCTGGAGGATCAGGTGAGTATGAGCTTTGTGCTTACCTGTAAAAAAAACAACAAGCAGCAGTTGACCATTTTATGGGGGTGCAGCCCTACTGCATGGGGAAACATTTTTTTTGACTGGAGCAAAAAAAAAAAAAAAAACGGGTTTTCTCATGCTGTTTCCGCACTGCACAGGTCAGCTTCTCTTTTTTGTCCCAGCACAAGAGCGGTCACTGTGGCTCCTGCCCCCCTAGTCTTGGGAAATGGACTGTTCCCAACATTATAACACCCATAGACCTGCCCTGGATGTGAAGACGTTTGGAACAGTCCACTGCTGGATTGTAGGGGAACGTCGTTTGCCATATGTCAGGTAAGTATACATCTTTCTCCTCACACCAAAACAAAACTAGTAGTAGTTGCCCCATGCAGTACAGGCACAGCCCCACTGCATGGATTTTTTTTAGTTTTTTTTTGCCTGGAGTTGGGCTTTAATGGCCCATTCACATTTAATGCACACAGAAACTCCAAATGCCTGTAACAGCTTGTAAACACGGTAACTCGGGTTTTAGTTGCATTTAGTTTACAGGCATTTTTAATTTTTGACTATTTAAAAAAAAAAAATGCTTCTAAATGTAAATGCGGCAAAACATTTTTAAACGTTGGTTACTAACTGTCAAGTTTAAAAAAGAAGGCAAAAGGAGTCACCGCTCTAGGTAGATCCTGTTTGTAATGAACCTCTTCTCCGAATCAGAAGCCACAGGTGCTGGCAATGCGTATAGCAATGAGGATGAAAGGAAACTTCTGGACAGCCACACTCCAAAAAATATTTTGCCTTTTAATAGTAAAATAGGATAAAAAAAAAACTACATGCCACAGCAGAGCAGACGCGTTTCACACTGTCAGTCAGTGCTTAATCATAGCTTAATTGATTAAGCACTGATTGACAGTGTGAAAAGCATCAGCTCTTTTGTCTGTTCTGCTGTGGCATGTATTTTTTTATCCTATTTTAGGCAAAATTTTTTTTGGAGTGTGGCTGTCCAGAATTTTTTTTTATTCTTGGGCTAGTCGTACCTACCTCGGTGGATGCAGCATCAGACTGATGCTGCAGCTGTCCCCTGGCGTCTCTGCACGGAAAACTGAGCCACGAACACTGCCAATGGCTCAGTTCTCACTCCTCCCTGAGCAGAGCGATGCTGACTACCAGTGCTTTTTGGAGCGCTGAGCCGTGGAGGGGTGGAGAGCGGGCATTTCAGTGGCTAGCTGAGACTGACATCAATCAAAGCAGCTGGCGGGTCCAGACTTGGGAAGTCGGGATGACGCGGTGCCTTGAGTGATGGCAGTGACACCAGCGGAGAGTGGACTTCAGACCGATCTTCGCTGAAAACTGATCACAGGAGTGCAAAAAAAATTGCACTACTGTGACTCGGAGGAGAAGCACAGCCTAAAAAGCTCAGCCTGGACTTCTTCTTTTAAATTGTTCAGGAAAGTTTGCAAAACTTCCCATGTATATTAAACCTTAGGCCGCGTACACACGTCCGAGAACCTCATCGGGCTAAACTCATCGTTCCGCCCGACGAGGTTCCCGATGAGCGGTCGGAAAAGCTCGTCGAGCCAAAGTCCTCATTGAACAACGAGGAAAAAGAGAGCATGCTCTCTTTTTTGGCTTGACGAGCTTCCCGACGGGACGCTCGTCGGAAGTGTACACACGACCGAGAACCTCGGCTGAATATGTCTCCCAGCGAGCTGGATTCTGCCGAGAAGCTCGGTCGTGTGTATGGGGCCTTAGACTGAAATCATGCATTTCTGCATGTTTACATGCGTCTTTATGGGCAATCTTCTCTTTTTTTTTTTTAAAGGCATGTTTCCTTTGATCTATTTGTTGTGGGTGAAAGGTGCATTGTAGTGCATTTTTATGCATGCACATTCACATATAAACTGTATTTAATGTGACCATGAGACAGAAAACAATTGTTTTCTATGTGCCATTGTAGTAACCTGCATTCATCCACTGAGGAAAATGCACATATTGTGAACAGGCCCTAAGGGACTGATGCATGAAAAGAATACCGACAAAAAGTATAGTTGCCCAGAGCAACCTTCCAAAATCCTTTGTGATGCAGAAAAGTATTGCTTGCTATGGGCATCTAGAATTGTTTCCCATAGCATGTATCATTCTTAAGGTGACCATGTATTTTCTATTTCCACGCTTTTTACACTTCAACCACTTGGGGCTCATGCACGTAGGGAAATGCATATGGGACAGCAGACGACAGAATTCAACACAGAAAGGAAAAAAAAACACATACCTCTTCAACTGGAAATCACTCAGATAATTTAAAGTTTGAGACACAGTCAGTAAAAAACCTAGGCATAAAAAACTGTCCCCCTTAACAAAGGTGACATTACCACATAATAATTAGCCGCAACGGATAGGGAGGGAGGGAACACCACAGCTTGTGCTTAGGGCCACTGTATTTTAGATTCCTCCCGTTCTTTTTCCAAACTGCCTAGATACTAAATCACCTGACCTACCTAGGAAAAAGTGACCAATAGAGCACCTTCCTTTTCTTTTCTTAAACTGACCTGTATATGGATTCATCAGGTAGTGTGCGGATATTCCGTCACTTCCTCGATGCAGCAATGTCTCCTAGGAGCTTTTGTCATTGTTCCCAGGAGACACTGCAGAGGTCTACCGCGAGTTATCGCAGGATTTAGAAAGAACTTGCTTCTTTCTAAATCCCGCGATAACTTGCGGCAGACCTCCGCAGTGTCTCCTGGGAACAATGACAAAAGCTCCCAGGAGACATTGCGGCATCGAGGAAGTGACGGAATAGCCGCACACTTCCCGATGAATCCATATATAGGAAGCAGCCAGTAACATAAAGGATTACTAAGGTACAGTGGATCGAAAAAAGCAAAAAAACATGCGGTTTAGTAATTATGCATATGAGCGTATCTTTTTTTTTTGGTGGGGGAGTGGATCTTGGGTGGGAGTTCCCACACTTTTTTCCCCAGGACTTGACCCCTGGTTAACAGGATACTTGAAACTCCGCTGCGCAATCCCATGAGGGAAGAGGGGGTTACAAACTGTTTTTCCCCCCTTTTCCTTTCATTCTCTGTATGCAAGGCATGTTCTTGCTGGTACAGCTATAGTAGAAGATCCTGTGTAAAATATGCCCCTATAGATGTCTATTAGGACATGAGGACATGGACACAGCCATTGTGTTCCAATGTGACATCTTTATGGGTACATGTCCCGGAACTCACCCAAGGTGCGTTTGGGGCCACACACCTGCACGGAGGTCATATTGGGGGACAGTGGCTGCGTCTTTGCAGCCGTGTGTCCCGGTAGACTATCTATGGGACTTCTGGGACAGAGATGCACCTAACACCCCTGCACCCCCGTGTCGGTAAAACAAGGCTGTGTGAATAAACCGTTAATTTTCTACTGGTTTACCTGCAATAAATATACTCCCGAATCCACCACTGACCTGGTGTGATCTGGTGGTGCACACCAGGTCCCGTGTTGTCATCTTCCTCCAACACAAGATGGCTCTCTTCTTGATTCTTACAGGCATCCCCCTGACGACACTGTGAGGTCCGTCCCTAGCGTTGTATATGCTTTTGCAGAAGTTTCCTGGGATAGTCGTGTTACAAATACTGGGAGGGAAGCATGCAGGTACTGGGTAATGTCATTCCCACCAGGCGAGAATGGAGGTCAGAAGAAGGGTGGGCCAGGAACTGAAGAAAAGGTAAATAAACACAAAATTATAACAGAGTTAAAAAATATATATATATATATATATATATATATATATATATATATATTCAGAGGGTTGCAGTAGTGTAAAGCGCTTTAAGGGACAAATTGTATCCAGTTTTCATAAAAACCATCAAATTATTCCTCACATTCTCTCCATTGGGAGAAATAAAAATAAGAATGTGTTGGGTGGTTGTGAACATCAAACAAGCCCCTCAGACGTTTGATGTATGAGGTCCAATGCATCCTATTTCTAGGTTAGCATTTATATTGCTAGTTGTTCTATATCACAGCAAAAAACTTGTCCCCGGTACTTTCCTTTTATATCGTAACTTTCAGGTTTAGAAATTTCAATGTGTTTCCTATTTTTTTTTTTCCATTGCTTTGTTATGCTTGTCTTTCAATCTCTATCCAGAAAAATTTCCTGGAGGCCTCTAATTACAGGAGCTTGTAAATAATCTTTATTATATAGTTACTGCAGCCCTCAAAAGAGTGTCTGTTAGGAGTACAGTGAAGCCTGAGAAACTCTGTATTCTGGCAACGCTTTTGGGCCATTATTTTTTTTTCTGATTACATTTTCTCTGTCAACTGTAACCATGATACTGAGGAGGGGGAAACACCTTCAAACTTTTAGGGGCAGTTCACCACAGACGCAGTTTTTTTTTCTGCACAGTGTTTTCCATGTATTTCAATGGCTCTAGTTAACACCATGCAGTCAGTTTCTGGTGCAGAAACTGACTGGAAACTGACTGCATGGTGTGAACTAGAGTCATTGGAATACATGGAAAACACTGTGCATGCATTTTGTGCAGAAAAAAAGCACACGGAACTGCGTCTGGTGTGAACTGGCTCTTAGTCATCTCTGAATTCTCTGTCTCGCTCAGTAAAAAAATGTCCACTGATGGAAGTGGGCTTTTCGAAAGTGTGCGTTTTTCCACAGTGAGGTTACCTTAGTCAAATGATGCATTGACTTCCTGTTCTGTTTGTCATGCAAATGCTGCTCGGGTGACTCATTTGAAATGTCAAGGAGGATTTTGTTAAATTCAGGCTGCTGCCTGTTTCCTAACCCTTGTGGGCTGACTTGTTGGGTTACCCTTGCATAATCTCTCGTACAATAAGTGGGTTGAGCATCCTTAGCCAGCTCCGTGAAGCAATATGAGCAATGTGCAACCTGCTAAGGTCATTATTCAACCTTGCTAAAGCACTGCAGATGGGAAATTTGTATTTCTTCTTGTTTTTTCCTCACCTAAAGTTGCCTCTATCACCCTGTGAAGAAAGATATGACCTGAGCTAATTGTCTTAAAATAATACACGTTTTATAGGACCTGGTGACATTGCCTCATCGCTTCTCTGCTTTTTGGCTAAGATCAAGTTATCTGTTCATACTGTATTAGTGATCCAGTGGAGGCGCTCTGCTACTATCCTGACCTGACCAAGGTTGGGGGGATGGCAATGCCAATCTGCTGGAGTGATGGCTTGGAAGGTTAGTACTGACTGGAACAGAAACCGGGGCGCCCACAGGCAGTTGAGGCACGGGAGTAATTCCCCCCCCCCCCCCCCCCCGGGAAAGCTGGAAGAGCCCATTACCTCCTGATCTGACCTTGTCTGGCCATGGGCTGGGAAGGCAGAGGGTCTGCATGCCTGTGCCTCCTGGGAGTGGTCGCCCTAGGGGTGCTTTTAGTAACACTAGGGTGTGGAACCCCACGGTGTGAAGCAAGCACATGGTCACAGCACTAACATGCTTTGCCCTTGCACTGCACTTCATGGGCTGGGCCTTCTGGCTTAAGTCCAGGGCAATTTTTGCTAGCCAGGCCTCGGGGCCAGCCAGTGCACAATTTGGCACGGCCACTTTATTTTTATTTTTCACCCACTGTTTGTCACCTTTCACTTTTGTGTGTGTTTTTTCACTGAATGAAGGGTGCAAGTCCTCAGGCTTACCCTGATGTCCAAGGGGAGGATCTGTGGCCTTCTGGTTCCTTTCCCCCTGCTTCTGGGGGGTCTCTCTTCAGGCGCGCTTCCCTTCCCTAGTACTTGGGGATGGCTTCAGCTGTCCCAGAGGAAAGGGGTCTGGCAGGCCTTCTGGCTAGGCAGACCATGAAAACCTATGTCCCCGTCAGGAGCCTTGTGTGCCGGGGGTCAGGGTATGAGTCCTCAGGGGTGGACAAGAGCACACCCTTGGTTGCACTTTTATTGAGTGTGTTCACATGCATTTTTTTCGTTCTAGGTTTTGCACCACCGCGAAAAAAAAAAAAAGGAAAAAAGGACAGTTTGAATCAGCTTCTCCCCTGAGGGGGCTGCTTTGTCTGTTATCTTCTTAATTGCCCCCTATGTCATCAGGAGCTAATATAAAACCAGCATAGTAGTGGCTTCCCTGTTGAGGGGCATTTATAATGACAGAGGTGTCTCTAGTGGAAGGACAGTCTCTGTCACAAGAGGTTTCTGTAGTGTTGGTGACACCTTGGTGGTTATGTGTATATATAAATGCATGATCAATGCATGTATAAATATATTCCTCTGAAGAAATGGTGTCTGTTCCAAGAAACATATATCAGGAATTTTACAATGGACACTTTAGAAACTATTTTTACATGGCTATTCATTTAAGGAAAAACTTGACGCGCCGGCATAAGTGTGAACGGGAGTGTAAGACCCTTTTCACACTAAGGTGCTTTTCAGGCACTTTTGCGCCAAAAAAAAAAAAAAAAAAACTCCTGCAAGCAGCCTCTTTGGAGTGCAAAAAAGCACCCCAAAAGGACCTCTCTTTATTTAAATGAATGGGAAGTGCCTCAGAAGCACCTCAAAATGGTTCTTGCAGCAGTTTACGTCACATGACCTTCAAAAAAACATACCGCTAATGCCTCAAAAGCGCTTGAAAAGTGCCTGAAAAGCTCTGAAAAGGCCATCAACACTTTATAGGCAGTTTTCAATTGCCTCAGTGTGAAAGGGGTCTAAAAGCTGCTGTGTCGGAGAGCCGAAGGTCCAGCATTGGGGAACGGGAAGTCTAGTGATAGCAGTACACCCGACACTCTGTGAAAATGTTTGGCTTAACCCTTCATAAGCCAGCATTATTTTTTTTAAACTGCTGCAATTCTTGGGGTTCTCCTTTACGTGAGTATTCAAGTATGTGAAAGCATTTGTTACAGTAACTACAAAAAAGTAAATGTTTACAGGATTCTGTGATGTCGGAACACAGCCATATAGTCCTTAAAGTGGAGTTTTTTTATCCCAAAATAATTTTTTCATTATTGTGCTCATTAGACCTAAAAAAGGAAAGAGAATTTTTTTTTTACTCATCTAGAAATGCCTGTTGCTATGCGGTCCCACAAAATCTGCCTTTGAAATCACCTAGGATTCTGACATCATATCCCTCTAAAGCTCCTGGGAAATGTGTGTCATCATTTCCCAGGATGCAGTGCGCTACCCAATTATCACTTCCCATCCAAGACTTCCAGGAAGTAAGTGCTTGTGGGCTTCACAATGCCCACAAGCAAAATGACAATGGTGTGAACATAGTTTATAAACTATCTTTTTTGAATAACTATGCGGAGCGGTGGCGGATTCTAAAATAGTAAGTGACCGGATTTATATTATAAAAACCCATGATGAAAGGACATACATTTAAAAAATGCTAATTGTGGTTGGAACCCCACTTTAAATAGTAATAGTATACAAGACTTTTATGGAGGATCAGAACAGCAAGCGACCCGCTGTGATTGCTGTGCTCCAACCCCCCACCACCTGACCTTTAGCTGTGACATCACTGTCAGAGACTGAATGTAAGTGACTTTTTTTTAAGAACAAAGCAGCAGCCACTAGTTAGCAGAGTGGCGGCAAAAACAGACGGGGCTTCACAAACTGATGCCTCACTTTGTGGGTACCCTCTGTAGCATTTTGTGGGCTCTACCACTGCCAAATATGACCCATTCACGTCAATGGGGCTGTGTTGCAATCACAAGCCAGACAATAGCAGTATTGCCTCCTAAATGCCTATCGTCAACAATCCACCATGGATCACTTTTCAGATGAGCGCCAGGGGCTGCTGCAGGTGTAAACGAGCCCTAGGGAGTATTTTCTTTTTCATTTTGAACAGAATGAGGAAGAGTTACAATTTCTGTAAGGTTATTTCCTTCTGTGATACAATAATCTCTTTACAAGAAATGAAGCAGTGTGATTGTCACAGGGACAGGAAGGCACAAGCAAGAATAAAACATTATCAGAAGTTCTATTCATTCCTCCATTTTATCTGCGTCCGCACTGGAGAGATTTCCTATCACTTTCTCTATGGACAAGAGTTAAAGGCCCTTCCCCTGTGCATTCTCCATTTTCCTTAAACTTAAAGTGATTGTAAACATGGTATACTAACCTGCTCTGTGCAATGGTTTTGCACAGAGCAGCCCCAATCCTCCTTCACTGGCGCTCCTGGCTTCTCCCCCCTGCCCAGTGCCCCCCATAGCAAGCTGCTTTCTACAAGGACATTCGTGCCAGCTTAATCCCAAGCCATGCTTTGTGTGTCCATTGAGCCACACAGCGTGGCTCGCCGCCCCCAGCACTTGCTTCTGCCTCTGTCCGGGGAGGAATGAGAGAGCCGCCGCTCTCGGGCGCAGCTCTGGATCGAGATCAGGCGCAGGTAAGTATAAGGGGGAGAGCTGCACACAGAATGCATTAAGGGAAAAAACATTCTAACTTTAAAACCAATTTAATACCTCCTTAGAGACAGCTGCCATCTTGAGCAGAGTGCTGATAAGTAGGGCAGCGCTTATGTACACAGATCTACAGTAAGATTTTTTTGAGCAAGTCACGTAAAAAATTAGCAAGTGATTGATGAATGCAATTATTGTGACAGATCAGCATTGCCAGAAAATTGATGTGTGGAGTCTCCTCTCTAGCCAAACTTTTTTATTTTATTTTGTACTCCAATGAGCTGTGGGCTGGGCAATATCAAACCCGCAGCCTGCCTGTTTATGTAAGTAGCGGGTGGAAACGATCCGGCCTGCAGCGCTTTGGAGTAAAATAAAAAGAATGAGTTTGGCATTCAACTAAAAAATGATTTTGGAGGATGCCAGAGCTCATCTCTAGTGTTCAGCCGTCTTACGTTGTGAAAGAGGTGCTACATTTTGTATAATGAGAAAAAAAAAAAATCTCCATACACCAATTTTTTGCCAAATTAATCTATTACAATGTTTGCTTTCATAATCATTTCTTCTGAAAAGACTTGCCCAAGATGCATGTGCACGCAGCTCTGACAGGTATGACATTCCCTTTAGCTAGATGTTTCATTTTGATGTTGTGTAATACTATCATGAAGGACAAAACCAGAGAACATTCCATAGCTCAACTCGCCAACCAAATTAACCTGTCCAACAGTCTGCGTTAAAAACAGGGATCTAGTTGGCACACGTTTTGTAAGCGCATGCATAAGTGGCAGGCCACTTCACGGCACCCTGTGTATTGCTTGGAGTCCACAGCTTGCAGAGCTTGAATTCATTGAATGAGTTTACCAAAAATGTAATTATTGCAGAAAATACAGCCTCTTGATACATAACTAAGCTCCATTCCATGCTGAATAAACTAAATTGTTAAAGGGGTGTTCCAGCCAAAATGTATGTTTATTAAAAGTCAGCAGCTACAAAAAGTGTAGCTGCTGGCTTTTAATAAACAGACACTTACCTGCTCCAGCATTCCAGCGACGCGCTGGCTGGGGCTCCGCTCCTCCCCCCCCCCCTCCCCGGCCGGCAACGTCATTGATACTGTGGGCACCTGGCCGTGACAGCTTTTGGCTTCACGGCCGGGCACCCACTGCGCATGCACGCGCGGTGCGGGCCGGCGCTGCGCCGTCCCATTGGACAGGCGATCGCCTAGGACCTGTCGTGTCCTAGGCGAACGCCTACAGGGAGGGGCTGCTCTAGGCGATTAAGCTTAATCGCCTAACCAGCCCCTCGGTGGAAGGAGAAAGTGGGACAGGAAGTCCCACTCCTCCTGAAGCCCCCACTCCCCCCCAAAAAAATGACATGCCAAATGTGGCATGTAAGGGGGTGAGGAGTGGGATAAGCGGAAGTTCCAATTTTGGGTGGTACTCCGCTTTAATGTTTTTTAAATAGAAAAATATATTTTAGATCATCTTTTTTTTTTTTTTTACTCCAAAAGCATTGGATTAAAATACATTTAATATACATTAAAAAAAATAGATTTAAAGCGGAGCCCTGCCCAAAATTGTGTTAATTAAAAAACAGCAGCTACACATACTGCAGCTTTTAATAATAGGACACATGCCTGTCCTGGAGTCCAGCGATGTCGGCACCGCAGCTGATGTTTCCATCGGCTGTCGGGTGCTGCCACCGCCATTGTGGGTAAGGGAGGCGGCAGTGTAGCCTTTCGGCTTTGCGCCGGGATCACCTACTGCGCATGTGCAAGGCCCACTCCTCTCTCCTACTGGCCCAGCGATAGAGGGAGGAGGAGGGAGCCCCAGCCGTGATGTCGGTATCTGCGGCTCCCAGAAGTGGGAAAGGATACCTGTCAAAGATGGGTATCTTGGAAGGTCACAATTGTGGCACGGGGGGGGGGAGGAATCGGATGAGCAAGGTGGAACGCTGCTTTAAAAAACTGTTTTTTTTTTTTTTTTTTAAATCATTGATTTATATCCACCCTTGGTTTATCCTCAGAATATGGGACCACAAAGATGTGAGGGGACCTTTTTTTAAAGTAAACTTGAAGATCCTATAGGGTTGTTGCCGGCCTATTTTTGAAAATGCTACTTGCCTGGTTAATATACTTATCCCGATTCTTTTTAAAACGTTTTGAGTCACTAACCTAGAAGTGCGCACATCTGGAAAATCGGAAAAAAAGCAGGCACTGTCTGTGTGTTTTTAGATAAGCAACTCCTTTTTTAAGTTTAGAGTGGCAGCATAATGGCCAGGCCACTAGCAGTAGGGGAGGTCAGCAGTAGCAGTTTCCATGTTTGTATCCTGACGTGTTTCTTGTAACCTAGCCCAAATCCTAAACCTATCATTAAAGTGAAATCTCACTTTTAACCATACACCACACTTAATACTAAGCCTTAGGGCTCGGTGACATCAGTGTCCGCGGTGAGCTCACAGGTACGGGTGTTCTCAGGGACGACTAGAGCTGATGCACTGATTCTGGTTCCTCACCATTTACATTTTTGTTTAGAACTTTGTTGAAATGTGCAATTGACTCCATTGGCCAATTGTTTCGCATTGCGCTGTGCTGAAGAATACAAGTTCTGCATGCTGTTTGCAGCACATGCCAACATAGTGCAGTGGTATGAACTGGCCTAATAGAGAACAAGCCTTTTTTTACTTGTCTTGCATTGGGCTTGTGCTGAACAAGGTTACCTGGCACAGTCCTAACACTGGTGTGAACAAGCCCTTAACATGAATTGAACCTCACTACATGAAACTTTATCTCTAAACCATAGATATCAAACACAAGGCCCGCGGGCCGAATCCGGCCCTCCAGGCTATTTCATGTGGCCCTCGCACCTCTTCTGCAGCTGCAGGATCCTTAATTTCTGCTTTTAAGCAATGCATCCATCTTCTTCCCAGCAGCAGCATAAGGAAAGGGGGTGCATAATGATGTAAGGGATTAAACTTCTAATGGTGGGGTGTCTCGGCATCTAATGTAAGGGGAGGGGATGCACTGGACATCTAATTTTACAGATACAACCGGCTCTTTTGAGGGCAATCATAATGCTGATGAGGCCCACAATGAAATTGAGTTTGACACCCCTGCTCTAAACAATAATGACTCCTAAAGATCCATGCCAGGCCACACATGAAAGCAATGGGTGAGCTGCTAATGCTATCAAGTAAACACTGTAGTTTTGCTAATCTCAGAAAATTGTTGTTTGCTCTAATCCTAGTTAATTCAGTAATCCACTGCAACCAGACTTCCATAGACCATTTAACAAGTGCAGTAAGATTGTGCTTTTTGCTGTTCGTGTTGTGTGACCTGATCGCTAAGTGCCTCCTGGGTTACTAGTCATTTTCAAGCTTCCAAGGCCTGTGGCTGGCACAAGTAGTAGTGGGTGTTCTGGCATATAAAGTAGCCCTGTTTTCAGGACCACCAGAATACTGACATAAAATTAATAAGATTGATTTGTACAGTGCAGCAATCACAGGATGAAAAAACAAAGTACTGAACATGTGGACTATGCCTCTTCTACTATCTCAAGGTTTTATTCCCAGACTGGAGTTTTCCTTGAACCCAATAGTTATAAAGGTTGTTGTCTTATAATGCTGACAGTAACCTTGAAATTGTAATGTAAATTCAAACACAGTCATCAACACATTTTGCCTAAGTGCCGGTTCACACAGGGGCAACACACTTCAGCGAGACAACTTCAGCGCGACTTGGAGCAACTTGCAACGCAACTTGGTTACCTCCAGGACGGGCGACTTTGGCTGTGGCCAATCACAGAATAATCGGCTCTGTGGGAGGGAGGGGTTTGCCTGAGAAAACTATTTTCTCTTCCTGTAAAGTTGCTTCAGTTAAGATGGAGGTCCGACTTTGGAGGCGACTTCCATTGAAATCAATGGGCCAGATTCAGGTAGATGGGAGCATCTTTGCTCTGGAGTAACGCATCTCATTTGCGTTACGCTGCTGAAATTTTAGGAGCAAGTGCTGTTATTCAGGAAGCACTTTCTCCTAAAGTTGCGGCAGCGCATCGCAAATGAGCCGGCGGAATTCAAATTGGGCGGGTACGGGGCGTGTAGTATTCTAACTAAGCGCGATCCCGCCGCCAACGTACTGCGCATGTGTCGAGTGTCCAAACATCCCCGTGCGCATTCTCCAAATTCTGTGAATGAACGTCAATGACGTCACATTCCCATTCATGAACTTTTTACGCAAGCGACGTGATTTTTTTTTTTCCCGACGCGATGACGACGCCTATACCTAACATAGGATACTCCAACCCCATGTAGGTATATCTATGCGCCGCGTATCCCGTCCGGAAACGTCGTACCGTCATTGCGTCGCGCCGGAATTCGATCGTGAATTGCCGATTTCCGCTCATTAACATATTTTTTGAGCGTAAATCGGCGGGAACGCCCCCGGCGCCATTTTTAAGTTGAAGTAACGATGCGATGGCGAAACTCAGTTACGCTGCTCGCATCGGAGCTTCAACCCGGCGTTTCTTGTTTTCTGGTTACAGAAAACAGAAACGCCGGCTCAAAGTCACAGTTAGGCTGGCGGATCACTGGATCCGCCAGCCTAAGTGTTCCTGAATCTGGCCCAATGGGTACAAGTTGCCTAGAAGTCGACTTGAAGTAGTACAGGAACCTTTTCTGAAGTCGGAGCGACTTCAGTAGTGTACATTAAGACGGCTCTCGTTCACATCAATGGAATTTCTCATGTCAGCGACTTGCGGCGACACACGTTGGATCCCAAAATAATAACATTAAAATTATTGTCAATCTACCTATCTATGAAAACGCCTTTGATCGTGCTTCCTGATACTTCTCTGAATGCATGTGCTCTATAGATATTATTTTAGGGCTTCTGACATCGAGTCTGTAATATATGAGGGGTCACAAAGTTCCACTTCTAAGGTTGTTTTAGGGTGAGAACGTGACCTTAAAATATTTTAAGGCTGCCCATTCATTTCAAAGTCTTGAAATGAATGGGCAGGGGGAGTTTTGGAGCGCCTTTTGAAGTGCTCCAAACTCGCTCCAAAGATGCTGCTTGCGGTCCCACAAGCACACCGCCCGACTGTAAAAGCACTCATGTAAATGAATGGGAGGCTTGAAAACTGCCTCAGTGTGAAAGGGGTCCAACTAGGGCACAGGTGTCAAACACAAGGCTGGATTCCCCGTGGTAGTCAGAACCCGGAAGTGGTGCAAATACCTGTCTCAGGCAGGTATCTGCACCTCCCTCCCCCTGAAAGGTGCCAAATGTGACAAAAAGCAGAGGTTCATTTTTTGTGTGAGCCTCCGTCTTAACTGCCTGCGAGTCAAGTACGATGTGGGAACCCACAGTGTATTTGCAGGGTTCCCGCATCACACCAGTGGTTCTGAGGCAAATGTATTGCAGATAATTTACCAAGTGAGTTTAATGAGTTTAATTACCACCTTAATTAGCCACAGGACTTGGGTAATTAGTATGTGTTCAGTTTTAAAGGGATGAGGTGCCAACCCTAACACACCAGTGGCCGTGCGATAAATGTGACTTGATGGTGTGAACTGTGAATGAGCCTTAAAGCATAAGTGCATTTTAAAACAAGTTCTCTTCTCCTTTTCGACCCTTTGCCCAAACCTAACCCATCTTCCTCCTCCTACAGATGCATACTTACCTTGGTCTGATGGCCGCAGCTTCTAGTGATTGTTTATATCTCGTCCAACCCTTTGTAATCAGACCTGTTGACTTCTTTGGGTCGGTGACCTAAGGCCACAGATTACAGGAACCCCCCCCCCCCCACACACACATAGAAGTCTGGGGCTGTAATGCACAGGCGCAGCCAGGATGTAAACAAACACTGAAGGCCGCAGCCACCATTTTGAGGTAAGTATGCATCTGTCGAGGGGGAGTCTGGGTTAGGATCGGTCAGGGCAAAGGGGCAACAATAATAAGTGCCTTTTGTCTTATAGAACATTATCCTTTAAAAGCAGAAATGAAGCCAAAAAGATGAATTGAACATGGCTTTGTATATGCTTTGTTGACATTGGTAAAAATAGAATATTAATTGGAATGATAGAAATGGTTTCAATGCACATTCCTGGTGAATTCGGAGCACACAGGTGTCATGAGTTCAGGGGCGTGCTGCTACTGACGCATCACTTCTCAGTAAGAATGTATCCTCATTCTTGTGGCATTCCAGATCTCATTCACGAGGCAATTCAGATCTGTTGTCTATTGATTTTTGTTAATGTCTCAGACAAGTGAAGGAGCCATTACCTGGAATCCTATGTTCACTTCCTGCTTGTGCAATATTAGCACCTGAAATAGACAGCGTGTCACGATGATTTGTGTGTGGAATGTTACAAACCTTTCCGTATATAAAACGTTGGCCTAAACCTAAAAACTCAAAATCAAGGATTTAAATGTAAAACCAATCTAAACCCACTACAGTTAAGCGATAGCTGTTCTTTTTATAAAAAAAGCTTTTGTTGGGGGGTGCTGCTTTTTATACCATTTTTTTTCATTTATTTTATTTGTGTTTCTGAACACACTTATTTTTTAGCCTATGGGGTTGATTTACTAAAGGCAAATAGACTGTGCAGTTTGCACTCAGCAAGGGCATTTGCTTCATATAAGGCAAAGGTCCACTGACTTTCATTATCCAATCATGTGCAAGCAAAAATGCTGCTTTTGTTTTTTTGTTTTTCTTACCTTGCACGTGATTGGGTATTCTTTGCGACATGAAGCTTGACCTACACATTGTGACATCTAGGGGTAGAGTTACAAAAGGCAAATAGACTGTGCACTTGCTGCAGAGCCTAGTAAAGGAGCAAAAGCTCTGCTGACTTCAAGAAAGGAGGAGGGGCTGGAAATGTCGTAGGTCAGCAATGTTAAAGGGTCACTAAAGGAAAACAAACTTTTTGCTGAAATGACTGTTTACAGGGTATAGAGACATAAAAGTTAACTGATTCCTTTTCAAAATGATTAAAAATAGATAAATATCAATCATATAATGTGCCTGCAGGTTAGTTTCACTTTTGAACTGGCTTCATGTTTCTGTGAAGTACAAATAGACACACAGAACAAAAACAAACAAATCCAGGGCAGTGTTGTGTTTTTAAAATTAATCTGATCTGGTTCTGGGAAGTTTTAGACACACAGTAATGACAGCTTAGACCACCTTGAGAAAGCTCCCAGCACTGTGGTTATAAGGAAACAGACAAGCAGGAAGTGTGGAGAACAGAGCAGGCTTACAGCAACTTCAAAGCAAAAATTAACAATAAGGACATGAAACCAGTACTGCAGTAAGGTAAAGGAAGCAATTTAGCTAAAAAAAAATTCCTTTAGTGATCCTTTAAGTGGGAGCAGGTACCTGTCAAATCTAGGTGGCAGTAGAGGGAGGTGCGGAGCTTCCCCTTTTGGGTGGAGCTCTGCTTAAAGTTAGTAGCTGATTACACTTGAACCTTGTTGAACTGCATGAATCTGGTAAAAAAAAAAAAAAGAAAACCTGTAATAAAATGATGTACAGACCTAATGATCGAACTAGAAAGTGTTACACTTCATTGTGGTTTCAAGAAGTGATGATTATCGCAGCTTAGTTTGTCTGTAATGCGGAGGATGCAGCCACTGTCAGGCATTCAGCGGCATCTCAAATCTCTTTTTTCGCTTGCTGTTTTTATAATGGGGCTAATTCATCTCCATGGTGAGCCAAGTGTTTGGGTTGTGGTTGCATCTCGGGCCCCATTGACTTTGATAGCCAAATTTCACAGCTTGGCATGTTACATTTGCACCTATCATAATGGGAACAACACCCTTTGGCTGTTTTGCGTTTAGCGTAGCAGCCGAGGTGTGGTAAAACCACGACTCATCCACCCATTTTTGGTGCTTGTAGGAAAGAGGTCATCGCACTGCTGGAATTCCTCCCTTTGGGAAGCCATTTAGCACCTTTTGGATACGTGTGGAGCATTGCCCTTTGCTCAGATTTCCAGGCATTGCCCCCACCCTTTTGTAAGCAATTTGGTGTTGTGATAACCCCCCTGTGTTGTTATGCAGGAGAGGGGCTTCTTGCTGACTTTGTTTCCTATTGCTATTGAAGTGTGAATATGTTTGGTGAAACAGGAAGCAGAGAGAAGAAATTACCCAATAAGCTTCCAGTAACCCCGTCTGGTGTATGCTGCAGATGATATTCAAAAACCTCAAAACCCACTTCAGTCAAAACTGATTTCTTACTATAGCTGGGCGATTTATTTTTTATTTTTTTCCCCTAAAAAGAAAACTGCCATTTTTTTTTAATAAAAAAAATTGATTTACGATTCAAACCAATCCCCCCCCCCCCCCTTTTAAAACGAAATAACGGCAAACTGTAAATATATTTTAAAAATATATATTTATTGTGCTACGGAAACCCTGAAGGAGGACTGGACCGAGGAGAAGCCGTCGGAACCAGCGTGGAACGCTAATGGCACTGATATCGGAACTGACGTCAGCATGATGCATTGCCTGGGCGTGGGCTTCCTTCTTTCTCAAAGTGCGCCACCCGGTGGACCCAGGACAACATCGTTCTCGTCTCCTCCTACATGTCAGCGGTCGCTGTCTCTAGTGGTTACTGGCGGAATTGTGACGTGTCACTTCCTGCTCCTGAGGCCCGGGTTGGGACAGCGGAAGTATCTGAACAGCATCGTTTACCTGGAAACCTTTTTGTCTTTATGCCAGTAAGTGATCGGGGGGAGCAATGATCGGTGCCTGCCTCTCCTATGTCAGTGGCGGCTGCAAGGAGCATGTTACTCCCGGAGATGGATTGTCCAACCAGGAAGTGCCAGGGGAGGCCCATCTGTATTACTGAGAAGAACACCCTATGGGTGATTGCTTGGATAGTGTGTGTTCCCCCCCCCCCCCACATATAATATGACGGCCATGTCCTTAGTACAAGGATAAAAAATAGATTTTTTTTAAATATGAATCGATTTGACCTACCAGCTTGATTTTTAAACCTAATCGATTTTTTTTCCCAGCCCTATTTCTTACCCCCCATAAACGCATCCTGCCAGTCCCTTTTTTTTATCTTCTTTCTTACATGGTGAGGCCAGCTGTATTTCCCAAAGTCCCCAGTCCAGGTCCAGCTGCCAGTTTATAGGTGCTGAGGACCGCTAATGGTGGTGTCCCCCCGACTCGCCTCCACTGATGTCGGTCCTCTTCTGGATCCTGAGAGAATTCCTGCTTCTGGACTTCCAAAAGGAAATGTCCACATCATGCAGGTGGTGACATGGACACCCAAAGAAGGACCCCTGCACAAAGGAAACAGTAGAAAAGGCTTGGCGCTAGAGCATGGGGGCTCAACCTGTGGCCCTCCAGCTGTTACGGAACTACAAGAGCCATCATGTCTCTGCCTTTGGGAGTCATGCTTGTTATTGTTCAGCCTTGCAATGCCTCATGGGACTTGTAGTTCTGCAACAGTTGAAGGGCCACAGGTTGAGCACTCATGGGCTAGAGCACCAGTGTAGGGTAAATAAAAAGATTAATTCAGATAGGGTGTTTAATTTATTTGTTTATAAATTGCGTTATTTAAAGGAGAGTTCTTTTTATCCCGTGAATAAGGGAACTTGTTGACTTTTATCTAGGGTTGTCTCGATACCGATACCAGTATCGGGACCGATTCCGGGTATTTGCGGGAGTACTTGTACTCCCGCAAATACCCCCGATACCCAAATAGAATACTCCCCCAAGTCGCCCCCCCCCCCACCGCCAAAGCTGACCCCGCCGCCGTTAATACAAAGCCGCTGCCGCGAACATTACACGCACCTTTAGCTTGAATAGCTGTTTACCGCGCGCCCTGTGTAAAGGACACTCTCCCTTGCTCGGGATTGGACGGATCCCGAGCAAGAGAGAGTGTCCTTTACACAGGGCGCGCGGTAAACAGCTATTGAAAAACTAAAGGTGCGTGTGATGTTGGTGGTGGTGGCTTTGTTAACGGCAGCGGCATCATCATCATCATCAGGTAGGGGGTAATAACTCCTCGTCGTGTTGGGAATTGTAAGTGCTGACATCTGTAAGTGACACGGAGTACTAAGGAGGGGACGCGGCGCCATGATAAAACCGGGAGTCTGGTCTTCTTTCATTTCTAAGCCCACTTGATACTTATTGCGTTTTACTGCCAACATCTCCACATGTAACCCATATGCTGTATGTGAGGGACATGGCTGTATGTGAGGGACATGGCTGTATGTGAGGGACATGGCTGTATGTGAGGGACATGGCTGTATATGTGGAGGACATGGCTGTATATGTGGAGGACATGGCTGTATATGTGGAGGACATGGCTGTATATGTGGGGGGACATGGCTGTATATGTGGGGGGACATGGCTGTATATGTGGGGGGACATGGCTGCAATATGTGGGGGGACATGGCTGCAATATGTGGGGGGACATGGCTGCAATATGTGGGGGGACATGGCTGCATTATGTGGGGGACATGGCTGGAGGGACATGGCTGCATATGTGGGGGACATGGCTGGAGGGACATGGCTGCATATGTGGGGAACATGGCTGGAGGGACATGGCTGCATATGTGGGGGACATGGCTGCCTTTGGGGACACATTTAAAAAAAGTATCGGTATTCGGTATCGGCGACTACTTGAAAAAAATTATCGGTTCCTAAAAAAGTGGTATCGGGACAACCCTACTTTTATCACATATATTTATATGCAACCAGCAATTTACATATTGTTTACAGTACTGCATTCCATTAAAGGAGCTTCCAGTTTAAGGTCCCGACCTCATACATATTCATACGATGGGCCAATTTAGACGGGAGCTAGTTGTGCAATTAACATCTCTATGGAGCCCGGGAGGAAACTGTCACACCAGGAAACATGCAGGTGACTTGGAAAGCTTTTCATGCTTCCATTGTGTTTTTGTTTTGCTAGTGACCAGACATTGCTTACAGAGCTTGTCACTAATACTTGGCATTTCTTTCTTGGCTTATGACCAGTACTAAGGATTACCTCCACCCTTCAAGGCAATCAGTTTTCATCACCAACATTCATTCGCTTTTGGTCATGGTCCATCTCTGAATTTGTAACTTTAGAAGATGGCTTTCTCGATTTTGGCGGGAGCCAGAATACAGTTAATTATGATGACTGTAGATGTGGGAACCTGCATAGCTGACTTCTCAGATTACTGAGATAGCCCATACCAGGCAGGCAGTAGGGTTGGGTGCTGGGCCTGGCCCTCCTGGCACACCACAACACTAGGGGGGACGCACAGTTACACATCCCTGTGTGCAGCGTCCTTACAATTGGATAATATGCCAATCTTTCTGTGCTCTCTATGTTAGGATGGAGGCTGATTTTTGTGAGCTGTGCGTGTGACAAATTGCGTCCTTCGGGACTTCTCTGTACAGAGAGAAGTTATGCCATGTGCATGTATTACTCGAGAAGGTCTGCTCATTTCCGGTGGGTGCAGATCCCCCCCTTAAATGGGTTGTAAAGGTACAATTTTGTTTTTTTCCCCCCTAAATAGCTACCTTGGTGCAGTCCTCCTTCACTTACCTCATCCTTCGATTTTGCTTTTAAATGCCCTTATTTCTTCTGAGAAACCCTCACTTCCTGTTCTTCTTCTGTCTGTAACTCCACACAGTAATGCAAGGCTTTCCCCCTGGTGTGGGGTGTCGTGCTCGACCCCTCCCCTGGACTACAGGAGAGTCAGGACACCTACTAACACACAGCTCCTTTCTCTATCTTCAATGTAGAGAGCGTCCTGACTCTCCGTAGTCCAAGGGAGGGGGCAAGCACGACACTCCACACTAGGGAGAAAGCCCCGCATTACTGTGTGAAGTTAGACAGAAGAACAGGAAGTGAGGATTTCTCAGAAGAAATAAGGACATTTAAAAGCAAAATCGAAGGATGGGGTAAGTGAAGGAGGACTGCACTAAGGTAAAGGAAGCTATTTAGGAAACATTTTATTTTTTTTACCTTTACAACCCCCCTTAAGTTAACGACACCCAGAAATAGGTTTAAAAAACGCAGTGCGATTTGCAGAATCTGATCGCTTGGGCGTGAACACCCACACGATCCGATTCTGGTGCGGACACGAGTTTTGTGTGAACGGGGTGCAATTTGTGACATAGAAATCCCTGTGTCAAATCAAACCCTAGAGACGCTGCATGTAATTTGCACTGTAATGTGCTGCGATTCCTGTGCAAATGTCATGCAGTGTCCAACACCGCATTAGTGTGTACCCAAGGCTCCATTTTTTTGTATAGCGTATGGCTAGCATACGTTTCTTGTCGGCACATGTGCAATGCAGCAGAGATTGATTGGCTTCCAGTGCTGGCCTTCCCTCGCCTATGCTCAAGTGATGCAATATAGGGCATTGCAAGGGACAATCGAACCTTAGATTTGGGAACTTGGGCTGTGCCCACACTGGTGATTGGCACACTCTGTGATTTCCAGCTGCAAGAGTCCTGCAGCTGCAATGACAGGTGTGTGCGATGAGCTGCGCCCGCTCTGGCTCGTACTTTGGCAATCGCTGGGTGTTACAGTCACCCGCGTAACTGTAGTTTATACAAGTTACCATTAAAAATGGGTATACATTTTTTTATATTTTATTCTGAAATTAAAGTAGCTTTTAAGTTTCATTTTATAGGTTGGAGTTCAGCCTTCATGTCCCAAGGACATCGCTACTCCAGCCAAGTAAAAAAAAAAAGCTAAACTTGTCAAGCAAGTTCTTCACGCGTTGCATTTGAAATGTACCGGTAGTTTAGAATAGTTAACATAGCTGAATTTTTGTTCTTTTGCTTTTATATTTGCCTTGATTTTAACCCTTATTTCCCTGTTACAGAAAAGGATATGCCTAAAGATTTTTTTAAATATATATTTTTTTTTCACATGTGTTTTTTTTTTGTATCTGCCCGAGTTCAGCCTTCACGTCCCAATTACATCTTTATTCCAGCCAGAAAAAAAAACAAAAAACCTGAAACTCGTCAAGCAAGTTCTTAATAGGTTGCTGTTGCTGCTACACTGTACTGTTTGTTCCTTCGCAGTATTGTCTAGCTAAGCAAGTATTTGCAGTGTGTCATGAAACTACAGTAATGTAAGGTCTCTGGAGACGTGAGTCTGCATTAAAGGCCGGGGGTTGCTCCCTTTTTTCATTTTTTTTCACTTTTCCTACAGCTGCTACGCTTCCTGTTGCTATAGAAATCTAGTTCTCCTTTCTCCCACGCAGGGTAGCTGTGGGCTCTAGAGCGCCGTTTGTTTAAGCAGACACTTTTAGTGTGCGTTTTAACCTTCCGGTAGAAATCCTTAAACGTTTATTGGCAGAATTTGTTACCGATTTTGGGATTAGGTGAAGGGCTTGTATAGACGGTGATTTAAGCCCTGCCTGCATCACGCTGGTTTGCGAAACGTTAAGGGCGCATTCCTATTAAGATGCTTTTTACTGCACTTGATGCAGCAGCCAAACGCACATACTTAGAGGACTCGCTGCCCATAGGGTTCAATAAACTGTATAAGAAGAGAGTAGAGTGGCCTGAAATTGCTTTGCAAGTTTAACAGATCCGTCTATCCAAGGCTGCTATTTAATTGTTGCTATTTGACCAATTATAAAAATCTGTAAAGCTGCAGGTCCTCATGAATTGGGGCCCGGTGCACGCTGTGCGTTTTAGTCCAGGGGCTCTGGCGTTTAGCTGCACGGGTGTTGATCAAGCCATGATTCCACAGCCTGTTAAACACTATGAGAAGCTGACCGCTGCTGTGGCTGGATGGGGCAGGGCTGTGCTCCTAGTGGTATAATTTAGGGCAGTAGGCGCCCAGGGACCAATGCCCAGGGTGCAAGAAGTCTCCATTGGCACCACTGTCCAGCCACAGCAGCTGATAGCCTCTGTCAGTTAGGCTAGCTGGCACCTCTTTCCCCAGCTGCAACCACCTGCCCAGAAAAAGCGATGGGTGCCATTAACGTGGGCACTGGAAATCGCACCCGCACCGGTAATTGCACTGCATTTGTAGTACCTGTGCGGGTTTTGAATCGGAAATAGTACAGAGACCTTTTTCCCCTGCTTTTCAGGAGGCACAGCTTCCCATTCAAATGCAGAGCCCCATAGGTGTGAACTTAGGCGTATGGCCGGTACACGTGATCCGAAAATCAGACAAAAAATATTGCTTTCTAAGCAATCGTGCGATAATCGGATCATTAGTGCACAGCTTTTAAAAGCCGATTCCGTCTTCCAATATTAAGCGATTAGACAAGCACAAAAAAAATTCTCGTATGGTACTAGATCAGGGGTCTCCAAACTTTCTAGAGAAAGGGCCAGTTTACGATGCCCACTCGTTGGTATTAGCAGGATAAATAGTTGGTGTCAGTGGGAGGCATAGTGGCCCATTCTTGTTGTCAGTCAGAGGAAGGAATTATGTCCCATTGTTGGCGTCATTGAAAGGAATAGTGCCCCATTGTTGGTATCAGTGGGAGGAATAATGCCACATCTTTGGTGTCGGTGGAGGAAAGAGTGCCCAAATGTTGGTGTCAAAGGCAGGAAAAATGCCTCAAGGGCCGGATAAAGGCAAGCAAAGGGCCACATCCGGCCCCAGGGGCGCAGTTTGGAGACCACTGTACTAGATCATAGAGCTGCACTATTAATCGTTAAAAAAAAATTGCTTTCGATTCAACCCCCTGACGATCTTTAATGCAAAGTTTGCAGATTCTTTCATATAACAAGTGGAGAGACTTTATCTGCACAATCTGTCTAAAGAAGGGCAGTCAGCCAAGTTTTTAACAGGAAACATTGTAACTAATGCTTCTTTCTTAGATCAAAGGGATAAATGTGTGTTAAAGCGGATGGCCCATCAAAAAAAATTATTAAAAGCCAGCAGCTACAAATACTGCAGCTGCTGACATTTAATATTAGGACATTTACCTGTCCTGGAGTCCAGCACCGTCTGCAGCAGAGGACGAGCGTTTGCTTGTCTCTCTGCTGCTCCCCCCTCCATCCACGATGAGGGAACCAGGAAGTGAAGCGCTCCGGCTTCAATGCCCGGTTCCCTGCGGCGCATGTGCGAGTCGCGCTGCACCCGCCGATTGGCTCCCGAGGTGTGCTGGGAGCCGGGTGTTCCCAGCACACAACAAGGAGGGCGACGGGAAGTGAAGGAAAACCCATCTTTTGCCCGTGAATGCTGGGCCGGAAGTGAGGGAAAAAACCTGTCTTTAGACAGGTATCTGCACCCCCCTCCCCCCTGAAAAGTGGCAAATGTGACGCCGGAGGGGGGGAGGGTTCCGATCAGCGGAACTTCACTTTAGGGTGGAGATCCGCTTTAAGGAAAAACTCTGGGCAGTCTGCCAAGTTTGTAACCACATGAAACATTGCAACTAACTTCCTTCTTAGTGCAACTTCTGTGTGTAAATGCAGGAAGTTTAACCACTTAAAGGGATTGTAAATACAAAAATATTTTCCTCTTAAATGAAAGTCTGACAGTAGCTGATAAAGTAAAAAGTAATGTTTTGCATTATAACTAGTTTGATACCTGTTGAAATCGAGCTGTTTTATTCACCTCTGTCACTCCTGAATCGTTATTCTCACTGACTTCCTGGTTTGCGGTGTGCATTCATTCTTGCTACATCACGGCCTACTGGGAACTACAGTTCCCATTAGGCTTAGCCTCCATGCCTGTGAGGGATAAGAGAGCATCTTCACGCACGGCTGTAGTCATAGGGAGGGGGTGAGCACATTCTGCTTTCCACCATGCAAAACGGCTCAGATGCTGGTGGAAAGCAAGAAGAGGAGAGACAGGAAATTGCATTTTCAAACCTGGATTACTGTATTTTGGAAGTCAAAAGGAAAAATTAGGTAAGTGATATTTAAATGCTGTAGCTTACAGCAATCAATTGATCTAATAAAAAACAAACCTTTAGTGTTCCTTAAAGTCCAAATCTTTTTCTGACACTTGCGAAATGAAGGAAAAACGTTCTGGACAGCCGCACTCCAAAAATAAATAGTTTTTATTGTAAAATCAAAAAACACATAAAAAGCATGCCACAGCAGACGGGGTAAAAAGCTGACGCGTTTCACACCAAACTTTAGTGCTTATTCATAGCATTTTGGCTATGCATACATACATGCATGCATGCATACATACATACATGCATACATACATGCATGCATGCATACATACATACATGCATACATACATACGAACTTTGACATTCCAGTCTTAGCCCGTAGGGTCCAATATTGAGTTGGCCCACCCTTTAGAGCTGTAACAGCTTCAACACTTCTGGGAAGACTGTCCACAAGGTTTGGGAGTGTCTATGAGAATGTTTGATCATTCTTCCAGAAGCACATTTGTGAGGTGGAGCACTGAGGTTTCACAAGAAGGCCTGGCTCGTAGTCTCAGGAAAATCTTTGGGTTAAATGTTAGCGATTAGGTGGAAGTGAGGACAGTCAATTTCCTCCACCCCAAACTTGCTCGTCCATGTCTTTATTGACCTTGTTTATGCAATAGTATGCAGTCATGTTGGAACAGGAAGGGACCAACCCCAGACTGTTCCCACAAAGCTGGGATCATGAAATTGTCCAACATGTCTTGGTATGCTGATGCCTTGAGGCTGGGTTCACACTTATGTGTATTGGATGTGGGTTTCTGCCGCATCGAATTCGCATGACAGGAGAGTATGGCCGGCTCTCAATGGAGCCGGGTCACACATCTCCGGGGCAGCTGCGGCGCATACAGCAGAAGGGTCCTGTGCGTCTTTGGCTCCATTTCAGGTCTGCATTCAGGACCCAAAAATTCCGACCCAATTTAAACCTAAAACAGTAAACAGGATGCACCGGACCCCCTGCTGTGCCCCCCGCCGTACACAAGGTGAACCCAGCCTAAGAGTTCCCTTCACTGGAACTAAGGGACAAACACTGAAAAGCAACCCTCCACCATAATCCCCCCTCCACCACATGATTTGGACAGGCTGTTGGCAGCCACAGTTATTCGTGCCTGTTTGTTTATACGGGCAGTGATTACCTGCTGCTTTGTGATTGCTTGGTGTCATGATCACATGATCAGGCTGTGGTGAACAGATGAACACTGACTTTATAAACAGGCATGATTAGCCCCAGATATGGACAGCCTGTGATTGCAGCGTACAGGATGGGCAGCTGTAAATTTCTGATTCCTGCCGCTGGGATTCATACCATGGCTAAATGACTGTGCATATGGTGCCTAAAGAGAGAGGATTGTGGGTAAATGTATGTATTGTGTGGACATACACTTTAGGCCTCATGCACACTGGACCTTTTTGGCTTCAGACGTTATTTTCTACAGTCGGTAAACTCCACATCATGTTGTCCTGTGTCCATGCACACATAGGCTGTTATCAAATGTTCGTGGCTGTAATAAAACTCAAAACGAATGGGGTCTGAGGGGTTTTCAGCTGTAAAAACACTCTAATGTAAAAAACAAAAAATTAAACGTGGTTTTCAATGTTTTTGATTCATTGAATTTTTTTTTAAATGTAACCCCCCGGAAAAAAAAACACACTATTGCTAAAATATTGTACAACTCACTGCAAAGCTACTGGTGTTTTGAGAACGTTATTTTCATGTCCAGTGTGCATGAGGCCTAAGGCTGCATTCACATCTAGGCGACAAGTAACGCCACGTACGTGGCTTTACTTGTCGCCATTCGATTCATTTTTTTTTTTTTAACAAATTCTCTCCATTGATGTCTATGGCCGAACGCCAATGTCGCCTGAAAAAAAAGGGTCCGGGACTTTTTTTCAGGCAACAGGCGTACGGCGTTTCAGAGATGTGAACCATCTCTATAGACATCAATGGGAATTTTCCCCTCCAGCGGCACGAGCGTCGGGCGACAGGCATTTTGTCGCCTAGATGTGAATGGAGCCTAAAAGCCGACTTCCAGTAATTTATTTTGTTTATTAAAGGGGAGGTTCACCTAAAAATAAACTTTTAACATTGTTATTAATGCAATTAAAAAAAATACGTCCGTACATACCGATTCCTATAAACCTTCTCACCGCTGCTTCCGGGTATGAGGGTCGGTGGGATGGGCGTGCCTAATTGATAGGCATCCGACCGACGCATACAGCGCGTCACAAGATGCCGAAAGAAGCCGAACGTCGGTGCGCAGGCGCCGCATAGAGCCGCACCGACGTTCGGCTTCTTTCGGCATCTCGTGACGCGCTGTATGCGTCGGTTGGATGCCTGTCAATCAATTAGGCACGCCCAGCCTCGACGAACATACCCGGAAGCAGCGGTGAGAAGGCATATAGGAATCGGTATGTACGGACGTATTTAAAAACAAAAAAAACATCCGATTCTAATTGCATTTATGACATTAATGACAATGTTAAAAGTTTATTTTTAGGTGAACCTCCCCTTTAAAAGTCAGCAGCTACAAAAAAATGTAGCTGCTGACTTTTAATGAACAGCCACTCACCTGTCCCACAATCCAGCAGTGCACTTGCATGTGCTGTGTTCTGCCGTGTCCTCCCTCGGCCGCGCCGGCATCACTATTATGGGCACGCGGCTGTGACAGCTTGCGGCTTCATAGCCGGATGCCCACTGGTGTGACTGGTCCCGTAGCCTTCCAGGATAGGACCTGTTGTGTCCCAGAAGACTTTGGGAGGTCGAGCTTCCGGTCACCTAGACGACTGTAACGGAAGTCGGAGAAGGTACCTGTCAAAGTGGGGTACCCGCTGCCCCCCCCCCCCCAAAAAAGCTCAGTTTCACAAACAGGAGCTGGGGAGGAGGCCTTGAAGTGGAAGTTCCACTTTTGGGTGGAACTCTGCTTTAAGAGTCCTGTCGGAATTTCAGAAAGAACCAGCCAGATGTGGAATAGAGCATAAGGCCCCTTTCACACGTACGGACCGCTTTTTCATCCATCCGTTGCGGATTAAAACAGGACATACATTGGTCCCTATGTGATTGCGGGTGTCAGCGGATGAACATCCGCTGACACCCGTAATCGTCCGCCTCTGCAAAGATCCGCTTTTGCGGAAGGAAGAAAACCCTATTTTTTTCTTCCGTCTGCAGAGTGGATCGGATGAACACGGACATACGCTCTGTGTTCATCCGCTCCCCCATAGGGGAGAGCGGGGAAAAAAAAACAGGGCGGTCCCTGCACAGTGTGCGGAGACCGCCCTGTCAGCCGACCGCTCAGCGGGGATTTACCCCGCTAAGCAAACTGACACACATGGGGCGGATCAATACTGATCCGCCCCGTGTGAAAGGGCCCTTAGGCATAGAAGTGTGCCAGCTCCTCAAATTTCTGCAAATATGTCTTGCCTTTAGTCCAGTCTGGGCATCTTTCATTTATGCACCTTGGTTGGTGCTCAGAACTGTACTTAGCCGACTGTATACACAGGGTGGAAAATGGCCGGCCATCGATGATTGGCCAAGCACAGATGACTGGTTCCTGGTGGTCTCACTCACGTGGCTTCAAACTAGAATTTGAACACATGAAACAAGAAAAGCTGCTCCAGGTGGGTGAGTCTCTGGTTAATCCCCACACACACACTAGTCAGGTTCAAGCCCAGCTCGCATGCTGTGTAACGTGAGGAAATAATTCCGGATGGTAGCACTTCCAAAAATCCTTTTATTGAAGCTTCATTTGACAAGTGATTGACAGATGGAGCAGGGGACAAAGAGGTAGACGCGTTTTCCGCAAATGTCAGGACTTGGTAACGACTAAGTGCTGATATTTACGCGAAACGCGTCTACCTCTTTGTCCCCTGCTCCATCTGTCAACCACTTGTCATATGAAGCTTCAATAAAAGGATTTTTGGAAGTGCAGCCGTCCGGAATTATTTCTTCACGTTACATAGAATTTGAACACGTCCGTGCTCATCCAAGAGTAGTATTTCTTTTGCTGCATTATAACAGCCTTCGCAGAGAGAAAAAAAAAGGTTAGCAAATTCAGATACGGTAAGAGGCGCTTGTTCTAACGACCTATATTTAGTCATAAAGTATTGGGGAGGATGTGCTCGCTTGATAGTGTGGAAATTACTGTGGTCATTTCTACCTAGAAAATGTAGTGCAACAAAGTCATCCTTTTTACAGTCATTTTTTTTACAGTTTATTGGCAGTTTTACTGTTACTGGGGATTCATTTGTGATCTTGCTCTTGGATAAAGCACAATTTCACTAAATACTTCTTCATCTTTTTAAGTCTATTATGCTAATAAGTAGGGTTGTCCCGATACCAGTATCGGTATTGGGACCGATACCGAGTATTTGCGGGAGTACTTGTACTCCCGCAAATACCCCCGATACCTAAATACAATACTTGTCCCCCACCGCCGCATATGCAAAGCCGCTCCCGCCGCCTATACAAAGCCGCTGCCGCCGCGAACATTGTAGGCACCTTTACTTTCAATAGCTGTTTTCCCTGCAGCGCGCCATGTAAAGGACACTCCCTCTTGCTCGGGATCTGTCCAATACCGAGCAAGAGGGAGTGTCCTTTACATGGCGCGCTGCAGGGAAAACAGCTATTGAAAGTAAAGGTGCCTACAATGTTCGCGGCGGCAGCGGCTTTGTATAGGTGGCGGGGGCATCATCATCAGGTACGGGGGATATGGCTGCAATATGTGGGGGTCATGGCTGCGTATATGGGGGACATGGCTGCAATATGTGGGGGACATGGCTGCAATATGTGGGGGACATGGCTGCAATATGTGGGGGACATGGCTGCAATATGTGGGGGACATGGCTGCAATATGTGGGGGACATGGCTGCAATATGTGGGGGACATGGCTGTAATATGTGGGGGGACATGGCTGCATTATGTGGGGGGACATGGCTGCATTATGTGGGGGGACATGGCTGCATTATGTGGGGGGACATGGCTGCAATATGTGGGGGGACATGGCTGCAATATGTGGGGGGACATGGCTGCAATATGTGGGGGGACATGGCTGCAATATGTGGGGGGACATGGCTGCAATATGTGGGGGGACATGGCTGCATATATGTGGGGGGACATGGCTGCATATATGTGGGGGGACATGGCTGCATATATGTGGGGGGACATGGCTGCAATATGTGGGGGGACATGGCTGCATATATGTGGGGGGACATGGCTGCATATATGTGGGGGGACATGGCTGCATATATGTGGGGGGACATGGCTGCATATATGTGGGGGGACATGGCTGCATATATGTGGGGGGACATGGCTGCATATATGTGGGGGGACATGGCTGCATATATGTGGGGGGACATGGCTGCATATATGTGGGGGGACATGGCTGCATATATGTGGGGGGACATGGCTGCAATAGGTGGGGGGACATGGCTGCAATAGGTGGGGGGACATGGCTGCATATATGTGGGGGGACATGGCTGCATATATGTGGGGGGACATGGCTGCATATATGTGGGGGGACATGGCTGTATATGGGGGACATGGCTGTATATGGGGGACATGGCTGCAATATGTGGGGGACATGGCTGCAATATGTGGGGGACATGGCTGTAATATGTGGGGGACATGGCTGTAATATGTGGGGGGACATGGCTGCATTATGTGGGGGGACATGGCTGCATTATGTGGGGGGACATGGCTGCAATATGTGGGGGGACATGGCTGCAATATGTGGGGGGACATGGCTGCAATATGTGGGGGGACATGGCTGCAATATGTGGGGGGACATGGCTGCATATATGTGGGGGGACATGGCTGCATATATGTGGGGGGACATGGCTGCATATATGTGGGGGGACATGGCTGCATATATGTGGGGGGACATGGCTGCATATATGTGGGGGGACATGGCTGCATATATGTGGGGGGACATGGCTGCATTTGGGGACACATTTGAAAAAGTATCGGTATTCGGTATCGGCGACTACTTGAAAAAAAGTATCAGTACTTGTACTCGGTCTTAAAAAAGTGGTATCGGGACAACCCTAATAAGTGAAGAAGCTTACTGGCGAAACCCAGCAGCAGCCACAAGTATTTTTGCCGCTGTTTTTCTGCCTTCTTTTTAACCTCCTCTATGAGCTACTGAACTTTTCCCCCTCCCTTTCTTTTGTTTGGAGTGATCAGTACACGTTTGCTCTAGGCACACTAGAAATTCCATAATCTTTAGTCTCTCAGGATCAAGTAAAAGAGGGTGGCTACATTCCTACATACAAAGAGACCACAGAGGATGAATGTAGCCACCCTCTAACAGGAGCAATAGGCAGGGTCTTTTCTTTAAGGCTGCATTCTTGAACTGAATTTTTAATTAAACCAGTTTAGTGTCACTTTAAAGTGGTTGTAAAGGCTCAAGTTTTTTTTTTTTTTTAACCTTCATGTCATCTAAGCATGAAGTAAAAAAAAAAGTTGCATCAGCCCCCCCCCCCCCCCCCCAATACTTACCCCATCACGATCCAGTTATATGCACGAGAGCCTCGACTCTCCGTGGAATCTCACTACTCACTACTCATTGCCCATTGCCCATTGGCTCCTGCTGCTGTCAATCACAGCCAGTGAGCCTATGATGAGAGAGGAGGCAGGGTCGGGCTGCGACTGTGTGTGTGAATGACATTGCATGCTTGACGAAGGGGTCCTACGCGACTCTGAAACGTTGCACCTTTGTGATGTGATTTTTTTTTGTTATTAAAACTTTTTGGACGTCGTTTGACGATCCTTGGTGTGCTGGCGCATATGTAATGTTTCCAGGACCCAACTGGTAATCGCTGCAGCACCCACCATTTTTATGAGCCATTTCTACCAGGGACGTGTGCGATGGGAATATAGATCGGACTGTGTGTGTGTGAATGGACATGCAGAGCATTGGCTCAGGAGCAAGCCTGCTTGGGTTCCCCCATTGCACGCTGCTTGCTCTGGGGTCACTTGGCTGGAGGGAAGGGCCAAGAGAGCTGATAGGGGATCCGACTTGTTTGTTGTTTTATTTTTATTATTTAAAAAAAAAAAAAAGCCTTTGATATTACTTTAAAGGATAAGTTAGGGGTACACACATACTCATCCTCCATCACACTGGTGGCCTCCAAGACCAAGAACTCACCGATCACATGACCGATGATCGCTCAGTTCTCAGTCAGCTCGGAGTAGAGTGTGGTGACTGTCTGTCACCGCTCTCCACTCTGTTCATGCAGTGCTCACAGGGGTGCCAGGCAGGAGAGGAGTGGGCGCAGCTAGCTTTGGCTCTTAAAGTGGATGTAAACCAAATTTATTTATTTATTTTTATGTCACAATGTAGAGTATAAGATTTCCTATCCTCTGCGCCCAGTCTTGCCACACAGAGTTAATCCAGATCTGAGAAATCCTCTTTTATGTTCAGTGAAAATGAACAGCCTTCCAGATAAAACCCTGCCTAAATAAAAAGTCAATTTTCTTTCTCGTACATCACGGGACACAGAGCGGCATATTCATTACTATGTGGGTTATATGGAGTACCTTCAGGTGTGGACACTGGCAATCTTCAAACAGGAAGTCCCCTCCCTATATAACCCCCTCCCCTAGAGGGAGTCCCTCAGTTTTTTCGCCAGTGTCTTAGGTGTTGGTCACGGAATAGCTTTGCTCCACATCCTTGGGATTAAGGGCGGGCTACCGGATCTGTCCAAGGAGCCTCAGTGCCAAAGTGGACAGTACCCGGGCCCCAAACCGTGGGGTTTTGCCTATAATGCTCCTCTTTGGAGGGCTGGACCCTGGGCCCAGGACTTGGAGTTTGCAAAAACCATAAAGTTCCTGTTTTGCCAGGGTGCTATATAGGTCCAGGACAGTGGGTACCTTCATAGGACCCCAGGGCCTGAAGGTCTACTACGCTACCCACGGAGATGGGAGAAGATTGGATCAGTTTGCTGGTCAAACATCCTGCAGCATGGAGCAGGTAAGGGGGAGCCTGCGGGACTTGGTTCGACAGCAGGCTCCCCGGGGTAACCTAAAAGGGGGGATAGCCTAAGTATGCTCTGCATGGGCAACCGTGATCACTATGTCTAAAGGAGACAGGATGACACCCTTTCTCCCCCCATCACTAGGCCCCCCTGTCTAAATATGTGTTGCTAGCTAACCTGCTGTTTCTTCCTAGGGCTAGTAAGGATCCCTAGGGGCCTTGAGAGAGTCCTACCTGGCCGGGGGTTTGAATCTGCCGCCTGTTTCTGCGTGCCTGGATCTCCAGCAGCGCGGCTCCTCCATGTTCCTCCTGTATCCGGCATACGCGCGTGCGCGCGCACGTCTTATTGACGTTTTTCGCGCCGTCCAGACAGGAGGGCGGGGGGGGGCGGGCCTGCGGCGTCATACAGGGGCGCGCCTTTGTGCTGTTATAGACAGCAGGCCTTGTCAGGGCTCAGTCTGAGGCTGATTTTTTCAAGGAGAGGACGCAGAGCGGCAGAACAGTGACTCCCGGTGGCGGAAGAGGGGTAGTACATGTGGACTTTGTTCCAATGCCTTTATTGTTAAGCCAAGAAATCCCCCTTATTTTGCAGCAGGTTGGAGGCTGGCAAACTTAAATTAGGGTCATTGTATGTTGTCAAATATATAATATATAATATATAATTATTTAAAAAAAAAAAAAAAAAAAAGAAAAGACCAACATACGGGCCCATCAGTTTTTGGGGACACTAGTGATCTATTCTCCCCTAAACTCTGAAAATTGTACTCCTGGCCACTACAGTCTGTTGTGTGGGCGGAGTCCCTCGATTTTGTATTATGGCTTCCAAGGGTTCGGGGTCAAAGGGGACAAAAAAGACCAAAAAACAAAAGGGGTCCCTTTCTGATTCTGATATGCCGATACTTTCCCCGCAGCTTATTAATTTAAGAAGCGCCTTGGATGAGCCATTAGGGGGATCTGGTGCGGAGGCTGGCCCAGATCATCCCAGCCCTGTGTTTATCACAGAGGAGATGCTAGCCGTATCCCTAGGGGGGCTAGAAGAGAGAATAGCGGCATTGATCGCCAGAGCTATTCCTGGTAAGAAACGGGTTAGATCCCCATCACCAGGGGGTGTATCCTCAGATGCTGAGATTCTCTCTCCGGAGGAATTAGAATCACAGGAGGATCAACTGGACCTGAACCAAGAGGGTTCAGGGATGGAGGGGTCTACCTCTGAGGAACCATTTTCAGACTCCCAGACAGAGAGACTGTGGGTACAGTCTTTGACGGACATGGTCCGCTCGGCATTTAGTTTGCCATTGCCAGAACTTCAGGTTCCTCCGGTATCCTCTCTGGGCTCTTTGAAAGCCCCGTTAAGCAACGCAGTTTTTCCGGTCCATCCTCTCTTGGAGGAATTGATCTTTCGGGATTGGGTACGGCCGGACAGGGTTTTTCTGCCACCGAAAAGATTTGCGGTCATTTATCCCATGGAGGAAAAATTCTCCAAGAAGTGGAGGCTCCCAGTAGTGGATGCAGCCATCTCATGTGTGAATAAATCACTAACTTGCCCGGTGGAAAACATACATATGTTTAAAGATCCGGTTGATAAAAGATTAGAGACACTTTTAAAAGCATCCTTTGCTACGGCAGGAGCAGTGGTGCAGCCAGCGGTAGCTGCAATTGGAGTTTGTCAGGCATTAAAAGACCAGACAAAAGAGATGTTAAAGGACATGCCAACCCAACAAGCAGAAGAGTTTGCTGACATTCCCAGAGCTCTGTGTTTCGCGGTAGATGCTATAAAAGATTCCATCCAGCAGGCTTCTCGTTTATCACTATGTTTGGTACACATGAGAAGGCTCTTATGGTTGAAGAACTGGGCGGCAGAACCCCCATGCAAAAAGCTTCTGGCAGGATTTCCCTTCCATGGAGGACGACTCTTCGGAGAAGATCTGGATAAATATATTCAGACTATTTCAAATGGCAAGAGTACCCTTTTACCGGTCAAAAAGACATTCCGGGCTCCTACATTTAAAAGGCAGCTTTTTCCTGTCTCGGGGCCCTCTAATTCCAGGCAGTATCGACGGCCGCCTGCACGATCCAACGTTAACAGTAGATCGCAGGGACAGACCCCTGGGGGTAAGAAGCCGTGGTATCGCAAGCCGTCAAAGACAGCCCCTAAGTCTGCCTTATGAAGGGGCGCCCCCACTCTCACGGGTGGGGGGAAGGCTTCGTCTCTTCTCAGAAGTTTGGGAAGCCAAGATCCCCGACAATTGGGCCCGGGCATCTGTAACCACAGGTTACAGATTGGAGTTTCTAAGATATCCTCCGCCTCATTTTCAAGAATCAAGGCTACCAAGGGATCCAGCAAGGAAGGCCTCAATGCTGGCAGCTTTGGATCACCTGCTTTGCCAGGACGTAATTATAGAAGTGCCAGCCCAAGAGCAAGGCCTAGGTTTCTATTCCAATCTCTTTGTCATACCAAAGCCCAACGGCGATGTCAGGCCAATCTTGGACCTAAAGAGGTTAAACGCTTATCTAAGGGTGCGGTCCTTCCGGATGGAATCCATCCGGTCAGCAGCCGCCGCGCTTCAGAAAGACGATTTTCTGGCCTCCATAGACATAAAAGATGCTTACCTTCATGTACCAATCTTTCAGTCGCATCAAAGGTTTTTACGCTTCGCGGTGGGGCAGCGACACTTCCAATTCAGGGCGCTCCCTTTCGGGCTGGCCACGGCCCCCCGGGTATTCACGAAGATCCTAGCCCCAGTTCTGGCCAATTTAAGGATCCAAGGAGTCACAGTCCTAGCATACTTGGACGACCTTTTAATCATAGATCACTCACGGACGGGTCTGCAAAAGGCAGTAAACCTCACGGTTCGGTACCTCGAAGAATTCGGCTGGGTCCTAAACCAGGGAAAGTCAGCATTCCAGCCTACAAAGCAGTTGGAATACCTCGGCATGAGGTTAGACACAGAACATCAAAAGGTGTTCCTGCCCCTTGTAAAGATCAAGGCGATCAAGGGGTTGGTTCAGTTGGTTATAAACAAGAAAAGACCAACTATTCGCCTGTGTATGCGATTACTAGGCAAGCTAGTGGCCACATTCGAGGCAGTACCATACGCTCAGATCCACACTCGCGTCCTACAGGCAGCCATTCTAGCAGCCTGGGGCAAGAGGGCACATGCCTTAGAGTCCCCTTTGACGCTATCATCAAGGGTCCGACAGAGCCTGGCCTGGTGGTTGAACCCTCAGAATCTTCTAAAGGGAAGATCCTTCAGCCCTGTTGTCTGGAAGGTAGTTACCACAGACGCCAGCCTGGCAGGCTGGGGGGCGGTCTTCGAAGGGTTCTCCCGCCAGGGAACTTGGGTGAAAGCAGAGAGGCAGCTCCCCATCAATATCTTGGAAATCAGAGCTGCTCGCCTAGCCCTGTTGGCGTGGACCTCCAGATTAAAGGGGTTCCCGGTGAGAATCCAGTCAGACAATGCCACGGCGGTGGCATACATAAACCACCAAGGGGGAACCAGGAGCCAGGCCGCTCAAAGGGAAGTGAACTTGATTTTTCAATGGGCAGAGGTTCATGTACCCTGCATTTCAGCGATATTCATTCCCGGAGTGGACAACCTGCAGGCAGACTTCTTAAGTCGCCAGAGTCTGTTGCCAGGGGAGTGGTCTCTGCATCCCCAGGTCTTTCAGACAATCTGCCAGAGGTGGGGAACGCCAGACGTAGATATAATGGCATCCAGGTTCAACAAGAAACTAGACAGGTTCGTGTCGCGAGCGAGGGATCCTATGGCCTGCGGAACCGATGCGTTGGTTTGCCCTTGGCATCAATTCAAACTTCTATATGCATTCCCTCCACTACAGTTACTCCCCCGCCTGTTGCGCAAGATCAGAGTGGAGCACAAGCCAGTCATTCTAATAGCTCCAGCTTGGCCCCGGAGGACTTGGTTCTCACTAGTCCTGAAGATGGCAGTGGGAGACCCTTGGACTCTTCCTCTACAACCAGACCTACTCTCACAAGGCCCGATCCTCCACCCTACATTACAGCGTCTAAATTTGACGGCCTGGAGGCTGAATCCCTGATTCTCAGGGGTAGGGGTCTGTCTAAGCAGGTAATCCCTACCCTGATTAAGGCTAGAAAGCCGGTCTCCAGGGTAATTTATTACAGGGTGTGGAGGAACTATATAGGCTGGTGTGAATCCAAAAGATGGAATTGCCGCAAATATACTATTGATAGGGTGTTAAGTTTTCTCCAGCTAGGAGTGGATAAAGGCCTGGCACTAAGCACAATCAAAGGACAGATCTCAGCTCTGTCAGTGTGGTTTCAGAGGCCGCTGGCCACCCACTCGCTGGTAAAGACCTTCTTACAGGGGGTCTTGCGTATTAATCCTCCTGTCAAGTCACCAGTTTGTCCTTGGGACCTAAATCTTGTCCTGTCCACTCTACAGAAACAGCCTTTTGAGCCTTTGGCTGAGATTCCTTTACTCTTACTGACAAGAAAATTGGTTTTCTTGGTCGCCATAGTTTCGGCCAGGAGAGTGTCAGAATTAGCAGCCTTATCGTATAAGGAACCATATCTTGTTCTGCATAAGGACAGGGCAGTTCTCCGGCCCCATCCTTCCTTTCTACCAAAGGTTATATCCAAATTTCACTTAAACCAGGATTTGGTACTTCCATCCTTCTTTCCAAAACCTACATCTAGAAAGGAGGGGTTGCTGCATACCTTGGATATTGTCCGGGCCATGAAGGCCTATCTTAAAGCTACGGAAAAGATCCGGAAAACAGAGGTGTTATTCGTTCTACCAGATGGCCCCAAGAAGGGGCAGGCAGCTGCAAAATCCACCATCTCGAGATGGATTAGACAATTAATCATTCAAGCCTACGGATTGAAGAGGTTGCCCCCTCCGTTGTCGGTAAAGGCCCATTCTACCAGGGCCATGGGCGCCTCTTGGGCAGCACACCATCAGATCTCTATGGCTCAGATATGCAAGGCGGCAACGTGGTCATCAGTCCACACGTTTACAAGGTTTTATCAACTAGACGTGAGAAGAAATGCGGATACTGCCTTTGGTCAGGCAGTACTACAGGCTGCAGTTTGAAATCCTCGGGATCAGAAACACCCTTGGTTATATATAAAAAAAAAAAAAAAAAAAAAAAAGAAAAAGAAAAAGGTTCTTCTTTCTTGACTAATTTGGAAATATTATTATGATTTGAGTTTAGCTCTAAAATTGAATCCTTCTTTGGAAGATGTCTCCCTCCCCTCATTAAAGCATTGCTTTCGGACATCCCACATAGTAATGAATATGCCGCTCTGTGTCCCGTGATGTACGAGAAAGAAAAAGGGATTTTTAAATACAGCTTACCTGTAAAATCCTTTTCTTGGAGTACATCACGGGACACAGAGCTCCCACCCCTCTTTTGGGTGACCATTTTGGGAGGCATACTGCTTGCTACAAAACTGAGGGACTCCCTCTAGGGGAGGGGGTTATATAGGGAGGGGACTTCCTGTTTGAAGATTGCCAGTGTCCACACCTGAAGGTACTCCATATAACCCACATAGTAATGAATATGCCGCTCTGTGTCCCGTGATGTACTCCAAGAAAAGGATTTTACAGGTAAGCTGTATTTAAAAATCCCTTTTTCTCTCTTCTTGCTTTGAGTGAGAGGTTATTTACATATCTAGCTAGGACATGTTTATCATAACATGAGGTGATATAACATCATAACACATCCTAGTAATATACAATGAACTTTGGATCACCTCTTGTTATGATAAACATGTCCATGTAGCTAGATTTGTAAATAACCTGTTACTGAAAGCAATAACCGAGAAACGGACTTTATAATTTGGCAAGTTTTAATCTGGAATTCTGTTAAATTGCACTGAACTTTAAAAGAGGATTACTCAGCGCTGGATTAATTCTGTGTGGCAAAACTGGGCACAGATGATAGGAAATCGTATACTCTACATTGTGACATCAAAAAAATGTTTTGGGTTTACATCCACTTTAAGGCATTATGGTCGGGATCCTTCCAGAGTCTGGATTGGCTCAGTGATATCAGCTGACAGCAGGCAATAGCCCGCGATCGGCTGACTCTGGGTCACAGGAAAGCAAATGTGTCCCAGAAAGGAGAAGCATAGCCAAAAAAACTTTGGCCATGCTTCTCTTTTAAATTAATGTTTATTTTTTTATTTTTTTTGCCCTTCAGCTTATTGAATGCAAAACAATGTGGCCACACACAAAACTGTGATTTATTTATTTAATTTTTTGTGCCAGCTATTAGTCATAAAGATTTCTTAATAGGCGTTGTAATGTGGTAATGGAAAATGTGTGGAAACTGCAAGACATGCTGATAACAGGGCTTTAAGATGAACTCTGGATAGATCCGCCCATGTGCTTCCTTATTGGCCAATACATTTGTAGATTTGCATGCTGAGTGGTTGTTTGGCACACTTGCGTATATCTAATCAAATATGTTTTTTTTACATTTTTATGTAAGACAGGTCAGGTTTTTATCTCTGTCTTTGTTCCTCTTGGAGAAGCTTTTCACTTCCCATCCCTTTGACAATTTTATTACAAGAATATAATCGGGAAAATATATTGCCTGTGTCTCCACTGGGGATTTGCACTCGTTTCCTGCTACAGTGACCACGTCCTCACCAGGACATGAGTGTAAATCATGCCTATGGGCACACACTGACCTGACAAGGGTTCCCTTTTACTCCCCAAAACTGAAAAAAAAATAATTACTGTAATTTGGAGCTCATTTACAGTCAGTTATAGTTGTATTGCGGTAGGAACAGCCAGTGTTTACGATTAGCTGAAAACAGGAAGCCTATACAAACGTAATGACAGGTTGACACTGTCCGCTGTTGCTACCATGTATTTGCTCAAGTAGTGATTACAGGACAGACAAGTGGCTATGTACACACATGGGGGAGATTTATTGGAGGTGCACCGAATGAATGCCCTTGGCCAAAACTGATAATTATATATATATATATATATATACATATATATATATAATTGGATTATATTCAACTGTTTAATTAATATGAATGTAATTAGGGTTGTCCCGATACCACTTTTTTAGGACCGAGTACAAGTACCGATACTTTTTTTCAAGTACTCGCCGATACCGAATACCGATACTTTTTTTTAAATGTGTCCCCCACATAAGCAGCCGTGTCCCCCACATAAGCAGCCATGTCCCCCACATAAGCAGCCATGTCCCCCACATAAGCAGCCATGTCCCCCACATAAGCAGCCATGTCCCCCACATAAGCAGCCATGTCCCCCACATAAGCAGCCATGTCCCCCACATAAGCAGCCATGTCCCCCACATAAGCAGCCATGTCCCCCACATAAGCAGCCATGTCCCCCACATTAGCAGCCATGTCCCCCACATTAGCAGCCATGTCCCCCACATTAGCAGCCATGTCCCCCACATTAGCAGCCATGTCCCCCACATATGCAGCCATGTCCCCCACATAAGCAGCCATGTCCCCCACATAAGCAGCCATGTCCCCCACATAAGCAGCCATGCCCCCCACATAAGCAGCCATGCCCCCCACATAAGCAGCCATGCCCCCCACATAAGCAGCCATGCCCCCCACATAAGCAGCCATGCCCCCCACATAAGCAGCCATGCCCCCCACATAAGCAGCCATGCCCCCCACATAAGCAGCCATGCCCCCCACATAAGCAGCCATGCCCCCCACATAAGCAGCCATGCCCCCCACATAAGCAGCCATGCCCCCCACATAAGCAGCCATGCCCCCCACATAAGCAGCCATGCCCCCCACATAAGCAGCCATGCCCCCCACATAAGCAGCCTTGCCCCCCCACATAAGCAGCCTTGTCCCCCCACATAAGCAGCCTTGTCCCCCCACATAAGCAGCCTTGTCCCCCCACATAAGCAGCCTTGTCCCCCCACATAAGCAGCCTTGTCCCCCCACATAAGCAGCCTTGTCCCCCCACATAAGCAGCCTTGTCCCCCCACATAAGCAGCCTTGTCCCCCCACATAAGCAGCCTTGTCCCCCCACATAAGCAGCCTTGTCCCCCCACATAAGCAGCCTTGTCCCCCCACATATGCAGCCTTGTCCCCCCAGCCATGTCCCCCACATATGCAGCCATGCCCCCCCCCAGCCATGTCCCCCACATATGCAGCCATGTCCCCCACATATGCAGCCATTTCCCCCCATACCTAGCTGCCGCCGCAACGAAAGCCGCCGCATGGTCAAACAGCGTGGGGGGAACATCACAGCTTTCATTTGAATAGCTGTTTTCCCTGCCGCACATAGACACTCCCCCTTGGACAGATCACGATCACCCATCCAATCCCGAGCAAGGGGGAGTGTCTATGCGCGGCGGGGAAAACAGCTATTCAAATGAAAGCTGTGATGTTCCCGCACGCTATTTAACCATGCGGCGGCGGCTTTCGTTGCGGCGGAGGGGGGGGGGGGAGCAAGTATTCTATTGAGGCATTGGGGGCATTTGCGGGAGTACAAGTACTCCCGCAAATACTCGGTATCGATACCGATACTGGTATCGGTATCAGGACAACCCTAAATTTAATTGACTGACAGAATTTCTTGTTGGCCACTATCGGCACCTTTAGCGGAAGAAAAGCTCAAGAAAATTCTCCCCTTTAAACTCTATGTATGTCTTCACACTGGTCCGTTGCGCTTCCATTGTGGTATTAGAAATCGAGTTTGCTGCCGTAAAAAAATTGCTTAGTGGTCAGTTTAAAAAACGTCACGAAAAACGCAGACCCCCCCCATTGAAATGCATTGAGAACGCATAAATAATGCATCCCTGTTAAGTTTTTGATGTGGGTTTTGAGTCACATTATTGGCTCCTTTTTCTCGATCGACAAAATGCAGAAACCGCCATTTTTCAGCCGATACGTTTTGGTCGCTGAAATTTTGGTGCCGCGTACACACGTTCGGAATTTCCGACAAGAAAAGTTTGTGAGCCTTTGGTCGGAAATTCCGACCGTGTGTACGCTCCATCTGACTTTTTCTGTTGGAATTTCCGACCGCAAAAATGTGAGAGCTGGTTCTTAAATTTTCAGACGGGGAAAGTTCTTGTCGGAAATTACGATCGTCTGTATGCAATTCCGACGCACAAAAAAAACATGCATGATCGTAATCATTGAAAGTAGTTTTTTTCGGCTCGTCGTAGTGTTGTACGTCACCGCGTTCTTGACGCTCGGAATTTTGTGTGACCGTGTGTATGCAACACAAGTTTGAACCAAAATTCTGACTGATCGTTAATGAAAATAGTAATCGATTAATTTCATAATCGATTAGTTGTCGATTAATTGATTAGTTGTTTCAGCCCTAGACTCCTGTATTTTAGTGACTGAACCCTTGAGGCATTTAGTCAGCCACCAATTGTGCAAGTTTTCCCGCTTAAAAAGATGCCCCACTGTAAATGCATTGTATGGGAAAAGCTATTCCTGAATTCTAATCTTTTTCTAGAAAAGCCATTAGGTTCATGCATAGTTTTACTATGCGTAGAGCAGTGTATGTCATGTATTACGTACGTTTTCATGAAGACATGCCGTAGCCTGCAGATTGATAATGTTGACACACATAACCTGTTTTGTAGACTGTGCTAACAATGGTTGATAAGGAACATAGAAAATATAATGTAAGGTGTGGGTCACACCGAAAGTAATGCTTATTGCGAAAGCTCTGCTACAGTCTCTGCTTTGTGAAGAGCTATTGGCTGTAGTAAAGCTCACGCAAGTAAGCCGATCCCCACCCAGTATATTGACTAATAGTATTAAAGCTTGGCTTCCTTGCACAGAATAAAGCCATTGTGCCGACCACAGAGTAGGTAGCTTTTCCCAGCTATAATGTAGACTTCTTAAATGTGTGTCTGTCAACATTGATACAATCAACACTGATCTAGATGGTCTATGGAGAACTGAATTATACATGGGCTTCAATGTCCCTGTTACATTTCCTGTCCTCCTTCCTGTCCAAAAGTCTCATTTCTATTGCTGCAGCAGGGGTAGGGTTGTTACCCTGCTGCATTAAAGGGGTTGTAAAGGTACAATTTTTTTTTCCTAAATAGCTTCCTTTACCTTAGTGCAGTCCTCCTTCACTTACCTCATCCTTCGATTTTGCTTTTAAATGTCCTTATTTCTTCTAAGAAATCCTCACTTCCTGTTCTTCTGTCTGTAACTACACACAGTAATGTGAGGCTTTCTCCCGGGTGTGGAGTGTCGCCCCCTCCCTTGGACTACAGGAGAGTCAGGACGCCCACTTACACACAGCTCCTTTCTCTATCTGCAACGTAGAGAGCACGACACTCCACACCAGGGAGAAAGCCTTGCATTACTGTGTGTAGTTACAGACAGAAGAACAGGAAGTGAGGATTTTTCAGAAGAAATAAGGACATTTAAAACCAGAATCGAAGGATGAGGTAAGTGAAGGAGGACTGCACTAAGGTAAAGGAAGCAATTTAGGGAAATTTTTTTTACCTTTTCAACCCCTTTAATTATTATATATTTTTTTTTAAACAATGAAGAAGAGAATTGGATCGCTGCGTATGATAATAATAATGATGATGATGATATTATTATTATTATAATACAGGATTTGTATAGTGCCGACAGTTTACGCAGCACTTTACAACATAAGTTGTAAGACAGTACCATTGCAATACAGTTTAATACAGGAGGAATCAGAGGGCCCTGCTCATTAGAGCTTACAATCTAAGAGGGAGGGTCAAGAGATACAAAAGGTAATAAATGTGGGGGATGGGCAGGTGATGAAAATAAATATACAGTTGTTAGGTGGAGGCAGGATAGGCCTCTCCAAGGCCCCATTCACACCTAATGCCACGTACACACACGACCGTTTTTCGGGTTGTAAAATATTACGTTTTTAATGGTCTAGAAAAAAAACTTTTTCAACCTGATCATTAAAACGGCCTTGCCTACACACGATCGTGGAAAAAAATTCTCTAGCAAAGCGCGGTGAAGTACATCGCGTAGGACGGCACTATAAAGGGGCAGTTCCATGCGGATGACGCCACCCTAGGGGGTGGTTTTGCTGATTTTGTGTTGGTAAAAGTTTGGAAGGGGGACGTTTTCGCGCTTTTCAGTCTGTTACAGCGTGATGAATGTGCTATCTCCATTACGAACGCTAGTTTTACCAGAACGAGCGCTCCCGTCTCATTACTTGCTTCTGAGCATGCACGTTTTTTTCACGTCGTTAAAGCCTACACACGACCATTTTTTACAACGTTAAAAACGACAACGTTAAAAACATTGTGAAAAATTAGAGCATGTTTGAAATTTTTAATGGCCATTTGTGAGAAATGCTCTGGAGCCCACACACGATTGTTTTTAATGACATAAAAAAAGGGTAATTTTTTACAACCCGAAAAACGGTCGTGTGTACGCGGCATTAGTGTTTTGTAGCTGGAAGCCTACTGGTGACTGTTCACATCTCCACTCCAAAGTACTTGAAGCCAGAAGCTTCAAAACGCCTGAAGCTCAAACAATTTCTGCTTTTTACATTTGGTGACCTTTGGTGACCAAAATTGCATCAAATTACGTCTCAATCATAGCAAAAAACATAGTCAAATCGTGTGACTTTCTGCCTAAAAACGCTGTGAAAGGGGCCTTGGGGCACACTGCAGTTAAAAAAAAAACCTGCTTTTTACAGGTGTTTGAGCTCCTATTTCTGCTTATAAAAGCTCGAAGAAGCTTGTTCCTTTTTTGTGCTCTCTTTCTCACGTGTTTTTTTTTTTTAGCTCTTTCAAGCTTTTTTTGAGCATAAGCATTTTTTACAAACCCCCTAGATAGTATTTTCTTAACCACTGTATAAACAAAACAAAAAGATGGAACAAAAGTTTTCACACGTTTTTGAGCTCTTTGGGGCACTAGCTGCTCTCAAAAACGTGGGTTTGGTGGGTTTTTTTTTCTGCCTGTAGGAGCATATGCCTGAACAAGCCCTAGTGTGCATGGAGTAGGGATGAGCTCCGGCGTGTTCGCACAGTACACGTGCAGAGCCCACCAGGAAGTCTGGACGACGCTGCGCTAATCACAGGCAGGGATGCATTGTTTCGATGCGCGGCTGCAGAGATCGGGAAATGTCTCTCTGTCTGTGGTTAGCACCATGCAGACTTCCTGGCGGACTGTGCGAACAAGCCAGAGCTCATTCCTAACATGGACACATTGGCTAACATGGAGGGGAGTTTCTTTGAGCTCCTTTTGAGCTGCAGTGTGCATAAGATCTTGAAGGGGTTGTAAACCTTCCGATGATTACAGGCACCCCAGACCCCCCCGGTTTACTTACCTGAGCCCTCGAAAGTCCTGCGTTGAGAATGTGCTGGATTTCGGCCCGGTCTTGTCGGCTCTTCATTGGATAGATTGATAGCAGCGCAGCTATTGGCTCGCGCTGCTGTCAATCAAATCCAATGATGTGGGCACCGGGGGCGGGGCCGAGTCCGGCATTCGTGTCTATGGATGCAAATGCTGGACTCGGGAGCGCAAGGTAACTTTCCCAAGGGGGGGTTATCTGATGCAGGGAGGCCCCGAGACAGCCACCGAGGGATCCCAGAAGACGTGGTTCGGGTCACTCTGTGCAAAACGAGCTGCACAGCTGAGGTAAGTAGAACATGTTTGTTATTTTTATTTTTTTATTCGAACCTTTACAATCACTTTAAGAGATGAGTTTTCAGGAATGGTCTCAAAGTGGACAGACAAGAGAAGAAAAAAAAGGCTCACCAGCCTAGTGCGTTACCGTTGACAATTTTAATAGAATAAAAATTTAAAACTACTCACAAGGAAAGCGACATAATAGGCTTATCGACAACGCTGGTGCGCCTTTCTTTTTTATTTTTTCTCTTCTCGCTTGTTTGCTACCAGGATATTCCCCATCCATGAAGGGCAGCAAGGCCACTGTTACCGTTTTTGGCATTTTTCCCATGGAACATTGACTGTTGGACAATCCACCCGTTTGTTTTTTCTGTGTTTAAGAGTACTGAAAGTAGACACAGTGGGAGATAATCGGACAGATTGGGGTAGGGAGTTCCATAGGATGGGAGAGGCTCTGGGGAAGTCCTGGAGGTGCAGGACGTCTTGGGAGGAACAAAGAGAAAGATTTGGTTGGGATTTTGAAACTAGGTTAGCTGGGGGCTGAATTGTGGATGGCTTTGTAAGTTATTGTGAGCCAATGGTGGGGTAGGCAGAGAGAACTAGCGGATGCTGAGCGTTTTGTAGGGTGGATGAGTCTGGCAGCAGCGTTCATGATGGACTGAAGGGCAGAGATCCTATGTAAAGGTGAGCCAATGAGGAGGGAGTTGGAGTCATCATGACGAGAGATGACCAGGGACTGGATTAGAAGCTGTGTGGTGTCATTGGTTAGAAAGGGGCATATCTTGGAGATGTTGGAGGTTAAGGTGGCAAGCATAGGACAACGATTGGATGTGGTGCATAAAGTATAGTCCAGAGTTTAGGATTACACCTAGCACCCTGGCATGGGGGGGACGGGCTGATGAGCCGTTGATTTGGACAAAAGTCAGGCATGTGAGAGAGGAAATATTATGAACTCGGTTTTGGATAGATTGAGTTTGGATGTGACATCCAGGCTGATATGTGCGATAGTAAATTAGTGATGAGCGTGGAGACCGATGGAGAGAGCCGAGGGGTAGAGAGGTAGATTCAGGTGTCATCGGCATAGAAATTGTATTGGATGCAATCCGCCGACCCAGGGATAGACAAGGCCTAAGAACAGAACATTGGGGACCCTGACGGAGAAAGAAAGAGGAAGTAGAATTTGTAAGTGACACTTTACTTTCAATTCATAGCAAGATACTAGAACTATGTGAAACTAACAACTTTTAAATGTAACCGCAAAGATCCCCTAACGGCTGTCAGATGTGTCTCAAGGGTGCAGAACCCTGTCCTACAACTTTTCACTGCTCATGGCTCCACATTATGGACTGTAAGAATCTGTAATATTTTATTTTGTGATATTCAGCTTAAAATGATATTTTTGCCCTACAGGTATGCTTATAGTAAGCCTTGCCTGTAGGTACAGTGAATATCTTCTAAACTTGTGCTGTTTAGTTAGTAGATAGTCACATTGGTTCCAGCCAATGACATCACTGCACATGAGCAATACACATGAGCATTCAGGGCACGCTGATTGTGCTGTGAATGGAGAGAGCGCTGTGCTATGCTAGTGACTACTATGCGTGGGAGTGATGTCATCACGCCCTGACCATTCAACTAACGGTGACTGCTCAGGGCTCCTCTTGAAAGGTACGGCTGTCATAATGTGCTAGTATGTGGTGCATATTGGCACATTATTGCATTAACCTGTGGGGGGGGGGGTGAGGGAATAATAATAATAAAAAAGGGGTTTTATAAAGCTTTAAAGTGATACTGATTTTTTTTTACATTTTGTTTTTAATGAAAACTATGATCAACTTGCCTGCTCGGTGCCTCCTTTTCTGGCAGTGAAGCTGCCGGTGCTGTCAGCTTCTTCCTCCTTCAGGAGCCTCCTGCAGCAAGCTGGATGCCAAGGAGGCACCTGTGTGTGCGTTTGTAGACACACACAGCGCAGGTCAGCCACACACCCACTTCCTCCTCACAGGAGGCTTCTGTTGCCCTAAGTTCCTTCTGTGCTAGCAGGAAGTTAGAGGAGTGGTGCTGGGATAGTGGCATGTTACTAGGTACATGTAGGGGGTAGGTAGGACAAGCAATGAGGTGTTTATTTTACCTTTATACAGAGAATGCATAAAGGTAAAAGAAAAACGTTTTATCATTTAGAACCACTTTAAGACCCCTTTCACACTGAAGCGTTTTAGCGATATTAGAACGCTCATAAAATGCTCTACATGCATCTCGATGGACCCTTTCACACCGAGTCCTGCAAGCAGCATCTTTTGAGCGCTGAAAAAAACGCTCTAAAAACGCCCCTCTCCATTTAAATCAATTGAAAAGCGCTGTAAAAACACCTTACCCTTTCACACTGAGGCATTGCACTGGCGGGGCGTTGAGAAAAGTATTGCAAGCAGCATCTTTGGAGCAGCTTTTGGGCGCAGAAAAAAAAACGCTCCAAAAACGCCCCTCTCCATTGAAATGAATTGAAAAGCGCTGTAAAAACGCCTTACCCTTTCACGCCCTAAAGCGTTTCGGGCGCTGGCAGTGTGAAAGGGCTCTGAAAGCACTCGGCCTCTTACATTGGGAAAGATTGGTGACTCGTAAAGTATAGAAGCCAGGGAGCTTAAAGGATCAGTAATGGTCCTTTCACACGTGCGGTCAGTTTTTCGGTCCGCTCCGTGTGTCCGTCGGCTCAGCGGGAGGGTCTCCGCTGAGCTGTCGGGCGGACAGGGCGGTCCCCGCACACTGTGCAGGGACCGCCCTGTCTCTCCTCCGCTATCCCCTATGGGGAATCGGATGGAAACGGACGGATGGAAACGGATCCGATCCGTTTGGCCAGACGGAAGAAAAATAGGACATTCTTCCGTCCGAAAAAACGGATGCGGATCTGGTGGACGTTAGCGGATGCATCATCCGCTAACGGATCCGCTCCCATAGGGAAGCATTGAGGTCCGTTACCACTAAATAGAGGTCTGTTTAGCTAATGCTAAATAGCTTGCTTTACCTTATAGCAGTCCTGCTTTCATGTCCTCCATGTCCTTTTTTGCTTAGAAGTTGCTGTAATCCCTTGCTGAACTCCACACTTCCTGCTTGTCTGGCTCCTTATGAAAAAACTCATGGTAGCTTTTAGTGTGGTCCATGATCAAGAAGATGTGATTACTATGTGTCTAAAACTCTTCAGATTCATTTTAAAAACAAACACTGCCCTGTGTTTGTTTGGTTTTGTTCTGTGTGTCTCTGTACACACAGAACAAACTGAAACTAGTCTAAAAACGAAACTAAACTGTAGGCACATTATATGATTGATTTTTATCTATTTCTAATCATTTTTAAAAGGAATCAGTTAACTATTATGTCTCTATACCCTGTAAAAAAATTACACGGAAATTCTGCAAAAAATAGATAAAAATATTTTTACTCACCCGAAATAGCGGTTACTATGAGGAAGTCCCTAATCTGCCTCTTCCTTATCCGCGTGGGTCTTTTTCCTCATCCCCCTTGCGTTGTCTTCTGGTAAATGAGGCGTGCTGCCTTCTGGGAACTGTGTGTAATCCCAGAGAGCAGCCGCCCATTCACAAATCGGACTTGCGCATGCGCAGTAGGAAACGGGCAGTGAAGCCACAAGTGAGGATGGCGACGCAGGACCTGCAATGATTGAGGGATCAGCATTGGGGGGGAGGGGGCATCATCGCGGGGCAACTAGGACAGGTAAGTGTCCTTATTAAAAGTCAGCAGCTACAGTGTTTGTAGTTGCCGACTTAAAAAAAAACAGTATGGTCCAACCCAGGGGCGGACTGACCATTGAGTTACTTGGGCACTGCCCGAGGGCCCCATGCCACTAGGGGGCCCCATCAGGGCTGCCAGGCTCAATAAAACCAGGGACAGTATGTAAAAATCTGTGTTTTTTTACATCTGTCCCTGATATGTCCGAAACTGACATGCTTTTGATGTGAAAATCTAGAGATTTTAGCTGCCCCGCCTCTGCACTGCCTCCTGGCATGGTGGCCATCTGTAAGCCCAGGGGCATCATAATCTTCTATTGCCCTGGGGGCCCCATGAGTTGTCAATCCGCCCCTGGTCCAACCACACTTTGCATTGCCCAGTGCAGTCCCAACGCATGGACAGGGCAATCTGCCCTTTAATTGACACCCCCCCCGTGTGCTAGGAAGAAGTAGGGCATGAAGCATCTATGCCTCGCATGTTATGTACTACATGTTATAAAAGGTAAACGGGGTAATGTGTAGTCACAATACATTGCATCGCCCCTACACAACTCATGGCACTATGCACACCCGCTGGCATGAATGGGCCCTCAAATCGCTTTTAGCACAGTTATTCCATCATTGTTTCATTGGGCACGGGGGATTATCAGATATGGCATTTGTACTGTTTGGTGTGTACAAAAAGCAATGTCATGCACAGAACAAATATCAGGTTGGTATTTGGCGTTTTGACCTAAAATATGTGGAGACGCGGTGGATTTTGGCATCAACAGTGTTTGAGAGTGGAGATTGTACATTCTGCATTGCTTTGGCAAGGGTGTCGTGTGTTTTGGAATAACAATTTTCCATAGATAAAAGGGTTGTTATGTCAGCGACATTTGATTATTTACTTGTCGATTTGTTGTAGTTGATTACTTGTGCGGTCATGTTGTCACCCACAGTTACAATATTGTGTCGCCACAATTACCTGCATTGTTTTATTCAATTTATTGTGGTCTTTATAGAATACAACAACCATAAAAAAGATAATAACATGAATAAGCTTACACGCAACTAATGACTCGGAACCTTCTTAATTGCTACAGCTCCTGGCACTGATCACAATATTGGTGCATCAATACAAAAAAATAAAAGGGCGTGCTATATTGAAGCCAACAATGTGATATGATACATATAAAGTGCATGAGTGCAATATAAGCATGATGTTAAACATGTAAAGAAAAAAAATATCCGTTGTGCTGGCAAATCAAAAGAAACACATGAAAGTGCCGCACTGTATTGAAGTTACCAATGGTATATGACACACATAATGTATAAGTGTAGGAATGCCTTGGTGCAAGATGTGCATATTATTAAACATATTAAATAATTATATATAAAATGTGCCCATTGTGCTGGCAAAGCCAAATCCTCTGATGGTGCTCCAAAGTTGACAACAAACGTGTGCTTCCACCCGGTGTGAATCTGCTCACCTCAGGGCGGTTGACCGCACACCTAACTTTGGTCAAAAAACCGCCTGTGAATCACCCCTGGGTTCTATGTAAATGAAGCTCTTTGGGATCCTGAGACGTCCAGCAGTAAGTTCCTCCATCCATATATAAAAAATAAAGTCTAAAGAGTGTTTTATTGTGTAACCGCTTGCCTATCTCTGCACGACTATTTACATCGGCAGAATGGCACGGCTGCGCACATGGACTTGCCCGTATGTTCCCTTTAAGACACAGCATTGCAGGTGCGCGAGCTCCATGCCCGCGGGTTCCGGGGACTCGATGTCTGCCGGGTGCCCGCAATCGTGTCACGGAGCTGCAGAACGGGGGATGCCATTGTAAACAAGGCATCTCCCTGTTCTGCCTGGAAATAACAAAGAACGGATAGACGGCCGCACACCGGAAAACTCTTGAGTTGTCTTTATTGAAAAAACATAAGCAGGCACCACAGATACACAGCAAGAATCAAAAAACAGCCGACACGTTTCATACCTGGTTAGTGCTTATTCATGGCCTTTGGATCCCTGTTCTGCCTAGTGACAGGAAACTGATCTTCTGCCCCCTGTGATCGGGAGCAGTGATCAATGTCGTGTCATATGTAGCCCACCCCCCCACACTTAGAATCACTCCCTAGGACACACTTAACCCCTTCCTCACCCCCTACTGGTTAACCCCTACCCTGTCAGTGTCCTTTATACAGTAATCGGTGCATTTTATAGCCCTGTTCGCTGTATAAATGACAATAGTCCCAAATAGCGTCAAAAGTGTCCGTTGTGTCCGCCATAATGTCGCAGTCATGATAAAAATCACAGATCGCTGCCATTACTAAATAATAATAAAATAACCATAAAACTATCCCTTATTTTGTAGACGCTATAACTTTTTACCAAAAATATGTAGAAGAATACACATTGACCTAAACTGAGGAAAAAAATATATATATATATATATTTTTATATCTTTTTATTTTGTTTGGGGGGATATTTATTATAGCAAAAAATATTGCTTTTCTTTTCAAAATTGTTGCGCAAAAAATAAAAACCGCCGAGGTGATCACCAAAAGAAAGCTCTATTTGTGGGGAAAAAAGGACGTCAATTTTGTTTGGAAGCCACGTCGCATGACTGCACATTTGTCAGTGCCGAATCGCAAAAATGGCTCGGTCATTGGGCAGCCAAATCCTCCGGGGCTGAAGTGGTTAAAAACGTGGTTTATTTATAAAACGTCAATCTGGGTACGTGATGAGATGGCACGTGCCTGATATCACTTTGGTTACTTCCTTGCTTGGTCTTTAAAGGAGTTCTCTAAGCTAAAACTTTTAACCCCCGCTGTGCCCGGGCTGTAAAACTATACAAAATAAACTTTCACTTACCTGCCTACGATCTCCCGTTATTCCGATATCGCCGCCCGTGCACTGGTCCCTGTCAGCTTCCTCTTCCTGCGGGTCGGTGACTCATCCTGCGCTCAGCCTATCAGCGGCAGCAGCAATGTCCCGCCGCGGCCGCTGATAGGCTGAGCGCAGGATGAGTCACCGACCCGCAGGAAGAGGAAGCTGACAGGGACCGGTGCACGGGCGGCGATATCGGAATAACGGGAGATCGTAGGCAGGTAAGTGAAAGTTTATTTTGTATAGTTTTACAGCCCGGGCACAGCGGGGGTTAAAAGTTTTAGCTTGGAGAACTCCTTTAACTTAAACCAACCATATATGGATTGAAATTTGTCCCGTTAAGCAGGGACAGGGCAGCGTAGTTGTACAGAAGTTGATCTACAGCTCTGCCGGGTATAGCCAGCAGCGCTGATTAGTGTATTCGAACGACTGGGACGTTTCCCCGCTGTTAGAATACAAAGGCACAGCAGGGTCTTTTTTTTTCATTCAACATCCTGGTTGAATGAAAAAAACTAAAATTCATCTATGGACTGCTTTATACCAACTAATCCAAAATGCTTGAACAGTTTGCATTTAATCTGTTAATGTGAGCAGATGATGGTGCAGGATGGAGAGTTGGGTCAGGTAGCCATGTCAAGAAATAAGATTGGGGTTGGCTTTTTTTTTTTTTTTTTTTTTTTTTTAAGCTTTGACTCCGTTTCCGCTGTATTCTTATCTCTTCTTAACAGATCCAGTGGTGATTCCTTCGAGGAGGATATCCTGCATGTCCAGGATATTTTTGTTAGTCATCTCTAAATTGGTTTTGCTGAGCTGTGTTTTTTCGTGCTTAAAAAGTAGAAGAGTTAACAGTTCAAATACGAGAACAGAGTACATCATTTCTGCAAGGTGTAATGCTTTGTCTTGTGTCAAGACGTCAAGAGCTATCGGGCCGGGTTCATACAGCTCCCCGCAGGGGTCCAGTGCGTGCTGGTTCACCGCTTCAGGTCCAATTTTAGCCCGAGTTTTGGGCTGAAATAGAACCTGAAACGCACCAAAAAAGGCGCGCGTTTTTCCGGCACATCGCACCGAATAATTGAACCGCCTCCATAGAGAGCCAGTCACATTCTCCTGCTATGCGAATTGGATTTGGGGAAAACGTGCATTCAATTTGCATAGGTGTGAGCCCGGCCTCAAAGAAAGATGCGACCAGGGGAATAGAGACCGTTACTTCAGCAGTAGTTATTTAGAAATGATCCATCACCTATAGATTCTGTCTCACACGGCCAAAGTGATGAGAGGGCTTCCCTTGCAGGTTTGGTCTGAACACCCCTGGAGATGCTAATGGGCAGTGCAAGGCACAAAGGGGCATGTGTGCCCATAGACCAGTTCACTGGTGGCTGCTCCTGAAGGTGAACAGCACAGTAAGACCCCTTTCACACTGAGGAGTTTTTCAGGCGTTTTAGCGCTAAAAATAGCGCATAAATACCGCCTGAAAATACGCATACCCTGTAGTCTCAGTGTGAAAGCCCAAGTGTTTTCACACTGAGGCGATGAGCTGGCGGGACCGCTCCAAAAGTCCTGCTAGCAGCATCTTTGGAACGGTGAAAGGATCGGTGTGTTTACAATTGCAATTCCGACGGTGTAGCTATACCGCCACCGCATTTCCTGCCACAGTGTAAAAGGGGCCTTACTCTCAGGCAGGGAGATGAGGGTCTCAGCGGGAAACAAAAGGACATTGTAGAAGAGCAGCTCAGGCCAAGCACGATGCTGATGCCCACATTAGGCTGGATTCACACTTATGCAATTTTAGTGCATTTTTAACCATATTGAATAGACTGTAGTGCAAATCTGCAAAAAGCACTAAAAATGAATAAGTGTGAATCCAGCCTTAGGCACAGGATATGGCCAGCAGGAAAGAACTGGAGTAACAACGTCGAGGTCAGGAGCCAAGCCGAGGCACACACGGGTGGTCACTAGGATTGAAGATGAGAGTAGTTGGCAGCCAAGCCAGGGCCATACAAAGTTGATCAGTAGAGTCCTTAAACCACCGGGGGTCACAAGCAGGAATAGGACGGAACGGAATCCAAAGGCAAGTTGAGTCAGTAACAGGAAATCAAGATATACACAAAGATCAGGATACAGGGAGGCGCAGGCCAGAGGCAAACTAAAGGTTGTCCAGCCCCATCTGTCACTGTTTCTCCCTCTTAGATAGGGTGTTTGGTGCCAGTTCCGCAACTGCACGGATGTCTGCATACACAGTTGCCTGCACTAGCATGCCCACGCAGGACACTGGTGGAAGTAGTCTGCATTTTAGCGCACTAAACAGCAATCAGTCATTTCTCACCTGAAAGAACCGCGAGCTGTGTTTACACACACAGCTCCCAAATCTTGCTCTGTCACGAGCGATCGCTGGTGCCTGGCGGGTCATGGCGCCCGCCGGGCACTCGCATTGGCTCCGGGGGGCGCTTGCACCTAGTGGTCACAGGTCGAAGCGACGTAGCATTACGTAGTTTCGCCCAGCCGAGCTATGTTACTGCAGTAAAACTGTGGCGGCTGGTCAGAAAGTGGTTAACCACTTCAATACCCAGCCATAGACAATTGACGGCCTGGGATGGGATTTACCATCCTAAGTGGCCGTCAATTGACGGCCTGGGTATTGCAGGCGAATATCTGGACGATGCCTGCAGCCAGAGGCATCATCCAGATATCCATCTCTTCAGCCGGCGATTCTGCACAAAGTAAGAACGATCATAGCGGCGGTTCCGCCGCTTGATCGTTCTTACAGGCCGCGGGAGGGGACATCCCCCCCCTCCCGCCGCCATCCGGTGCTTCTCCGGGCTTACCTGTACCTTCGGGGGCCCGGAGAACGAATCGTCGGCGGCGGCAGGAAGCATAGAGATGACTGGTGACCAGATGGTCACCAGTCATCTCTATGACCGTCGGAGGACCCGGGCGCGATCTGATGACGTCACGCCCGGGTCCCCGTATGTAAACAAAGCCGCGATTGCGGCTGTAAGTCACCATTCATGAGATCGGTGAATTTTTTTTCACCGATCTCATGGTTTCCAGCCTGGAGGTGAGATGTGAGGTCTTATTGACCCCACATCTCTCCATAAAGAGGACCTGTCACACACATTTCCTATTACAAGGGATGTTTACATTCCTTGTAATAGGAATAAAAGTGGAAAAAAAAAAAAAAATGAAAAAAAGTGTAAAAATAAATAAAATATAAGTAAAAAAAAAATAATAAAAGATAAAAAAAAAATGAAAACGCCCCTGTCCCCGATAGCTCGCGTGCAGAAGCGAACGCACACGCAAGTCCCGCCGACATATGTAAACGCCGTTTAAACCACACATGTAAGGTATCGCCGCGTGCGTTAGAGTGCCAGCAACTAATCTAGCACTAGATCTCCTCTGTAAATCTAAACTGTAACCTGTAAAAAATAAATAAAGCGTTGCCTAGGGAGATTTTTAAGTACCGAAGTTTGGCGCCATTCCATGAGTGTGCGCATAATTAAAGCGTGACATGTTGGGTCTCTATTTACTCGGTGTAACATAATCTTTCACATAATACAAAAAAATTGGGCTAACTTTAGTGTTTTGTTATTTTTTTAATTCATAAAACAATTTTTTTTACAAAAAAAAGCGTTTGAAAAATAATTGCGTAAATACCGTGCAAGATAAAACTTTGGAATGACCGTCATTTTATTCCCTAGGGTGTCTGCTAAAAAAAACATATATAATGTTTGGGGGTACTGTGTAATTTTCTAGCAAAAGAATGATGATTATTACATGTAGGAGAGAAGTGTCAGAATAGGCCCGGTATGGAGGTGGTATAAAAGCCTAGTATTGAAGCGGTTAATAAACACACTCACCTGTCCCATGGTCCAGCGATGCAGCCTCGCTCCTCTCCTCTTGCCTGTCTGCGGCATCGGCATTGCAAGTGTGGGCACCCCGCTCAGACCGCTTGCAGCTTCACAGCTGGGTGCGCAAGAGCGAGTCGCACTGGGCTCTCTTAGTGGTCAGGCAATCTTCTGTGTCCTGTTATGTGTCCTAGATTGCTGAGAGGGAGGGGGAGAGGAGTCGCCGCCTAGGCGACGAGAGCGGGAAGTGGGAGCTGGGTACCTGTCAAACCTGCCCACTTTTGGGTGGAACTCTGCTTTAATCATGTAAATATGGCAAGGCAAAATGTGTGTGTGTGTGTATTTCTACCTTTTTTTTTTTTTCATTTTAGTTTTTTATTTAAATTAGCACATGCACTCTGCTCTTGGCCGCATAAGGGGCTTAGAGTGGTGAGGAGACTGTGTGTGTGTGTGTGTGTGTGTGTGTGTAGGGGGGGATTTGAGTGCCTGCAAGAGGCAGAGAAACGGCAGTACACTGACCTTCCCAGTGAAGAGCTGTGCAGGGGGTGTGTCGGCACATGTCTGACCATTGGAGTACAGACAGGCTGTGCTCCCGGGTAGTATGGGGTGGATGTGCTTCCATGTCTACCATGGTGAGTTTGAAATATGAAGGCAGGGGACTGGCAGGATCACCAGGAATCTCCCCCAGAGGAATCCATGCAAAGAGAATAGGATACTTTTTCATACAATTACGTGGTAACATGGGCACATACAGTAAAACCTTGAATTGCAAACATAGTTTGTTCCAGAAACATGCTTGTAATCCAAAGCACTTGTAAATCAAAGCAATTGTCCCCATAAGAAATAATGGAAACTCAAACGATTTATTCATAACTCCTTCAGTTTATAGTCCATATAAAAAGATCATAGCAATGTGACAGGTTGTGTAACCATAAAATGTCCATCCACAAATAGAAGCCTCCACAGAGGGAATAGAAGCAAAATCCAGCAGGAGCTACAGAGTATAAAAGAGTAGAGAGGCACCTCTTAAGTGTAGCTATATGTTGTACCTTCATTAAATGTAACCATATCGCTACACTGTGAGCCGCCTCTCCTCTCTTTTATACTCCGTTGTGACATGATGCTACTTGTATATCAAGACATTGCTTGTATTTCAAGTCAAAATGTATTTAAGCCACTTAAGGACCGCCTCCTGCACATTTATGTCAGCAGAATGGCACGGCTGGGCACATCTACGTACAGGTACGTGCTGTGCTAATACCCAGCCGTGGGTCACAGGCGCGCGCCCGCGGCTCTTTCCCGTGACCCGGTCCGAAGCTCCGGGACCGCGGGATTCGCGGACCCGATCGCCGCTAGTGTGCGGTGATTGGTCCACAAAGCTGAAGAACGGGGAGAGCCGCGTGTAAACACGGCTTCCCCATCCTTCACTGTGACGGCAGCATCGATCGCTTCATCCCTTTTATAGGGGGGACCCGATCGATGATGTCACACCTACAGCCACACCCCCCTACAGTTGTAAACACACAATAGGGAACGCATAACCCCTACAGAGCCCCCTGTGGTTAACTCCCAAACTGCAAATGTCATTTCCACAGTAAACAATGCAATTTAAATGCATGTTTTGCTGTGAAAATGATAATTGTCCCAAAAATGTGTCCAAAGTGTCCACCATAATGTCGCAGTCACGAAAAAAATCGCTGATCGCCGCCATTAGTAGTAAAAAAATGTTTTTTTTATAAAAATGCAATAAAACTGTCCCCTATTTTGTGAACGCTATAAATTTATTTATTTTTTAACCAAAAATAGGTAGAATACGTATCGGCCTAAACTGAGGGAAAAAAAAAATGTTTATATATTTTTGGGGAATATTTATTATAGCAAAAAGTAAAAAATATTGAATTTTTTTCAAAATTGTCGCTCTATTTATGTTTATAGCGCAAAAAATAAAAACCACAGAGGTGATCAAAAAGAAAGCTCTATTTGTGTGGAAAAAAGGACACCAATTTTGTTTGGCAGGCACGTCGCACGACCGCACAATTGTCAGTTTAAGCGATGCAGTGCCCAATCGCAAAAAGGGGCAAGGTCCTTTAACTGCATTTTGGTCCTGGTCATAAGTGGTTAAAGATTTTGCTTGTCTTGAAAAATGCTCTCAGACCAAGTTACTCTCAAACCAAGGTTTTACAGTATCGGTATTATCGGGATTATGAAATTTTAGGGTGACAACCACTGCAAGGACAGGACAAAGAGCTTGACCGGAGGAGCAGTGCAGACCTGGGCCACACACAGTGTGTAAGATCCATACCATGGCCTTAAGGTTAATGACCGTCATTGGCTTTGAGCCGGGGCCTTTAAATAAACACAGATTGCAGCTTTCAGTGCTGGGTGGAGATTAATGTATTAATTAACACTGGTTGCCTTTCATGAAATGTTCTGGAGTTGCAGCATACAAAACAGCTCCTTATGTTCCAGCTGTGTTCTCATTGAAGCAAAATACCACAAAGCTAGCTCCTGAATATTACATTCATTCTTATGGCGAGCTTAGTGATGGTGACAGGCAGATTTAATTTACATTCATTAAGAAAAACACAACCGTTTTTTTCCACCGTTCGGTCATTTCTTGTATGAGCGATTCCCCCAATTCAATGCAACCTATAGCAAATGGCTAATGTATACATGTGGCTAAAGGGTCTCCATTATTACCTGAGCATGACAGAAAGATAGATTCATATTTATTGGCGAAAATGCCCACAGACCGTTCTTCCTTCAGGAACTTTTAGGAGGAAGACTGTGCTGAGATTGGGTAAAAGGATTTCTGTAATTGTGAACCTTTCCTGGAGAGGATACCAATACTAAGCACTCCCACAGAGGCTCTGTAGTAGCACATCGTGTGAATTTGTTCCTAAATAAAGAAAAAAAAGTATGCCCCACCTAATGGACATGCACCCACCAAATGGACATGCCCCCACCAAATGGACATGCCCCCACCTAATGGACATGCAGCCACCAAATGGACATGCAGCCACCAAATGGACATGCACGCCACCAAATGGACATGCACGCCACCAAATGGACATGCACGCCACCAAATGGACATGCACGCCACCAAATGGACATGCAGCCACCAAATGGACATGCAGCCACCAAATGGACATGCACGCCACCAAATGGACATGCACGCCACCAAATGGACATGCACGCCACCAAATGGACATGCACGCCACCAAATGGACATGCACGCCACCAAATGGACATGCACGCCACCAAATGGACATGCACGCCACCAAATGGACATGCACGCCACCAAATGGACATGCACGCCACCAAATGGACATGCACTCCACCAAATGGACATGCACTCCACCAAATGGACATGCCCCAACATCTTTTGCCCCTAGTGCAGGGTGGACAAATGTAATATAGAATTCAGGAGTTACTCTGTCCAATCCAGGATCCAGCCCTAGAGAATAACTCAAAAGTTACGTGCTAGCTGTCATTTTTAAGGAGCGTTGGCTACCTGGCTCCTAAGATTAGTCCAGGCCTACCATAGCGTCTTTTCCATATTTAAAGTGGTTGTAAACCCTTACAGAGCACTTTCACTTACAGGTAAGCCTAGTTTAATGCCGCGTACACACGGTCGTTTTTTGCGATGAAAAAAAACGACGTTTTTTAAAACGTCATTTAAATTGATCGTGTGTGGGCAAAACGTCGTTTTTTGTCTTAAAAAAAACGACCAAAAAAAAATTCCAACATGCTTGAATTTTTTGTGTCGTTTTTCAAAACGTCGTTTTTTGTTTCACAAAAAGTCACCGTGTGTAGCAAAAACGTCTTTTAAAACGACGTTTTTCAACCCGCGCATGCCCAGAAGCTAGTTATGAAGCGAGCTTCAATGGAAAAGTGTGGTGAACGTAACCTCGTTTTTTGTGAAAAAAACGATGGTGTGTATGCAACATCGTCTTTGAAAGTGACGTTTCAAAAACGTCGTTTTTTACTTCACAAAAAACGTCGTTTTTTTTTATCGCAAAAAACGACCGTGTGTACGCGGCATAAGGCTTACCTGTAGGTGCAACAAATATCTCCTAAACCTCCATAGGTGATATTTACAATTTCCTCGTACGATGATGTCTTCCGTGCATGTGCCGGTGTAATTGGCTTGCGCACTCTTGAAAGGGCATGCTGTGCCGTTTTCTAGATGGAGGTAATTTCGTGACTGGCGGCTCTCCCGTGCATGTGTGGGACTGACGTCACGCGATTCCGGCTAGTCACAGAGCGGGAGTTAACGGCACCGGAAGGAAGAAGGGTGAAGAATGGACGCTTTCAGCCAGCAAGGAAATTGGGGACATCGCAGGCTTTGGTTTCAGGTAAGTGACACATAATGGGCTACTATGCGATGCGTTCTAATTTGGTGCTAAATTTGCCCTTCGCGTGCTTCATCCTTGAAAATAGTTGTTTACAAATATAAGTACTGTGGAAAACTGATGACATGAATAAGGCGTGATTGTGAGGAGTGGGATATGTTTTTTTGGTAAGATAAAACCATAAAAAAAACTGTCAATTCTTTTTCGGACACAGGTTGTCGCTAAAACTCCTTTCACACTGTGGTGGTGGGCGCGTCGACGGGAAAGCAATGCCGACTGTAGCAGTGCTTTGCCGGCGATTCGACGATACTGCCCATTGTTTTTAAAGGGCAGGGGCGATTTAGGAGCGGTGTATTCACCGCTCCTACAGGGCCTCAAAGATGCGGCTTCCAGGACTTTTTTTTACCGTCCTACCAGTGTACCACTCCAGTGTGAAACCCCTCGGGCTTTCACACTGGAGTGAATAAAGCGACTCTTTAAGGGTGCTTTGCAGGCGCTATTTTTAGCGTTATAGCACCTGCAAACCCCCTTGGTGTGAAAGGGGTCTAAATGTAAATTCATTTTTACAAACAAATCGGTATTTTTTATATTTTTATTACATAAAGTTTACAACTTTGTGTTTGGTCATGTTCATAGCCGTCTTGGGCCGTGTTCATAGCCGTCTTGGGCCGTTTTCATAGCCGTCTTGGGCCGTGTTCATAGCCGTCTTGGGCCATGTTCATAGCCGTCTTGGGCCGTGTTCATAGCCGTCTTGGGCCGTGTTCATAGCCGTCTTGGGCCGTGTTCATAGCCGTCTTGGGCCGTGTTCATAGCCGTCTTGGGCCGTGTTCATAGCCGTCTTGGGCCGTGTTCATAGCCGTCTTGGGCCGTGTTCATAGCCGTCTTGGGCCGTGTTGATAGCCGTCTTGGGCCGCGTTTATAGCCGCCTTGGGCCGCGTTTATCGTCGCCTTGGGCCGCGTTTATCGTCGCCTTGGGCCGCGTTTATCGTCGCCTTGGGCCGCGTTTATAGCCGCCTTGGGCCGCGTTTATAGCCGCCTTGGGCCGCGTTTATAGCCGCCTTGGGCCCGCGTTTATAGCCGCCTTGGGCCGCGTTCATAGCCGCCTTGGGCCGCGTTCATAGCCGCCTTGGGCCGCGTTCATAGCCGCCTTGGGCCGCGTTCATAGCCGCCTTGGGCCGCGTTCATAGCCGCCTTGGGCCGGGTTCATAGCCGCCTTGGGCCGCGTTCATAGCCGCCTTGGGCCGCGTTCATAGCCGCCTTGGGCCGCGTTCATAGCCGCCTTGGGCAGCGTTCATAGCAGCATTGGGCCGCGTTCATAGCCGCCTTGGGCCGCGTTCATAGCCGCCTTGGGCAGCGTTCATAGCCGCCTTGGGCAGCGTTCATAGCCGCCTTGGGCCGCGTTCATAGCCGCCTTGGGCCGCGTTCATAGCCGCCTTGGGCCGTGTTCATAGCCGCCTTGGGCCGCGTTCATAGCCGCCTTGGGCAGCGTTCATAGCAGCCTTGGGCCACAGGTTGGACACCCCTGAGCTAGAGAGTTCGCCAGCAGGATCATTAGTTATTTCAGAGTGGAGGACATTTGCGGTTGGGGAGTTTTTCTAGCCTGTGTAATCTGTTTATGCAGGTAGGGGCTAGCCTTGCCATCCTCTTATCTGATGAAAAAAAACAAAAAAACGTAATTTCCTTAGCCCACTAAGGCAGTGCTGACAAGGGAAACCAGTCTGCCTTCATGACCAAATGTTAATAACACACAAAGGTAAAATGTTACTGCTGCTGTCTGTATAAAACCACGTGCCACATTTCTGTGAGTAGGCACCAGAGAGCAACACTGGCCTATCTGAAAGATGTTTTAACTCACAACATATGACTAGTAAAATCCGGTACATTTGGCCTTGTGCGGTTGTCCTTTGAGTGTCTCATGTGAATGAATCAGCATTACCAGTCATTTCCCGTGGTCCGTTACAATTCACTGAACTTCATTGAACTCCTGAAGTTCTGTCGCATCAGGGTGGATTTTATTTAAATCGCTAGAAAAAAGGCTTTATTTAAATCAACTCAATTTTAAATCATAATTTTTTTGACTCGCCGACAGTCCCTTTCACTTTAATGGGACAGCTGGAAATTAATTATTTCACGTATCTTAAATATAAAACTAGATTTTTACTCCAAATGCATTTTATTCAAATAAATTTGATTCAAATAAAAAAAAAAAAACCTTTTGGATCTTTAAAAAAAAAATCATTGATTTTATCCACCCTGTGTCCTACACACTTACATGCTTGTGTACCTATTTTCTTTAATCACTTAGGCCTCATTCATAGAGATGTTTGGTTTTTCTGCACGTGTTCTACAAGGGCACTATTCCTTCAACTGACACCTACTATGGCACACTATTTATTCCACTGTTAACAATCATGGTGCACTATTCCTCCACTTATACAACAGCAAAGGGGTTGTAAAGTTTTTTTTTTTTCCTAAATAGGTTCCTTTAAGCTGAGTGCATTGTTGGTTCACTTACATTTTCCTTCGACTTCCCTTCTAAATGTTTTTTTTTCTTTGTCTAAATTTCTTACTTCCTGTTTCTCCTAAGCAAGCTTGCCCCATCATCCAAACTGTTCTGGCCGGGGGTTAGTCAGCGTGCTTGCCCCCTCCCTTTGGACTACATTCCTGCGGGGAGACGCTGTGAAATTAAAAAACAAACCTTTTACAACCCCTTTAATGTGACTTTTTTACACTCTGTAGCATTAAAGTCGTCTCAAAAGTCAGACCAAAGTAGTGCAGGAAACTTTTTCTAAAGTCGGAGCGACTTGTGTTGTATCAGTTAAAGCGGAGTTCCACCCAAAAATGGAACTTCCGCTTAATCCACTCCACACCCCCTTACATGCCACATTTGGCATGTAATTTTTTTGGGGGGGGAGTGGGGGCTTCAGGAGGAGTGGGACTTCCTGTCCCACTTCCTCCTTCCGCTAAGGGGCTGGTTAGGCGATTAAGCTTAATCACCTACAGCAGCCCCTCCCTGTAGGCGACCGCCTAGGACACTGACAGGTCCTAGACGATCGCCTGTCCAATCAGCCGCGTGCGCATGCGCAGTGCCGCTCGCGCATGTGCAGTGGGTGCCCGGCCGTGAAGCTGAAGGCTGTCACGGCTGGGTGCCCAGAGTTAGAATGAAGACACCGGCCGGGGAGGGGGGGAGAGGAGCGGAGCGTAGCCCTGGCCGGCACGTCACTGGAACGTGGAGAAGGTAAGTGAGTGTTTATTAAAAGCCAGCAGCTACACTTTTTGTAGCTGCTGACTTTTAATAAACACAACATTTGGCTGGAACACCCCTTTAAGACAGCTCTCATAGGGAAACCTTTAAGACATGTCATGCGACTTGTGCTATCTCAGGCTGGATCCCATGTTGCATCAGTGTGAACCGGAAGTTGGTCCCGCTGTGTTCAATCATACCTGAGCCGGCGTGGCGTGCGCCCTGAACACCAAAGAAAGCCACGATGGGGTGCCTGTACAAGCCGCCTGTTCACGATATATGTACTGTTGCAGGTCACTCCTGCGCTGGAGCCGCGGGTAACGACAGTCTAACTGAAGCAACAGCACAACGTATGACGATGACGTCGGCACATGCAGATACAGGGGATCACTCCTAAACCGTGCAGGTTTAAGAGATATCCAGGCTAGCTACAGGCAAGCCTTATTATAGGCTTACCTGTAGCAAAAAGTGGTTTGTAAGGGTTTACAGCCACTTTCAAGCTGTGTGTAAGGGGAGCAATTCTTCCCACTGACCACCAATGTAAGGGGCATTTTCCTATTGGCCCCTGATGGACTATCCCTGGGGGGGGTGGGTTCCCTGAGGCTCGAAAATGACTTCAAGGTTTCCTCTGGAATAAAAAGGTTAAGAAATACTACATTGCTGCACTACCTGAAAAAGCTTTAAAGTGGTTGTAAACCTATATTGACAAAAAAAAAACCCTGCAAGACAAAGACATAATGAACTAGTATGCACTGCATACTAGCTCATTATGAAACCCTTACCTTAGATTGAAGCTGTTGCAGCGGTCCCCATACACCGCTGTGACCGTTGACATGTCTCCTGGAGTCATTTCTGTGTATGCAGGCTCCGGTGCTGTGATTGGCTGGAGCCGCGATGACGTCAATCCGGCACATGCGTGCGGAAGCCACCCGTCACGGCACAGGCCCTTTTAGAAATGGCACAATGCTCCAATGAAGTTTGGCGCAAGCATATATGGTAAATATCAACTAAACCGTGCAAGTTTAGGTGATATTTTCAGTACCTACGGGTGAGCCTTATTATAGACTTACCTGTAGGTAGAAGCGGTGTAACTAGGCTTATAGCCACTTTCAGTAGCCATTGATAGAACCTATTTTATTTTAACTCCCGTTTCTTGTATGTGTAAAACCCAGAAAGAGAGACTAATATTCTGGCAGATATCAAGCAAAAGGATTTTCCAACGACATGAAAATCATTCCAGCAGAGGATCATTAATCGGAACTATTCTCAAGCATGGAATGGCAATCACTGGAGTTACTGTGACATCTGCTACATAATTAGCACATATGATTAGAATGATGAACGATTCCAAGGGAACCCACGTGCGTCTCGCATTCTGATTGTTTGCAATAAAGCATGGTTAAGATTTTTACCATTGTGAGGATCACATTGACTTTGGCAGATGTACGTGGTCATTCTTCCACTGTTATAATAGCTAGTTTGTTTCTCTGTCTCCAGACGACAGGTTCACCTGGGTGGGCATCTTAAAGTGGTGCACTTTTTTGTGTGCGTTTTGCTACACTTGCATTTTTTTTGTAATGTTTTGTTCCATACATTTATATATATATATGTTGCCTTTTGCTAGTAACGCTTTGTGCTGTTGCCTATACAAAGTATATACATTCAGATACCGGGAAGGCTTGTATCTTGTAATGTGAATATATATCCTGTAATAAGAATAGAAATTATTCTACTACCTAAAGCAAAAACAGTTATTTTAAAGCCGAGTTCCAACCACAATTAGCATTTTTTAATTGTATGTCTTTTCATCATGCTTTTTTATAATATACATCCGGTCACTTACTATTTTACAATCCGCCGCCGCTCCGCATAGTTATTCAAAAAATATAGTTTATAAAACTAGGTCCACACGGTTGTCATTTTGCTTGTGGGCACTGTGAAGCCTACAAGCACTTACTTCCTGGAAGTCTTGGATAGGGAGTGATAATTGGGTAGCGCACTGCATCCTGGGAAATGACACACATTTCCCAGGAGCATTAGAGGGAGATGATGTCAGAATCCTAGGTGATTCCAAGGGCAGATTTTGTGGGACCGCATAGCAACAAGCATTTCCAGATAAGTAAAAAAAAAAAAAATGTATTTTCTTTTTTAGGTCTAATGAGCACAATAATGAAAAAAAATTGGAATGGAAACTCCACTTTAAAGAGAAACTGTCAATATAGCCTAACTTTTCAATGGTGAGACGTACATATGGGCGTGAGGCTGATTTTGCTTGGCTCCAGGAAGGAGAGCCAATCCTTGGATACAACACACCTCTTCAGCAATACTCATTGGTTTATGTACCACTGGACAAGTGCTGCTTCCATAATGTGGCCAATGGCAGCCACCAGCACTTTAATAATGCCACAGCTGTAGCAGGGAAAAGCCATTCTGTTGGCTTCTCTTAAAATGGAGTTTCCATCCCAATTTTTTTTTGTCATTATTGTGCTCATTAGACCAAAAAAAAAAACGTTTTTACTCATCTGGAAATGCCTGTTGCTATGCGGTCCCACAAAATCTGCCTTTGGAATCACCTAGGATTCTGACATCATCTCCCTCTTATGCTCCTGGGAAATGTGTGTCATAATTTCCCAGGATGCAGTGCGCTGCCCAATTATCACTACCCATCCGAGACTTCCAGGAAGTAAGTGCTTGTGGGCTTCACAATGCCCACAATCAAAATAGCTATATTTTTTAATAACTATTCGGAGTGGTGGCGGATTGTAAAATACGCATGATGAAAGGACATACATTTAAAAAATGCTAATTGTGGTTGGAACCCCACTTTAAGGTGTCAGGGACTCTTGTTTAGATAGGCAAGCAAGGAACCATGCTTGACCAATCCCTAAATGATCCGTACCAAAATACATAAGAGGGATTAATATTATGCTTCGTTGGTTCAAAACTTGCTGCCTTACCCATAACTGAAGAGAGTAGAGTGTACTAATTTATACCGTTGTTTAGTTTGGCACCCCAGTGGTTAAGTATGTGTGTTTTGGCCCGCTGTATAGATATCAACTTGTAATTATTTTATATGTTTATTAAAGGTATTTATATCGTGCCAACAATTTTATACAGCGCCTAAAGTGGTTGTAAACTCAGGCAGGGTAAAAAAAGACCTGCATAGCATACTAGCTCATGTAATACTCACCTGGGATCGAAGCCCCGCTGTGGTGCCCGACACAGCACCGGCCGACGACATGTCATCCCGGAGTTGCTTGCGGGTATCGCGGCTCCGTTGCTGCGATTAGCCGGAGCCGTGATGACATCACTCCCATGGTAATGGCACACTCATTGAAGCAACGACACGTAAGTGCCTTTGCTTCAGTGCGCATGTGCCGATCGGCACATGTCCCCTGACAGGGGATATCACCTAAACCGTGCAAGATTTAATATAATAATTGCACTTGTAAGACCGCTGTGCAAACATGGTGTGACAAAGTATTGCAACAACCACCATTTTATTTTCTGGGGTGTTTTTATATAATGTTTGGGGGTTCTAAGTAATTTTCTACCAAAAAATTATGATTTTAACTTGTAAACACCAAGTTTGAAAAATAGGCTTGGTCCTTAAGTGGTTTATCTGCCAGCATATGTGGAAGGAAACTGGAGTAATTGGCAAATATGGCAACCCATGTGCTTATGTAACTGTGAACTATTCATAGCATCATGATTTTTAATACATTGATATATACTGGTAATATTTACATAATGCTAATCTCTGACTTGAGTATATCTAGAACAGTGTTTCTCAACCTTTTTCCAGTCGGGGCGCCCTTAAAAAGTATTTTCAGTCTTGAGGCACCCCTGTCCAAGACTTGGTTCACGTCGATGTGTGTTGCGGAACACACGCAAAATCTCGCTCGCTCTGGACACAGACAAATGCTCTGCTCTTTAGGGGTGCCATTAATTGTTAATGGTGCCCCATCCATTGGCAAACATGGGTTGCTTTTGTTATGGCACAATTTAAAAAAAAGGGTCGGGGACTTCTTTCCCCGCATTACTGCGGGTAGGGAAATTAATGGGCTGCCCTACACGCAGCACGCATCCACACAGAACCAAGAGCTTGTTCACATGTCAGGCTGGAGGGGCAGTAAAACCACATGGTTGAGCTGTTTTTTTACCACCCCCAACTTTTGCCCCTTTAGCTGCAGAGGCAACAGCTGGGGGTGTAAACATGCTGTGGCTGCAGCTGGAGGTATACCCAGGGATAATGGGGCTGCACTGCAACTACCCCGCAACTGTGTGCATTGCATTTACAGGCTTAAAACAGGTGGTGAGGAGGCAAGATATGCCCCTTTACTGGCTGACAAATGCCCCTGAAAAGCGATATGAACACAAATTGCTTTTCAGAGGAGCAGCAGTCGTTGCTGCTATCTCGAACCCTACAAAAGTAGTTCTGATGGTACAGGAATAGGGGGGTCAGGATTAAAAGTAACATACATACAGATGCGCACGCACACAGACACACGTACAAACACACACAGTGTGTGTGTGTTTGTACGTGTGTCTGTTTGTGTGCGTGCACATCTGTCTGTATGTATGTTACTTTTAATCCTGACCTCCCTATTCCTGTACCATCAGAACTACTTTTGTCACACACACGCTAACAGACATGTGTACACATACACTGAAAGAAGAACTGTCAGAGCTGCACAACAACCAATCAGATCCAGAGTGCTGTAGCCATGAATGGAGGATGTGGGGTGTCAGTGACTGAGACAGCTGGTTATTCATAGCAGAGCCCCCCTCACCACCTTACCCTTGGCCTCGCAGTCAGCGCAGTACTTGTTGTCCTCCTCCCTCAGCATACGAGACAGGATGGCCTGGTGCTGCTCATTCAGCTTCAGGGCCTTCTCCCTCTCTGAGCGAGTGGCAATGTCTGCGGGCAGGGGAGCAGTGTTGGTCACGGTGACTCTACTCTTTCTTCTTCCCCCTCAAGAAAAAGCGTGCCAGGCAGAGTTCAGGACGGTTACCCCGCGGCTCTCACGTCACAGAAGCAGTGCGTGCGTCCGACCCTCCCATACCAACCGCTGACGTATTTGGTTGGCAAGACGCGGTCGGGAGGCCCGCACAGCCAGCACAGCTTCCCGAGTGCCGGGAAGTGAGTTTTACACAGCGGACCAACACCGCTGTAAAGTCAGATGATAACGAAGTGCCCAGCAGTAGTGTTACATTAGATAGCAGCCATAGCTGCCAATATTTGGGGTCATTTTGCCGCGGCACACCTGGGGACTCTTCGGCACACTGGTTGAAAAACGATCTAGAATATCAAACCCCAAAGTCCATAAAGATGAGAAACTTTTTGCCAGGTTTGCAAATGGGAAGATTCACTTCTCTTCCTGTTTTTGTCACTGAGACAGGAAGTAAGAAAAATCTCCCCCACAGAGAAGCAGACATTAGTAATTAGTAATATAGGGAAGACTTGTCAGCATTTTTTCCTGGCTGTATCCCCACTGAGCAGATCACCTTGTTCCTGTTGTGTTCACACAACAGGAAGTCAATGGAAATTTCCCTACTGAGTGCAGAAACGGCAGTTACACCCTGAGAGTAGTTCTCACACTTCCCCTCTATAAAAATAGAAGAAAGTTTGATGTCATCAACCACTTTGCTCAATGTTGCTCTTTATCAACCACTTGAGCTCCTGCACGTGAATACCTCTTTTTTGAGATGTGGGAACTACTTTCGGGAATTGGTGCAGCGTGGCAAAGGCAGTGGTGCACCGATTCGGAGGTGCCGTTGCCAGCAATAGGCTTCGATTTGGCATGCAATTTTACACGTAAAATTGGCCTGATGTGAACGGGGGCTAAAGGATAAGTTTACCTTTCATAACATATTTCCTGTTGTACTCCTACTCGGGGTGTAACGGGTAACATGTTATAAATGCACCAGCCTCTTCCCACCCGGCCATGACACTCATTCAGAGAGCTCTGTGAATAGAAAACTACAAGCTCTGGCAGCCTTTGTGGCTGTCGGCTTGTAGTTTTCAATGAACTATCACAGTGCTGTGAGCGTCACGGTAGTTCATTGAGTCTTCCTGTCAGAATGTATCGGCTTCCTCGTAGGAAGTATGAGCAAACCTATACACTTACAGATCTGCAGGAGGCCTACATTGCACCAGCGATCAGCAGATGCTTTACAGGCTCCTGCAAAAAAATCATAATGCAGAATTTTTATACCTGGATTTTTTTATTTTTTATTTAGTTATTTATTTTCAAAGTGAACTTATCCTTTACCTACATCAGGCTGAGAGATGAATATGTAATTATTTTTTAATAGAAATTATTTGTTTTTAGTTTTTTTTTTTTTTTTACTTGTATGGTTGCTTAAACAATTCTACTTTGCAAACCAAAGGAAAATTATTTGAACTGTACACAAAAGATTTCGTTTAAATACACTGAGTCCATAATGTTACATTGGGGTTATTTACTAAAACTGGATGATGCAAAATTTGGTGCAGTGCTGCATAGAGGCCAGCCACATTTTATTGCCGAAGCTTTAAGTGGTTGTAAAGCCTTAAAGGGGTTGTAAAGACATTTTTTTTTTATTTGTGCATTAAAATTAAAAATCCTTCTGTGTGCAGCAGCCCCCCTAACACTTACCCGAGGTCCCTCTTTGTCCATGAGTGTCTCATCCGTCCGACATTCTGCTGTCAATCAAACTCAGCTAGCCAATCAGAGGAGAGAGGGGCAGGGCCAGGTTGGGGCTCCGTGTCTGAATGGACACAGGGAGCTGTGACTTGGCTCGGGTGCCCCCATAGCGAGCTGCTTGCTGTGGGGGCACTGAACAGGAGGGATGGGACAGGATCACAGAAGAGGGTGCCAGAAGGAGAAGGATCTGGTCTGCTCTGTGCAAATCCACTGCAACAGGGCAGGTAAGTATAACATGTTTGTTATTTTTTTTTAGGAGCACTTTTAGGTTTTTCACTTGTGTGTGCTGCAGCTCCTCCCAGACCCCCTCCCCCTTTTTCTTACTTGAGCCTCGTTGGACAGATTGATAGTTGCGGTCAATCAAATCCAGTGACGTGGGGGGCGGTGCCAAGTCCTGCTGCCTTGCTTTAGGAAGAGGGGCCTGGAGGGCTGGCAGGGGACCCCAGAAGAATAGGCTCTGGCTGCTCTGTGCTAACCAATTGCACAGACCAGGTAAGTATAGACATGTTTGTAAACCCTTTTTTTTTTTTTTATTAAAATAACAAACACTTTAAATAAACAAGCTGAAGTTAGAAGCCGATTGGCTACTATGCACAGCTGCATCAGATTCTGAGTGCTCCAGTTTTACTCAATCACTATATTTATAAATGAAGGCCTCCATTGTTTTCAGACTTCATTTCATTACAGGAGCATTCTCCTTTAACACAGGCAGTGGCCTGTCTGTCGAATGACTGGACAGCTCTAGGGCTGGGTTATTGGAGGACAACCAGGGCGTACCAAGTACATCAAAGGTGGTTCAGGCTGGGTAAGATGTCGCATGCGATTTGCACTGCACTACTGTGCAGATCACTTGGAATGTCTGTGTGATCCAAATTCAGCCATACACATTGTATGGCTGACATCGCATTCACACCATAGGACAGTGTGAACTGCCGGCAGGTGACATGCGATGCAGGAACCCGCACTGGAATCACGCTGGTTCCCGAATCGCATATATGTGAACCTGCACTAATAGATGTTTTCTAGGGCAAATCTGATACACCCAAAGCCCAGAACTGGTTAAAGACAAGCTGTGCACTTTTGTGCACATGAAAGAGAATATATATCTACTGTACATATCATTGCGTGTTGGTGTATTCAAACCTGGTTTCTATGTATTCCTAGTAATTATGTGTGTGCCTTAGGCAGCTGTATTTGCTCAGTGCATATTTGGCCTGGCTTTCTGCTTCGCAATAGTGCACTGTGATGTTCTTGCTGATTCTCTGAACTCACTGAAAGGCGGCATCTGAAAATGACAGCAGCAAGCCATCTGCAGACCTTGATGACATGAAACTCCCACAGTGCTTCTGGTAGCTAGAGACCATGTGATCTAGGCCTAGGTATATGGTCACGTGAGTGTGCTTGGAACGGCATTTTTTATATTTTATAGCAAGAACTGGGCTTTTTAAAAATGTGATTTGACAATGCTTGACATCTACCACATTGATGCAAGTGTTAAAGTTGACCTGTCATTAACATCTACATTGGCAGTTGGCACCAGCAGTGTGCATGTTTTCTAGTCTTTCTTTGAGCTCTAGGAAGAACTGACACCTCTCGGGAGACTGTATAATTAACTTAGTGATGCTTTTCTTGGGCATCTGCCAGCGTTTCCTGGTGCTGCTAGCAATGGTCTCTAAAGTGTTGCTCAATAGTAGTCAGGGGAGGTAAAAACCCTAAGCTGCGCAACAGATTGATTTCTTACAGAGTATCCAGGAAATACGCAGAGCGATGACCTGGAGATGCCATATTAGTGTGGTGGCACACAAAATGATGCCCGATCAATGAAAACCTATATACTTTTTTAAGACCGAGTACAAGTACCTATACTTTTTTCAAGTACTCGCCGATACTGATACATTTTTTTAATATGTATTTTTTACAATTAATTATTTATTATTTATTGCCATTTTTTTTCTTAGCCCTGTTGGGGGGCTTTGGTGAGATATCGGGAGTCTTAACAGACCTCTGACATCTCCCCTTTGATACAGAGAAAGGGACTAAGGACACAGATTCCCCAGTCCCTTTCTCAGCTGTGCTGAAAATGAATGGACGGGAGTAGGGTTGTCCCGATACCGGGTATTTGCAGGAGTACTTGTACTCCCGCAAATACCCCCGATACCCAAATAGAATACTCGCCCCGCCGCCGCCGCCGCATGAGCAAATCCAACCCCGCCGCCGTATATACAAAGCCGCCGCCGCAAACATTATAGGCACCTTTGAATAGCTGTTTTGCCACTGCACGTGTATAGACACTCCCCCTTGCTCGGATCTGTCCAATCCCGAGCAAGAGGGAGTGTCCTTAACATGGCGCGCGGCAGGGAAAATAGCTATTGAAAGGCACTGCCTATAAGGTAGGGGGGGCATGGCTGCAATATGGGGGGCATGGCTGCAATATGTGGGGGACATGGCAATATGTGGGGGACATACATGGGGGGACATACATGGCTGCAATATGTGGGGGACATGACATGGCTGCATATGTGGGGGACATGACATGGCTGCATATGTGGGGGACATGACATGGCTGCATATGTGGGGGACATGACATGGCTGCATATGTGGGGGACATGACATGGCTGCATATGTGGGGGACATGACATGGCTGCATATGTGGGGGACATGACATGGCTGCAATATGTGGGACATACATGGCTGCAATATGTGGGACATACATGGCTGCAATATGTGGGGGACATGGCTGCATTTGGGGACACATTTAAAAAAAGTATCGGTATTGGCGACTACTTGAAAAAAAGTATCGGTACTTGTACTCGGTCCTAAAAAAGTGGTATCGGGACAACCCTAGACAGGAGACAGAAGCTCCTCTCCATTCATAAACTGAAGCATCGTAAACACAGTTTACGATGCTCAGTTATATGAATGGACAGAGTCAGTAATCACTGACTCCGTTCATTTAAAAAAAAGGTAGGAGCCGGATTTAGCGGCTCCTACCTCCGCTCTCCATCCTGACAGAGGGGAGTGCAGCGGCACGGAGGGGGGGAGTGCAGCGGCACGGAGAATGGTACAGGGCACAGAGGGGGGAGTGCAGCGACATGGAGGGGGAGAGCAGCGCACGGAGAATGAACACAGGGCACGGAGGGGGGAGAGCAGCGGCAGGGAGAATGGACACGGGGCACGTAGGGGGGAGAGCAGCGGCAAGGGAGAATGGACACGGGACACGGAGGGGGAGAGCAGCAGCAAGGGAGAATGGACACGGGACACGGAGGGGGAGAGCAGCGCACGGGGAATGGACACCGGGCACGGAGGGAGGAGAGCAGAACGGCAGCGGCATGGAGGGGGGGGGGGGACACAGGAGCATGGAGGGAGAGAGCAGAACGGATGGAAGAATACAGGGAAAGTCAGGAATTGGTAAAGTATCGGAGCATTTATCGGGACAACCCTACCGTGTGTGTATATGTATGTATATATATATATATATTCGTATTCATAACGAAAAACCATCCAGAGGGTATAATACTTTATGCCAAACAACACTTTTAGCGTCCCAATACAAGACGAGGCAAAAAGTCTTCTTTCCTATGTGCATGCAACAAAGAACTGGTACTACAACCCAAATGAGTTGAGGAAATATTCCAGAGCAGTCGGGTGCAGGATGAGCAATCACAGGCTGCAAACATAGTTAGGAACAAGGTCGACAAAGCTCAAACGCGGAAACATTTGCTACATGTAATTGTGTCTTTTATGGAGAACCAATACATTTTTTTTTAAGAGCTAGTAAGGAGTTGTGGGATACTTTTCTTTTTATGTGCAGGGATGCTGAGAAGGCAGTACAGCCAGCCCTCCTGTACTGGGCCCGGACCCCATCTGTTCAATAGGAGGTCCAGCTGTAGTGCTGTACTGTCTTACTGCAGACACCGATCTTCTTCTGCTTCCCCTTGCAGCATTGCCAGATTCTCGTCTCCTTGCTCCATCTGGCTGCATGGTGGGGGATTGGTTATAGCATATGCACCCCTTCCATCTGCTGTCTGGGCCCCCCTGTGTGCCCCTTTGTGTGCCCCTTTGTCCCACAGCGATTCCGGCTTTCCTCCAGGTAAATGTTTTAGAATGCAGAGCAGGGGAAGGGGCTGGTAAATATATCATATTTATCGGCCCTTCCATTCCTGAATCGCTCACTGTGTCAATTCATTGCTGATGCATAGTAAACTGTGTTTACTATGCTTCCATTTGTGAATAAGCAGGAAGCCTCAGAGCGCTTCCTATTTATTCATCTGTGCACCTGAGGCCCCAGAGAAAGGGACCGATAAATCTAGGTTCTCAGTCACTTCAGGCTGGGGGAGGGGGCCCTGTCATGTAGGCTGTATGGGGCCCCATGATTTCTAACAGCATCCCTGCCAGCAGTGGTGTGCACTGAAAGATGCACTGCCCTCTGGGCAATAAAACAGGATGAAATGTCACTTGTGACACTTCAATAAAGTTCCCAAAAAAAAAAAAGTCATGCATCTCATCAATCATGGCAAACAAAACTTGATATAAAATTACCATTATTTTGCAATGTAATTCATAAGCATATGAATGAAACAGCTCGATATATGGATCGTTTTACCAAAGCGGAAGGAATAACCTAATTTGGATGTTACTCATCACCAAGGCAGCGTAGTCCTGATGTCACGTGTTTGTTTACCTCTAACACTTACATTGGCGCCTTTTCCTTTTGTGGAATTATCTTCTAATCCTTTTCCTAACATTTAATAACATATCTGGTATGAGACCACCATCTTTATTTGATGGCACCCCTCATGGAAATTGGCGTAGATTTATGCATTTTGATGGAATCCGTCTCCTGTACTCCGCACAGCGGCATGCAGTCTTGGGGAGGGAGTAGCGGAATCCTGAATCAATCGGGGCTTTGACATTGAAAGTGCCTATGGGAGGGGGGGCTCCCTCACTGTCCAATCACAGGATGTGGCCGATCCTAGACCAGGCTATAGTATCTTCTGCGAGGTCCAGGAGCAGGCGATACATTGTGGTTCGAGCTCCTGGATAAGAGTATGTGAGTGTGTGACTCCAGGTAGAACATATTTCAAGGGTTTCACAGTTTTCCTTTTACAAATATTTAGAAGTCATTCTTTCCTGAAATATTCATTATAAATCTTTTTTTTTTAATTGTTCTGTTCTGATTCCCGTTTCTTTTTTTTTTTTTCTTTTGCAGCAAACACCTACCTCTTCATGGTACAAGCTCAAGGCATAATGATACGAGACAACGTTCGAACCATTGGGCACATGCTAAGACAATATACCAATAAAAATGGTACACTAAATGGAACAGGTAATGTCATCCTCTGATTATTGTTGTGTGTGTGTGTGTAATGCTTTCCACACATCTAGTCCATGGAAAGTACTTTTGGGTATATATTCCTTAATTTGCATATTTTGGTTTATGATTTTTTTTGTTACTGTATGATAACCTTCATCTTGCTAGCAAGTGTCTTAGCTACTAATTTTACAGACAGCATTGTTCATATTACTGGTGTATCATAAGAGTATTATACATTTAAAAGCTAATGCCACAAGCCAATCATTGTGAAAATTGTAGTGGCGTGGATGTTATGTTGAACCATCGGCTTCAGTACATTCAGCGATTTTTACCCAGAACAAGTCCGTAGATCAGAACATCGGACTTCACTCTAACACAGGGGTGTCAAACTCAATTTCGTCGAGGGCCGCATCAGCAGTGTGGTCGCCCTCAAAGGGCCAGTTGTATATGGGTCGCACTACATACAGAGTGCAGAGTTCAGGATTACATCAGGATTATGCTATGTACGGAGTGCAGGGTTCAACAGTGTGCTACGTACAGAGGGTAGGGATTCGGGGGTGTGCTATGTACAGAGTGCAGGAATTCAGGGGTATGCTACATACAGAGGGTAGGGATTCAGGGGTATGCTACGTACACAGTGCAGAAATTTAGGGGTACGCTACATACAGAGGGTAGGGAGTCAGGGGTACACTACGTACAGAGGGTAGGGAGTCAGGGGTACACTACGTACAGAGGGCAGGAATTCAGGGGTGCGCTACGTACAGAGGGCAGGAATTCAGGGGTGCGCTACGTACAGAGGGCAGGAATTTAGGGGTGCGCTATGTACACAGGGCAGGAATTCAGGGATTGCTCTATATCAGGTTGCAGGCTTATCCTGCATTTTCTGACAGTGCGCCAAAGATGCAGCATGTAGGAATTTTAGTGCGCTTTCAGAAAATGCAGAAAAAACACACAACCTATTAAAAATCATAGGACTGTGGGTAAAACACAGGAAAACTGCAGATACACCAGCAATGGGCCAAAACACAGCAAGCACCAAGGGACCAAGTACTGCCACAGGCTGATGACACAATTTGGCTGCAGTTATAACAACTACTGCTGGAGAAAAAAAAAAAAAAAACGAGGGGAAGGGAGATAAGAGTCACTGAGCTCACACTTTGATGGTCCCTGGAGGTTTATCACTGAGAGGTATCCTGTGTACCTTCTATCTGCCGGTGACGTGTCATATTCGGCTCCCCCGTCTCAGAATGCTCCGGAAGTGCTGGGCGGCCAACTGCGCATGCGCGATGCGTTCCAAACACATATGCGATGCGTTCCAATGGCTTTACGACACTGCACACCAGCGAAGCCATCATTCAGAGCGACGTGGACTTAGGGGAAAGTGGCCAGTCGGCCTCACGTCCTCGCTTCGCTCGGACGGCTCGCTGCGCTCGCTCGGCCTCCTGGCTCTTTTTTTAACATCCTCCAATCGATGGGGATGTTAAGGAAAGAGCCTGGATACCGAACGGCGGCTTCGCTGGTGTGCACTGTCGTAAATGCTTTGGAACGCATCGCAGATGCGTTTGGAACGCATCGCGCATGCGCAGTTGGCCGCCCAGCACTTCCGGAGCATTCTGAGACGGGGAGCAGAAAATTACAACACACCGGCTGCTCTGTTCATAATATCCCAGCTGCATGGCTTCTTCACTCACTGCACGGACTTCACACAGGAAGAGGGGAGGGGGAAGGCAGAGCAGACTCAGCCTCTCCCATTTGTGTAGGGGGGAACTGTGCACTGTGACATTGTATTGACCACAGTGAGCCAACACAGATGCAGCCAGACACCCCTACATTTACATGCAACTTCTCCTGTCCCATAGAAGTTTATGGAGGGACGAAAATCGGGTTTTTACTGCGCTGCAGTGAGAACAAGAGGTGATGCTGTGCGGGCCACATGACAAGGCTTGGCGGGCCGGATTCGGCCCGCGGGCCTTGTGTTTGCCACCCCTGCTCTAACACAACGTGTCTCATGATTTTTATCTACTCACGTCAGAGACAGCCAGATGACTAGCATCTTCAGCAATGGCAAGCTTCATGTTCTTGTTTAGTACTGGTTTCTTTTTTAGCGAGTTTTCTTTCCACCCCCTCCCTTTTGCACTTGTCTGGTATTCATACTAATTTGGTGTGTGTACATTTTTTTCGTAGCAAGTTCCCCGTTTCTATGAATAGAATAATGATGTTTTTGAAATGTCATAATACATGTAAAGCCTTTGTTTCTTGAGGATCTTCATAATCCCTTGATTCCTCCCAGAAACTTTAAAACAAAATTGTGACATAATGTATATGACAGTACTGGGGCAGGACAGTCTGAGAATGTTTCGCTAAAAAACAGTGGGGGAATTTGTGAAGGCGCCTACGACAACCTTTAGTAATCTGTTGGGGCGCAGCATCAAAAATGTTGGTGCTTGCACCCAATTCATGTTCCTGTCTGTGACCAGTACATGGATTTGTCCGTGTTTGCATTGAGGAAGGAAAATCTATACGACAAACTTCTTCTCCAGTGCACTCCAGCCTTGCCTTCCCTAATTCTTCCAGTTATTTGATGAATCCTCTCATTTTTAAAGTACGCTTGTTGATACCCCAGTGGCAATGGATAGACTCCTATAGAGCACTGCCAGGGCTTATGTGTAGACATGCCTTCTTTAGCATCTTGGAATATCTCCATACCATTTGGAATAAACAACTCTTTTCTTTTGAAAGTCTTTACAGAAAGCCCTGCCAAATGTGAACTCCTCTACTTGTTAAAACTCATTGGTGCATTATCAAGTCTGTGGCCCCATTAGATGCCACCATCTTACCATGGGAATCGAGGGCTTTGTGTTGACTTGGCAAAAAAGTCACCAGTGAATCACTGTTTAGCCTGTTTTATATGGGAAACATTTCTGAAAGGGGGAGTGCATTTAAAACCATTTATAAAGGTACAACTTGGGTAATCGGCTCACTTTTAGTATCTGCATGGCCATTCTAGAGTGATTTGGTTTGGTGCCTTTACAGCACTGATAGGTATATTATGTGGACACAGGCTCAATATGACCTGCAATCCCGGTGATTTAAAGTAACCCTGTCAATATGGTGCTGAAACAAAAATAAAGACAGACTGTAAAAAAAAGATGATGTATACTTACTACAGGCATACCGCACTTTTAAAGCAGAGTTCCAACCACAATTAGCATTTTTTTAAATGTATGTCCTTTCATCATGCAATTTTATAATATAAATCCGGTCACTTGCTACTTTACAATCCGCGACCGCTCCGCATAGTTATTCCAAAAAGATAGTTTATAAAACTATGTCCACACCATTGTCATTTTGCTTGTGGGCATTGTGAAGCCCACAAGCACTTACTTCCTGGAAGTCTTGGATGGGGAGTGATAATTGGGTAGCGCACTGCATCCTGGGAAATGACACACATTTCCCAGGAGCATTGGAGGGAGATGATGTCAGAATCCTAGGTGATTTCAAAGGCAGATTTCGTAGAACAGCATAGCAACAGGCATTTCCAGATGAGTAAAAAAGAAAAGGTTTTATTTTTATTTTTTTTCCCTTTTTAGGACTAATGAGCACAATAATGGAAAAAACCACCAACATACCAAAGCTTAATTGGACAAGCTGGGGTTAGAAACTCATTGGTTTCTACGCTGAAGTGAGGCTGATTTTGCACTCTCCAGCGATAATAAATAAACCCCATTGTGTACTTAAAAGTGGGGTATGCCTGTATATACTTGCCTCTCTAATAGTAAAACAAACCACTGTGTTGATCCCCTGCTGCTGCAAGTATGGGACACTTTAGGTGTGTTGAATACCTGCTCTTTTGCCTCATGCTGTGGCACCTCCCTCTGGATTTTATGTTGTGTAGTGACCCCTTGGGCCCCATTTACACTTGGCGATTTGGAAGTGCCGTAATCCTGTATGTGATTAAAAAAACATGCAACGGCCATTGGGGTGCTGTAATAATAGCACCCGCAACGCAGTGCTTTTTTTTTTTTTTTTTAGGCGTGACAAAATTGTTGCAAAAACAAGCATAAAATTGTGCGAAGCTCGTCGCCCAAAATGTAACCAGAGCTATTTTTTGGGCGACAAATTTTACATAGGGCAGCCCATTGAAATCAATGGGCTGGCTTGGGCGTAACATGCAGAAATGTGTATAAATTGCATTAAAACATTTTTTTTGGCTTTCCCGCTACACAATATTTCAACGGGGCCAGTGACGAGCACCTAAAGTGGTAGTAAACTGCTGGGTGTTCCCCCCCCCCCCCCCCCCCTAACCTGCAAGGGTAACATTGTGCTAAACTTACCTGAAAACTAAGCCTTCATTCCGGGTTCGCTGACTCCGGATGCTTGACTTTCCGGAGCTGCGTTGATGTCACTATTACGGCACAGGACTCTGAAGGAACAGGGCCCGGGTGACGTCACCGGCTGCATGTGCAGTAAATTTCTCCTAAACGGGGCATACCAGTCTTGCTGTGCCAAAGCCCCGGGAGTTGGGCACCGGGATGATCCTTCATCGGTCTGGTGATTCGAAATCCTCCTGGCTTTCTCTCCTCTAGCGCTGACAGGACAGGCTAGGTGGATTCTGATTGGTCAGTGCTATCCATGTGATGGTGCTGACCAATTCGAATACCTCCTATGCGTACATGCTTAGGGGTGCAGATAGGAAACTTTCTGTAAAGGTGAACTTGAACTTAAACTTTAAACCAGAGGTCTTGATGCCTTTTTAAACCAGCCTGCATCCAATTTGCAATACTGTGAACCCAGCCTAAATGTTTAATCATGGCATAACTATAATATTAGACACCCAGAGTTGACTGCCTTGTTAATAATAATCATGCAAATTAATGATTAATATTGGCCAGAAAATACACAGCCTGGTAAAACTGTAATATCACAAATCCTTGGTAGAGATCTGCCCTCTTACATTTGTGGTCATTGGAGAACTTCTCCATCACATTGGGGAAGTTGACCTGAGGAAGTGGTATTGATATAAACCAGGGGTGTCCTACCTTTTGACCTTCCTGGGCCACATTGGAAGAAAAGGAACTGTCTTGGATCACACATAAAATGCACTAGTAGGAAGAGCTGATGAGCAGAAAAAGTTGAGCAGATCAGTTAAAAATCACCGATAATGTACATATCTCACCTTGTTGTGTCACTGCTGCATCACCAGCCGTCCCATTAAAGTGAATATGGCTGTTGGTGATTCAATAGCGGGTCAGAGGAGGAGCCACGGCAGGACAGAGATGGAACTTGCTTTTTAAAAATGATGATTTAAATTTGAGTTGATACAAATCGAGTCTTTTTACTTGTGATTTAAATCGACTTGCTTTAAATCAAATCCACCCTGCACAAAACGAGTCCAATATTTGACACCGGTTTTGATAAACTAACGCATCAATATCTGGTTCGATGGATGTAGTAGCAATTTTCATTGAATTCAAATTGAATCAAGGTGCTCATCAGATATTTTGGTTCTAATTTTGCCTTTTGTGTGCTTCATCCTTGAAAATGGTTGCTCGCAAATATAAGTGGTGTCGAAAACTGATGCCATGAATAAGGCGTGATTGTAAAGAGTGGGAGATTTTTTATTTGGGAAGTTAAAACTTCTAAAAATCCAGTTAAGAGAATTTTTATTTCAAGTGCATGTGTTCGCTAAGTGCAAATATATTATATATATATAAGTATTTACAAAAAAATTCTAATTTTTTTTTAATGTACCGTATATACTCGAGTATAAGCCGACCCAAGTATAAGCAGAGGCACCCACAAAAAACTGGGAAAACGTATTGACTCGACTATAAGCCTAGGGTGAGAATGCAGCAGCTACTGTAAGCGGAAAAGAGGGTCAACCATGTCCATTTGCATGCCTCACAGTGCCCATTGCAACCTCACTGTGCCCATTGCAACCTCACTGTGCCCATTGCAACCTCACTGTGCCCATTGCAACCTCACTGTGCCCATTGCAGCGTACCTGAAATTCTTACCAGGCTGCGCTACAGGCGTCCATTTTTTAAAACTTGTGCTTCCCTCCTGGTCCCATCCCGTTCCGTGATAGGCGTTTAACACTGTGTTCAGTGTTCCGCCTATCACGGAAGTTCTTTCATCCTCGGACAAGAGAAGCCCCATGATAGGCGGAACACTGAACACAGTGTCTGCTGGGTAACTGAGTCCGAGGATGAAAGAACGTCCGTGATAGGCGGAACACTGAACACAGTGTCAAACGCCTATCACGGAATGGGACGAGACCAGGAGAAAGCCGCAAGTTTTAAAAAACGGACGCCCATGGTACACCGAGTATAAGCCGAGAGGGGTATTTTCAGCCCTAAAAAAAGGGCTGAAAAACTCCGCTTATACTCGAGTATATACGGTACGTGTACGATTTTGTGCTGGGCCGCATTCACAGCCATCTTGGTCTGCAGGTTTAAACCCCCGATATGTTATTCCTTGCCCCTGATGAACGGGTATTTTTAACCGCAGCGTCTATTTTTATGGGTCTTTTGGCTTTTACTGGAAAAAAATTGTGTGATATGGTGCTTAATTTCTTGCTGTTTTACATTACAAACCAAGGAAACTTCAGAGATCTGGCAGAGTGTAGAGGCCACGTGCCTAGTAGTACCCAGATCACATACATGAAAATCATTACATTATTATTGAATAACGCCACCAACCTTGTGGGTTCATTGCTATCTCTCCAACTTTTCCAATTCCTTGGTAGTCATTGTAGGTGGGAGATCATTCTGTCATTGCTCATGAAACCTCTAGCAACCTCTGGAGGAATCCTAATGTTCCACAGACCCCCCCCCCCCCCCCCTTTAAGATCCTGCTTTAGGTCTCAACGTTTACATTGAATCATAAATATTTCTATGATTTGCATGTAATATATATATAAAACAGCAGTGGCCTACGCATTTCCTCAGTCATCTTTTTATAACGCTGGTAGCTTCCATCACTTCATACCCTGGAATGCTTATCAGAAAATAACATCTATCTAGGCAGTTTATATTCAAGTTCAAGCTGTTACTATTTATTCCATTCTAGAAAACAAAACAGGAAGCTTTGAACAGCCAATAACAAATGACCCCTTATAAACCAGAAAAAGGATTGCTAATGGATTGGAGGAACTAATATTTTATTCTCTGCATGAGTACAAATCCTTAATGGAAAAAACTGTGCTGTTGTCATGGTACAAGGTTCTCTAACTCGCAGTCAATGGTTTACTTCTGACAAAAATAGATCCCGCAGCTCACAGCAGAGCTTGTGTTTAAAGCAGTCATCTAGGCGAGAAGTATATCTTCTCCCAGCGAGCTTTGCTGACTTGGAAAACCACCTTTCCAGTACGACATGGAAAAAGTAGAGCGAAGAAACCATATCAAACCAACATATCCACATGGACACGTTTATTGCAGAGAAATTGGATGTATTTTATCTTTTTAGGCAGAAAACAGATTTGCCTTTGAAAGGTTTTCTGGGTTTCATCTCAGAATTTACACCTTTTACATTTCAATGCAACTTGTGTAATGCAGAACTAAAAGTATAAAACGTCAAACGTTGAACAGGTGTTTATCGCAAAAAAAAAAACACGCTATGTCTATTCTGCAATAACTTACCTGCCTCTTCGCAGTCGTCTTTTTAACCACTTGCCTACAGGGCACTTCCTGTCCAAGCCATTTTTCAGCTTTCAGCGCTGTCACAATTTAAATGACAATTGCGCAGTCATGCAACACTGTACCCAAATGACATTTTTATCATTTTTTTTTTCCCCTCAGATAGAGCTTTCCTTTGGTGGTATTTGATCACCTCTGCGGTCTTTTGTTTATAGCGCAATAAATAAAAGAGGGACAATTTAGAAAAAAAACAATATTTTTTACTTTTTGTTTTAATAAATATCCATTTTTAAACAAATTTTTTCCTCAGTTAAGCCGATATGTATTCTTCTACATATGTTTGGTAAAAGTTATAGCAGCTACAAAATAGGGGATAGATTTATAGCATTTTTTTTTTACTAGTAATGATGGCGATCAGCGGTTTTTATCATGACTGCGATATTGTGGCGGACAAATCGGACACTTTCAACACATTTCTGTGACCATTCACATTTATACAGCGATCCCTGCTAAAAATGCATTGATTACTGTAAAAATATGACTGGCAGGGTAGGGGTTAACACTAGGGGGCGATTAAGGGGTTAATGTGTTCCCTGTGAGTGATTCTTACTGTGGGGGGAGGGGACTGACTGGGGGAGGTGACCGATGGTGTGTCCCTATGTACAAGGATCTGTGTGTTTACGATCCACAATCCTGCTCAGTTACTGGGCAATTGTGGGTGCCTGGCGGCAATCGCGCACGCACATCAGGTCCCAGTTTTGCGGCAGGCGCTCGCGCACCCTAGTGGCGTTGGAAGGCATGACATCCACCCAGAACAATAGGGTCCTCCTCCTGCCGACCCCGACGGCGGGTGGTGGACAAGAGGTTAAAGTGATTGTAAAGGCAGAAGGTTCATGTGTTCTATGCATTAAGATAAAAAAAAAAAACTTCTGTGTGCAGCAGCCCCCCTAATACTTACCAGAGCCCCGTTTCGATACAGCGATTATCCACAAGAGACTTGGCTGTCCAGGACTCTCCCCCCTCATTGGCTGAGACAGCAGTGTTGCGCCATTGGCTCCCACTACTGTCAATCAAAGTTAGTAAGCCAGTGAGGAGAGAAAGGGGGCAGGGCCAGGCCACAGATCTGTGTCTGAATGGATGCAGGGACCTGCCTCTCGGGTGACCCCATAGCCAGCTGCTTGCTGTGGGGGCACTCAGAAGGTGGGACCAGAGATGAGGAGGATCTGGCCCGTTCTGCGCAAAACCACCAGGTATGTGTGACATTAATGGGGGAAAAAAACAAGACTTTACAACACTTGGACCTGCACAGTCATATTCTTGGCATTGTGCCTGTGTGCCCCCTGGTCAGAAAGAAGAACAAAGCCTGGATTGACTTTGATCAACTCTTCACTATGGTAACTCAAAAAGCGATGACCTGACATCACTTCCGATTTTACATGGATGTCAATGGCGCCATATTTAAAACATCATTATAAAATGCTAATCTTGGTGTTTTGAATGCTGTTAAGGGCAGAGTCGAAATTTGGGGTCTGTTGCTGTGTACCCATGAGATGGGAGAGCCACTGCTATAATGAAAATCGCTGGATCGAGATGGGGCTCAGGTAATTATAAGAGGAGACTGGGGGGGGGGGGGGCTGCACCCAGAGTTTTTTACCTTAATGCATAGATGGCAAACCTGCTTTTAGAACCACTTTAATTGCAGCCACATCTGGCCCTTTTGGCTGTCCTTATCTGGCCCTCGATGCCTCCACTGTCAGTATGCAGTGAGGAAGATGACAGGATCAGAGGGGAACAATGATTAGCAAACAGATGTCCATATGGAGAGCTGTGAGACCTGGAAGGAAAAAGCTGAGTAACTGATACAGCAGGGAGGCTCAGTTCTAATGGGAGAATGTTGCCTAGGAGTCATACTGATGCTATCCCGCCTTCCCTTGGGAGGATGAACTGCCCACCCCTGGGTTAATTAGTGGCCCCATAGGAAAATTATATAAAATTCATTAGCAACTCAAAGACCCTTTGCTGACGTTCTGGTTACAAGAGCTTGGCCTCAGAATGCAAATAGATCACCTAAGTTACTATCTCTGTCTGAAAGAGACTATAGCCTGTCATTTTCACAAACTGCCCAAAAAAATACAGCAAATTGTCACTACAAATTAGTGTTACCATTGAAAGTAGTAATTAACACAACATTGTGTTATTAAAGTGCTAGTAAACTCTTGCCGATAAATAAAAATAAAAATAGGTCCCCGACAGGTTTAAGCCACTGCATACTACTACATTTATGGCAGGCTTTCCTTAAAAAAGAGGTCTCCAGCGCTGCCATCTTCACCCGGTCTTCCTTCCCTCAATCCGGGTTTCCTATCTTCGGCCGTTTGGCTGCACTCAGGTGACGTCACTCCCGCATGGGAGTGCAAGGGAGTCGCATCACTACGGAATGCAGAGCGTGCCATAAATGGGGGTTGTGCTCTAGGGTCTCTCCTGTTATAAAAATCCTGCCTGTCAGCGTATTTTTATACATTTACTGATTGCAGCGGGCTCATATATTTACACACACAACCAAGACTATAAAGGCAGCTGCACAGACTGATTAATTATTTTACCTTTTTAACTTATTACGTGCGAGTGTAAATCAAACAAAAGAAAACGAATGCAGTCACACTCACCACATTGGTAAGCTACAGTATTTTACATTTTTAGGTTTTGGGTTTATTACGGCTTTAAGCCCAGGTTCACACTGAGGCCGCGCCAGTTCAGCTGAACGCTCAGGATTTCACTCCTGCCTGTCAGTCCCCATTTCGGCCGCGATTACAGAGACATCTGGTTTCTGCACAGGTGTCAATGTAAATCATGGGCCGAAATCACAAAAAGTAGTACAAAAACGACTTTTTGAAATTGGTGCATCGCCGCAGATGCGGTGTCGCACCGATTAGGACGGTGCCATTGCCGGCAAATGCTGCAGATTTGACATGTCAAATAGCATGAAATATCGCATCAGTGTGAACCAGGGCTTTTTTTTTCTTTTTTTACTTACCCTAAATAGCTGTTGCTATGCGGAAGTGCCGAATCTGCCTCTTCATCTTCCGCAGTTGATTCTCTTCCTCCTCCTACAATGTTTCTTCTTGTGAATGGGGCGCGCTGCATTCTGGGAACTGTGTATCCCATAAAGCAGCTGGCCCATTCACAAAGCACGATGCTGCGTGCGTTTGCGCAGTAGGAAACGGGCAGTTTCCCTTACTGTGGATGGCGGTGCCTGGAGCTGCCAGGATCGAGGATCGGCCTCTGCGGGGGCTGACATCGCTGGCGACTAGGACAGGTAAGTGTCCTTATTTTGAACGGACCTCCGCTTTAAGCTGCATTGCAGGCATTGAATGGACTAATGTAAGTATGCATATTCCTTACCTGGCCACTTCCTGTGGAAGTAGAGAATCATTTTGGTAGCCACCACCACTTTGGTAATCCTCGCTGTCTTCCAGATTTGTGCCAAGTGGCTGCTCTGCTGCATAGTAACCACAGATAGTAAGAGCTACAACAGCGATTCTCTGCTTACACAGGGATTGGCCAGGTATGGAATATGTATAGTTGCATTGGTACAAGCTGGACCAATGTAACTATGAAAAAATATCCATACCTGGAGTTCAGCTTATTATTATTATAATACAGATTTGATAGAACGCCAACAGTTTGCACAGCGCTTTACAACATGAGAGCAGACAGTACAGTTACAATACAATACAGGAGGAATCTGAGGGCTCTGCTTGTTACAATCTAAAAAGCTTTAAAGAGTAAGGACTCTTTCATGATCCGCCCCGTGCACCTCCGTTTGCTCAGCGGGGATCGCTCCGTTGATCTCTGCTGAGCTGCCGGATGACAGGGCAGTCACCGCACACTGTGCAGGGACCGCCCTGTCTTTTCTCCGCTCTCCCCTATGGGGGGATCGGATGAACACGGTCCGTGTTCAGCCGATCCGCCAGACGGAAGGAAAAGTAGGTTTTTCCTCCGTCATACTTTGGCGGGTCGGATGTCAGCGGACATGTCTCCGCTGACATCCGCGGTTCCATAGAGGAGCACGGAGCGTCCGTTCAGGTCCGCAAAAAAAACTGGCAGGCGGATCTGAACGGACGCTCCTTGTGAAAAACCCCTTCTGTATTTATTGGTGTATAACACTGACTTTTTGCCCTGAAAATAGAGGGTAAACTGTGCCTGTGTGTTATACGCAGGGAGCTGTGGAAAGTTTTTTTCATGAAGCTTCCCTCTTGAAGGTAGGGTGCGTGTTATACGCCGATAAATATGGTAGTTCACTTTTCAGAAAAAAATAAGCGGTAAGCTATGGCCAGACAGAAACTGTTTAAATCCCGGCCAGTTCTGCAGGATCCAGCCGGGATTCGAACCGTTAATGGTCAGGCTGAATGTACCAAGTTGATCGATCAACTTTGGTAGAACCCGCCTGCCAGATATTCTTGCAATTATCGCTAGCAGCTGCTAGATATAATCACTGTCTTCTCCCAGCGGCTTACCCCCACCAGGAGAAGACAATGGTCCGGCAGGAGGAGGGTTTTCCGCATCAATGCTGTCTGTGTTGATGGGGAATCAAGCAACATTTTTTCCTGCAACCTGTGGTTGCAGGAAAGAAGTTTTGTTAAGTGTATGGCCGGCCTAACACCCTACACCCTCCCCACCCCCTAATTATTGCTGCACTGATCTCAGTCAGTGATAAAAATGTCACCATCCACAAAGCCCTGTTCCTCCTCTCCTTTTCGCTGGGGACGCCTGATGGATCAGGGCAGATCTGATTGGTCACGTGCTGGCTCAAACGAATTGCAACTGCACTGATTCATCCTGAAGTACCTAGGAAGAGAAGAGGAAGATGAACTTGCTTTCTAAACCCAAGGACTGTTGCACTGGGCTGCATGGATGGGGGAACTCTTACCCACGGTGAGTGCAGTGGGGATAGGGGTGGTTGGTGGGGTGGGATGGTGTCAGGGAGTCATTTGTGGGTTCACCTTTTTCCATTTTTTTTGGAAAGATGAACTAGCCCTTAAAATTGAATTCACAATCCATAGTACTATTGTGTATAGCTGTATTGTTTTGCTGATGTGTACAGGAACAGTTGAGATTCTATTGTGGGAACCACCTGAGACCAACTTGTCACCTGAGCCACAGCTGAGTTTAACGCCTGCTTGTAAACCTTCAGCCCAGGTTCACACTGGGTACGATTTAGTTCGATTTTCACATGTGAAATCGCATCTTAAATCGGCGGCATTTGCCGGCAATGACACCATCCTGATCGGTGCGACGCCGCATCTGCGCCGCTGCACCGATTTCAAAAAGTAGTTCCTGTACTACTTTTTGCGATTTCAGGATGCGATTTACATTGACATCTGTGCAGAAACCTGCACAGATGTCTCTTAAATCGCAGCCGAAATCGGGACTGCCAGCGGGAGTGAAATCGTGAGAGTTCAGCTAAACTCGCACAATTTCACTCCCGCAGCCCAGTGTGAACAAGGTAATAGTAATGACTAAATTTTTTTTTTATTATTTATTACAAGTAACATGCATACTTGGAAACTGGTTATACATTGAATCATAATGATGTGACCTGGCAAGTTAAGGACAGGCCTGAAAATGTTGATGATTAAAGCAGACAAGTTCTAATTTCAGTCAACATGGATTTTTACCAGCAAACTGTCCTTGCAGTTCAGAAATTCTTCCCTCCAGCTATAGTACAGCCTGAAGATGAGAGCGTCTGATCAGCTACAATGCATATTTGCACTGACGGAGCTGACAGCTACGATTATAAGAAGGCCGCTCATGACTGCTTCTTACAGAGAACATTTACTGTAATGGCACATAAGTACATTGAAAGTAAATGCTCCTGTATGACAATCTCAACCAGGGCCGTCAAACCTGCAGCCCAAGGCTATGAATGCGTACCAACACAAAATTGTAAATTTACTTAACATTTTTTGGGGGTGGGGGGAATAAAAAATAAAAAATGTGTTTACACTTTGTGAACACATGCGGCCTAAGAAAAAATGGGCAGTTTCCTGAACTGGACTTTTATACATTTTATCTTCCTAAAGAAAAAAAAATTCACAATAATGCCTCATTCATGTCATCGGTTTTCGGCAGCATCTATATTTGAAGGATGGTGTACGCGAAGAGCAAAATTAGCACCAACATATCTGATGAGCACCTTGCTATTACAGCGAGGGGAAAAAAATATTTGATTCCCTGCTGATTTTGTTTGTTTGCCCACTGACAAAATGACATGTTCAGTCTAAAATTTTAATCGTAGGTTTATTTTAACATTGAATGACAAAAAAAATAAAATACAGAAAAACGCATTTCAAAAAAGTTATAAATTAAGTTGCATTTTAATGAGTGAAATAAGTCTTTGATCCCCTATCAATCGAGAAGATTTTTGGCTCCCATGTGTCTTCTATACAGGTAACAAGCGCAGATTAACCACTTGCCGACCGCCCGCCGTCATATTACTGCGGGACGGTGGCACGCCTGGGCGAGAGCACGTAGCTCTTTGTCCGCTTTAAAGCGGCCTCGCTCGCCCCCGAGTCCCGCCTGCGTGCCCGGCGGGCACCCGCGATTGCTCGTTACAGAGCGGGGAACGGGAGGTATGTGTGTAAACACAAAGCTCTCGTTCCTGTCAGCGGGGGAAACGCTGATCTCCTGTTCATACAATGTATGAACAGAAGATCAGTGATTTCCCTCAGTCAGTCCACCCCCCCCATACAGTTAGAACACACCCAGGAACACACTTAACCCCTTCCCTGCCCCCTAGTGTTAACCCCTTCACTGCCAATGGCATTTTTATAGTAATACAATGCATTTTTATAGCATTGATCGCTATAAAAATGCCAATGGCCCCAAAAGTGTCCGAAGTGCCCGCCATAATGTCGCAGTACTGAAAAAAAAAAGGTGATCGCCGCCATTACTAGTAAAAATTTTTTTTTTATAAAAATGCCTTAAAATGACCCTATTTTGTAAACGCTATAACTTTTGCGCAAACCAATCAATAAACGCTTATTGAAGAATACATATTGGCCTAAGCTGAGGAAAAAAAAAAGTTTTTTTATATATTTTTGGGGGATATTTATTATAGCGAAAAGTAAAAAATATTGCATTTTTTTCAAAATTGTCGCTCTATTTTTGTTTATACGCAAAAAATAAAAACCGCAAAGATGACCAAATACCACCAAAATAAAGCTCTATTTGTGGGAAAAAAAGGACGTCAATTTTGTTTGGGAGCCACGTCGCCCGACCGCGCAATTGTCAGTTAAAGCGACGCAGTGCCGAATCGCAAAAAGTGCTCTGGTCATTGGACAGCAATATGGTCCGGGGCTAAAGTGGTTAAGAGTACTTTCTCTTAAAGGGAGTGCTCCTAATCTCAGCTTGTTACCTGTATAAAAGACACAGAAGCAATCATTCAGTCCGAATTCACACTAGTGCGGTGCGAATTTCCGCTCTCTTATCTCTGCAGAGAGATAAGACAACTGTTCAGCAGATCCATTGCGTTTTAGCTGCAGATTAGCTGCGAATTTGGAGACCAGGGAGAGGGGAGGGGGAGGGGGGAAGTGTATTGAGCTGAATGAGAAGAAATCCTGAAGAGAAATGAACACATCTGCGAATCAGCTGCGTACCCATAGAAGATAATGGGCCTGAATTCGCACCTGAGCCGTACCGCAAGTCATAAAATACACACACGTTTTTTCGTATGTATGTGAACCAGCCTCATTGAAAACAATGTCTTTAGAAATGTTCTGCGTATTGGATGCGGTTTAAGCCGCACTCAATTCGCATAGGTGTGACCCCTGCCTCAACCAGATTCCAATCTCTCCACCATGGCCAAGACAAAATAACTGTCCAAAGATGTCAGGGACAAGATTATAGACCTACAAAAGGCTGGAATGGGCTACAAGACCATCTCCAAGCAGCTTGGTGAGAGGATGACAACAGTTGTGTGATTATTTGCAAATGGAAGAAACACAAAATAACTGTCAATCCTCCTCGGTCTGGGGCTCAATGCAAGATCTCACATTGTGGAGTTTCAACGATTATAAAAACTGTAAGGAATCATCCCATAACTACACGGGAGAATATTTTCAATGTCTCAAGGCTGCTGGGACCAGAGTCACCAATTTTTAACACACTACACTTTGAAGGGCTGAAATCCTGCAGTGCCCCCAAGGTCCCCCTGTTCAAGAAAGCACATGTACAGGACCGTCTGACATTTGTAAATGAACATCTGAATGATTCAGAGGAGAACTGGGTGTAAGTGTTGTGGTCGGATGACACCAAAATCAATCTCTTTGTCATGTTAGGAGGAGGAGGAATGCTGTCTATGACCCCAAAAACACCTTTCCCACCATCAAAAAAAAAGAGATGGGAACATTCTGCTTTGGGGGTGTTTTTCTGCTAAGGGGACATGACAACTTCACCACATCAAAGGGACGATGGACGGGGCCATGTTCCATCAAATCCTGGGTTAGAACCTCCTACCCTCAGCTAGGGCATTGAAAATGGGTCCTGAATGGGTATTCTAGCATGACAATGTGTGGCCCAAGACCATTCCTCTTCTTTCAGTGTGATCCAGGAAGGTCAACAGGCCGGACACCCCTGCTCTAAACCATACCAATCTCATTTATCCTTTTCTGACTCAGCCAGAACATACCTGCTCTGTGCAGTGGTTTTTCCACAGAGCAGCCCCAGTCTGCCTCTACTCTGGCCCCTTTACCAGCACTCTTGCCAAGGGTCCCCAGAGCAAGCAGCTTGCAAAGGAGGCACTCAAGCAGGCTCGTTCACGAGCTGCAGCTCTGCTTGTCCATTCACACACACAGCTGAGACTGCCCCCCCCTCCTCATTGGCTTAATGGTTGTGATTGACAGCATTGAGAGTCAATGGTTCTCACTGCTGTCTCAACCACTTTGGAGACAGGATCCCCGCAGAGCCGAGGCATTTGTGCACAGTGTTTGAAGAAGATCGGGCTCAGGTAAGTATTAGGGGGGGGCTGCTGCACAGAGTTTTTTTTTACCTTCGTGAATAGAATGCTCAAAGGTAACAGACCTTTACAACCACTTTAATGGCAGGTATGCCTGGAGGGAGCCCAGCCCTCCTTAAAGGTATAGGAACGGTCTGGACACCCAGTAATAGCAGCAAAGGTATTCAGTGCATCCCCTCACAAATTAAAGTGGTAGTAAACTCTGTTCTTGTACCTATAGTAAGCCTATATCTGCTAAACTTGGAGGCGGTTACCGGTGCATGCGCTCTGAAGTTCTGGCATATAGTGGCAAACTTTCAGAGCCTGTGCCGTAAATGGTGGCTCCCGCACACATGTGTATGAGTGACGCCATCGTGCCTCCGGCCACTCATGTAGCTGGAGGACACAAACCTGGAGGGATGAACTGAGGAAGATGTCAACCCGCTCAGCGGTGACTACGCGCCGCAGGAGATCTTTGTTTGAATGTAATCTCTCATAATGTGCTAGTATGTGATGCATTCTAGCACAATATGACATTTGCCTTGCAGGGGATTTTTTCTTTCTCCATCCACTGCGGTTTACCACCGCTTTAACCAACAGTACAAACAAATGGCAATCGCCCTAACCTATAACTGGCCTTTGCAGCAAAGAGAACATGCAAGGGCGACGCATGTCAAAAAACAACAAACAAAACTTCCCAGCCTCCTTCCCAACCAGCCTGCAACAAACCCATTTCTGTCACGTCTAACAGTTCAGGTAAAAACCAGCCGTTTGTTACCCAAGGAGCAGCGTCATGGCTATAAAACAAGATCGGTATACAGGCTATTCCATTTTTCTAGCTCTTGATGCCATAGTACTGGTGTGATGCAATCCTATGAGGCTCATTGCCTCCCTAGTGGTGTGTGAATAGATTGGCACCATGTTGCAGAGATAGGGCTGAGTAGTTGGCATCCTCCTTATCTTTATGTTCCTTATACGACAAACTAAATTTACCATGTGCTGCTTAAATGGGTCATCTATGTTTTAAACTTTGCCCTTGTGTGTTTTGACACGGCACTATAACGCCATGTATACCGAAAGCTGCCATCTCTTGACTGACCACAGCTGGCTGTCAATTAGAAGCCATCTGTTTGCTCTACACTTCATACCATCTGAATAAACAACAAAAACTTCTATAAAGTCAGTCTAGTCCTAATTGTGGCTCTTACCCCCTCTACCTGCTTTAGCCAATCGTTTCTTGTTTTTATACATTTGATGGTGACTTTATTTTTAATTCAGCTTAGGTCATAATACATGACCTATAGTACACTTCCAAAGTATTCCGTAGAACGCGGTGATAAGACATACCTGCTCTTTGATTTTATGCATTGCTTCCATTCCATACAGCATTGTAGTTTTCTGCTGTATAGTGTTTTATGGTGATTTTATGGCATTTCTAGCTATCTGTGTGCTATGGTTTACTAAGATACCACTTTGATTGTCACAGTCACCCGTTGCTGCTAGAAGTTCAGTAGGCCATTTGCCTTTTGTTCCTATTTTGGCAGCAACTGTAACAACTGAAAGCTCAAACGAGCTGGGCAGTCTGATAATGTAATTGTTTTACAAAGTGTGAGGCTGTGCTGAGCCCAGATACTGGAATAAACAGACAGGACCTAGGAAGCTTCACGATGTACGTCACTCCGATGAACACGTTGAAAAGTTATTACAGTAGTGTCATTCATTCTGCTATGATCTTGGTAATTCTAATGATATTTATGTCATAATAAGTTTCTGTGTACACGTGGTGAAGGGGCAACTTAGACCTTATTTACACTTGTAGGGTCAAACCTACATTTATATGTGTTTGGGGCATGTTTTTACATTAAAATAAATGCAGGTAATGATTTTTCCATGGTATCATTCAGATTGGATGTTTAACTGTGGTTAGAGAAAATAGAATTCTGGCCATTCAGATTCGGATTTGAAACTTTAAAGGCAGCTATACTATAAAGCAGGACCTTCAAACCGCAACGTAGGACCTTCAAACCGCAACGCAGGACCATCAAACCGCAACGCAGGACCTTCAAACCGCAACGCAGGACCTTCAAACCGCAACGCAGGACCTTCAAACCGCAACGCAGGACCTTCAAACCGCAACGCAGGACCTTCAAACCGCAACGCAGGACCTTCAAACCGCAACGCAGGACCTTCAAACCGCAACGCAGGGCCTTCAAACCGCAACGCAGGGCCTTCAAACCGCAACGCAGGGCCTTCAAACCGCAACGCAGGGCCTTCAAACCGCAACGCAGGGCCTTCAAACCGCAACGCAGGGCCTTCAAACCGCAACGCAGGGCCTTCAAACCGCAACGCAGGGCCTTCAAACCGCAACGCAGGGCCTTCAAACCGCAACGCAGGGCCTTCAAACCGCAACGCAGGGCCTTCAAACCGCAACGCAGGGCCTTCAAACCGCAACGCAGGGCCTTCAAACCGCAACGCAGGGCCTTCAAACCGCAACGCAGGACCTTCAAACCGCAACGCAGGACCTTCAAACCGCAAGAATAACTACCGTATTTATCGGCGTATAACACGCACCCTAACTTTAAGAGGGAAGTTTCAGGAGAAAAGCTTTCACAGCCCCCACGGTATAACATGCAGGCACAGTTTACCCTCTATTTTCAGGGTAAAAAAGTGAGTGTTATACGCCAATAAATACAGTAATCAGGGAAGCATAAAAGTTGTTCATACTTCTCTGAGAACTCTTTCTGCATTCAGATAAGCTAAATGCGGGAGTGCAAGTGTGAATAAAGGCAAATGCCCTGTACACACGTGCAGGACTTCCGTCGGGAAAAGTTCCCGTCGGGAAAAGTTCCCGTCGGAAAGCCGAGAACCTGCCCGGTCAGTCTTTCCCCTACACACGTCCGGTTTTCCCAACAGGAAAACTGCGATGGAGCTTTGGCTTGGAATCCCGGCCATGTATATGCTCAATCGCAGTTTTTCCCATAGGAAAAATGACAAAAAACGCCGGGCAAAAGTCCGCCGGTGCTGCCGGCGGGAAAAAAGAGAACTGGTTCTCTTTTCTTTTTTTTTTTTTGTCTGCCGGTTTTTGGGCAGTTTTCCCATGAGAAAAAATGCGAGGAGCATACACACGGCCGGGATTCCCGGCCAAAAGCTCTCCTCATAGCTTTCCCGTCGGGAAAACTGATCGTGTGTATGAGGCATAAGGCCCCTTTCACACTAGTGGACCAATTGGATCCACCTTTCAGTTTTTTAGACAGAATCAATTGGACCCACCTGTCTCCTCTATGGAGCGGCAGATGTCAACGTAAATCTATCCATTGACACCCGCCGACATCTGATCTTGTTTGCTATAAAGAGATGGATGGCAATCCCCTCCCCATCCACCTGGCGGATCAGATGGCAGTCAAGTGTAAATGGACAGGTGGTACATTTACATCCGACTGCCCAAAGAGGAGAGCGGCCTATCCATCTGCTCAGCGGGAATCAGCAGACAGATTTCCAAATGAGTAGGCGGACTCTGATGGGACCTGCCCCATGTGGAGGGGTCCTTAGGGCTAATGCACCGGACCGATTAGGGCTGTACACTCCACAGATCAGTGTATTTCTATAGAGGGTATGACCAGGTGTTTCTGATCACCCGATGATGCAGGAAGTCTGTACAAGCTTTCGCAAATTCAAGTACAAGACAAGTATGTGGATTTGGCGCTCGTTGCACCACTTTTAGAATGCCCACAAAACACTTTTGCTAAATCTTTATGCACCCGTCTTCATGAATACCAAGGATTTTCTTTTGTTCTCGGAAAGATAAAGAAGGCTCTTTGGTGTACTATGCACAGAAAATATCTGAACTCCTGGTGTGCCACAAGTATAACCTCATGTGCCATGTAATGTACAGGGATTTTGGAATATTTAAATTTCAGATGTAATATAACTAGAAACTGCTCAAATATGAATGATTTATTTTGTTCTTTGTATTGTAGACTACCCAGATGGTACCAATTCCACTGATTTCACCGCACAGTCCACAATGTATCTACCTGAAAACTTCACATTCTCCCCAAACCTTCCGTGTCCGCAAAAGTTGCCATTTATGCGTAAGTACTGCTTATTGCCATGTTTCTCCTCCTATTTCTAGTTTCTTCCGCCATCAAAACAGTGAATTTGTATCAACGGCAAACTGTAAAAATAGTATGTTGGGGACCCATTCAGCTGGAGAAGGACTTATTTACAAAGTGTTGCCGTACGCAAAGTCCATGGCCAGCTAAACAAATAAGTACACATATATTCTAGAGAAATTGTGACATTTTACAGATCTAATAGAAGTTAAAGGGGTTGTAAAGGTACAATTTTTTCCTAAATAGCTTCCTTTACCTTAGTGCAGTCCTCCTTCACTTACCTCATCCTTCGATTTTGCTTTTAAATGTCCTTATTTATTCTGAGAAATCCTTACTTCCTGTTCTTCTGTCTGTAACTCCACACAGTAATGCCAGGCTTTCTCCCCGCTGTGTGGAGTGTCGTGCTTGCCCCCTCCCTTGGACTACGGGAGAGTCGGGACACTCTCTACATTGCAGATAGAGAAAGGAGCTGTGTGTTAGTGGGAGCTGTGTGTTAGTGGGCATCCTGACTTTCCTGTAGTCCAACACACAAAATCCTCCTGCGCTCTGGTGTATCGCCAAACTGGCTATAACAGTATAGTCTAACGGCAAAGTCTGGAGTCTTGCAGCTCTCCACAGAACAAAGGGTGTTCATATGGCTAAAACTAAAAAGAAAAGAAAGGAGGGCGCACCATAGTCCAAGTGAGGGGGCGAGCACGACACTTCACACCAGGGAGAAAGCCTGGCATTAATGTGTGGAGTTGGATAGAAGGACAGAAAGTGAGGTTTTCTCAGAAGAAATAAGAACATTTAAAAAAAAATCGAAGGATGAGGTAAGTGAAGGAGGACTGCACTAAAAAGCTATTTAGGGAAAAAAAATTGTACCTTTACAACCCCTTTAAATAGTAGGCAATGTATCTGCTTTGTATACTTTTCTGAAGCATGTGCATTTATTTTTAAAGCTAAACTCCAGGAATTCGGCACCTTTTATAAATTGAAGGAATGCTATGAGGGAAATGCAACGAGGTGTATGACACCTCCTGGACTCGGCTCTATTATATACATCTGTAGGTCCTAAAAGTGCAGCACTAAATAAAATTTGTAAAACACCATATATGACAAAACCTTTGCTGTGAACAGAAAATCCAATCAAAATATTATTCAATCCAAATATGTCCTTATGTAAAAGTGAAAAATATAATATATTCATAAAGTGCAAATTTCATAAATTGATCACTAAAGTACTCGGCGTCCTGCATTGGATGGATCGATTCTGACAGCGCAGTGCTCAGACATTCACCGTTGTGACACCTTCACCATAAATCCGATGGGGGTTCACCAGATCACCACTTACTCAGGAAGATCACTCAGCGATTATTGGGAACTCTGATCCTCAGATGGAAATCCCAAAATGTTCCCCCCGCCAGCCTCACTGTGTTCCCCCATATGGTGGCAAAATGATCCAGCTCTCCGTCTCAGATAGAATGGATGGATGAATCCTCAGAATTAAAAAGGGTAAAAAAACAGGGAGACTCCTCATGGTGTAGTATGGGCTCAACCATTTTATTTCAAAATCAGTGCACTTGCATATAAAACAGATGCTGCTGGCTGTAAATCTCTCCACTATAGCCAGTGCTATCCTTCAAACGGTTATTAATTCAGAAAGCATCTGTGCAGCAGCGTGTGTGCATCGTCCCTACGATCATTTCCTTATAGGTAACGTTATCAGGCTGATGGCTTTACAGATAACGGAAGGATTGTAGGGACGATTTACAGCCAGCATCATCTTTGTTTATTGTGTACATACATAAAAAGGTGTGTATGTATAATCATATTTTATACAGAAACATGTTGCCTATCATTTCTATTTTAAACTAAATGGGTTGTTTTACAGGGTGATCGTTTTACAATCACTTTAACTCATAGCATGCCTTCACTTTTTACAAAGAAGCTGAATTCCTGGAATATAGCTTTAGGGACTCTATCCTCAAAGTGGATTTAATTTATTTTTATTTTTTTGCTGTCACAATGTAGAATATAAGATTTCCTATCATCTGTGCCCAGTCTTGCCACACAGAGTTAATACAGCTCTGAGCAATCCTCTTTGTCCGTTTTATCTCGCTGAAAAAAGAAGAGGAGAAAACTTTTTTTTTTTTTTCCCCCTTGCTGTGAATGACAGGTTATTTACTAGAGGTCGACCGATATATCGGCCGATATTTGGTGTTTTTTAATTAATCGGCATCGGCCGATTTTGCTGGGAAAGAAAGCCGATATTTCAGTGTGATTAAACCTCGGGCGACTGTTGAAGTCAATGCAAGTTGCCTGAGAAAATGACTTCTCCCTCCTGGGCAGCCTGCCAAGTTTTGAGAACAGATATACAATGTTGCTACTTATCAATTAACTGAACTCGTGAAGAAGTTCTCAGTTTAACCATTTAAAGACTAAATCTTTTTTGACACTTGTTGCTTACAAATAAAAATCATGTATTTTCTGCTAGAAAATCACTTAGAACCCCCAAACATTATATATTTTTTAGCAGAGGACCTAGGAAATAAAATAGCGATTGTTGCAATATTTTATGTCACACGGTATTCGCACAGCGGTTATTCAAACGCATTTTTTGGGGGGAAAAAATACACTTTAATGAATTTAAAAAAATAAAAATTAACAGTAAATTTAGCCCATCACTTCCTGATTCTCTTACCGAAGATGGCGGCAGCAGCACCCGAGGGAGAGATAGACTTCGGGTGCCGACATTGCAGGACAGGTAAGTGTCCATATATTAAAAAACCAACAGCTACAGTATTTGTAGCTGCTGACATTTTTTTTTTCAGCGGAACTCCGCTGCTTTCACACTGGACTGTCATTCTAGTGCCGCTATTTGGCTGCTAGCGGGGCACTTATATCCCAGCTAGCGGGCCGATGAAGGGGTTAAATGCTCTTGTGTAGCGCCACTGCAGATGCGCTTTGCAGGCTCTTCAGCAGCGGTGCCATTCATTTCAATGGGCAGGAGTGGTGGAGGAGTGGTATACACCACTCCAAAGATGCTGCTTGCAGGACTTTTTTTTAACATCCTGCCAGCGCACTGCCTCAGTGTGAAAGCACTTGGGCTTTCACATTGAGACTGGAGGGGAGCCATTTTTGCAGGCACTTTATAGGTGCTATTTTTAGCCCCAGTGTAAAACGGGTCTAACTGTTAGATTTTATGAGATGAAAGAGGGGGGGGGGGATTAAAAATCGGCCCAACATATCAGCCCAAAAAAATCGGCATCATAAATCGGCCATCGGCCGCCACGATTTCTAAATGTCGGCATCGGCCAGAGAAAAACCCATATCGGTCGACCTCTGTCAGGAGGTGGTAACACCGTGACATAAAGGGGTTGTAAAGGTTTTGTTTTTTATTTTCTAAATAGGTTTCTTTAAGCTAGTGCATTGTTGGTTCACTTACCTTTTCCTTCAATTTCCCTTCTAAATGTTTTTTCCTTGAATTTCTCACTTCCTGTTTCACCTCAGTAAGCTTGCCCTCATCATCTAAGCCAGGGATCCTCAAACTACGGCCCTCCAGCTGTTGTGGAACTACACATCCCATGAGGCATTGCAAAACTCTGACATTCACAGACATAACTAAGCATGATGGGAATTGTAGTTCCTGAACAGCTGGAGGGCCGTAGTTTGAGGACCCCTGATCTAAGCCATTCTGGCCAGGGGTTAGTCAGAGTGCTGTACAGCGTCTCCCCGCAGGGATGTAGTCCCAAGGGAGGGGGCGAGCACACTGACTAACCCCCAGCCAGAATGGCTTGGATTAGGGGGCAAGCTTACTGAGGAGAAACAGGAAGTGAGAAATTCAGACAAAGAATAAACATTTAGAAGGGAAAAGGTAAGTGAACCAACAATGCACTAGTTTAAAGGAACCTATTTAGAGAATAAAAAATGAACCTTTACAACCCCTTTTAACCACCTGTACACCTGTTTTTACCATGCTGCAGCCGCTTGTGTGAACTAGCCCAAAGGCCCATTGCACACAGGGCCATTCAGCTTCAGTGCCGTAGACTTTGGCAGGCTTCCTGCAGCGAAGCTGGGTGCTTCTCCTGTCCTTCATGGTGCACTAAAACGTGGGAGGGACACGCAGCTGAATATTTGCATTCAGCCACAGCACCGAAAGTATGGTGAGAGCTAAATTCCCCTACGTGAATGAAAGTGTAAATAATAGAGACAGGTCAGTCATACTTAAAATGATATATGCCTGTAGGGACTTTTTTCACAGATAAAAAAAGAAATACAAATTCCTGGAATTGTTTTGTATGTGATTGATAATGTATACGTTTTAATTCTCCACGAGCCTAGCTATTCGCTTATGATTTTTAGTTTACAAGAGGTTTTTCATTTTTAGCCTGCGTGAGTTTTACCCCCCCACCCCAGCAGATCATGCGTTCCTATCCACGTGCTGGTAATTTGCAGCATACACCCAGGACATGTCTGAGGATGTGACTTCACACTCAGCCACCCGATTATATCTGTGGGTTTCCTTTATAACACTTGGTGGCAGAACAAGTTGTGAGCGTGCAAGCTTTGGCTGCAGGTTCTATAACCCCTCAGAATAGAAATAAAGCGATGTGCGTGCTCTATAGACGGGGTCAGAATACAAGCTTTGCAAAGAAGAGACTGGTGTCTGCTGTGCGTTCTGCTGTGCGTTCTGCTGTGGCTAATCATCCAGTATTATACTTGCCAGCTGTCCCACCTTTTTTCAGGGATAGTCCAGAAAGGTTGTTTTTTTTCTGCTTTGTCTAGTTTGGTCATTATAAATGATTTCCATTTTACTCATGTTCCATTAATTTCTTATCTTTTTACTTACTGGCATGTTTTGTACGTTGACCTTTAATCAATACCTGGTAATAATTGTCATCATTGTAAAACCAAATGATAGTGCCAGGCTCCGCTGAATCAATCTCCATAATAAAGAATAAACAAAGAACCGAGGTGGAGGTTGGGTTCCGTATGCAGTAAAGGGACACCCTTGGCCTTGACCTTTTATAGTTCCACCGACTGTCCACTAAAAACTCAAAGATTCATTTTGTGTGGAACTGGTGTTTTACATTTGTTATATTGTTAACTGGTGTCTGCTGTGGTATTTTTCTGAGTACCGCATATACTTCAGTATAAGCTGACCCGAATATAAGCCGAGGCACCACATTTTACCACAAAAAACTGGGAAAACATATTGAATCGAGTAAAAGCCTAGAGTGTCCATGTGCATGCCTCACTGTGTCCATGTCCGTGCCTCAGTGTGTCCGTGCCTCAGGGTGTCCGTGCCTCAGGGTGTCCGTGCCTCAGGGTGTCCGTGCCTCAGGGTGTCCGTGCCTCAGTGTGTCCGTGCCTCAGTGTGTCCGTGCCTCAGTGTGTCCGTGCCTCAGTGTGTCCGTGCCTCAGTGTGTCCGTGACTAGACTTGCGTTTAACATGGGAGTATATAGAAGGGGTGTCTGGCTTTGAAAAATCGGTGCTCCCCAGCCGTAGGTCCCCCAGACAACAAACTTTGCACACTTGTATATAAGAAATGGGGCTACATGTGTGGCAAGTTCTGAATCCAGAGGACCTACGACTGGCCGGTACCGGGTCCCCAAATTCACCAGAGAAATTACCGTTTAACATGGGAGTCTATAGAAGGGGTGCCCGGCTTTGAAAAATCGGTGCTCCCTGACGGTAGGTTTCCCGGACAATAAACTTTGCACATTTGTAGAGGAAGAGTGGGGCTACATGTGTGCCAGTAGCAGGCAGGGGCGGACTGACCATTGAGTCACTCGGGCACTGCCCGAGGGCACCATGTCACTAGGGGGCCCCATCAGAGTTGCCAGGCTCAATAAAACCAGGGACAGTATGTAGAAATCAGTGTTTTTTTTTTACATCTGTCCCTGATATGTCCGAAACTGACATGCTTTTGATGTGAAAATCCTGAGATTTTAGCTGCCCCGCCTCTTCACTGCCTCCTGACGTGGTGGCCATCAGTAAGCCTGGGGGCCCCATAATCTTCTATTGCACGGGGGCCCCATGAGTTGTCTGTCCGCCCCTGGTAGCAGGTCCCCAAAGTCTGGGAGATCAGGCGCAAAAAGGTGACTCGAGTATAAGCCATGGGGGGCATTTTCAGCACACAAAATATGTGCTGAAAAACTTGGCTTATACTCGAGGATATACGGTAATCATAAGTAAGATGAAAGAGAAAAGACTTGAGTGCAAACAAGTTCAACTATATGTAGTATTGGAACAATATTTCCTGTCAATCTTTACAGAAAGGCGAGCCGCACACTCGCAATACATATCCATATATAAAACTACAGCTATGCACTTTTCTGTTCGAAACTTGATAGATTGGTCCACTTATATAGTTCTTACTGTCTCATTAAAGGCTAAATTCTATTTTGTTTTGCATGAAAAGAAAAATGCATGTATTCTTTTTTTCCTCAGAAGGAGCCTGCAATGCATTGCACCCGTGATCAGCGGATCAGGGGTGCAATGGCTCCTGCTTGCTCTCCCTCCCAGCTTTCTGTCAATACCTCCATATGGGTTTTCAGTTAGAAAGCTGTAGTGTGAATGGACTACGAGCGCACAGTGGACCCATAGTCCATTTAATACTACAAGCTGTCTGCCGCAGTGGCAGATGGGACTTGTAGTTTATTCTTTCACAGATCTTTGTAAATGAAGGACATTGCAGTTTATAGTCCATATCGGTGGCGGTTCGTCCATAGAGGGCACTGGAGCGCCGCCCCCTCTGGCTCTCACCGCCACTGAGTCTAATAACATAGATTCATGCATTGCACGAATCTATGTTATTATCGCCGCTGCCGCTGTTATTCAGATGGTCGGCGCTCATGTCCGGCCATCTGAATAACGCCAGCTGGTTGGCTGTACGGAAATGTCTATCAGAGCCAACAGCTCTGATAGTCTTTCCCAATACAGACCTCGGGTCCCGAGAGCTTATTCTCGGAGCGCACAGAATGTGCGCTCCTTGGATAAGATGACAGGCTTCTCAGCCAATCAGGTTGGCCGGTTCTGGCTACCGGTAACCTGATTGGCTGAGACTCCTGTCAGTCATCGAGGGTGGGAGAAGACATCGTGGGACGTGGATGCCTCACTCCAGTAAAGGTAAGTGCCGGGCGGGGTGGGGGGGGGGGAGCAATTTACAGGGCACAGTGGGGACAATTGGCACAGCGGTGACCATTGGCACAGCGGCGACCATTAAAGGGCACAGTGGTGACAATTGATGGCACAGTGGCTGCGTTTTAATGGCATGGCATGGCACAGTGGTGAAAATTGATGGCACGGTGGCTGCGTTTAATAGCATGGCACAGTGGTGACAATTGATGGCACAGTGACTGCGTTTGATGGCATGGCACAGTGACTGCATTTGATGGCATGGAACAGTGACTGCGTTTAATGGCATGGCACAGTGGTGCAAATTGATGGCACAGTGACTGCATTTCATGGCATGGCACAGTGACTGCGTTTAATGGCATTGCACAGTGGTGCGAATTTATGGCACAGTGGCTGCATTTGATGGCATGGCACAGTGGTGCGAATTGATGGCACAGTGGCTGCATTTGATGGCATGGCACAGTGGTGCAAATTGATGGCACAGTGGCTGCATTTGATGGCATGGCACAGTGGTGCAAATTGATGGCACAGTGGCTGCGTTTGATGGCATGGCACAGTGGTGTAAATTGATGGCACAGTGTCTGCGTTTGATGGCATGGCACAGTGGTGCAAATTGATGGCACAGTGACTGCGTTTGATGGCATGGCACAGTGGCTGCGTTTGGCCACAGTGAGATGCAATTTTTTTTTTCCTTTGCGCCCCCCAAAAATTTGCAGCACCAGCCGCCACTGGTCCATAAAACAGGGATCCTCAAACTACGGCCCTCCAGCTGTTGTAGAACTACACATCCCATGAGGCATTGTAACACACTGACATTCACAGACATGACTAGGCATGATGGGAATTGTAGTTCCTGAACAACTGGAGGGCCGTAGTTTGAAGACCCATGATATAAAAAGATCATAGCAATGTGATAGATTGTGTAACCATAAAATGTCCATCCACAAATGGCAGCCTCCACAGGGGGATTAAAAGCAAAACCAGCAGGAGCTACAGAGTATAAAAGAGAAGAAAGAGAAGAGAGGCGCCTCTTAGTGTAGCAATGTGGTTACATTTAATGAAGGTACAACATTTAGCAATTCACATGGTTGAGAGGCACATCTAAGTATGCAGGCATCCGGGGTAAAGCTGTCCATATAGACCATCCTCTGCACTGCTGGCTCTCACCGCTATCTGTCTGCCATCGTGACCAGGAAGACTACCCTGCAGTAGAGCAATCTGAAAGCGAGGCTTGAAGCTCTCGTGGAGCGCAGAGTAGAATGGACAACGTCAATGGCGATGTGGAGGATAGTCTATGTGGACAGCTTTACCGGGATGCCTGCATACTTAGATGTGCCTGTATTAAAGAGGAGTTCCACCCAAAAAATGAAGTTTCCCTTAATCCACTCCTCACCCCCATACATGCCACATTTGGCATGTAATTTTTTTTTGGGGGGGAGTGGGGGCTTCAGGAGGAGTGGGACTTCCTGTCCCACTTCCTGCTTCCGCCGAGGGGCTGGTTAGCCGATTAAGCCTTAATCGCCTACACCAGCCCCTCCCTGTAGGCGATCGCATGGGACACATGACAGGTCCCATGCGATCGCCTGTCCAATCAGCGACGAGCCGCGCGCGTGCGGCTTGCGCATGCGCAGTGGGTGCCCAGCCGTGAAGCCGAAGGCTGTCACGGCTGGGTGCCCATAGTCGGGATGGAGACGCCGGCCGGGGAGGAGGGGAGAGGAGCGGACCCCCGGTCGGCGCGTCGCTGGAACGCAGGAGCAGATAAGTGAGTGTTTATTAAAAGCCAGCAGCTACACTTTTTGTAGCTGCTGACTTTTAATAAACACCATTTTTGGCTGGAACACCCCTTTAAACGCCAACCATGTGAGTTGCTAAATGTTGTACCCTCATTAAATGTAACCATATTGCTACACTTAGAGGCGCCTCTCTTCTTTTTTATACTCAGTTGTGACATGACGCTACTTGTATATCAAGACGTCGCTTGTATATCAAGTCAAAATGTATTTAAATTTGTCTTGCAAAACGCTCTCAAACCAAGGTTTTACTGTATACTGAAAGGTTAACTGGAACAGGTTTGTATGGATTTTAGTCATATTTCTGTAACCATTCCCGTATATGACTAGTAATCTTCTCTTTTCTGTTCCTGAACATCAAATTACGGTATAAGACGACCAGTTTTTTCACTATTTCCTTGTATTATTTATCTGGGCTTTTTTACATTCTTTTTCAGTTGTTTCTCTTTTAACTTGCAGCCTTGCAAAATGCCGACTTTTAATTCAAAATCTTTTTCGATGCAGGTGGGCCTACAGATATTAACATGAGTGAGAGCTCATTAGAAGAAGTTTATCAGATGTTTGCTCCTATGGGTATTGGACCTGGAGGACACTGGAAGCCCACAGACTGCACTCCTCGGTGGAAGGTGAGAGGATCAGTAAAGCATATACTTCATATGTTGGCAGAACACTTATATTCTGTACTGGAAGCAGTTCTAAAAGCTGAACATTTTTTTACATTTATGTTTTCCATGTTTTTAAAAAAAAAACTTCAGTATGCAACTCCCCACACAGCCCCCCCCCCTAATACCTGCCCAATCCAGCGATGTGCATGAGAGCGGCTGCTCTCCTGGGGTCTCTGCCTCCTGATTGGCTAAGAGACAGCAGCGAGAGCCATTGGCTTCCAATGCAGTCAATCACAGCTCACAGAGGATGGAGCGGGAGGGCGGGGGCCAAAGCCTATTCTGCTATAGAGGCACTTAGAGAAGAGGGGGGCCAGAAGCGCTGGTGGTGGACTCAAAAAGAGGCGGATCAGGGCTGCTCTGTGCAAAGCCATTGCACAGAGCAGATAAGTATAACATGTTGTCTTAACAAAAATAAAACAAATGCCTTTTAAAGCGGAGGTTTACCCTAAATTTTGACTTTGGCTGCATTTAACCACTACCCATCGATAAAACATAATCCGTTTTTTTTTTTTTTTTTTTAAATCGCGATCATTTTCGTGATCATTTTCCCCCCGACCAGCGCTATGTCTACTGGGAGTGAGTCCTTAGAATACCAAGAGACGCTCTGTGCTGTAATCCCGCGATATCTCACGGGTCACATGACTCGGCAAGCGGGTCATGTGACTCAGCATTCACCATATCCCGGAAGGACAAGCTGCTGGGCTTCACAGTAAAGATGGAAACGTCCATCTCGGGATTTTAAAAGATATCCTTTTTAGGAGAAATGCAATGCAGCGGGCTTAAAGATTGGGTGAAACGAGTGCTTATTTCAACAAGGTAAGAGCGGCAGAAGCATTAAAAAAAAAGGAAAACCCGCAGAACCCCAGCTTTAATATCACTTTAAAGACCAGGCAATATGTTGGCTACTGAAGAATCACTGTTCTTCCCATTTAAAGATATGTTTCACTAAAAATGATGCTGCAGTTCTCAATGGACCCATCCGTTAATGAGATTTCCTTTCCTCTTGGCATTGCAGCTGTTAGCGCCTATTTGCACCTTTCTGTCTTAGCGCATTGTGAGAACACATGTGTGTTATGTTGCATGCTATTGTGTGCATTGTGTTAAAGCAAACCATTAAGACTCCCTTGTATGACTGCAACTTTAGTGCAACTTTGGTTGGGCGCAACTTGGGTACGAATTTGGCTTTGACCAGAGATAATGGACAACTGTTGCATTGTATAACATTCAGCTACGGCTTTCATGCAACTTTTGAGGGTTAACATTGAAGTCTATGGGACTCAAGTTGCATGAAAGTCGGAGCAAATGGTGCATGAACTACCTTAAAGTCGCTGCAACTTTAGGTTGCACATATATGAATGGTTATCATTGGAAATGACCTGTCCTGAGACTTTGTCCAAAGTTGCATGACAAGTCGCTGAAGTGTTAATGGAGCCTAAAGCGAACAATTGACAAAAAAGGGCATGCGCCATTTCCGTGGCAGTGCATTATTGTGTGTTGCAGTGTGCCTACACTTAGTACATTGGGATGCCATTGAAAATTAATGACACCAACACAAACATTTGTGTATACGACACATTAAGGTCTGTTGCGGCAGCACACAGATGTAACTGGGCACTTGCTGTTTTATTTTCCGTTAAGCCAAGTTGTGCCGCTGGCTTCTGCCCTTCAGTATATTGTACTTCATACACTGTTTTCACCTACTGTGTCTGTGTGCTGCCCAATTCATGGGCAGAGTGACATGAGATACTTAGTGCTTCTATTAGTGGGGTAGCTTGTGACTTTCTCCCCTACTACAATGCAGTGCTACATGGCTGAGCAGCCAATCTTCAGGCCTGTGTTATGTTCGGGTGGTTGGAATGTCCTGAGGCCTGTGTTGGCTCCAATTAGACAACCCTTAAATGCAAGACAAGTATGTGCGATGAGGGAAAAGGCACTAATTGCAGGTTCACGTTAATGGAGAGCTTGTGATGCTGTATGGGTGGGTGTGGGGGGAGGCATGAAGCATTCTGGGCCACTCTTGAGATAGTGTTGCAGATAGCTGCCTGATCTTTTGCTGTCATGTTTCCTGTGCACAAATGTGAAAGTGGAAGTTCCGCTTTAAGCACTTCTCACCCCCTTCTAAGCCACATTTGGCATGTTCTTATTTTGGTGGGGGGGGGGGCAGGTACCTAGTTTTGACAGGTACCCGCTCCCACTTCTGGCCACCTAGGTGACTCGGGCAGAAGTTCTCCTCTTCCCGTCCCTCCCTGCAATCTTCTGGGACATGTCAAGTCCCAGAAGATTGCCTGGCCATTGAGGAGACCCATCTGGCTGTGAAGCCCCAAGCTGTCATAGCTGGGTGCCCACACTTGTAATGCTGGGGAGAGGCGAGGAAGAGAACCAAGGTTTGGGGCGGCCGCATCGCTTCAACGTGGGACAGGTGAGTGTTTATTAATGGTCAGCAGCTAACACTTTTTGTAGCTGCTGACTTCTAATAACACAAAAACGACCGAAACTCATCTTTTAAGATATAGTTGGGAATTCCTTGCAAGGGTTTTGCTATGAAACTTGCTGAAGAAGCATCAGGACTCTCTTTTTTTTTTTTTCTCCACTGAAGTGGTTGTAAACCCTGTTACACCACTTTTACCTACAGGTAAGCCTATAATAAGTCTTACCTGTAGGTAACATGAATATCTTCTAACCCTGCACAGTTTAGGAGATATATTCACTGTATCCGCATGTGCTGATATCATCCGCACATGCGGCTCCTGACGTTTCTTCAGGACCTGTGCCGTGACCAGTGGCTCCTATACGCGGAAGTGACATCGCTGCCAATCACAGTCGGAGCCCGTGAACCCGGGAATAACTCCGGGAGACGCGTCGCCTGTCACAGCGCTGTGCGGGGACCGCTGCAACAGCTCTGATCCAAGGTAAGTATTTCATAATGAGCTAGTATGCTCATTATGCCTTTTGTCTTGCAGGTTTATTTTTTTGGACTTTACAACCACTTTAATATATAAGTAAAGTAAAACTACATTGTATCTGAGCACTACAAACCAAAAACCCAATTTAAAGGGGCTGTAAACCCTCATCCTATGCATTAAGATGAAAAAACACCTGGCAGTGATCGTGCCTCCCCCCTCCCTCCCCGTTTTACTTACCTGAGCCCTGGAATTTCACCTGGCAGAAATGCCTTCTCCTCTTCCTGGGGTTCCCGGCTCTTGATTGGAAAGATTGATAGCGCAGCCATTGACTCCCTCTGCTAACAATCAAATCCAATGACGCGGGGGGCGGGGCCGAGTCTTACATTAGGCGCCTATGGATACCGAATGATGGACTCTGGAATGCGCCCACGGGGTAACCCCCCCCGGGAGAGCGCTTCTCCTAGGGGTGTTATCTGATTAGAGGAGGAGACCACAGAAGTCGGTGTTCTGGGGGCACTCTGTGTCAAACTACACAGGTAAGTATGATATGCTTGTTATTTTTTCTTTTTTTTTTCATCTCGAAGCTTTACAATCGCTTTTATTCTTTTTTTTAATGTTCAAAGCTAACTCCCCCATCCATCCATGCTTTATTATGCCGAGAAATGACGTTGAAAAACACCCCGTAGCATTTCTGGCTGCAGCCATCTTGGGTAAGGGCAGATGATTCATATAGCATTCACCTCCTGGAATCCATCCGCCCTTCGCTCAGGCATGCAGGCAGGAGGTTGCACTTGGCTCCTGGAGACTCCTGGGATGTACACACGATCGTTTTTCGACATGAAAAAAAAAACAACGTTTTTAAAACGTCATTTAAAATGATCAAGTGTGGGCTTCACATCGTTTTTTATCTTCTAAAAAACGACCAAAAAATCATTTGAGCATGCTGCATTTTTTTAACGTTGTTTTTAAAAATGTTGTAAAAAATGATCGTGTGTGGGCTAAAACGACGTTAAAAACAACGGCTTGAATGGAACTTCCCCTTTAGAGTGCCGTCGTACGTGTTGAACGTCACCTCGCTTTGCTCATCATTTTTTTTAAAACGGTGGTGTGTGGGCAACATCGTTTTTTATGATGAAGTTGGAAAAACGTTTTTTCTACATGCTGAAAAACAACGTTTTTTTTCATGCCAAAAAACGACCGTGTGTACGCGGCATATGACGTTGTTTGCCTGGAAACCAGGAAGTAGCCAAAGAAATGCAAAAAGTTTAATACAAGTAGATATGCTATATTTCCCATCTATTTACTAATGCTAGCAGCATAAGGATTACAAGTAGGCGATGTTGCTTGAGAGAGTGAAGTTCCCTTTAACAAGTAGTGCCACTATCATGCCAATAGAATTGTCAACCAGCCAGTGTTTTGCTTGAATTCATTTTCCTTCAGTGCATGGTAGTTGGAAAGAAACAATTCCACAGTAACCAAAGTCCATATTTGTTTGCACAATTTTTATATTGTTCCAAATAAAGATGGATGTATTTGATAATGGCTGCTGACTGTGTTGGTCTGGATTATTGCACCCAGCGTTTTTATAGCGACTTGGAGACGGTCTGCAAGCTTTTGCTTAGTTTGTTTCTCTGCATTTTTTTTTTTTTTTTTTTACAAGCCTGTAAAATGTTATGTATGTATATAAGGGTATTATAAGTCATTTTCATGCTCCAAATTCATCCAGAGTTATTGGTAGGATTTTGGCAGAGATCATTGCTTTTGCCACCTGGCCCAATTCTCAGCCGATCTCGGCACTCCTGTAACAGAATTTTCCAGGGTTGGTAAATGGTTTATTGTAGGGGCAACGGGCTCTATGGGACAGGTACTGATTTACAGAATCTGATAAAATAAAAAGTGAGTTTTAGTGGGTACAGTAAGGAAATGCAAATAAACAAAGGACATTCTTTTATAAGTTACTTTTTAGATAATGAAAGTTTTCAGGATAAATGTTTTCCTTGTTCCTATCTTCCTCCTGCGTGTGTTTGAGTGTTACTGTGGGGGCAGCTAACGATCTGTATCCAGGACACACCTAGTAAATGCTTACTGAAGCTTAGCGCTTACAGGAAATGTCCACGGGAATTTCCCACATGCTTTACACTAGTAAAATGCATTCATGAGTAATAGATTTATATTTACAAATTCGGAACTCAGATCCAATCAGGATGGGCCCATGAATAGCGGGCAATGTAGGATTTTTATATTGGCCTCCGTGCACAAATAAAAAATAAACGCTCTTAAGAGCCGGTTCACACTGGGCGGCGCGATTTCGGGGGCGACTCGGCAAGGCGTCCTGAAGACGACTTCGCAGGACTCTGTGCAGGCCAGTCAAGTTCCTCCACCCCAAACTCACTAATCCATCTCTTTATGATCCACTGGTGAGCAGTCATGTTGGAGCAGGAAGGGGTCGTCCCCAAACTGCTCCCACAAAGTTGGGAGTATAAAATTGTCCAAATTGTCTTGGTATGTTGATGCCTTAAGAGTTCCCTCCACTAAAACTAAGGGGCCAAGCCCTGAGAAACAGTGTGTGTGTGATAAATAAAATTAGTGTGTGTGTGTGTGTGTACAAATGATACAATCAACATACACACACACAAAATATATTTAGTGTGTGTGATTTTATATATATATATATATATATATATATATATATATATATATATATAATGTGTGTGTATGTGATATATAAATAAAATTAATGTGTGTGTGTGTAGTGTGTACAAATGATACAATCAACATACACACACACACATAATATATATTTAGTGTGTGTGATATATATATATATAATGTGTGTGTGATATATAAATAAAATTAGTGTGTGTGTGTACAAATGATACAATCAACATACACACAACAATATATATTTAGTGTGTGTGTGAGATATATATATATATATATATATATAATATATATATATATATATATATATATATATATATATATATTACAGTGGTTGACCGCGACATTGTGTCAATCTCGCTCCCTTTCTCGGCGAGATTGAGCACTTGCGAGCCCCATCGCGGGAGCCAGCGCCGAGCTGGCTTGCCGCGATGGAGACAAAGCCGTCATAGAAGCGACGGGGATCCGACGCGGATTCCCGCCAATTCTACACGTGGGCGGAGTTTGTTATGAATCCTGAGAAGGAAGTCCCCGCCGGATTTTAAATAAAAATCCGGCATGGGTTCCCCCCTCAGGAGCATAACAGGCCCTTAGGTCTGGTATGGGTTGTAAGAAGACCCCCCCTACGCCGAAAAAACGGTGTGGGGGTCCCCCCACAATCCATACCAGACCCGTATCCAAAGCACGCCGGCCGGTCAGGAGAGAGTGGGGGGCGAGCGCCCCCCCCCCCCCCCCTTTCTGAGCCGTACCGGGCAGCATGCCCTCAACATGGGGGGGTCAGGTGCTCTGGGGCAGGGGGCGCACTGCGGCCCCCCACCCCAGAGCACCCTGTCCCCATGTTGATGAGGACAGGGCCCCTTCCCGACAACCCTGGCCGTTGGTTGTCGGGGTATGCGGGCGGGAGGCTTATCGGAATCTGGAAGCCCCCTTTAATAAGGGGGCTTCCAGATACCGGCCCCCCACCCTAAGTGAATGAGTATGGGGTACATTGTACCCCTACCCATTCACCTGCAAGAAAAGTGTAAACACAAATAAACCACACAGTGTATTGAAATATTTTATTAGTTGGCCGCCGGGGGGGGGGGGGGGGGGTATGATCGCTTTTATAAAAGCGCCCCCCTCCGGCGGGCTTCTGCGGGGGGGGGGTGGGTGCCGCCGTCTGGTTCTCTTCCGCCGCCGGGGGGGGCGCTTTGATAAAAGCGCCCACCACCCGGCGGCTTTCTTCGACATCTTCGGCGGCGGGGGGTCTTCTCCCACTCTCCGGGGTCTTCTCCCAATCTCCGGGGTCTTCTCCGGCTCTCCGGGGCCCTGTCCTCATCAACATGGGTACAGGGTGCTCTGGGGTTGGGGGCCGCAGTGCGCCCCCTGCCCCAGAGCACCTGACCCCCCCATGTTGAGGGCATGCTGCCCGGTACGGCTCAGGAGAGGGGGGCGCTCGCTCGCCCCCCACTCCCTCCTGACTGGCCGGCCGGCGTGCTTTGGATACGGGTCTGGTATGGATTGTGGGGGGACCCCCACGCCGTTTTTTCGGCGTAGGGGGGGGTCTCCTTACAACCCATACCAGACCTAAGGGCCCGTTATGCTCCTGAGGGGGGAACCCATGCCGGATTTTTATTTAAAATCCGGCGGGGACTTCCTTCTCAGGATTCATAACAAACTCCGCCCACGTGTAGAATTGGCGGGAATCCGCGTCGGATCCCCGTCGCTTCTATGAGGCACTCGCTGGAATGTGCTTTTACTATTCCAGCGAGTGCGAGATGACGGCAGCCTGTCGCCGAGAATCAGCGCGATGCTGTCGTGCTATAAACACATTCTCGGCGGCAGGCACTGTATATATAAAATGGATGTGTGTGTGTGTGTGTACAAATGATACAACATACACACACACAAAATATATATTTAATGTGTGTGTGTATATATATATATATATAATGAATGTGCGTGTGTACAAATGATGCAATCAACATACACACACAAAAAATATATAATGTGTGTGTGTGTGTGTTGATTGTATCATTTGTGAATGTGGTTTTTGCACCTTCAGAAGGGGCTGGTGTTTTTTTCTGTCTAGCCGTGGTGATTTTAGCCCGTATGCTTGGTGCTCTGAATATGAGAACTGAAAGTTTTTTTTTTTTTTTTCAAACATTTTAAAAATGTATAATTGACAGATCTAATGTTTATAACAAACACCGTGGACTGAGGAAGCTGTCTGCAAAATCAATTTATGTAACACAAGCCATGATCCACAACGTACATGTGTGCAGTCTCCTGTATTACCTGCTTGGTTGGACCCTAGTGATCAGACACTGGGCCAGTGGTGACTATTTATACCCCAGACATCTAACACCTTCACATATAACATCCATTGCATTACTTTAATTCTTTCTTCATTTCACACTCCTGTTGGACTGCGGCTTTGTTGCAGAATGCGACCTGACTCAAGTCAAGCATGTCATTTTACACAGGGATTTATTTCAGTATGTACGTGTCCAATAACTCTTTTACACAAGGCAACGGCATTTAAAGAAAAAGGAAGTCATTGAATTTGTAAGGGGAAGTGCTTGCTTAGTATATGGGTTCTTTTTTTAGACATAAACTGATGTTGAGTTTTATTTAGAGCCAGTGGACTTTTATTATAGGTATTTATATATAATGTCAACAAAGTTTACATACTGTATATATTGTGTGGGAGGAAACCGGAGGTTCCGGAGGAAACGGGGAAATTGTGAATTCCAGACAGGTAGTGCTGTGGTTGGGATTTGAACTGATGACCACAGTGCTGGCAGGCAGAAGTGCCCACTACTGAGGCTAGGTTCACACTAGTACGACTTGGATGCTGGTTTCCCCGCATCAAATTTGCACGACAGGAGATTGTGACCGTCTCTCTATGGAGCCGCTTCACACATCTCCAAATCGGCTCCCTGTAAATTGCACAGGAGTCTTGTGTGTCTTCTAGTCAGTTTCAAGTCCGAATTCAGACAAAATTCAGGCTGAAACACTGAATAGACACACTGGACTTCTGCTGGTGTGAACCCAGCCTTAAAGGGGATCTTCAGACTATTTGTAAAGTTGCTGTTGATGGATTCCTTTCCGCCCACTAGAACACTAATGGATAGTAAAAAAAAAGACCTCTATACAAACCTTTTTTTTTTTGTACTTCCTGCTCTTCAGTAATTTTAGTTCTTTTTTTGGTTGAAAGGGCAGAGGAGGAAGAAAGTTAGAAGCTGATTGGTTACTATGCACAGCTGCACCAGATTCTGTGTGCACCAGTTTTAGTAAATCTTCCCTATAGATCAGTCTATGGGAGGGTGGGGGAGGAGGGCGGAGAGGCACGTCCAGTCCTTAATCCTCTGATCACTTGACAGTTCAATCATCATAGAAAATGTGGAGAAGGAATCATCACTGGGGGGGGGGGGGGGCAGCAGGGGGTGCACTGGCTAGGCACAAGCACATTGCCACCTGCATGACAGCTCCAGTCAGATCAGTTGACTGGCAGCATAGGAGATCGCTACACCTAGCATTGTGTGAGATCAGAACTGCAGGTGACATCAAGCGTGTGTGTTAATCTGGCTGCCCACACAGCACAGGTGCGGCTCGGTTCTGACAGCACAGCCCCCCTCCTCCGGCGGCGTGGCTCTGACAGCACCCCCAGATGGCGTGACTTGGCTCTTGACAGCACCCCCTGTTGGCGCGGCTCTGACGGCACTCCCTCCTCCCCCCGCAGGCGTTCTGGCACTTACCCACTCGTGTAGCGGGGTTGTGGTGTCCTCTCCTAGAGTGCGGGCAGTGGCGGCTCCGGCGCACGCTCCTCCAACTTCCTCCACCGTGTGTATCCTCCTCTGCCAAAGAGCTAGCCATCCAATAGGATTGATAACAACAAAACCTGGGGAATGCCCAGGGAAAAACCAAGCCTACTTACCGACCAGCTCGCAGAACAACTATTAACCTGTCTAACAGTATGCGTTAAAAACGGGGGTTTTGTCTGTGGCCCTAACACTAAACCATGGATAGATAGGGGCAGGTGGACTGAAGGAGAGCCACCCCTCCTAAAAGGTACAGGAGCACACCAAACACCCAGCATGTAGCACAATGGCTGCAAAGGTGTTGGTGCGCTGCTGGACCAATACAAGAACCACAGGTGAAACATAAACATGTCCACCGCCCCATCTATGGCTGGCCATAGCAGTAAGTAGCATTGGAAGGCTAAAGCAGATAACAACAAAACCTGGGGAATGCCCAGGGAAAAATCAAGCCTGCTTACCGACCAGCTCGCAGCCAATTAACCTGTCTAACGGAATGCGTTAAAAACAGGGGTTTTGTCCACAGGCATTTGCAAACGCATGCGTGAGCCAGACACGCCAAGGCACCCTGTAATCTGTGGTCCTAACGCTAAACAATGAGCGTCCCCACAATGGAGGCACATGCCTGACGCTTTGGCCAATTGGGAAACAGGTCTGCCTGTTTGCTTTAAAAGAGAAGAAACAATGGGCCAGATCCACAGAGAGAGTACGGCGGTGTATCTACTGATACACCGGTGTACTTTCAAAGTTCCCGTGTCGTATCTTTAGTTTGAATCCTCAAACCAAGATACGACGGCTTCTGGCTTAGATCCAACAGGTGTACGTCGTCGTACGCCTTCGGATCTAAGATGCAATACTTCGGTGTCCGCTGGGTGGCGTTCATGTCGTTTTCCGCTTACGGTATGAAAATTAGCTTTTTCCCGACGATCCACGAACGTACACGCGGCCGTCGCAATCTCTTACGGCGTCTCTAGTCGGCTTTTTCCAGCGTATAGTTAAAGCTGCTTTTATCCGGCCAATAGTTAGACTTGTCATGTTAAGTATGGCCGTCGTTCCCGCGTCGAAATTTGATTTTTTTTTTAAATTTTTGCGTAAGTCGTCCGTGAATAGGAATGTACGTAATTTACGCTAGTAAAAAAAAAAAAAAAACGTTGTTGCAACTTAATTTAGCGATATGCACGGCAGGAAATTTCTGAACGGAGCATGCGCAGTCCGATCGCCGCGGGGACGTGCTTCATTTAAATGAATCACGGCCCCTACTCGCCGGTTTGAATTCCGCCGCCAGAAATACACTGCGCCGCCGTAACTTACGGCGCAAATTCTTCCAGGATTCGAAGTTAAGCCTGGTAAGGTACGGCGTCGTAGTGTATCTCTGATACGCTGCGCCAATGCAATTGTATGTGGATCTGGCCGATATATTTACTCACCTAGGTGGATGCAGCATTCACCCCTTGCAGGCTGTAAGGCCGAGAACTGAGCGATCAAACACTGCTGGTCGCTCATGTCTTGGTCTTCGGCTACAGAAAGCTGGTGACTGTCCGTCTCCAACTCTCTGCTCTGACCCTCCTGTGGAGGGGGGCGGGGAAGCTGGCTTAGGCTCTCAGCGAAACACTGAGCCAGCTACCGGTCTAAGCACCTGGGAGGATCCCGACAATATTGTTGGGTTCTTTTCAGATCGTGGACCGTCTGAGTAACAGGTACTAAAAACGGATCACAGGAGCTCAGAACAAATTGTACTTCTGTGATCCGTAGAAGTATAACCAAAAAAGCTTTGCCTATACTTTCTCCTTTAAATTTCTTTATGCATATAATACATTCTTCCCTTGACGCTCAGTAGCTTGCATTTGTCATCAAACATTTTATACATTCCTGGTTACATATCTTGTAAATGTGCCTTTGCCTTTATAATCTAAACTCAACACAAGTGTGATAATCATGCAGTTGAAGTGGATGTTCTGTAATAATATCTTTTGTCTGTCAGATGGGTGAAGCCCCAGATGTGCCTTAAGCTACGTTAATAAAGCAAATCTTCCTTTGAAGCCCTTATTCTTTAATTGCAATAAGGACCTGAGCAGTATTTTTATTGAAGCAAATTATATTTGCTCAATTTCACATTCATCTGTCAAATGGAATGATCTTGGGAAGATTACAGAGAAAGTTAAAGCATAATTACCTAATCCTCTCTGCTTTAATCTGGCTTGGTGTCATGGCCATGAAATGGATTACATTAAATACACTACGGTGTTTGAAATGTGGTCTGTTTTGTGGCTTTTTATTCTACAAACTTTGGATGAGGTATCCACATTATCCCTTTTACTCTACAAATGTGGAAGATAGAAGAGGTAGAGATACTGGGCCAGATTCTCAAAGGAATTACGCCAGTGTATGTACACATACACCGGCGTAATTCGAATTTCCCTCCGGTGCATCATTGTTTTCTATTCTGAAAACATGATACGCCGGTTTTAAGCTTGGATCCGACTTGTGTAAGTCATTTACACCGTCGGATCCTAAATGCAATCTAAATGCAATACTACGATGGCCGCTAGGTGGCGTTTACATCGATTTCACCGCCGAATATGCAAATGAGCCGATACGTCAAACGTTTTTGCGACGCGGCGACGTAGGTTGCGTACGCGTAAGGTTACCCCTGCTATATGAGGGGTAACCTTACTTCAGTCCGCCGTATGCCATGTTAAGTATGGCCGTCGGGTTAGCGTCGGCTTTTTCCGTCGTTTACGTAACGTGTAACGCCCCCTCCTTCACTATTTGAATTACGTGGCCTTACGACACCGCATTTACGCTACGCCGCCGAATATTACGGAGCAAGTGCTTTGAGAATACGGCACTTGCTCCAGTAATTGGCGTAGGCGTAGCGTAAATGCGGTACGATACGCTACGCCGCCAGATACGCAAATTTTTAAGAATCTGGCCCACTCTCTATTACTACAAGTATTGGGACGCCGGCCTTTACACGCACATGAACTTTAATGGCGTCTTAGTCCGTAGGGTCCAATATTGAGTTGAGTGGCATCTTGATATAGCGCGGTCAATTACCCCGTAGGATCTTGACGCGCTGGTACATATACTAGGGCCAATTAACTTACCGGTATGTCTTTAGAGTGTGAAAGGAAACAGGAGAACCTGGAGGAAACCCACGCAGGCACAGGGAGAACATGCAAACTCCAGGCAGATGGTGTCGTGGTCGGGAATTGAACCAGCAATCCTTTTGCTGCTAGGTGAAAGTGCCAACCACTACACCACTGTGCTGCCCCTAGTTGGCCCACTTTTTGCTGCTACAACAGCTTCAACTCTTCTAGGAAGGTTGTCTACAAAGTTTAGGAGTGTGTCCATGGGAATGTCAGGCACTGATGTTGAACGAGAAGGACTGGCTTGCAGTCTCCACTCTAATTCATCGCAAAGGTGTTCTGTTGGGTTGAGGTCGGGACTCTGTGCAGGCCAGTCAAGTTCCTCCACCCCAAACTCGCTCATCCATGTCTTTATGGACCTTGCTTTGTGCACTGGTCCAAATCATTTAGTGGAGCGGGGATTATGATGTGGGGTTGCTTTTCAGGGATTGGGTTGGCCCCTTAATTCCAGTGAAGGGAACTCTTAAGATGTCAGCATACCAAGACAATTTCATGCTCCCAACTTTGTGGGAACAGTTTGGGGATGGCCCCTTTTTGTTCTCACATGGCTGTGCACAAAGCAAGGTCCATAAAGACCTAGATGAGAAAGTTTGGGGTGGAGGACCTTGACTGGCCTGCACAGTCCTGACCTCCAACCCGGTAGAACACCTTTGAGATGAATTGGAGCGGAGACTGTGGGCCAGGCTTTCTCATCCACGTCAGTGCCTGACCTCACAAATGCGCTTCTGGAAAAATGGTCAAACATTCCCATAGACACACTCCTAAACCTTGTGGACAGCCTTCCCAGAAGAGTTGAAGCTGTTATAGCTGCAAAGGGTGGACCAACTCAAAATTGAACCCTACGGACTGAGACGCCGTAAGATTCACGTGCGTGTAAAGGCATGCGTCCCAATACTTTTGGTAATATAGTGTATGTTTTATAGTGACCAATCAGATCTAAATCTAAACACACTGCTGGGAAAAGGATTGCTTTTGCCTGATGTTGCCTGGTGTTTATAGTGTGCATGTGGCTTATTTCAGAACTGTCCCGTTGGCTCTAGACTTTATTCATGCTTGATTGTTAATCTCAACCTTTACCTCCGTGCCCTTTGAATTATGTGATTTTGTTTAATTTATCATTTTATAAGCAGTGAGATCAATAAACTTCCTGGCATTACCTCCTGTCCCTTTACAGTAACTGGCAGGCTTAGTTTAGCAAGTGTATCTGGTTTCCACCATCCATCCCCCTGTCATTGCATCTAATTCTGCATTGCGATTAGTTATGTGCAGAGCTGGTGTGTACATAGAAGAGTCTCCATTCGTAAGGCCCATGCCTGAAATGGGGCGGCTCATTAATAAATAATGCCAGAGGAGTCAAGGATTTTATGTGATTACTGGCTAGGCTGCTATATGCCATGTCCAGGCTGTGTCGCCTTTGTTTAGGTCTTGTACACACAGACATCAAAAGAAAACTAACTTTGTAATAACTTGTGCAATGAAAAGCAGTTTGGTTGTCAAGGAAGCCTGTAAATAATTCAGCTTAATGTAACTACATACCAGAGTTGCTCGTGTTACTGTGATGCAGACATGGCCTGCATTCTACGTACAAGTTGTATTCGGGAGCTGCCATGTTTAAGGAGCCTTAAAGAGGTTGTAAATGTATTTTTTTCCCCTAAATAGCTTCCTTTACCTCGGTGCAGTTCTCCTTCACTTACCTCATCCTTCCATTTTGCTTTTAAATGTCCTTATTTCTTCTGAGAAATCCTCACTTCCTGTTCTTCTGTCTGTAACTACACACAGTAATGCAAGGCTTTCTTCCTGGTGTGGAGAAAGCCTCTTGAGAGGGAAGGGGGAGAGCAGGAATGTCAGGACGCCCACTAACACACAGCTCCTTTCTCTATCTGCAAAGTAGAGAGTGTCCTGACTTGCCTGCTCGCCCACTCAAGATGCTTTCTCCACACCAGGGAGAATGCCTTGCATTACTGTGTGTAGTTACAGACAGAAGAACAGAAAGTGAGGATTTCTCAGAAGAAATAAGGACATTTAAATGCAAAATGGAAGGATGATTTAAGTGAAGGAGGATTGCACTAAGGTAAAGGAAGCTATTTAGGGAAAAAAATTGTACCTTTACAACCCCTTTAAGCTCCTATTAAGAGATTACTTTATGGTTTTCTCTGCTGCTGAAAACTTTGGGACATTCATGTTTTACAGAGGACGAGGAGGCAGTCTTTACATTTGCAGGAAAAGAGATTTAGTCTTCATCCATAGAAAGAGCTGTGAAAACATGGAATAGACTCCCTCAAGAACTAGTTATGACCAGCTCATTAGATTAAAAGTGTTGGATGCATTCTTAAAGTGTTATTAAAGCAGAGGTCCACCTAAATTTGTATTTATTTTTTAAAAGCCAGGAGCTACAAATACTGTGGCTGCTGACTTTTAATAAATGGACACTTACCTGTCCAGCCCGCCCGTGATGTCGGCAGCCGAGGCCGAGCAATCTCTCATCTCTCGACTGCCCCGCCACCATCCTTGGTGAGAGAGTCAGAAAGTGAAGAATTGGGCCCCTTTCACATGTGCGGAATGATGCATCCGCTAACATCCGCAAAGATCCGCGTCCGTAAAGATCCGGTTTTTCGGACGGAAGAAAACACAATTTTTCGTCCGTCCATCGGATCGGATGAATACGGACAGATGGTCGGTATTCATCCGATTCCCCATAGGGGAGAGCGGAGGAAAGACAGGGCGGTCTCTGCACAGTGTGCGGGGACCGCCCTGTCCGCCGACAGCTCGGCGGGGATTACGGATGATCCCCGCTGAGCCGACGGACACACACGGAGCGGACACAAAAATGGTCCGCTCCGTGTGAAAGGACCCTTACGGCTTCACTGCCTGGTTCCCTGCTGCACAAATGCGCGAGCCGTGCCCTCACTGGTCCCCGCTGTTTCCTGGGACTTGTGTGTTTCCCAGAAGACAGCGGGGGGTGACGCAAAGGGGCGTGACTCCCACGGGAGTCTATTCCCGGAAGTGGGTGCAAATACCTGTATTATACAGGTATCTGCACCCACTCCCCCCTGAAAGGTGTCAAATGTGACACCGGAGGGGGGGGGGGGGGAGTTCAGAAAAGCAGAGGTTCCATTTTTGTGTGGACCTGCGCTTTAAAGCCAGGGCCCTGCATTCACTATATCTGGTCTCCCACAGTACACAGAACATGGAAATGCAATAGATTTAGTAAATGGCTAAATACCTTTTCTCATCAGCAGTATATAGCAGTCTTGTGACTAATATCAGTGTCTGGTTAAAGCTTGTAGGAGGAGGGGTTATTCTCCTCTGACTGTCCTATGAGGCTGCAGGACCCCTCTCTGTGGACAGTGCTGATTGGCCCTGTGCTGATCACATGCACTCTCCCAAGAACAAAAAAACTTCTAGCAATATACACCAAACTAAGCATGTGCAGCTTGCCCCCGAAGCTCTGTTCTATCAAGAGATGGATTGGGGACAGTGCAAGAAAGGGAGGCTCAGAGAAGACGGATCAAACTGCCTTTTTACACAGTGCAGAGTATTAACCCCTTAGGTTCCCCAGTGAGTATAACAAGCATGCTTTACTGCAATTACAGGCTGATTTTACTGTTGTGGGTTTAATAACACTTTAAATGCACAAAATATAACTGGATAACATTTATTGGTAAAAACACCAAAGACCGTTGATCCAAAAAATATCTGGCTGGAGGAATCCCCCCCCCCCCATGGAGTAAATCGGAGCATACTTCATAGGGGTTTCGTGCATTCCTCGCATTGCCTAGAATTGTGTATATTGAGGTGTTCTATTTACTTATTTTGTCTATTGGTTAAGCTAGATAGGCTTGTGTTTATCTTTTTCAACCTTTTAGCTTTCCCTTTCAGGGATCTCAGCTAAATAGAGGTTTATGCTGAGAAGCTGAAAAGGTGGGCGCAGAGGGATGAGCCAATAAGGCTGTTCTTTTATTGGCCAATCAGTCTGGAGGCAGAGAAATGAACGAGCCATATTCGCGTACAGAATTGTCAAAGCTGTTGTTTGAGAACAGAAGTTGTAAATTTGGCAGTTTTTATGCACATTTATCAAGTTCATGTTTTTTTAATGTCTAATAAGCTTGGCAACTCTTACATAATACTTGGTGTTCTAACCAGACACTTAAATGTAGGATGTTTGTAGATCCTACTCTCACAGCCTTTCTAAAGTCAAAAGGTATTTTTCCATTATTTCATTCAGTCTATGCATGAAGATAAAAACCCTTCTGTGCGCACCAGCCCCCCTAATACTTACCCGAGCCCCTTCTCAAACCAGCGATGTTGGACAGAGTCTCAACTGTCCGTGACTCTCCCTCTTCATTGGCTGAGACAGCAAGGGGGCACCATTGGCTCCTGCTGCTGTCAATTAAAGTCAGTGAGCCAATGAGAAGAGAGATGGGGTTGGGCCGAGCCACGGCTCTGTGTCTGAGTGGACACACAGAGCAGGTGCCCCCATAGCAAGCTGCTTGCTGTGGGGGCACTCAGCAGGAGGGAGGGGCCAGGAGCACCAGCAAGGGACCCGAGCAGAGGAGGATCTGAACTGCTCTCCTCAAAACCAGTGCATAGTGGAGGTAAGTATAACATGTTTGGTAAAAAAAAATAATGAGACTTTAGTATCACTTTAAAGAGGCAAACAAAAAAAAACCTGCAAGACAAAGGCATAATGAGCCAGTATGCATAGCATACTAGCTTATTATATAATACCTCCGATCGAAGCCCCCGCAGCCATGGGGGTACACCGCTTGGGTGGCCGACATCTTTCCCGGGGGGGTTGCTTCCGGGTATCCAACGATGTGATTGGCCGGAGCCACGATCGCCATTGCTAAAGTGCGCCTGCACCGTAGACATCGGCGCCCGTGATTTTAGTAAATATCTCCTAAACCGTTGAGGTTTAGGATATATTTTAAGCACCTACAGGTAAGCCTTAATCTAGGCTTACCTGTAGGTTAACGTGGTTGTAAAGGGTCTATGCATGAAGATAAAAACCCTTCTGTGCGCACCAGCCCCCCTAATACTTACCCGAGCCCCTTCTCAAACCAGCGATGTTGGACACAGTCTCAACTGTCCGTGACTCTCCCTCTTCATTGGCTGAGACAGCAAGGGGGCACCATTGGCTCCTGCTGCTGTCAATCAAAGTCAGTGAGCCAATGAGAAGAGAGATGGGGTGGGGCCGAGCCACGGCTCTGTGTCTGAGTGGACACACAGAGCAGGTGCCCCCATAGCAAGCTGCTTGCTGTGGGGGCACTCAACAGGAGGGAGGGGCCAGGAGCACCAGCAAGGGACCCGAGCAGAGGAGGATCTGAACTGCTCTCTACAAAACCAGTGCATAGTGGAGGTAAGTATAACATGTTTGGTAAAAAAATAATGAGACTTTGGTATCACTTTAAAGAGGCAAACAAAAAAAAACCTGCAAGACAAAGGCATAATGAGCCAGTATGCATAGCATACTAGCTTATTATATAATACCTCCGATCGAAGCCCCCGCAGCCATGGGGGTACACCGCTTGGGTGGCCGACATCTTTCCCGGGGGTTGCTTCCGGGTATCCAACGATGTGATTGGCCGGAGCCACGATCGCCATTGCTAAAGTGCGCCTGCACCGTAGACATCGGCGCCCGTGATTTTAGTAAATATCTCCTAAACCGCTGAGGTTTAGGATATATTTTAAGCACCTACAGGTAAGCCTTAATCTAGTCTTACCTGTAGGTTAACGTGGTTGTAAAGGGTTTACAACCACTTTAAGGTTGACTTGCGGTGAGATAAACCCGGCAATACACATACAAATTTCTTACAGATTTTTCCATCCACACCCAGACAGCGGTTGCATCTTATTGGATACAGAAACGATTCAGCTAACAATTTTCCACCAGGCCCATTTGATTTTCCACCAAGGTTCATCAGTCAAAAGACAGCTGACAGAACCACCCACTGAGCCAATTTTGGCTGCTTCACCTGGAACCAGATGAAATTTGAACAGTGTCTGGCCAGCTTAAAGTGGTTCTAAAGGCAGAAGTTTTTTTTTTTTTTTTTTCTATTTTACTGCATTCTATGCATTAAGGTAAAAAACCCTTTGCATGCAGTTTCGTAATTGGAATTTCTTGTCTGGGAATGGGCTGACAAAAGCCCAGGCGCCAGGATGCAACTGATATTCGCCATGGCCACCTGCCGCTTGGGATTTGTCGAGCCGCCGTATGCAATACATTGAATAAAATATATGCAGTAAATAAATTGTTCACGTGTGTGTATGTGTAGATGTATATATGTATGTGTGTGTGTGTGTGTGTGTGTGTGTGTATATATATATATATATATATATATATATATATATATATATATATATATATATATATTATAGTTTGTGTGTATATATATATATATGTGTGTGTGTGTGTGTGTGTATATATATATATATATATATATATATATATATATATATATTACAGTTTGTGTGTGTATGTGTATATATATATATGCGTGTGCGTGTGTGTGTATATATATATATATATATATATATATATATATATATATATATATATATATATACACATACATACACATACATACACACACACACACTATATATATATATATACATATACACACACACAAACTATATATATATGTGATAAAGGAGATACAGAGGCTCCCACCACTGACCTCCTTCTGAAACTAGTTGCTTGGATATCCTAGGTCCCAATATAGGGAACTGGACCAAATATAATATTTATATATATATATATATATATATATATATATATATACATACACACACACACTATATATATATATATATATATATATATATATATATATATATATATATATATATATATATATATATATATTATACTTGGTCCAGTTCCCTATATTGGGACCTAGGATATCCAAGCAACTAGTTTCAGAAGGAGGTCAGTGGTGGGAGCCTCTGTATCTCCTTTATCACAGGTTTCCTTTGTAAAGACTACCAATACACTATGCAGCATTGTCCTTGGTGTGTAACTATGATACAACATTGGATTGTATGGCTGTATGTAATCTGTAAAGCAATGTGGATTATGTTGCCACGCTATAAATGAATCAATAGAAAATGCTATAGCTATACGTGATGGTGTGATAGAATGCGTTCCCTCGTGCTCAGCAACTGTGACGATTATTCATTTACATTTTTTTTTTTTTTACAGACCATTCTGTGCCTCATAACCTATTTTTCTGATTTGATAGTCAAATGTGAGCCAGAGAGCTGCCATATAAATGTGTGTTCTTATTTTTGCAGGTAGCAATCCTGATTCCATTCCGAAATCGCCATGAACACCTGCCTATTTTCTTCCGCCACCTGATACCCATGCTGCAGAGACAGCGCTTAGAGTTTTCCTTCTATGTCGTTGAACAGGTAATTTTGATAAAATGTACTATATTGGGATCTTCTCCTGTACAGAGATTCTGAAAGCACACTTTATATTATAAAGGTTTGTATAAATTGTGAAGGAACTAGCCTCATTTTAAACACTGAGTTCTAGTTTTTGTATTTGTACTGCATTATTAAAGCGGGGTTCCGGGCATCATTTTTTTTTTTTTTTCGCAAACTAAAATTGATCCCATTAAATAGTCCCAAAAACATATTAATAGCTCCCCAATCGTTCCAGAAACCATTGCAAACACTTGCCTTATATCCTCTAGCTCAGGGGTGCCCAACCAGTGGCCCGGGGCCCCTTTCACATGATCGGTCCAACCTCATTGTGGCCCGCGATTGGTTACTAAGTCGCTTAAGTGGCCCTCAGCCTTCAAAAGGTTGGGCACCCCTGCTCTAGCTCATGTTGTGGCCGTATCCATCATATGTGTGGGCATGTAAAGCCCAGTTCCTTTTTCTTCTTGGTTTTTAGGGAGAGGTGCATGCTGGGTGATTTTTAGGCACAGTAATGCCCAGAGAATCCTGGTAAATGAGTGTCATAATTTCCCAGGAGGCAATGGGGTCTTAGGACAGGAAGTTGAACCACCTAGGACTAGGAAGTAAGCAGATTGAGAAATCTGCCTGGTAACAGCCAGATAGAAGTGGGTGGTAAAAAAATGTTTTTATTATTATTTATTTTTTACATTAAAGGCAAGCTGTTAATAGAAAGTTAATTTTTAGGATGGAACTCCGTTTTAACTAGCGTTTTGTATTCTCTATAAAGACATCTAGATTCTAACATGTCTATATATTTTTATAGTGTAGCAAAAGCTAAATTCCTTTTTACTTTTGCATAGAGTGGCGAGGGTTAGACCCCCTCGCCACGCTACAAACATCCAATACCTGAATGTGGCTAGCGGGGAGTGCGCAGGTACTGTTGATACCATATTATAGCTCTAACATTGAAAAAGTCTGCACCCCATAATGAGCCTTATTGAAGACTCAACAAAATAAATGGCAAAGAAAAAATGCCAAAAAATATATCTCTTCGCTGTTTCGGGGCCTCCCAAAACCACATCCGTCACCTTGAGAAAGGGGTCCTGCGAGGCCTCGAAACTTTGGTGGAAGAACATATTTTTGTCACTTTTTCTTTGTCACTGGTCAAGTGTTCAATTATACAACCAAGGTTCATTATCGGGGTGCTGCCTTTTTCTATTTTATGAGCTTCTTATTGCTGTCTGTGCCCCCACCAGGGAGATTTGCTCTCAGGACTGGAATTGAGGAAAAATGATTTTTTTTTAATTATTCCCAGAAGTAGATTAGAACAACTTCCACTGATTCCAGTAACTGCTGTAAACAAAGGGATTTCCTTCATGTTTAGGAAATTTTCTTTCACATCGTCTTGTGTCTGTGGGACAGGAAGTAAGGTGAAATCTTCCCAATGGGACACAGATGGTAAAGGAAATCCTTTAACCACTTGCTTACTGGGCACTTATACCCCCCTCCTGCCCAGGTGATATTTCAGCTTCCGGCACTGCGTCGCTTTAACTGACAATTGCGTGGTCGTGCGACGTGGCTCCCAAACAAAATTTACGTCCTTTTTTCCCCACAAGTAGAGCTTTCTTTTGGTGGTATTTGATCACCTCTGCGGTTTTTATTTTTTGCGCTGTAAACAAAAAAGTGCGACAATTTTGAAAAAAATACAATATTTTTTACTTGTTGCTATAATAAATATCCCAATTTAAAAAAAAAAAACTTTTTTTTTCTCAGTTTAGGGCGATGCGTATTCTTCTACATATTTTTGGTAAAAAAAAAAAAAAAATCGCAAAAAGCGTCTGGTTTGCGCTAAATTTATAGTGCCTACAAAATAGGGGACAGAATTATTATTTTTTATTTATTTTTTTACTAGAAATGGCGGTGATCTGCGATTTTTATTGGGACTGCGACGTTATGGCGGACACATCGGACACTTTTGACACATTTTTGGCGTCATTCACATTTATACTGCGATCGGTGCTATAAAAATGCACTAATTACTGTATAAATGTGACTGGCATTGAAGGGGTTAACACTAGGGGGTGAGGAAGGGGTTAAATGTATTCCCTGCATAGTGTTCTAACTGTGGGGGGAGGGGGGGGTGACTGGGGAGGTGACCGATCTGTGTCTCTATGTACAAGAGACACAGATCCGTCTCCTGCTCTCCAGAGACAGAACGCTGTCTCTGTGTAAAACGGCAATGAGAGATGATCTATGAGATCATCTCTCATTCGCCGCACAGATCGCATCGCAAACGGCCACTCTGATTGGCCGTTCGCGGCGATCTGTGATTGGCTGTGTCCAAGGGACACGGGCAACACAGTGTTTCCCCGCAGCGCGCTCTGGACCGCGCGCCGGGAAGCAGCTAGTGACAAGCCGTCAATTTAGATCTGCGCTAGAGCCGTCATTCGGCTATAGCGCGGATCTCAAGTAGTTCATATAACCATTACCTAATCTATTCAAAACTTAGTGATACTAAAGGTTCGAAAAAAACAAAACAACAAACATGTTATACTTGCCTCCACTGTGCAGCTTGTTTTGCCCCAAACCTTGTCTTCTGGGGTCCCTCGGCGGCTGTCTCAGCTCCTCCCCGCATCAGATAACCCCCTCTGGGAAGCGCTTTCCCAAGGGTTTTACCTTGCGGGCGTGCCCCGAGTCCAGCATTTGCGTCCATAGACACGAATGTTGGACTCTGCCCCGCCCCCCGGCACCCATGTCAATGGATTTGATTGACAGCAGCGGGATCCAGTGGCTGCTCTGCTATCAATCTATCGAATGAAGAGCCGAGAAGCCCAGGTCGAGAAGTTGGCGCATTCTCGACGTGGGAATTTCAAGGGCTCAGGTAAGTAAACTGGGGGGGCTGGGGGGCCAGTAAGTATATATAGGATACATATAGGATGCATTAAGGTGAAAAAACAGGAAGGTTTACAACATACTTCTTATGTGGCTCACTGAAGAGCACTTACTTTTGCCTTATTGTGACCCAGAATCCGCTAACAATCGGCCAAAGCCTGCTGTTGGCTGATTTCACAGAACTGCTCCAGGTTCTGGAAGGATCCTAAGAATAACATTGGGATCCATCCAGATGCCTGGCCGGAAGCTGGCTCACACTCTTAGTGCATTGCTGAGAGCCTGAGCCAGCTGCTCCCACCCCCTTCCCAGCCTGGTGCTCCAGTGAGTGCTGGAGGGTTAGAGCAGAGAGCAGTGACTGACAGTCACTGCTCTCTGCTAAGAACAGATTGAGAAATGACAGTCGCTGCTCTCTGCTCAAAACAGATTGAGAAATGAGCAATCGGTGATCATGTGATCACTTAGTTCTCATTCTTGGAGCCAGCGGGAACCAGCAACTGCAGCCATATAGGTGAGCATGTGTTTTTGATTTCCCACACTTCTCCTCCTTTAAATAATAATTCCATCCAAGCCCATTTATTGAAGTGCTGCAGTAATAATTGACAATCAATAATCAGTAGTATCCAATCAAAATTGTGGACACGACTAGTGGCATAGTTCTGTTGTGAGCTCACATTTTAGAACATCACTTTTTCCTCATTTTGGTAGACTTGCAGATATCGAAGCTGTCTTCACATCGGTGTGTTCTTTACATTTTTTTGTGCTGACTTCACTCTACAGTGGGTGGTATTACCTGTAATATGCGTTCTGGGAAATCCCTGCAGAACAATGACCGGTAGGCATCGTGTTCTTGACACATTTTAGAGATGAAAGTAGAGAGCTGGAACACAATGTTATTTAGCCAAAGTCAGCTGGAGCTACTTACTGAAAACCTGTCTATGCTGAAATACCAGTTTATATTTTTGGTATATTTACTGTAATTTACACAATGTTGTTGTATTCAGCCTCCTTTGACTGCTCACTGTGTTGAGAAAATACCTACAATAATACAGTCATAAGCAGCTGTCACATCCAAGTGCAGCAATACATGGCATTGGCCTCTTTTCTTCAATCATTTGCCTGTTGGCAGTATAGAACTTTTATTATATATACATTAAAATCATTTCAGAGCCTCGTTCAGTAAAGGAATAGAAAACCCTCTTATTTGATGGATCCTGTTTTAAACAAATCGGTGGCATTTATTATTTTAATTCATTTCACATTTATTAAACTCTTCAGTAAACATGCAGAGATATAGTGCTGTCAGTGTCGTAGCATTCCCCCTAGTGGTAGACCATGAGAGGTGTATGCAGAAATAATACTTTTTAATAAAGATTCTTTTTAAAGCTCAAATTCCGCTTTTGGATACAAGTCCTATTGTAATTTAAGGTTATCAAAAATGACATTTCTTTTTTAGTCTACAGAACTTTAATCTTCTGTAAAATTAAGGCAATATGGCAACTTGAAGGCGTTCCGTTTACCGTTGGCGCACGGAACATCCGCAGAAATGTAATTTCCTTTTTTGGTTTTTGGATCACTTAGTTTCCCAGAAGTTTGCATAAAGATAAAAGTCAGAGATATTCAGCATGCTTTGCGACAAAAGTTTACTTTTGCTGAGATACTCCCAAAGGGTTAATCCTTTCTAAATTCATGCAGACCCTGTGTTAAAGACAATATTTTTTTAAAGGGATCTATCAAAATTACTGGTGGCTTCACTGGGGAACTCTCTGGTTCTATTTGGTAATTTTTCATCAATTTTGTGTGCGCATGGTGCGTTTACTTTGTGATTGAGTCATTATGCTGGCCATACGCCTGGCAATCTGATGGTCTACTGATTTTTCAATAATTCAGTCAACACCTACTGAAGGAATAAAGCTTAAGTTTTATTTATTCAGGCATTTATATAAAGAACTATTTACACAATACTTGTTATATTGTCCATTCACATCAGTCAGTCCCTGTCCTTTAAAGGAGAAGTTTGTTAAACAAAAAAAAACATATATAATCACCTTCATGCTGCAGCTCGGGTCCAATGCTGCAGCTCGGGTCCAATGCTGCAGCTCGGGTCCAATGCTGCAGCTCGGGTCCAATGCTGCAGCTATGCCAGGTCTAATCTGAGAACTGAGCAATCACATAACTGCTGATTGGTCAGTTCTCGGTCAGATCTGAGCAGAGAGTGGTGACTGTCATCACTCTCTGCTGTACCCCTCCAGAAATCACTGGAGAGCAGGGCTGGGAAGAGGTGGGAGTGACTGGCTCTGGCTCTGTCACACGCTGAGAGGCTGAGCCAGCTGCTGATCAGGCATTTGCGTGGATCCCCAACAACATGGTCAGGATCCTGGTGGCTCTGTGATGTGGGCCAACAGCGGACTTTAGCCTGTTGTCGGCTGATTCTGGGTCACAGGAAAGCACTTTAAGTGCACTCCTGAGTGAGTGAGTAACTTGTATAGCGCTGCAAATGCAAACTAAATCACCTCAAGGCGCTTATTTCCATCCAGTGTCATCCTGATCCTTCAGAAGAGGTGGGTCTTAAGTTTTTTTCCTGAAGGCCCAAAGGTTTTCCTCCATGCGGATGTTTTATTTTCTCGCACAAGTTCTGTGGAGCTTTTCCTTCTGTGCACTTGTGGGTGAGACAAAGGGTCTTGAATGTCACTCGATCCTTTACGGTTAGTCAATGAAGGGTCCTCAGGGGAGGGGTGATGGATTTTCAGGGTTTTTGGTTACCAGTCTGGCTGCCGTGTTTTGGATGACTTGTAGGCACGAAATCTAGTATTTAGGTAGTCCTATGTAGAGGGAGTTTGCGTAGTCGAGTTGGGAATTCACGATCGTTCCAACTACTGCTGCTATGTCCTCTTCTGGGATGAAGGGGATGAGTCTACGCAGCAGTCGGAGGAGATGGTGAGATCTGCTCGCTACAGATCCTGATCACTACTCCTGTGACCCACCAGAGAAGTATGACCTAAAAAACTTTTTTTAACCATTTAAGACCCGGACCTTTAGTCAGCTAAAGGACCCGGCCAGGTTTTGCGACTCGGCACTGCCTCGCTTTAACAGACAATTGCGCGATCGTGCAACGTGGCTTCCAGACCAAATTGGCGACCTTTTTTTCCCACAAATAGAGCTTTCTTTTGGTGGTATTTGATCACCTCTGCGGTTTTTATTTTTTGCGCTATAAACAAAAATAGAGCGACAATTGTGAAAAAAATTCTATATTTTTTACTTTTTGCTATAATACATATCCCCCAATAATATATAAAAAAATATATGTTTTCCTCAGTTTAGGCCGATACATATTCTTCTACCTATTTTTGGTAAAAAATAATCACAATAAGCGTTTATCGGTTGGTTTGCGCAAAATTTATAGCGTTTACAAAATAGGGGATAGTTTTATTGCATTTTTATTCGTTATTTTTTTTTTTACTACTAATGGCGGCGATCAGCGATTTTTTTCATGACTGCAACATTATGGCGGACACTTCGGACAATTTTGACACATTTTTGGGACAATTGTCATTTTCACAGCAAAAAAATGCATTCTTTATTGTGAAAATGACATTTGCAGTTTGTGAGTTAACCACAAGGGGGCGCTGAAGGGGTTATGTGTTCTCTAATGTGTGTTTACAACTGTAGGGGTGTGTGGCTGTAGGTGTGACGTCATCGATTGTGTCTCCCTATAAAAAGGATCACACGATTGATGACGCGGCCACAGTGAAGAACCTGGAACACGGCTCTCCCTGTTCTTTAGCTCTGGGGACCGATCGAATCCCGTGGTCCTGGAGCTTCGGACCGGGTCGCGGTAGCGCGCCGCGACCCACGGCTGGGTACTAGTACAGGACGTACCTGTACGTGCATGTGCCCAGCCGTGCCATTCTGCCAACGTATATGTGCAGGAGGCGGTCCTTAAGTGGTTAAGGAGCATACAACCTAAGGTCCTAATCTGAAATGCGCACACATACTAGAGCCAATATAAGCTGGCCTTTCATATTAAGGTTTCTTTTATTCAGCAGACTGAATGATAGAAAACACTTGATTCCCCCATCTACAGTGAATGGCATGTATGGACAAATCTGCAGATTCAGCAGGAAATAACCAAAATTGTAAAGCCAGCTTTAGACAAGTGTCCATTAACCTACCAGCATGCAAATGGAATGTAAGAGAAAACCCACACAAGCACAGGTAGAACATGCAAACTCCATGCAGGTAGTGTCCTGGTTGAGATTCGAACCAAGGATCCTTATGCTCCAAGGCAGTAGTGCTAACCAGGTTTGTGTGGCAGTGCGCTGTAATATATGTATGTTGAAAGTTGTACAATTTTAAGGCTCTAGAAATTGTCATTCTTCATTTACAGGCTGGTACTCAGACATTCAATCGAGCAATGCTGTTTAATGTTGGGTTTAAAGAAGCCATGAAGGATCGAAAGTGGGACTGTGTTCTTTTCCATGATGTAGATCACATTCCTGAGAACGACAGAAATTATTACGGTTGTGGAGAAATGCCGCGTCATTTTGCAACAAAACTTGACAAGTACATGTACATGTAAGTAGAGGTTTTCTTTGTCTCACATTCATTGAATACTCTAAGCCACGTGCATCAAAATGTCTTATGCCCTGTACACCCGATCGGTTCGTCTGATAAAAACGGACCGATCGTGTGTGGGCCCTATCAGTTTTTTTACCCCATCTGTGAAAAAAAATAGAACCTGTTTTTAAAATTTTCGTATAAAATTTTGGTGAAAAAAACGATAGTCTGTGGGGAAGTCTATCGGTCAAAAATCCACGCATGCTCAGAATCAACTCGACGCATGCTCGGAAGCATTGAACTTCATTCTTCTCAGCACTTCATTGTGTTTTACGTCACCGCGTTGGACACAATCAGATTTTTAACCGATGGTGTGTAGGCAAGACTGATGAAAGTCAGCTTCATCGGATATCAGATGAAAAAATCCATCAGTTCAGCAGGAACCAGACGAGATTGGAACCATTAATGGGCAGGCTGATTGTACCTAGTTGATCAATCGAACTTGAGTACAACCAGCCTGACGGATTCTCTTGCGATTATCACTAGCAACTGCTACAGTCTCACCCAGTGTCCAGGTAAAACCTGCTAAATACAGTAGAAATACATACATATTTACTACAATAATATACTGGTTACATAGCCAGACAGCGCGGTTTTCTATGGCATCCCCCCAACAATATAGATGATACCCCCTCTGTTCTGCGAGCGAAAGCACTAATAGTAAATCACACTGTAGCAGAGGTGTGTGTATCACAGTGACTACTACTTGTCAGTAAAACCGTGAACATTTATGTATTTACGAGGTATGTTTTAGCTCTTTATGTAGCTGTTCCAGTTAAGACAAAGTATCTGTTTTGTTTTTAGTGTCTTTAGAATGTCCTAGCCTTTTGGTGACTAGGAAATAGTGTCCCCTCTCCTATGTACATGGACGTATGGTGACAGCTGCCCCCTCTAATATTAAAGGATTTAATGCTGGAGCAAAATGTTGAAATTCACCAAAACTCCCCTTGTGAAAGTTACTCCCTGGCATTAGTCATTCTCCTTTATGGTTTCCATTGAAGGTGCCAGTACATTGGTCTGTCATTCCAGTGTCGTGAATGCTTTATAAATTGCTATGCCGTGCCAATGTACATAAGAGTGGCTTCTGTCTAAACAAAGTAGCACTTTTATGAATTCCTGTCTCTGGAATTTGTCACTGCGACACTGGGTTATTACTGTTTACCGTGTCTTTGTTGCCAGAGATGTGCTGGAAAAGCAAGAAGCCCAGTTATTCTTTGCTTTTCCAGTTCTTCCATTTGTTTTTTAAGGTTTCTCTTACTCAGAGACACTACTAACATAACCTTGGCTCCATTACTGGATGTAATCATGACTGCATCTGTACGAATGCGCTTTAAGCAGGCAATTCTGTTGGCGAGCCCATTTCCTAATCTTCAAATTTTACTGAAGATCTGTTGATTAGACGTCCAGTAGATTGCTTAAAGTGGATGTAAACCCAAAAAATAGATATGTAAATAACCTCTCACTCAAAGCAAGAAGAGCGAAAACTGACTTTTTATTTAGACAGGTTTTTATCTGGAATTCTGTTAATTTTCACTGAACAATAAAAGAGGATTACGCAGATCTGGATTAACTCTGTGTGGCAAGGATGGGCACAGATGATAGGAAATCTTATACTCTACATTGTGACATAAAAAAAAAAAAAAAAAAAACTCCGCTTTTTGGATCCCTCCCCCCTCTGGTGTCACATTTGGCACCTTTCAGGGGGAGGAGGGTGCAGATACCTGTCAGCGACAGGTATTTCCACCACTTCCGGGTTCAGATCCAGTCTGTGACATCAACCCCTTCCCCTTCACTTCCTGATTCCCTCACCAAGGATGGCGGCGGAAGCCGCCGAGGCCTGAGCGATTGCTCAGCCTCGGCTGCTGACATCGAGGGCGCGCTGGACAGGTAAGTGTCCATTTTCTAAAAGTCAGCAGCTGCCGTAATCGGTAATCGATCGAACCTCCGCTTTAAGTAGCTAGATGATGACTCTAGAACACTATGGCTTATTGATGGGGCGTGATCTGTTATTTCCTGCAGCCAGGAATACAACATCTCTGGCATCAGGGATATCAAGCTTCTTAAACTATCCTTTAAACCCTCCTACAATAACTTAAAGGGGTTGTAAAAGCAGAAGGTTCTTTATCTTCATGCATTCTATGCATGAAAATAAAAAGCCTTCTGTGTGCAGCAGCCCCCCTAATACTTACCTGAGGTCCCTTTCTGTCCAGCGATGTCCACAAGTGTCTCAGCCATTAGAGATCCTCCTTCCTGATTGGCTGAGACACAGCAACGGCACCATTGGCTCCCACTGCTGTCAATCATAGACAGCTAGCCAGTCAGTGGAGAGAGGTGGCGGGGCTCAGTGTCTGAATGGATACGGGGAGCTGTGAGTAAGCTTGGGTGCCCCCATAAAAAGCCACTTGCTGTGGGGGCACTGAACAGGAGGGAGGAGCCTGGGTCACAGAAGAGGGACCCGAGAAGAGGATAATTTGAGCTGCTCTCTGCAAATCCACTGCAACAGAGCAGGTAAGTATGACATGTTTATTTTTTTTATTGGATAAAAACAAGACTTTACAATCACTTTAAAGGGGAGTTCCAGCCAATATTTGTGTTTATTAAAAGTCAGCAGCTACAAAAAGTGTAGCTGCTGGCTTTTAATAAACAATCACTTACCTGCTCCAGCGTTCCAGCTCCTCTCCCCCCCCCCCCCTCCCCGGCCGGCGTCCTCATCGCAACTGTGGGCACCCGGCCATGACAGCCTTCGGCTTCACGGCTGGGCACCCACTGCGCATGCACGAGCGGCACTGCGCATGTGCGAGCGGCGCGGCCCGCCGCTGATTGGACAGGCGATCACATGGGACCTGTCATGTGTCCCATGCGATCGCCTACAGGGAGGGGCTGCTGTAGACGATTAAGCTTAATCGGCTAACCAGCCCCTCGGCGGAAGGAGGAAGTGGGACAGGAAGTCCCACTCCTCCTGAAGCCCCCACTCCCCCCCCAAAAAAAATGACATGCCAAATGTGGCATGTAAGCGGGTGAGGAGTGGGATAAGCGGAAGTTCCATTTTTGGGTGGAACTCCGCTTTGAATTAGGATTGGAACTGAGTTTGTGTCCATAGTTTTGCAGTGCAAGTTAGAAAATTAAAACGTATCCTGTAAATTTTGTCTATTTTGTTGAATTTTGCAATGATTTATGCAAGAATACATTGCTATCATAGTAGTTCTGTGTTAAAGTGGTTTTAAACCTCAGACATGAAATATAAACAAAGCATATCGCTTTATAGCTGGGGTCTCCAAACTACGGCACTCCAGTTATTTAGGAACTACAATTCCCATCATGCCTAGTCAGGTCTGTGAATGTCAGAGATTTACAATACCTTATGGGACGTGTAGTTCCACAACAGCTGGAGGGCTGTAGTTTTGAAGATCCCTGCTGTATAGAGTGAATTTGTTTTAATCCAGAGCACTAAGTGTCATTCCTGTCTGCTGCTTTGTTCCTCTGCTATCGGCATAAATCGCTTCTGATAATTTTTCCTGACAGCAAGAGAAAAATGGTGACAGGAGGGACCTTCAGCAGAGTGGTAGCCTCCGTTTTGTTCCTGTGTGCTGTGTGAAGGGGGTGTGTCTCTTCCCTCCAGTCAGCTTTTAGAGCTCTCCTCACTGAGCTCTGCATAGTGTAATTTTAGCTCTCCTGATCTTATTCAGAACTCTCAGACAAGCTCATAAATTGGGCACTTTGAATAGAAGTAGAGAAGACTGCAGATTAATAGGTACAACCTTGTAGGAGGATTTGTTTCATCTCTGTGTATTACCTGATTATAGTCCATTCACTGTGTATATGTAAGGATTGACATGTTGGGGTACTTGTACATGGTACTGATGCATGGAAATGAGATATTCCGGGCAGAAAGAACACAAGAATGGGGATGTATAGCGATTGCGCATATTTGCGTGTAAAAATTCTAGCTTTTTGTTAAATCAAGGGAAGCTGGCACATGCTTGTATATGTGTGTACGTGCATAAAAATACTGAGTGGCAACGCAGATTTTTTTTTTTTTAAGCCAGTCCATCTAAAAAAAAAAAACACCCTTACATTTTCAGGAGTCCATCACAGTCTGCACATAGTATGATTTAGGACAAAGTCCATTTAAAGAGCATAGGTTATGAAACGGCACATGTGTGATTCCACCTTGATGTAAAGATAGATGATGAGCGAGAGCTTTAATTACTGAAACCCTGTACTGTACAGCACTTGTGTCAGGGCTGCTTCCATAAGAAGCTAATCACCCAGGTGTTTGCCATATGACAGGGCATTTTTTATTAATGGTAATCAGGAAGATGGAAAGCCCTTACACTCTAATTATAATATATCAGTACAATCTTTTTTTTTTTTTTTTCATACAATGACCATTTATATATGACCATATTAGTTCTGTATAGTGCACCCTGAAAGTATTCACAGCGCTTTACTTTTTCCACATTTTGTTATGTTACAGCCTTATTCCAAAATGGATTAAATTCATTATTTTCCTCCAAAATTCTACAAACAGTACCCCATAATGACACCAATGACGGGGCGCAATTCCTGCCACTGGCCCCGACGGCACCTTTTCTTCTACTGATACCAACGATAAAAATGACCAAATAAGGGGGTAGTTTCTTTTATACATGACCATATTAGTTCTGTACAGTGCACCCGGAAAGTATTCACAGCGCTTTACTTTTTCCACATTTTGTTATGTTACAGCCTTATTCCAAAATGGATTAAATTCATTATTTTCCTCCAAAATTCTACAAACACCCCCCCATAATGACACCAATGACGGGGCGCGATTCTTGCCACTGGCCCCAATGACGGGGCACGTTTCCTGCCCCTGTCCCCGATGACGGGGCGCGCTTCCTGCCCCTGGCCCCAATGACGGGGCACGTTTCCTGCCCCTGTCCCCGATGACGGGGCGCGCTTCCTGCCCCTGTCCCCGATGACGGGGCGCGCTTCCTGCCCCTGTCCCCGATGACGGGGCGCGCTTCCTGCCCCTGTCCCCGATGACGGGGCGCGCTTCCTGCCCCTGTCCCCGATGACGGGGCGCGCTTCCTGCCCCTGTCCCCGATGACGGGGCGCGCTTCCTGCCCCTGTCCCCGATGACGGGGCGCGCTTCCTGCCCCTGTCCCCGATGACGGGGCGCGCTTCCTGCCCCTGGCCCCAATGACGGGGCACGATTCCTGCCCCTGTCCCCGATGACGGGGCACGATTCCTGCCCCTGTCCCCGATGACGGGGCGTGCTTCCTGCCCCTGTCCCCGATGACGGGGCGTGCTTCCTGCCCCTGTCCCCGATGACGGGGCGTACTTCCTGCCCCTGTCCCCGATGACGGGGCGTGCTTCCTGCCCCTGTCCCCGATGACGGGGCGTGCTTCCTGCCCCTGTCCCCGATGACGGGGCGTACTTCCTGCCCCTGTCCCCGATGACGGGGCGTGATTCCTGCCCCTGTCCCCGATGACTGGGCGTGATTCCTGCCCCTGTCCCCGATGACTGGGCGCGCTTCCTGCCCCTGTCCCCGATGACTGGGCACGCTTCCTGCCCCTGTCCCCGATGACTGGGCACGCTTCCTGCCCCTGTCCCCGATGACGGGGTGCGCTTCCTGCCCCTGTCCCCGATGACGGGGTGCGCTTCCTGCCCCTGTCCCCGATGACGGGGCGCGCTTCCTGCCCCTGTCCCCGATGACGGAGCGCTCTTCCTGCCCCTGTCCCCGATGACGGGGCGCGCTTCCTGCCACTGTCCCCGGTGACGGGGCACCTTTTCTTCTACTGATACCAACGATATGGCACCATTTCTACTCCTGCTGACCGCCAAGCCCAAGGCATTTTCTACTCCCATCGGCCCCCCTAAAGTCTCAAGGATTGTAAACTGGCCCTTTGTTTAAAAAGTTTGGACACCCCTGCTTTATAGAATTGACTCGGGTAGCAAAGGGGTATACCGTTCTCCTGGCAGTTTCTTAGGAAGTAGGATCACTAAGACCTTACACCAACTTCAGTAAATTCTTTGAAATCCTAATACACAACATATTGTATATTAAAAGAAAAAAGCTGTATTGAAATGGCATGTTGATTTAAGTCTCTTTTGTTTTTCTTATGAGCATTCAGTTTCAAGTGTATGGTAAGACTCAATCCATTATACGATACCAAATGAAGCTAGTCTAGGTAGTTGGTTTGTGTAGATAAATAAATCCAGCCTGGGTAGTTGATTGTTGGAAATGCAATCAGGCAGGACAACTGCTAGACTCTCTAACCATAATTCTTGGATTTTTCTTTTTAGTCTGCCATACAATGAGTTCTTCGGAGGAGTAAGTGGCTTAACTGTGGAGCAGTTTAGGAAGATCAATGGATTTCCCAATGCATTCTGGGGATGGGGAGGAGAAGACGATGATTTATGGAACAGGTAGGTTCACAACCAGCACTGAAGCAGGATATATCTACTTGGCTACCTAAAAAACAAAATTAATAATTGCATAGTCTGCTAATGATACTTAGGTTCATTAGCTGTTGTGGTCACTGGCTTGGTTTTATATCCCGATTGTTTCTATTTATTTCTCTTTCAAGGGTACATTATGCCGGGTACAATGTGTCAAGACCAGAAGGAGACCTTGGGAAGTACAAGTCGATTCCTCACCATCACAGAGGAGAGGTTCAGTTCTTGGGACGGTAAGTGTATTCTGTTTATATCAGATGTAAAGCTCATTTCTCCATGATGAATGACATGTAGCCAAAGTACAATGAATGCTTCCTGAGCCAAAACAGACTGAAGAATATTCTAGCGTATAATGCTATTATCAGTGTTGGTGGCTTCATTGCCACGGCTTGCAATATTCTAATGACTAAAGTGTTTTTCCCATGCAGAATCTGCTTCCATAGCAAGCCATGAAGTAGGTCACATTATTCGAAAATAAAGATGAACAAACTATGATACAGGCTAGGCTCATTTAGTGGGTCAAATCTGGAACTCTCAGGACAGACTAATGGGGTCCCTGTGAGTTTCAGAACAATGGTTAGTGATTAAAACAATAAACACACACCTGCAGAAAAGCCTAGATTAAGGCTTACCTGTAGGTGCTTGCAACATCTCCGAGACCTACACGATCTCAGAGATATTTGCAATTTCCCCGAGCGACGCTGCTTCTGCGCATGCGCCATCTTGAAAGGTGCCGTTTCAATCCAGGGCCATGCCCTTAAAGACAGCTCCCACGCGACTCCGGACAGTCACAGAATCGGAGTTTGTGGCCCCCGGGAGAAGAGGGGTGAAGATGGACGCTCACCGCCATGGAGGAAGATGGCGACATTGCAGGCTTCTACTGCAGGTAAGTGTCACATAATGGGCTACTATGCGATGCAAAGTAGCCCATTATTCTTTACCTATGCAGGGAGACATAGAGGAAGTAAACCCCATCAGGATTTACTTCCTCTTTAATGTTGACTCACTTGGCTTTGTGGTTCTGGTGGTCCTGCGTTTATCACCAGAATACCACCTTTTATACAGTCAGGGCGCGCTATCCATATTTGTTTGGATTACTTTTTATGTGTTTTGGTTCCATCACACAATCCTTAACATACTGGTGAGCTAATTGGCTTCTGTTTAATTAGAATGCATTTGACTTTAAAGGGGTTGTAAAGGAATTTTTTTGTTTCCCTAAATAGCTTCCTTACCTTAGTGCAGTCCTACTTCACTTACCTCATCCTTAAATTTTGCTTTTAAATGTCCTTATTTCTTCTGAGAAATCCTCATTTCCTGTTCTTCTGTCTGTAACTCCACACAGTAATGCAAGGCTTTCTCCCTGGTGTGGAGAAAGCCTCTTGAGGGGGGAGGGGGCGAGCAGGCAAGTCGGGACACTCTCTACTTTGCAGATAAAGGAGCTGTGTGTTAGTGGGCGTCCTGACACTTCTGCTTGCCCCCCCCTCAAGAGGCTTTCTCCACACCAGGAAGAAAACATAACATTTTAGATTAGACCGTAAAAATAAAGATGTTAAATTATGTTTTTTTTTTTTTTTCTTCCTGCAGATACAAATTGTTGCGATACTCTAAAGAACGTCAGTATCTTGATGGATTAAATAATTTAATATATGCCCCAAATATAATGATAGACAAGTTGTTTAAAAACATCACTGTAAACCTTGTGCCAGAGCTGGCTCCGGTGAAAGACTACTAATGGGAATGCTCACTGTCCGACATCTATGGGATGCCTATCAGAAGAGGAACACTATAGCTATGGAACTTATGGACCACCTCTTACGTGATACTAGTGACCAATATCAAATTCCAATTCTCTGAATGTGTGACCATGCATTACGTCTCAAGCCAGCAGCTGCTATATCAATGTTTACAGCAGAAGACTGCTCCTAATGCAGGCCTCGTCTCACCAAATGCTCTACACTTCCACCTTTTCACTCCACTGTGCGGTGATTTTAGTTTAACACCGGTTTTGCTTTCTATTTTTGCACCAATATACTGCTTCTGAGTTTTCTTCTTTTCAGTTTTTGGCCTTAAAACAATAGGCCTTTTTTTCTTATCGTTTTTTTTTATTTTATTTTTTTGTATTTGGCAGGTGTATATGTTTATGTATATATCAGTTTTTGGTTTGTGTAAATACATTGGTTATATTTGTGTGTGTATATATGTGTAGATACATTTATGTATACACATATGGATTGATGTAAAGTTACTCCAACGATTTTTAATGGACCCTGTTTTACACCTTTGCATGTCTTTACTGTATTGTATTTTCTTTTCTTTTTTTTTTTTTAACCGTGTGTCTTATTTAATAGCGCAAAGATACTTTGTAACCTCAAACAATCGATCAGAATTAACATTTCAGCTCAGACTAGCAAAAGCTGATTTTGATTGGTTGGTATGGGGTCCATGGCACTCCAGTTCTTTGCGGTTTATTATTAAAAAGGCCGTTTACTTCATTTGCATGACAATAAACACATGTAAATATTAGATTTTTTTTTAAAGAAAAGTTTAAGCTTAATGTAAAATGAAGGAACTGCTTATAACTTTATGGCCAGCTATGACTGTAAACTGTTATATTGGTTTGTGAGCTTAAGGCCTTTTGTTTGGGGTTAATTCTGAACACTGAAAGAAAAGGGATGTGTATGTTTAAGTGCAACCTTGGCCACTGTGGTACAGAATGTACAGATAACCCCCGTTCCCCATATCATTTGTAATTATATAATTTATTCTATGGCATCGTCATTGTATAATATAAATATATATATAAATATATATAAAAAGTTACATATCATACATACAGGTTGTCAAAAACTATCTGTGCCAACTCTACGTCAGGGAGCTGATGCCAAGAATACATTTTCCTTTTGTGTTTTTTGTGTTTTTAGATTGCTAATTTATTTTAATTTTTTTTTTATTATACTGTGTATTTTTTATTTGCAGCAAATGACTTCTTGTGAAACTCGGAATGAGCCAAAATATGTTGTTCCATAGAAGAAATGCATATTGGTGATGATGTTTTTCTAAGAGCACAATGAAATATATATATATATATATATATATATATATATATATATATATATATATATATTTCACATTGCTTCAAAGAATAGATTAAGTACTTAATTCTCCATTTTTTTTGGAGTTGTGAGTTTGATGTAACTGCTATTTCTTTCTTTTTTTTTTTTTTACTCGGATTTAAATGATACTGACAAATGCTAGGGAATTCGCTATCCAGTTTCTACATCCTAAGGCTCCGTTGGCAACAGTACGCTAATAATGCTGTTTCCATGCTTTGAGAATTTGTAGAACGAGCATAAAAGAAACCATTCATTTTCCCAACTTATCTCCCTTTCATAGAATTATTGCTACCATGTGCTCCACACGTTTGATGACCTGAACGGGGTGAGCAGAAAATGGAGGCTCTTCCTGCTTAGGGTACTGCTCCATCATACTGGGAATCCGCTTTTTGATGCTTGACGGTGTGGATGGAGCCACTCGTAAAACTCTCACTACCAGAAAACTGGGGAAAGGGGGCCGTATGCTTGTTTTCCCCCAAAGTGTGTATTATTTATAACTACTTTTGTGTTCTTTTTACTGTTTTTTGTAATGAAGAACAACTTTTTTTTTTTACCCAGTTTTCTTTCTGAGTGGGTTTTAGAAGGGTCTTTCTAATTTGGAGCTTTTTAGAAGGGAAAAAAAGTAGATGTTTAGGATAAAAGTCATCTGGAGTCCAGTTGGGATTTTTCAAGTGGTATTCTTGGGTTTTTAACTTGCCCCCAACCCCCAGTAATGGCCAGGCACCATGTGTAGGTCTCTTTTTATTTATTTTTTGCTTGTGAATGTAGTATCCGTTCTGTTTGATTTGCTTACCACCATAATCGGCTTCAATAACAAAGTAATTTTTTGGAGTGAGCAATCTAAAGCTGCATTCACCGTAGAGAGACTTCTGTTTGGTGACCATTATACATACTGCCTTTAGGAGCAATCAGACTGGGGAAGGATGCAGTAACAAGTTCTTTTAAATACATGTCCTAATGCTATTCGGGGAACAAAACCAATGTAAGCACTGTTGGTTTTCGCCTTTTCCTGTGTACTGTTTTTTATAGGTCCTCAGAAATCATGGGGATTTTTGAGGAAGGGGGCATTTGATTTGGGTTATCAATGGCACTTAACAGTTCCTATATTTCATTGCACGTATCTGAGAACTTCTAATGCCATATTTTGTACCCAGTTGCATCTTCATTAGCTTTTTCAATTGAATCTTTTGTACCAGTGTTAACCATTTATGGAAAAGCATGGTCTCCCATTAGTTGCTTTGTTTTTCTATTCTGGACCATGCTACCTTCAGAAACCGTACTATAATCTCAGAATCCTTTTAGAATTTTGAGTTTAGTAAACTGAAAGAAAGATCAGTGCATCACATCTGTTAATGACGGCACCATCTTAGTCCATGCCACTGCAAAAGATGTAAGAGTTTTAGTAAGAAAACCATTCACAATATTTATATTGATGAATAAAGTTGTAACTGAAACCCAAGTTTGGAGTTGTATTTTGTATTATGTCAAATCAGTTTGCATATCAATTTCCATAACCAGCCGGTAGGTACCACTAAATATGCACATTTTCCTCTTCCATACAAATAAATTATTCAAGTTTTATTCTTGGTAAGCACTAAAGCTAGCCATACGTGGCTTGTTTTCTCTTGCTCAGCCAAACAACATGAATGGAGGAATCTCCACTGCTGGCTATTATATTCAGCAGATATAATATATGGGGCTGCCTGAATACAGTGGCACTGCCAAGCTGTGACTGCAAATGGTAGGATGCAGTCAGTGATCGCCGATAAATTTTCCACCTGCCATATTTTGTTTCTTAAATTATTTTTGGTATGGATTTTTTTTTTTTTACATAGTGTAACTATACATATGCCATACCTGTGTGATATCTCTAGATGAATCCATTTTCTCTAATGCCGCGTACACACGATCACTTTGTGATGAAAAAAAATTAAGTTTTTAAAAACGTCAATTTCATTGACCGTGTGTAGGGGAAAACGTTGTTTTATGTCTTGTAAGTAACAACAACAAAAAATTGAAGCATGCTTCAATTTTTTGTGTCGTTTTTCAAAACGTTGTTTTTTGTTTCACAAAAAGTCACCATGTGTAGCAAAAAACGTAGTTTAAAACGACGTTTTTCAACCCGTGCATGCCCAGAAGCTAGTTATGAAGCGAGCTTCAATGGAAAAGAGCGGTGAACGTAACCTCGCTTTGCTAGAGCATTGTGAAAAAAACGATGGTGTGTAGGCAACATCGTCTTTGAAAATTGAAGTTTCAAAAACTTTGTTTTTTACTTCACAGAAAACGTCGTTTTTTTTCATCACATAAAGTGATCGTGTGTACGCGCCATTATGAATGCATCTGATTGGATGAGGTGTGGAGGCGGGTGATGATGTTTCATGCTCCAGCTCTTCCAATCGGAGAATGTTTAGCATTATTGAGAAAATGCAAATCATTATCTGAAAGGTGCCCATGCCGAGCGGCCAACCTCCTGCAGCAGGGCAAGCTTATGGAGATCTTTAGAGTACTGTCTTAGTACAGTGATTTCCAGGTTCAAACTAGAGGGATCCCACAGGTATGGTATATGCATAGTTACATTGGTCCAAGCTGGAGCATTGTAACTATGTAAAAAATAAATGCCACACCTGGATTCTTTTTTTTTTAATTGGCATTTGTGCTCAGAGCCTGCACCCGGATAGTAACCAGCGCCCCACCCCAACCCTGGCGACCTGAGGTGTGCCGTGGTCGCCCGTGTAGGTACACCTAAAAGAGGGCATACCCTATGAAGAAGTGGTTTAAAAAGGGGGCCCGGTGGGTGGGCACCCGGAAACCGCGCCGACGCCTGCTGGGAGAAGAGGGGAGGCATAAGAAGCCCCACGCTCCTCCCACAAACCCAGGCAAGCCAATAGCTAGCCTTTCACTTGTCAAGCCAAGTCGTGCTTTCAAGGCCACCTTTGGCTCTTCGATGGCCAGCTTAAGAAAGAGACCTGCTTCCTCTTGGTTATCAATGAAATTCAGATCTGTGCTGTCAGTCTGAATTTGGGGGCTGGGGTTAAATGTCTGAGAACACATTTGGCCCATTGTGAGCTTCATTTAGCCCTTTGTAAGTCTAAGTAACATGCCATGAGGAAAGATCAAGCCGTAATAATCACAGAGGAAGTTGGGATGAATAGGACATTAATAAAACTCTTCAGGCTGAAAACATAGCAGCTTACTAATAATACATATTGACAATTGTTTACATTACAAAATGGCGTACGTATGCATTTGTACTAGTACACCAACCCCCACCCCCCAAATGCGCTTTGGTGAAAAAAAAATATATGCAAAGACCAGAAATTGCCTTGTGTGCAGCTGAATTTATTTTAAATGACCGCCATTGTTTCAGGGGCATGTCAGATGAATGATACCCAGTGGTGAGACAATCGCTTTCCTAATAGTTGTTGCTCGCTCACTAGCCAGGGCCACTGCTGAATCACTAGCTAGGGAGCAACAAAGGGGATCATTTCGCCAAGTAAGGAAAAGGCCCATAGGAAAAAAAGAAAGTTGTCTTTTGGTGATGTTGTCTGACATGACCCTTAACCATCTGCTGCCCTTAGGATCCAGTGTCCATATTATTCTAGTACAGAAGTGATCTTTGGCAACACTGATTTGGGTCATCCAAAGCTTAATATTTACCAGTGATCTTTTTTATATGTCTGCCATTTTGAGGTTTGAACAAATACATGTCAAATTTGTCATTTGGGTATTGTGCGAGGAGTGTGGATGTCCATGAAAAAATATTTATAAAGTACTGTGAGCTTTCAGAACTGGTATGATGTTTTCTGTATAGTGATGGCTCCAAAAAATGGCTGCCTTTACTGGTGTGTAAAAACAAATGCACCTTAACATATTAAGTCCTATTCACTAAAACTGTGCAACACTAAGCGATTTCTGCCAACTTATGTCAGATCAGTGATCAATTAACTGGTTGCTATAAATTATTGCTCTTTCCACATGGATCTTGGCGTAATTGGAAAAAGGCCATAGTTTTACATTTACAAAGACCTCACTTGAGAAAAAATAAGATAATCAATATTGTTATAGCAGCAATTCACATAAAACCTTAAGGGCTCTTTCACATGGACGTGTCCGTTTACGGGCTCTGCTTTGTGCTCACCAGGGATCGCTCCGTTGATCCCCGCTGAGCAGGCAGATGACAGGTTGGTCTCTGCACACTGTGCAGGGACCGACCTGTCAGAGTGCCGCTCTCCTCTATGGGGGATCGGATGAAGACAGGTCGTAGAGTCTGTTTTCATCCAATCCGATCCACCAGACGGATGGAAAATAGGGCCCGCCCGTGTGAAAGGGGTCTTGGATATTAAACAAAAGATAAAAAATCTAGTTTTTGTTGTGCCTTTCATGAATAACGGGGGTAGTGTTGAAACATTCAATTATGGGATACCTTCGATCTTGTGCATTTTTCTAAATCTCCAGGCATGAGTAGTATGTCTTTTTAGCAGAGTGCAATACTTGCTTGCTAACGGTTATGCGGTCTTGGAAGAGAATATTGCTCTTCAGTACAATAGCAATAATGTCTATGAACTGGGACGCTTACACTGTTTAATTTATAGTGAACTATGAATACGATCAAAAGTTTATTTTTGTTTTTTGCATTGCATGTCTCAATGAAGGTTGTCTTATTTTGCTGTTTTTTTCACATTGGTTATATATTAAACTTAAATTAAAATGAAAAGTGTCTTGCTTGCTCAGTGAAACATTTCTAAGGGCGATTTCGCTTTGACCTCTTTTTATATTGGCCTGAATCCATGAATGTTGCCATGGATCAGTGAAGCTTCCAACATGTAACACAAGCACTATTTTGTTCACTAGCCATCTGTTTTTGAAAAGCAGCATTGGCGTTTCATATCAAAGAAGGGTATTCTATAAAAGTGGTATGAGAAAAGTGTTGTCTTCAGCTTTCTGACATTAAACAGTGTGGCCCTAAGTTTCTATTTTCATAACAATGTAAGCAAATGACAGACGTGTGTATCCTGCTATTGTGGTTTTTATCACAAATGTGGTTCTTTTGTGTAATCTAACCCCACTTTCCATGGATTTGTGTTCATTTTTAGTTTTGTGGGAGAAGTCTTTAACCATTCTTTTCTCACCGCAAAAAAAATTGTTTAAAACTATAGTTGAAGAAAATAAGTTGCTAAAATTCTCCCCTTTTACTTTTACGTAGAACGGGGGTCAGCAAACTGCCGTTCACAGGGAGCCCATAGGTGAATCATGACCACGGTTCTGCCTCCCCCAGCCTCTGCTACTCTCCTCTTAACTACAGAGTGGGAGGCAGCTTAGTGCTGAATGGAGGGCGGGGGCAGGAGCTGCCTCAGTGATTGGTTGCAAGGTGGCCCTATCAACGAATCACAAGCTTGTTGTTATGAACTCCGGAAGCTCCCGCTTTCCACCCAGCACTATGCTGTGTGTATGTGGGGGGGGGGGGGGGGTGATGGGAAAGGGGACACTACAGTGGGAGGGATTGCACTGTTTTGGGGAGTTGGGAGGCAGAGGGCACTGCTTTCAGGTGCAAAGGACACTGCTATGGGGGGGGGGGGGGGGTGTGAAGGGTAGAAGACACTGTTGTGTATGTGGGGGGGGGCACTACAGTAGGGGGTAATGTGAAGGGGAGCAGGGAGAACACTGCTTTTGGGGGGGGACATAGGAGAACACTACTCTCTCTTGGGTCACATGTAATCACGCTGATGGTGGCAGATGACTCAGACAATGATAGTGGAAACAAAGAGAAGGGAAGGAGGGCACATCGCATGATCCAGTAAAAAAAGTTTAATGGTGGCACACAGTAAATAAACTCACATTTGAGCAGCTAAAAACGATGAATACATCCACGAGCAGCGAGCTTGTCTGCCGTCCATCAGGAAGTGCAGTTGTCCAGTGCTCCAATCCCGACGTGACTTCTTCATGATGTATTCATCGTTTTTATCTGCTCAAATGTGAGTTTTTTATTTACTGTGTGCCACCATTAAACGTTTTTACTTGTTACTTTGTTTCCACTATCAGAGTCATCTGTCACCATCAGCTTGATTACATGTGACCCAAGAGAGAGGAGAAACAGGACACTTGCGAGCTTGATGCTCGTGGAGATAGGCCCACCCCCCCCATCACTCTGAGTAAGTGCATTTGACACCCATCCACTTTGAACCATTTCAAGCTGACAGAGTTACCCTATTTTTGCTCTTCTGTTTGTTCCTACATATGCACCACCTGCCTGTGGGGTCTGCAGGCCCAGATTCACCGTGCCATTGGATGGAGGTTTGGACTTATTAGGCTATGAGAGATGGCTGTGAGGTGAGCTGCTAGGAGCCACAGGAGGTGTGTGTTGCACTTTGAAGCTTGCTGCGTCCTCTATACACTTGGCTGTTGGGACCACTACTCACAGACTTTGACCTATCCTCCTGCACATTTACTTTTATCTGGATTTTTTGCAAGATTTCTTTTTTTGGACTTTTGTTTGACCACTTATATTTGTCCTATATTTGCTGTATATTTGTGTCATTATCTTTGTTTATTTTTTATAGTGTTTATATTCAGTTATTCATGGATTCTTGTTTACACTGCTGATATTTGTTTACAACACTCTCACTTGGATCATTTTGTTTGCCCTCTGAGGCCATTATTTATATGCACTTTGTGCATACGGATCACCTTTCCCATTCCACGCCCACGGTCTTTGTTTTCTACACAGCGCAGACACCTTCACCTTTCTTTTACGAGGGACAGAGGATACTACAGTGGGAAGGTGATGTAAAGAGGGACTACTGTAGGGGTGATGTGAAGGGGACAGAGGACATTACAGTGGGAGGGTGATGTGAAGAGTAACAGAGGGCATTACAGTTGGGAGGGTGATGTGAAGGAGGACACTACAATGGGAAGGTAATGTGAAGGGGGGCAGAGGACACTACTGTGGGAGGGTGATGTGAAGGGGGACAGAGGACACTACTGTGGGAGGGTGATGTGAAGGGGGACAGAGGACACTACTGTGGGAGGGTGATGTGAAGGGGGAAAGAGGACACTACAGTGGGAGGATGATGTGAAGAGGGACAGAGGACACTACTGTGGGAGGGTGATGTGAAGGGGGACAGAGGACACTACTGTGGGAGAGTGATGTCAAGGGGACAGAGGACATTACAGTGGTAGGGTGATGTGAAGATGGACAGAGGACACTACTGTGGGTGGGTGATGTGAAGGGGGACAGAGGACACTACTGTGGGAGGGTGATGTGAAGGGGGACAGAGGACACTACTGTGGGAGGGTGATGTGAAGGGGGACAGAGGACACTACTGTGGGAGGGTGATGTGAAGGGGGACAGAGGACACTACTGTGGGAGGGTGATGTCAAGGGGACGAAACCTCTCTCCCGGCACTTTTGCGGGTGTTTGACGCATATGGCCGCCTCTCCAATTTAAAAATTAATTTTAGCAAATCTGAGGCGATGGGCGTGGGGATCACGGGTCAGAGGCTTACCCGTCTAATGGCCCATACACACGATCCGAATATCGGACGAAAACGATTGTCCGATGATGGATCGTGTGTACACTACTTTCGAGAGCCGATCACGACCGTTCATCCGATATTTTTCGATCAGACAAGCGCGAAAATTTTCCTTGTACGATGTCAGATTGTACGATTTTCGTTTAGTCAGTACAGTTGTCGTCCGACAATACAATACGATACAAATACATTACAACACGTGACATCACTTCCGATCTTTTTTTTCTGTCGTACGAGAATTTTCGTGAGTTTAATAACCTATTTTATTTTACTTGCGATTAATACGCGAAAAAAGTCGTACGATCCATCGGCCGATATTCGGATCGTGTGTATGGGCCATTAGAGATGAATTTAGGAGGAAGTGGACAGACACGGCCCTGAAGTACTTGGGCACCTCTATGCCCACATCCTTGTCCCAACTTTTTAAACTGAACTTTCCACCCCTTTTGAAAAAATGTCCAAAAGCTGTTAGACAGCTGGGACGGAGGACTTCACTCTTGGTTTGGCCGCTGTAACATCCTTAACCACTTAAGGACCCCCGCACGCACATATACGGCCACAGAACGGCACGTACAGGCACAAGGGCGTAAATTTACGTCCCCGCCTAAGTGCGGTTCGGGGGTCCCCCTGGCTCCGGGAGCGATCCGGGATCAGCGGGCGGATGTCGGCGAATACCCGCCCCCCCCCGCGATCGCTTCCAGCCAATGGGAGCGCGCTCCCATCCTGTCACTTCCTCCTCCTGTGTTTACACAGGAAGGAGGAAATGATGTATTCTCTCATCGCAGCGCTGTTTCCCAGCGCTGCTGATGAGAGAAGACATCACAAGTAAGTGTGCACCAACACAACACTGACACACACTCACATAGGCATATTAACCCCTTGTGATCGCCCCCCCCATCCCCCTGTCACAGTGTCACTGAATGCAGTGATCTAATCACTGCATTTAGTGTCAGTGTGACAGGCAGTGTAAAAAACAGTTAGTGTTAGGTTCAGGATAGCCCCCCCACCCCCCCTAATAAAGTTTTAACCCCCTGATCACCGCCCTAGTTAACCCTTTCACTCCCTATTGCCAGCGTCACTAAGCGATCATTTTTCTGATCGCTGTATTAGTGCCGCTGTTCCCGCTAGGTAGCTATTTTTTTTTTTATTGCGATTTTTTTTTTTTTTACTAAAGACATGTGGCTAAATAAATTTTGGCCTAAATGTTTGACTAAAATTTAGTTTATTTGATTTTTTTTTTAACAAAAAGTAAAAAATAGTGTTTTTTTTTCAAAAATGTCGCTCTATTTTTGTATATAGCGCAAAAAATAAAAATCGCAGAGGTGATCAAATACCACCAAAAGAAAGCTCTATTTGTGGGAAGAAAAGGACGCAAATTTTGTTTGGGAGCCACGTCGCACGACCACGCAATTGTCTGTTAAAGCGACGCAGTGCCGAATCGCAAAAACACCTTGGGTCATTTACCAGCGTATTGGTCCGGGTCTTAAGTGGTTAAGATGATGATATTGCCCAAGTTCCTCTACCTACTTCAGGACCTTTCGATTCGCATCCCCGGATCGGTGTCTTTATGTGTCTTTACATAAAGACACCAAGCTCTGGACACAATTAGAACAAGACCAGCGTGACAGACCTTTCATGGGGTTCCGTGATGTTATGCAGACCTACCCCACACACTTAAATGCCACCCTCTGATTGGAAACACCACCAGTGTCTGTTCACAGATACTATCTAAAACCTCCCTGTCAAACCGTCACTCCCCACTGAGACCGGTGATAGGTCACCCTCGATTTGAACTGGGCCTGCGGGATGGGAGGTTCCGGGGGCTGCGGGACGCGGGTCTGCATCAGGCTGCTCACTACAGTGTACAGGGGAGGTGGAGGACATACGCGGAGCTGACTGACCTGACCAGCCCATACAAACTAGATTTCTTGAGAGCCCGACAGCTTGGCCATTTCCTGACCGGACTACCGCCGCCCCTCAGCCACTCCCAGTGGCCGCTTACCGCCTGGGAGGAGCTTTGTGGGGGGACTGGGATGGTGCCACATATGCTGTCTATGGCTTACTCCATGCTGATGACGCCATCGGGGAATGCTCCGTTCCCCTTCTTTACTAAGTGGGAGGGAGACCTGAATCGCCAGTTTACAACCCTCCAAAAACAACATATCATGACATTTATTCACAAGTCCTCCCTGTGCACTAAGACGCAGGAGACAAACTACAACATTTTCACAAGGTGGTATAGGACCCTGGCCCTGCTACATAGGTTCTTTCCGGCGACCTCTGAGCTTTGCTGGCGCTGTCAGGGGGAGGAGGGTACTATTCTTCACATATTTTGGTCCTGCCCTTGACTGCAGGGTTTTTGGGGAGAAGTGCGTTGCATGTTTTAGAAATTTTCGGACCGCGCAGTACCAGATGACCCGGCTTTCTTCCTACTGCATGCTACAGATACGCCAGCCCGCGCATACAAAATTCGGTGGTGAGACACCTCCTGGATGGGGCCAGGGCCTGCATCCCACCCTCCATCTGTTGCCCAGTGGCTTCAGATAGTGGATGACGTAAGCAGAATGGAGGATTTGATTCTCTCGAGCCAGCAAAGGCAAGAGGCCTACTCTAAAGACGTGGACACAACGTTTTTAAATATTCCGATGAGGGCCAGATGAGGGGAACAACCCTGGTGCTGTGAGCTCCTGCCCCCTCCACCACAGGAGATTACTCTGAGTGCGAGGGTGTCCGTGTTCGGGCGTGCCTGCCGATCCTGATCCCCCCCCCTTTCGGGTGCCCCCTCTGGTTGGGCACCACCTTGTTCTTCTTTCCTCATCCTACTTTACTGTCTTCTCTCTCAATTATTCTCCCCTACTCTCAATATACAGGAAAATTAGATGGGAGGCGGGGCGCCAATTTTCACGCCCTCTCGGACGCTCCGCACCGGGTGGGGAACAGGGTTGGGTTTATTGCAGGTTTGACGGGGTAATATTTCCTCGTAGACGTGTCACCTAAAGACCACTGTTCCCTGTCTGGGCTGTGCTTGCACTAGTGGAGTATCTGTTTTGTGATGTTATCAGTTGTACTGTTGTGAATGTAAAGCTTTACTGTTTGTTATGGCCCCTGGGGGCCAGCCTCTCTGTTATAAATAAAAAATAAAAAAAAGCTGGAGGGTGTGTGAATGAACTATCAGAGCTGTGGCTGCTGTATTTGAGTTCATTAATTTACAGGAAACTGAAAGAATGAAACGGCCGCACTTTGACAAGTGTGGGGAGAAGATCCCTTGCCCACTGTCATACTGAGGCAGGGGAACTTGAAATACTTCTAAAGGGATGCAGACACTGCAGCTTTCCTCATTAGAACACTGAAAGTGCACCAGCAGATTATAATGAACGAGATAATCCCACTCATAATCAGTCGATGTACATTGATCACCCAGTAGGGATTGTTTCTTTTCTCAAAAAAAGTGGAGTTACACTTTCATTAAAATGTGACCCATATGATTAATTTGTACATCCACTTCATAAAAAAAAACAAGGCAGCAGTGGCAGAGTGCTGTGTCACCACGTGATTGCTTTCAAACTACAACCCACAGCATGCACCACACCAATCTACAGGGTTAATAGCTTGCCTAATTTATTTTTCAGTTGCTGGTCACTCATAAGCAGCTGAGGGTTTTAAGGGTCATATGTGACTGAAAGCAGGACGGGTTTGGGACTTGTTTTTCTAAAGGGACATGAAACATGAACACCTGCCAGTAAATGACTTTCCCTAAACAAAGGTACTATAAATTTTCAGCACATACACTGCTTATGCAAATAACTATGTGCATTCTACATACGCCGGGGACCTATCATTGCAGGAAATATGCTTTTATTTAACTCAGACCTCAGCAGAAGTGATCCTAGTGTGTATTTGTAAAGGAGGGCGCAGTGGGTGTGATGAATACTCTGCTCTGTGCCCGATTGTTGAATGTCACCTAAGTGTGGAGAGTCATTTTAGGGAGGGGAAACTGAAGGTTTAGTATACAGCAGATGTAGGGAATTAAAATTCAAGGAGGTCCGGTAACTAATTTTTTTTTCTGGCCAAGGTCAGAATCTCAAGTCTGTGCCATGAAAGATTGTTGTATGTGTCTTCTTTTCTTTTTTTGGCGCAAGCCGCGCTCTCTGGTGCTTGTCTTAGGCCGCGTACACACGATCGGAATTTCCGACAACAAATGTTCGTTGGGGGCTTGTCGGAAATTCCAACCGTGTGTAGGCCCCATCGGACATTTGCTGTCGGAATTTCAGACAGATTCTCAAGTTTACCGACAACAAAATCCGTTCTCGTAAATTCCGATCATGTGTAGACACACAAAATTCCACGCATGCTCCGCATCAAGTACGAGACGGAAGCACTCGGTCTGGTAAAACTAGCGTTCGTAATGGAGATAGCACATTCGTCACGCTGCAAATTTTTAAATCTTTTAATACAGCGCATTCTCCTTTTCTTCTTCTTCTTTATAATTCTATAATAATGAAGTTGTTTTGCTGCTGATATTCACACAGAGTTCTGACAAACTGATTTCTATGAGACTCTGAGAGATCGGCAACAGCAGCAGATGACATATAAGTGCGAATCGTCTCACCAAACTTCTACTAACGAGATTAGCAGAAGAAGCCCAAAGGGTGGCATACTTGGTATTGGACTTCCCTTTTCTAGTGCCGTCGTATGTGTTGTACGTGACCGCGTTCTAGGCGATCAGAATTTCTGACAACATCTATGCGACCGTGTGTATGCAAGACAAGTTTGAGCCAACATCCGTCGTATGTCCGATCTTGTGTACACGGCATAACTGTTTCCTCCACACGCTATGGTAATTCTATGTAAATGTTAATGTCCCCAATAGTGGTCCCCCTTTCATCAGGTGCCCCTACCAGAGTAATTCATTACATTGGGTGCCCCCATAAATCAGTTGCCACCATCAGAGTATCCCTTTATGGCAGGTGTCCCCATCAGAGTGTCCCTTACATCAGGTATTCCCATCAGGGTACCCACTTACTTAAAATGCCCCCCCCCCATCATCAGGTGTCCCCATCAGAGTGCCCCCTTACATTGTGTGTTCCCATCAGAGTGTCCCCTTAACATAATATGTGCCCATCAGTGTGCCCCTTTTACATAAAAGCATAAAATGTGCCCATCAGAATTCCCCTTATTTTATGATAAGGGACACTCTGATGGGTACATTTATGTTAAGGGGCATGCTGATGGGCACATTTTGTTGTGCCCATCTGAGGCCCCCTTGACATAAAGTGTGCACATCAATGTGCCCCTTAATGTTAAAGGGCACTCTGATGGGCACATTTTTTGTAAAGGGGCATGCGGATGGCCACAACAAAATGTGCCTATCAGTGTGCCTCTTTATATTAAATATGCCCATGAGAGTGCGCCTTAACATAAAATAAGGGTCACACTAATAGGCACATTTTATGTTGAGGGGCACTAATGGGCACAACATCTGTGCGCCCTTTAACATAAAATGGAGTCTGATGGAGCATACAAACAGTTGGAATTTAGGCCACCAGTCTGTCATCACACAATTCCCGTTGGAAAATCTGATTATATGTACGAGGCTTTAGGCCGGGTTCACACTTGTCCGACAAACGCTCCGACATTGGGAGCTCATGTCACATGACGTATGAAAATCAATGTTTCCCTATGGGAGCTGTCCTAACTGGTCCGACTTTGAAAATGCTTCCTGTACTACTGTGATCTGACTTTGGTCCTACTTCAGCCCATTGAATATCATTGAAGTCCGATCAAAGTAGGATCCTTGTCCTTACCATCCGACTTTTGCCATCTGACATGTGATTACAGCAGCAGTAAAAATTATTTATCTCACACTGGGATTGTTTTGATTGGTCAAAGAACAAGTTAGACTATCACAAAGTCGGATCAAAGTAGTATGCTGTTCATGAAAGTCAGATGGATGTAAGACCAATGTAGGACCAATGTAGGACCGATGTTGCAGAGCAAAGTAGGATGAAAGTCGTACTACTGTCGTGTAGTATAGTGTGAAACCAGCCTAAGAGTCTACAAAATACTTGGGGCAGAGGTTTACCTTCCAGCAGGACAACGACCCTAAACATATAGCCAGAGCTACAATAGATAGCTGGATACACACTATACAACTTTCTTAAGATCTTTTCCTTTAGATTTACCAAAACCAAAAGGCCGGGTTCACACTGGTCCGACAAACGCTCCGACATTGGGAGCTCATGTCGCATGACGTATGAAAATTAATGTTTCCCTATGAGAGCTGTCTTAACTGGTCCGACACAAGACGGTCAGACTTTGAAAATGCTCCCTGTACTACTTTGGTCCTACATTGATCCTACTTAAGCCCATTGAATATCATTGAAGTAGGACCCTTGTCCTTATCAGACATCCGACATGTGATTACAGCAGCAGAAAAAGGAATTTATCTCACACTGGGATTGTTTTGATTGGTCAAAGAACAAGTCAGACTATCACAAAGTCGGATCAAAGTAGTATCCTGTTCATGAAAGTCGGATGGATGTCAGACTAATGTAGGATCAATGTAGGACCAATGTAGGACTGATGTCGCAGTGCAAAGTAGGATGAAAGTTGTATGACTGTGTCATACCAGTGTACCAGGATACTACTTTAATCCGACTTTGTGACAGTCTGACTTCTTCTCTGGCCAATCAAAACAATCCCAGAGTGAGATATATTCCTTTTACTGCTGCTGTAATCACATGTCGGATGCCACAAGTCGGATGATAAGGACAAGGCTCCTACTTTTATCCGACTTCAATGATATTGAATAGGCTGAAGTAGGATCAATGTCGGACCAAAGTAGTACAGGGAGCATTTTCAAAGTCAGACCGACTTGTGTCAGACCAGTTAAGACGGCTCTCGTAGGGAAACATTGATTTTCATACGTCATGCGACATGAGCTCCCAATGTCGAACCAGTGTGAACCCGGCCTTATGGTTTTGGTAAATCTAAAGGAAAAAATCTTAAGAAAGTTGTATAGTGTGTATACAGCTTAACACGTGAATATGCTTTGATCTAAACCATTCCATTGTAGCTCTGGCTGTATGTTTAAGGTTGTTATCCTGCTGGAAGGTAAACATCTGCCCCACTGATCTCTGTATAAATCACAATGGTCCCAAAATAGTGTCAAAAGTGTCGGATGTGTCCGCCGCAATATCGTAGTCACAATAAAAATTGCTGAATGCCGTTATTACTAGTATTACTAGTGAAAAAAAAAAAATGCCATAAAACTATCCCCTAATTTGTAGACGCTATAACCAATCAATATACGCTTATTGCGATTTTTTTACCAAAAATATGTAAAAGAATACGTATCAGCCTAAACTGAGGAAAAAAAAAGTTTTTTATATATATTTTTGGGGAATATTTATTATAGCAACATTTTCGCTCTTTTTTTGTTTATAGTGATCAAATACCACCAAAAGAAAGCTCTATTTGTGGGAAAAAAAGGACTTTGGATTTAACGTCGCACGACCACACAATTGTCAGTTAAAGCAGAGCATTGCTGAATCACAAAAAATGGCCCGGTCATTGGGCAGCCAAATTCTCCGGGGCTGAAGTGGTTAATACCACAAGCCTCAGGCCATTAAATTACAATCCATAAATTATGGAGTATAAAATAAACAAAGTCTACAACGCCATGTTCCTCTAATGAAGTTTCCTTCAACTTTTATTTACTAAAGAGAGGCAGTTAAGGGTAACATAGTCCTACAACAAGATCTACATCATTTTTTATGCTAGCATTTGATCAAATTCAACTTTTCCATTCGTCTGGCGGATTGGATGGAATCGGATGAAAACAGACAAAACAAAAAGGTCCGACACCTGCAACATAGATATTGAAGAAATGGATTGTGGACAGCCGCACTCCGATAAAAGCCTTTATTGTAATGAATAGTCAACACACCATCACGGGATACCCTCGCAGGTAGTGATGAGCTCCGGCGTGTTTGCACAGTGCACGTGCAGAGCCCGCCAGGAAGTCGGCACGTCGCTGCGCTAATCACAGGCAGGGAGACATATTCCCGATGCTCGGCTGCAGAGATCCGGAAATGTCTCCCTGCCTGTGATTACAGCTCCGTGACAACTTCCTGGCGGGCTCTGCACGTGTACTGTGTGAACACGCCGGAGCTCATCCCTACTCGCGGGTCCAGTGGCAAGAAACAAAAGAAGAAACCTACACAAAAAGAACGCAGAGAGGAGGAAGGAAGCGTAAGCAATACAAAAAACAACCACTATTCTCTATGGGGCAGGACCCCATGTTAAGCTCTGATGTTTTATATCTCTCTGAAAAAATCCTAAAATAAATCTGAAGAGACTTTATCATCTAAAGCAGGGGTGGCAAACACAAGGCCCGCGGGCCGAATCCGGCGGCCGGGCCTTGAAATGTGGCCCGCACAGCAGGTTGGGATCCCAGCAGGAGAAAAATCCCCCCCTCAGTCCCGCGAACAGCGCAGCAAATTAGCGCATACGTGGCCAGTCAGTCTCTGAGCACAGGAATAAACATCTTCCCCATACTGTGCTTACTGCGCCGCTCTGTCTCCACCTCCGCCTCTGCCTTGTCTTCGCCTCCACCTGTCTCAGCTTACGATGCCGCTCTGGTCTCCGCCTTCGCCTCCGCCCTGTCTCCGCCTCCGCTCTGTCTCCACCCATCTCGGCTTACAATGCCGCTCTGGTCTCCTCCTCCACCACCGCCCTGTCTCCGCCTCCACCCCACCTCCCTGGTCATTCCAGCTAGCGATGATGTTTTTTTTGCATGCACTGACTGTGCATAGTGGCAGAGATTGCTGGCAGCTTTTTTTCAATTTTTTTCCCCCATCCAACTGAGACTTGTGTTAATGAAGTGTGTGCTGCTATACAGGGAGGTACCAGATCTGGGGCAGGTAAGAGAGAGTATAGATGTGTGGAATTTTTAGGCGCAATCCTGACCCCCTCCACTCTGTATGTAGCGCAATCCTGAACCCTTCACTGCATATGTAGCGCAATCCTGACCCATACACTGTGTATGTAGCGCACACCTGACCCATGCACTGTGTACGTAGTGCAATCCTGACCCCTCCACTCTGTACGTAGCGCGATCCTGACCCCTCCACTCAGTATGTAGCGCAATCCTGACTCCTCCACTCTGTATGTAGCGCAATCCTGACCCATGCACTGTGTACGTAGCGCAATCCTGACCCCTCCACTCTGTACGTAGCGCAATCCTGACCCGAGCACTGTGTACGTAGCGCAATCCTGACCCATGCACTGTGTACATAGCGCAATCCTGACCCATGCACTGTGTACGTAGCACAATCCTTACCCATGCACTGTGTACTTAGCGCAATCCTGACCCATGCACTATATACGTACCGCAATCCTGACCCCTACACTCTGATATTATTATTAAAACCAGCAGCAATTGAATGCAGAGGAAATTATTTATGATAATAAAGAGTAGATGCCTAGTCCTATACAACCGGCCACTTAAGGTCAACCATACTGCTGATGGGCCCCCCGATGAATTTGAGTTTGCCACCCCTGATCTAAGGGATTCCATTTTTGTCCGACAAGACATTTTGACCTATTTGGGACGTTAATTGATGTTAATAAATTTGCACATAGTTTAACATTGAAGAAACATTATTTTAACGAGTCACAAGTGGTTGAGCGTACCACACCTAATTCCCCTGATCCAGGTGAGTCACTTCCCCGCGATTATTTTCTAAGGTTTGTGCTTTACAAGATCTGGTTGACTTGCCTTGATGATACTGTAGATCAGGGGTGCTCAACCTTTTGAAGAGCAAGGGCCAGTTGGTAACCGATCGCAGGCCACTATGAGCAGAGCGGGTGGATGACAGCCCACTCGGGTCTATGGAGCCCACTCTACTCTCAGCACACCAAACTCGCAGCTAATAAAAGTCTATGGCTCAGTGCAGGTAACCTGCAGGTGCACTTCTCTGCATCTGTGGATCAGTTTGAAAGCAGCCCAGTAATCACTGCAGAACAGATGTGCCCATATTCTAGTAATAAACTTACCTTTAATAACAGTATTCTATTCTATTTTATTCCATCCCAGAGCAGGGGGGTAGCGGGCCACATCAGAGGGCTCCACGGGCCACTGGTTGGGCACCCCTGCTGTAGATCAACGGAGCTGTTGTTTCATTTAAACTATGATCGGATTTTTTATCCATTGGAATCTTGAGGCAAGGATCTGGATTTATTTCAGAAACTCGTGGAGAGGAATCTGACCAACCTGGCCCCTAGCTTTCGGGCAGGATTGGCTTTAGACAATCTCACTGAATTAGAGAGGTCAGCACTTAAAACCCTGAATGTTGATAAAAGCATAGTTATTAGAAATGCTGACAAGGGGGGCACAGTTGTAGTCTCGATTCCAATGCATATAAGGATGAAGCTTTACATCAAGTATCTGACACTACCACCTATGAAAGGCGCAGGGGCGAACTCACAGAGCATAGGTGTGTGCAGGGGGTGTGCCTGTGCACACCCCAATCACTGCATGCAGTGCAGATTCCCCCTATTGCCTATTGCCCCATGTTTCAGAATGGAGAGTGGGTGAAGGGGCTGGTAATAATGTAATTTACTGGCCCTTCCTTTCCTAAATGAACACATGGAACACACTCACTCACTGTGTTCATTCATAACTGAATGAACCGTGATGCTCCTTTAAACTCACCTGGGGCAAGTAACAGGTGTGGGCAATATAAAAATCACACCTGAAAGCAGATAAAAAGGAGAGAAGTTCACTTAGTCTTTGCATTGTGTGTCTGTGTGTGCCACACTAAGCATGGACAACAGGAAGTGGAGAAGAGAACTGTCTGGGGACTTATAAACCAAAATTGTGGAAAAATATCAACAATCTCAAGGTTACAAGTCTGTCTCCAGAGATCTAGATTTGCCTTTGTCCACAGTGCGCAAAATTATCACGAAGTTTGCAACCCATGGCACTGTAGCTAATCTCTCTGGGTTTGGACAGAAGAGAAAATTTGATGAAAGGTTGCAACGCAGGATAGTCTGGATGGTGGATAGGCAGCCCCAACAAGTTCCAAAGAAATTCAAGCTGTCCTGCAGGCTCAGGGAGCATCAGTGTCAGCGCAAACTTTCTGTCGACATTTAAATAAAATTAAATGCTATGGCAGGAGACCCAGGAGGACCCCACTGCTAACACAGAAACATAAAAAGGCAAGACTACAGTTTGCCAAAATGTACTTGAGTAAGCCAAAATCCTTCTGGGAAAATGTCTTGTGGACAGATGAGACCAAGATAGAGCTTTTTGGTAAAGCACATCATTCTACTGTTTACTGAAAACGGCATACAAAGAAAAGTATAGCACTGTACTTACAGTGAAATATGGTGAAGGTTCAATGATGTTTTGCTGCCTCTGGCACTGGGTGCCTTGAATGTGTGCAAGACATCATGAAATCTGAGGTTTACCAAAGGATTTTGGGTCACACTGTATAGCCCAGTGTCAGAAAGCTGGGCTTGTATCCGAGATCTTGGGTCTTCCAGCAGGACAATGACCCCAAACATACATCAAAAAATCCAGAAATGGATTCCAACAAAGCGCTGGAGAGTTCTAAAGTGGCCAGCAATGAGTCCAGATCTAAATCCCATTGAACACCTGTGGAGAGATCCTAAAATTGCTGTTGGGAAAAGGCTCCCTTCCAATAAGAGAGACCAGGAGCAGTTTGCAGAGGAAGAGTGGTCCAAAATTCTGGGTGAGAGGTGTAAGAAGCTTATTGATGGTTATAGGAAGCGACTGATTTCAGTAATTTTTTTCCAAAGGATGTGCAATCAAATATTAGGTTAAAGCGAAGTTCCACCCAAAATTGGAACTTCCGCTAATCCCACTCCTCACCCCCTTACATGCCACATTTGGCATGTAATTCTTTTTGGGGGGGAGTGGGGGCTTCAGGAGGAGTGGGACTTCCTGTCCCACTTCCTCCTTCCGCCGAGGGGCTGGTTAGGCGATTAAGCTTAATAGCCTACAGCAGCCCCTCCCTGTAGGCGATCGCATGGGACACATGACAGGTCCCATGCGATCGCCTGTCCAATAGGAAAACGCAGCACCGCTCACGCATGCGCAGTGGGTGAACGGCCGTGAAGCCGAAGGCTGTCACGGTCGGGTCTCCACACTTAAGATGAGGACGCCGGCCGGGGAGGGGGGGAGAGGAGCGGAGCCCCGGCCGGCGCGTCGCTGGATCGTGGAGCAGGTGAGTGTGTGTTTATTAAAAGCCAGCAGCTACACCTTTTGTAGCTGCTGACTTTTAATAAACACTAAATTTGGCTGGAACACCCCTTTAAGGGTGCCAAGAATTTGAGCAGCCCATTTTTGGAGTTTTGTGTGACATGTCCAATTTGCTTTTTTTCCTCCCTTTTTTTGTTTTGTTCCAATACACACAAAGGGAATAAACATGTGTATAGCAAAACATGTGTTACTGCAATACTTTTCTGTGAGAAATACTTGATTTTCTGGAAACATTTCTGGGGTGCCAACAATTTCGGCCATGACTATATTTTTTTAAATAAAAAACATGTCATACTTACCTCCACTGTGTAGTTCGTTTTGCACAGTGTGGCCCGATCCTGATCTTCTGGGGTCCCTAGGCGGCTGTCTTGGCTCCTCACAAGGAGTGGGAAGTGCTCTCCCAAGGGGGTTAGCTTGCGGGCGTGCTCCCGTGATACAGCTATTGCCGCAGACTGTATCACTCGACCCGCCCCCACGAGCGGTGAGAGAAGCGTGTATACCGCTCCTTCACCGCTCTTTCCCATTGAAAACAATGGGAAACCGCGCCAATACCGCCCGCAATGCGCCTCTACAGAGGCGCATTGCGGGCGGTATTAACCCTTTATCGGCCGCTAGCAGGGGTTAATACCGCACCGCTAGCGGCCGATTCCCGAGGTAAATCCGACGGTATAGCGCTGCTATTTTTAGCGGCGCTATACCGCCACCGCGGCTCCTGCCCCAGTCTGAAAGGGGCCTAACATTGTAGCAGGGACTTGTTTCGTGCTGCCCCCCTGTAAAGTGCTACCCTAGGCCTGGGCCTTGTTGGCCTCGGCCAGGATACAGCGTTGCCGCTTTACTGGCTGCGTGGGAACTAACAGTTCATCACCCAGGTAAGTACAGGGGGGAGTGGGGAGGGTGTATGGTGATAATTCATCTTTTTATTTTTGCTGAAAAGGCAAATGCTACCAGATTCCTGGAAATGCTTTGCTTTTGTTGGCAGTTTTACCCTAATAAAAAAAAAAAAATGGTTGACGGATTGTTTTAATGGTTGATGGCAATGCTTTTTAATATGTTTGTGAATATTTTATGGTTTTAATAAACGATATAGGTGTGAATGGTACTGCACTATTGTGAGACATTCTTTTTCATGGGCGACAGTTGGAAGGTGAAAGTTTAACAAGATCTTTCTTTCTGGAGCAAGAGAATCATGAGATATGTGTGTCATTACCCATTTCAGCTCTGCATGCCAATCATCATAGATGTGAGGCAATGAGTTTTGGTGAGTCATTGAATTCACATTGAGGGAGTGGTGGTGTGCACTGCATGAAGAAGGAAATGATTTGAATATATGTGGACACAATTGATGATTTATAATACGCACTGTTGTGAAAGATTTTCTGGGATTTTGACTTGCTTCTACTTTCTTACAAAAGGTTAATTTGGTATAGTTTGGTTCAATTGTATATGTATTCATATTGTATTTATAATAGAGGTTTGAGGATTTGCAGTGCCACTTAATGTCTGTTTATTTGATATTTTTTTTCAGACGCTGATTTTATTTTTTTATTTTTTATTTTTTTAAGTGGCAGCAGCACTACACGTTCATTTGGTTTTATTTAAGTGTTTTTTTATATATATATATATTTTAAGTGCTTTTCTTGTAAACATTTTGGGCCAGATTCAGATACACTTAATATTGCGCTGCGTAATCGAAATACTCTACGCTGCCGTATTTCACCAGGCTCTACACCGAATTCTGGTAGATTTTTGCCCGTACGCTACGGCGGCGTAGTCTATTTCTCGCCGCGTAATCGAAATACGCGATTGGGGGGCATGAAGCATTTAAATTAAGCGCGTCCCCGCGGCGATCGAACTGCGCATGCTCCGTTCAGAAATTTCCCGCCGTGCATTGCGCGAAATCACGTCGTTACATCATTCGTTGTTTGAGTAGCGTCGTTTACGAACATTCCTATTCCCGGACGACTTACGTAAAAAATAATAAAAGACGTCGGAAAACGTAGAAATTTGACGCGGGAACGACGGCCATACTTAACATGGGCTGTCTAATATTAGAGCAGCAAAAAGCTGGTATAGTGTTACGCAAAAAAAAGATGACTAAAGGTGCCGTAAGAGATTGCGAATAAAGATCGTAATTTCGGGGATCGCTGGCAAAAGCTCATTAGCAAACCCCGACGCGGAAAACGACGGGAAGTCCACCCAGTGGCCGCAATTTTATTGCAGCGTAGATCCCAAGGCGTATGAACACGTAATCCAGTCGAATTGAAGCCCGCAGCCGTCTATTCATGGTTTGAGGTTTCCGACTAGCTAGAAAATGCGCGTAATTTGAAATTACTCCAGTCTAACACCAGTTAGACAGGCGTAATGGCTCTGTGAATCTGGCCCTTTATTTTTACACATTTGCACATTTAGGTGTTTAGTCTGTGGTGCGGTGTGTGATATATATATATATATATATATACAGACAGACAGACAGACAGATAGATAGATAGATAATTGTGCAGTGCAGGCGTTATTCACGCTTAAAATATTAATAATAATAATATGTTTAGTAAAAACAGCACACTAATAAATACCTTCTAAAACTTTAGAAGGTATTTATTAGGTATGCTATGACATCTAGTGGTGATTTAAAATATTGCAGCCAGCAAAGTATATTTGATATTTGCAGTCATTTTAAATGCATCTTCAAAGGTCCTGCAAGTATGTAAATTCTGATTTAGAAAAAAAAAAAAAACATGTGGACAATATCACTGCTTCAGTTTATACTATTGACCTAAAAAAAAAAAATCAACAACTGTCAGGACAGAACAATATAAGCAGATTTGGAAGTGCAAGCCTACATTTATTAATATAGAATTTTGTCCTATCTGAAAATAGAATTGATTTTAATAAAGATAATAAAACAAAAGGCTGGCAATCAACAACCATATATGTGCCAGAGTTTATGCACAGAAAAGAGAAAGGAACAGTGTGCACCCTGTTAACCCCTTCCATACTGGCCATTGTCACCCCCTTCCTGCCCAGACCAATTTTTCGTTTTCAGCGCTGTTGCACTTTGAATGACAATTGCGCGGTCATGCAACACTGTACCCAAATTAAATCATTATGTTTTTTTCCCCCACACAAATAGAGCTTTCTTTTAGTGGTATTTGATCATCTCTGCGGTTTTTATTTTTTGCGCTATAAACAAAAGAAGAGCGACAATTTAAAAAAAAAAACACAATATTTTTTACTTTTATTTAATACATATCACAATTTTTTTTTTTTTTTTTTACTTTTTTTTTCCTCAGTTTAGACCGATACGTATTCTTGTACGTATTTTTGGTTAAAAAACATGCAATAATCGTATATTGATTGGTTTGCGCAAAAGTTATAGCGTCTACAAAATAGGTGATTTATGGCATTTTTATTGTATTTTTTTTACTAGTAATGGCGGCGATCTGCGTTTTTTTTTTGTGACCGTGACATTGCGGCGGACATATCGGACACTTTTGACACGTTTTTGGAACCATTCACATTCACACAGCGATTAGTGCTATAAAACTGCACTGATTACTATGTAAATGTGACTGGCAGGGAAGGGGTTAACACTAGGGGGCGCTGAAGGGGTTAAAATGTTTCCTAAAGTATGTTCTAACTGTAGGAGGAGGGAGACTTACAGGGGGAGGAGACCGATGTGTGTTCCTCTGTACTGGGAACACACATCAGTCTCCTCACCGCTGACAGGAGGTGGATCTGTGTGTTTACACACACAGATCCACACTCCTGCCGCGATCAGCAGTAATCGAGGGTGCCCGACGGCAATCACGGCCGGCGGGGACGCGCACGGGATCGCGAGTGGTGCCGCGGGTGCGCGCGCGCGCCCTAGAACGCCGTGAAGACAGGACGTCCTGTGACGGCCAGTCTCATCGGCGAGGGGTTGTTCAAGACGTAAATCCCCTATGGCCCGCTATTGAAGGGGTTAATAAATGAATAAGCCTGTTTGGGAGGATGTTTGCCTCTCATACACTAAATTTAAGCAGAATTCTATACTTCACCCCACCCCCTCCCAGTTTTGTTCTTTTAAACCTGCTACTTTTTGATACTCATTCACCCAGCGGATCCGTACACCAAATTAAAGTGGAACTTTATACTCCACCCCCCTCCTATTTTGTTTTTCTGATGAGCCACTTTGTCTTTTTGTTTTTTTTCTTTGGCAAATGGAGCGGTACTGCAAAGTACCTCTGACCGGAGCATGGAGAAAATAGACTGGGACAGTTGGGAAAAAAAGCCTGTTAGCAATAATAAACAAGGCTTCTGTGTGTAAACGTGGGGTGGATGCTATTTCTTCTGGCCACAAAGAGGGTCTGCAGAGTAACATATAGTCAAGAAGGTGCTTGCTGCTGCACAAGGTATCCTTTACAAGATGGAAGGACCAAATAAGGGCGAGCACACATCAGAGATTATGTCCACAAAACAGTTATTGATGTGGAGTATCAAACTAACAGTGTCTCTGTTAAAGATCTAGATCAGCTCATTGGTACTGTACCAGAGAGGTTGATAATGAGTTACATACCTGGTCCCTTTAAGAAAAGTTACAACCTCTTGAATTTCAGCAAATGATTCTTCCACATTCCCAAGAGAAGAAAGGTCTTGCATATGGAGTTGGGTAGGTCTTTTTGTGAGAAAAGTGTTAAAATAGATGCTGACACTTTTAAATGCACAGCCATTATATACCTTGGTCAGATAAGCTGGTAGTGCAGACTGCCACTAGTTGGAGCAGAGTATTGCAGGCTGTATTGAACAAATATAAAGCGATTGGCCCAAATGTGGTTCATGTAATGAAGGTCAAGAGTCAGGACAGTTGCTGACAAAGGGTCTTGTGCCGGTAGAGTTGGTGTATAGCGATGTTGCCATTGAATGCAACTATTCCACTGTGTGCGTTTTCTCTCCAGAAACTTCCCTGCCTAACAGTGAAAAGAATTCTGACATTAGTGTTGATACAGACAATGATACAAAGTGCAATTTACTGATGAATTTTGATGGTTTGGTTACTATGGGTTACTATAGAAATAATGGTACTCCTGAAAAATGTAAGCAGATGGATGAATGCGTGATGGGCATAGTAGAGGTAAACAGCTTCGCAAGACCCTAGACTCCCTACAGATTCAAGAGGGTAATTTGAGGACAGATTTACTGAGAATCAGGAAACTATTAAGGCATGAGACTGAATCAGGTATACAAAGGGCTGAGGGAATTAGCCCAAAGCTCAGATAGGTGGCACATTAGGGGTAAATGTTTGTTTTTTATTTTCTAAATAGGTTCCTTTAAGCTCGTGCATTGTTGGTTCACTAACATTTTCCTTCAATTTCCCTTCTAAATGTTTTTTTTCTTTGTTTTCTTTGTCTGAATTACTCACTTCCTGTTCCTCCTCAGTAAGCTGTTCTGGGTGACTAACCCCCATGGATGACGAGAGCAAGCTTACTGAGGAGAAACAGGAAGTGAGAAATTCAGAGAAAAAAAAACATTTAGAAGGGAAGTCGAAGGAAAAGGTAAGTGAACCAACAATGCACTAGCTTAAAGGAACCTATCTAGAAAATACATAATGAGCCTTTACAACCCCTTTAAGGAGTTTGATCCCTCAAGTAATAAGAGCCCACACTTGTTACTGAAAAGGTGTTTAAAAACTTGACCCCTTGAAAATATAACAAAGGGAAAAGCTTGGTCTAGAAAAAATTGAAGGAGAGCTTTGTAACGTTATTGATACCAGACACTCAAAGTTCAAGAGTCTACCTCATGTTCAAAAAGATACCAGGATTTGTAAATTCTTTAATGGTAAAATAGCTAGTGCGGTCCCCTGAAAAAGAAGCAAACTTTTGGAAGTGCACCTGTAAAAAATAATAATCAGGGAGTGTCTTTGTGGAGCCCAAGTATGTGTAACAGAGGGACACAAGAAAGGGCACATAAAGTGATGAGAACCTTACTACCAACTACCAGATATACACACCTAACATGAGGGGAAAGGAGCAGTTTTCTCCAGGGCTGGGACAGAGAACTTCCTCTTGCTGCAAGGGGACTGGAGTGTTCACATCTCTGTTTCTGAGTGCACACTAACCTGTTACAAGCCTGCAGCTTGAGACAGAAAACCGAGTGCTGTTAACCTGTGTGTCGAGTACCTGAGCCACTCCAGGCAAATCCAGAAGTGAGCTGAAACTCGAACAGCAGGACACAAGTTTCTGTATTGCTGGGACTGGTGAGAGGACTTTGCTGTCATTGTTCTGTTGCTGTTCGCAGAGACTGAGTATATAGGAACCTTGCATTAAACTAGCACCCTTATTCACTACATGCAGACTTTATTGGGACTGTATATGTGTGCACCACCGTAAAGACCAGGTCTCAACACTAGCTGGATGAAAATTTAGGCATAAGGCCTGCTCACCCAGATAGTGGCTTCTCAAGAACTTTTCCCATTGTCCATTAGGGAGCCTTATATTACATTAAAGATATTCATATAGAGTACACTATAAAGAGGTTATAGCCTGCTGGTTACAGTTGTACAATGGTTTTAGTGTGATGCCTGTGTAAAATAGATTCTTTCTAAATTTAAAATAAGCCTTGATTATATTGTCAAGCTGTGCATAATATAACATTTTTGTTTATGCATTTAAGAGTGTAAAAGAAGAAGGTCTGTTTGTTTTGAGAAGGATTACATTGTGTCAAAGTAAATAATTTTGTTTACACAAGACCGTGGAAGTCACTGGAGGCTATTCACTAAGAGTCGGTTCACACTGGGGCGACTTGGGATCCGACTTAAAGTCGTCTCCAGTCGTCCCAAGTCGCGCTGTCCAGAAAAGCAATGTAAGTGAATGGGAGCGGTGTTCAGTGTTGCTCATCTTACTTTAAAAAAGTAATTAGTTACAGTTACAAATTACTTCTCTGAAAAAGTAATTGCGTTTGTGACTCAGTTACTACATTGAAAAAGTAATTAGTTACTCAGCAAAGTAACTGAATTTTTTTTTAATATTCTACAATGCTTTGTTGAGAAGCAGATGACGGGCGCTTGCCAGGGAGCAGTGAGTTAATACTCCAAGACAAAAGAATGCCAGATCCTTGAGAGAAGAAAACTGGAAACAAATGGTGATCTCGTGTATATCCCAACCTAGGTGCATCTGTCCCACCATGTATGTGCAGCTAATAGGACTTAAAACCCTTATCCATCTGCTATATATTACATCCAAATTATAAGCTGGATTAAAATGTATGTTTATAACATACATTCCCTTAACGTTTACAGAGTCTGTAATTTAAAATCTTATATTAGGCTTTATAAGAATATTCTATAGTTTATTGTTTATTGTTTTATTTATCTTATATAAGCTTTATTAGATGCAAGGGATCTGGAATGGGGATGTCAGATTTTTCTTTGTTGTCTGATGAAGAGATGAAATCACTGACCAAAAATAACCTGCTGATCATTGGTCTGTATAGGTGTCCTGCACTTACCATGTTGACCACTAGATGTCGCTGTGTACACTGTGTTGTATAGGGAACGTTTGTTCTGTGGAACATTTTGTTCCGGCCATGTGTTCCCCGGATCATTGATCAGGTTGCGCACACAGTGTGTGTGATTGATGTGAGTTGTTTCCTGGTCAGTGTGAGGTGGGTGGGGCTCATTGTATCCAAGGCTCCTTGCGATTGGGAGTTTTCAGACCGCTGTGACAGGCCATCACAGCGGTCACATGATTCTAAAGCGGAGTTCCACCCATATTTATGTTCACAGCGCCGGCAGAAGCAATTACTCTGCTGCCATCTAGTGGCGGTAGATGTAATTGCGGTAATGCCGCCCAAGTAATGGGAACTGCATTACCGTGAGGGGAAGAGTTATCAGGTAGATTACTCGTTACCCTCAAATGGGGCTGCGTTAGGTAACTGCGTTTATTGTAACTCCGTTACTTACAACACTGGACGGTGTTAATACACACTACTCATGTCGCTCCGACTTCAGAAGAGGTTCCTGTACTACTTCAATCAGACTTCTAGGCGATTTGTACCCATTGATTTCAATGGAAGTCGCTTCCAAGTCTGATCACTGTTTTAATTGAAGCTACTTTCCAGCAAGATAACATACATTTCTCAGGCAAACCCCTCCCTCCCCTTCCCTCTCCCAGAGCTGATTGTTGTTTTATTGGCCACTGGAATGTCTCCTGACCTGAAAAGGACTTTAAGTCGTGTTGTAAATCGCCCCAGATCGCCCTGTGGTTCATGCTCAAGTCGTGTTGAAGTTGCTTCTGAAAGTCGTGCTGGAAGTCGTGTCGCCCCAGTGTGAACCGACTCTTAGAGTTACCAAATTTTAAATGTACAAGTATCATTTAAGCATAAGAACTGTAAATATATCTTGTAATATACAGTAGAGCTTGCATAGAAATGTATGTGAATATTATCTGAACATTAATCACCATTTATCTCTGATTGTAGAAGTATATCATTTATTTGTTTTATCACAAATTATACTCGATAATAATTTTGCACTGTATCTTTAGTTAATAAATATATATATATATATATATATTTTAAGCAATATTCATTTGTGCTACTTGTCTTCAAACTAGCATGGATAAAATAACTTAGAATTTCTTGTTTGGTATTGTAGAAGTTGTAAATCTCCCAAATAAAAGATTTGCATATTTCCATAAATACAATACTATTTTAATATTTCAGTATAAACATTCTGACAACATCATATGACGGCCGCCCAGGATGGCAGAGCCACCTTGCGGCCATCATTTGACTATATGCGGGATGGGAAGAGGTTAAGCATATATATATATTTTATTACCCACAGTTATAGGGTAAATGGAATAGCCATTTTATTTCATCAACCATTTATGCATATGTGCGTACGGTCACTGCCTATTACTGTCACAGGGGATGTTTACATTCCTTGTGACAACATTAAAAGTGATCAGAATTTTTATTTATGGGGTAAATAGAATAGACGTTTTATTTCATCAAACATTTATTTAGGATTAAGGATCCAACATTTCAGCTTGGTACAGCTTACCTCTGGCAAGCATATAACCCTATAAGTGGTGGTGCACTTGTGTTATTGCTGACTAGTGTTGAGCGGAATACGCCATATTCGATTTTGCGATATATCACGAATATATAGAAGAATATTCGAGAAATATTCGCTAAAATCGAATATTCGTGATATTTTGTCCAAATAACAATATTGCGAAATTTCGCTAATGCGAATGCGAAATTGATTGCGAAATTCTCATCAACACGTGAAAACGGAGATCATTTCCTGGATTATAAACTAATATGCACTAAACACTAACTCTACTTACACAAACTTATATGACTAAACTAAAGCTAATTTTTTATTTTTTTTTATACACAAAACACAGAAGGGCAGAGAAAGTATTTGCGAATATTCGTAATACGAATATTCGCATTGCGAATATTCGGCAACATAAAAGGATCGCTTCAGCTACTCGGCCCAGGGTCTCTAATCATACCAGCAATGCTTTTAGACATCGATGGAGATCACTAGGATGTGATCTGTTTTAAAAATAAATTAGAAAAAATACGAATATTCGCAATATCGAATATTCACCGCGATATTCGTTTTATATGCGAATACTCGAATATGCAATATTCGTGAGCAACACTATTGCTGACACAGTGTGTTTTTTTCACTCAAGTTTTTATTCCACTGGCTTTCACGCGGTGCAAGTTTTTCATTGGTTTGCCATATCGATTCACCAACGATTGGACTTGTTAAGATTTACATTGTTTTTTCATGATTTTAATTTTGGACTGTCTATGCACTTCTTCATATATAATTGTTCACTATTCATTTGTGATTAATACAGATTGTAGTGTTTAGATCTGTTAATATTGCTCCTTCATCACGTTTTTTTTGCGCAGCTCTTCCCTTTTCTTTTTCCATTGTTTAAATGTGTGGTCTCACATTATGAGCTGCTGCATTTTTTTTTATGCTTATTGTTTATGATCACGTGTTTGGTAGCGCAGTATATCCCCACTCCATATTCTATACCCACAGTTGATCGAGAAAAAAACCAATAAAGCATGTTCCAATTTGCTCAAGCTGGGGAAAAAAAATCTTCCTGATCCCCCACTTGTCTTTTATTAACACACTTTGATGACCTTACTTTCATAAAGCAGGTGATATCCACAAAGTGCCTTATATATGATGTCGCAGAAAAGAAGATAGTATACAGTATATATCAGGGCTCAAAATTTCAAGTCCTGAGCTACTAGCCAGGCCTCAAGTGTTACTCGCCACCAGTTGCCCCACCTAATTCATACACTGCCCTGCACCTAATTGCACCCGTAAACACGCCCTCGTAGATTATCTCATGGAATGACACTGTTAAATGTTTTATGCAGAATCAAGTTACACAATTAAATATTACCAACAACAACTTTAACAAAATGGAACAGGGCACTGGGGGCAGCCCAGAGGGACAGGGCACTGGGGGCAGACCAGAGGGACAGGGCACTAGAACTGTCTCCTCTGCAACTCCCATCCTTCCTCTCTCTCTCTCTCTCTCCTATTCATCTCATCATCAGTAGCCTGTGTGTGTGGCTCCACACTTGCATGTCCCCACTTCCCCTTTTATTCAGGCTGGCAGTGAGGAGAGGAGCTGCAGCACAGTGGGAGAGAGTACAATCCAGCACTGAGATCCACACAACTGCACAGCTATTGACACCATAGCACAGCGCATACTGACACCGCACAGCACATATTGAGACCAGTCTGTTCACAGTGCTCAGGCTGTACTGTTGGACACTTACATAGAGCACAAGGAGAAGAAAACTGGAAGGCTGCCGCTCTCATTTCAGGGCAACTTTCAGTGAGCGCTGCACCGGAGTGGTAATTTTTGCAATCCTCCACCTCACTCATTACTTCCTGCTTCCTGCTCTCTGCTCTTCAGCTACATTGGTTGGGAGAAGGGGGGCAGGCTCAGAGAGGTCATACTGTTAGGTCCCATGGCTTAATGAGAATTGTAAGGAGAGTACCTGTGTACTGCTCTGCCTGTGCCCGGCTCACCAGACTACTTTTCCCGAGCATGTACCTTTCCTCTTCGGCCAGTAATCTCATTAAGACTCTAGGTGTAGGCACAGATTGGAGGGAGATTGGTCATGCATCCCTGTCATCACTCGCCCCCAGCTTAAATCCACTCGCCAAATGCTAGTAGGCGAGTGGAAATTTTGAGGGCTGGTATATATACATATTCCACTATCCACATTGCTAACTGCAACTATAGTGATGAAAAAATGGCAACTGGAACCAACGCTTCCAGTTTGACTTCCTGGATTTCCAGGAACCACTGAGTTGATCAGGTGCATAAGCATCTGACATGTGGGCATCAAGGTATTAGCAGGACGGATCCTAAGGTCACAGGCACCTGGGTGCAGAAATATTTCTGGTGCCCCCACATGGGCGTTGTCATTTTACTAACTCCTCCCCTTTACAAATGTGTCTATGGCAATGACTCAACCACAGAGATGCTCCCTCTATTCATTAACCTGGGATCCTTACATGGTCTCTTAACAATAAACCACATACAGGAAGAGAAGCAAAGTACTTTATTGGGAGCTGGAGGGGGCCTCTGTGATGGACACAGAGAGGGCTTCTGTTAGAGAGTCTGTTGGATGTTTGGCACCCCCACCTCGGGCAGGCACCTGGGTGCAATGCACCCTGTGCACCCTGCCTAGGATCAGCCATGGGTATCAGTGTAATTTCTATCTTCTTTGCAGGGGCATCTTTTATGGCGACTTTGATTTTAGTGAACAAGTTGCTTTCGTAAGCACAAATGCTGATACAAACTCACTGACCAAAAAGAAAACAAAACCTGGTTTTGCTGATGATAATGGATCACCCATAAGAACATGATAATTGTGTTGTTAGGCAACCAAAACCCATAGTGACACAATTACTTATCTGTTTGTCATGTGAAGAAAACTTTATTTAACACCATGGTTAACATAACCTAAACCTGGAATTAGAGTTTGAAAGGATACAAAACAATAACAAAAGCTACAAAACATAACACGTGTAATAAGAAAAGATGGCTCGTCATAAATTAAGCATGGACTTCCTTGAGATCGCTGACCACAGCAGTTGTAGAGAAGGAATATGGAGTAAGGAGCACAGCGATGGTGTAGTGACGGTGTCCAGCATCATTCGCAGTAAACACAACCTGCAACAAACAGAGCAGACCAACATGTTATATTATAATCTCTATATCAGTAGTCTCCAAAGTGAGGCCCGGGGGCCGGATGCGGCTCTTTGCTTGTCTTTACTCGGGCCTTGGGGCACTAGTCCTCCCTCTCGCATTAACAACGGGGCATAATACCTGCCACTGACACCAATGATGGGCCATTATTCCTTGGAATTAGGATTGGCAGCAAAAGGGTCAAGTGTATGGGTGAAGGGTGGGAGTTTATTGGCAGAGTGAGCGAGAAGGGGTCTGCCTGGTCACATAGGACCTTGTGATCTACTGGTCTCTTCAGTCTGTACATCTTTAGGAAAGAACAAGTCCCGCCCTCCCGCCCGCCCTTGTTGCATGGCTTTGTCATACTTACCTTTCCTCCAAAAAAGGAGAGAAAACTACCGTATTTATCGGCGTATAACATGCACAGGTGTATAACATGCACCCTAACTTTAAGAGGGAAGTTTCAGGAAAAAATAATTCCACAGACCCCTGCGTATAACACGCAGGCACAGTTTACCCTCTATTTTCAGGGTAAAAAAGTGAGTGTTATACACATGAAATCCCAATAAAATACATTTATGTTTTTATTGTAACATGACAAAATGTGGAAAATTTTAAGGGGGTATGAATACTTTTTCAAAGCACTATAAATTAACCACTTATGGACCAGACCAATACGCTGCTAAATGAGCCAAGGGGTTTTTGCGATTCGGCACTGCGTCGCTTTAACAGACAATTGCGCGTTCGCGCAACGTGGCTCCCAAACAAAATTCGCGTAAATATAGTAATCATACATGTATGATTACTGCATTCAGTGACACTGTGACAGGGGGGAGAGGGGGGCGATCGCGGGGTCGGACCCCCGACCCACCTCAAGGCACCAACGTATATATACGTTGATGTGCCTGTCGGTGCCATTCTGCCGGCGTAAATGTACATGCGGCGGTCCTTAAGTGGTTAATACATCACATATAAATAAACAAATAAATACTGTATATCAAACAAATAAAATAAAATTCAAGTTCATGTTATCATACCAAGAAAGATATGCAAAATCAAAGCAAAAAATAATTTTGCAGATGATAACCTTCACTACAGGTATGATGCATAACTCCAATCAAGAGGCCCATGAGAAATGCGATCCCCCGTTATGGCTCTCCAGATCTCTCCACAAAGTGTTAGTTCCACAAGGTTAAATGGAGCAAGATGCGTGTGAGAATTTTTTTTTTTTTTATATGTCACAATGTAGAGTATAAGATTTCCTATCATCTGTGCCCAGTCTTGCCACACAGAGTTAATCCAGCGCTGAGTAATCCTCTTTTATAGTTAAGTGAAAATTAACAGAATTCCAGATAAAAACCTGTTTAAATAAAAAGTCAGTTTCTCTCACCTTGCTTTGAGTGACAGGTTATTTACATATCTAACTTGGACATGTTTAAGATATGTTATGTTATGTTTATCATAATATGAGCTGATCCAAAGTATAAAAAGTGAGAAATCCACCCCTCCCCCACATAACACATCCTGGTAATATACAATGAACTTTGGATCACCTCATATTTTGATAAACATAACATAACATATGATTGGGGGTTTACATCCACTTTAAGTGTATAAAAAACAAAAGGCATTCGATACAGATTATCGTCCAACGCCCCAGCGTGTGTAAAGAACAAGGAGAAGCACACTGCTCCAGGCAGAATCAGGTGCAAGGTACTTCACAGGTGCAGACCTCGGCTCACCATCGTGGAAGACAAATAAAACAAGAAATTGGTCGCACACTGGAACTCCAACTTATCTTGATGTCGTCTTTATTGTCAAAAGGGTCAGACAAATACAGGCAATGGTAGACGTGTTTCACAAGCGTTGTGAACAAGCAAGCTATCGCTTGTGAAACGCGTCTACCATTGCCTGTATTTGTCTGACCCTTTTGACAATAAAGATGACATCAAGATAAGTTGGAGTTTCAGTGTGCGACCAATTTCTTGTTTTATGCCCTGGCGTGTGTGCTGACGTCACCGTGTAAAGCCCTGTACACACGGGCAAGAATCTCGTCAGGAAAAAAACGTTTTTCCTGATGAGATTCTTGGCAAGATTCTCTTACCGCCCGAGTGTACACACTAACCTTTTCAAAAGAAAAGCGGTTCTCTTGAAAGGCAAGAACGCGGTGACGTCATCGCGTACGATGAGCATGCGCTCGTCAAATTCGATGCTGTCGCTGCCATCTTGCTTCACCCTACCTATGCTGTAAAATCTACCGCGCATGCGTTGAAGTCATTTCGAGCATGGCGGCGACAAGTAAGTATACACACTCTCAGGTTTCTCGTTGGAAAACAGGCCGACAAGAATCTCGACGAGAAAAAAGAGCGTAGGTTCTCTATTTTTCTCGTCGAGATTCTGGCCAGATTTCCTGACAAGAAACCTGAAAGCCTCGTACACACGAACGATTTTCTCGCAAGAAAGCTCTGCCGGCAGTTTTTTTGCTGGTTTTTGCCGAGAAAATCGCTCGTGTGTACGAGGCCTAATGCCGTGTTAAAATGATCATGTCTGGGCTTCACATAATTTTTCAGGTTCTGAAAAACGACAAAAAAACAAAATTCGAACATGCTGCATTTTTTAACCACTTCCTTACTGGGCATGTATACCCCCTTCCTGACCAGGTGAAATTTCAGCTTGCGGCACTGCGTCGCTTTAACTGACAATTTCGCGGTCGTGCGATATGGCTCCCAAACAAAATTGGCGTCCTTTTTTCCCCACAAATAAAGCTTTCTTTTGGTGGTATTTGGTCACCTCTGCGGTTTTTATTTATTGCACTATAAACAAAAAAGGACGACAATTTTGAAAAAAAATTCAGTTTAGGCCGATACGTATTCTTCTACATATTTTTGGTAAAAAGAAAATCGCAATAAGCGAAAAAGTTATAGCGCCTACAAAATAAGGGACAGCATTATTATTTTTTAATAATGGCGGCGATCTGCGATTTTTATTGCGACTGCGACATCATGGCGGACACATCGGACACTTTTGACACATTTTTGGCACCATTCACATTTATACTGCAATCAGTGCTATAAATATGCACTAATTACTGTATAAATGTGACTGGCAGGGAAGGGGTTAACACTAGGGGGTGAGGAAGGGGTTAATGTGTATCCTGCATTGTGTTCTAACTGTGGGGGGAGGGGGGGTGACTGGGGGGTGACCGATCTGTGTCCCTATGTACAAGAGACACAGATCGGTCTCCTCTCTCCAGTGACAGGACGCTGTCATTGTGTGAGCCGGCAATGAGAAATGATCTCATATGTTTACATATGAGATCATCTCTCATTCGCCGCACAGATCGCATCGCAAACGGCCACACTGATTGGCCGTTCGCGGCGATCTGTGATTGGCTGTGTCCAAGGGACACGGCCAGTACACAAGTTCCCCGCTGCATGCTCTGGAGCGCGCGCTGGGAACAAAGAAAGGGGCTGCCATGAAAACACGGCGGCCCGGAGATTTAGAGCCACCCTGCGTAGGGAAGTGGTTAACGTAGTTTTAAACAATGTCGTTTTTCGGGTTGTAAAAAATTATCGTGGGTGGGCTAAAGCGAAGTTTTAAACCCGTGCATGCTCAGAAGCAAGTTATGAGGCGGGAGTGCTCATTCTGGTAAAACTACCATTCATAATGGAGTAAGCACATTCATCACGCTGTAACAGACAGAAAAGCGCAAATCGTCTTTTACTAACACGGAATCAGCTAAAGCAGCCCAAAAGTGAATGGAACTTCCCCTTTAGAAACGTGTTGTACGTCACCGCACTTTGCCCATCATTTTTTTAAAACGATGGTGTGTGGGCAACGTCGTTTTTAATGATGAAGTTGAAAAACGTCGTTTTTTGGACATGCTGAAAAACGGAAAATTTATATCAAATACTTACCGTAATTTTCCTTTCCTGATAGACTCCATGGCAGCCTACATGTGGGTTAATCCCGCCCCCTCATACCTCCTAGGACCCCTCTCCCATAAATCTTTGCTCTGAGCCAGAGGCCGTGTTCCATAATTTAGCCTACTCCAGCAACTGGGAGGGAACTCCGGCTGTCATGGAGTCTATCAGGAAAGGAAAATTACGGTAAGTATTTGATATCAATTTTCCGTTTTCCTGACAGACTCCATGGCAGCCTACGTGTGGGAAATAACTAGCCAAACCACACGGGTGGGCAAGTGCTGGACAAAAGTAGTGATGAGCGGAATACGCCATATTCGATTTCGTGATATTTCACGGATATATAGAAGAATATTCGCAAAATATTCGTTAATATCGAATATTCGTGATATTTTATCAAAAAAATGTTTTTGCGAAATTTCGCTAATGCAAAATTTCACTAATGCGAATGCGAAATTGATTGCGAAATTCTCGTCAACACGCGAAAACGGAGATCATTTCCTGGATTACTAAACTAATAGGCACTAAACACTAACTCTACTTACACAAACTTATATGACTAAACTAAAGCTAATTTTTTTTTTTATACACAAAACACAGAAGGGCAGAGAAAGTATTCGCGAATATTTGTAATACGAATATTCGCATTGCGAATATTCGGCAACATAAAAGGATCGCCTCAGCTACTTGGCCCAGGGTCTCTAATCATACCAGCAATGCTTTTAGACTTCGATGGAGATCACTAGGATGTGATCTGTTTTAAAAATACATTTTAAAAAATACGAATATTCGCAATAGCGAATATTCACCGCGATATTCGATTTATTCGCGAATACTCGAATATGCAATATTCGTAACGAATATTCGCAATGCGAATATTCGTAAGCAACACTAGACAAAAGCAAAGAAGGTTTAATTGGTACCATCAACCGGCATGTAAACCAAAATTAACGAGGCTGACTCTAAGCAGTAGTGTGCCTTGAACGTGTTACTTTAAGACCACGATGCCGCCTTGCAAACAACTTCTGGAGCCATGTGACACAACAGTGCCCATGAATAAGACTTCTAGTTGAGTGAGCAGTCACCAATTCTGGAGGTACCAAGCCCTTGGCTTTGAAGGCCCACTAAATAGCCTGAACAATCCATGCTGCAATATATCTGGAAGAGGCATGCATTCCTTTAATCTTCCCATAAAAAAAGAACAAATAGGTGGTCGGTGTGACGGAAAGAAGCTGTAGCTTCAAGATACTGTCTCCGACCTTTTCCAATATCTAAGGGATGAACACTGGAATCCTCGGTAGATCTGAACGATAGAAGGGCAGTCTCCTGATTGTCATGAAACACAGATGCCACTTTTGGTTTTAAACCCAACATAGGAATTATAAAAGGTTAAAAATGTCTTCTTGCATCCCAGAGAGCTGACTTCAGAGACCCTCTTGGCCGATGTTATAGCCACCATGAAGGCAACTTTTAGAGAGAGTCATTTGATAGAAAAGGACTGATCTTCATGTTCCAACTCTCTACCCAAAAAAATCCAGGACAAGGGGAAGATCCCAATTAGAGAATCTTGGCTTTTTGAGGTCTGAGTTCTATTGCTCATCTAAACAACTACTGAGTAAGAGGGTGTCTAGCCCAGGAAACACATAAAGGCAGAGATTGCAGCAACTTGGACTCGCAGCGAGCTGACTGACAATGAGATCCAAGCTTGATTGTAGGAAACTCAGAATATCATCTTTGGGTTATTGCAAGAACCTGCAGTGGAAGTGGTGTAGTCTGCAAACTTTTTTTTTTTTTTTTTTAAATCCTCCGGTAGACCCTGTTGGTGCCTGCTCTAGTGGCATTTAATAATGTGGAGATGTCCCTACTTGGACAGCCTATGGCCTCCAACCTTCCCCTCTCAAGAGCCAGATCATCAGATGTAGATGGACTGGGCATGGATGTAGAATTGCCCCTTGTGATAGGAGATCTGGTCTGAAGGGTAGAGGAACTGGTTCCCGGAAGCTGAGTTGCATCAACAGTGGAAACCATGGCCTGTTTGGCCAGTACAGGACTATTGCCACTATCTATGCTTCTTCTATCCTGAGCCTCGACAGAAACCGGAGAATGACAGGAACCGGGGGAAAGGCATAAGCCCTGTGGAACCGCCAATGTTCTGTCATAGCATATACCTGAAAGCCTGGGGATACAGCTACCTTGTGTAGTATCTCTAGTCTGAAGTTGCACAGGAAGGTGAACAAGTCTACTTTCGGAATGACCCCCAGGACAGGACCCACCTGAAGGGAAGTCCACTCATTGTCCAGAGAAATTCTCAACAGAAAACCTGCCTGAACGTTCTGGACTCCAGGGAGGTAGACAGCTGTCAGGTTGGTCAGGTTTTTCTGGGCCCAGATCATGATGGGCTCTACTTCCTTTGACAGGGAGAGACTGAGTACCCCCCTGTCTCTTGGTGTATGCGACTGTAGTCGTGTTGTCTAGTCCAAGAGGACTGAGGCTCTTGCTGTTAAGTGGTGAAAAGGCCTACAGAGTGCAGAACGCTGCCCAGAGTTCCAGAACATTGGAAACTATCCTGTGAGGAAAAATTCCATATGCCTTGGGCTACTTCTGTCAGCCCCTGTTGCTGGCATCTGTAGTGATGGAGACCCAAGACACAGATGCGATGGAGTGACAATTGAGGAGGTTCCTCTGTTGTAGCCACAAAGGAAGGCTGTCCCGCATGGATGAGATTATTTGGATAGAGTAAACCCGAAGCCCTGGGTTCCACCACTGAAGGAAACCCTTCTGGAAGGGCCGTATTTTCCACTGAGCGCACTTTACCATGGGTGTTGTTGCCACCATGGTGCCGATGATTTTTAGGCATTGAGAGGCTCGGAGATGAGAGGACGACATTGCAAGCCGAACTCTGTCACGGATCACTGGGATTTTCCCAGGGGTAATGAGATGGTGCTCTTGATAACGTTGACGTGTTCCCCGGGAATACCAGGGACTGCGTAGGATCCAGATGGCTCTTTTCCAGATGCAGAAGCCAAGCAAACTCGAGTAGAGTGCAGATGACCTGGAATCTGTGAATTAGCAACTGCTCCCTGTCCCGAGAGAACAAAACCACGTCATCTAGATAGTGATACAGACGGATACCTCTGGTCCTGATCAGAGCCACGACAGCCAACAAGAGTTTTGAAAACACAAAGCAATGTCGTAAGCCCGAAGGGGAGACAGGTGAACTGCAGATGGATTTGATCGACAAAGCAAAGACATTTCTGGAATTCTGACGCTATCGGAACATCGGAAGTAGGCGTTCTTCAGGTCTATGGACACAAGCCAATCGCCTGGTTAGATTGAGTGACAGATCATGAGTGACAGATCATGAGTAGTATCTCCATCTTGACTTCTTCTTGATAAAATAATTCAAGTGGGTTATGTCTATAACTGGCCTCCAGGTGCCATTTTTCTTCAACACCATGAAGAGGGACAAGTAGACCCATTAAAACCTTTTGTCGGCTGGAACTGGAATTGCGGCGCCCTGAGCCACAAGAGAGTCTGCATAGGACAGGAGAATTTCTTATTTTTATTTTTTTTGTTTTGTTTTTTGAGAGAGAGAGGCAAGGATGCCAACTCACTCTGTCTGGGCAGGCGCGATATCATAAAGACTTAGGGGATTCTTGTTCACCGGAAGATGTCCCTTTTGAAAACTTCTGGCCTAAAGGCTAATTTTCCTTCCAGGTCTTCTTGAACTCATGGCCGGGCCTATAGTAGGGAGCATCCCTTGCTCAATCTGAACATTGCCTTGGCTGTTTTCTCTTCTGGTTTAGCCGACAGCGATCCTGGGGAAGGAACCCCTGACTTGGTCCCTTTGGCACGGGTGATGGCACTGTCCAATTTGTTCCCAAAGAGGGACGAACCTTCAAAGGGAATCCTGTACCATGCCTGCTTGAAGGGAGGGTCAGCTACCCATGGGCACAGCCACAATGTATGCTTAGCCGTGATAGATGACAGCATGATCGGAGCCACCATGTGAATTATGTTTAGGGAAGCCTCACCCAAAAAAAGTCAGTGCCAACTTTAGCCCATGAATAAATGAGCTCCTGGCCAGTTCTTCGGAGATGCTCCTCAGAGAAGCATCTATGCCGTCCGCCCAGACTTCTATGGCTTTAGAAAGAGCTGTGGTTTGCATCTCATACCCGCCCTGAGGGGATTCAGTTCACATGTGCTGCGCTATATAAGTTTCTCATTCATTCATTCAATGTAGATCCGCTTGAGGTCGGTCTCAATTTTCCTCTCCAGCCATTCCTAAAGGAAACAGTATCCTCCAATGGGAGTGTGACGTGCCCCGCCATCCTGATTAGGGCTGCATCAATGAGAGGAGCCGACTCCAGGTGTTTTACATCCTTGCTTTTAAATGGGTACAATTTTGACACCTTTGTTAACAGGCAATACCTCCTTTCAATACCGCCACATTCATCGGTAATTAATGCGCCAAGTTCACCCAAAAAGGAGAAATTAGGGCGTCTTTTTTTTATTTTTTTTTAAGGCTTTAAAATGTTTCCTCTGTTTGGAGGGTGCCCCTACTGGCTTATCTCATCTCAAAGCTTCTTTGACAGCTTTGACCAATTATGGTACTGGGGCAAATTCAAAACCTGCACCAGTGTCATCTACCTCCACCCCCTGTCTGAGGCTTCAATTGAGGAATGGCTTGGCAGTGAAGGGCCTGGGGCCTCTAGATTATCCCTAATAGGAACTAACAAAGTGTTGCGGGTATGACCAGAACCCACTTTACTCAGGGATTCATGGACCACCTTTCTGACCAGTGTTTCCACTAGTTGCTCTCCACCTTCTCTTTTGCGACTTTGGAAAGCATCGCTCACAGAGCGATTTACCTTCAGGAACCTGGCCCCGCATACCCAGCAGGCTTTCCTCACAGAGCGGCTAGAGTGGTGGTGAGTGTCGCCCAGAGGTGGTTTTAGAGTCCTCTCTGTGATACTTAGATCTAAAGGGAGATCTATGATGTCTGGATGTTGAAGAGAAGTGACGAAGTTGAGACCTAGGACGGTCTTTGCCATGCTTTGGTGTTCAAACCTAGAAGTGCTGTGTGAAAAAAGAAAGGCATAAGAGCTCCTGAATGAGTGAACCCAAGCATACAAGCAGAAAGGCACTAAATCCTATCTGCAGCGCAAGGGTTGGCCACAAGAGGGCGGTGACATATCCATGGCAAGGCCGTTTGAAACTGAAATTAACCATTAAAGCCTTATGAGAAACAGGAGTGACAACAGGCATGAGAGAACACATAACAAACACAGCCAGCACCTAGGGAGCCTGCAGCAAACAATTTACATTTTAAACCAGAGACCAGTGGATAGGAAAACCGCTGCATAAGCCTGCAAGTCACCCCAAGAAATAGCTGCTTTGACAGCTATTTAAATATTCTACTGATAATGATGTCAGCGCCCCTGCGCTGGAAAAAAAAAGCGTCATGACCCGATGGCGACCAATCGCATGCGCAACTGCCGCCACCATTTTGGCGAAACTGCGCCTGCACTAACCAAGCACGGAATCTTCGTTCGTGGCTTGCAATTGCGCAGACCCTAATGTCCTGGCGACTTCCCGAAACAGCGAGCTGAAACGCACCTGCCCTTCAGCCGCCATGGCCACTTACTGGAGTTTGAAAGAAAATAAGGAGACAAACAAAACACAGAGATACGGCTGCCATATAAAACGAATATCTTTGTACTTTACCACCACCATGGAACAATCCGGACCAGAACCTGGGACTGGGGAGCTGTTCGCTCGACCCACTGCACGATCGGGCGTTTTACAAAGCCTCCCGCTAATAGCTGGGACGTTTGGACATATTGCTGCTTGCCTGCCAATGGCCAGGATAGTAAGCTCTTCATGGTATTGCATCATATCGCCCATGTCCACCTGCTAATAGCTAGGATTGCTGGACTGCAGAGAGGATCACCGCTAATCACCAACGTATCGCCGTGCACACCACCAGGCCTGGATTACAAAAAACTTCATGAAAAGGTAAGACTATATCTTGGTCCTAGGAGGAGGACAAAAAAGGAACACGGCCTCTGGCTCAGAGCAAAGATTTATGGGAGAGGGGTCCTATGAGGTATGAGGGGGCGGGATTAACCCACATGTAGGCTGCCATGGAGTCTGTCAGGAAAACAATATTTTTTTTATGCTGAAAAATGATCGTGTGTACGCGGCATAAGTGTTGAGCATGGTTTTAACTCAGCATCTTCATTGGGGCTATTTACCATCTGTAGAATTCGTTTTTGATTTTGCACATCTTCTTGGCATGATAACACTAACTTTATGAACTTGAATTTTACTATTGGTTTGATATATTTATTTATGTGTGATTTATTGACATATAATGGCATCTTTATACCGCCGTAGCATATCTTCTTTACGCTACGCCGGTGCAACGCAGAGAGGGAAGCATGGAATTCACAAAGCAAATGCTCCCAACGTTGCGCCGGCGTAGCGTATAGTCGTAGGCATAAGTCAGCGTAAGTCAAAGTAGGTGGAAGTGGGCGTGATACATTTTAATGAAGCGTGACCCCATGCAAATGATGGGCTGAGCTTCAGACAAGTACTTAAAATGAACTGCGCATGCGTCATACCTTGGATGTATTCCAGTGCGCATGCTCACAATCACGTTGAAACAACTGGCTAAGATACGTCGAATCAGCCCAGCCCTATTCACGTACTACGTAAACTACGTAAAATTTGACGGCATCCGTTCCCTGGTCCATACCTTTGCGTGAATTGCGCCTCCAATATGGGGAATAACTTTACGCCAGACGTAAACCTTTCGCAAATCGCTTAAAACATGCGCCGGGCGCAAGTATGTTTGTGAATCGGCGTATCTCCCTCATTTGCATCGAAAATCAATGGGAGTGCCAAATGCGTCCAGAGTATCTATGCGCCCACTATACGCCAGCGTAGGCAAGTTACGTTGGTCGGATAAAGCCTATTTTTCAACGTATCTAGCTTTGTGGGTCAGCGCATAGATACGACGGTGCACATTTGTACTTACGTTGGCGTATCTGGAGATACGTCGGCGTAAGTGTGAATCCGTATTTTTTATCTAATATACCATCTTTACGTGAACCCCATAGAAACCATTATAATACCATAATAACACATTGGCAAATCCCCCTGTCATTAGTGACATCAAAACATCAGCTTACGTCAACATATTCATGGAATGGAGATAGACCAAGCTTGCTCCAATATCGTTTAGTTGCAAATTCCAGCTTATAAATTCCTTCTACAAACTGTTCTTCAGTAATGAGGTTATGGATTTCCCCATCAGATGACGTTGTTCTGGGGGGAAAAATGGTTATTGAAGTTGTGTAATATCCAGCTTTATGTTGCATTTTGTGTTTATACAGGGTGATATTTGTGCTGTTAGCAATTAAACTGGTTAAAATATAGGGTAGAAGACATAAGAAATGTATTCATTTATGAAGTGGCCGGCTCACCCAGAAGAGATCAGACCCCAGCTCTTATCTTCATTCTGTTTAAACACTTTCACTGGCAGTTTGCCTACTGGGATTCCCCTCACAGCATCCAGAACCTTCACCATCAGAGGACACTTGGAATCCGCTTCCCCATGTGTGCCTTGTGCCTTAAAATGGGAGAATTTTTTTTTTTTTTAAGGAATACATAAACAAACAGTTTTATGTGCACAGTATCCTATAAACCAGATGATGTACATAGTAGCATTTAGACTCTAGGGGGTGTATTTATAAAACATGTTATTGATCTTGCAAAAATGTATTTATTTTTATTTTATTTTTAATCTGTGTGAATGCAAGCAAAATCAAATGTTACTAGGATATACACTATATTACCAAAAGTATGGGGACACCTGCCTTTACACGCACATGAACTTTAATGGCATCCCGAGCTTAGTCCGTAGGGTTCAATAATGAGTTGGTCCACCCTTGTTAGCTATAATAGCTTCAACTCTTCTAGGAAGGCTGTCCACAAGGTTTAGCAGTGTGTCTATGGGAATGTTTGACCATTCTTCCAGAAGTGCATTTGTTAAGGTGATGCACTAATGTGAATGAGAAGGTCTGGCTCACAGTCTTCACTCAAATTCATCCCAAAGGTGTTCCATTGGGTTGAGGTCAGGACTCTGTGGAGGCCAGTCAAGTTCCCCCAACCCTGTTCATCCATGTCTTTTTGGACCTTGCTTTGCACACTGGTCCAAATCGTTTGACGGAGGAGGGATTATGGTGTGGGGTTATTTTTAGAGGTTGGGCTTGGCCCCTTTGTTCCAGGGAAGGGAACTCTTAAGGCATCAGGCATACCAAGACATTTTAGACAATTTCATACTGCAAACTTTGTGGGAACAGTTTGGGGATGGCCCCTTCCTGTTCCAACATGACTGCGCACCAGTGCACAAAGCAAGGTCCACAATGACATGGATGAGTGAATTTGGGGTGGGAGGAACTTCACAGGCCTGCACAGAGTCCTGAACAAATGCACTTTTTTTGTGGAACTACACATCCCATGAGGCATTCTAAAACATTCACAGACATGACTAGGCATGATAGAAATTGTAGTGAACTGGAGGGCCGTAGTTTGGAGACCCCCTGCCATAGACTCACTCCTAAACCTTGTGGACAGCCTTTCCAAAAGAGTTCCCAAAGGGTGGGCTAACTCAATATTGAACCCTACGGACTAAGGCTCGGTTCACACCTAATACCGATGCAGCTCCCAGGGGTCCTGTGCATCCTGGTACATCGTTTCAGGTCTGATTTCAGCCCCAATTTCTGTCTGACCTGAAACGGACCAAAAGATGCACAGGGCTCCTGTGCAAATTTGCACTGAAGCCGCTTTAGAGATATGTGAACCAGCTACATAGAGAGCCGGTCACAATCTCTTGCTATTGCTATTGTGAATTGGATGTGGGGATCCAATTCACACAGAACTGGTGTGCATAGAGATTTTCAGGATGAATAGCTCAGAGAATATTTTATAAATACACCCCAAAGTGTAAAGCCTACAAATTCAAGTGGGTCCCCAGGGATACAATGGTAAACTGGTGTTTGGCTCAACAGTGCAGACATTGCATGCAGTGCTTCCCTTTAGCTGTGAAATAATTTTTAGCGTATTGCTAACCTTATTGCTTAGCTGCAAAATACAAATAAACAGATGTGGAGTACACATTATGTACAATAAAGCATAGAACCTGGACTTTTTAAGCACACCAGTACACAATTTAAGAAAAAAAACCTTTAATGCATATTATAAAATGAGACAAACAATATAGCCTAAAATTCACGCGTAGTATATTTACAGGCAGTATACTAAGCGTGAATTTTAAGCTTTAGTGTTTGCTTCATTTTATAATATGCATTAAAGTTATTGTATTTTAAATGGTGTACTGTGTGCCTACAAAGTCAAAGTTCTATGCTATATTCCCAATTAATTTAGGACGCGGAACATGCACCCAATTTTGTATCCACAGTACCACTGTGATGATACAAGCTATTTCTATCAACTTGAAGTATATCTAAAGCCAAATCTTTTTGTATAAAATAGAGAATGGATAAAAACCCTGTCAGTTTTGGCCATCTGTGTCCTATTGCGAAGATTTCTCTTTACTTCCTGTCCTGAAGACACAACAGGAAGTTAGATGTTAGTGTGTAATTAACTACTTAAGGACTGCCTAACGCCGTTTTACGTCGGCAGAATGGCACGACTGGGCACATGGACGTATATATACGTCCCCGTTAAAAGCCCACTTGTGGGCGGTGCGCGCTTGCTACCCAGTCCGAAGCTCCGTGACCGCGCCCGTGGGACCCGCGGACCCAATCGCTGCCGGTGACCCGCGATCTGTCACAGGAGCCTTCCCCGCTCTTCACTGTGGCAATGTCAGTGATTGTCTGTTCCCTGATATAGGGAACGATGATAACTGACATCACACATCCAGCCCCGCCCCCCTACAGTTAGAAACACACATGAGGTCACCCCTCTACAGCGCCCCCTAGTGGTTAACTCCTAAACTGCAATTGTCATTTTTACAGTATGAGTGCATTTTTATAGCACTTTTAGCTCTGAAAACGACAATGGTCCCAAAAATGTGTCAAAATTGTGCGATGTGTCCGCCATAATGTCGAATTCACGAAAAAAAAAATCGCTGTCATTAGTAGTAAAAAAAAAAAAAAAAAATTATAAAAATGCCATAAAACTATCCTCTTTTTTTTTATAAACGCTATAAATTTTGCGCAAACCAATCGATGAAGGCTTATTGCGATTTTTTTTTACCAAAAATAGGTAGAAGAATACGTATCGGCCTAAACTGAGAAAAAAAATATTATATCTTTTTTGGGGATATTTATTATAGCAAAAAGTAAAAAATATTGGCCCAGATTCATGGAGCAATTACCCCTGTCTAACTGGTGTTAGACAGGAGTAATTTCAAATTTTGCGCGCCGTATCACTAGTTTGAATCCTCAAACCATGATACGGCGGCTTCGGGCTTCGATCCGAGAGGCTTACGTCTTCGTAAGCCTTCGGATCTACGCTGCGATATTTTTGCGGCCGCTGGGAGGAGTTTGCGTCGTTTTGATGCGTCGGGATATGCAAATGAGTTTTTACGGCGATCCACGAAGATACGAGCGGTCTTCGCAATCGCTTACGTCTATTTTTTTTTACGTACTGTTAGACCAGCTTTTTGCTGGTCTAACGGTGAGTAGCCCATGTTAAGTATGGCCGTTGTTCCCGCGTCAAATTTAATTTTATTTTTTTTACGTAAGTCGTTCGGGAATAGAAATGTCCGTAAACGACGCTACTCAAACAACGAATGACGTAACGACGTGATTTTGCGCAATGCACGGCGGGAAATTTGCGAATGGAGCATGCGCAGTTCGATCGCGCCTATTTTAAATGCTTCACGCCCCCTACTCGCGTAGATGGATTGCGACGGGAGAAATACACTACGCCGCCGTCGTTTACTGGACAAAATCTACCTGGATTCCACGTAGAGCCAGGTAAAAAAAACGGCGGCGTAGTGTATTTCTGATACTCTACGAGAATCCAATTCTCTCTGAATCTGGCCCATTGTTTTTTTTTTTCAAAATTGTCACTCTATTTTTTGTTTTTAGCGCAAAGGTGATCAAATACCAACAAAAGAAAGCTCTATTTGTGGGAAAAAAAGGACACCAATTTTGTTTTGGAGCGACGTCGCACGACCGTGCAATTGTCAGTTAAAACGACGCAGTGCCGAATCGCAAAAACTGCCCAGGTCATTTACCTGCATAATGGTCCGGGTCTTAAGTGGTTAATGTCTAATTAGGTAAGGGGAAATCACCTCTTTAACCACAAGTATCCCCATTAAAATAAAATGACCCATTATGCCGCGTACACACGACCGTTATTCATGTCATTGAAAAAAACTATGTTTTTCTCGACGTGATTCCTCTCAAGCCTGCCTTGAGCAAAGCACGGTGACGTACAACACGTACAACAACATGTACGACAACACGTACAACGTCACTATAAAGGGGAAGTTCCATTCGAATGGCGCCACCCTTTGGGCTGCTTTTGCTGATTTCATGTTATTGTGTGTTAGTAAAAGTTTGGTGAGAGAGGATTCACGTTTTTCAGTCTTCGTGCTTTGTGCTCTGTTACAGCGTGACAAATGTGCTATCTCCATTACGAACGCTAGTTTTACCAGTGCTCCCGTCTCATAACTTGCTTCTGAGCATGCACGTTTTTTTCCCCCTCATTAAAGCGTACACGTGATCGTTTTTCACGATGCGAAATAGAACGAAGTGAAAAACGACAAGAAAAAATAGAGCAGGTTCTACATTTTTAACGCACATTTTTCTAGTCGAAAAAAAATCTCTGGAGCATACACACGACTGTTTTTCACTACCAATTAGAAAAATTGCATTTTTCTTGTCATGAAAAACGATCGTGTGTATGCGGCATCATTCCTGTTCTGGTCTTGGTGACAGTGATTAGCAAGACAAATACTATTTACAACACTGGCAACTAGAAGAGGACAAAGAATTGTATGCATGCTCACGTTTATGCGCCTATACGTGTGTATATGCAAGTTCTTTACAGAGAATTTTACTGTAAATTAGTATGTCTGTGTGCAAGCAGCCTTAAAAAGAAACTAAAGTCAGGCTTCAGGGGGGCCAGACTATGGTCAGTGAGATTAGAAAATGTCTCGGCATCGGTGGGAGTAAACACTGCCCCGTCATTGGTTTTACCGGAGAAAAAGTTACCCACTGTTGGATTTAGCAGGAGGAATTGTGCCCGCTTGATTGTGTCAATAGGAGGAATTATGCCCCATTAACCACTTAAGACCCGGACCTTTATGCAGGTAAGGGACTTGGCCAGTTTTTGCGATTCGGCACTGCGTTGCTTTAACAGACAATTGCGCGGTTGTGCGACGTGGCTCCCAAACAAAATTTGAGTCCTTTTTTTCTCACAAATAGAGCTTTCTTTTGGTGGTATTTGATCACCTCTGTGGTTTTAATTTTTTGCGCTATAAACAAAAAAAAAATGACAATTTTGAAAAAAAAAACAATATTTTTTACTTTTTGCTATAATAAAAAAAGATATAAAAAAACATTTTTTTTTCTCAGTTTAGGCCGATACGTATTCTTCTACCTATTTTTGGTAAAAAAAAAATCGCAATAAGCGTTAATCGATTGGTTTGCGCAAAATTTATAGCGTTTACGATCAGCGATTTTTTTCATGACACATCGGACACATCGGACAATTTTGACACATTTTTGGGACCATTGTCATTTTCATAGCAAAAAATGCTATAAAAATGCTATAAAAATGTGAAAATTACAATTGCAGTTTGGGAGTTAACCACTAGGGGGCGCTGAAGGGGTTAAGTGTGACCTCATTTGTGTTTCTAACTGTAGGGGGGCGGGGCTGCATGTGTGACGTCATTGATTGCCTTTCCCTATATTAGGGAACAGACGATCAATGACAATCAATGACAGCGCCACTGTGAAGAACACCCCTCCCCGTTCTTCAGCTCCGATCACAGGACTCCAGCGGTGATCGGGTCCGTGGTCACGACACGGTGATTGTGCCCAGCCGTGCCATTCTGCTGACGTATATCGGCGTTAGGCGGTCCTTAAGTGGTTAAATCAACCCCTTTGTCTCTGTGCGGAGGCGGCCATCTTGGTAGAGGAATGGTTTTGTGTCCTCGTGTTAGCTTCCAGGAAGGAGAACAGTGAACAGCACAGTAATGACATCACCAAAGCTCACTCCAATGCCTTATACCTCACATTGCAGATATATCGCTATGAGTATGCACATGGGTGCTAGGTACACTCACATGCTAAGAAATATCCTGCTAATTTTCAGGGAAAATTCCTGAAAAAGGGTACATTTTCACCATACAGCTTAGACACAATTGACACACAAAGGAAATCTTCACTTTGAGTTCTGTGGTTGTGCACCAACACCTCGGCATTTGGTCCCACTGACCTGTAAACCAATAACTTTACACCTAAAGAGTAATGTTAATGAGGAGATTGGTCATAGGTAATGAGGGAATCTAATGCTGCAGCTCACTAATTATATTAAAATATCATCTTCGTGCTCATCCTGACAGCGTCTGAACAAATGCTACAATATAATGCTAAACTTGCTCAGGGTGAGGCTGTACCAAATAGTAATATGCCAGCAATGTAGAGGGTGTCTGAGTCCATGCAGCTCCAAGCCAAAAGAATGCTTTTAGGGCTCTTTTACACGTCCGTTCAGTTCGTCCGTTTTTTGGAAGTCCGTTAACGGACCTCAATGCTTCCCTATGGGTTAGCGTCCGTTAGCGGATGAGCATCCGCTAACATCCGTCTGCGGTAAGCTCCGTTTTTTTGGACGGAAGAAAACCCTATTTTTCTTCCGTCAAAACAACGGAACGGACGAAAAACGGACGTTAGCGCATGATCCGTTTACCATCCGATCCGCTAACGTCAGTTTTTCATCAAAATATGTAAAAAAAAAAAAAGTTCTAAAAAAAACGGATGAAAAAACGGATGAAAAAACTGATGAAAAACGGACGTCAACGGACGGAAAACGGAACGGAAACGGATGTAAACGGACGAAAAATAGACGAAAAACGGATGAAAAAACGAATCAACTGAAGGGGAAAAAAATGATCTAAAAAACTGAACGTGTGAAAGAGCCCTTAATTAGTACATTAGGACAACATAAAAAATAGCCACATGTCCAAATCTAGAAGCCACTTCATTGAGTGAATTAAGAGAATTGTATAAATGATGTGCCTAGCATTGAGTTTGAGAGTCAGAAAATAGTTGGTCTCATCAAAAAAATTACTTTGTAGTACTGCTGAAAAAATAATCATAGTTAAAACTAAGAAAGGATATTAACCATGCAAATGGCGCAAAAAACAGTGGCAGCCTGTGCCTTGTAGATAGCCTATAGCAGTGATGGCGAACCTTGGCAACCCAGATGTTTTGGAACTACATTTCTCATGATGCTCATGCACTCTGCAGTGTAGTTAATCATCATGGGAAATTTAGTTCCAAAAAATCAGGGGTGCCAAGGTTCACCATCACTGGCCTATACAGTAAAACCTTGGTTTGAGAGCATTTTGCAAGACAAGCAAAATGTTTTAATAAATGTTGCCTTGATATACAAGCAATGTCTTGATATAAGAGTAGCGTCATGTCACAACTGAGTAAAAAAGGAAGAGAGGAGCCTCGAAGTGTAGCAATATGGTTACATTTAATGAAGGTACAACATTTAGCAACTTATTGCTACACTTAGCGGTGCCTAGCATTTTTTTTACAGGGTAAAAAAAATGCTTTGATATACAAGTGCTGTGGATTACAAGCATGTTTCTGGAACGAATTATGCTCGCAAACCAAGGTTTTACGGTAGTAACAATTGTACAATAAATCCTTCATGCTATTGTGTATGTATTTTAGTCCTTTTCAGCATGTACAAAAAAAGCTGCAAAACATACATTTTAGTAAATAGTTCAAGAAAAAAAACCTGCAGTAAAAAAAAAAGGCACATTTCATGATGTCTGTCTGTCTGTCTGTCTGTCTGTCTGTCTGTCTGTCTGTCTGTCTGTCTATCTATCTATCTATCTATTCATTTCTATTTATTCATTTTATTTCTAAGAACATATCATGTAAACAAAGAAAAATACACAAAGTGCTCATGTGCGTTGCTACAATACTATTAGGGGGTTATTTACTAAAGGCAAATCCACTTTGCACTACAAGTGCACCTGGAAGTGCAGTCGCCTTAGATCTGAGGGGAAGCTCTGCTGATTTTATCATCCAATCATGTAAAGGCAAAAATGCTGTTTTTTATTTTCCTTGCATGTCCCCTTCAGATCTATAGTGACTCCACTTCCAAGTGCACTTGTAGTGCAAAGTGGATTTGCTTTTTGTAAATCAACTCCATGTCATTACACCATTAATAACCATTAATAACATCACAACCACTTACCTGATGGAATCCACCAGAGAAAATAAAAATCGTCAGTAGCACTAATGTATTATAATAAGCCATGCTAATTGTGGCTTCCTTGGTACGGTGCTAGACAAATACGCCAAGCAATGAGCTGAAGAATCTATACTAGAAAGACGAGTAGGTGCAAATCAGAACCTATATAATGCCAAACCTGCTGATTCAGATTATTGACTTGGTAAACAATAAGAAAATAATTAACTCATCCATGGCTGAGAAGCATTAGCTACATGAGGACATTCATCTAGGTTGCACATTTTCTCCCCTATTGTCAGCTAAGCATGGCAGTAGCTTGTAGACCATAATATATATATATATATATATATATATATATATATATATATATATATATATATATATATATATATATATATATAATATAATTATTTTCAATTCAAATCTTCCTGTTGACTTCCTTGCCAAAAGTGCTAATTGTCTAACTGGCGTGATGACCTGCTGGCTTTAAAGTAGAACTGAAGGCAAAACTTTCTTCATAATGGATAGAGTATGGAAGAACATTAACCTCTGACAGGTTTTTTGTTTTTTTTGCTATCTGTGTCCCATTGGGGCGATTTTCCTTCACTGTCCTGTTCCTGTCTCATAGTGAAAATTAGAAGTGGGTTAGATTAGGTTTCCCCTGATTCCTGTTGCAGTGACAATCCAATATTTGGGATTTTCTTTCCCTTTCACTCTATTTCTAATAGGACAAAAAGGTATAGGGAATCCTCATAACCCACAGGAGCACAAGCAGTAATAAAAATCTGACAGGTGTTGTAATCCCTCTCCACTCGCTCTGCTGTTTAACTAATTAGCCACTAGGATTTCTTTTACATGAAAGCTGACCGCTGGATTAAAAGAATGATTCCAAGGTGATAGCTAAACCCGCAGGCATCATTCTGGTATAACCATTCAAAGTAGAGCAACATACTAGTACGTTGCTGGTCCTTGTTGGACTTAAATTGTAAACTTTTTTTTATGCAGCCTATTGGCTGAACGAAAAAAAGAGATTGATCGGTGGGTATGCCCACCATTAGAATAACTCCCTTCATCCACCCACTTCTAATGATGGGCATACATGCACCATTTATATATGCCGAAGCATGGGGGCATCCTCCTGCAAAAAAGTTATGCCACGTACACATGGCAGACTTTTCCACGGGCAAGCCTCTCTTGGAAACTTGACCGAATGTACACGGCATTAGGAGCAAAATCGCTCCTTCGCCCCTGCTGCCCCCATGCTTCGGCATATTCGCTCTTTTTTGTTTAACTGTGGTGGTGAAATCAGCTCCTGCAGTGTTGGAGTCATGACTTTACGTATCATGAGAGCAAACGCTGTTGCTGTCAAGATAAATAAATCCACGCTGCAGCTGAATGGCGCACCTGAAAACAAAAAAATGGTTAACAATAAAACACATTAAACAGTAAAGTATAACAAAATTACATACCTGAAAAGCAAGCATGATAAAACATAACAATAAAACATAAATAGAATACAGTAAAAAAGAGCAGAACAATAAAGAGAGAGAGAGAGAGAGTTTTTTTTTGTAACTGTAACAACTGTAACGGTTCTGGTCTCTCAAAATGCGATGGCATCTTGGGAGACCCTGTGTAAGTGTGTCCTAGTCTGTGAAAACCAGGATTGTCAGAATAGCGTAGACAATAATAACGGGTGTCACGCCTATATCCGCGCTTGCTACAGACACAACATCTTCTTTGGGGGGCTCCTTGGGTAGTGGTACTCTTGAGGACATATGGAAAATGCCTCTCATGCAGCCGGCTTACAGCAATTGGTTGGGAATGGTGAGGTGCAGAACCACCTGGATACAGGAAGTCTGTGACAATCTCTTCCTGGAATTCAAGGATGGATAAAGTCCGTCCTGAAGCCAATTGAAATAAGTAAACAGACACTTTTTTGTACCAGCGCCTGGCCTTACGGGCAATTAAGTACGGTGCCAACAACTCGTCGATGAGGTCCACCCCTCCTATATTTTGGATATATTCGTGGACACAGAGGGGTTTTTCCACAACAACAGTCCCGTACGAATTTGGATTGTCATGAAGGGTGGCAAGAACGAAAACATTCTTATTATCCCTCCACAGCGAGTAAATTATTACACTTCTGCAGGCTCTCTCCCCCAGCCTAAGACGGGAATCTACAAGCCCTTGGTGAAAGCTCCGGCGATTAGGTCGCATGGTGCCACATGTGCCAATCTGATGATCAAACAAGTGACTAAAAAGTGTCACCCTTGTGTAATAACTGTCCACATACAAGTGGTACCCCTTTCCGAATAAGGGTGACACCAAGTTCGACACTATCTTGCCAGCGCTCCCTATGTAATCTGGGCAGTCCTTCGGCTTTATCTGACTATCTTTTCCCTCATAAACCATAAAGCTCCATACAAAGCCTGTTGCCCTGTCACAGAACTTATAGAGCTTGACCCCGTATCTGGCACGCTGCCTTGCTGGGAAGTACTGTTACTGTTTAAAAGACAAGCAGACAGAAAATGTAATTAGGGACTCATCAACGCAGACAACTTGGTTGGGAGTAAACTAGGCTGCAAAATGTTTGTTGAAGTGGTTTATGAGGGGGTGAATTTTGTAGAGCCGATCAAATTCAGGGTCTCCACGAGGACAACAAAGTTCATTGTCATTGAAGTGCATGAACCGCAAGATCTGCTCGTTGCGTGCCCTGGACATGGAGGCAGAGAACACAGGCATATGGTCAATTGGGCATGTGGACCAATAGGCGCGCAACTTCATGAATTTATGTATGCCCATGCTGGGGGAAAGGCCCAGAAAGATCTTAAATTCGGAAACCATAATTGGTTTCCAATTACTGGCAAGGTAAGGCAACTGGGGATTAGTGGCGATGAATTGACCAGCATATAAATGACTCTGGTCCACAATAGATCTATAGAGATCTTCCGTGAAAAACAGCGAATAATAATCAAGTGGTGTAAAATCAGCTGTTTCCACCTGAATACTGGGTTGGCTGGGGAATGGGGGAAGTACAGGTGCTGACTAAGTGGTGGGGACCCTGGCGCTATATAAAAACCTGACTGGGAACCTAAATAACTAAATAACTAACTAGCTAACCAGCATCACCAGTGACACTTATACAGTGATCACTGGTGAAAGGGTTAACTCTAGGGGCAATCAGGGGGTTAAAACCTTTATTAGATAATATATGGGGGTACCTGACGCTATAAAAACCTAAAAAAAACTGGCTACCGAGCGGCACCAGCAACACTACTACAGCGATCAGAAAAACGATCGTTTAGTGACACTGGCAATAGGGGGTGAAAGGGTTACCTAGGGGGCGATCAAGGGGTTAAACCTTTATTGGGGGGGGGGTAGGAGGCTACCCTGGACCTTAAGGGGCCTAAAGCTAACTGCCCTAATACTTTTTACTGTCACAAATGACCAGAGCTTTTTTTCTCAGAAAATAGGTGCAGGAACTCAACCATGACCCCGTTTAGATTTCACAAACAGTAGAAGGGTCTTAAAGGGGCATTAAATACCAGAATTGCATTACCTACAAAGTGTAGAGTTCAGGGGGTCACACACAGAGTGCAGAGCTGTCACTTGTAAACACAGAAACCAGACTTCTGTGTTTACAAGTGATTGTGGTGAGCAGGCACCAAAGGGTCTGACCCAGAGGTGGTGGAACTCAGTTCCCCCAAGTTCCCCCAGAAAAAAAGCCCTGCAAATGACACTGATTGCAGTAATCAGTAATAAAATGACCACTGCAAACGGTGACACTGTGACTGGGGGTAATCTGGAGGTGACTTGGGGGGTGAAAGTGTGCCTATGTGTGCTGGTGTCAGTGTAGTGTTGGTGCAACTTACTGTGGATGTCTTCTCTCCTCGAGCTCTGGTCAAAAAGACCGCCTTGAGGAGAGTGACATCACTTCCTCCTGCCTGTGTTTACATTACACAGGCAGGGAAAGCATCCGATTCACCGGGAGTGATCGCGAAGGGGTGGCCAAAATGAATGGCCGCCCCCTCATCCCAGATCACTCCTGGAGCCAAACGGACCGCCGCATGTACCGGGGCAGGAAGGCAGGCACGTACAGGTATGTGGTTATGCCTGTACGTGCCATTCTGCTGACGTATATGTACATGCGGTGGTCCTGAAGTAGTTAAAGAGTAACTCCACTATTGTTGAGCAAAAAACATTCCCCTCTGGGTGATATATGTACAGTACAAGGATTTTAACAAACGTTGTTGCACATTCCTACCTTTTGTTATTCCTGAAGAATTCTGAAGAAATCCTTCTGTGTTTGTCGTGCCCGTGTGGGAAAGTGAGTCTAATGGGAGTAGTGTCATAATTATCAATCAGCTGTGCACCTGCAGGACAGTAATGAGGAAAATGAAATTGAAGGGTCTACATGCCTTTAGACGTGTTCCTTTTGGGAATATCTCACCAAAAATTAAGTTTTTGAATATCTATTATAGCAAAAAGTAAAAAGACATGAGATTTTAAAGTGAAAGTTCAGCATAAAACTACTATCTCTAAATCTACTTGTCTACTTGCAGTCGCAATCTAAGACTAACATATCTAGCCCTGTAAAGCAAAAATCGCTATACATACTTTTTCTGAAGCCGTTTCGGTCCGTTCTCCAGTGGCGGAAGCTCTGTGCAGAAGATAGCCGACAACACATGGGAAATTCCTGGGAAGTGATGTCAACTATAAAGCTACTATGGAGCTTCTGTTGTGGGCTGCCTCTTCTGCACCTGCCTACACAGAGAAGCTGCTGCTGACAGCCCAGCGTGGGACTGAAGCTGATTCAGAAAATGCATGTACAGTGATTTTTGCTTTACAGGGCTAGACAGATTAGTCTTATGCCGCGTACACACGGTCGTTTTTTGCGATGAAAAAAAAACGACGTTTTCTGTGAAGTAAAAAACGACGTTTTTGAAACGTCACTTTTCAAAGACAATTTTGCATACACACCATCGTTTTTTCACAAAAAGCAAGGTTACGTTCACCACTCTTTTCCATTGAAGCTCGCTTCATAACTAGCTTCTGGGCATGCGCGGGTTGAAAAACGTCGTTTTGAAAGACGTTTTTGCTACACACGGTGACTTTTTGTGAAACAAAAAACGACGTTTTAAAAAACGACACAAAAAATTCAAGCATGTTGGAATTTTTTTTTGGTCGTTTTTTTTTAAGACAAAAAACGACGTTTTGCCCACACACGATCAATTTAAATGACGTTTTAAAAAACGTCGTTTTTTTTCATCGCAAAAAACGACCGTGTGTACGCGGCATTAGATTAAGGCCATACCTCCAAACATTTGAGATGGAAATGATTGACACCTACTAGCAAACGTATGTAAGTATAGGACATGCCCCTATATGCATTCTTTATTTTATTTTCACCTGTTGATCTGGCCAGTAAGTCTGTCGTTTTTTTAATCGAACAAGCTGTCTTGCATATGTAGCAATCCGAGGATTAAGAAACTGAAAATTTAATTCAAATACTTACCATAATTTTCCTTTCCTGACAAGCTCGATGGCAACACAGCTGGGTATAAGCCCCACCCCCCATGCCTCCAGGACTTGACTCATATAAATTTGAGCCCACCTACAGACTTTGTGTTCTGTAACTAGTCCTACCAAGCTGGGTGGGATCTGTGCTGCCATGGAGCTCATCAGGAAAGGGAAATGATGGTAAGTATTTTAATTAAATTTTCCATTTTCCTGAGTGCTCCATGTCAGTACAGCTGGGAACTAACTAGCCACAACAGGGGAGGGATAATGCTACACACTCCTCAATTCTGACTAAAGAAAAAACATAAGCCAACTGTCATTAAGCCATGAATATGAATATTTTGGTGCCCACGTAGCTCCCTTGCAGATAGTTTCAGACACTTGGCACTTACACATAGACCTAAATCAAGCCATGCCTGCAGACATTTCAGAATAGACTTCTGAATCCAGTGTAAAATCTTGATCAGCTATAATACTGGGAATTTATGCCATATTCTATTATAGGCACGGTTAGCACTGTCCTTTCTTGTTTTTGTAAGAGTATTCACAATCTACACAGAGAATTCAAAATCCATTAGCCTCTGCCTCTCCAGACCCAGGCCATCAGCTTGAGCCTGTCGGATGCTGGATAAATTGGACTTTGGAGAAGATTTCATCTTAGGCCGCGTACACACGATCGAATTTGTCCGCTGAAAACGGTCCGATGGACCGTTTCAGCAGACAAATCCGATCGTGTGTACGGGCTAGCGGACAGGTTTGTCCATCGGACAAATTTCAAAGCATGCTTTGAAATTTGTCCGCTACAAACCTGTCCGTCGGATATGTCCGCTGGTTAGTACGGGAAACCAGCGGACATATCCTCCCGCACATGCGTCGTATCCTGTGAATGGATCCGACGCATGCGCGCGGAAGTGTTTACTTCCTGGTGCGTGACGTAGCGGTGACGTGGCGGCGTCAACGTCACCGCCGCGTCACCACGCTGTCTGCCGGCGGGGATTTTGATCCGATGGTGTGTACACGCCATCGGACCGAAATCCGATGAGACATGTCCGCTCTAAACTGCCTGTCGGACAAGTTTGAGCGGACATATCTCATCGTGTGTACGAGGCCTAACAGGCAGAGGGAGTCAATCCTTGAAATTCATAAGGATGAGCAGAGGGCACTAAGACCCCTTCGGCCAATCTGGGATCATCACCAGAACTGTCACCTTCCCCAGCTGGAAGCTGAGAATCAGAGGAAGCAGCAGAAAGGCATAAGCTATCTTGGAGATCCACACTGCGGTTAGCTTCTCCACCCCAATTGCTTGCGGATTCTGGGCCCTGGAATGGAACTTTAGCAACTTGGTGTTGACTGGGTATGTGAGTAGGTCTACCTCTGGAAGAAAAATACCAAGACTCGCAGTAGTCTGGACAATTCATTGTCGGTCAGACTTGTCCTGGACAAATAGTTTGCCTGAAGATTCTTCTGACCAGGAACATGGGCCGCAGATAGCTGCAGAAGATTGACTTGGGCAGATTCTAGAATTGGAGAAACCTTCTTCAGAAGGGAGAGACTGAGCCTTGTTTCCAGATGTAGGCCACAGTCGTTGCGCTGTCCAACTTTAGCAGGACAGGCTTACCCCAGATGAGGTGACTGAAGACTAAGAGCCTGAAATGCTGCTCTCAACTTCAGGACGTAGGACCAGAGCTGTATCCGGGCCTAGGCCAACAAGGCCCAGGCCTAGGGCAGCACTTTGCAGGGGGGCAGCACGAAAAGAGTCCCCGCCGGCTTGTGCTACACTGTTAGGAAAATAAGTCTAGCGCTTCCAATTTTGACTGTTTTGTCATCCTGGACCACAAACCCTCCTCACTGTGCTATATGTTTCTGCTGCACCATCTACTTAAAGTAGAACTATAGGCAACACTTTTACCATCCCTGTCCCATTGCAAAGATTTCCCTTTACTTCCTGCTCTATGGGCAACCAGAAAGTAAGAGGAAATCAAAGTAAATTAAAGTAATTCATTGCCCCCCCCCCCCAGGCCCTCAGAACTAGTGTCCTTACTTGAAAATTTCAGGGCGGGTCTTAAACACAGGGTGTGGCCGTGACAGGAAGGGTGGGTCATATTTAAATTAGGGGGTGCACGAGTTTAGTCAGGCCTAGGGCAGCACAAAACCTAAATACACCTCTGCGAAGGACCCTTGAAAAGACCATTGGCCCTGAGCCCTATTGCTCTTGAAGAAGGACTCCCCTACTACTTTGCTGATGTCTGACTGTACCACCAGCAACTAGGTCGTCAGAAGGGAATGCCATTGCATATGATTTCATTTATTTTCTTCATCCACAAGTTTAGGCCCCTGGTCCAGAAACCCGACTTGAACAGGAGTGAGAGTTAAACTGAGCCTACCTGAGCTTCTGAAGCGAGGCGATTTCTATGGCTCAATCTGAGACGTGAAGGATGAAAGATCTCGAAATATGCCCTAAAATGCTTGCCTTAAGGGACCACGTGTCAATGACCAAAGCTGTTCCTATGTCCACAGAGAAGCCACAAAGTGCCTATAAGGCACAATCCCAAAATACCAGAAAGCATCCTGACATGGAACTCTTTACCGACTTCTTGGCTTACGCGTTGGCTTCCCAGTTTCACTTGGACTGCCATCCAAAAATGCAGAAGCTAACCTCGCTGGAGTAAGAGTGAGTGTGGAAACTGACTCTTGAGCTTTTCAGTCTCCTTTAACTCACCAGGCATTCATCTTGAGGTAGGAAGCCAAACTGACCACTATTACATTCAGGCGTGACTTTCTATTGTCAAGAAAAAAAAGCAGTTTTGTCCTTGAAGACCACCACATCTTCTGATGGTATGGTCATGTATCTGGCCAATCCCACAAGGGACATACACTGACCAGAGAGGTGATCCCAACCCCTTGACATTCTTTAGTTTAAAAGGGCATAACTTTGACATTCTGCTGTGACAACATACTCTAATCTTGTAGAATGAGCACTTGATTCATCCAACATAAGGGAATTGATAAACTGTCCTGTGGAGGTATTTAAAATACTTCCAAAGCTTCACTTCTATTTAAAGGCATTTCACCAACCTTACCAATCTGGACAAAGGTCGTCACATTTTCCTGTTCAGAAGAGACTAAAGAGGAATGATTGGCTTGAGAAGGCCCTGCATAAAAGACTGGATATTGCCAAAATCGATGGCCCTTGCAAAAGATGAATTGAGCAATTAATTTAGAGTGTCTTAACCACATGCTTAATTGTGACAACCCTTTTACCATCATCGTAATCACAGCATGCCTGAACAAAGTAGTTATCACATGTTCATTCACCTCTGCTTGGGATGAAGCTGACAAGTGTTAATTTGCCTGAGGAGGTTATGAGACTACTCATTGTCACCATATATGACCCCTTCACAGAGTGAGTGGAAGAAACTCCTTCAGAATGTGTTCAATGATGTGACAACCTGGCAGGTGTGGACACCTTTATCCCTGGCTGCTTGAACCAGCAGGGCTTATACTGTAATGCTCATCTGTCTTCTTTTTGGAAGAGCCCGAAAAAGATGGTTTGCCTGGAAGGCTAGGAGACTGCTCACTGATATTAAGAATAAATAACCCTTTCACAGGGTGAGTGGAAACACGTCTTTAGAGCAGTGGTCATCAACCCTGTCCTCAGGGCTCACTAAGGCTGGGTTCACACTTGTCCTACAAACGCTCGGACATTGGGAGCTCATGTCGCATGACATGTGAAAATCAATGTTTCCCTATGAGAGCTGTCTTAACTGATCCGACACAAGTCTGTCCGACTTTGAAAACGCTCCCTGTACTACTTTGGTCCGACATTCATCCTACTTCAGCCCATTGAATATCATTGAAGTTGGACCAAAGTAGGAGCCTTGTCCTTATCAGACATCCGACATGTGATTACAGCAGCAGTAAAAGGAATTTATCTCACTCTGGGATTGTTTTGATTGGTCAAAGAACAAGTCAGACTATCACAAAGTTGGTTCAAAGTAGTATCCTGTTCATGAAAGTAGGATGGATGTAGGACCAATGTAGGATCAATGAAGGACCAATGTAGGACAGATGTCGCAGAGCAAAGTAGGATGAAGGTTGTACTGCTGTCGTGTAGTATAGTGTGAACCCAGCCTCAGGCTGGGTTCACACTACACTACACGACTTTCATCCTACTTTGCTCTGCGACATTTGTCCTACATTGATCCTACATTGGTCCTACATCTATCCTACTTTCATGAACAGGATACTACTTTGGTCCTACTTTGTGATAGACTGACTTGTTCTTTGACCAATCAAAACAATCCCAGTGTGAGATAAATTCCTTTTACTGGTGTTGTAATCACATGTCAGATGGCAAAAGTCGGATGGTTAGGACAAGGCTCCTACTTTGGTCCTACTTCAATAATATTCAATGGGCTGAAGTAGGATCGATGTAGGACCAAAGTAGTACAGGAAGTAGTTTCAAAGTCGGACCGACTTGTGTAGGACCAGTTAAGACAGCTCTCATAGGGAAACATTGATTTTCACACATCATGCTACATGAGCTCCCAATGTAGGAGCGTTGTCGGAACAAGTGTGAACCCAGCCTCAGGCTGGGTTCACACTATACTAAACGACAGCAGTACTACTTTCATCCTACTTTGCTCTGCGACACTTGTCCTTCATTTGTCCTACATTGATCCTACATTGGTCCTACATCCATCCGACTTTCATGAACAGTATACTACTTTTTTTTATTTTTATTTTTTTATTTTTCACCAAAAAGGCCAGTCCTCGCGGACCCGCAACATATACATATAACAGTCGAGATAACAGTTCTCGTATACAGGTACAATGATACATGTAAAACTATAGTCACAGACACTGTATATATTCGTAGCAGTAGAATGTAACTAGGACCCGAAGACGGCGTGACTTTCAAGGCAGAGGGTAGCAATACGTGACACAGTGGCGGGGCCCGATCGGTCCAGCCTCCAGGTCTGTTTTCCATTTTCAGAGCAAGAAGAAATAGAATAGAGGTAAAGAGCAATATAGAATGGAGCAGAGAGAGGCATAGTAGAAGGTAGGTGGGGGGGTGGGGGGGGGTGGTGGGGCTGCACAAGCAAGGTTAATACAAAGCGCCCTAAAAGGGCGTAGGGTGTTCCTATTCTGATCTCAGATAGACAGCTTGCCAGGAAGAACAGGTTTTAGACCTGTGGCTGGGTGGGCGCATGGCAGTCGGTCTCTCTGAGCTTCTGTCCTTCATCTGAGTATTTGAAAAAGTTGTATGACTGCCATGTCTCAGAGTATGTCTCCTGGCGCTGTTGGCTGGAGAGGATCAAGTCTTCCATTCGACTGATCTCGTCTACCCTATTCAGCCAAAGAGCAATAGTCGGAGGGTGAGGGGACTTCCAGCGGAGAGGCACGCAGGCCCTGGCTGCGTCCAAAAGGTGGCGTACCACCGATTTTTTGTAAGTTCCAGGTGGTATAATAGTTGCCTGTAGGAGAAAGTAAGCCGGGTCGTCTGGTACTACGTACCCTGTAAACTTTTGGGTAATCCTGCGCACCTCTCCCCAGAAGCCCCTGACCCGCGGGCAGGACCAAAACACATGAAGCAGAGTACCCTTGTCTTGTTGGCATCTCCAGCAGGTGTCGGTAGTGTTGAGGAATAGTTTATTCAGGAGATCCGGTGTTCTGTACCAGCGAGTGAGAACCTTGTAGTTTGTCTCCTGAGTTTTCGCGCATAGAGATGAACTATGTGCGAAGCGCAGTATGGTCTGTCTGTCAGTGGGCGAGAACTGTGTGTTTAAGTCTCTTTCCCATTTTGTCAGAGCCGGTATCTGATAGTCCCCAGGGGGGGCGATCAGCATAGCATATAGAAGGGACAGGGCGTGTGGGAGCACTCCCGTCCCTCCGCATAGCTCCTCCAACTCTGTCAATGGTACCTGTCTGGTCGGGGGGGCCGGGATGGAGCTCAAGAAATGAGTCAACTGGTTTGCCCTTAGAAAGTCAAGGCAGTAGTCGCCTCCTGGGTCTGTCAATTCAGATGCTGATTTCCACTGTCCCCCTGAGCTAAAGTGTGATGCCTGATAGAGGCCCACCTTCCCGAGGTCCAAGAACTTCCTATCTTGTAAGCCTGGTTCAAATAGTGGGTGTCCAATGATGGGTCTAAGGGGGGAGTCTCTGGAGGTCAGGGAGAGCCGGTCAAAAAGATCCGAGCATACCCTAATCGGGGTCCCTACGAGAGGGTGGCGTTTAATCAACAGAGGGAGCGAGGCTGAACACCACGGGGCGCGGTGTAGGGGAATCTCGGTCTGGCCCTGTTTGACCTGTGTCCATAACTTATTGTGTCCATGTCGGCACCAGTCAATTAATCTAACCAGGTGTGTTGAGCGATAATATGTCCGGATGTCTGGTAGGGCTAGGCCCCCTTGTAGTTTGGGGAGGGAGAGGACCTTTCTGCATATCCGCGACCTTTTCCCCGCCCAGAGGAAGTGATTGAACGCGGAGTGAACCTGTCTAAAGTAGCTTCCCGGGATGGAGATCGGGAGGGCCTGTAGGAGGTACAGGAACTTGGGCAGTATTGTCATCTTTAAAATGTTGTATCTGCCCACCCAAGAATGTAGTCCTCCAGTCCACTGAGTTAATAGTCTCCGAACTTCTGTCAAGAGGGGGGGGAAATTTAACTGGAATAGACGTGTAAGTGTAGGGGGGATGTATGTCCCTAAGTATTTCAGTGCTACTGCCGTCCATTTTAGGTTGAACCCGACTTTAAGCTGGGCTAGCTGTCGCTGTGGGATCCCTATGCCCATGGCCTCTGACTTTGTGAAGTTAATTTTTAAATTGAAGAGTCTACCGTAAGTTTCAAATTCCTGGAACAGGGCCGGGAGGGAGGTATCAGGTTCCGTAAGGGTGAAAAGCAGGTCATCTGCATATGCGGAGACTTTGTAGTGAGCCTTTGTAGTGAGAATACCTTTAATGTCGGGGTTTATCCGCACATGGCACAGGAAAGGCTCCAGTGACAGTGCGAACAGGAGGGGCGACAGGGGGCAGCCCTGTCTCGTCCCGTTGGTTATTGGGAATGAATCTGACAGTACCCCATTGGCCCTCACCCTGGCCGTCGGTCCGTCGTAGACTGCTGTTACCCAATTCCTCATCCTGTCTCCCAGGCCTATGTATTCCAAAGTAGACATCATAAACTGCCAGTCTACCCGGTCAAATGCCTTTTCGGCATCCGTCCCTACAAACAGGCTAGGGGTCTTACTGGAGGAAACTATGTGTAGGAGGTTGAGCACTTTAATAGTGTTGTCCCGGGCCTCTCTGGTGGGCACGAAGCCTACCTGTTATAGGTGTATCAGAGACAGGAGATGTCTCTGGAGTCTAGATGCCAGGATTTTAGTAAACAGTTTGAGGTCTGTGTTAAGGAGGGAAATGGGACGGTAACTACCGAAGAGAGCTGGGTCTTTATCGGGTTTCAAAATCACAGATATTTGGGCTTGTAATGTGGTGGTGTGGAAGGATGTCCCCGAGCCTAGTTCGTTGAACAGCTTCACCATATGCTGTCCCACGGATGGCAGCACCGCTTTGTAGTATGCTATGGTGAGGCCATCAGGGCCTGGGGCCTTGCCCGGTTTGACGCCTTTTAGTGCGAGCTGGATTTCTGATAGTGTAATGGGAGCCTCTAAACTATCCTGGTCTTCAGTGGAAAGGGAGGGCATAAGGGATGCGGCAATATAGTCCCGTAACGAGTCTCGGGGGGCGGGGGGCTTGGCCAAATTATACAGGGAGCTGTAAAATTGTCTAAATGCACGTGAAATCTGCTGTGGAGTGGACTGTTTCTGCCCTCTTGAGGATTGTACGTGCGGGATATATGAGGCCAGGCGACGCGAGCGCAGTGCGTTAGCCAACAGCTTGCCGCATTTATTGCCCGATTCGTAAGTGTAGCGTCGACAGGTCTGAAGTGCCGCTTTGGTCCCGGATCGCATCCAGTTGTCCGTGTGGGATAAGGAAGTAGTCAAGTCTTGAATACGTTTGGTGTGGTTTGGAGAAGAAAGTGTAGTCCCTATCTCCAGGGTGCAAGAGGCGCCAGGCGTCTATCAGTTGCATTGTATTTAGGGTAGTGTCAATTCGTTTCCGCATGTCTCGGGTTAGGGAAGTCTTCCCGGTGGACGTGTCTTCAGTCGGGATCAGGGATATATTCAGGTCTCCCCCTAGTATCAGATGGCCCTCCATGAAACGTCGGAGCTGTGTCAGGGTTTTCTTAAGGAAAACGTCCTGTTGGGCATTGGGGGCATAGAGGTTGGCCAATGTCACCGTCCTATCTCCCACCCTGCCCTTCAAAAAGAGATAGCGTCCCTCATTGTCTGCCAGGGTGTCCAGGGGAGTCCAGGGCACCCCCGCAGAGATAAGGATAGAGACCCCTCTAGACTTAGCCTCTGTGTATTGGGAGTGATGTGTCGTGGGGTAAAACCTGTTTTTCAGAAGCGGTAGGTTAGACTTCTTAAAATGTGTCTCCTGAAGGAGTACCACGTCAGCTCTCATGCGACGCATGTCTTGCAGTAGCATGCGCCTTTTTTCGGGGGTGTTAAGGCCCTTGACGTTAAAGGATACTACCGTAAGCAGGTCCATGCTCGTGCAGTGGTGGGGAGGAGGGGGGGGGGGTGAGCGGATGTGTCAGAGTGGGGGGTGACGTTCGTCTCCCCGCAGTAACGCAGGGTGGCGGGCCAGAGAAGGAGGGGAGGGTGAGGTGTGGGGGGGGAGGTGGGGGGGGGTTGATGGAGTAGGAAGAGAAGGGGAGGTATAGATAGAGAAAGAGTTCAAAGGGTAGGCTCCAGGTGGGGCCTCCAAGAAGCTTCTACTAAGATAGCTAAATCAGATATAAGCACTCTCTGGGATATTCCCAGGAATCGAGCGCAACCCTAATTGGGGGATATGGGCTAGAAAGGGGAGGGCAACGAGCCCCCGGCCCTCTCCACCCAGCCCCGGCCAAACACTGTATAACGTAAAATATCACATATTAACTTAACATAAACCGGTGCATTGCCATAAAATGAGATTTGCAATGGAATGAGATGGTCCGCCTCCATCCCATTCTATTGGCTCACTCATGTCACGTGACATATTTAAACGTCAAGTATTGACGCAAACATCAGTCACAGCTAGGCTATCATAGGGAGAGGATCTCCTCTCCCTGTGATAGCCCGATAGCGCTGTCAGCAGCGTGCCTCCCGCCAGCGCTAAGTACACCCTGCGCCCGCAGCTCTACTCCCCGCACACCGCGCCCGCAGCTCTTCCCCGTCCTCCGCGCCCGCAGCTCTACTCCCCCGTTAAGAATCAGGGAACGGGGAGAGTCTACGCTATTAGCGTAGACCTAGCGTTGGCTACGTTAGTAGCGTAAACCTGCGCATGCGCAGTATTTACAACACCAGCCCACATAACCTGGAGCAGCTGCAGCTCGTGAGTGACCACTGCAGTCACCCACAAAATCATAGGAGGGGGGTCATAGCCTCGTATTCTATACTGAAGGAGGGGGGGAATGCTGGGACTTGTAGTTCTCTATACTAGGGGGGGGGGCTGGGACTTGTAGTTCTCTATACTAGGGGGGGGGACGCTGGGACTTGTAGTTCTCTATACTAGGGGGGGGGGGACGCTGGGACTTGTAGTTCTCTATACTGAAGGAGGGGGGGAATGCTGGGACTTGTAGTACTCTATACTGGAGGAGGGGGGGAATGCTGGGACTTGTAGTTCTCTATACTAGGGGGGGGGGACGCTGGGACTTGTAGTTCTCTATACTAGGGGGGGACGACGCTGGGACTTGTAGTTCTCTATACTGAAGGAGGGGGAATGCTGGGACTTGTAGTACTCTATACTGGAGGAGGGGGGGAATGCTGGGACTTGTAGTACTCTATACTGGAGGAGGGGGGAATGCTGGGACTTGTAGTACTCTATACTGGAGGAGGGGGGGGAATGCTGGGACTTGTAGTACTCTATACTGGAGGAGGGGGGGAATGCTGGGACTTGTAGTTCTCTATACTGGAGGAGGGGGGAATGCTGGGACTTGTAGTACTCTATACTGGAGGAGGGGGGGGATGCTGGGACTTGTAGTACTCTATACTGGAGGAGGGGGGGAATGCTGGGACTTGTAGTTCTCTATACTAGGGGGGGGGACGCTGGGACTTGTAGTTCTCTATACTAGGGGGGGGACGCTGGCACTTGTAGTTCTCTATACTGGAGGAGGGGGGGAATGCTGGGACTTGTAGTTCTCTATACTAGGGGGGGGGGACGCTGGGACTTGTAGTTCTCTAATACTAGGGGGGGGGACGCTGGGACTTGTAGTTCTTTATACTAGGGGGGGGACGCTGGGACTAAAGTCCAGTAGAACAATAGAGGCCTAGCAGGTGACCCACACACCTATTACCTCCACACCGATTCAAGCAATTCTATGATCCCCCCTCCTATGATTTTTGGGGTGACTGCATTCGGACAGCTGTGGCAATTAAAGATGCAGCCAGTGTATAGGAATGCTGTGAGTTGTAGTAAATAAGTAACTAACTGCAGCATCGAGCATTCATGGCAAATTACAGAAAATTAAATAAAGTATGAAATGATGCACAAAAACTGGATCAACATAAATTGTCTGTGTCCTTACGACAAAAATGGGCTGTTTCTTTAAGATTTAATTGTTTTTCCTAAATTTTCTTTATTATATATGGGTGTAGCATCTGTATGGGTGTGACTTACATAAGGGTGGTCACACAGGGGCCCCGTGATAATCTTTTGCCGGGGGGCCCTATGATACACCCCTAAACAAAGTTTTACATTTTTACAAGGGGTAATAGCGGAAAAAACCCCAAAAAATGTGTTACCCCATCTGTTCTGAGTAAGGAAATACCCAATAAGTGGACGTCAAGTGCACTAAAGGGTGAACTACAATGCTCAGAACAGAGGGAGTGCCATTGAGCTTTTGAAAAGTAAATTTGGCCATATGCAATTGCATTTACAAAGCCCCCCGTGGTGCCAGAACAGTGGACACCCTCACATGTGACCCAATTTTGGAAACTACACAATTCATGGAATTTTATAAGGGGTGCAGTGAGAATTGACACCACACTGGCATGTGACGGATCTTTGGAACAGTGGGCTGTGCAAATTAATAATACAATTTTTCATTTTCTAAAAATACTGTTAAAAAAAAACATTAAACACCTGTGTAGTTTTAAGGTTCTCTATACCCCTTGTTCCGTTCCGTGAGGGGTGTAGTCTCCAAAATGGGGTCACATGTGGGTATTTATTGTTTTGCATTTACGTCAGAAGTGCTGTAACGATCAGCCACCCCTGTGCAAATCACCAATTTGACCCTCAAATGTACATGGTGCACTCTCCCTTCTGAGCCTTGTAGTGCGCCCGCAGAGCACTTTGCGTCCACATATGGGGTATCTCAGTACTCAGGAGAAATTGCATTACAAATTTTGGGGTGCTTTTTTGTCTTTCAATACTTGTGAAAATTAAAAGTATGGGGCAACACCAGCATGTGAGTTTTTTTTTTTTTTTTATACACTAACATGCTGGTATAGACCCCAACTTTATCTTTTCTTGAGGGGTAAATGGAGAAATTGCCCCACCAAAATATGTTAGGCAAATTCTCCCAAATACGGAGATACCCCATATGTGGCCCTAAACTGTTGCCTTGAAATAGGACAGGGCTCCAAAGTGAGAGCTCCATTAGCATGAGACCTAAATTAGGGATTTGCATAGGGGTGGACATATAGGTATAATACGCCAGTGATTCCCAAACAGGGTGTCTCCAGCTGTTGCAAAACTCCCAAATACTGGGAGTTCTAGTTTTGCAACAGCTGGAGGCTCCATTTTGGAAACAGTGACGTTCCAGACATTTTCAATTTTTATTGGGGAGGGGGCTGTGTGGGGGTATGTGTATATTTATTGTTTTGTAATTTTTACATTAGTGTAGTGTGGTGTAGTGTTTTTAGGCTACAGTCACAGGGGCGGGGGGGTTCACAGTAGTTGCCCGCTGAGAGTTTGAGCTGAAGCAAAAAACTTGCTGCATCTCAAACTTTCAGAGCGAAACTCAATGTAAGCCCCTGCCCATGTGAGTGTACCCTGTACATTCACATTTGGGGGGGAGGGGAAGGGGGGGTCAAACATCCAGCTGTTGCAAAACTAAAACTCCCAACATGTAGGGTGTATCAGTGAATGCTGGGAATTGTATTTAGTTATGCAACAGCTGGAGGCAGACTACTAAAACTCCCAACATGTGCTTTGGCTGTCTCGGCTTATTGGGAGTTGTACTTTTGAAATAACTGGAGGCACATTGTGTGGGAAACATTGTCTTTTTCCTAACCCTTGTACCTCCAGCTGTGAAAATAAAAAATTCACAGCATGCTCTGACACACCATGCATGCTAGGAGTTGTAGTTTTGCAACAGCTGGAGGCACAAGGGTTGGAAAACATTGAGTTAGGAAACAAACAATGTTTGCCAACCAATGCGCATCCAGTTGTTTCAAAAGTACAACTCCAAGTACGCCGAGACAGCTAAAGGACATGTTGGGAGTTGTAGTTTTGCAACAACTGGAGGGCTACAGCTTGGGAACCACTGTACAGTGGTTTTCAAACTGTAGCCCTTAAGATGTTTCTAAACTACAAATCCCAGCATGCCCAGGCTGTACAGGAAAGCTGTGAATTGTAGTTCTGAAACATCTGAAGAGCCAAATGTTGCAGAACTACAACTCACAGCATTCCTATAAAAGATGGCTGCATCTTTAATTGCCACAGCTGTCCAAATGCAGTCACCCCAAAAATCATAGGAGGGGGGATCATAGAATTGCTTGAATCGGTGTGGAGGTAATAGGTGTGTGGGTCACCTGCTAGGCCTCTATTGTTCTACTGGACTTTAGTCCCAGCGTCCCCCCCCTAGTATAAAGAACTACAAGTCCCAGCGTCCCCCCCCCTAGTATTAGAGAACTACAAGTCCCAGCGTCCCCCCCTAGTATAGAGAACTACAAGTCCCAGCATTCCCCCCCTCCTCCAGTATAGAGTACTACAAGTCCCAGCATTCCCCCCTCCTCCAGTATAGAGTACTACAAGTCCCAGCGTCCCCCCCCTAGTATAGAGAACTACAAGTCCCAGCGTCCCCCCCCCTAGTATAGAGAACTACAAGTCCCAGCGTCCCCCCCCTAGTATAGAGAACTACAAGTCCCAGCATTCCCCCCTCCTCCAGTATAGAGTACTACAAGTCCCAGCATTCCCCCCCCCCCTCCTCCAGTATAGAGTACTACAAGTCCCAGCATTCCCCCCCTCCTCCAGTATAGAGTACTACAAGTCCCAGCATTCCCCCCTCCTTCAGTATAGAGAACTACAAGTCCCAGCGCCCCCCCCCCTAGTATAGAGAACTACAAGTCCCAGCGTCCGTCCCCCCTAGTATAGAGAACTACAAGTCCCAGCGTCCCCCCCTAGTATAGAGAACTACAAGTCCCAGCATTCCCCCCCTCCTTCAGTATAGAATACGAGGCTATGACCCCCCCTCCTATGATTTTGTGGGTGACTGCAGTGGTCACTCACGAGCTGCAGCTGCTCCAGGTTATGTGGGCTGGTGTTGTAAATACTGCGCATGCGCAGGTTTAGGCTACTAACGTAGCCAACGCTAGGTCTACGCTAATAGCGTAGACTCTCCCCGTTCCCTGATTCTTAACGGGGGAGTAGAGCTGCGGGCGCGGAGGACGGGGAAGAGCTGCGGGCGCGGAGGACGGGGAAGAGCTGCGGGCGCGGGGTGCGGTGAGTAGAGCTGCGGGCGCGGGGTGTACTTAGCGCTGGCGGGAGGCACGCTGCTGACAGCGCTATCGGGCTATCACAGGGAGAGGAGATCCTCTCCCTATGATAGCCCAGCTGTGACTGATGTTTGCGTCAATACTTGACGTTTAAATATGTCACGTGACATGAGTGAGCCAATAGAATGGGATGGAGGCGGACCATCTCATTCCATGGCAAATCTCATTTTATGGCAATGCACCGGCATTATACATCACAGATATCAACAACAGTAAAACCGGTAACCATAGGGACAGTTTAAATTCAAGTACTTAAGTGAGGCAACATGGTGCAGAAAGTGCAAACAAAGTATCCCGGGGTGTTATCAGCCCAGGGCCCCAAACGTAATCTTCCTGAGGTCAAGAGCTGGTCCACCCTCTAGGCCCCAAGCCCCCCACCACCGCCACCTGGCAAGTAACCCACTCCCCCAGACAACTGTCACAGCCGCCCCGACCATAGCGGGTGCAATCAATAAGGGTGACCCCCCGCGTGGGAACATAGCCCCCAACCGGGAACCCCCCACCCCCCCCCACAATACCGGATCACGTGTTCCCCTCCATGCAAGGAAGTGTCAAACCTGAGCTCCATAACCTTAGTTCCGTGTGTCCCGACCATAGCCTCGGCTTGTAGAGAAACTGTAGAATTCACAGTCTCAGTGTCTGCAGGGCCCTCGCAGTGGCTGGGTTGGAGCATCAGGGTATCCTTCTAGTCGGGAGTAAGGGGGGGTCAGCCCGCATCCCCCGTCCAGCCAGGGGAGCACTCTCCGCCGAGCGGTCCCAGAGCCAGGGAGGGGGGGCGAACCCCCAAATCATCCGGGGGGGGATAAAAAAAAAGGGGGGGGGCGTCAGGAACATTTTAACAGGCAATGACCCGGGAGTGGGGCGGCCATGAGCGGTGCGGGCAGGAGATGGAGGGGGGATCACATCTGGCATATGGCAGTCTCCAGGTGTTCCGGTGAGGGGATAGGGCAAGTGTCCGATGGGGGTGTTGTGTGGTAGGGATGGCGAGTAACTAGGGGCAGGAGACCTAAATGTGCGGCCTATGGCCTACTCACGTGCCGCTTCACCCCGGGCTGAATTCCGTCGTCGCCTGCCCCGCTGTGGTCGTGGCACAAAGGGTCCTCTGTAGGCTGGAGCTCCCGAACGACCGGTCTGGCGGGGAAAAAACTGGAGCCAATCCGGTACTTGAATTGGGTCAGAGCCCAGGAAACGAAAGAGGGCTGGCAGGTCTGACGCGGTCTGAAGGGTGAAGGCTCCTGCATCTTTCTGGAAGGTGACTGCCAGTGGGTATCCCCAATGGTACGTGTGCCCTGTTTGCCTGGCTAGCTCCAAGAGAGGTCGCAGCAGTGCCCTACGGCGCAGGGTCGCTCTGGAGAGATCTGGCAGAATACGGATCTGCACCCCGTCTGTCTCAATGTCCCCCAGGTCCCAAGCTCTACGGAGGATGGCCTCTTTCTGGGTGTAGCGGTGCAGGCGGCACACTATATCGCGCGGTCTATCCTGGTCTGTAGGCTTAGGCCCGAGCGCTCTATGCGCTCTGTCTAGCAGGATCACCGCTTCCGGGTCCTCCAGGACATCGCGGAAGATCCTGGTCACTTTGGCCCCAAAATCCTCTGCATCCACCGACTCGGGTACACCGCGGAGCCTCAGATTACAGCGGCGGCTCCTGTCCTCCACATCCTCTAGGTGGAGCTGTAAAGTAATGGCCGCTTCACGATGCTGGTCCCGGGACTGCTCCAGCGCTGCCACCCGATCCGCCAGGGAAGACACGGACTCCTCACCTGAGGCCACCCGGTCGGTAAGTGTGGAGACCTCTCCTCTCACCTCCTGTATGTCCCTTCTATGTGTCTCCTCCAGCTTCAGTATCAGGGCCTCGATGTCCGTTCTGGTGGGCAAGGCCTGAAGCAGGGCCTTAATGTCCGGGTCCATGCCAGCAGGCTCTGATGCTTGAAGGGCAGACATTCCTTCCCGGTGGGGGTCTTCCGGGGGCTCCTGGGCAGATGAAAACCAGTCCTCCGATCCGCTGGGACTCGGCTCCTGCAATTGTGGGCCCTCTGCAGCCTCACGTGCTGGGCCTCGTGTCTCCGGTAGGCCCAGGTCAGAGGGGGTCTCCTGTAAGGTCTTAAAATACTTCTGGATTTCTCCCGTGGCCTTCCCGGATGGGGTGCCTTTCGTTGCTGCTCTGGTCCCGTATCTTTTATTGGGGTTCATGCCGGTTTAAAGGCGTTATTTGGCCGAAATTGGGGGGATCAGGCCGGGAGCTCAGATGGAAAGCAGCTTCACTCAGCCATGTCCAGGCCACGCCCCCCATGAACAGTATACTACTTTGATCCGACTTTGTGATAGTCTGACTTGTTCTTTGACCAATCAAAACAATCCCAGAGTGAGATAAATTCCTTTTACTGTTGTTGTAATCACAATGTCGGATGTCAAAAGTCGGATGGTTAGGACAAGGCTTCTAATTTGGTCCGACTTCAATGATATTCAATGGAGTGAAGTAGGATCAATGTCGGACCAAAGTAGTACAGGGAGCATTTTCAGGCTGGGTTCACACTACACTACATGACTTTCATCCTACTTTGCTCTGCGACATTTGTCCTACATTGATCCTACATTGATCCTACATTGGTCCTACATCCTTCCTACTTTCATGAACAGAATACTACTTTGGTCCTACTTTGTGATAGACTGACTTGTTCTTTGACCAATCAAAACAATCCCAGAGTGAGATAAATTCCTTTTACTGCTGCTGTAATCACATGTCAGATGGCAAAAGTTGGATGGTTAGGACAAGGCTCCTACTTTGGTCCTACTTCAATGATATTCAATGGGCTGAAGTAGGATCAATGTAGGACCAAAGTAGTACAGGGAGCATTTTCAAAGTCGGACCGACTTGTGTAGGACCAGTTAAGACAGCTCTCATAGGGAAACATTGATTTTCACACGTCATGCTACATGAGCTCCCAATGTAGGAGCGTTGTCGGAACAAGTGTGAACCCAGCCTCAAAGTCGGACTGACTTGTGTCGGACCAGTTAAGACGGCTCTCATAGGGAAACATTGATTTTCACACGTCATGCGACATGACAATGTCGGAGCATTTGTAGGACAAGTGTGAACCCAGCCTGACAGGCCATGTTTGCAAGATAACCAAAATAGATCACAGGGGATGTCATTTTCTGCTCAGTGCTTGCAGTATTCTAGTCTGCATCTCCCCAAGGTAATACATAAAACCTGGCTTTATCCATTGTTGCTTGAACAAAGCAGTATTTATGCAGTCATGTCCATCTAGAAATTGTGAAAATGGGTTGTTTCACCTGGTATGGCTAGGCAGAGTCTCATTTCCAGAGCAGATAACCCTTTTAAAGGGTGAGCAGAAACAACTCCTTTAGAGTGTATTGACAATGTGTTTATTGAATGTGACACCCTATTAGGTGTCATCCTTATCCCTGGCTGCTTTAGCCAGTGGGATACATACTGTCATGCCCATCCATGTATTCCTCTTATAGAGTCTGAAGAGGGATGTTTTACTTTAGAAAGCTATGAGACTGCTCCTTGCCAGATAATTCTGGGAATAACTCCTTTAAGTGTATTGCCCGCTTGTTTATTAAATATGACAAACTGTTAGGTATCATCATACTCATCTCTGGTTGCTTAATCAAAGCAAGATTCACACAGGCATGTTCCCCAACATCTTCCTCTTTGGAGAGTCTGAAGAGGCTGATTTTTCTGGGAAGGCTATTAGACTGGTCATTGCCAGAACATATAACCATATAAAAGCAAGACTCATACAGCCATGTCCATCCACGTCTTCTTCTTTGAAGAGCCGGAAGAGGGCTGTTTTGCTCTGAGACTGGTAATTACCAACAGATAACCTTTCCACTGGGTTTTGCATGCCATTTAACACACAAGCACATCAAAATAATTAAATGCAGTAAAATAATTTGCTTAGTAACAAACCCTGAAGCGTAGAGGGAGAATAAGGCTGGGTTCACACTGATTCGACACGACAGTCATCCGACTTTTATCCTACTTTGCTTTGCGACATCAGTTCTACATTGGTCCTAAATCCAATCCAACTTTGATGAACAGCATACTACTTTGATCCAACTTTGTGATAGTCTGACTTGTCTTTTGACCAATCAAAACAATCCCTGTGTGAGATAAATTCCTTTTTCTGCTGCTTTAATCACCATGTCAGATGTCAAAAGTCGGATGGTAAGAACACGGATCCTACTTTGATTCGACTTCAATGATATTCAATGGGATAAAGTAGGATCAAAGTCAGACCAAAGTAATACAGGGAGCATTTTCAGAGTCAGACCGACTTGTGTCGGACCAGTTAAGATGGCTCTCATAGGGAAACATTGATTTTCACACGTCATGCGCCATGAGCTCCCAATGTCGGAGCGTTTGTCGCACCAGTGTGGACCCGGCCTAAAGCCTCCATCTACAGCCCTGATTCACTAGGTGGTTAATGAGCTTAACCTTGCCCTGCCAGGATACAGAACATAATGAAAAAGTTTGTTTAGAACAGCAACAAAAAGATAGGAATTTGCAACAGAATTACAATAATATTCTGCAATGTATACAAACCAAGGGAATTTTAGACATCAAAAGCATGCTTCTCCTCTTATTTTTTTTGTGAAAAACTGGAGAGGACATAGAAATATAAAAGGATATCCCATATCTAAACAGGCCATAGCTGGCTCCAGTAGTCAACAACAGGTCACTCCTCTACATTCTCTGGAAATGCTGGTCTTTTTTCAGGGGGTTGGCACAATTGCACAATAGTAAAGCAAACACGAGAAGCCACCAACAGGTTATTGCCATGTGTGAACAGACAGTGGCCGGGATTCAGATACATTGGCGTATCTTTGTGCGGGGGCGTAGCGTATCTTCTTTACGCTACACCGCCGCAAATTAGAGAGGCAAATGCAGTATTTACAAAGCACTTGCTCCGTAAGTTGCGGCGGCGTAGTGTAAATTGGCCGGCGTAAGCCCGCCTAATTCAAAGTAGGAAGGAGGTGGGCGTCATCTATTTAAATTAAGCGTGACCCCATGCAAATGAATGGCGCATGCGCATGCATGCTCAGATTCAAGTCGCATATACTCCCTAAGATACATCGGCTCAATGCCTACTACGTGAACATAACCTACGCACAGCCCTATTCACGTAGTACTACGTAAACGGCGTACCCAGCGTAAAATTGGACAGCATCGTTCCCTGGCCCATACCATTGCATTACCTGTGCCTGCTATATGAGGGGTAACTTTACGCCAGACGTAAGCCTTGCGCAAATCGCGTATATGAAGTGGCCGGGCGCATCTACGTTCGTGAATCGGCGTATCTTATTCATTTGCATATTTAAAATGGGAACGCCGTATGTGTCCAGCGTAACTATGCGCCCACGATACGCCGGCGTAGGCAAGTTACGTCGGACGGCTGAAGCCATGTTTTTTGACGTATCTCGCTTTGTGAATTGGCGCAAAGAAGCGACAGCGCACATTTGTACTTACGACGGCGTATCTTTTGATACGCCGACGTAAATCATTTGTAAATCCGGGCCAAAGTATTACTTTGTGCACCTGTTATGCAGAGTACTCCCTGTGGAGAAGCTCAGTATATGCATAGTGGCTTCAGTGAATAAGGCACAACAATACCCAGCAATGCAGCATTCATTTGGATACAAAGCATATTCAAAATTTAGTTCACTCAACCTCCACCATCTGACTGTAACTGTGACTTGTATATCTGGGCAATTTTTAGGCTGTATGCCACGGCACCCTGGTTGAAAAGGCTGTTTTAGACATAAAGAGCCTCTATATTGTTGTCCATGCAAACATCCTTACGTACCTGTCAAACTTGACTGTGCGAATATAGCCATTGAATTCATATGTGCTGCCTGTACGCAGCTCAGTGCAGGTACAAGAAGTAAACAAACAAGTCTTCACGTCACACATTGCTGAGCACCCATGTGAATAAGCCCTTAGTCCAATGGTCTAGTTTAAATATAAAATGGGGCGTGATTTTAGTAAGAAATACTAAACATAGGCCTTTCAATTACATTAAGTACATTTAGATGAATTCTCATGTATAAACTATCAAATAAAAATATCTTGAGAAATAAAGATATATACAATAAACAAAGACACTAGAGTCTTTGCTAGAGTAAACCTGTATTCATAGAACATGTTCACCTACAAGCTCAGAAACCAGAGTAAAAGGTTGCTTTTTCTGGGGCAATGCCATTAAAGTTTATGATCTTTTCGATAAATGGACTGTTTAAACAAAGAATTATCAGGCGTACACAAGCTTAGTGGTTTAATGTAGTATGGGGGAAGCTGAATGGACATTCACAAGACCATGAACCCTCAGACATGGGATCACAGTTCTGTGTAACTTTGTGCAATACTTAGAAGTTGTGATGCAGTAAATGGATTAGTAATGTGAAGAGTCTGTGCTGGTCAATATAAGGGCAGCATGTGACAGAGCTCTGAACAGAGAAACAGGCTCATAAATGTTTCAACACTTTTGAGCCTGGCAGAAGCTCTAGCAATTGAATACAAAATTCCATCAGGTACCTGAATTATGGAAAACTAAAAAACTTATTATGAAGTTAAAAGAAAAAATGAACTTATCATGGTGCTCCTCCCTAAGCTTCTCTTTATATTGTGGCATGCCCCAGTATACTTACCCTTGAAATACTTCAAAACTCTAGAGGCCCCACTAAAACCATTTGTTTGGAGAACTAAAAGACACAAGTAATCCTGGCAAATTCTTAAGGATCCCACTTATCTGGGTGGAGCAGCACACCCAGACTTCAACCTCTATTATATTTCTTCCCAATTGTCCCAATTATACCACATTGATAAAACAAATAGAGTAAGATTCAGCACCCTTCTATGTCCCAAATGGGTGCAGATAACCTTGAATCCACTCTGTTAAAAAATTGGATATTGGATGTGGTACCTCCTTAGCTATCTTTCTTTAAACTTGGATCCCCTCTATGCTATTGCAAGCGGTACTAAGGGTGCTGAAAATACAGGAGATCGTAAGTCTCATTATTGTATCATCAGCCCTCAAAATTTCCACTCGCCTGCTAGCATTTGGCGAGTGGATTTCAGCTGGTGGCGAGTGATGACAGGGCTGCATGACCAATGTCCCTCCAATCTGTACCTACACTTAGAGCCCCGATGCGATAGGTGGCCGAAGAGGAAAGATGCATGCTCGGGAAAAGTAGTCTGGTGAGCCACGCACAGGCAGAGCAGTACACAGGTACTATCCTTACAATTCTCTTTAAGCCATGGGACCTAGCAGTATGATCTCTCTGAGCCTGCCCCCCTCCCCCCGAACAATGTAGCTGGAGAGCAGGAAGTAATGAGTGAGGTGGAGGATTGCGAAAATTACCACTCCAGGTGTCCCAGGTAGGCAGTGCAGCGCTCACTGAAAGTTGCCCTGACATGAGAGCGACAGCCTTCCAGTTTGTGCAGTTTTCTTTTCCTTGTGCTCTATGTAGGTGTCTTATATCCTTACTTGAGCTTACAATGTTTGAATGGGCTGTTAGGTAGGGCAATTGGTGGCGAGTAACTCTTGAGGCCCGGCTAGTAGATCAGGGCTTGAAATTTTGAGCCCTGGTATCATCATTGCACATGAATCTGGGACTTCTAATAAACTTGGTATACGTAAATACAATAACTTTACTCCCATTTGGCATAACGCGACCCTCCAGAAATTTCTCCTAATCCCATACACTGATTTTTGGGGTGGGAGAGGCGTGTTCTACTTGTCTCACCTTCTCTCATCTGAATTTATGCTCCCTAACTACATGTGTTTCAGGTTTCTACAAATCCCTTGTGCTTTGCAATCACAATTTTTTTTATTATTATGAAGGTGATCAAAAGTACGGAATCCCAAAAATGTATTTCTACATTTTACAATATGTTGCTTGCATCTTCCGCTACCAAACTGGCATGTGGGATTACACCACTTTGGAAGAATTATGTGGGGACGATGGATGATGATGAGTGGAGTGAAGCCTTAGATACCTGTAAACCTAAACTTTCAGATAGACTATCCCAGATCTACATCTTACACCAAGCATACCTTACTCCCCTAAGACTGGCTAGATTCCAAAGGGGGCAGTCTACTACCTACCTGATGTGCTCCAAAGAAGTAGGTACGTTTTACTATTTAATTTGGTCCTGTCCAAAGATGCAAGGTTTTTGGACACAAATTGTATCTTTCCTCCATAACGCCATGGTCACTTACCCTACACGCGAAACAGAGTTTTCTAGGGAAATTCCCTGACTCAGATATTGATAATGTTTACTAAGGTCTTTTTATCGTAAACACTATTCTCAGCTAGGAAAATAATAGCTAGACAATGGATGAGACCAACACCTCCTCAACTTAACGACTGAGTGACTGAAATAAACGACACACTACCATATACAAAATACCTGTATATTAACAGAGGATGTCCATCCAAATACAATACAATTTGGGACTGCAAGTTGTTGAAACTTGTGTATAGAGATAATGGAAGCCCTATTGGATGATTATGGCTTCTCAACAATGACATGTTCATGTCTAACCTAAATGTATCGTAGTACTAGAGCATGTGTACCCTTGCCTACAATGTTACATACTGTTCATTATTCCTTTTTTAATTTGTATCTCTTACCTGGTGGTCTACTCAGGGGATGTTCTGTACCCGAATTTCACATTCTTTATTGTGTATGTCATTTTTGCTTTGTGCTTAACACACTTATTGTGAACGTGTGTGTGTGTGTGCGTGTATATATATTTATATTCTTTAATAAAAAGAGATTTTGTTGGAAAAAAAAATGAACTTATCAGAATAAAATGTCATTATTTTTTTAGTTCCTTATTTACCAAGCAAACAATATATTAACCACTTTAGCCCCGGACCATATTGATGTCCAAAGACCAGAGCACTTTTTGTGATTCGGCACTGCATCGCTTTAACTGACAATTGCGCGGTCGTGCGACGTGGCTCCCAAACAAAATTGGCGTCCTTTTTTTCCCACAAATAGAGCTTTCTTTTGGTGGTATTTGATCATCTCTGCGGTTTTTATTTTTTGCGCTATAAACAAAAATAGAGCGACTACTTTGAAAAAAATGCAATATTTTTTACATTTTGCTATAATAAAAATCCCAAAAAAGATAATTTTTTTTTTTTTCCTCAGTTTAGGCGGATATGTATTCTTCTACATATTTTTAGTTAAAAAAAAATCACAATTAGCGTTTATTAATTGGTTTGCGCAAAATTTATAGCGTTTACAAAAAAGGGGGTCGTTTTATGGCATTTTTATTATTATTTTTTTTACTAGTAATGGCAGCGATCAGCGTTTTTTTTCCGGTACTGCGATATTATGGCGGACACATCGGACACTTTTGACACATTTTTGGGACCATTGGCATTTTTATAGCGATCAATGCTATAAAAATGCATTGTATTACTATAAAAATGCCATTGGCAGTGAAGGGGTTAACACTAGGGGGCAGGGAAGGGGTTAAGTGTGGTCCTGGTGTGTTCTAACTGTATGGGGGGGGGGTGGCCTCACTAGGGGAAATCACTGATCTTCTGTCCATACATTGTATGGACAGAAGATCAGCATTTCCCCCGCTGACAGGAACAAGAGGTATGTGTTTACACACATACCTCCCGTTCCCCGCTCTGTAACGAGCAATCGCGGGTGCCCGGCGGCGATCGTACCCGCCGGGCATGCGTGCGGGACTCGCGGGCGCCCGACAAGCTGCTAAAGGGAGGACGTAGAGCTACGTGCTCCCGCGTAGCAGTGCCACCGTCCCGCTGTAATATGACGGCGGACGGTCGGCAATCAGTTAATGTACAGTGCATCTGGAAAGTTTTCACAGCACTTCACTTTTTCCATATTTTGTTATGTTACAGCCTTATTCCAAAATGGATTAAATATGTTATTTTCCTCAAAACGCTACAAACAACTCCCCATAATGACAATGTGAAAGAAGTTTGTTTGAAATCTTTGCAAATGTATGAAAAAAATAAAAAATGAAAAAAATACCATGTACATAAGTATTCGCAGCTTTTGCTCAATACTTTGTTGAAACACCTTTAGCACCAATTACAGCCTGAAGTCTTTTTGAGTATGATGCTACAAACTTGGCACACCTATTTTTGGGCAGTTTCTCCTATTCTTCTTTGAAGGACCTCTGAAACTCCATGGGCCAGATTCAGCAAGACTTGCGCTGGAGTATTTCGATATGTGCCGCGTAACTGTGAAGATGCGCCGTAGTATCTATGTGGCCGTACCCACCAAACTAGATGCGACAGAAAACGGGCTTTCCCCGACCGGCTTAACTATCCGATGCCAGAGTATCGTCAGCGCATAATTTCGCTTGGCGCATCAGTCGCGCCTATTGATTTCCCCTGCAAATATGCAAATATGCAAAGGGAGATTTCCCGATTCGCGAACGGATTAGCACCATACGCTGGCTACATGCGCCACGCGTATCTCGTCCGTCCGGCGCAAAGTTATTTCTACAAATAGCTGCTTTATCTTTACTCCAGACGGCCACAGGTCAGCAGGAGAGCAGCTACAGCAGCAGCGTTACCGATGAAACTAGCAAGCTGAACAACCACACTTGCAAGGACAACACCTCTGTGTGCCAACATGCCAGGGGCAGTCGCGGTCCTAGCACTAGTACTGGGTCCCCCGGTAAGGAGGAGGCGGGCACGTGAGAGGACATACCGCATGCGCATGAGCCTCTTTGGCATGGGGGATGAGGAGGTGTATCGCTTCTTCAGATTCAGCCCTGATGCAATACTTGAACTAACCACAACCCTGCAGGGTGACATCACCAGCCCAACACACCGCTCACAAGCAGTGCAGCCACTGGTGAAGGTACTGGCAACACTTAATTTCCTTGCAAGTGGATCATTCCAGCGTACAAGTGGAGTGGTGGCTGGGATGTCACAGTCCTCCATGAGCAGATGTGTGCACCAGGTTGTCCCTACAATCCTCAGACGCATGTCCAACCAGTTCATCAGACCCACCACTGAGGAGCTGCGGCTGAAGGCAATGACAGATTTCTACAGCATTGCCAGATTCCCACGCACTGTGGGGGCCATTGATTGCACACATGTGGCCCTTCAGCCCCCCAGTGCCACAGAGCACATATACAGCAATCGGAAGCATTGGCATTCCATCAACGTACAGGTGATAGCCGATGCCCAACGCCTCATATGGCACGTCCGTGCCAAACACCCCGGGTCCAGCCATGACAGCTTTATATACCGTCAGAGCCCCATCCCAGCAGAATTCGAGCAGAACATGTATGGGGACAGGCATGACTATCCCCTCCCATGATGCACACATCACAAGTGGCACATGCACTACTAACATCCTCCTGTCTTTTCCCTTACAGGTGACTCTGCATATGCACTGGGACCCCATCTAATGACTCCTTTCTGGAACCCCCAAACCAGAGGAGAGAGAAGATACAATGAAGCACACATCAAAACCCGTGCAGTGGTGGAGCAAACATTTGGGCTCCTGAAGTCCCGTTTCCGCTGCCTGGATAAGTCTAGGGGGGCCCTATTGTATTCTCCTACCTTCGTGTGTCAGATCATAGGTGCATGTTGCATTCTGCACAACTTTGCTATGAGAAAAGGCCTGCAGATTGACATACGTGATGACCTGACCCCCGTCCCACAGAGTCCCCACCTGCCAGAGGAGAACCAGTCTGCTGATGGAAGAGCAGTCAGGAGGGTCCTCACCGTAGGCATCTTTGGACACTAAACCAAAACATTAATCACACAGACAATGCATGCATGCACACCACTGATGTCCCTAGATCACACACACCACATCCACATCACATTGGATTAGCCCAAGTCCAACATGTAGGACTTGGGAGCAGCAACGCCAGCGTCAAGGCCCCAATGATGTCGCTGTCCATTCATACACCTTTCACACGTCATTCATAAAGCCGTGGGGATAACTTCTCCACCACGGCCGAGGGTGACACCCCTTACTGGCAGGAGTGCCACCCCCTCACATTCACACACCATTCACACTGTCCCCTGCACTCCTGACCGTGTGCAGTTAAAAATAAAATAAATATCTCATAACATGAGTAATAAAATAAAATAGCAAAAAAAGAAAAAGAAAAATTAACCCAAAAAAAAACCACCCTCATCTGGGATGACGTGGGCTCCTCCTTGTGGGCACTCTCGGGCTCCTCAGCTGAGGAACAGGCTCCTCCTCAACCATCTCTGCAGAAGTGGTGTGGGCACTCTCCTCCACCTCGGTGTCTTCAGCACCCAGGGGCTCGTCCTCAGGATCCCGTTGGGGGGTTGGGGTGGAATTGCCGGCAACAGATGATGGCCCAGCTCCGTCATCTGTGGATGGCACAAAGCAGACACATGTTGGTGGTCCCACACACTTGGCACAAATCCATGGAGTTGGCCCAGGGTGTAAGGCTGTGTTGTGGTCTGCACTGTCACATTATGTGTACTTTACAATGACCTAACAACCCTTGTAACAGACATTGTCCTTGAGAAAGGCTTTGAGATCTTCTATGGACTTTCTTCTGAAGGCTCTGCATTTCAAAAGAGGATATTGCATTGTGTGTAAAGGGTACTTGACCTGGTCCTCTTGATGAGAGGAGTCTCAAGACCTGTGAGAAGAGTCTGTGGGAGAAACATTTGTTTCTGGAGGTTACATTCCCCTATATACCATCTCCTGCTATGCGGCTGTGCCTGTGTCTTCACCGGCTTGTTGCAGAGCTAAGCTCAGTGTCTCCCTGACACGCAGGTTTGCCTCGGAGCCAGTGCTGATAACTGATAGTCTCCCCACCCTCCCATCCGCACGGACAGGAGAGGAAAGAGAGCTCATCTACTCCTGCTCTTGCCCCCCCTCATCCTGTGCCTGCCCCGCCCATAGTCCATGAAGAAGTGTGAGTGGGAAGTTTGAACTCAGAAGAGAAAAGCTGCTGCCAGCCTATGCCTGAGCCTCCATCCCAGTGTGAGTAAGCTCACCCTCTCTCCTGCCTCCCAGTGTATTCAGTGGTGTATTTAGGTTTTGTGCTGCCCTAGGCTTGACTAAACTTGTGCAGCCCCTAATTTAAATGACACACCCCTTCCTGTCAAGTCCACACCCCTTTCTGTTTAAGATCCGCCCTAAAAAAATTGAGTGGGGACACTAGTTTTGAGGGCCGGGTGGGAAGGGCATGGATTCCCTTAATTTGCATAGTTTTACTCTCATTTCCTGTTTGGCTATGGGGCAGGAAGTGGAGAGAAATCTCTGCAATGGAACGGGGATGGTAAAAAATAAACTGACAGTGGCTAAAACCCTCCCTTACTCTATCCAAAATGAAAAATTAAAGTGTTGCCTATAGCCCTACTTTAAGCACAAATTTCTGATAATTTTATGGAGATAACTAAGAAAATATAACCATGCCAATGGTGCAGCAGAACCCCCCCCCCACAGTTGCAGAATGCCTGATGCCTGCCTACCAGAAGCAGTGCGGGCGCTTTATAGGGGTGCTAGACTAATTTGCCTCTCAGCCCAGTCCACCCCATAAGACTGCCGCAACACTAACAGTGTAGTGCAAGCCGGCGGGGACTTTTTTCGTGCTACCCCCCTGCAAAGTGCTACCCTAGGCCTGGGCCTTGTTGGCCTAGGCCAGGATACAGCGCTGAGTGTATACACTAATTTAACCCCTTCATGCAATTTACCCTGATGCTTGGACCGACAGCTGGTTCAGCCTCTCAGCACATTGCTGAGGGCCTGAGCCAGCTGCTCCTGTCCCTTCCACAGTTCAGCACTCCAGTGAGTGCTGGAGGGGCAGAGCACAGAGCTGGTGACAGTCTGACTGGCAGTCACTGGCTCTCTGCTCAGTGAAGACTGAGAGCCAAGTGATTAGCTATCTTTGCCGGTTCTTGGTCTTAGTACTGGCAGAGGACAGATGCAGCAATGGACTGATACTGAATACTCCCAGCTGAGTATGTATATTTTTTTGAATTCTCAAAAGGTACATTAATGGCAACAGTAAAGCAGAATTATTATTTTTTCAATGCACACATATTAACTTTTTTGAAGCTGCATGCCTGCTGGAACAGAACATCATATGTGAAACAGGCAAATAAATCCTTTAATTTCCCCTATCTACTCAGAAGCATACCAAAGCCGCAGTGCTCCAGTGATTTTACTGTCTTTTCTGTTGTGTGCAGATAAAAGCATCCCCTATAAACAGAGGGTTACTACCTCTTGGCATTTTGTGCGTCCATGTGAACAATTGAATTTGCTGAATGGGAACACAGAACAGTTTATTTTGACTTCTTGGATAAAAAGTCCAGTCATGGGAATATAGACTGCATTCTACCTTGGATATTGCTGAATTTATGCAAGATCTTGCTGATCAGTCTGTCTGTATACTGTTTAGCAAAATTACGCATACTGCTAAAAAATCTGAAAACCCCAGCTTTAAAATGAATGAATGAATGAATGAATGACTTGTATAGCGCAACGCATGCGAACTAAATCGCCTCTGGGCGCTTTTTCCAGCCAGTGTCTGTTTGGCTGGTGCGGTCATTTTTACCCCGTAGGATCTTGACACGCTATGGACACACAGTCATACACACATATATACATACTGTATATACTGGGTCAATTTTTGGACGATCCAATTTACCTACCAGCATGTCTTTGCAGTGTGGCTTGTGGTATTAGCTTGTGTTACATGAAGAGTACTCACATTTCTTCAAACTATTCTCCAGTCTCCAGGTAAGCTCACATGCAGCATTAGACAAGATTACAAAGGTCATCATGGGGTCTACTGAAAAGTATGAGACATTAATCAATGTTATTCCAATGTACTACCTTAATATGTTCCAGAATAGGTATTTCCCCGATTACATTGCTCCCAACTGTACCTGATTTCGAGGGACTGTCCCTGATTTGGAGCAACATCTCTCTGTCCCTCTTTCCTCCTCATTTGTCTATCATTTTGGTCTGAGCTATAAAGTTGTATATAAAATGCACTTTTTTAGTTTTTGAAAAAGTGTTTCCCATTGCTAAACCTATCATCCAAATGATAAATTTCTGCATTTGTAAAATTTTAAAAGCGAATATAAAGGAATAGAAGTAGTAAAATAAATTTGTGGATTTAATGAACCTGTTTTTGGTTAATTCTCCTTTAAGGGGGTGTGGCAGGGGGCGTGTCCTGTGCCTACATACATTTGCTAGTGGGTGTCCCTCATTCCCATCTCAAAATGTTGGGAGGTATGCGATTAGAGTACACAAAGTGATTAAGAACAAAACTAATAAGGAGGCCCAAAAGCAATGAGGTGAAAGCATTGTGACCCAGGCTGGCCAACAAGTTGAAATATCACTTTTGGGTTTTAAGACCGGCCATGAACCTTATCACATCAAAACAAGCATATGAAGGGTTAGCCATGAATAAAATGGGAGATGTACAGGGTAGAGAATTACAACACAAACTACAATCTTGTGAAGGACAGAGACTGTGTAGGCTGTTATTTACCTGCCCGTCAAGACTGGCATTTCCATGTATTTGTTCAGTAGGTCTGGGGCCCGCTATTCCAAAGGTGTTGCTTAAATCAACATTACAGGGAACTAAACTGAAAACTTCATAACCCCTGTACAGTAAACAAACAGTATGCAATCTTACTGAGAGACAATGTATACTACTGTATATTTCAAGATTTTTTTTAAATATGATAAATTAAAGAGAGTCTCTTAAAATAGAAATATCGGTGTGGCCACAGCTGCAAACTCCAGCGCTGGCATTATCACTACCTAGGGAGATACACACCCAGAACAATTTGTAAGGTAGGACCTTCCTCCTGGATAAGTGTTCTGGGTAAATGGTTCACCCTAAAAGACAGGAAAAGGGGGACATCACTGCATCAGCAACCATATATTAGTTTTGTCTTTATTTCAATTTTTTTCTAATTTAACCATTTGCTGATCAAGCCTTTTCTGGAACTTTTTCTTTACAAGTTTAAATTAGTATTCTTTAGGAGAAAATTACTTAGAATCCCCAAACATAATTATATATATATATATATATATATATATATATATATATATATATATATATATATATATATATATATATATATATATATATATATAGTAGAGACCCTAGAGCAGTGATGGCGAACCCTGGTACCCCGGATGTTTCGGAACTACAATGATGCTCAATGATGCTCAACTACACTGCAGAGTACATGGGTGAGCATTATGGAAATGTAGTTCCAAAACATCTGGGGTGCCAAGGTTCACCATCACTGACCTAGAGAATAAAATGCAGATCGTTGTAATATTTTATGTCACACTGTATTTGGGCAGCGGTCTTTCAAACACAATTTTTTGGGCAAAAATAAACTATAATGAAAACAACACAATAGTTACCCCAATTTTTTTGTATGATGTGAAAGACAATGTTACGCCAAATAGATAAATACCCAACATCAGTGGCGTAACTAGAACCTTCAGGGCCCCGATGCAAGAAACCATGAAGGGCCCCCCTGACCCCCCGGACAGGGCTATTTTCTCCGAGCACGGTGGCGAACAACAGGACCCGGTCGCTAGTGGTTGGCTGCATATAAAGGAACCTATTTCTCCATTCCGCCTGCTTCTCCTCCTCTCCCTCCCGCAGGCATTCATCGGGAGGAAAATTGAGAGATTGGTTCCTCTATGCCAGTGTTTCTCAATATTTTTCCAGCCATGGCACCCTTGAAGTATACTCTTAGGTCAGTGAAGGTGAACCATGGCAACCCAGATGTTTTGGAACTACATTTCCCATGATGCTCAACTGCACTGCAAAGTGCATGAACATCATGGGAAATGTAGTTCCAAAACATCTGAGGTGCCAAGGTTCGCTATCACTGCCCTAGGTGAATGGGGCTGCACTGCAACCACCCTGCAACTGTGTGCATTGCAGCTTAGTGATCATGCATTTAAGGTAAGGTTGTCCCGATACCACTTTTTTTAGGACCGAGTACAAGTACCGATACTTTTTTTCAAGTAGTCGCCGATACCGAATACCGATACTTTTTTTAAATATGTCCCCAAATGCAGCCATGTCCCCCACATATGCAGCCATGTCCCTCCACATATGCAGCCATGTCCCTCACATATGCAGCCATGTCCCTCTAGCCATGTCCCTCACATATGCAGCCATGTCCCTCTAGCCATGTCCCTCACATATACAGCCATGTCCCTCCAGCCATGTCCCTCACATATGCAGCCATGTCCCTTCAGCCATGTCCCTCACATATGCAGCCATGTCCCTCACATATGCAGCCATGTCCCTCTAGCCATGTCCCTCACATATGCAGCCATGTCCCTCACATATGCAGCCATTTCCCTTCAGCCATGTCCCTCTAGCCATGTCCCTCACATATGCAGCCATGTCCCTCTAGCCATGTCCCTCACATATGCAGCCATGTCCCTCCAGCCATTTCTCCCATACCTTTGCCGCCGAAAGCCGCAGCATGGAGAAAATCCTTGCCCGCGCGTATAGACACTCCCCCTTGCTCGGGATTGGACAGATGATGATCACCCATCCAATCCCGAGCAAGGGGGAGTGTCTATAGGCAGCGGGAAAACTACAGCTATTCAAATGAAAGCTGTGATGTTCCCGCATGCCGTTTAACCAATGCGGCAGGTTTCGATGCGGCGGCACGATGCGGCGGGGGTAGGGAAGTATTTTATTTAGGTATCGGGGGTATTTGCGGGAGTACAAGTACTCCCGCAAATACCCGGTATCGGTCCCGATACTGGTATCGGTATCGGTATAACACTAATTTAAGGGGTTAAAACAGGCAGTCAAGAGGCAACACATTGCCTCTTTACCAGCTGTCAAATGCCTCTGAAAAGCGATCTGAGCATGGATTGCTTTTCAGTGGAACAGCATTTTTTTGCTAGTACTATGAACAAGCAAAAAATAAAAAAATCGGTTCTGATTGTATTCATACAGGGGGTCATGTAAACACACATACATACACATACACTGTTTATATACATATATATATGCACACACATATAAACCAGTGGTGGCTGGTGCTCAACATTTTTGGGGGGGGCGCAAGAAAACTGAAAAATTCTTTAAAAAAAAATTGCAGTCTCACTGTGCCCATCAAATGCAGGCACTGTGCCCATCAATTGCAGCCACTGTGCCCGTCAAACGCAGCCACTGTGCCCGTCAAACGCAGCCACTGTGCCCGTCAAACGCAGCCATAAAACGCAGCCACTGTGCCCGTCAAACGCAGCCATTGTGCCCGTCAAACGCAGTCACTGTGCCCGTCAAACGCAGCCATTGTGCCCGTCAAATGCAGCCACTGTTTCCATCAAATGCAGCCACTTTGCCGTCAAACGCAGCCACTGTGCCCATCAAATGCCCGTGGGTGGAGGGAGGGGGGCGATGCCCTGCGCTCTCATGGACGCACCACCACTAACACATACATGCACACTCACATACACACATGCACACACATTCATACACATATGGCATGCACACTCGCATACATATGCACATGAACACACACACACACATAAACACACACACAGTAGATAAAAACGGCAGTCCTACCTTAGCAGCTCTTCCTGCCGGGTACTGCACTGTAGGGGGAGACAAAGAGCACACACTCTGCTTTCACAGTGTAATGAATGTGACGAGTTCCCCGCACAGTGCCGATTACAGTTCGGCCTGGGATCGGGAGCTCGTCTCCGGTTTTCCCCTCAAAGCACTGTATACAGGGGGCCCTCAAGGGCCCCCTACAGCAAGGGGCCCGGTCGCCATGGCGCACTCAGCGACCCCTATAATTCCGCCACTGCCCAACATGTCATGCTTTAAAATCGCATACGCATGTGGAATGACAACAAACTACAGTACTTAAAAATCTTCATAGGCAAGGCTTTTTTTTTTTACACAGGTTACCAGTTTAGAGTTACAGAGAAGGTCTTGGGCTCGAATTATTGCTCTCGCTCTAATGATTGCAGCGATATCTTGCATTTACAGTTTGAACATTGTTTACATATGTGGACACTAATTACACATGCGGTTGCTTCTGCGTTGACCATTCCATATGCACAATGCAACCCCTACACCATCAGAGATGCACATTTTTGAACCGAGTGCCAACAACAATCCAGAAGGTCCCTCTCCTGTTTAGTCTGGAGGACCCACTGCCCATAGATTCCAAAAAAGAATGTAAAATTTAAATTTGTTTAAATACAGAACAGTTTTCCACTTTGCAACAGACCATTTTAAATGAGCTTGGATCCAGAGAAGATGTCGGCACTTCTGGATTATGTTCAGATAAGATGACTTCTTTACATGATAGAGCTTTTACTTGTATTTTCACAGACAGTGAAGTATACCTGAGTCCATTCAGTGATGTCCAACTGAGATGAAAATTATGCCTGTTTTTTTTGTAATTTTTTATTTCAACATTGTGCATTTACAAAATATAGTATCAGTACAAAAACAATACATGTGAGCAGGATATTCACACACACACAAAAAAAAAAAAAAAAAAAACGCAAAAGCTTGCAAGAGCACAACCTAGTGGTGATTTTCCAGTAACAGTGAACTCTAGATGAGGTACAGTAAATAATGTATATGTAGAAACCTGGTAAGATACCAAACTGGAAATGAGGGGTAATGATCCCAAAATACGCAATGTCTAAGTTTTTTACATTTTACTGTGGTAAAGCTGAATCATTTTTGTTTTTAATGCAGTGCTGTCAGAGGGGGGGGAAAGATCACGGGCATCCAATATTGCGTTTCGGCCTTGTCTGAGCACAGAGATTACTCCAGATTCTTTGAATCTTTTGATATTAATGTACTATATTGATGATATATTTAATCTCTTTGCAATTTTACATAGAACAACATTATTCTGAAATTGTGAAAAGCTGCATCTTCAAATCGTCAAACAGACTGGTGAACCCCTGGCCATCTTTACTTCTGAGACACTGACAGACAGGGCCGCCATCAGGAATTATGGGGCCCCTTACACAGCTTTAGGCATGTGCCCCCAGGAGCAGGGGGGGGGGGGGGGCTGCCGCAAATTGAGAAGTGGGTGGGTGCCGCCGCTAGTTGAGAACCGGGGGGCCTTTACAAAAAAATAAAAAAGGGGGATTGCCATCCGGGGCCCTGGGGACCTCTGGGCCCTTTAATAAAAAAGAAATGTAAAAAAACTTTTTTTTTTTATAAAAATGAGGGGGGGGCCCTTTAATTAAAAAAATAAAATGTGTATATATATATATATTATATATATACACACACACACACACACACACACACACACACACACACACACACAGTGCCTTGCAAAAGTATTCTGCCCCCTTGAACTTTGCGATCTTTTGCCACATTTCAGGCTTCAAACATAAAGATATAAAACTGTAATTTTTTGTGAAGAATCAACAAGTGGGACACAATCATGAAGTGAAACAAAATTTATTGGATATTTCAAACTTTAACAAATAAAAAACTGAAAAATTGGGTGTGCAAAATTATTTAGCCCCCTTAAGTTAATACTTTGTAGAGCCACCTTTTGCTGCGATTACAGCTGTAAGTCGCTTGGGGTATTTCTCTATCAGTTTTGCACATCGAGAGACTGACATTTTTGCCCATTCCTCCTTGCAAAACAGCTCGAGCTCAGTGAGGTTGGATGGAGAGCGTTTGTGAACAGCAGTTTTCAGTTCTTTCCACAGATTCTCGATTGGATTCAGATCTGGACTTTGACTTGGCCATTCTAACATCTGGATATGTTTATTTGTGAACCATTCCATTGTAGATATTGCTTTATGTTTTGGATCATTGTCTTGTTGGAAGACAAATCTCCGTCCCAGTCTCAGGTCTTTTGCAGACTCCATCAGGTTTTCTTCCAGAATGGTCCTGTATTTGGCTCCATCCATCTTCCCATCAATTTTAACTATCTTCCCTGTCCCTGCTGAAGAAAAGCAGGCCCAAACCATGATGCTGCCACCACCATGTTTCACAGTGGGGATGGTGTGTTCAGGGTGATGAGCCGTGTTGCTTTTACGCCAAACATAACGTTTTGCATTGTTGCCAAAAAGTTCGATTTTGGTTTCATCTGACCAGAGCACCTTTTTCCACATGTTTGGTGTGTCTCCCAGGTGGCTTGTGGCTAACTTTAAATGACACTTTTTATGGATATCTTTAAGAAATGGCTTTCTTCTTGCCACTCTTCCATAAAGGCCAGATTTGTGCAGTATATGACTGATTGTTGTCCTATGGACAGAGTCTCCCACCTCAGCTGTAGATCTCTGCAGTTCATCCAGAGTGATCATGGGCCTCTTGGCTGAATCTTTTGATCAGTCTTCTCCTTGTATGAGCTGAAAGTTTAGAGGGACGGCCAGGTCTTTGTAGATTTGCAGTGGTCTGAAACTCCTTCCATTTCAATATTATCGCTTGCACAGTGCTCCTTGGGATGTTTAAAGCTTGGGAAATCTTTTTGTATCCAAATCCGGCTTTAAACTTCTCCACAACAGTATCTCGGACCTGCCTGGTGTCTTCCTTGTTCTTCATGAAGCTCTCTGCGCTTTAAATGGACCTCTGAGACTATCACAGTGCAGGTGCATTTATACGGAGACTTGATTACACACAGGTGGATTCTATTTATCATCATTAGTCATTTAGGTCAACATTGGATCATTCAGAGATCCTCACTGAACTTCTGGAGAGAGGGGCTGAATAATTCTTCACTCCCAATTTTTCAGTTTTTTATTTGTTAAAAAAGTTTGAAATATCCAATAAATTTCGTTCCACTTCATGATTACAGTTTTACAGATTAAAAATGTGTTTTATATCTTTATGTTTGACGCCTGAAATGTGGCAAAAGGTCGCAAAGTTTAAGGGGGCCGAATACTTTCGCAAGGCACTGTGTGTGTGTGTATATATATATATATTATATATAAAAATTATAATTTTTTATTAAAAAAAAAAAAAAAGGGGGTTGCCATCTGGGGCCCTTTAATAATAATAAAATTATATATAATAAATAAAAAACAATATATAAAAAAAAAAAAGGGGGGTTGCCAAGCATCTCCCCGCTTAGCTTAGTGACAATGACAGTGATCACCGCTTCCTGTAATCGGAAGCGGTGATCACCATCTGTCACATGTAGCCCATCCCCCTACAGTAAGAATCACTCACTAGGGCACACTTAACCCCATACAGTCCACCTAGTGGCTAACCCCTTCACCGCCAGTGTCATTATCACAGTAATTAATGCAATTTTTTTTATAGCACTGGTCGCTGCAAAAATTACAATGGTCCCAAAAATGTGTCAAAAGTGTCTGTGTCGTCCGCCATGTCGCAGTCACGATGCTGATCACCGCCATTACTACTGAAAAAAAAAGGGATTTATAAAAATGCCATAAAAAACGTATTTTGTAGATGCTATAACTTTTACGAAAACCGATCAATAAACACCAATTGCGTTTTTTTTACTGAAAATATGTATTCTTTTACATATCGGTCTCAACCGAGGAAAAAAAATGTTTTTTTTTTTAATATATATTTTTGGGGGATATTTATTATAGTAAAGTGCGGTTTTTATTTTCTTGAGCTATAAACAAAAATAAAGCAATTTTTTATTTTTAATATTTTTTACAGAGGTGATCAAATACTACGAATAAAAAGCTCTATTTGTGAGAAAAAAAGGATATCACCTTTGTTTGGGAGCCACGTCACACGACGGCGCAATTGTCAGTTAAAGCGACAGTGCTGAAACGCAAAAAGTGGCCCAGTCAAAAAATGGTCCGAGGCTTAAGTGGTTAAATATCTTGTGGGAAAATTATGTGTCAATAAAAGGATCTAGAAACAAGGCTGGCTTGACCTACTAATTACAAACAACCCAGAGAGATAGCAGATATGGAAATAAGAGATAACTTAGGAAACTGTGATCACAGAGCAATTATGCTGTGCAGTTCTGGGCACTAGTGAACTGGAGAAAGTCCATAGAAGGGCAACAAAACTAATATGGGGACTGGAGGATCTCAGTTATAAGGAAAGGCTCCAAACAAATGCATTTGCCCTGGAGAAGAGATGCTTAAAAGGCAATATAATCACAATATATAAATATCTAAATGGCAATTCTAGCATAGGGAGAAAAACAGTTTGTCTCATGTCGCAGTCAATGAAGTTGGATGAGAAGTGGTTTAACCTACTACAAAAGGAGTTTTTTTTAACTGTTCGAACAATAAGAATGTGAAAGTCCTTGGACAAATCAGTAGCGTTAGCGGGAAGCGTTGACAATTTAAAAAAAACTTTTAAATACGCATCTTAGCGTACGCACTATACAGGGATTTTGGAAATGGTAACGTTTTAAATACATCCACATAGGTTGAACTGGATAAACTGGTGTCTTTATTCAACCCGACCAACAATGTAACTATGTAACCAGTTGCCAACTAACCTAGTTACAAAATGCTCTTCCTCTTTCGTACCACTTATTTTGGTAGCCTTCTCTTGGCCTGTCCCAACTTTGAGATGTGTTACTGCCAGTAATTTGAAAATAATATTTTTTTTCTTAACCACCTCCCACCTGCACTATTGCTGAATAAAGGCTACAGCGCGGGTCTCAATAGCTGGGAGGCTGTCAATAGATATCCTCCTGTGCATGAACTGCCCGCGCACCTCCTGCAGGGCACGCTCTGTGATCACCAAGTCAATGAGACTCGGCTGATCACATATCGGAGTAAAAGGCCGATACCGGCCCCTTACCAAGTGATCAGCTGTCAGACATGATGTAAACAGAAGATCATCAATCGGCTCCCCCCCCTCCCCTCACGCTGACAGAGCAAGGGAAAAAAAAGTCCTTCCCCATTCTGACAGGGAGAAACACTGCTGCCCACCTATCAGTGCTGCCAATCGCAGAAGAAAAATTACCCGTTTTCAAAATGTTTTAACAAACTGACATTTTTATTAAGAAAATTCTCTTTAAAAATGTTCAGTCTTTAGCAAAAAATTAAAAACCCAGCAGTGACTAAATACCACCAAAAAGAAAAAAAAAAGCAATTTGTGTGAAAAAAATTAATTGGGTACAGTGTTGCATGACTGCAGAATTGTCATTTAAAGTGTGAGAGTGCTGAAAGATGAAAATTGCCCTGGGCAGGAAGGGGGTTTAAGTGCCCAGTAAGCAAGTGGTTAAAATGGTACACTTTATAAATTTGATAGGTTTTCTATATTCTATTTTGAAAAATATGGGTTTATGAGATTTGCAAATCACTGCATACCGGTCTGTAGTATTTACACAACGACCCAGCTTTTTGGAATTGGGGTTGTATATACATCTAAAAGTGTTGCCATCAAGTGGTGTAAATGGAAGGTACAGTATATTAAAAACAGTATCCAGAATTGCTCAGTATGTATTCTCAGGTATTCAGCAAAGCTGTATCTTTTAGCACAGTGCCTGTACATATCAACTCTTGCCCCCTACAGACAAAGATAGGGTACTAAAGCTATTGGAGCTAGATAAAGCACAGCTGTATTAATTATAAGTCTAAAGCAAAAATATACGAAAAGGACAGTAAAAACAAAATGAATTGACAAAAAAACAAACAAAAAAACTGATTTTACTTTAAAATTTCATAATATTTATTCCCAGTGCAAAGATTTAATGTATGCCAAGACAAACCAAAACAGCCATCGTACAATGTTTTGTGATAAGCACAAACTGGTAAAAAAAAAAAAAACATTGTTAAAAAGGTGCGCATAGGCACCAAAGTAAAATAAGTCTAGCATCTTTTAAAACTGCAGAAGCAATTTTCTAAATTAACATTTCACACAAGACCATTCCAGGTTGTTAAAATTACATGCATAATAAACTGCTGAATGTAAACAGCACACCTCTTGTGCAATTATTGCACGTGCTGATCAGGAGCCAATTGGCAGACCTTTTTTGGTCATGCCTCTTTTGACAGAAGCCGTTGGACTGACTGCAATATACACAGGTCGAATAGCGGCTGGTTTCTATTGAACTGGCTGATGTAGCTTAACATTCGGCCTGTGTGTACTAGGCTTAAATATGGGTGTAATGTGTAACATGCTCCCAAAAGGTGAACTTCTAGTTTAATGTGAACCAATGCTTTCCCCCTTAAGGCCGCGATTTCAATGAATGCCTGTGTAAGTGGCATCAAAATCGGGCCAAAGTAGTGCAGTGGCTACTTTGAAGTCGGCACTACTTAAAGTCGTGCCAGTATGAATGGTGTTCATTGAAAATCATGGAGAATGACTTGTCATACGATTTTGCAGTACAAAATCATGAGACAAGTTGTATAAATGTGAAAGGGGCCTTAGTGCAGGCTCAAGAGAGATGTATGATTAATGAGATGTGATAATGCATTCATAAAAAAAAAAAAAAACATACAAAAAACACACACACACACACACACCTCAGAAAACTACAAAAAACTGAAAAACATTACTGGTGCAGCCAAGCTTGCAAAAAAACAACAAAAAAAAAAAAAAAAAAAACAACACAGTTCAATTTGACATGTACAAGTTAATCTGTTATTCTTTATTTTACAATAGAAAAACAAAAACACATACATTTAGAAAAAACATGAATTTGTCATTCAAGCACCATGTGCATTTACTTATTAACATCGCTGAAATTAGTGTTTCTTATACAAAATCCAATACTCTTAAAAAAAAACAAAAAAAAAAACTAATGTACAAGCTGCAAAAAAATAAGGCTGCATGGATTTTATTTTCTAGCTAAAATGTCAGCAGGTCTCATGTCATTATATATATATATATATATATATATATATATATATATATATATATATATATATATACACACACACACACACATACATACACACACACACACACACACACACATTATATACATTGTGTTGCCAGAAAGGTAGCGCTTCGCTTTTTACCTTTATTACCAAATTCTTTGGTGATAAACATTAGTGATATTTAAAAAGACAATCTGAAATGTAGGATTTTTGTATCCTGTGAGGAATACATATTTAAATTCAGTTATCAATACATACATTTTTTCAATCATCATTGATAGAAATTAAAGAGTTCCTATTTGTAGCCAGCAGGGCAGAAAATGTTTGACAATGTGGATGTGGAAGTCTGTATTACAATTAATATAAGTACCAAATCTAGTAACCATGTGTAAATTCATATAGTAAGCAAAAATTTCCCTTCCCTCCCTTTGTTTGTGTCTCCGTCTTCCTTCTCCCAATCCAGAAAGCAATGGGCAGGACAGGTTGTGGCCATGTGTTTAACCACTTAAAGACCTCCTCCTGCACATTTACGTCGGGAGAATGGCATGGCTGGGCACAGGCACGTACCTGTACGTTGCCTTTAAGGGCCCAGCCGTGGGTGCGACCCGGTCTGAAGCTCCGTTACCGCATCCGCAGGACCCGATCGCCTCCGGTGTCCTGCGATCGATCACAGGAGCCGAAGAACGGGAATGATGATCAGTGAAGTCACGCCTACAGCCACACCCTCCTACAGTAAGAGTCACTCCCTTAGGGCACACATAACCCATTCAGTGCCACCTAGTGGTTAACCATTTCACTGCCATTGTCATTTTCACAGTAATCAGTGCATTTTTATAGCACTTTTCGCTGTGAAAATGACAATGGCCCCAAAAAGTTGTCAAAAGTGTCCGCCATAATGTCGCAGTCATGAAAAAAAAAAAAACGGCAATCGCCGCCATTAGTAGTAAACATTTTTTTTTTTTATAAAAATGCCATAAAACTATCCCCTATTTTATAAACGCTATACATTTTGCACAAACTAATCGATAAACGCTTATTGCGATTTTTTTTAACCAAAAATAGGTAGAAGAATACGTATTGGCCTAAACTGAGGAAAAAAAACGTTTTTTTATTTCTTTTTTGGGGATATTTATTATAGCAAAAAGTAAAAATATTGCATTTTTTTTTTTTTTTAATTGCTCTATTTTTGTTTGAAGCGCAAAAAAATATAACGCAGAGGTGATCAAATACCACCAAAAGAAAGCTCTATTTGTGGGGAAAAAAAAGGACACCAATTTTGTTTGGGAGCAACGTCACACTACAATTGTCAGTTAAATCAACACAAGGGCCAAATCGCAAAAAAGGGGCAAGGTCCTTAACCTGCATAATGGTCCGGGTCTTAAGTGGTTAACAACCTGCAGGCTTGTAAATCTGCAGTTAAAATGCCAATAGACATGCCCATTGCAATTTTTTTCCCCCAAACCTACTGTAATGCAAGCATAGATAATCTACAGGAGTGCGATAACTCTGAACAGTAGCAGGGCAGCACAGTTGTCACATCACAAAGCTGCATTTGATGGATCTCACTGGCAGGATCTACAGGTATTCATGGTAATTTTTAGGCAACTCTACAAGTGCATTTATTTATTTATTTTTAAATAGAAAGCCATAGTTCTACTTTACCTTGCACATGAATTTCATTTTCTAGAAGTTGTAAGCATTGCGATGTGTGTTCCTAAACATGGAAACACAAGCAACACAAGAAAAAAGAAAAGAAAAGAAAAGATGAGAGAAGCTCTGATCAAATGCAGACTCTCAGCCATTCCATCACTGTTTTTTTTTTTTTTTTAAGACCTGCTTACAAGAAATAGGAATCTATGAATGTAAATGTAGAAATGTGATCATCAATCTAGGTTTCCTCATATTAAAGTAGCAAAATCAGAACTTCACACAATAGTGAAAGTTTTAACCAAAGCAATACAAAAATAAACAAGTGCTTACGGAAATACCTTATAAAGCCATACAAAAATACAGATCTTTAGATATAAAACATGTTTCTTATGAAATATAGTTCTGATGATTTGTCAATGTAAAGGACTAATATTCTTACTAAACACCATAGACATTGGAGTTAATATAAGGAACGTTCAATGGCTAGTTGTCTTACGATACAATAGCATGCTTCTTATATTCCGAAAGACTTTAAACAATCAGTGTTGAAACTATGTGAACTGCATTAACAGCCCTGCTCAAACCAGAGATCTGTTTTAGATCACACGAAGGTATAACCCCTCTACGGGTAAAGGACACAAGGAATTGTTAAGGCCTCAGTATACATGCATTAACAAAAAGGTCACAGACTTCAGAGTCAAGTCCAAATGAACTTGTTTATTGAAGGGGGTACATTCATCTTAGGTTACCATATTTAGTATTTGCCTAGACTGACAGATGTCAGGGTCAGTTCACCAAGATGTGCGAGGACTTGCAATACAACTTTGAATGAATTGTAAACACCATTGCAAACATCTGTAACTAATGCTTATAAAAAAAAAAATTACATGTTTTATGCTTGACTGAACTGGCCCCGATGTCCATCTCCACAAATTCCATACACTATATTAAACTTGTTTTTCTGAAACACTTTGAGTAATATGAACTACTAGGGGCTCCTCAATACCCACCTCAGAGTACATCTACTGAGTGCTCTTTTGTCACTATCAAGAGATGGCAGCCTAGTACCAAAGCAAGGTCCACCTAGACTATACCTATACCTATCAGCTCCTTTGAAGGAAGACCTACTCCACTGTATATCAGAATCAAGCTCCCTTCTAATGGTCTGGCACAAACTATACACGTTCAGAAAGCAGTTGAATGTGTGTGGTGCTTGCTGTAAAAGTGGGCAGGGCTTAATGTACAAAACAGCAACCTTGAGACCATGAGTTCATTATATATGGTCTAAAACAACCAAATCTATTAGCCAACAGTCAAAGCCACACAATTAAACAGTTATGTTACTACGCCTTATATGTTTGTAGAAAGTTATTTTTCAATGGGTGACTGTGCTTTGCACTCATATTTTCTAAAATATATTAAAAGGTTGAACTAGCAGCAACTCTGGCTTAGTATGCAAATACAGGATGATGAATATTGACCGTTAATGGCCATCCTATATATTTTTGAAATGCCACAACTATGTCAAAGATGGACGTATAAGGTGATTTCATTTAGGTGTGAAATATATGTACAAGGACGTTTGTACACGTTGCTTGGTAGTATTTGTGTAACAAAAATATTAATATGCTGTAAAAATTATTTACCTCTCCTAAATTATGAAAAAGGTCTGACTATGCATTTTTCCCCATCCTTTGAGCTCTTCCTGTCCCAACTAAACCACATCCTTCTGTTCTCATACTAAACTGAGGCCAGCTAACCTACTAAAAACGCTAATAAGATTAGATTAAAATTGCTGACAGCAGAGCCTTGGATTTAGCTAAGGAATCAAGCCAAATTACTAATATCCCCATTAAAGCACAACTCTAGCCTAGTTTTAGATGAAGAGGAAACAGGAATCATCCAATAGGGGCACAGCACTATAAGCCCAACATGTGAGCTGTTCTCCATTCTGCAGTTTTTTTTTATTGTTGCTAGTTTCTCCTTTTACAGAGATTTCCCCTCACCTCTGTTTATGACACCTGTTAAATAGGAAGAAAATGAGGCGAGAGCTTCACAAGAACAGACAGCTAAAATACTCATACTTTTTTAACCCTTCCCCACTTTATCCAAAGATTAAAACCACAAAACACACATTTTGTCTGGAGTTGAATTCTAAGATTGAGGAAGGCCTTGTAAAGCAAGTATATGCTGACACTCATCACTCAATATTTACACCTGAATGTAAAAGTAAAAGGAAATCAATATATGGTGGTAGTGGCTTTAATACTGCCCAAAAATATTTTTAACAATTGTAAATTTGAATAACGGTTCTAAAACGATAACAGTTCTGGACCAATTATTTTTTGGGTTCTAATAGCTTAGGCACCAGTTAAATTTGCAATCTAGAAATACAAAAGGTTAGAGATTGTATTTACATTCTATTTCCACCATGACAAATGATTTAGCATATCAAGTTTACAAATGGTCTTCTGAGTGGCACAGCAGGACTTATAATATGGATTATTTTTTTCCTTTTATAATGTAAAATAGTTTTTAACAAATTCCTGAATTTTAGTGCAACTTTGTGCTTTTGTATAACATCTCAGTGGCTGTGTATAAAACACTAACATTAAAACATTCCTCAAAATCCAGTGTTCTAGAAGACTGGCTTAGGAACGAGTATATTGTACCTTACTGTATTTTGTCACTCTGCTTGTCGAATTCCCTACAGCGCTGCCTGAAGATGGAGTTTCTTCCACCCCAAATCCCCCTTTTGTATACACAGATCGTCCTTGATTTAAACTATCTGAGATAGAGACGCTCTCATTTACCATACTAGAGCCAGCTGCAAACTCTGCAGGAATGACCACATTACCATTAATCCCAGATATTGGGGTAAAATGTCTCTCTGTCACCATGACATTTTTCCCCATAGACACATCGGGAATACTAACAGCAGCTTGGATATTGGTATTGGGTGCAAGAACTCGTTCTGTGACCAGCAGATACTGGGACTCAGGGACAACATTTTCTGCATCAGTAACCTCCACTACATTATGCAAGCTGGCGGCAGGCCGAATTACTCGTTCTGTCACCATAACATTCTGTCTATGAACAGGCTCAAAAAATACCCTAGGAGCAGTGGTGTACGTTTTCTCTGTGACCAGAACATTACCACGCATGATGGGCTCCTGCACATATCTAGAACTAACAAGAGATTCTTCAGACACCACATTCTCCCTTACTATTGGTTGAGCCTCTTGAACATGAGATTTTGATGACGTATAAGAGCTTTGCATTTCATAACCATGTTGTTCCACCTCTTCTTTATGAGCTAGATCAATATCTGCTGCTACTTCCGACAATACAGCACCTTGTCGAACTTCCTCATAGGCTGTATACTTGGACATTTCTGCATCGCTGTCTACATTTACACCTAGGCAAATATCTGCTAAAACTTTGAACTTCAGTCCCAGATCATCCAGATAACGGTCATCTTCAAAATCGCTTTCAATTAAACTACAACAGCCAACAGACCCAGAAATTGATCCAGCTCCTTCTTGTGAATACATAAGTAAACAGTCTTTGGCTGCCTGGGCCATGTCTTCATCAGCACACATCATACCTCTCTACAAAATAAAAAATATATATATTAAAATCAGAATGTTAAAACTGACAGGTATTGTTATGAAATAAGGTCAACAAACCTATATCCATCTATACAAACACACATAATGGATCACCCAACACAAAAAAATAAATAAAGAAAAACTGAGGCATCAGTTTCTGCTTAACCACTTAAGGACCCCTTCACGCCGATATACGTCGGCAGAATGGCACGACTGGGCACAAGCACGTACCTGTACGTTCTCTAAGAGCCCAGCCGTAGGGTTGCAAGCGCGACCCGGTCCAGAGCTCCGTGATCGCGCCCACAGGACCCAATCACCGCCGGTGTCCTGCGATCGGTCACAGGAGCTGAAGAACGGTGAGAGGTGTGTGTAAACATGAAGTGTTATCATTCATATTCTCTGAAAAATGGGCAAGAAATCAAATTCTGCCAGGGTATGTAAACTTATGGGCACAACTGATTATATATATATATATATATATATATATTATATATATATATATGTTTATACAATCACGGTTTTTTAAACATATGCTACATGACAATTCCCAGAGCACTTAGAGTTAACTAGACAAGACATAATTAAAAGCACTACAACAGACTACAACAGACAAGGAAAGGGAGCGACCCATCTGATTGTAGCAATTTATTAAAATAGTATTACCTACATGTAATTAAAAGGCAACAGACATATCCCTCATAAGGAAACACCACTAGACAAGCTCAGGATGGAGTACTGTATACAGGAAACCGCTGCACGTGTGAGGCAGTTGTTCCCTGACAAACTCTGTATGTGGTACTTCATCTTGAGCCAGTCTAGTAGGGATCCATTATGGAAGATTACATGCGAGTGCATATATTTTTAAAATTTGAATTCAATAAATTGACATGGGTGGCGCCTTTTGCTTGTCTTTTATAGTGCTATGATTTGAGGATTCACCTGGTCCTTTCCTGGAGGAGCTGCAACCATATAAGAGTGGCTTGTAAATATTGGACTTTTTAAAAGGAGCCAGTCCTTTTTCAAATCAATACTCCTTTTTGCACCATAATTTTGATCATACAAGACATAATTTGTCTGGCAGAAACTATGCATGGAGCCCTCTGATAAAGACACTGAGATGAGTCTGTGTGTGTGTGTGTGTGTAGTTCAGCTTGAACTATTGAGTTCTGTAAACAATTTTAAGTGAGCCTGGAAAAAACTAGCTAAAAGGCAAATGTAAATGACATATTTTCTACAGCCACAAACTAATGCTAACACCGTTAGTACAGTGCAAAAAAATCTATTGATAAAGTTCCTAGTGCTTTTTGAACATATGCAATATTATAGCATTGCAGAGTCCTGAGCCTTGCAGAATAGAGACAACACAACTACAGTGTAAAATGAGATACTTACATCAAAGAAATAGCCTCTCATGAATTCTTCATTCAGAACAACCTGGCTTCCACTGGCACCTGCAGCACCAAAGGAGACCTGAGCTCCAGCTCCAGCTCCGCTTCCTGAGCCCAGAACACCAATACCTCTCATGCCAGCTCCCATTTCTCCCGCAGTTAGCAGTGCCCCAGTTTCTTCATATCGTCCACCCATTCCATACATACTGGAACTGTACATCCCCTTCGCACTGTATTCATATCCGTCCATAGCTTCCATTGCATAACCACTGCCTTTTTGCATTCCAGCACCAGCTGCAGCCCCAGCCCCTGCTCCAGCAGCACCAATAGCTCCAATTGCAAGTGGCATGATGGCCTATAACAACAAGAACAGAAGTCAATTTCATTTAGAGACATCTTTTACAGTGGAATATTTTACACTGATTTAACAGGTTTCCCCAGTTACATTCAAGGCATGCCGCAAATGATAATCGTCACAGTTTCTTGTGCTCTCCACCCAACTGTCAAGCCAGCAAATGTCAAACTGATCTCTTGTGCAGAATCAAAGCAACTGCAGATCAAAACCGACAAAGATGGCAGCTTCCTCAGCTATAAAGCACAAAAGCGTTTAGCACCGCTTAACCACTTCAGCCCCGGACCATATTGCTGCTCAATGACCGGGCCCCTTTTTGCGATTCGGCACTGCGTCGCTTTAACTTACAATTGCGCGGTCGTGCAACGTGGCTCCCAAACAAAATTGACGTCCTTTTTTCCCCACAAATAGAGCTTTCTTTTGGTGGTATTTGATCACCTCTGTGGTATTTAGTTTTTGTGCTAAAAACAAAAATAGAGCGACAATTTTGAAAAAAAAAAAATGAATATTTTTTACTTTTTGCTGTAATAAATATCCCCAAAAATATTTAAACAAATGTTTTTCCTCAGTTTAGGCCGATACGTATTCTTCGACATTTTTTTGTAAAAATAAATAAATAAAAATATCGCAATTAGCGTTTATTGATTGGTTGTAGCCTCTACAAAATAGGGAATAGATTTATGGCATTTTTATTAATATTTTTTTTCCTAGTAATGGCGGCGATCAGCAATTTTTTTCAGTACTGCGACATTATGGAGGACACTTCGGACACTTGACATTTGTGGGACCATTGGAATTTTTATAGGGATCAGTGCTATAAAAATGCATTGATTACTATAATGCCACTGACAGGAAAGGGGTTAACACTAGGGGACGGGGAAGGGGTTAAGTATGGGGGGGGGGGTGGACTGATTGAGGGAAATGACTGATCGCTGTTCATACATTGTATGAACAGACGGTCAGGAATTTCTCCCCTGACAGGACCGGGAGCTGTGTGTTTACACACATAGCTCCCGGTCCTCGCTCTGTAACAAGCGATCGCGGGTGCCCGGGAGTCAGGGGCGAGTGGGGGGCGCCAGCGCCCCTATTGGCTGCTTGGCGAGATGAAGTATAGCTATGTGATCTCGCCCAGCAGAGCAGACCTGCCGCCGTATAACTGCGTGAAAATGAGCTTGGACAATCTAATAGTCTATAATATAAAGCTGAGAGCGAAACATGTAGAGCAATCTGGGCACAGGTCTTTAGCTCATGGGCGGGCATGAGATGTCCTTTGTGGATGGATATTTTTGTATGAATTTTAATGTTCTATTTTGTAAAATAAAAAATTAGTTTTTTACTATATTTACAGTAGTTGTTTAATTTGACACCGTTAAAAGTCCCAGGGTTTGTTACCCTTTCCCCATTTCTTTGTTAATAGTCGCTTGTCAGCTGCTTGTTGCATTTTTGAAAGTACTATGAAACCGACGAGGGCACAATTATGTTTAAATGGGCATTTATGGTGACCTCTAAGACTGCATTTACACTACAGCAATTTAAATCGCTGGCAGATTTGCCACGGATCTGCCCGTGATTTGACAGCGCCGAAGTGTTAATGACAAAACGTGGGACTCGCATTCGAGATGTCATTCATTTGAAGGACGCCTCAAAACGTGGTGTGGATATGCCATGATTGTCGTGCAATAAAACGCACTGCAATCGTGGTAATACACATCGCAGGACGCTCCTGAACAATTTTTTGGGGTCACATGCCAGGATTGCAGCGAGTTTTATCATGCGACAACCGCTGCAGACCCGCGCCACGATTTGAAGTGTCATTTAAATGAATGGCATCTCGAATGCGAGTCCCGCGTTTTGGCCTCCACACCTCGGCGCTGTGAAATCGTGGGCATATCTGCCCGTGATTCAAAACGATGTAGTGTGAATGCAGCCTAAGTAATGGCAGATTAGCCAGATAATTATGAAACCTGAGATCAGATGACATGATCCATGCTTTTCCCAAGCCAGCTTTTGCCAACTGCCTTGCTTTGATACTGAAACATGTCATGATAGAAACACAAGACTATTGAAAATATCCTCTTGATAAAATACCATTGCAAATTTCCTCTTGAAAATATTTATCATTTGGTATCAAATGTTTTTTTAAAAACACCCAGGACAGTTATGAAGATCATTAGATCGGACTTCACCTGCTGCATACTTGTGTTCTGTGTCTGGAACTCAAAGTATTAACCCCTTTGGGACACACAGTAAAACAAATGTTAATCCCTGAATACAATTTTGCAACTTTGACATGCGTTAGTAAAACTGTAGAGATCAAATCGAAACTACTGTGTGTATCTAGGTGATCAAGCCTTTTTTTTTTCCCCCACACAATTTGTTTACATCTTTCTCTCCTGCAAGGGGAAAAAGTTACAATTCATCTTTCTCTCTATTCAGAGGCGAAAAAACACATGGTTGGGCTGCACAGTTACGGATCACGGTGAATGGCCAATCAGAGGCTATCACAGTGATCAGGTGACAAGGAATTCGGAATCATCGGTCAATTGTTAGTACGAGACCCTGTGTTGTCGGTGAGAGCCCGGTCTCTGCTGGGAACATGCTTTCAGCACAAAGACGGGTTGGCATTAAAGTAGCCTCACGGATAAAGACCCACTTCTGCGAGACTGCATACATGCATAATGTTGGCAGAAAGGGTTTAAAGACAAAAGCTGCCAGGCAAGTTATCATTTTCTGAAGGAGGAGAGTTATGACAGCGTTTACATTCATCTCTGGACACGTTTCTTCTAAAAGGTTTTTAAATTTACAAGGTGCTGTACAAAAAGGTCACAAGATTGACATCCACATAGTGGATTCTTTAATTCAAAACCAGTATAAGCGTACTGAATTACATGAGTCAGTACATTACTACTGCAGGGATCATAAAAACAAAACACTAAAATTATCTGAAGTTATCTCATGAACAGCAAAACCGTTATACTCCATTTTAGTACTTACTGTGTCCTCCGGTACAGGTCCTTCTTTGTTGTGTATCAGAATTGTTCCTTCAGGACCATCTTCTGGAACTGTTAAAAATCCTTTCCCGTTCGAGCCGCAGGAGCACAAAAGCAATAAAAGTGGCACCACTAATAAAAAAATTAAAAATTAAATATGATTCTATACTTATCTGCATTTAATACAAATCCATTAAAAGTATGCTTATGATTCAATCTTGTAATGTTGAAATTCAAACCCCTTTGCTGCCACAGTAGTATGGCATACATTGGCAGCAGGGGAAGGGGTGTGTGCAACTATACACACTCCTGGCTTCTGTGTGTAAATCTGACAAGTCGACTGTCAGTTGTCAGATGGTAGCAATTGGGCAGCTAATCCCTAGCACTGTCCTACAGACAACTAAAGTTTCCAGAAGATGGTCAGCAAGTGTTTTTTCTTTCTTAATAGAGGTTTACTGTAAACTATGCCACATACTAATCGACATACATAGAACATTTTCATCAAAGTATTAGATACAATTTTGATTGGTTGATGTACAGTTTGCTACTGCATTATACATTGCAAGATGAAAAAGTTCTATAGAGTGCTTTGAAAAGTTATTTCTAAGTCATACACTAGATTGTTGAGTACTCACATAGTAACAGCAAACATGCAAGAATCATGAGTGCAACGGCGCCTCCTCCCAGGCCTACAGACGTGTTCGATAGTCTTTCTGAGCAGGCTGCAATGCCACTCTCACAGCCACACACTGACAGTTTCAGGACCTGCTTTTCTGGACAACTCAGACCTTGATTGTCCGTTATTAAAATATTAACTTGATGTGATCCTATCCAAATATTTTTTGGTATAAGTTGTGCACTGTTATCTAGGATAAAGAAGGAAAAAAAAAACATTTGTCAAACAATATGTACAAATTTGTATCAGATAAAGCATTTTCCCCGTTTTGTGACCATTTACAGCTTATTTCTGCCAAAACTAGTTTTTCTGTAAGATACAGTGTCTTCGGCATTTGGCAATCTCAGGCAAACGTGGTATGGGGTAATCTTTATATACCACCTGTTCCTGGTACTCTCTTTGCACTATACAGACACTGTTTATTCTGCTTTGTCAGGCAGTCTCTCTTAATCAAACTTTATCAGTCTTCTTGTAAATTGGCAGTCTCAAGTAAATAGAATTCTGTAATCACCACCAGAATGGGATATGTAGCATTTGCAAGTTAATAAGGTTTTTTTATTTAGGACAGGGCTTGAATGTGCTGCAGTTAGGATAAAATGTTTTCAGGTCATTTCAGGTGTGGAGCTGTAGAAATACAGCTGCCTAGGTATCTGCTCACTGAACAGAGCTCTCATTCAGTATTGTACACAGAGGTGCCATCTGTGTATAGAGGTCATACTATGAGCAGTGTTAATTTCGTTGACTAAAACATTTTAGTCGACTTACCCAATACTATTTAAGTCGACTAAAATACTAAGACTAAAACAATTGAGATGACTAAAATACGACTAAAACCAAAATGCCATTTTAGTCAAAAGACTAAGACCAAAACTAAATTGAAGTTTGATGATAAAATTAACACTTATCTGTGTGCGTATTCATACCTCAATACCATAAATAATAACATATTTGATTTTTCCCTCCAGCAGTATATAATGAGTTTGGAAATTGTAGAGAAATGCTTAAATGATAAATTGCAATTTAACCACACCCATTAGATTTTAGACGAATAAAATTAGTTTTAGTCTACTAAATTGATTTTAGTCGATTAAAATGTAGGACATTTTAGTGGACTAAGACATCATGGAGATTTAGTCGACTAAAATAGGACTAAAACTAAAATGCAATTTTAGTCCTAAGACTAAAACTAAATCGAAATTTGCTGCCAAATTTTACACTGATGAAGAGGTAGCCTCACGCATAGCATAAAAAAATAAAAAACACAACTTACTATCAGTTTTTCCGATTGACCAATACTTTGCATTTCCAGTTGGTTCATCCAGCACTGTAAATTTTAGTGGAGCACTATTGGGATAGGAATCCTTATCCACTGCAGTCAGGTTGATGAATGGCGAGTTTTCACAAACAGTTTGCACTGCATTTACTAAAACTGGACAATTGTCATTGATATCTTCCACGTCAATAGAGATGGTGCCAGTAGCAGTCTTTCCCGGAAGATCTTATTAAAAAATAAAAATCAGCAGACTTATGAGAAACATATCCACTGATGCAAACATTTTTTCATTCTGATAAAATATGACAGAAATAATAATTAAAGTGTATCTAAAAACAAAAAAAAAAGTTTACATACAGGGTAAGTAATGCTGGCCATGCACGGGTCGAATTTCGAAATAACTTTCTTTTGAAAAATCTGAAATTTTGTGTGTTTTGTAATGCGATGGTGCCATCATTGATTTAGAAAATTTCACCTCATGTTCTTACAGAAAAGAACTTTCGTGTTTGGGAATCTTCTTTCTTTCTGGGAATTTTCTTTTCTTGCACAGGCGCATTTTTTTTATCGATTACACTTCTCGCATGATTCTCCCATCATTGATTAAAAAAAATTGTTTTTTAAAAAAAATATCCAACATGTTGGATTATTAAAATTGGATGGCCGCACGAAAATCGGCTGTTGAAAGTTATTTCGAAATTCGACCCGTGTATGGCCAGCATAAGACAACATTGTTTTTGCTTTCAATTCAGCTCACAGGAAGTGACAAGTATATTTTGTACTTGCTGAAAATGTATTAGTCTAAAAAGCCCCCCTAAAAAGTTACACTTACAAGAAATAACAATAAAAACAGCATGTATCAAATCACCAGGTCATTCACCGCAGATCTAGACTCACAGTGCTTCGCCTGACATCACAGATACGACTCCTCCCTTCTAAACGTGTGTCGGCCTCTCATTGGCTGATGAAGGGAGGAGTCGTATCTGTGATGTCAGGCGAAGCACTGTGAGTCTAGATCTGCGGTGAATGATCTGGTGATTTAATACATGCTGTTTTTATTGTTATTTCTTGTAAGTGTAGCTTTTTAGGGGGGCTTTTTTAATAAATATAAAAGCAGAGAACACTATGGTACTTGTGTTTTTTTGTTTCATGTCCTTAACCCCTGGATATAGAAGTGGAATTGATTACTAAAAAGCAAATGGAGGAAGGTGTTGTTTGGAGACAATTTAAACGTTGATTACCTACACAGAGGTGCAGTCTGGAGACTGTAGGAATTACTATCATTGGTAAAGTGGATTGATCGTGGTGGACACATGGAGTAATCTGTCTGAGTTTTATACTCATCCTTGAGGTGAGCAGGCATTTTAGCAGGTGGTAGTGTGCACTGAATATTGGATCCATTTAAATAGGATTTTTTTCACAGCAGTGACAGCTTTGGAAACCTACATATGAACTGTTTTTTATAATTTTACTTTTTTATTTTTTCATAAATTGTTTTATGGAATGTATAATTATTTGTTTATATAAGATTTATAGATATGCAGCGCTGCACTATTTTCACAAAATTAATATTGCAGTAGGTGTGGTGTATCACTATAAGTGTTCAGCAGCTGTGTAGACACTCAGAGGGTTATATTTGTTGCTCCCCCCCCCCTCACGTTATTATAGGAGTAATTTATTAGTATTGTGGTGCTGATTGTTTTTCTCACAATTCACAAACAAGGCCCTGTTCACTCATCGTGTAGCTAGAACAAGCGTTCCCACTCACAATTTTTGTTGCGCAATTTTCACGCGTCGTGCTTGGGGACCCCATTCACTTCAATGGGCTGCTTTATGCGTGTTTGTCACCCAAAATAAGCTGCTGGTAGAGTTTAAGTTGCTAAATGCAACTACCTTAATTGAGGTTACCATCAGGCCCAAGACTAATGCAAAAGTCTTTTTCATGGTTTAGAATGAATATAGGAGATGTTATGTAGATGCTGCTGCAATCCATGCAGTTCTTTATTAAGAAAATTTCAGACAATGTAAAATATGTAACAAAATAAAATAAAATGTACAGCATATATACTAATAATAAAAGCAGCAATATTATTACCTTCACTTATTGCCAATATCTTTGCGACATAGGAACCATCAACTACATATATAGACTCGCGATCAGGTACTTTAGTAAGTCTGATTTCAGCTGTAATTGGGTCAATGGTAAACCAATTATCAGGATCATATTCTTTTGCATACCTATTATAAAAATATATGGGACAGAATTTATAAATGTTCACATACAAACATTTGAAATCTTTATGAAATTTAAATGTAGAACTTATTTGCAGTCAACACAAAACCACCCATGTTCAGGCATTATATAAAATGATATTGTACCATAAGTAGTGCATAGTTACACATGTCCAGGCTAATGTACGGATCACTAGGCATCTGACTGGATTACTTAACCACTTGACCACTGGGTACTTAAACACCCTTAATAACCAGACCAATTTTCAGCTTTCGGTGCTCTCACAGTTTGAATGACAATTACTCAGTCATACAACACTGTAACCAAATAAAAATGTTGTCCTTTTTTTCCCACAAATAGAGCTTTCTTTTGGTGGTATTTGATCACCTCTGCGGTTTTTATATATATATTTTCGCTATAAATGAAAAAAGAACCAAAATTTCTATTAAAAAATTTAGCAAAAAAGTAATTTTTCTTCATAAATTTGGCCTAAAATGTATACTGCTACATATCTTTGGTAACAAAACAAAAACAATTTGGATATTATTTAGTCTGGGTGAAAGTTATAGGGTCTACAAGCTATGGTACCAATTACTGAAAATGTATCAATTTGATCACATCTGATGTACTGAAAGCATCTCTCATTTCTTGAGACCCTAACATGCCAGAAAAGTACAAATACCCCCCAAATGACCCCTTTTTGGAAAGAAGACATTCCAAGGTATTTGGAAAGAGGCATTGTGAGTTTTTTGAAGTTGTAATTTTTTCCCACAATTCTTTGCAAAATCAAGATTTTTTATTTTAATTTTTTTCCCACAAAATTTTCATATTAGCGGGTTATTTCTCACACACAGCTTATGCATACCACAAATTACACCCCAAAACACATTCTGCTATTCCTCCCGAGTATGGCCATACCCCATGTGTGAGACTTTTACACAGCGTGTCCACATACAGAGGCCCAACATGCAGTGAGCACCATCAGGAGTTCTGGAACACCCAGACCAATTCTGACATTTCTCTCCTACATGGAAAAATCATCATTTATTTGCTAGAAAATTACCCCAAAACATTATATATGCTTTTTTAGCAAAGACCCTAGAGAATACAATGGCGGTCATAGCAACTTTTTATCGCGCATGGTATTTGCACAGCAATTTTTTGAACGCGTTTTTTTTGGAAAAACTGTTTTGTGCAAAAAAAACAAAAAAAAAAAACAGTAAAGTTAGCCCAATGTTTTTGCATAATATGAAAGATGAAGTTACGCCGAGTAAATAGATACCCAACATGTCACCCTTCAATATTGCACACGCTTGTGGAATGGCGCCAAACTTCGCTACTTAAAAATCCCCATATGCGACGCTTTAAATGTTTTTACTGGTTACATCTTTTTAGTTGGAGAAAAGCTCGAGGGCCAAAATTATTGCTCTCGGTCTAACGTTCGCAGCGATACCTCACATGTGTGGTTTGAACACCGTTTTCATATGTGGGCGGGACTTACGTGTGCGGTCGCGTCTGTATACAAGCACACGGGTACAGGGGCGCTGTAATTTTATTTTTTTATTGTTCATTTTACTTTATTTATTTTAGTTTGACATGTTTTCCCCAAAAAATAAATGTTTTGATTACTTTTATTCCTATTACAAGGAATGTGAACATCCCTTGTAATAGAAATATAGCATGACAGGTCCTCTTTACAGTGAGATGTGGGGTCAATAAGACCCCACATATCACCTCTAGGCTGGGAAGCCTGAAAAAAAAAAATTATCGCGGAGTATTGCGCAGGGAGTATTGCGCAGGGGTACTGCAGAGTATTGCGTGGGGGGGGGGGGGTACTGCAGAGTATTGCGCAGGGGGGTACTGCAGAGTATTGCGCAGGGGGGTACTGCAGAGTATTGCGCAGGGGGGTACTGCAGAGTATTGCGCAGGGAAGGAAGAGTATTGCAGGGGTTAATGCAGGGATGGCTAAGCAGGGATGGATGGATCTGTGACTGCAATAGTCACAGATCCAGCCACAGTGCTGCTGCCATCCGCGCTCTCCTCTCACACTGTACCGATCGGTACAGAGAGAGGAGGGAGAAACCGGCGTCATCAAATGACGCCGGTTTGTTTACATGCGATCGCTCCGTCATTGGACGGAGCGATCATGTGGTAAACGGGCGCTATTAGCGACAATTTACCGCGATCCGTGATCCGCCGGGTACCCTGGACCCGGCAGTCACGGACATTCCCGTGTGCGCGCTTATAACGAGCTTATATAACGTGATTCCAGAGTTAAGCAACCACCTTGCCGCCGTTATTTGACGGCGGCTGGTGGTTAAATAAAACCCAGCTCCAGGAAGGTAAAAAGTAATTTAGTATTTTCTGGTGCCAGTAAACCAGGGATATGTAATTAGCAGACCTCCAGCTGTTGCAAAACTACAAGTTCCATCATGCCTCGGTCTCTGGGCGTCATGTTTGTGGCTGTCAGAGTCTTGCTATGCCTCATGGGAGTTGTAGTTCTGCAACTGCTGGAGGTCCGCTAATTGCATATTCCTGCAGTAAACAATCCAAAAAAAAAACTGGAGGAAAGGTCTTTAGAGAGAAGTCAAACATACTGAATAAAATCTTTGTCCGGGAACTTTCCCTGGAAAGTTGCAAAGTACCGGTACTTCCTGCAAGCAAGTCTAGAGCTTCCTAGTTGCATATCTGCAGTGTGAAATCTCAGGCAGCAGCAACCCAAAGTTTTAATGGGTGTCAACTGTCAAGTGAGAATTGGGAATGTCATTTCTGTGATGCTTACCGTTCTCCTTGCTGGAAGCAAGGAGAAAATAGGCGGCGAAGAACAAAGCATGGTAAATCAATAATGGGTTAGAGAGCTGCAAAGAGACCACAAGCAAACAACTGCTGACTTTGACTTATGCGTGTTTTTTTAGGGAACAGCTTCCAGAGTTCAGTTCCTCGTTAGCTTAGCTTTTTTATTTAGGCTCAGTTCGTCTAAAAGCAGTACAAACTTAAAAAGGAGGGGTGGGTGCTGTGTCAGTCCACGAACTTCAGAGAAAAGGATTTTACTGTCTTGAGTGTTGCCTCTGTTCATCTATATGACACCCAGTCCACATGATGGCCTCATGATTGACAACTTTTTATTACAGCACATGCTCTGAATAATCATAAACGGTGGTCTTTTGGGGCAATGTTATGGGAGCTGCATTCAGTTTTTTTTTTCCATTCCATTTTGCCTTCGATTTCTACTGCGTTCCTGGATACATGGACACACACACACACACACACCGATTACCCAAATTTCCCTCTTCTATACACTTGTCACTATCACTTTTTTTGATTAGTGTGCATTTGACCAATTTAGTCAATAGGATTTTGAACTATACCCTATATACCTCACTTTATTACAATTCTTCATGTGAGCGTCACTATAGTCACTGATAAATATACTCAATCTCACTTCTATGCATTATCTAGAGCTTTGTCTTCATATCACTCTCTTCTATTCGATCATAATATCTGAGTTTCCTGCTACACAATGTGACTCAATATTTGATGCCCATTATATTTGCACAGTTATGCACAGGACTCTCTATTATTTTTATTTTAATGTTGATTTATATGTCGGATTATGACACATGCACTTATGTTTACATTTAACGATATTGCTCCGTATCATGTATTGTATTTTAGTTATATTTGTATATTTATTGTCACCAGATTTTATTCATGATCTTTTACTTAAACTGAAGGTTCATGTTTGTTTCATATACATCCTGTATTTGGCTTTTTTACTTCTTCCACCTTATTGTTTACTGTAGCTTTGGGTTCCTTTTACATATTTGTGTGTTATATTTTACCACCGATGTGATCCAGCTTCCTAGGTGATCACCATTGATTGTTTTTTACTACCCTTACTCATTAGTGATGGTTGGCCACAGGTGGAGGCGGATCACATGACCGGTTCGGTTTAGGTGCGTATTTTTTTGGGTTGTGTACCATTTTTGCTTTAGCTATCATTAAGCGCTGATACCCCAGTGCAAAACGCGTCAGCAATCCACCCCACTGTCTGCTGTGACCTGTAGTGCCGTTTCCATTTTTACCATTAAAGGCAACTTTTTTAAGAATTTCGTGGAAGTGCGGCTGTCCAGTCTTTTATCCACACTCTTTCCATATTTGCACCCGTTCTTTGCGTTTTTGGCTGCCCACTTTGTGCATAATTGTAGGCATCTTCAAGCCCCCCCTTAAACCTCATATGCCATTCAAAAACCCTTGATTTCTTTATAGAAGAAGGTTTACCAAAAACATAATATTAATCTGCTGCGCTTGATTGCGGTCACTGATTTACACCAACAGCGCAACAAAGTGTTATCGATACGACTCTATAAAAACCGAGTGACCCAGGCAAGTGCAAGTTGGAACATGTCAGAACACACTCGAGTGTGAACGGCTGTGTGACTTACCACCATAGCGTTACGCCCACGGGCATTCCTGGTTTTAAAATTGTTGCATCACATACAGTATCTCCCAAAAGTGAGTACGCCCCTCACATTTTTTGAAAATATTTTATATCTTTTCATGTAACACTGAAGAAATGACACTCCACTACAATGTAAAGTGGAGAGTGTAAAGCTTGTATAACAGTGTAAATTTACTGTCCCCTCAAAATAACTCAACACAGACATTAATGGCTAAACCACTGGCAACAAAAGCAAGTACATCCCTAGGTGAAAATATCCAAATTAGGCCCAATTAGCCATTTTGCCTCCCCGATGTCATGTGACTTGTTAGTGTAACAAGGTCTCAGGTGTGAAAGGGGAGCGCAGGTTTGTTAAATTTGGCCTTATCGCTCTCACTCTCTTATACTGGTCACTAAAAGTTCAACATGGCACCTCATGGCAAAGAACTGAGGATCTGAACAAAAAAAAAGAATTGTTACTCTACATAAAGATGGCCTAGGCTATAAGAAGATTTGACAACCCTGAAACTGAGCTGCAGCATGGTGGCCAAGACCATACAGCAGTTTAACAGGACAGGTTCCACTCAGAACAGGCCTCGCCATGGTCGACCAAAGAAGTTGAGTGCACTTGCTCAGCATCATATGCAGAGATTGTCTATGAGGAAATAGATATACGAGTGCTGCCAGCATTGCTGCAGAGGTTGAAAGCCTGTCAGTGCTCAGACCATACGCCGCACACTGCATCAAATTGGTCTGCATGGCTGTCGTCCCAGAAGGAAGCCTCTTCTAAAGATGATGTACAAGAAAGCCTGCAAACCATTTGCTGAAGACAAGCAGACTAAGGACATGGATTACTGGAACTGTGTCCTGTGGTCTGATGAGACAAAGATAAACCTATTTGGTTCAGATTGCTTCAAGCATGTCTGGTGACAACCAGGTGAGGAGTACAAAGACAAGTGTGTCTTGCCTACAGTCAAGCATGGTGGTGGGAGTGTTGTGGTCTGGGGCTGCATGAGTGCTGGTGGCATGCTGGGGAGCTACAGTTCATTGAGGGAACCATGAATGCCAACATGTACTGTGACATATTGAGGCAGAGCATGATCCCCTCCCTTCGGAGACTGGGCCACAGGGCAGTATTTCAACATAACGACCCCAAGCACACCTCTAAGACGACTGGCTAAAGAAGCTGAGGGTAATGGTGATGGACTGGCCAAGCATGTCTCCAGACCTAAACCCTATTGATCACCTGTGGGGCATCCTCCAACGAAATGTGGAGGAGTGCAAGATTTCCAACATTCACCAGCTCTGTGATGTCATAGTGGAGAGGACTCTAGTGGCAACCTGTGAAGCTATGGTGAACTCCATGCCCACAAATTATTGACACTTTGGGCCCAATTTGGACAGTTTCACTTAGGGGTGTACTCACTTTTGCCAGTGTTTTAGACATTAACCACTTAAGCCCCGGGCCATTTTGCAGCTAAAGGACCAGGCCCCTTTTTGCGATTCGTTTTTTTTTGGCGCTATAAACAAAAATAGAGCGACAATTTTGAAAAAAATGCAATATTTTTTACTTTTTGCTAATATAAATATCCACAAAAATATATAAAAAAAACATTTTTTTTCCTCAGTTTAGGCCGATACATATTCTTCTACATATTTTTGGTAAAAAAAAATATATGGCAATAAGCGTTTATTGATTGGTTTGCACAAAAGTTATAGCGTCTACAAAATAGTGGGTAGTTTTTATGGCATTTTTATTAATATATATATATTTTTTTACTAGCAATCGGCGATTTTTATTGTGACTGTGAAATTATGGCAGACACTTCGGACAATTTTGACACATTTTTGGGACCATTGTCATTTTCACAGCAAAAAATGCATTTAAAATGCATTGTTTATTGTGAAAATGACAGTGCAGTTTGGGAGTTAACCACAAGGGGGCGCTGAAGGGGTTATGTGTGACCTAATGTGTGTTTACAACTGTAGGGGGTGTGGCTGTAGGTGTGACGTCATCTATTGTGTATCCCTATAAAAGGGATCACACGATCGATGACGCCGCCACAGTAAGGAACGGGGAAGCCATGTTTACATACGGCTCTCCCCGTTCTTCAGCTCTGGGGACCGATCACCAGACTCCAGCGGCGATCGGGTCCCGCGACCCACGGCTGGGTACTAGCACAGCACGTACCTGTACGTGCATGTGCCCAGCCGTGCCATTCTGCCGACGTAAATGTGCAGGAGGCGGTCCTTAAGTGGTTGAAGGGTTAATGGCTGTGTTTTGAGTTATTTTGAGGGGACAGGAAATTTGACACTGTTATACAAGCTGGACACTCACTACTTTACATTGTAGCAAAGTGTCGTTTCTTCGGTGTTGTCACATGAAAAAATATTTACAAAAATGTAGAAGGTGTACTCACTTTTGTCAGATACTGTATGCACCTCCATTCGGCCTTGTTTCTAGCACAATACTAAGACTCTACCAGCTCTTACTGCCTACCCCCACCATCACAGGAGGAATCTCTCAAACCTCCGCACATGTGTGGTACACCATCTCATTTATTGCTGGATGATGCCTACTCACTTGAGAGGTATGTAAATGGCCTACACCTCTAGCAAGGGCAACATTTAGCAGTGTTCAAAGCTGCCCAGTTTGTTCCCATCTACAGGTGCCACTTACCTGCATAGGCATTTTTTTGGTAAATGTGAACTAACCTTTTAAATGCAAAAATTGTAACCTCATCCAGGGTCAATTGTTGTAATTTTCATTACTTGTTTAAACTGTACCTGCAATCATGCCAAGAGAAGCACCAGGGATCTGCAACTTTTTTTTTAAACCAAAGTTCTCAAACTTTTTTACTGACCTGTTTACTGTATCACAGGAGAAAACAAAAAAACAAACACACACAGAGAACATAGACTTACTTAACATGTTCTGCAACCTTTCCAGTGTCAGCATCAAATGCTTGATAGGAACCAATTACTGAGTTTATAATTGTCTTTCCTTCAGCCACAGCAATGTTCTTCTTTCTTGGCTTAAATACAGGTCCCTCACGTACATTCTTCACCTTCACTCTAATGGGAACAGCTTTTACTCCGCCGCCACTGCCGCCTCCACCGCCACCTCCACCTGTCATTCCACCGGATGAGCTACCTCCACTTACTAGGTGCATAATGGAGCTGTGATACTGTGCTCGGTTTGAGACAACCACACTCAGCTGTGCATTCTGCATCACTTCATAATCTGCTTCCTGAAAATAGATGTGTAATATTTTAAAGAAAAGTGATCGAAATAGAACACAAAAAAACACTTTAAACTAAAGCAATAAAAAAAAAAAAAAAACAGACACAGACAAAGACAGTTTGAGATGATGTCCATGTTTTATGTCACTTTAAATATATCGTTTGGACCAAGCTGAGTGGTATTCACAGAATACAAAAATGCCTTTGAATGGCTGAGCATCGCTCAGCCAGACTCTGTTTTGTTACATGCAATACATACAGTGCTTAGAGACACTGTAGCTCTTCCTGAGGAAAATAGTTTGTTTAAACCAGCTTGGTCCAAACAAACTATTTAAAAAGTGACATGAAAACATGGACATCGGCATTAAAAAGGTACAAAAGATTATTTGCTCTGCATGTGTCCTGATTCAGCCAATTTTACATTCCCATAGACTTGTATGAGGAGATAAGCAGTTCTGGAGCATAAAGTACCTTTGACAATGGCCCTTACAACTGTTTGAGAAGTCATTTCAGCATTTTTGGATTAAAAATATTATTTGTTTCCCTTCTTCTGAAAACAAAACACTGGCAAATCAAAGCATAAAACTGCATGGAGCAGCAGTGGCCTGTTCAAGCAATCATTGCTATTTATCACTAAAACGGCAGATGCCAAATCCCCCCATTCATTATGGAGAGTGTTTGGAAAGTGTGCCATTATTTGGCACTGTAACAGCTGTGGTTTTTGAATGACATGGTTAGTTCTTTGGGCACCCTTCTGACCCTGGAACACCCAAGCATATTATTCAACTTGCCAATAAAACTAACAAAATTTAAGCAACGGCTGTCTTTAACATCCAAGTATCTTAGCATATTTTAATCAGTTTTCTTACCTTCACCAGCATCAGTACACCTTCATTTGTTTGCTCATCGGTTATGATCTGAAAGTGGCCCCCTTCATTTCCGGATATTATAGAAAAATTAGCAAACCAGTTATCTGTAAATTCTTCATCGTCATCAAATGCTTTCATACGCAATATTTCAACACCCTCAACATTTTCTTCCACTTCGCCTGAGTACTGAAATAAGAAAAAAACACAAGGGATTTAGATCATATTTTTCCACTGAAAAAAGAAGGATATTCAATATAGTAGTGTCCAAGTTTGTCAAATGAATCGTACATGCCATAACAAGTCATGTGGTCTTTCAGGTGTGGCAGGATCACAGTTGAGCAGAGTCTAAGGTCCCTTTCACACTGGGGCATTTTTCAGGCGGTACAGCGCTAAATATAGCGCTGCTATACCGCCTGAAAAAATCGTGCCCTGTAGTCTTTAATGTGAAAGCCCGAAGGCTTTCACACTGAAGCGGTGCGCTAGCAGGACCGCTCCAAAAGTCCTGCTAGCCGCATCTTTGGAGCGGTATAGGAGCGGGGTGTTTACCGCTCCTTCCCATTGAAATCAATGGGAAACTGCGGTAATACCGCCCACAATGCGCCTCTGCAGAGGCGATTTGCGGGCGGTATTAACCCCTTTTACGGCCGCTTGCAGGAGTTAATACCGCTAGTGATCAAATATCGCTGTAAATACGATGGTATAGCGGCACTAAAAATCGCGCTGCTATATCGCCACTGCGCCTCCCGCTGCAATGTGAAGCAGCCTTAGACCCCATACATACCATTAGGTTTTCTGCAGATTTTTGTCTTCAAAATTTACCAAAGCCATGTAGTGCAAGGGCCTGCCTGATTGCATACAAATTCAAACTCTTAAGGTTTGACCCTTATATTATATGGTTTTGGGAAATCTGCAGAAAATCTAATAGTGTGTATGGGGCTTTAGACCTGGATGGCAGCACCACATGACCAAACCATTGCCACTAGTAACAAGGTTGGGAACTGGACAGATGTAGTACTAATTTAAAAAAATTGGGCTCTCGTGTTCGGCTTTTGCACACACAAGAAATAATAAGTGTGGCGAGTAGAATACTACAAAGTGTCATTACAAAAGCAATTATTTGACAAGTCATGCATTAATAGTAGTGCTTTCCACCAGGGTGAATGCACAGTTATGTCACATAATAAAGCATAATCATTATGTTTCACTACCAAGTACAAAGCACGCTACATGTATGTGCATATGCTTTTTTTAAAAATAACATACCTTCATAAGACACTTCACAATAAGCCTGTCATAACTACATATGCAGTTCACCCGAAAAAAATTGTCTAATGTAGTTTTGTGGATTTACACTGCTTTTGTGGTTGACCTGTAAAACAATATATTCAAACCATAGTCTCACCTCTTCTTTTTCGAGAACAGGAATGTTGTCATTTACATCTATAACTTTGACTTTCACTTTGGCTGTTCCAGCAAGACCTCCATTTGGATCTCCATCCCGATCTTTTACTTCAACCTCCAGCATGTAGCTCGCTTGTTGCTAAAAGATAGAAGGTTAGTCTTTATCACAAGTGTGCCTGTATAGATAGGATTTTATGGTGCATGTTGACATTCTAGAGGACAATACCTACCACATTTTGAATAAAGATGTATCTGGATGATGACAGCACTGTTAATGTATGGGCCTATGTAACCTTTTAAAGTATTTTCTTCCTGGATTTAAAGTACACCTGCCAGGGAGAAATATGGGGCAGATCTCTGTTGGAAACACTGGTTGCCCGTTTTATTAAGCTGCCCATCTGACTTTCCTGCCGAGTCACTGACCCCAAAATTAGGAGTGCAAATCAGACAAAAAAAAAAAAAAGTCAAAGCAACGCAGAATGCCCCATTCACAGATTCTGGATTAGTAATTACACATAATTGCTGCACTGCCACAGAAAGCTTTGGTTTTTGGAAACCAAAAATTGTAGGTATGTCACGTGATATGGTTTTAGAAATCGTGTCATTATAACCACCAGACAGCTAGATCTTTAGCTTGGACCATATGGATATGCTGGTATATATATTCTAGAACCACACACTTTAGATTATGCATATACTTTCAAATATAGCAATTCGTACAGAGTGGGATTGAGCTACCACTAAATCCACCACAAACTGATATTTCTGTTATGGTTGGACTGGCACTAGGTGCCAAGGTTAAGGGCTCCGGATGTAAAAAAACATAAAAACCAGCAGTGAAGCGCGATCCACATGCCATAACCAAAAGCAGGTAAATCAGGGGAACTTACGAGAAAAGATTCTGTGAAAAAAGGTGTTACTAAACCCGCAACAGTAAAATAAGTCTGTTTATGCAGTAAAGCATGCTGGGTTTTAGTCACTGTGGAACCTAAGGGGTTAATCCTGCGCATTGCGTAAAAAGGCTGTTTGATACTGTCTTCTCTGATCCTCCCCTTCGTGTCCAATTCATCTGCTGATTGTACAGAGCATTGGGGATAATCTGCACATGCTCAGTTTGGTGTGTATTGCTAGAGAGATATTTTTTTTCTTGGGAAGGTGCATGTGATCAGCACAGGGCCAATCAGCACTGATCAGACAGAGGGTCAGGGGTCCTGCAAGCTCATAGGACAATTGGAGAAAAATGAAAATCCGCCTACAAGCTTTAACCAGACACAGAGAGAAGCCATACAACCGCTTTATACTGCTGAAAAATGGTGTTTATATTTACTAAAATAACAGGATTTTTATAACAGCTTACCTGTAAAAATCATTTTCTTGGAGTACACCACGGAACACAGAGCCAGTCATTACATAATGGGTTAAGGGTCACCAGTGGTGATTGGACACTGGCACAACCAATTGAAGACAGTTCCCCTCCATATAACCCCTCCCATCAGGGAAGTATCTCAGTTTTGTAGCAAGCAATAAGCTTCCCATAAGAAGGGGGGGACCTCTGTTCTGTGGTGTACTCCAAGAAAAGGATTTTACAGGTAAGCGGTTGTAAAAATCCTGTTTTCTTTATCGTACATCACGGGACACAGAGCCAGTCATTGTAAAATGGAATGTCCCAGAGCAATGCTCAATGAAGGGTGGGAGACACAGATCAAGCAGGCCGCTTACGGACTAGAAGCCCTCTACTGCCTGCAGCACACTACGCCCAAAGGCAGAATCCTCATGTACTTTCACATCTACTTGAGAGATTGGAAAATATATGGACTGAAGACCAAGTTGCAGCTCTGAGTCATCGAAACCTGGTGATGCACTGCCCATGAAGCACTTATTGCCCTGGATGAGTGCACTTTAACAGAAAAAGGGAGAAATTCTGTTCTTTAAAGGAGGAAGTAAACCCTCTTTTTTGCAAAAAAAAAAAAAAAAACCTGCAAGAGAAAGGCATAATGAGCTAGTATGCATAGCATACTAGCTCATGAATTACTTACCTGAGATCAAAGCCCCCGAAGAGCTCCTTGTTCCCCTCCACCGCCACCGCTATTGCTGCCTAGTAGTCTCTTCCGTGTATCGCCGCCCTAGCGCTGTGACTGGCCGGAGCAGCGATGACGTCACTCCCGCGCATGCGGGAGGCTTCCCTGCTGTCAGAATACAGAAATCAACTCTGGATTCTATTGCGTTCGGTGTCGACCAAGCAAACAAATACCAACAGGGTGGTTAAATACAAGTCGAATGGTAGATCAACTTCTGTTCCAACCACAGTGGCCACATATGGATTGAAATTCAGCCAGTCCCTGCTAAACCACCTGCATTTTGACCCATGTATGGCCAGCTTAAGTTTACCCTGTCACTTCATAACTATACAGTATGCACAAATGATTGGATTAGAACATGAAGTTTAGAACCAAATTTGGGACACCACTAAGTCCTGTTCTCAAAATGCTTTAGATGGAGAACATATAATTACAAGTCATCCTTTGATGGCACATGGTGCCAAGCTGTTTAGCTTGTGTAATACCAGGTTGCCCATCTAACTGCTTTTGTGGCTGCTCAGAACCAGGTACTGTATGTTTTATATGATGGTCATATCCTATTGCTGAAAGCTTTTGAATACAGAATCCTATTAATTCTTTGAATCCTTTCCAAAGACCGCTACCTATGGATCTAAGCGAAGCACTTCTAAATTAAAAACCAAACAGGATTTACAAGCATCAATTTGCACTCACGATCCATGCTCTGACAGTTATGAAACAGACCATTATAAAAAGGTGTAGCTTACTCAAAATTACTTACTTTTCACTATGCGATTACTGTCAAATAACACTATGCAATCTCTTTACACTGTTAAAAATCATTCTCGTAGAATAAACCTACAAAATGTAATTTGATACAAGACTAAAATATCAGCTTCTAGAATTCCAGGCACAGCACTCAGACCGCGAGAGAGGGGAACTACTCCTAGCCCATCAGTCATCTACTATATTTGAATGATCAAATAAATCAAAGTTCATGTACTTTCATGTAGATTGGATCCAGATCGGACACGATGGACATCCAAAAAGTATTCACAGCACTTCACTTTTTCCACATTGTGTTCTGTTAGAGCCTTATTCAAAATGGACTAAATTCATTATTGACCTGTGGTACCAATAAAGCCTCAAGTCTTTTTAAATATGATGCTATAAGCTTGGCACGCCTATTTTTGGTGAGTTTCTCCCACTCTTTGCAGGACCTCTCAAGCTCCATCAGGTTGGATGGGGAGTGTCGGTGTACAGCAAATTTGCACATCACTCTAGAGATGTTCAATTGGGTTCAAGTCAGAGCTCTGGCTGGGCCACTCAAGGATATTCACAGAATTGTCCCGTAGCAACTTCGTTATGTTGGCTGGGTGCTTAGGGCCATTGTCCTGTTGGAAGATGACCCCTTTGTCCCAGTCTGATGCCCAGAGCGCTCTGGAGCAGGTTTTCATCAAGAAAGTCTCTATACATGTCTGCATTCATCTTTCCCTCGATCATGATAAGTATTCCAGTTCTTGTCACTGGAAAACATCCCCACAGCATGATGCTGCCAACACCATGCTTCCCTGTAGAGATGGTATTGGCCAGGTGATGAGGGGTGCCTGATTTCCTTCAGACATGACACTTACCATTCAGGTCAAAGTGTTCAATCTGTTTCATCAGACCAGAGAATTTTGTTTCTCAAGGTCCGAGTGTCCTTCAGGTGCCTTTTGGCAAACTCGCAGGCTTGTCATGCCTTTTCTGAGGAGTGGCGTTTGGCCACGCTACCATTACCATGCAGGCCCGATTTGTGGAATACTGCAGCAATGGTTGTTATTCTGGAAGGTTCTCCTCTCTCCACAGAGAAACGCTGGAGCTCTGCCAGAGTAACCATCGGATTCTTGGTCACCTCCCTCACTAAGGCACCTCTCCCCTGCTTGCTCAGTTTGGTCGGGTGGCCCATTCTAGGGGTGACCTGGTGGTTCCAAACTTCTTCCATTTATGGATGGAGGTCCCTGTGCTCATTGAGACCTTAAATGTCGAAAAAAAAAAGGTGTGTGCCTTTTCCAAATCATGTTCAATCAACTGAATTTACCTCAGGTGGACTCCAATCAAGTTGTAGAAACATCTCAGGGATGTTCAGTGGAAACAGGATGCACCAAACTAAATTTTGAGTATCATGGCAAAGGCTGTAAATACTTATGTACATATGATTTTTTTCCTTTTTTTATTTTTAATAATTTTGCAAAGATTTTAAATTGTATTCACATTGTAATGATGGGGTATGTTTTGTAAAATTTTGAGGAAAATAATGAATTTAATCAATTTTTGAATAAGGCTGTAACAAAAATGTGGAAAAATTTTAAGCAATGTGAATACTTTCCAGATGCTCTGTACACATGTAGACTGGATACAGGTCTGACACAATGGTGGTAGAAAAGTTTAGTACATTAACTTTATTGATTTATGTAAACATTATACTTATGTTTGATATAAAATTAACTTTATATTGTCTTATCGTATTGTACTATTTTTGGTGCTGCATGTGTTTTTTGTTTCATCTGTATTGTATGTTCAGTTTGGTGCATCAGGCTATTTGGTTGCTAGCTGCCCAACTCTCAAACGCGCAGATTTAAAAAAAAAAATCCTGAGCTCTACTATGTTGTATAATGTTTACCTGTATGTAACCTCAGTTGTTTGCTACCACTCTTTCACTGCTCAATTACAAGGCTATATTGCTAAAATGCAGTGTAGTCTGCAGTGAGATCTAGGACCAGGCTGTGTTATCTGGCAGAAATGCTTTGATCACATCATTGGATTAGCAAAATTACAAAACCTTAGGCAGGAAAAACACAAATATTTGTATGTTAACTGTATTTAGCAGTTTTTTTCCAAAGTACAGCTTTAAACATCTATGCCCGTCTATTACCTCTCGGTCAAGTGATGTTGATGTTGTGCGGACTTCACCATCCTTTGTCAGTACAAAAAGGAGTTTGTCTCCTGGTTCTTGGGAAATTATTTTGTAGGCAAGCTTGGTATTTATGGTGTTAGGCTTATCCGCATCTGTGGCATTTAGAACCATAATGAGTGTATCTGGAGAAAAAAATAATTAAATAAATATCAGCAAAATTATATATTTTAGCCTCAGATTGTCTATATAAAACTCTATATAATTGTAAATCATATGAAGATAACGTTTACAAGAACAGAGCTACAATCCCTCCAGATTAAATAACCGCTCATGTTGTGCCAGTCTAAAAATAATAAAAACAGTTTTTGTATAGGATGCACATTAAATCTCTATTCCAGGTAAAGGTTATAAAGCACTACCCCATACAAATTAGTGCAATTACACATTTTTTGTGAAAATGTTACAAAAAAGGACAACCAGGAGGATCAGCCAAAAAAGGCTCTCCTGCATTTCTCAGTGCCGTCAGCTTAGTGAGATGAGCACAGACATGACGTTGCCAATGTACGTCTGATCCTTCAGAGGCCATTTCTTTTACTTCACCATAGAAAGTGAAATCGCCTTCCTGGCTATGCAGTGTGGCAAGTGTGTGAACAAAAATATAAGGCCTAGTGCAGTGATGGTGAACCTTGGCACCCCAGATGTTTTAGAACTACATTTCCCATGATGCTTACCTACACTTCAGAGTGCGTGAGCATCATGAGAAATGTAGTTCCAAAACATCTGGGGTGCCAAGGTTCACCATTACTGGCCTAACAGAATCAAACCGTTTGCCAAATAAAACAGATAAAAGTAAAACATACACAAGTAAAATGTCCTGCCATTGCCGCTCTTTGCCTTAAAAGTGATATTTGTGTTGCGGTTATGCTGACCCAGTGGCTCCAATACTTTCATTCGTTGGCCCAGGACAAGTATTTACTTGTTTTGTATTTGTGACACAAATTATTGAAGCAAGATAGTAAGCAGGACAGCCAGGGAACAGGTATTTGCTTCTCTCATAAAAGGTTTCCTTTAATATACCAAAGCCGGCTGCTGTAAGAAAAGCGACATACTCCCACTTCCAAGTTTAGGGCGCGCTTGTATGAACTCCCATTGTGATTGTACACTGTGGGAGCCTGTCAGCAGGTTCCAGCCAATGATTCGTGGAGAGGTTTGGCAGCCGAAAGTAAAAATTATATTTTTTTTTTCAAAATTGGTCAGTGGTGAATAAATACTACCAAAGAAGTGCTTTGTGTGAAAAAAATTATATCCGTTTAGTTTGGGTACAGCGTTGCATGTTTTTGCGCAATTGTCAGTTAAAGCAGTGCAATGCCGAACAGCAAAAAAATTGCCTAGTCGAGAAGAGGATAAAATCTTTCGGAGCTGAAGTGGTTAACTAAAGATGCCTTTTCGCCACGGAGTCCCCAGTTTGATATGGAGATGCACAATTTATCAAATTGAAATGCTTGCATGATAGCAGCTCTGAGACGAGACTTGCCCTTCCAAGTTTTGGCTAGGGTATATACAGAAGTAGTATGCAAGTAAATGACCAGTCCTAAAGCCGCGTACACACAACCTTTTTTCATGTCATTCAAAAAAAAGTTTTTCTTGACACGATTCTCGTCAAGCCTGCCTTGTATACACACGTTCGTGAAAAAAGAATGCTGGAGCAAAGCGTGGTGACGTACAACGGCACTATAAAGGGGAAGTTCCATTCGGATGGCGCCACCCTCTGGGCCGATTTTGCGTTAGTAAAAGTTTGGTGAGAGACGATTTGCGCTTTTCAGTCTTCGTGCTTTTCAGTCTTCGTGCTTTTCAGTCTGTTACAGCATGACGAATGTGCCATCTCCATTACAAACGCTAGTTTTACCAGAACGAGTGCTCCAGTCTCATAACTTGCTTTTGAGCATGCGCCTTTTTTCCCCCATCGTTAAAGCCTACACACGACCGTTTCCACAACGTGAAAAACGATGAGAAAAAATAGAGCATGTTCTTAATGGCCATTTTTCACGTCGAGAAAAATGCTCTGGAGCCTACACACGATCGTTTTTAATGACCAATTTAAAAAATTGCATTTTTCATGTCATGAAAAACGGCTGTGTGTACGCAGCATAATAGTTTGGACAGCAATATCATCTTTTAAAAGAAAAAAAGTTTCCTTTGGTATGAAGTCAGCTAAGGTAAAGCCACACCTATATCCTTATATGGCCCCTTAACCAGGATTTGGAGGCTTTCTTATACATTAGTGAGCCACAATCAAAGGAACATTTTCACCATTAGTGCTTAGGGTTATTGTTGTGCTAGAGTCCAAGTGCATCCAATGCACAGCTTTAGTGCCGAACAACACAAATTGTCTGCCAGTATTTTCTGATAACATGCTGCATTAATCTTTCCATCAATCTTCACAAGATTTCCTGTGCTTTTAGAGCTTACACTCCCCAAAACAGAGAGCTGCCACCACTAAGCTTCACAGTGGGGATAGTATTCTTGTCACTATATGCCTTGTTGACCCCTTTCTAAACATAGCGCTTATGGATGTGACCATAAAGCTCTATTTTAGTCTTATCACTTACAGTGTGCTAGAAGCTGTGAGACATGTCAAATTTGTCGAGCATATTACAACTGGGCTTTTTTGTGGCAACTCGGCCATGCACTCATTTTAATTCAAGGATCGCCGCATCCTGCCGCAAGGATCTCCGCATGTGCTCCTTGAAACAGTCTTTTTCCAGAGCAGCCTGTACTTCGGAGGTTACCTGTGGGTTTTTCTTTGTATCACGAACACCTCTGATGGTTGTGGCTGCAATCTTCCTTGGTATCAAGAGATCCCCAAATTTTCCACTTCTTAGTAAGTGATTGAACAGTACGGACTGGATACTGTATATCCTTTCCATACTTATAAAGTTCCTTTACCTTGTTACACAGGTCTTTTGACCGTTTTTTTCCTGATCCCCATGGCTTAATAGCTAGTGTGCTCAGTACATCCATGTGAAAGCTAACAAACTCAGTGAGCAGTTATACACAGACACTAATTGCAATTAAAAAAAGGCACAGATGCAGGAAATTAACTTTTAATTGCCATTTTAACTTGCATGTTTGTGTGGTATACCAAGGCCAAACATTCTAGGGTATGTAAATGTTTGACCAGGGCCATTTGGGTAATCTCTTATTTAAAATGGGGAGGAAAAAAAAAAAAAAGGAGCCAAAACAACTATGTGATAATAAAATGGCTTCATATAATCACTAGCCTTAAATAATAAAGAGAGGGGTGAACAGCAGCGCTAGATATGGTGATAACAAAAAAAAAAACTGGAATATAGGTATACAATAAATGTGTGTGTGTGTAAGTAAGCACACATAATATTACCACATTTGATTAAAACATAATGTCCATAAATGATCTGAGATCTTGCATGATTAGCACCTGGAAACAGCTCCCTTAGAGTGAAGTGATTGGCTCTGTGTAGAAATGAGAAAAGAGGGGCGCCAGACTGAGTGCAGTATGAATCATATACCGGTATTTAATAAAAACAAGTAGTAACTCACAGGTTAAAATTAGTTCAGTATGTGGTGAAAAATCGCCAGTCCTGGAGTCTCATAAACGTCCTATTTAGGGTCCTGTTTTCCCTTTGCAGCCTGGGGCACTGGTGTGATGTGACTGGTGTGGAGTCGTGCTCGCCCCCTCCCTTGGACTACAGGAGAGTCAGGACGCTCTCTACGTTGCAGAGAAAGGAGCTGTGTGTTAGTGGGAATCCTGACTTTCCTGTAGTTCAAGGGAGGGGGCGAGCACAACACTCCACACCAGGGAGAAGGCCTCGCATTGCTGTGTGGAGTTACAGACAGAAAAACAGGAAGTGAGGATTTCTTAGAAGAAATAGGGACATTTAAAAGGAAAATCTTGGGATGAGGTAAGTGAAGGAGGACTGCACTAAGGTAAAGGAAGCTATTTAGGGAAAAAATTTTGTTTTACAACCCCTTTAATCAACTTGCTTTTATTAAATATATGATTTATACTGCACTCAGTCTGGCGCCCCTATGTTCACACTTATATAAAAAAGACAGTTTTGACATGATTAGTCATATTTCCAATTTCACAATTGCTTTAGCACTAAAAAATAGCACCTGTAAAAAGCCTCAGCTGCAATCCTTTTTACACTGGGGTGCTGTGCTGGCAGGGTGTCAAAAAAAGTCCTGCCAGCAGCTTCTTTGCAGCGCTTTAGGAACGGTAAATACACCGTTCCTAAAGCGCCCCTGTCCTGCACCGCTTTGCAGGCGCTTTTAACCCTTTTTCGGATGCTAAAGGGAGTTAAAAGCACACCGCTTGTAGTCGAAAAGCGCAGCAAAAACAGACGGCAAAGCGCCGCTTTTCCTGCCGATGCCCGGGTGCTGTAAGTGTGAAAGCACTGACTTATAAAACACATTATGCAGAAACTATGCTTAGTTTATAATTTAAACATTACTTAATCTACTGTATGTTAAAAAGGTGCCATTTAGTTATATGATTCTCATATACATGGAAATGATTTCGAAGAGAACTACAGAATTCTAGGTTTAGCATCATCCTAAGATATCTCACCTTTAAGACTGAAGTGATTAAGGACAGTTCTCAATCTCCTATAGCCTCTGCTGCACAGAAAAGAATGAACAGAGCTTGGCACAGTCTCACTTGTTCACTCACAAACTGAAGCATCAAAAACTGTTTACTATGCTTCAGTTATAAATAAACACAATGTACTGTGTTTCTACATAAAAAAGGAAGGGACCACTATATCCTGAAACAATCCCACAGAGGACCTGGGAAGCACACGGGTGGTCCCAGGCAGCAGAAGAAAGATAAACCTGGACCGGAGGGGCAGAGAGGCCGGCATTTACTAGAATTGATCCCCTGTAGATTTCCCCTGCAGCAGCTGAAAGCCAGCGGGAGGGAAATGTGGAGAAGAAGTTGGCTTTTAGCTGTTGCAGGAGAGAATTACAGGGAATTGGTTGCAATAAATGCTGCCCCTGTCCAGGCTCCCTTTCCTTCTGCTGGTCAGTGGCGCAGCATACCAAGTTGTTGCTTCTCTGTGCAACTCTACATGTGTGCAAGAAGCAGTTCAGGGGTCTGCAAGGAAGGGACGTGATGCACGGGTTGCCGACCCCTGCTCTGCTGCTCTACCGTACATTTAAATCTGCCTACTCCACTCAAATAAATGTTTAATTGAACTGTTCTTATGGATATTATTAAAATACTACACTTACTTGTAGTAGACATCTCTTCAACTGAACAAACAAAAACTTCGCTGGTAAACACTGGACTGTTATCATTAATATCCTCAACACTAACTCGAAGATCTATAGCAGGTTCCACATCCTTTCCAGTCTCATCCTTGGCATAACCTTTTAACTAAGAAGAAAAAAACAAAAAACAAAGAAGAACAACAAGATTAAAAATTATTGTATAGTGAATTAATGATCTCAGGTCAGAAAATTGTTCAAATAAAACATTTATATTCTACTAATAAGCAAATATATTGTATCACCATTTGAACAAGGGAAGAAGACTGTTTTTTAGATTACATTTAGCAAACTTATAAACTGCTTTATTGAATTCTCCCAAAACAGTTTTAAGTGGTAAATATGAATTATTCCAAAGTATTACTTTATTTCTACTTAATAAAAATGGAACAATACTACTTTTTAAAATAGTTTGTATTGTTATTATCCAATTCATATAACACCAAAATTGGAAAAATATTAATTTGTTTATCATGTGTCATTGGGATATCACACAGACTCCAATTTAATAAATCCACACTCAAGGTAAACAAAGAGGCAGTACAAACAACTATGGAATAATAAATGGCTTTGTATCATCACAATCTTTAAATAAAAGACAGACAGTTTTTTGACATGATTAGTCATTTTCAATATCAAAATTTCACAATATTTTGTGCAAAACTGTATGTAAATGGCCTATGCAATATGTACCACCTTGGAGGGGAGGGGCCAAAACGAGAGGGGTCTCTCGACTAGAGGTCTATTGGATACATGAATTGCGCACGTATGTGCCACACGGCCTCAATGTCGAATGGGACATAAATGCTTTCATTAATAAATCTTGATGTCTCATTTTTTTGAGTGCCCCTACTCTATCACGGCTCCATATTTTTTATTATATAATTTTACTCTTTTAATTTTTAATTTTTTATTAAAGTTTCATAGACTTTTGTCATGACACACAGTTATAATAAACTGTAGTTGCCATATATACACTAATCACGGATTTATATTCCATTACCGTGTACAGTATTACATTTTAACTCACAGGTTTATTCTCTTTTTCCTCGTTATATTTGAGTAATTGGCACTATCTGTCATCCTAATAGGTGATTTGGATTTGTTGCCCGATACTGACATCTACTTATATTCCATCCCCCCGTTTTTTTTATATAGCCTTTTTTTGTGTATTTAATTTCAGTCTGCGCTGACGTCTTTGTCACATTGCGGATTCGATGGCCTTAAGTGTCAGTATTGTGCATGAAAGCGCTTGATTGGGTCATACGATTCCCATGTGACCATACGTCCGACGATGCACTCCGGTCTCTCTCGTTGACACGAGGCTTGGAGAGCATCGAGTCATCCACAATCGCCATGAAGGCGGACGCGCTGTGATGACAGCTCAGCATCTGTTTATGCTGGACTGATAGACGTTGCTATCTATGAACGTCTTGATGTCATTATACCTATGCGTTTGGCGCTGCTCTCCAACTAGTCCTCCAGAGCAAATGCTGGAACGCACGCTGGTTACACGCCACCTCCATACCCGGAAGTCATCTGTAATTAGTGATTTCTTGAACCTGGAGCCGTGATTAAGGTAGGGGGATATGGCTATATATTTTGTGTTACTATAGCAGTCGGTCAGCACCCCAGATGATGATCGTTTGATCGAAACGCGTCGGGTCTTCTGCTGACTTTACTGCTAGATGTTTTTACATGCCCTTTGAATGTCTGCTAAAATGTGAGTGCAACCAACTGTATTTTGTGTATTACAGTAAAAGTACCATACGTTATTACACTATATTTGCATCCATTTCTTTCCTCCCTAAATGTTGCATCCGAGTATTTTGGATCCCTGGTAAAGAACCTACGAGTCCTATATATCAGTTCTGGTGTTGTTACATCCCTCTTGGCCTTTCACCTACCCTATGAGGAGCTGATTTACACTCAAAACCCATCCCTGTTCCCTGATGGAAGGTTGATGTCCGGATATCATCATTATAAGCCTGATTGACTCATTAAGTGCATACTTAGTTGAGTCCATGCTTTCTGGTAAGCCTCCTATTCTCTCTGGTGGTGGATCTACTATCAACATTTTTTTCACCTATTGCTAGTTTTTTTTGGGACACTTTGAATTCAAATAATAATTTTTTTCATATCCCAATGATATGACCATTTTTGAACACTTGGTGAATAAGTTATATGTTGCTTCACGTATTATATACACTAATTTATTTCAAGTCTTTATGATGCTTTATAGTGTTATATTGTTATTTCTCACATAATCTTAAGCGCTACACTTTTTGTTTTTTCATCTGTTTTTTGTTGCAGAATCCATCCAGTTCTGTTGTGTTGGCAGCCTTTTTTTATGTCTAGTTAGGTAGCGCGGTGTTATATGCACTTTTGTACATATAATTTTACTTTGTATGTAAATGGCCTATGCATAGCAAAGGTAATAGCCACTGGCAGATACCCCCCACATATGAGTACGGCAGTAGAGTGGATCTCCTGTGCTGGATCACATACCTAGTATGATCCAGCACTTCCAGATAGGGGCCGGCACCCGCTGACTGGGGTGATCAAATACCGCCAAAGGAAAGCTCTATTTGTGGGGGAAAATTATATAAAATATAATTTGTGTACATCGTTGCATGACCGCAGAATTGTCAAAGTAGCACAGTGCCATATAGCAAAAAAATGCATGGTCATGAAGGGGGTAATCTTCCCGATGACACTATAGTCAGAGCTGCACTGGTCATTTTTATCTACAGATGTTCCTTCTCTGCATAGGCTTTATTTTGTAAAAGGTGACCTAGTCCTTTAATGTTACATCTTGCAAATTGCAGAAAATTGAGGAGTTACCAAGGTATGTAAAAGGCATCATAAAATGGAGAAAAACTTACAAAGAACATGTCAATTTCTTCTCTGTCCACAATTCCAGTTACATTTAAGTCTCCTGTCCTTTCATCAATAATGAATAAGCCAAGTGGTGGTTCTGTCACTCCTCTACCAGTTATGCTGTAGCGAATTCGCTTTCTTGGGTCCAGCTTAATATCCGATCGGATCTAGTATTATGTAAAAGAAAAAAAGTTAAAATTCTGAGTGGGACTATACGGCATGGGAGAGATTTTTGACCAAGTATGATTAAAACAAAACAGTGGTAGAAAATTATAAAAACGGTCCACAAAATAAAATATGAAGAAAAACATAGAAAAACAGGGGAAATGTTTGTTTAAAATATGAACACTCAAAGTAGAAGTTCACCCAAAAACTAACTCTAAACAGCAACATTCTAAAACAAATCTTTCTAGCCCTGTAAAAGAAGAAATCACTATCCATACCTCTTCTGAAGCCAATTTGGACACCAGACAATGGCTGTGAAATGCATGGGAAGTGAGGTCACCCATAGAGCTACTATGGGATTTCATTGTGGGCTGCCACTTCTGCACAAGCCTACACAGAGAAGTCGCCGCTGACAGCTCAGTGTGGGACCGGACTGGCTGCAGAAAAAAGCATGTATGGAGATTTCTTCTTTACAGGGCCAGATAGATTAGTTCTAGAACGTGGTTGCAAGTAGGTTTAGAGCTGGTGAGATTTTGGGTGAACTTCTGCTTTAAGTTTTCCAAACCTGTCCTAAAAGTCCGACACATGGAAAGAACCCCCCCCCCCCCTCTTCTTTCCACCAATAGGCTAAAGAAAAAACAAAGCAATTCCTCCGTCCACACAAATAATACCATGGAAATGCAACGACCAGAGGCTGCAGCTGCTGATCGAAAAAAAGTTTTCCCATCATTTCCTTTTCGACAGAAGTCAAACAAACAATCAACCTCTGTCAAGCAGGGAAATACAAACACTAACCTATTTGGCAGGTCCCTGCTGAACAGGCTGAATTTTGATTAGTGTATGGTCCAGCTTAGGGATGGCGTCACCACGTCTCATCTGTGTAATTTACTTGTGTGGCTATTTAAACTTTGTGAACTAGATAAAGCCTTGGGGGACAGGTTTGGGAAAAACTGGGTTTGATTTTACTAAAACTGGAGAGTACAAAATCTTGTTTCCATGCAGAGCGGTGCCAATCAGATTCCAGGTTTTATTGTCAAAGCTGAATTTAGCCGATTGGTTACCATGTACAGCTGCAAAAGAATTTGCACTCTCCAGTTTTATTAAATCAACCCCACCGTGTTCAGCCATACAAGCTGAATACGGAACATTGATTTGTACAATGCTAGTATGCTTACCCTTGCAATGGGATTTTTGTAGCTATTGTCCATTTCTTCTTTAATTGAAACTGGTGGAATAATCCATTCTCGTTTATATCTTGACAATGATTTGGTTCCATCATGCAGTCTGATACTTCCCTTTGCCAGCTTAAGAAAGAAAATACAAAAACAAACACAACACGGTCAATTGCAGTGAATCATCTTGAACGTAAGCTAAAAGAAACTAGGCTGAAAACCCAAGGCCTTAATAGTATTGGAATAAATGCAAAAAGTTAATACAAATGTACCAACATATAAAAGGATGCTAGTAAGCTTTTTTTCAGTCACAGCATGACTCCATCTAGAAACGGCACAGCGTGCACTTTTTAAAGTGTGCATGCGCCAAATACATTGGCGCATGCGCAGAAGTAGTCTTCGTACGGAGAATTGTAAATAAACCTACACGGTTTAGGGGATATTTCCAGCACCTACAGGTACGCCTTAATATAGGATTACCTGTAGGTGAAAGTGGTTGTACATGGTCTACAGCCATGTGTGTGTTGGATCATAAATATGCTTTTCTGTACTGATAACACTGTCTTCCTGCGATCAGGTGTCTCCTCTCTCCTCTGCCCCACCTGATAGTTCCAGTGGGCAGGGCAAAGCACTGCCGCCGATGCCAGCCATGGAGGAGAGACAGAGCTGAGGAGTCACATGTTTGCAGGAAGACTCTGTTATCAGTACAGATGAGCATATTTATGATAAAACACAGACACAGGTGAACTTATTGTTCTAATACAGAGAAAATGGGAGCATTTAATGTTAAGTATGAGAGCAGCATGAGTGGGGGTGGGGAATGCTGATACGAGCAGACAGTCAGAGAGGGGATGATATATCGTGGTCAGCGTGCAATTTTATAGGAGGCCAGCAAAGAACATGCTCCATGGGGATAAATAATAACTGCAATCATCATTTAGGGTGTCAAATTGCCCCAAACACTGAAGGAACTTAAAGTGGTTGTAAACCCTGTGCTACCACTTTTACCTACAGGTAAGCTTATAACAAGGCTTACCTTTAGGTACGGTGAATATCTCCAAAGCTTGCACCGTTTAGGAGATATTCACAATGAAGAAACGTCTTGCTCGTGCAGTTTCTTCAGAAGCGGTGCCGTGACCGGCTTCATTGCTGCTCTGTCCAAAAACCCGGAAATAATTCCAGAAGACATGTCGCCGATCACAGAAGTGTACGGGAAACGCTGCAACAGCTTTAACCAGTTCCCGCCCGGTCAATAGCATAGGGATGTCTGGGAAGTGGTTCCGTTTACCTGACTGGACACCTGTTGCCGTCCAGCAGGATAACATGCAGCTAAAAAGTGCCCTTAAGTGGCGAGGAAGTGCCCATCAAAGTGCCAATCAGTGACCATATTAGTGCTAATGAGTGCCCACCACAGTGCCAGTTAGTGCCCACAGTACCAATCAGTGCCCAGTAATCAAACTGGTCAGTAATTCATCAGTGCTTCCCACCAGTGCTGCCTGTCAGTGCCCACCAGTGCTCTACATATCGGTGCCTCCTCATCGGTGCCACTTTATTAGTGAAAACTCATCAGTGCACGTCAAGTGAAGGGAAACAACATTTTATGACAGAAACAAAGAAAAAATTAATTTAGTTTAAACATCTTTTGTTTAGCAAAATATAAAAACCCCAGAGGTAAATCAAATACCACCAAAAGAAAGCTCCATTTGTGGGAAGAAAATTATAAAAATGTAGTTCGGGTACAGTGTAGTATGACCGCGCAATTGTCATTCAAAGTGCCCTGAAAGCTGGGCAAGAATGGCCGAAAGTACCTGATATTGAAGGGAAGTGGTTAAAAAACAAAAAGGAATGTGTAACCCTATTGGCCAGCAGATGGTGCTAAAGTGTAAAAAGTGTCAGATGCAAAGCAATCCATGTCAGCGAGTAGCTGTGGCAAAGGTGAAAGCATAAGAGCCCAGCCCTTTGAATATATTGGCTCTTGATACAATATTGTGCATGATTTTTTATTTTTTTTTAAATACCAATGACATTTTTAAAGACAAACTTTCAGCATTAAGTAAAATTGACCAGTAATCTGCTAAAGCGATTCAGCAACCCTTGGCATTAGGCCAAACTTGGAGAATATTTAACTTGTCTTGGAGACTGGGTTCACACTAGTGCAATCTTAGACATCGCATGTGATTCGCATCGCACTGTTGTGCAAATTACATGCAATGTCAATTTAGCCATATAGATTGTATGGCCGGATTTGCATCACATCCGCACCATCCGCATCTTTCTTTTTTTTTTGGGGTGGGTGGAAAAGGATAAGCAGAGGTTAAACAAGCTATAAGAAGAGATGGATAGAAAGCCCCCCTTGCCGTAGAGGGGACAAGGGGATTCCCTCACGGACGGACGGGGGGGGGGGGGGGGGACTAGAAGCCCCAACGTGTACAATGGGGTATGCGAAGGACTATGAAGTATAATAGTATGAGTAGGAGGGGGCTAATGATGATCATTAATAGGTAGATTTTGTTGTCAGGAAAATGTAGATTACATATAAAGGTAGAGGAGGTTGCATGATATAGGAATTGTATAGAATGAATATTGGTATATACCTGTAATGAAATATTTGTTTCCTCTGCTGTCATGTGTTTGTTTTAAAATCAAAAAAAGGACTAAATATGAAAAAATATATAATTTTTTTTCAAAATTGTCAGCCTTTTTTTGTTTATAGCAAAAAAGAAAAGAAAAAAAAATGCAGAGATGATCAAATACCACCAAAAGAAAGCTCTATGTGTGGGGAAAAAAGGACGCCAATTTTGTTTACAGCGTCGCACAACTGCACAATTGTCAGTTAAAGCACAACTGCCGAACTGCAAAAAATGGCCAATTCTTCCGGGGCTGAAGTGGTTAACTTTGCATTGACACCTGCAGGGGATCGCAGATGTCAGTGTGAACCGCCGGCATGCGAAATGCGATGTGGGAATCCGTACTGGAATCGCGTTGGATCCCGCATTGCATATATGTGAACCAGGACTCATTTTTATTAATTATACAATCCACCGTGGGCTGAATGATCAAGCTTCTCATTCGGTCCGTGCAGACTCTTGCTGCATGACTGCGTACACCTCACTGGACATGGCCTAAGTGGGCTTTGAGTGGCCATGCTGCAATGGGAAAACACACCAGCAGATATTTCTGTAGGCTCCAATTCACAGCTCTTTGGAAGATGTCCAATACAGGCAACAACAGGGATTTAGCTTGTAGGCGGAATCCCTATAGTTAAGGTGCACACAATCAGGTTTCAGAATATGAACACCATAAAAAAAAAAGTAGGTTTAAAACGGAGGTCCACCTAAAAAAATAAATAATAATAAATGATTAAAAGCCAGCAACTACAAATACTGCACTTTTAATAACTGGACACCCACCTGTCTAGGGTGCACACGATGTCGGCAGCCGAAGACGATCAATCGATCGGCTCTCGGCTGCCCCCGCCGCTATCCTTGATGAGGGAATCAGAAAGGGAAGCATTGTGGCTTCACTTCCCGGTTCCCTACTGCACATGTGCGAGTCGCTCTGCACGTCCTAACTGGTCCCTGCGGTCTTCTGGGACCTGTGTGTTTTCCCGAACACAGCGGGGGAGCCGTGACCCCCGCGGGAGTCTATGATCAGAAGTGGGTGCAATTATACAGGTATCTGCACCCCCCTCCCCCTGAAAGGTGCTAAATGTGACACCGGAGAGGGGGGGGGGGGATTCTGAAAAGCGGAGGTTTAATTTTTGTGTGGGCCTCCGCTTTAAAAGGAAATTCTTCATAACAAATGGTGATATTGTAGATGCCGCCAGAAAAACTCACTGCAACCGCATTGTACTTCTGTTAATGTGATCCAATGCCATTAACTTAACCACTTGCCCACCGCGCCATAGACATTTTACTGCTACAGCGCGGTGGGGTAACTGACACGACGTCCCTGGGACGTCCTCGTGCACTCCCGCGTTTGCGCGTCCCCTGGGACGCGCTCGCGGAAGTGTCCGTGTTCTAGACCCGGCGCATCACGGATCACGGTAAATTGCCGCTGATATCGGCCGTTTACCATGTGATCGTGCCGTCAAATGACGGCGCGATCACTTGTAAACAAACCGGCGTCGTTTGATGACGCCGGTTCCTCCCTCTCCTCTCTATACCATTCGGTACAGTGTGAGAGGAGGGGGGGGGGGAGCGGGTGGCAGCAGCAGCGCTGTGGCTGGATCTGTGACAAATGCAGTCACAGATCCATCCATCCATCCCAGCTCAGCCATCCCTGCCCCAGTACTCTGCAATACCCTGCCCAATACCCCAATACCCATTTTTTTAAAGCACCCCTGTCCCCGTGTGCTAGCATGCAGAAGTGAACGCATACGCAAGTCCTGCCCACATATGAAAACGGTGTTCAAGCTACACATGTGAGGTATCTCTGCGAACGTTAGAGCGAGAGCAATCATTTTGGCCCTAGACCTCCTAAAAACATGTAACCAATAAAAGTAATTAAAGCGTCGCCTATGGGGATTTTTAAGTAGCGAAGTTTGGCGCCATTCCATGAGTGTGCGCAATTTTGAAGTGTGACATGTTGGGTATCTATTTACTCGGCGTAACTTCATCTTTCACATTATGAAAAAAAATTGGGCTAACTTTACTGTTTTATGCGAAAATACCATGCGAGATAAAAAGTCTAAAGTAACTGGTGTAAACAGTGTTAATCTATAAATGGTAACAATCAAAATGTGAATACACAAAAGCTATAAGTGCATAGGTTGTTATAACACTGTGCCAATCAATATGGCACTGAGCATAAAGTGCTTATAAATATCAACAGATAAATAAACAGTGTAAAAATAAAGTGACCACGCCTACACTATGGGATTGTCCCTTTCTTTTTTCCCACATGGTGTTTGATAAACACACGCTCACATACATCTATGCAAGTTCCATTTGGAAGCAGTGGTTAACCCCATGAGGAGCTGTGGATTCTACCATCTAATCTGTGGAGAGACCCGGATTCGTTCCCGACACCCCAAAGGATCAGAATTTCCTGCTATGCCTGTTTAGACTACTCCTGAAAGGGATAGTCACAGGCTTTCTGGTAAGCCTTTATTTCTACTGGTGTTGGGCCACTGATGTCTGAAATTTCCCTCCTTTCTCACCTGTGGATCTCCTAATTGGACTTTCATTGTTTGCATCTTTTCATCACCTGCATTGGAAGGGGCTAATAACTCCCAGCTTTTTTCTGTGGACTCTATTTTTTTTGCACCTCATATGCTGAATTGGTCACTTTATTTTTACACTGTTTATTTATCTGTTGATATTTATAAGCACTTTATGCTCAGTGCCATATTGATTGGCACAGTGTTATAACAACCTATGCACTTATAGCTTTTGTGTATTCACATTTTGATTGTTACCATTTATAGATTAACACTGTTTCACCAGCTACTTTAGATACTTATGTGGTATATGCTGTCCAGCGCTACACTGTTTTTGCACATTTTTCTTTACACTTTATATCTTAGTTGTAGTGTTTAGCAGCAGGACGTCCTTCTCAGGACCCTATCTTAATTGTTTCACTAATATACATTTTTACTAAGCGCAATTATTCCCATTCCCTTTTCCCTTTTACACAAGATAAAAAGTCTAGGGTCTTTGCCAAAAAAAAGCATTTATAATGTTTTGGGGTTCTATGTAATTTTCTAGCAAATAAATGATGATTTTTCCATGTAGGAGAGAAATGTCAGAATTGGTCTGGGTGTTCCAGAACGCCTGGTGGCGTTCCCTGCATGTTGGGCCTCTGTATGTGGCCACGCTGTGTAAAAGTCTCACACATGTGGTATCAATATACTCGGGAGGAATAGCAGAATGTGTTTTGGGGTGTAATTTGTGGTATGCATATGCTGTGTGTGAGAAATAACCTGCTAATATGACAGAAACAAGATTTTTTAAATTTATTTTTTACAGAATTTTCAGTCGTTTTTCTTTTATAGCGCAAAAAATAAAAAACCCAGGAGGTGATCGATTACCACCAAAAGAAAGCTCTAATTGTGTGAAAAAAAGGACAAAAATTTCAAATGAGTGCAATGTTGTATGACTGAGTAATTGTCATTCAAATTGTGAGAGCACCGAAAGCTGAAAATTGGTCTGGTTAGGAAGGGGGTTTAAGTGCCCAGTGGTCAAGTGGTAATATTGACACCCACTGCAGATCACACCGCCAGTGTGTTTTGAACACAGTGTAGGAAACACATGCGGAACGCAGGTTTCCCACATGTTCTGGTGTGAACCTGCCCCCAAATATACATAAAAACAGAATGCAATGATTTGCAGATCTCAAACCCATATTTTATTCACAATACAAAATAGAAAACATCAAATAGATCATTGTAAAGGGCCAATCACAGCAGCACTTTACCATGTGATCAGGTGTGTCCCAAATCACAGCTGATCACTTGTAAACAAACTTGTTGGTTATTGGCATTCCTTTCCTCAGGTACCGTCGCAACGTCATGAAAGGAGATCCGGTAATTGGCAACTCTGATTACAGAGTACATTTACACTGGATTATCAGAGCCGCCTCAGTGAAGGAGAAGATTTCCTTATTTGCAACATTTTATAACAGAACCCAAGGAATTTGGTCTTTGTTTTTATTGGGCTAAACAAAGCCCAGTGGTGATTAAATACCACTAAAAGAAAATTCTGTTTAACTACTTGAGATCCGCGCTATAGATGAATGACGGCTTTAGCGCGGATCTAAATTACCAACAAGCCGTCAATTGACGGCTTGTCACTAGCAGCTTCCCTGCGCTCGCTCCAGGGGAAACACTGTGTTGGCCGTGTCCCTTGGACACAGCCAATCACAGATCGCCGCGAACGGCCAATCAGAGTGGCCGTTTGTGATGCGATCTGTGCGGCCAATGAGAGATGATCTCATATGTAAACATATGAGATCATCTCTCATTGCCGTTTTACACAGAGACAGCGTCCGTGCTGTCTCTGGAGAGAAGGAGAGAGAGCGATCTGTGTCTCTTGTACATAGGGACACAGATCGGTCACCCCCCCAGTCACCCCCCTCCCCCCACAGTTAGAACACTATACAGGGAATACATTTAACCCCTTCCTCACCCCCTAGTGTTAACCCCTTCAATGCCAATCACATTTATGCAGTAATTAGTGCATTTTTATAGCACTGATCGCAGTATAAATGTGAATGACGCCAAAAATGTGTCAAAAGTGTCCGATGTGTCCGCCATAACGCCGCAGTCCCAATTAAAAAAAAAAAAAATCGCAGATCGCCGCCATTTTTAGTAAAAAAATAAATAAAAAATAATAATTCTGTCCCCTATTTTGTAGGCACTATACATTTTGCGCAAACCAGATGCTTATTGCGATTATTATTTTTTTTTTTTACCAAAAATATGTAGAAGAATACGTATCGCCCTAAACTGAGAAAAAAAAAGAAGTGTTTTTTTTTTTTTAAATTGGGATATTTATTATAGCAACAAGTAAAAAATATTGTATTTTTTTTTCAAAATTGTCGCTCTTTTTTGTTTATAGCGCAAAAAATAAAAAATAAAATCGCAGAGGTGACCAAATACCACCAAAAGCAAGCTCTACTTGTGGGGAAAAAAGGATGTAAATTTTGTTTGGGAGCCACGTCGCACGACCGCGCAATTGTCAGTTAAAGCGACGCAGTGCCGGAAGCTGAAATATCACCTGGGCAGGAGGGGGGTATAAGTGCCCAGTAAGCAAGTGGTTAATCACTTCCCATCCTGCTTATGTACATATGACATCCGCAGGAGGGATCTCCATTTCTGGACGGGCGACATATGACGTTCTGGGCTTCCCAGCCGTCTAGTGGGGCACACGTGCCCGTGATATTCTATGCATTAAGGTGAAAATGCACATCTGATGTTTGCCGGCCCCCCAGTTGACTTACCTGAGCCCTCGAAAGTCTTGCGTCGTGAACACACAGGCTTTTCAACCAGGCTTTTCGGCTCTTTCATTGGATGATCGATAGCAGCACAGCCATGGAACTGCACAGTATATGCAAGTATGACATGTTTGTTTTTTAAAAGGAAGCTTTACAACCCCTTTAAAAATTATATATATATATATATACCACTTAAGGACCGCCTACTGCACATATACGTCAGCAGAATGGCACGGCTGGGCACATCAACGTATATATACGTTGGTTTTAGTACCCAGCCGTGGGTCACCGGGACCACAGGACTCGCGGACCCGATCGGCGCTGCAGTGCGGCGATCCGTCCCTGGAGCTGAAGAACGGGCTTCCCCGTGCTTCACTGTGGCCGCAGCATCGATCGCGTCATCCCTGTTATAGGGGGACGCGATCGATGACGTCACACCTACAGCCACACCGCCCTACAGTTGTAAACACACACACAGGGAACACTCAAAGTCACAGCGCCCCCTGTGGTTAACTCCCAAACTGCAACTGTCATTTTTACAGTAAACAATGCAATTTAAATGCATTTTTTGCTGTGAAAATGACAATTGTCCCACAAATGTGTCAAAATTGTCCGAAGTGTCCGCCATAATGTCGCAGTCACGAAAAAAAAAAAAAAAAAAAAAAAAAAAAAAAAAAAAAAAAAAAAAAAAAAAATCGCTGATCGCCGATATGAGTAGTAAAAAAAAAAAAAAAATTAATAAAAATGCAATAAAACTATACTTATTTTGTAAACGCTATACATTTTGCGAAAACCAACCGATGAACGCTTATTGCGATTTTTTTCTTTACCAAAAATAGGTAGAAGAATACGTATCGGCCTAAACTGAGGAAAAAAAATGTTTTTTTTTATATATATTTTTGGGGGATATTTATTATAGCAAAAAGTAAAAAATATTGCATTTTTTTTAAAATTGTCGCTCTACTTTTGTTTATAGCGCAAAAAATAAAAACCGCAGAGGTGATCAAATACCACCAAAAGAAAGCTCTATTTGTGGGGAAAAAGGGACACCAATATTGTTTGGGAGCCACGTCGCACGACCGCGCAATTGTCAGTTAAAACGACGCAGTGCCGAATCGCAAAAAGGGGCAAGGTCCTTTACCTGCATTTTGGTCCGGGTCTTAAGTGGTTAAAAATGTCTAATTTGGGTACAGTGTTGCAGGAATGTGGTTAAACTGAGAATTTGTACCATTTTAAAAAGGAAAATAAAATCTTATTAAAAAAATTAATGGCAGTAACACGTCTCAAAAAAGTATGTTAATGAAAGGATTGGACTGCAGTTAGGCCAGTTAAATACCTGTAAAATTTGTAAAACTCGAAATTTATATAAGAATTTGCAAATACAGAGGATTTCTATAAAATAGAACGCGATAGGTTAAATTACAGGTTATTTTCTTAAATAGCAGGCAAAAATTCATAAGAGATACACCCAAACATGTTATTAAACAAAATCTTTGTTATCCATTGTAACCAATATATTTGGGAAAAACACATTTACTTGCTCACATGGGGTGCTTTACTGCGGGCCCATGCAGGTCTGTTTTCTCAGCATGCAGGGCATCTCCGTACTGGCATCCCATTCAGTTCTATTGGGACAAGTGGCTGCATGGACAGAGCCACTGTGGCCTAATATGACATGTGGGTGCAGGCCACGGAGTGCACTGGTGCATCCCCCTGCTGGGAAAACAGACCTGCATGGAGCTCAAAGTAAAGCGTCCTGTGTGAACAAGCCAAAACAACTACAGCTGGTGCTAGTGTGCTCAAATTCATCATAAATTGACTAAAAAGAAGCCTAGACATAGCATCTAGTCCACATTTGTGTACGTGACTGAACTGTTCTAAAATGGAGCAATAATACTTATATACTGCACCACTGCAAGTTAGTATAGCACTGGAAACCTAATTTAAAAACAGAAGGATGTTAGATGCTAATCATCCCACAGCCTGTGAATCAGCTTAGGACTAGCCCTTCTGGTAGATGACATAATTGCTTACCTCTACATGGAGACTATGTCCAAAATCAATGGTGACCTGCAAACAATAAGAAAAAGTATTTTATTTGTTTTGCACACACAGATATTTAGCCATATTTTTGAACAAATCTGTTAACAATAGATGCCAAATCTTCCAATATATTATGAAAAAACAAAACCATGTGTTAATGCATAGCTAAACCGAAAAAAAAAAAAAAAAAAAAAATTATATATATTTTATTTTTATTTTTTTATACTGGCAAGCTGCATTATTCGACTGTGGTGGCTGCATTGGCTCTTTTTAAACAACACTCTAAAAAACACTGCGAAAAGCATCCAACTTATTTTCTGTCTTTTACCCACATATTTTAAGTTGGTGACAGGGTCTCTTTAATGCCTTGTTCATACAAGGGTACTACAGCGTATGCTCTTACAAGGGCCCCGTCGGTGCTCTGTGAATCTCCATGCGGGCAGTCCCCATTTAGCACCTGCTCCCAACCTGACACCCATGCAGGTGCCCCATCCCAAATTGCAGACAGTGTGCATTCAGTGCCACGCACCTGCACCCGCACTGCGGTCACATTGTGAGCAGCTGCTGTGTCTGTGCAGCTGATGCATGGGGCTGTACGGAACACCTACGCATGTACCTTAAAAAATGAGCTTTGTCTATAGTTTTCCCTTAATGTCAAAAAAAAAAAAAAAAGTCCTCCTCAGATTATTTCACACCATAACCTGTACAGACACAGATATCAGTAAACTGTAACCTGTAACCAAGTGCAGTCAGGGCGAATGTTCATAAAACCAGAGACAAGAAAACATGTCAGATTAGAAGTTGCTACACTAGCACTCCCTTTGTCTGCTGTATACTCTGTACAGAATTTTCCCATGCTATCAGACTTGTGGAATTCCACCACCTGCAGTGCAATCTTGACTCCTCTGTCTCCATTTCTCCCGGGACTGTGTGGGGGTGACACTTTGTTCACAAAACACAAATCTAAAATAATGGTTATATTCATAGACAGTAAGACAGGAGCACAACCATTTCTAGAAGCAGGCATCCTTTTTTGGTCTGCACGATTAGTCCCCATGCACACTGGGTGTTTAGTTAGGGGCAGAAGGTACAGTTACACCATGCAACCTGTCAAACTTTTTAGAGAAGCTGACAGCGGCTGCAGATGGACAGTGCACCTAGCAGTATGCATCCAGGGACAAATGCCCAAACCCGGACTGCTAGGTGCACTGTACAAGAACAGCAACTGTCACCCTCTCCAAAGCATTTGACAGACTGGTAGCAAAGCTGGGTGGTACACCTGTGTACCCTGCCATCGGGTAGGCCCCTATCACACCGATGTGGTGCGGTTTGACTGCACTGCAAATGCAGCGTACCCACAAATTTGGTGCGGTTTAGCTATGCTTTCCCGTTGACTTCTATCATCTTCCAGATATGTGGTGCACTTTCTGAAAGCGCATCATATGTCTACTTTCTGAAACCACACCAAAACTGTGGACGATAATAAAAATCATGGGAAAGTGCAGCTAACCCGCATCAAACCTGTGGCTAAACTGCGCTGCACCTGTAGTGCGCTCAAAAACCCCATCAGTGTGAACTGGCCTTAAGTACCAGGGTCATGTATTGCAGGCTTTATAATGTTCATAATGTTATCTTTATTCTGGACCAGTGACAGATTAAGGCTGGGTTTTTACATTTATGTGAATTAGAGGCGTTTTAAAAAAACACATCCCATTCGTACGACATTTGAATGTGAGCAGCTCTCAATGGAGCCAGTTCACACATTAAGTAAAAAATAGCAGGTAATGGCGCCTACTAGAAATAAAGTGCATAAAGGAATGTGCAAATATAAATATAAATATAAATGGTGTCTGTCCAAAAAAGTGCTGGTCCTAGTCAAAGTATAACATATATATAACACAAAATAAATTGAATATTAATTGATAATTATGTGATTGAATTGATATAAATATAAAATAATTCATAAAAGTCCAATTCCTAGTGATAAAAATTCCCAAATAAGTGTTGCAAGATTAAATGATGATAATAATAATCCAAGAAAAGTCCAGTTTTATAAAAATATATATATATTTTCAAGATTGTTTCCGAAAAGTAATGATATAAGGTGATATGTGCTTCATGCAGGTATAGCCGTCAGTGGATCACTCAGTGCTCTCCCCCAATGATCCCGCACTCACCGGATCCACCTACCCCTGCAGGGGTAATAGGCTTTCTCAATAAGTCTCCACACTTCAATAAAATCTGCCTGGTTTCCTCACATGGGGTCTATCCAACCATTCAGCCGCTCATAGAGAAGATAGGATGAAACGAAAATGCCCAATAGCGTGATACCGTTTCGTAACAAGTAAAATTTATTCTTGATAAACAATGGGTACTCACAATTTACATGCAGTTAAAAAGCCTTTAGAAAATATGTGCTGTAGCTCTGAGGAACGTTCGCTCGACCGGTTTCGTCGTTCTGACGTCATCTGGAGCGTGCCTCTGAGCCTTCAGCACTAGCTATTTATAATTGGCGTTATGTCGGAAAATGCGGACGTTGTGTCGAAAAATGCGGACGTTGTGTCGACAAAAATGTCGAAAAAACGGGTCCGACGTTACGTCGTAAAAACTCTGTTGTTCCGGTATCCTCCATGTTGGAGATTACTACAGACCGTAGTCCTAACACTAGAGGCTCAGTGTTGTAGTCGACACTACGACGGACGTTCTGTCGGGAAAGCAAACACCCGATCTTACGTCGAAAAAGTTCCTAACTTTCGAGCGTCCTCCATGTTAGAGATTTTTGCAGACCGGAGTCCAGTCTCAAGAGGCTCTGTGTTAAAAGGGAGAAAATACGTTCGTTTTCATATCGGGAAAACCCGGAAGTTAGATCGAAATATAGTAAAAACTTGATTATTTAGCTGATCTCCATATTACAGCAAGGTGATGTTAATAACATAATCAGATATATATAGGATTGCAAATAGGTGAAAAAATGTATATATAAAAGTTATATAAAATATATAAATAGACATTATGGGAAAAAAACAGTTAATAGAATACAATTAAAATTATAATTATATGAGGAGTAGTTGATAGGAAAAAGGGAGGTAGATGTGTATATGTCGATGAGGCAATCCGATGTATTATTATAATTAGATATATGAAAAAATTCCCGTAATAAAAATATTATATAAAAATATAAAATTAAAATAAAATATATAAAAATATGGAATATGAAATTTAGTGTAAAATTAAAAATTGTTAAAAATTGGTCAAAAAACAATTTAGATCCACATCAATATTCATACCAGACGGTTGGAGGGTGTCTAACGTGTATATCCACCGGGTTTCATTTTGGGATACTTTTATAGTTTTATTTTCCCCCCTCCAGTGTTCTTTTATTCTGTCTATTCCATAGAAAGTCATGCATCCCGGATCTTTATGATGGTAATCTCTAAAATGTCGAGACACACTGGCCCAGATTCACGTACATCGGCGCATTATTGGACCGGCGTAGCGCACCACTTTTCCGTTAGACTTGCGTAATCTAGCCGCGTAATCCCGCGATTCACGAAGCTTTTGTGCAAGAGATTGCGCAAGCGTAAGGTTTTTTCCGGAGGCGTAAGGCGGAGTAATACAAATTGGGAGGGACCTGGGCGTGTTACATTGAAATGACCCGTGACCCCATGCAAATGAAGGGCCGGCCGACTCGCGCATGCGCGCGTGAAGGAAACCATGTCAGCTCCGTTGTGCGCATGCTCACAACTCGGGAGCGGCGCAATCAGTGAAATTGGACATGGACTAGGGCAACGTTGTGAACTACGCAGACAGCATAAATAGACACACACAAACGCACTTCCATTGCAAAAGTACATCCCTTTGTGTCCCTTCCCATTGAATCAAGTGCTTTTGCTCTGTTGTTCGTTAGAGTGTGTTTTGTAGTTGTCAGATTAGTGTTCTGTGTGATCTAGTGCTTGTTGGTAGTTTTGTGAAAGTGTGTTTTGATAAGTGTTTTTTGACTGTTTGTTTGATTGATAGATTTCTGAGCGTTTGTTTTCTTGCTTTATTTTTTCATCTGATTTTTTTGTGTTTGTTTCTTGCTGAGTGCTAGTGTGATTTTTGGGTGTTCTTTTTGTCTTTGTGTGTGTTCTTGTCTGATTGGTTGTGCTTGTATTTGTGACAGATTTTTGGTGACTGCTAGTGAGTTTGTTTGGAAGTATGACTGAGAGAAAAAGAAAGCTTAATTTTACAGTGGGGGAAGAAAGAATTCTTGCCCGGGCCATTACCGACTATGGGCGTTTTCTCCACGGCCCGCAGAGTGCCACCACCACCCCGGCCAGGAGGAGGGAGATATTGGATATGATCACGGAGCAGGTCAATTCATCGGGGGAGGGGGAGACACGGACCCGGTCTGGGATTGAAAAGAAAATAAATGACCTCCGGCGTGAGGTGAAAAAAAAACTGGCCGCAATAAATGCCCATGCCAGGGGCACAGGAGGGGGCCCACCATGCCGGGTTAGATTTACAGCGACGGAGCGTGTGGTGGCCCTGACCTTTCACCGGCATGAAGTGGAGGGCCTGCCAGGCTTTGACACAAGTCCGGTCCCCGCGGTGCCAGGTAAGGTTTTTATTTCTCTCAGGTGTGTAGCATGTGTGGGGGAGGGGGTGAAAGGGAATATGTGGCAAGTGTGTGGATCCTCCAACCTGTGAATGGTTTGTGTCATCCACAGATGTGCAGGAGGGTGCAGGGCCATCTGGCCTGACCGCTCCAACGCCAGGACAGCAGCCTAATGAGGCCCCCCCAACAAGGCCAGAGTCCGCGGAGGAGGAACAAGAGGAGGAGGAGGATCATGCGGAGGACGATCATGAGGAGGAGGAGAATCATGAGGAGGAGGAGTCCATGGCAGGCACTGGCCGTTTGGTTTCTGCGGACTCTTCCCCTCTGGCTGCAAGAAGCCTGCCCTCCCTAAGGGTGAGCCCCCCCCCTCCTCCCCCAACATGGCTCCCCTCACAAGGGCCTCCCCTTCTCCCCGGCCACAACCATCAGCAAGAGCCAGGAGGTCATCCCAGAGCACCAGGGGGGCGCCCAATCTCCTGCCCGCCAGTCTGAGAAGGAACCTGGCCACCCAGACCCGCCTTCTGAGACAGCTCTGCCAGACTATGGGGCGGGTGGATCAGAGCCTGTCCTCCATCAACGATAGGCTGGGTAACCTGGACTCCCACTCCCGGGCCTCCACAACCTGCCTAAATGACCTGCAAACTACAGCAGCAGGCGTTGGGCAGGATGTGAGGGCCCTTACCCAGGCTATCCAGGGCAACACGGCAACACTTGGTGCTGCCCTGGACAGAATAGCCGTGGCCTTGGAGGGCAGGCCGCCAGGTGGGCAGATCTCAGGGGCTGCTCCTCCTTCCCCGGCTTTTCCCCTCCCCCATGCGTCTCCCCTGAGGGTCCGGGGCCGTGGCCGGGGGCGCCCCAGGCGTGGCTCAGGCAGAGGGCATTATTTTTTTTTTCCCCCTTTTTTTGGTTTGAAAGCATTTTTATTTTTGTTCTCTGCATTTTTTTTTTTCTATGCATTTTTTTATTATTTTGCTGACATTTTTGGCATATTTTGGGTTGTGAATGATGTTTGAATGTGGGGGTGACATTCCTGCTGGAAAAGGGGTGTCATCCTCAATTTGGGTGGAGAAGGGTTCCACAGGACCAGGGAGAAGTGATTCCCAGGTCTGTGTGAATGGTGTATGAATGTACAGTGACATAATTGGAGCCTTGACGTGGCGTTACTGCTCACCAGTCTTGCATGGTGGACTGGTGCCAATCCAATTTGATGAGGATGTGGGGTGTGTGTGCTAGGGACCATAGTGGTGTGCATGCATGCATTCTCATTGTGCCATGATTAATGTGTGTGTTTAACGTGCAAAGATGCATAATGTGAGCTGGCATGAGATGGGGTCATGAGATGGGGTCCCAGTGCATATGCAGAGTCACCTTGAAGGGAAAAGACAGGAGGATGTTAGTCATGCATGTGCCACTTGTGAGGTGTGCATCACGGGAGGGGATAGTCATGCCTGACTCCCATGTCACTCACCAACCAGCCAGCTGTCCCCATACATGTTCTGTTTGAAATCTGTGGGGATGGGGCTCTGATTGTATATGTAGCTGTCATGGGTGTCATGGGTGGTGCCATGTGTTGGGCTGCTGATGTCCTCCTGCAAGGTTGTGGTAATTCCACGATGGCATGAGGGGTGAATCTGAAGATGCGAGACACCTCAGAATCTCTCATGCCAAAGATGTCTATGCGTGTGTGATATATCAAGTGAAGAGTGAGGGGCTTGTATCAGATAAGAATATTGTATTAGATTAGATTAAATTGTAAATTTTATATAAGCCAAAAAAAATAAAAATAAAACATCTCCCGTGCCCTCCTTAGTGCCATCCTCCGTGCCCTCATCCTTCTTTGTTCATCTAAAGTCAGTAGTATAGCTATGCGCGACGATGCCCCTGGCATGTTGGCATACAGATTGTTGGGCAACACGTGTGACTGCTGAACTCCTCACTAACAGTGTTGCTTTATCTGACAATTAGACTTTTTTTCAAAATTTAGACCAGCTTTTAGGTCCTCTAACTTTAGACAGAAGATTTTGCAGTTGCGCACATCGCGTAGCCTGCGCAGCAACTGCGTTTTTTTGTGAATCCCCGTAACTCCCTCATTAGCATATTTGACTAGCAAATCAATGGTGTGTCTAGCGCAGTTTTGCGCGAAGGGAAGCGAAGGTCTAACTCAATTACGCCGGACCAAAAAACGTAGATTTCTGGCGTATATTGTTTTGTGAATCGCGTCCAACTATACGAACGCGCACATTTAGACTTACGCACGCGCAACAGCAGTTGCGCAGGCGTAATCGCTCTGTGAATCTGGGCCACTATGTTTATGGAACCCTTTTTTAATGTTAGCTATGTGTTCTCTAATCCTGATATGTAGTTCTCTTGTTCTGCCTACATATTGTTTTTGGCATGGGCATTCCAGGACATACGTAACATGTGTACTACTACATGTTATCAGCTCTCTTATTTTATGTGTGGTTCCATTAGTTGTAGATGTGAACTCAGTTTTTTTCTTATTTGTCTTTTTACTAACTCGGCAGGGTAGGCATTTACCACATTTGTGGAAGCCTTTGAGGTTTTTGAAAATTTGAATCTGTTTTGGGGGGTCAATCGCATTGTGGACTAATCGATTTCTTAGATTGGGGGCTTTACGATATATGAAACTCGGTCTGTTCGGTAATAGATGTTTCAGGCTTTTATCAGATTGCAGAATGGGCCAGTATTTTTTGAATATTTTTTCCACGTCTCTATGTTGTATATTGTATCCAGTCAGGAAGGCTACTTCTGTGGTTTTCCTGTTTACTTTCTTCCTTTGTGTTCCTGCTATGATGTTGTCTCTGTTCATTTCTTTAACTTTATTTTTCAGAGTTTCTAGATCTCTACGTTGGTAACCTTTCTCCACAAATTTGTTAATGATTTGTGTAGCTTGTAGTTCGAAATCCTCCTCCTTGCTACAATTTCTGAATATTCTCATAAGTTGTCCTTTAGGGATATTTTGAATCCATTTTTTGTGGTGACAACTGGTTACTGGAATGTAGCTGTTCCTATCTGTTTTTTTGAAAAACGTTCTGGTGTGTATTCTGTTTTCTGCTTTGAATAATTGTAAGTCCAGGTAATCAATGGATTCTGTATTCCAAATGCCTGTAAAAGTAATCCCATATATATTGTGGTTGATCTCATCAAAAAACTTCTGTAACTCTGTTTCTGTGCCTCCCCATACTATTAGTATGTCATCTATATACCTTCTGTAGAGTTTCAAAGATGGTCTTTCTGTTCCTTGAATCTGTTCTGCCTCCCAATGATTCTAAAAGATGTTAGCTACACTGGGGGCATACTTGGCCCCCATGGCTACTCCTTTAGTCTGGACAAAAAAATGTCCTTTATTCCAAAAGTAGTTGTGGCTCATAGCTAATGTTAGCCCCTCCAAAATATAGTTTATTTGTTCCTGTTTTAATTTTGAGTCTTTGTGTAAAGCCCATTTCACCCCTTTAATGCCGTCTTCTTGTACTATATTCGTATATAATGAGTTGACATCTATGGTGACGAGAAGGTCCGTGGGTTCTATTTCCAAGTCCACAAGTTCCATTATAAGTTGTCTGCTATCCTTGAGATATGATGGTCCTTCCTTCACTAATGGTTGTAGGAATCCATCAATATAGGCTCCAAGCCTTGAGAAGAGGGAGTCTATGCCACTTATAATTGGTCTTCCTGGTGGGTTTGATTGGTTCTTGTGTATTTTTGGGACATAGTAGATAATAGGTGTTTTTGCCGTTTCTGGGTTTAGATATTTGGCTTCTTTTTTTGTAAGAATGCCCAACTTTTTGCCTTTTTCTATATATACATTTAGTTTCTTTTTGTATTCTTTTTTGGGGTTTGACTTTAATTTTTTTTTTTTTTTTTTGTAGGTGTCTGGTATGTTGAGTAGTTTTGTCATTTCAGATTCATAATCTGTTTTTCTGAGAATGACTAAACCTCCCCCTTTGTCCGCGGGTCGGATGACAATGTTTTTCTTCTTTTCAAGGTCCCTGATTGTTTTCCATATTTTATTGCGTTTTGATTTGTTTATCTTTAGATTTCTTATATCCTCCTCTACCAATTTTCTGAATACCGTCAAGCTCTCATTTTGCTGATTTTTGGGGTTGAACGTTGAATTGTTTCTTAGATTAGAGTGTTGGTACTGGGTGGTATTTTCATCTTCTTTGTTCTTCTTGTTTGCAAAGAACTTTTTAATATTTAACTTCCGTACAAATTTGTGCAGATCTATATAGGCTTCGAATTTATCTAATTCTTTATCTGGTGCATATTTAAGCCCTAAGTCTAAAACTTTCATCTCCTCCTCTGTAAAAATTTCGTCACTTAGATTAAAAATTCCTCCTCCTAGTATTCTCTCCTTTTTCTTGCGCCCCCCTCGTTTGCCTCGTTTGCGTATCCTCTTTCCCCTCTTTGGGGTCTGTATATCCGTTCTCTTCTCTCTTCCCAATTGTTGTCTTCTTGTTCCCAATTGTTCCCTCTCGGGTGTCTGTATGTTCTGGTACCCCACCCATGTTGTTCTCCGTATTGGGGTCTCCTTTGTGGATACCGGAAAGGTTGCCTCCATCCTTGGGTTCTGAAAGGTCTGTTGTCTTCTCTCATGACTGGTGGTCGACCTCTGTATTCCCTGGGAAAAAAATTTCCTCTATTTTGGGGTCTTCTATATGGAGTTTCCTGTGGGTAATTTCTCAATGGAGAAAATCTATTTCTGTGTCGCGGAATTCTTGGTGTGTATGGTGCTTGTGGCCTTCTTTCTTCCAGTTCACACATGTCCGGGGTGGCCACGGTGAGATTTCAAAAAGGGTCCTGTGCGTTTTTGGGTACAAACTGATCGTGTGCACAGGGCTTAAGATTTACCAAAACGATATAATATGGAGGTCAAATGTAAACACTTTCAACTTGTATGCAATCAGGCAGGCCCTTGCACTACATAGTGGAAGGTAAATCTAAAAGAAAATTATATAATGTATGGCCAGCTTTATACTGAAAGATATTTATAGCCTGGAATCATGATCGTTATCCAGGCCTTTTTGTCCTAGAGAGATTGAAAACATTGATTTAGATTCTGGTTATCGATTTGGATTTTTCAAACTTCTGACTCAGAGCCAAGAAAATTTAAAGACTGCAGACAAAAGAACTGGCAGCCTCGCTTGTCCAGGCATTGATAATTAGCACTGAAAAGGCTTAACAAAAAAAAGGTCAAATGGAGAAAGTACAAAGAAAGTCATGGTTGCGTGGGATGCCTCACTGAGGTCATAAAAAAAAAAAAAAAAAAAACGGCAAGAGTAAAAATGTTTCTTTTCTAGCTAAAACACAAATTGTCAGCTATATACAAGGAGTTACAGTTTTACCCACATTCTGCCCAGATGTGTGCCATGCTTTGGCCTGAATAATCCTGACTAGGAGATGGTTCACACCCCACCCTGGAGATTTCTCACAAACCTTTACCATTCCAATCATTTGCTTTCTTAGAGTCTTACAATAGAGCACCCCCAGTCCACAATGGTCCTGGTGACAAAAGGACCTCATATATCCCATCTGCTTGTAAAATCATCATATACCTTGTCCATTGTCTGTCAAACTGGTCATGAGGCTGTCCTGTGTGTATACCTACAATGAGGATGTGTGCCAGTAATCAAACGTTCTATACTGTGGGAAAAGACCATACAGTCACATTTTATTCAAAGCCCAAAAAAAGTAAAAAGGAATACAAAATGGAATGCATCACTTTGTTGTAATTGACACAGTCAGCCCTCACATGAAGCACTCAAGACTGGCAGCCCTGGGTATAAGCCCCAGAAGCATTGCCCCATCATTGTAAAATACCCCATAACTTGGCAAGAAAGAAAATAGTAAAGCAATATCTACTTCTGCCAGCACTGAGAACATTTACCACTGTTTAGTGTCTAGGCCTACCTTACCTGTCTGCAGTCATGGCTTGGGACCTATAATTAGGTCTGAGAAGTTTCTATTTCCTCATTGTTCTCACTCCTACCCCAGAGGCAAACTTTCACATTCTTTAAAAAAAAACATACAACATGTACTGTACATGTTAATTACAGTAAGAGGAATAAACCCACCATCTACTTTTGTTTTATACGCATTTTAGGAGTGCAAAAACATTGCTGAATGCAGGCATACACCCCGAACCAAAAAAACCCCACACACAATCCCCCTAAAAAAAAACACACACACACACACACACCCTAAAGAGGTGCAATTGAGGGATTAAAGGGTGAAACACACAAACACAGCAATCCAGCTGTGTTCTGTAGGGTTTCAGCTGGTTGCAAGAACCAGGAAGAGACAACCATTCCTCTGATGGCGTGTCTGCATGCCATAGCGAACACCAAGGCCTCCTGAGACGTGGTAGTTCTAAAAGCAGACAGACAGTCCACTCTGTGACCAAGCCTTGCAAGAGGAGTAAACATGTTGGTGAACAGGCGGGCAATTTATGGCCAGAATGGTTGTGTCTGCATTTAGCTTTCAAAAAGGTGAGGTGCATTTAGGCCGCTTACACGCGATCGAACATGTCCGCTGAAACTGGTCCGCAGACCAGTTTCAGCAGACATGTTCGATGGTGTGTACGGCCTATTGGACCGTTTTCCAGCGGACCAAAGTTTCAAAACATGCTTTAAAACCTGTCAGTCGGACAGGTTCGATGGTTAGTACACAAAAGCATCGGACCAAAAACCTGCGCATGCTCCGAATCAAGTCGACGCATGCTTGGAAGCATTGAACTTCGTTTTTTCATCACGTCGTCGTGTTCTACGTCACCGCGTTCTGGATCCGATGGGATTTTGGTCCGATGGTGTGTACGCACATCAGACTAACAGACCACTTCAGCCTGGTCCGATGAAAACGGTTCGTCGGACAAGTTTCATCGAACATGTCTGATCGTGTGTACGAGGCCTTAGTGTGCGGCCATCCCTTCTTACAATGAAAGCCGGGCATTGTGGAGTTCATGCAGCCCACACCCAATTTTTCCGAGGTGGTACAGACAGGATTGTGGAGAAGTGACAACCCATCAATGTATAAACAGGTATGTCTGAATGTAAATGAGTGCATTGTTCATAGACAGAGAAGAAACAGGTTTGCTTTAAATCCAGGCAGCATATACTCCCATCTACTTCTCTCCCCTCCACTTCTTTATACAGATCCTGGAAGAAAACTTAAAACCTCACATATTAAGGAGTATGTGGCTCACTACCCTACCTCCCATCTGGCAGTGACTCTCCACCCTTCAAGAATTTACCTGCATTTCTGCTGTTACAGGCAAGTATGATCATTTACAAAAATTCTGTAAGAGGGGAGTGTAGGGAAGAGATTGTTATGAACACTTATCCTTTAATCCGCTATGATTTTGCAAGGAGTACACAATCACAAAACATGACAAAAACTAACCAATGTAGCCATGGAAACCTGTTACCAGGATATTTCCCACAATAGATGGAGATAAGATGGGATTATAATGGAACTGTGTCAGAATTTGTTCAGTATTTCTGACAACATTCAACATTATAGGCTCACATAAACAGGTAATGTTCATTTAGGAATAGACTGATGGCCTTATTAGCCAACACCAAATGCAAATTATTTGTTATTTGTGTGATGTTTATCTATGTAAACCACATAGAAGTGGAAGTGAACAGTATTCCAGCAGTCATGGAGAACTCTTGTCCATTTTCTAAAGTAGAACTAAAAAGGAAAAAACGTCCCCGTCCCCCCCCCCCATTTTGGATACAGTAAGGGAGGGTTTTAACCCCTGTCAAATTTCCATTTACTTCCTGGCCCATAGTCAAAAGCAGGAAGAGAGGAAATCCCTGAAAATTAAGGAAATTCCTTGCCTCCCCCCCCCCCCTAGTCTCTGCACAACATGTATCCACTTGTAAGGTTTCCCCTTTTGGGTTGGAGGGAACCCAAAATATGTTCATACAAATCCTGGTAACAGGTTTCAATGGCTACATTGGATATTTATTATAGCAAAAAGTAAAAAATATTGCATTTTTTTTTTTTTAATTGTCACTCTATTTTTGTTTGCAGTGCAAAAAAAAATGCAGAGGTGACCAAATACCACCAAAATAAAGCTCTATTTGTGGGAAAAAAGAATGCCAATTTTGTTTGGGACCCACATTGCACGACCGCGCAATTGTCAGTTAAAGCGACGCAGTGCCGAATTGCACAAAAGGGGCCAGGTCCTTTACTGCATAATTGTGGTTAATGCGATTGGTCTTTTAATACTATATTTATCATTGCATTCTTAATTTACCTGTTCTTGCGCTGCACCTTACCTGCAGTTAGTTTTGCACAGTGTGGCACTGATCACTGTCTTCTGGGGTCCCCTGGAAGTGCTCGTGGCTCCTCCTCGCATCCATTAAACCCCTGGGAGAATCGCTCTCCCGTGGGGTTACTTTGCGGGTGCGCTCCCAAGTCCAGCATTTGCGTGCATGGACACAGAATGTTGAACTCTGCTCCGCCCCCCGGCGCCCACGCCATTGGATTGACAGCAGCCAGGAGCCAATGGCTGCGCTGCTATCAATCTATTCAATCAAGAGTCGAGAACCCCGGGCTGAGGTAACAAAAGAGCTCAGGTGAGTAAAAAACATGGGGTCACTGTCAGAATTGTTTTCACATTAATGCATAGGATGATGCATTAAGGTGAAAGAACACAGTGGTTTACAACCCCTTTAAGGTGAAAGACCATACAGTCAGCATATCCTCTGCAATAAATGGTCCAGTTTGCCCACAATTTAATCCCCAGGATATTCAGGAACTTTCTTTTGGTGGAAGGTAGAGAACACTTCCAACCCATAAATGTTTTCATCATCCCTAAGGCTGACCATACACAACTCAGTTCCTCAATGAAAAATTGGGTGGGAAAATATTTGGGACTTTGAATGAGGCTGCAGACATGGAAGTACAAATTTATTAGTCACAAAATTGCAAAACATGTATCAACATCCAGAGAGCATGTAAATGAAAAACATACATTTCAAATAACTGCCATTACCACATATTGAAGCACATAGTGTGTGTGTATATGTCCTATTTTTCTTGCTCAGGGATGGAGGCTTGCTAGACAGGATTGGCAGTGTTCCCCTGCCATCCCAGTGCTGGGCAGCTTTGCTCTGGGCGTTTTTTATATCAGGCCCAGACTTAACTCTCAAGGAACGTATCCTGAGTGTGCTAACAGCTGTGCGTTTTGTCATGGGTCTGGTACTTGATGTGGTATGCTGTATGTCCACAGCCTACATTGTCTGCCATTTGGGAGCTGCGAGGCGCCCTGCGTGCTGCCTCCTGCCCGCCCTCCTCTCCGCCCATTTGGCCCGGGGGCTGCTCGGTTTGGGGGGGCGGTGCGCACTGGGCATCCCGCCCAGTCTGCGACTCCAGTTCTGACGTCACTACGCTGAGCATGTGTTTTCTATCCGAGCTAGAGTTGCCAGGACTACAGGGTGGACGCTGTGGACTGTTTAACCCCCATTGGCGCACAGCCGGCCCACTTGACGCTGACGGCACGCTGGAGTGCACAGCTGTGAGGTGGCTATATAAAGGTCCTCCCCTTGCATTTCATTGCCTATGAGCTGTAACAGGCCATACTAGACCTTCTTTCCTGCTGGATATTCGGGATCCCTGGACGCCATCACTAGGTCATTATACCTACCCATATATTTGGGCTGGCTTCCTCCTGATTTGTCCTTATATTTACTGATTTTTCTGTCATTATTATTTTTTGTAGACTCTAGCTGGCCATTCTCACAGTTTTTTCCTTTTCGCTATAGGGCTGCAACCAACGATTATTTTCATAATTGATTAGTTGGCCGATTATTGTTTCGATTAATCAGATAATAGTCTTAAAAAAAAATTTTTGCATTTTTTCGGGCCAATTTATTGTTGGGCAGATAACAAAACACATTACATGCTTTTCTGCAGCTTCTCCATTGAAGTATATTGAGCCAAAAAAAACAAAATGGCACAGTTTTGCATTAAAAAGTCCCCGCCCCTTTCCAAATACGCAGAATCCGAAAAAAATCATGGATGTGAACGTGTCCCATAGGAAAACATGTAAATGTACTGTAGTGCAGTGGTCATCAACTCCTGTCCTCAGGGCCCACTAACAGGCCAGGTTTGCAAGATAACTGAAATACATCACAGGTGATATAATTTGCTGCTCAGTGATTTCGGTATTCTAGTCTGCATCTACCCCAAGGTAATACACCGTACAGCTCCCAGCCTGGGATCCTTTCAGAAAAGGTTTGGGACCCAGCAGCTACTGGGATCCCTCTTCGTATTAGAGTGAAGCTCCGCATGGTGCGGAACTTCGGCCAGGTAGGCCACGGCTGTGGGGTCCATGGATGCACGCACCCTGAAGGTGGATGCCGCACCTGGAACTTGGACCATGCAGAAAGGGAAACGGCCCCCCGGCCTAGGCAGCTGTCCCAGATATAGCCTCCCTCAGCATGCCTTAGCGAGGGCGCCAACCCCTCTGATTGGCTGCTGAAGAAAACGAGTCCGCCAGAACCCCTCTAGCACCAGCTGCCGCCCAGGGGTGGGAACACACCCCTCGAAATGCAGACCGACCTACAGGACAGTTCTGGGAATGACAGCAGCCACAATTTGACAAATTGTGAATGGGAGCTGCGTAAACGTTTTGGTTATACATTCACTTCAAGGCCTCATGCACACTGAACATAAAAATAATATAAATGTTATAAAAACCGCAGTAGCTTTGCACTGAGTTTTGCAAAATCTTTTTTTTAGCATTTATTCGATTTTTTTTTCCAATGGATCAAAAATATTAAAAAACACTGGAAAACCGCGTTTATCCGAATTTTGTTGACGGAAATTTTTTACAGCTGAAAAACTCTCAGAACCAAAAACGCCCCAGACAAACACTTGCTTTGAGACTTTGGTTGTATTGGCTTATGTGTAGAGTTGGTGGGAGGAGATTGAGCAGATCAATATTGACTTAGTAAATCACTGAATACAAGTACAGGGAGACAAGTTATTTCAACTTTACACTGGACATACACAGATCCAAATTTATTTGATCGACTTCTGTTGGAGGAACATGTTGGAACATTTTTCATTCAGCTGCAATCACTGATCAGTGTATTTTGATAGAAGCAGGTGCTACTGTCATAACACAATGTCCTGTCAGGGAAGGGATAGATAACCACTAATTCACTATACAAAAATGATATCAGTTTGTTTGCAAGATAGAAATCTCCCTTAGCTACAAACCCTAAAGTTGAATAATAAAAAATAAAAAAATACCCAAACGCTGCCAGTGTGAGTGTGCCCTCCGCTCGCTCGCTGTCTGCCCGAAACTTACCCTGTCTTGTGGGGTAGCGGGTGATGGCGACGAGCGGGTTAATTCATGTCTCCTGTACTTCCGTCATCTCCTCCTGTCAGGTGTCTAATAGCGGCACCTGTTTCAGCCAATCAGGTGACATGTATTAGAGCCTAGATAGTTTCCATCTATAGTGAGAGTGACAGGAGGGGGGTGCTCTTGCACCCTTAATGGACGCACCGCCGCTGGGCCGAATCAATTTTGGTGATACTTTGTCAATGGATCACAGGAGGGCAACCATTAAACTCATGTAAAAGTCAACACATTCATGTCATTTTAAAGGTTGTTCTCAGATCTGCAGCTTTTAACCTGGGGAGCCAGCCTTGCTTGTCCTCATTTATAGACTTCCTGTTCTGGAGTGACAACTGTTTTCTAACTGAATTCCTATGTTGTTACCCTGCCACACGTGCCCCTGGTAGAGACTACAAGCAGCTGTGTAGTCACGCACTTTGCAACCATGGTCCATCTTTGTTACTGACAAGGTTCCTGGGCCAATTCTGGATCAAGTGCAAGTAGATAGAAAGTGACACAAAAAATGGCTGGACAAGATCAGCAGTAAGCAGGCCCTGTTTACACTTTTATGATGTGGGAACATGTGCGATATTGCATGCATTCCTGCAGAGCATGAAAATGCATTCTAAACTGACAGGTGTTGTGCAATTCACTCTTAATAGCGCCCCAAATGCATTGCTTCTTTTATGCGATTGTTCACATGTAGGACAGTCCATTGAAATGAATGAGCTGCCATAAGCCTATGTTCACAGCCACACCTGTATTGGTGTGCAAATTCTGAATTGCAAAAAAAAAAAAAACACACAAACACAAACACTAGTTTAAACTGTATTTCAAAGAAAACATGATGGTATGTGTTTATGCTACACATTACTGTCATCTAGTTCGGGTTTAGATCTATTTTAACAACATCCATGTTGTACATTTTACAATACATGTTGGTTTGTGTAGCTTTCTTCTTTTTTTTTTTTTAGCTAGTTTATGAATAGAAGGAAAAGCCCCAGGAGTCTGATCATTTAAGGGGAATTCCATCCTGGATTATGTCGTTTTCAATACCTACAAAAAAACAATCTCCCGGGTAACAGAAGCAAGCATGTCCCAGCACAAAGAGTTGCCAAGGTCATATGAGAAATAAAACCAGAATTGTGTGAAGAAGCCCCCTCCTCTGTCACACAGACAGCATACAAGATCTGGTCATAAATAATGGTCATAACAGACTCAGACACAAGGTGTGGCAACATTCCTCATCAGCCTTCCCTAAAGCCATCTCCTCCTCCTCCTCCTCCTCCTCCTCCTCCTCCCCCCCCCAACGGCTCCAACAATGTTACATGACACCAAGAGAAAATGCAGACCCACTGCTGGTATTGTTTTTTAAAATACATTGGTCATTAAAATTAAACAGGGTTGTCACAAACGTTACAAAAACCATCCAGATTGTGCCGCTTTAATAGGCTACATTTATACCTCTGCCATGTATATGTAAACATGTTCAATAACGATCGATACCCTGATCATAAAATTACATTTTTAAAAAGGTAATTTTACATCTGCTGGTGAGCCATGTTCAGGAACTTCCTTTTATAGAGGGACAACTTTCTGTGTCCGCCTCCTAATTGTGGTTCTACAGTGTCACCCTGTCACATGCACTTCCAACAGAAATTACAAGTGGTGGTTTCAACACACATCATGCAGGAATAGTCCAATGTCACCATCAAGAACCCCATGCCTTGGGTGCATGCATATTGACAGGAAGTGACTGCAAAAATCAGGAAATCGGCAGCACCGAGCTGCAACAAAATGTAAAAAATAAATAAAAAAAAGTTAAAAGAAACTCCCCAACTGTTAAAAATACACAGTGCTTTAGCAAATTAAGGTTTTCATCTACTCTAAAGCCGATATACAATCGTCATTCATACTCCTATTCAGGTGCTACCCCCTTATGTAGCATGGATTAACCTCATATGTGGTTAGAGGAAAAAGGCTGCATTCACACCTGAGCGTAGCGTTTTGCCGCGGTGTTGCAGTGTTTTTACCGCGATTCGTTGCAGCGTTTTTTACCACGATTTTGGACAGGTCTAGGGTCACCAATGTAAAAACAGGAAAAACGCTCAATTTGAGCGACAAAGAAAGGGTCCAGAACTTGTTTGAGCTTCAGGCGTTCGGCGTTTTGGAGTGGAGATGTGAACCATCTCCATTGAGAATAATGGATTTTTTCCCCTCTAGCGTTTTGGAGCTTCATGCTTCAGGCGGCAAAACGCTCAGGTGTGAATGCAGCCTAAGAAGATACACCTTTTTCCTTGTTCCTCCTATAGCCAGCACACTTCTACACTCTTCTCTGTGGGTGGGTGATCAGTGTACAATGTAGGAGTACTGGTCCTGCATTGTACTCATTGATGTCAGAGACTCCATGACGTAAGAGGAGAAGAGAAAGGACTTTGGAAGACTGGTTGCATAGTAGGGAGGAAAGCCTGTGGGGGTGAGGATTAAGACAAGTATGTATTCCTGATTCTTAGGCTGCCCATCACATTTCAGCAAATTCCTGAGAGATTCCACCATCGTTTAGAGCAGAGGAGGAAAATGACCGATATCTCTGCAAGCCCACAGTGCTGAACAAAGAAAATCTAACCGCATAGCTAGGCCTTATCCCCAAACAAACTGTTAACCTTTAGGGCTCATTTCCCCTGGCGTTTTTACAGCCACTTTTCTGGTCGTTTTTTGCAGCTTAAAAACGCCTGTCCATGTTAGTCTATGGCCTCATGCCCACCATGACCTTTTTGAGCTGTAGATGGCTGAGACGTTTTTAAGCTGTAAAAAAAAAAACGCAGGACCAGTGCGTTCTGAAGCTCCATCAATAGAGCTGTAAAAATGCCAGACATTAAAAAATGCTCAAAAACGCGTAAAAAGCGTTTTTAAAGCTCCAGCTCAAAAAATGTTTTTATTTTTTTTTCTAAAATAAACATGGACAGGAGTTCTTAAGCTGTAAAAAACGCTCAGAAAAGTGGCTGTAAAAACGCCAGTGGAAATGAAGCCTTACTGAAAAGCAGCATTTGAATAATGATTGGATTTCAGCTTTAATGCACCACAATAAAATGCAGAGGTGTGAATGTAGCCTAGGTTTTCCTTTATCTTGCACAAACGCTTTAAATATGTCAATGGCTTGGCATTTTAGACAGCTATTTTATCTTAGAGATATTCCTAAAACATGGCCTGTTGGGGATACTTGAGGCCTAGGCTGTGGTTTGTTCAATAGGTTAAAAACAAACTGCAACACGACAAAAAAAAATTATATATTTAGTAAAATAAAAGGTGGGAGTAAAAACCACTCACCACACTGCTTTTGGTAATCAGATTCCAACTTTCATCAGAACAGTTTTATACATAACGTTTCTCAATAAAGTAAATGCAAAACCACGATAACCAGTGTGGTTTCCTAACCCAAAGCAACCAAAAACAAATCAAGTGCTTACAACAGAATTTCAAAGTGGTTGTTATGTCTTGCTGTACTTCACACATTTTACTTCAATAGATTGGCAGAATAAAACACAGCAATACAATGCACAAAGCAAGCAGAATACAAAAACAAAACATGACCATACACATGGAGATAATCCCCAGAGAAAGACTGTCTGATGTTCTCTGTAAATAATTCTCCAATGTTTAGGTCATCTCTACATTTCAAGCCTGGTTAAAGCAGAACTACACTGCAATATATAAATTTTTAATATTCAAAGCAAATTCTCCCATCCAGGTCTACATGTTTTTATTCTGCTAAATAAATCACTTTGAAAAACACGCCAACATTTCTGGCTGTGGTTATCTTGAGTAAGGGTAGATGATAGCATTTACTTCCTGGAATCCATCTTCCATTAGCTCAGGCATACATGCAGGAGGGTGTATTTAGCTGAGAATGTCCCTCCTAAAGATGCCTGGGATGCATGTATGACATAATTTGCCTAGGCATAGAAACCAGGAAGCAATTGAAGAAATGGATAAAAAAAATAAAAAAAAAAGTTTAAAAACACAATATAATATACCTTGTTATTGCTAACAGCATAATGATCAGGAAAAGTCAATGTTGACAGAGAGAGTGAAGAATGAAGTTCCACTGTAATAAATACTTTGATATCAAACAGTTGGTAATGATTTTCTTGGCTGTAATGACAGGTGTACAGTATGCTTTCTTACATGATAGCTCATTATTTCTTATACAATGGGGCATTTGAATTCCCATTACAGTCAGATCTGGACATCACCAAAGAACGCCAAATGTTTAGCGCATCAGGCCACCAGCAAACAACTGGTTAGACTGACAGGCAGTGGCAGGTGGTTTCTTCTTTGGGGGGGCAGAAAAACAACCCCCCACCCCTCGGGAGCGCAACAATAAAAAAAAAAAGAAAAAAAAAAAGAACACCCCCCCATGCAGGCGGCCTGGCACTTACCCGCTTGTGTGGCAGGACGGTGGTGTCCGTTCCTCCAGCTTCCTCCGCCACGAGTCTCCTCTTCCGCCAAAAGCGATATACATCCAATAGGATCAGGAGGCAGGTCTGCGAGACATCCAATATGTCTCACAGACCTGCCTCCTGATTGTCGGGAAGAAACTTTAGTACGATAATAGCGAAAATGAATTTGCTTATCCTCATGCAACTGGGTGGGCTCGGAGCGCAATGGTCTGCACTGAACCTTTTTTTAAGCCTATTCAAGCCTCTGGCTCTAATCAGGTGCTTTAAAATTGGAGTCCATGGTCTGGCGCCACCGATACGTTGATCGGGGGGCCGGATGCATGGATGGGGGAGAGGGTACCCGTGCGCTATGGACAGGCTGCCACTGCAAACAAATACCAGAACTGCTGGCAGAAAAAAGCAGCAGAAAAACACACCACTATGGAGTACATTGTACACTCATTTAGGAGCATTTAGGCATGTTTTTCCCCAAAACTTTAGAAAATATGGACACATAAAAAGGCTTGATGCCCCTAAATGGCGTGTTTAGGCGAGTTGTGTTTTTTCTGCCTGAAAGCTCCTCTAAAAAAATGTGTAAACGCCCAAATGTTCATTAACACGTGGGCAAACAGGGTTTCTTCTACAGGCTAAAAAAAAGGAATGCAAAATGACTATATAGGCAGCATTTTTAATAGCCAGTGTGCTTGAGGCCTAAAATGGTTTTGTCCAAATTCCCACTCAGGGCTGCATTGTGTTTAAGGCTCCATTCAAACTTGCATGACATTCTCTTCAATGGCACCTGTTCAAATCAATGCAATTTTGAAAAGGTGCCTGAACTACTTGGTGCAACTTCGATCCATTGAGTGTAAAGTTGGATCAAAGTCACACTGACACACTGATGTGAATGGAGCCTAAAAACAGACAGTAAGCTAATTTTTTTCTGGGCATTGGGAGGTCTATAGAACATAAAGGCAGCAAGCACATCAACAATGCAGTTTGTGTCGTTGGCAACAGGTATTAAAGTGGTTGTAAACCCCCCCCCCCCCCTCTTCACCTTGCATCTAGAGGTAAGCCTAGATTAAGGCTTACCTGTAGGTGCAAGAAATATCTCCTTAACCTACGCGGTTAACGAGATATTTGCAATAAGGAATGCACCAATGTCTACGGTTCGCAACGGCGCACTGAGCTTGCCGTTTTTTGTGAATGGCATTACATTGTTAATGCCGTATTCCCACGCATGCGCAGGGATCTGCCGGTCCCGCGCAGGAGTGACGTCATCACCAATCTGGCCAATCACATCGCCTAGGAGGAGGACTTCGTTCTCAGGTAAGTGCCTCATAATGAGCTAGTATGCACAACATACTAGCTCATTATGCCTTTCTCTTACAGGGTTCATTAAAAAAAAAAAAAATGATAGGGTTTACTTCCTCTCATTGGCCACTGACTAATGCTTGTTAAAAGCATTAGTCAGTGGCCAATAATCCCATCCAAATTCCAAAGTGTGTAAATATGCATGACTTGTGTCAGGAAAAAAATAATTAAAATGGAAAGCACAGTAAAAAAAAGGAAGTATAGTGTGAAAGAATATAGTCTGTAGAATATGTTTCTTTCAGTGGCGTAAGGACCTGTTCACATTGTGCGGGAAGCCTGCGTTCCAAATGTGTTCGCTGCACCAAGCTCAAAACACACTGCAGTTTTTGTCTGCAGTGGATGTCAATGTTAACCTAATGACATCCCAAACACAGGACACAACGCAGTGCACTGGCCTGCACCGGATCACATGGTACTTCTGTTATTATACTGAACAGAGTCGCAGCCACATCTAGTCACAGCAGGAGAAATGTATGTCCAGCCTAGACTTCTTTTTAGTTATAGGTATACTAGCAGGATTGGAACCTCTATTGCAGGGATCTTCAAACTATGGCCCTCCAGCTGTTCCAGAACTACACATCCCATGAGGCATTGTAAAACTCTGACATTCACAGACATGACTAGGCATGATGGGAATTGTAGTTCCTGAACAACTGGAGGGCCGTAGTTTGAGGACCCATGCTCTATTGGATTAATACTGCTATCTGGAGCTGTGTTAGATATCTTCCTGTCAAAGACAATGGCTTTACCAGAGTGAGCGATTGAAAATCTTCATCAGTAACCACAGATAGACATAGGCTCTAGTTTTCCTCAACACCATTAAAAATGCATTTTTATCTTTGTCGGTGTTAGTTGAAATTTGTACTCGCTTGCTGTCTGGTTTCTTGGGTGCCCAACCTGTGGCCCTTCAACTGTTGCAGAACTTAATCCAATGAGGTATTGTAAGGTTGACAGTTACAAGCATGACTCCCAAAGGCTGAGGCATGCTGGGACTTGTAGTTCAACAACCGGGAGGCCACAGGTTGATTACCTATGATTTTCTAATAAAGCCACAGGCAGCAGTAAAGACTTTTCACACTTAAAGTAGAACTATAGACACCCCCCCCCCCCCCATTTTGGATAGAGCATGGCGCTGGAAGGGTAAAACATGCATTTGTCTTTTCTTTTTACCATCTGTGTCCCCTTTGTGGAGACTTCCCTTCACTTCCTGTCCCATAGCCAAACAGGAAGTGAGAGGCAATCCGTGCAAATTAAGAGAATTCATTGGGGCCCCATCGGAAGATTTCTCCTCTATTACTTTTCTGGGGACAACCAAAAATGTGGAATTTACTTTTACTTTAAAAAAAACCTCTGCATGCTATCCAAAACTAAAAAAAAAAAAAAAAAGTTTTGCCTTTAGTTATACTTTAATTTCAAGAAAAAAAAAAAAAGATAAAGTTCCGTTTGGACGTGCATTTAGATCTGTAGCATTAAATAGTGCAGTAATCACTTTAGGGTGACCACAGCTCATGCAGCAACTAATAAAGTCAGGAGTCACCCGGATCCACCTTATTCTTCTCCTTGAATGGGCCAATAGATATATGCAGCACATGCCTGCTAAAGCATGGCTACCTTTTCAGCCATCAAAAATTCAACACCACCTTGGAAACCTCTCACAGGGGTATTCGCTCTAGCAAGTCTTCATTTGACCCATGATTGCACGGATCAAAATGGAATGCAGTGTACCTCTATGGGCAGTCAGATGTAAGCAAATGTGCGTCCACCTAGATCTACCCACATCCAGCTTTGTCTGACTGGAATGCAATAAGTTTGACTTCAGATTCAAATTAACTGATGTGACTGGATGTGAGCAAATATGTCCACTGACATCCAGCTGCCAGTCGGGATTATATGGGAACTTTTTTCTTGAAATTGGAATGCACATTAATGGCACATATTGTCATCTGTATCTGTTCTGATATGACGATTAGGGCCATACACCACCCAAATAAGTATTTACAATACACATATTACAGGTCCAGGGGTACACATTCCCGTCCAACCTGCAGGCAACGGATCGGTGTGCGATTACACATAAGGCCTCTTACACACAGATCAGTTTTTCTTCAGGTTTTTCTTTTCAGTTTACCAAATCCATCTAATATGAGGTCAAACCTCAAGAGTCTCAATTTGTATGCAATCAGGCAGGCCCTTGTACTACATAGTTTTGGTAAACTGAAAAGAAAAACCTGAAGAAAAACTGATCTGTGTGTAAGAGGCCTAAATCGTTGTAGACAGCATCAGCCTGTCATTGATTTGTACAGACTTCCTGTCTGCCACTGATCGGAAACACCTGCAAATACACACTGCAGAAATGCGTGAATCTGGGTGGTGTGCAGTCCTAACCGGCCACGTGCATGAGCTGCACAAGTTCTGTCAGTGTAACCAACTCCATAAATAGCCATAAAAAATTACGGGTACAGCGCGGCCCTCAATTGCCGAGAGGAAGTCATTAGACGGCCTTCCCTTTGCATGCACCGCGCGCGCCCTGGAGACGGAGACTCGGGTGATCACAGATCCAAGTAACCGGCCCCTTGCCACGTGATCAGCTGTCAGCCAGTGACAGCTGATCATGTGATGTAAATAAAGCTCGGTAATCGTTTTTTTTTTCCCCTCGCGTTGACAGCGTGAGGAGAAGAACAAGTTGATCACTGGCTCTTGTGTAAGGAACATTGGTCCCCAGTGGAAGAGGCACAGCCTCATTGGTGCACACCAGTACCGCCTGCCAGTGACCACCAGTGCAATAAAGTGCCACCTATCGATGCCCACCAGTAGTGCCAGTCAGTGCCTTGTCAGTCTCACCTACCAGTGCCCATCAGTGCCACCTCTGTGCCACCTCTCAGTGCCGCCTCATCAGCGTACATCAATGAAGGAGAAAAATTACCCGTTTGCAAAATTGTCTAACAAAATAAATAAAAAATTTGGTCTTTTTGAATTTTTTGACACAGAGGTGATCTCAAATACCACCAAAAGAAAGCTCCATTTGTGGGGAAAAAAATTATAAAAATTCATTTGGGTACAGTGTTGTTTGACCGCACAATTGTCATTCAAAGAGTGAGAGCGCTGAAAGCTGAAAATTGGTCTGGGCAGAAGGGCGGTTTAACCACTTCCCGCCCGGCCAATAGCAGATTTACGGCCGGGAAGCGGTTATGAAATCGTGACTAGACGTTCTCAAACGTCTAGCACGATTTCAATGCCGCACGCGCCGATCATTGATGCGGGGTGTCAGTCTGACACCCTGCATCACCGATCTCGGTAACGAGTCTACGGCGGAGGCTCGCTACCACGTGATCAGCCGTGTCCAATCACGGCTGATCACGATGTAAACAGGAAGAGCCGTTGATGCCCACACTGGCAGGGCAAAAAAAAACGTAAAAAAAAAAAAAAACACACAAGATAAAAAATAATAAAAAAATACAGGTAAAAAAAAAAAAAAAAGACATATACATCAGTGCCACCCCTCAAAGTCCATCATTGCCACCCCACAGTGTGCTTCAGTGCCACCCCTCCGTGCCAATACATGCCCAGTGCCCACCTATCAGTTCCCATCTGTGCCACCCATAAGTACCAATCAGTGCCACCCATAAGTACCCATCAGTGCCACCCATGAGTGCCATTCTGTGCCGCCTATGAGTTCCCAGTGCCGCCTATGAGTGCCCATCAGTGCCGCCTATGAGTGCCCATCAGTGCCGCATACCAGCGCCGCCTATCAGTGCCACCTCATCGGTGCCCATCAGTACTACCTCATCAGTGCCCATCAGTGCCGCCATATAAGTGCCCGTAATTGAAAGAGAAAACATACTTATTTACAAAAAAGTTAACAGAAAAAAATAAAAATGTATTTTTTTTTCTAAATTTTCAGTCTTTTATTAGTTGTTGCGCAAAAAATAAAAACCGCAGAGGTGATCAAATACCACCAAAAGAAAGCTCTATTTGTGGGGAAAAAAGGATGCCAATTTTGTTTGGGTACAGTGTAGCATGACCGCGCAATTGTCATTCAAAGTGCGACAGTGCTGAAAGCTGAAAATTGGCTTGGGCGGGAAGGTGTGTAAGTGCCTGGTATCAAGTGGTTAAGTGCCCAGTAAGCAAGTGGTTAAAATAGGCTGCGATATTGGCCTGCCCTGGTCCTTACACCCGCAGGACTTTGATGCTGGCTTTGTAAATGTGGCCTTAGTGGATTCCAACAGGCTTGGGATAAATAATAATGGGAAAAGTGGTAAAAGATGAGGTACGGCGCAAAACCAATATACCGGTATGTGAAAATTTGGTAATGTTACCAAAAAATAAAAAGTGAATACAAAGTATTTAAAACCAAAAAGCCAAAAGCAAACCACAACCTAACGTGATTGGCTATAAATTATGTGTAGATACCAAATACGGAGTAAGTTAATAACAATCTGTTAGTAACCAAAAGTGTATATATAAAAATCCAAGGATGTGACATTAGCACAAATAAAATACAAGTGAATAAAATAATTGTCCATAAAACAGATCTAGATCTATACCCAGGCAAAAAAAAAAGCACCACACCAATTTATATATATAAAAATAAAATAAAACTTTAGTAGTTATATATTTTTTCTGTCAGCATTTCTATTCTCCTCTATGGTACACCGAAATATATATATATATATATATATATATATATATATATATATATATATATATATATATATATAAATAAAGGAACAGGGGTATTATTCTTTCCCTTCTCTATCCAAAATGTAGAAAGAAGTTCAGGCATTCCATTGGAGTGTGAGATGGATTCCACAATAATGGTGGTAGGATCCTGTGATGGATTCTAATCAGTATATGGAGTATGCTGCTTCCGGGGTGCTGAGGTCTAGCCTCTTCCACAGGTGAGGTGCGGACACACGCACAGACACGTCTTCCCTCTCTCGAGTCGCACACAGTTATAATTACCGTTGTTCTATATCACGGAGGGAGTCTCTGGTTGCAGACAATAAAGAGTGTACATTGTATCCCCCTCACCCTCCAGTCACACACACACTTACCAGTATGAGGAGAAGGACGCCTCCTCCGGCCGGACACCGCCGCATAGTGAGTGAAGCCCGGGGGAGTTGGGATAAAGTCAGTCAGAAGTCCGGGTGTGAGGGAGGAAAGGCACCGGGGATGAGGACCGCGCTGGACTCCGCACTCCTCACACCACACCAGAAAATGGAGCCGTGCGGGTACAGAGAAAGGTGTAGAGAGCGGGGGAGGGGAAGGGAGCAGGGAGGGGCTGTGACACGCCATGGACTGTACTGTGTGTGTCTGTATACAGGTGATACGGCCCGGGGTGACACACTGCCGCCCGCCACTGCTAGGTGTGTCCCAGGGGACTTCCTCTCACTACATGAGACTTTCTCTCTATACTACTGTGTTACCGCCACAATGTTTACTAATATCCCTTCCCAGTGTTTACAAATGTCTGTGTGTTCCTAGAGAGCTGACTGGTCCCACCATTCACACTGTACAGTGTCAGGTATGTCATGCCACCACAATATCCACTTCCCTCCAATATCCCTCTGGAAGATTTACACCCCCCCCCCCCCCTTAATTTCCAGGCCATTTTCTCCAATACGGCACTGCATTACTTTAACTACTTCATTACTGGGCACTTAAACCCCCTTCGTGCCCAGACCAATTTTCAGCTTTCAGCCCTGACGCATTTTGAATGACAATTTCCCAGTCATACAACACTGTACCCAAATTATATTTTTATTATTTTTCTCCCACAAATAGAGCTTTCTTTTGGTGGTATTTGATCATCTCTGTGATTTTTATTTTTTGCGCTATAAACAAAAAAAGACAGAACATTTTGAAAAAAAACATAATATTTTAAAATTTTTGTTATAATATCCCAATTTTTTTATTTTTTTTAAATACATTTTTTTCTAGACTTAGGCTGATAAACGTATTCTTCTACATATTTTTGTTTAAAAAAAAAAAATCGCAATAAGTGTATATTGATTGGTTTGCGCAAAAGTTATAGCGTTTACAAAATAGGGGATAGATATATGATTCTTAGTTATTTTTTTTTTTTTACTAGTAATGGTGGCAATCTGCGATTTTTTATTTTTTTTTGTCAGGCCTGTGATATTGCGGTGGACGTATCGGACACTTTTGACACAATTTTGGGACCATTCACATTTATACAGCACTAATTACTGTATAAATGTGACAGGCAGTAAAGGGGTTAACACTAGGGGGCATGGAAGGGGTTAAATGTATTCCCTGGGTGTGTTCTTACTGTGGGGGGAGGGGGACTGACTGGGGGAGGTGACTGATGCTGTGTCCCTATGTACAAGGGACACAGCATCTGTCTCCTCTCCCTGACAGGACGTGGAGCTCTGTGTTTATTCACAGAGCTCCACGTCCCTGCTGTGTCACTGCCAATCGCGAGTACCTGGCGGACACCTCGGCTTCCCAGCGATGCGTCGGGCACAGTGTTTCCCCGCTGCGCAGCACTTGAGAGCGCTGTGGACGTCTTTCGTCTATAGCGCGGCCCTCTAGTGGTTAACTGACAATTGTGCGTTCGTGCAACACTGTACACAAATAACATTTTTGTTTTTTCCCCACAAATAGAGCTTTCTTTTGGTGGGATTTGATCACCTCATGGGTTTTTATTTTTTTGCGCTATAAACAAAAGAAGACCGTCCATTTTGAAAAACAAAAATTATACATATATATTTTACTTTCTGCTATAAATGTATGTAAAACATCAAATTTCTTCATAAATTTTAGGTCAATATGTTCTCTTCTACATATTTTTGGGGGAAAAAATCACAATAAGCGTCTATGAAATATTGGCATATATACTATATTTTTTTTATTCTAGTAATGGCGGTGATTAGCGACTTTATAGCAGTACTGTGATATTGTAACAAAAAAATCTGACACTTTCTGGGAACCGGTGAGGCTAATACAGTCATCAGTGCTAAAAATATGGACTGTCACTGTTCTATTGACACTGGCTGGGAAGGGGTTAAACAGTTAGGGTGATCAAAGGGTTAACTGTGTGCCTAGCCAGTGTGTACTGTGAGTGCTGCTTTTACTAAGGGAACTGATGGATTTTATTTCCTTTGCAGGGAAAGGAAGGCAATCGCATCCCTGCTGTCAGGACGGAGCTCTGCCTTGTTTACATAGGCTGAGCTCTGTCCAGCCTCTCTCCTTGACGATCAGCAGTGGCGGCTGGTGCTCCAGCCAGGGGGGAGCAGTAAACGAACACCCCCTCCCTCCCCAGGTGGGTCAGCAGAAATCGGACTACCCTCCCCAATGCAGAGCAGAGGGATCACTCCCGGTACATCCTCCCCGCCCACCTCGGTACTGGCCAACACGATCACTTCTCCTTTCAGCCAATCCTGCTCCTCCCGTTTCCTGATTGTCTGGGAGGAGAATCCGTGTGACAATAGCAAATATCCATTCGCTATTGTCACACAAGTGAGTGGTTTCAGGGCGCAATGCTCTGCGCCCCAAGCCCACCTTTTTTGAAGCCTACTGGAGACTCTGGCTCTAGTCACATGATTAACCCCCCTCCCATTGGAATCCATGCATCCGATGCCCTGCATCTAGATTTGGGGGGTGGCACCCCTTTTGGATGGGCAGTCTCTAGCCAGCTGACATCCACTGGCTTAGGGCCCTTTCACACGTACGGACCGTATGTCCGCTTTTTCATCCATCCGTTTGCGGATGAAAAAGGGACATACATTGGTCCCTATGCGATTGCGGGTGTCAGCGGATAAACATCCGCTGACACCCGTAATTGTCCGCCTCCGCAAACATCCGATTTTGCAGATGGAAGAAAACCCTATTTTTTTCTTCCGTCTGCAGAGCGGATCGGATGAACACGGACACACGGTCCGTGTTCATTCGCTCCCCCATAGGGGAGAGTGGAGAAAAAACATCATCCGACGGCTCAGCTGGGATTTACGGAGTGATCCCCGCTGAGCTTACGGACACACGGAGGCGGATCAATACTGATCCGCCCTGTGTGAAAGGGTGTCCCAAAGCCAAACAGAAAGTGAGAGGAAATCCATGCAAATTAGGTGCATTCCTTGGCGCCCCCCAGGTCACCAGAACCAGTGTCCCCATTGGAAAATTTCCATTCTATTACTCTTCTGGGGACAAGTAAGAAAAGGAAATATGGACAGCCGCACTCCAAAAACCTTGATGGTTGTCTTTATTTAAAAAAAGGAAAGATGCACTACAAGTCACAGACAACACAGGGGCGAACAGTTAATGCGTTTCGCACTATTGACTAGTGCTTAACCACTTGCTTACTGGGCACTTATACCCCCCTCCTGCCCAGGTGAAATTTCAGCTTCCGGCACTGCGTCGCTTTAACTGATAATTGCGCGGTCGTGCGACGTGGCTCCCAAACAAAATTGACGTCCTTTTTTCCCCACAAGTAGAGCTTTCTTTTGGTGGTATTTGATCACCTCTGCGGTTTTTATTTTTTGCGCTATAAACAAAAAAGTGCGACAATTTTGAAAAAAATACAATATTTTTTACTTGTTGCTATAATAAATATCCCAATTAAAAAAAAAAAAACTTTTTTTTTCTCAGTTTAGGGCGATGCGTATTGTTCTACATATTTTTGGTAAAAAAAAAAAAAAAAAATCGCAATAAGCGTCTGGTTTGCGCAAAATTTATAGTGCCTACAAAATAGGGGACAGAATTATTATTTTTTATTATTTTTTTTTTACTAGAAATGGCGGCGATCTGCGATTTTTATTGGGACTGCGACGTTATGGCAGACACATCGGACACTTTTGACACATTTTTGGCGTCATTCACATTTATACTGCGATCGGTGCTATAAAAATGCACTAATTACTGTATAAATGTGACTGGCATTGAAGGGGTTAACACTAGGGGGTGAGGAAGGGGTTAAACGTATTCCCTGCATAGTGTTCTAACTGTGGGGGGAGGGGGGGTGACTGTGGAGGTGACCAATCTGTGTCTCTATGTACAAGAGACACAGATCCGTTTCCTGCTCTCCAGAGACAGAACGCTGTCTCTATGTAAAACGGCAATGAGAGATGATCTATGAGATCATCTCTCATTGGCCGCACAGATCGCATCGCAAACGGCCACTCTGATTGGCCATTCGCGGCGATCTGTGATTGGCTGTATCCAAGGGACACGGGCAACACAGTGTTTCCCCGCAGCGCGCTCTGGAGCGCGCGCCGGGAAGCAGCTAGTGACAAGACATCAATTGACGGCTTGTTGACAATTTAGATCTGCGCTAGAGCCGTCATTCGGCTGTAGCGCGGATCTCAAGTAGTTAATCATAGCTGGTATACTCTTCTGGGGACAACACAAAATGTGGGATTTTCTTTTACTCTCACTTTTAATGATAATAGTAAGCAGGATAAATAGAAAGGAAGAATCTCCTGAACTGGGACACAGACAGTAATAAAGAATGGCAAGCGTTCTAATCCATCTCCACTATATCCAAAACTGAAAAAAAGTTTTTCCTTTTCCCACTGTGCAATGCGTGAGCTGCACTGCACTTTGTAAATAGTCCTGCAGTCTTCTGGGACCTGTGATGTGTCCTAGAAGGCTGCAGGCTAAGGGGGGTGGGAGGAGGCATGTAAATGTCTGCTTGGTTTGCTTAGGTGATCCGGGCAGAAGTGGAAGCAGGTACCTCTCAAAGCCAGGTAACCCCCCCCAAAAAAGTGCCAAATGTTAAAGAGGAGGAGGGGGAGGAGGCAAACAAGCGGATCATTCTCTTTTAGGGGACATTCCGCTTAGTGGATGTGTATGGTTGATTTTTGCGCAATAAGGTCCCTTTCACACTGGAGCGGTGGGTGCTTCGGTGGTAAAGTGCCGCTATTTTTCGCGGTGGGTGCATTGGTGGTAAAGCGCCGCAATTTTTAGCGGCGCTTTACCGTCAATTTTGCAGCACTATTCAGCCGCTAGCAGGGAGCTTTTAACCCCCCCGTTAGTGGCTGAAAAAGGGTTAAGACCACCCACAAAGCACCACTGCAGCGCCACTTTGCTGGCGGTATAGCCGTGGTGCCCATTCATTTCAATGGGCAGGAGTGGTGGAGGAGCGGTATACACACCGCTCCCTTCACCGTTCCAAAGATGCTGCTAGCAGGACTTTTTTAGTTTCCTGCCAGCGCAGTGCTTTTTTCTGCACCATATAGGATGGAACCACATTGTCACACACTGTCCTGCTGTGCAGTTTGATTAAAGTGTCACTTCAAATGAAGTTGAAAGAAGAACAAAAAAAAGTGGTGCAGGCTAGTATGAATGTAGCCTAAAGGAGACCTTACTCTAAACCGGAAGGATGACTTATTAGGATGTATTCACACAGGTTGCTGGGGCGGACAGTTTTCTACATTCCGAGGTGGCTAAATGCTTTCTCTGGACGCAGCTGCACTCTCTGCTATGACCACATACAAACTGGCCGATTAGCTGTGGCCAAGAGCTCCACAGAAACACTGACCCTGGACACTCCAGTATCTGCATGTAAGTTCAGTATTTGCATGCGCTTAGATGAGCAGTTACATGCAAAAATTGGGGCCATTAATTTGTACAAATCAGTACTCGACCACAGCCACACGTGTAACCCACCATCTTATACAGCTGCTTACCCCAGCTTCTGGCCATGGCGCTTCGGCAAGGGTGACGTCACAACCCTTCCAGTAAAGGTCCTGAGAATGCTGAGGATCTGGTGAGTTGAAGGGTTATCTCTTTTTGATCCTCTGTGCTCCTTACTTTGCCAGATTAATCAAGACATCACATTCTCCAATGCAGGAGCCAAGGAAAAGTTAAACGGATCTTGTTACAAATAAAAAAAAAAATTCAGGATAAAGCACAGAAAAAACTTCAGTTAGTCTTACCAGTAACAGTGTTTCCAGGAATATTCCAGGACAGTTTACTTGAGAGACGATTGGCTTCTCCTGTAACAGGAAACACACACTAGGAAAAAAAACTTAAAAGGTCCCTCCCTACCTGCTCCCATCAACTGTAAGAGGCAAAAAACCTCCACCAATGTGCACAGGGGAAAAAAAAAATTGAGAAAAAACTTCTAATATTAACAGATCCTAAGACGACAGAACTGGACCAATAATCTGGGTGGGAATACAGATGCTGTCCTGACGCTGATTCCTGGACTAACTGAGGTTTTCCCTAATCGTCTACCAGGACAAACAAGAAAGCATACCTTAGGAGGGGACCACAGCCTGTAGAACTTTCCTTCCAAAGAAAAGATCCTGGCTGGATAGCATTTCCACTCAGCAGTGCTTGATGAAAGCATGGGATGAAGACCACACCGCAGCATTTCCAATCTCTTTCCACAAAGCACCCGCTAGTTTGGTCCATGATGTGGCTAGTGATATTGTAGAATGAAAAAAATATATAAGTGCTTGCTCTGACTGTAAAATAATTTGTGGATATGACTTGTATATGTGTATAAAACTTCAATCAATAAATATACAAACAAAAAACAATAGTCTACAAATTGTTTTGTGACATGCAATTCATATGAAATAATGTGACAAGTACTTATTACATTCCTTTAACAAAATCAATTAGTGCAGCAAGCAGCATAAATCATAACATTCATTTGTAAAGATAAATCTCCAGAAGTGCCTTGTGCCGTGAATGAGATCCGGGGATTAGCAGTTTCTTCTATAATCTAACCAATCACGAGTGAGTGTTCTAAACACTCACCAGATGGAAATGCTGGTATGTATACCCAGCAAGACCTGCATGTATGAAGAAAATCCCTTTGTGGTTCCTCGGGAGGCTTTGTTTTACCGCAACTCGATTTCACTCATTAATAGAACCCGTATCTCTCATTGGTGTTAAGGAGGAAGACAAAGCCTTCATAGTGCAAAACTGTCTGTTTATTTTATAAAACAATATACACCAGTTTACTCACATAAAAAATGTCACAACGGACACTAGATACAACAACAGGTTAACTCTCCAGACCAGCTTCAACTGCTATACACTGGCTGCAAGCACAGACCTGAAACCCCTAGCACTGACAGGCAATAATGGAGCTGAATGATTGTAGGCTGGAAAATAGCATTTCTAATCCACCTAGCAATGGTACTCCTATAGGCCTTAAGCCCTCTTTTGGGGCCACTATACAAAACCAGAAGTTGCAAGAACTCCTAAAACTTCCAATAACTTCTAGATACTTAATAAAGCATTTTTTAACATCTAAGAAATTGAAGTACTCCCCTTTCTTATTTTTGGGGAAGCTTCAAAAACTGGGCAGAACAACATTTTGTGATCTTTGGAAGTCCAGTACAGTGATACCAGGGCTGAAAACCAACTCTTCCTAGAACACAAAGGTGCTATCAATATCACCTTTGCTTGCTCTAGATTATTTTTCTGACCATCAGTGGAAGTAGGGCAACTGGTGGAAAGGCATTGGCTAGATTGAAATGCCAGAGATGTGCTAGTTCATCAGTTGTTAGAGCAGAAGGTTCTCCTACCAGGGGGAAAAACAACTCCACTCTCCTGTTCTGTCTGGATGAAAAATAGATCTATGTCTAGGTACCCCCATTTTGAAGTTATGTCTTTGAATACTTCCTGGTTGAGTTCCCAGTTACTGTTGGAAGTCTGAGCCCTGCTTTGGTAATTTACTAGAACATTTAGGGATCCTTTTGCATGAACCGCTGAGATTGAACATATAATCTTCTCTGACCACCTAAAGATCTAGGATACGAGGGTGTCCAAAATGTGTGCTCTTCTGTTTGTTGATGTAGGCCACAACCATGGCATTATCTAATAAAGACTAGAACATATTTACTGTGAAAAGTTCCCTGTAATTGGAAGAGTGTTCTGCTTCCTCTAGTGCTGCCTGCTTTTTCTTTTTTTTATAAATTCTTTATTTTTATACAATATTCACATTGTAATTTCCACACTCTTAGGGCTCTTTCACACTCTTAGGGCTCTTTCACACGTGCGTTCCGTTTTTCGGTCCGCTCCGTGTGGCCGCCAGCTCAGCGGGGGGGGGGTCTCCGCTGAGCTGTCGGGCGGACAGGGTGGTCCCCGCACACTGTGCAGGGACCGCCCTGCCTCTCCTCCGCTATCCCCTATGGGGAATCGAATGGAAACGGACCGTCTGTTCGTTTGCATCCGATCCGTTTGGCCGGACGGAAGAAAAATAGGACATTCTTCCGTCCGAAAAAACGGATGCGGATCTGGCGGACATTAGCGGATGCATCATCCGCTAACGGATCCGCTCCCATAGGGAAGCATTGAGGTCCGTTACCGGACGTCCAAAAAATGGACGAACGGAACGGACATGTGAAAGAGCCCTTATACCAACTTATTTTACACTCTACTTAATTATCCTCTTTAATTTTCTTATCTCCTAATCGATTCCTTAATTCAATGTGAATTGTCATTGTCTTTTCTCTCTTTACCTCCATCTTCTTACCCCCTACCATCCCCCTCCCTCCCTACTCAAAAAAAAAAGGGAGGGGTCACGACAGACTCCCTCCACCTCCATCCCCTTTCTCCTCTTTCTCCCCTCCGGTCAGACTCCATTTTCTTCACTTATCCCCCTCCCTGTATTTCAGGTATGGAGCCCATGTCGTCCGGTACCTCTCATCTTGATCTTTAATTTTCATAGTAAGATTCTCCACTTGTTGAATTTCTGCGATTCTGGCGAACCACTGTGTGGTAGCTGGAGGGCTCTCCATCTTCCACAAGGCAGGGACACACGCCCTGGCAGCTATAATAAGATGTCTCAACCGGGAGTTTTTATATTTTTCCCTTGATATAGGGATATCAAGTAATAGAATAGCTGTCGGTCTGTCTTCTAAAGACACTCCTATTATTGTTTTAATAATTTCTTTGACCATTCTCCAGAACTCCTTAATTTTCTCTCACTCCCAGAAGATATGGGTTAGCGTACCCTCTGCCGAATGGCACCTCCAACAAACCTCTGACGTCTGAGGGTATATTCGATGTAATATAAATGGTGTTCTATACCATCTAGTTAAAATTTTATACCCTCCCTCTTGATATCTGCTCGCTACTGATGCCTTCTGCTTAAATACCAAAATCCTGTCTTTCTGTTAATGCGAGAATGTTATCTCCAGATCTCTTTCCCATGCCTGTAAGAACATCAGTTCTTGTGGTGTCTCTGAGTGAATTAATATCCCATAAAAATATGATAACGAGTGTCTCATCGGGTTTCCTTTCAGGCACATCTGCTCAAAACTTGATAATGTTCTAATTTCTGTATATCTACAGTATTTACCTTTGTCCATATAAACGCTTCTAATTGCATTATTCTGAGAAAGTCTAATTCTGGTGTTATTTCTTTTTCAACCTCTTTTTTTTTTTGTCATTAGTCCTTCTTTTGAGAAGTGAGCAACCCTCCAGATACCTCTTTGTCGTAGAGCCACAAATTTTCGATCTGTCAGCCCTGGCTGGAATGCCATGGTACCCAGGATCGGAGTCATCTGACTCGGATCTGTCGACATATTTGTTTTTTGAAAATCTTTTTAATTATTCGTATGGTCGCTCCTATCATCGGATGTTTGTTTATTTCCGATGATATTTCTGCTTCTGGGGTCCAGGCCAGAACTTCAAACGGTATATCCACTGTTGCCTTTTCCATCTTTATCCAGGGTTTCTTATTATGCCCACACCACTCCATTATTCTAACTGAGACGCTTCCTGATATTTTACTGGGTCTGGAAACCCAATCCCTCCTTCTTCTCCTTTTGGTAGAGACAAAATAGTTCTTCGTACTCTTACTGGTTTCCCAAGCCCACGTGAATTTCAAAAACCTTGACCTAAGATCTCTTAGAAAACTTGGGGGGGATTTTAATTGGTAAAGTCTGTATTAAATACAAAAGTCTCAGTAGCACATTCATCTTTATTATATTTGTCCGCCCAAACATGTAAAGATTTCTTTGTTCCATCTCTGTAAATCTAGTTTGATCTGTCTCATCAATGGTATGTAATTAAACTCAAAAAAATTTGTTTAAATTCTTCGTTATTTTGGTCCCTAAATAGCTTATGTAGGAATCTGTCCATCTAAAATCAAATTGTGTACTTATCTGATGCTTTAAAGGGGAATTCATTTCTATTCCCATCACATCTAATTTCACATAGTTTTACCTTAAAATTTGACATTCTTCTATATTCTCTTAGCTTTGATATTAGGGAAGGCAGGTCTATAATCGAGGAGGTTATAAAAAAATTAAACTCGTCGGCATATGTTGCTAACGTCTGTTCTTCTTCTCCTTTTTTTTTATTTTTTATCCCCTTGATATTCGGATTTGCCTGTATCTTCCTTTAACCACTTGCGGCCCGCGCTATAGCCGAATGACGGCTACAGCACGGACCTGAAAAGCCAACCCGCCGTCTTTTGACAGCCGCCACTTAAGGACACAGCCAATCAAAGATCGCGGCGAACGGCCAATCAGAGTGGCCGTTTGCTATGCGATCTGCGCGGCCAATGAGAGATGATCTCATATGTAAACATATGAGATCATCTCTCATTGCCGTTTTACACAGAGACAGCGTCCTGTCTCTGGAGAGGAGACCGATCTGTGTTCCTTGTACATAGGGACACAGATCGGTCACCTCCCCAGTCACCCCCGCCCCCCCACAGTTAGAACACACCTAGGATACACATTTAACCCCTTCCTCACCCCCTAGTGTTAACCCCTTCAATGCCAGTCACATTTATACAGTAATTAGTGCATATTTATAGCACTGATCGCAGTATAAATGTGAATGGTGCCAAAAATGTGTCAAAAGTGTCCGCCATAACGTCGCAGTCCCAATAAAAATCGCAGATCGCCAACATTTCTAGTAAAAAAATAAAAATAATAATTTTGTCCCCTATTTTGTAGGCGCTATAACTTTTGCGCAAACCAGTCGCTTATTGCGATTTTTATTTTTTATTTTATTTTTTACCATAAATATGTAGAAGAATACGTATCGGCCTAAACTGAGAAAAAAAAAATGTTTTTTTTTTTTAATTTGGCTATTTATTATAGCAACAAGTAAAACATATATTTTTTTTCCAAATTGTCGCTCTTTTTTTGTTTATAGCGCGAAAAATAAAAACCGCACAGGCGATCAAATACTACCAAAAGAAAGCTCTACTTGTGGGGAAAAAGGGACGTGTTTGGGAGCCACGCTGCATGACCGCGCAATTGTCAGTTAAAGCGACGCAGTGCCGGAAGCTGAAATTTCATCTGGACAGGAGGGGATATATGGCGGAAATGGCTCTGAGATTCTGTCTCCTATTTTAACCCTTGCGCTCGGTGCGAAGTATAAATTGGAAAACCAGTTCATCATCCCTTCTCCCAGTCCTATATGTTGTAGAGTCGCTTTTAGAAACAACCAGTCTACCCTAACGAAAGCTTTTTCTGCGTCAGCAGATGCCAACATCATTGGCTTCCGCTGTTTCTGTGCTAAGTAAATCACACTCGCCTCCCTTTGAGTGTTTTCTCTTCCCTCCCTCCCAGGGGTGAATCCCACCTGATCTGGATGTACTAAACCTGGGATATGCTCTACTAATCTTGTGCTGCCTGCTTCTGGTAATCCTCGGAATGAGCCCCCAACCCCAGTGGCTGGCATCCATGGTAGTCTGGATGGGTGACCTCTGTGCCTAGGACCTTCCCTGCCTCAGTTTCTAGAGATCCTCCCACCAGGAGAGATCCAGGAGGGACACCTGGGAGCCATACTGTGAACTAGCTGCTGCTAGGCACCGCTGAGAAAGTTTGTGGAAATGTATCGCGTACGGAGGAGGAGCTTGTTCCTACGTCGCCCGCTGCCGTCTTTCGTAAGCAAGCAGACATGTTTGCATTATGTGCTGCCATTCAAGTGTTTTACATGTGAGTAGTTTGTGTTATGACACAAATAACATTTTATATCAGTATTACAGTGAGCACTTTGATCTCTTTTACTGTTTATGGTCCGATATTTCTGTTGAGTTCCGAGGAAACTGAAATGAACATAGGATATGGTCTTTAAGCCTGTGATATTAATATCTGCTTACATGACTACCTGGTAACACAGGAGTCTATGCCTTAAGGTGAGCGTAGCCAACCTTATCAGAGGTGGAAGGATCACCATCATGGGCGTCTGCTCCATAGGGCAAGGGGGTCAATTGCCCCCCCCCCCCTGGAAGTCAGAGTGGACTGCACTTTTCAGGCTCCACATGGATGCATTCCACACACCCACCATATCTTCTTAAAAATGATTATTTTTTTGTAATGTGGAATACTTTCTATGTAGAACCTGAAAAGTCCCAGTATTTTCCTGACATTGTCATGAGTATAAAGAGACATACAGAATACAGCCCACTTCCAGGAAAGGGAAAAGTCCACCCTTGCACTGCTGGGGGGAAATTGCCACTTTTACTTGTATGTTTCCATGTTCCAGCCAGCCACACTGCTCTCCTCCTCAACCCAAAGCCTCAGCATCATTGCATACCATACAGGAACATTAACTGCATGGAACAATGAGGATGATGGAGTGCTACCACAGACTTTCACAACTTTTACAGAAGCTGCAGGGGACCAGTCACAGAGATTGAGGGAATCAGGTAAAGTTTGGTACACAGAGAGTATATTTGTTCCAATTTACTATGTTTATTATGCCTCAGAGAAAGGAACTGGAGAATTCACTCTCAGAACCTTTCTATTTTTCAAATGTGAGCTATCAGCTGTCTGTTTAGACCCCTGATATTTCACCAAAGCCCCCCAACAAGACTGGTAAAAATAAATACATTTGTAAAAAAAAAAAAAACAACTGACACCCTCCACTGCCCTTCTAACACCGCCTACTGACACCATCCATTCTATTCGGCTGCTAGAGGGGGGGGGTTTAAACCCTAGCTAGTGGTCGAAGACCCGGTTAAATGTGACTGTGTATTGCTGCTGCCGAAGCGCCCCCCCCCCCCCCTGAAAAAATTTAATTGGATGCCCATAATCACTATTGTAATGTTAAAGCGGAGGTTCACCCTAAAAAACATCTATATACCATTACATCCACCATACTGCTGACATCTACAGTATGCTAGTATTTTTTTTTTTTTTGCTCTGTACATACGGTCTTATAGTTCTTTTCACCCGGCTTCTGGGTTCTCACTCCCGCAGGGAGTAGGCGTTCCTATGAAGAGGTGTAGATGATTGATGTGCAGGTAAGGCGCGTCACGCCTTCTGAAACTAGCAGAACGGGGAGTCTGCTCTTTACGTCGCTATACTGCCGTGTAGAGCTGACTACGCAGGCGCCGTATAGAGCCGAGTCCTAGTTCGGCTATTTTCGAAACGCGCGACGCGCCTTACCCGCACGTCAATCATCTATGTCTCTTCATAGGAGCGCCTACTCCCCGGGGGGAGTGAGAACCCGGAAGCCGGGTGAAAAGAACTATAAGACCGTATGTACAGAGAAAAAAATAAATACCAGCATACTGTAGATGTCAGCAGTATGCTGGATGTAATGGTATATAATTGTTTTAGGGTGAACCTCCGGTTTAACATCACTGGTGAAGGCTTTCTAGGATCTGTTGTTCACAATTGCTTTGGATTTCATATTTGGATCATTTGGACTTTTGAATATTTTTTGCACTGCACTTACACCCTATTTTGTATACTTCTTATTGGGTTTTTGTGACTATCCTTCAGTGTTCAGCTTAGATTAGTGGGGGGGTTATTAATATTTTCTAATTATTTTTGCGCTGATTGCACCTCTTGCTTTTACACTTGCGAGTACTGTCCGTGATACATTTTTTTTTTGGACAAGCTTTAGGTGTATATGCCCCTTTTCAAGGTCCGAACAGTACTAATTCACAAAGGTATTATCAGAATCTTAAAAAAAGACAATCTCTAAGGAAAAGAAAATACAAATAAACACAAGCAATGGTAATAAAACTAGAATAGTTAGTAAGATGAGGGAGAGCTGTAGACCGCCCCATCTACAGCTCTCCCTCATCTAACTATTCTAGTTTTATTTCCCCGCCCCCCTTCCCCACTGTGAGAACACAACGGCTCGACAGGAGGGATTTCTGCATCAACACTGTGTTGATGGGAGAATTGAGAGAATTCCTTTCCTGCAACCAATTCGCTCTATGTATGTATGGGCTAAGAATGAAAGTTATTTTTGACACAAAAGGTAATGGCCTAAGTTTAGATTTGGGGTTTCTTACTCATTATCCAACAGTTTTTAGATCCCCTTTTGTGCCTCTGTCTTATCTCACAAGCTAGGCTGGTTTGATAACAATTGCCATGTACATTTTTTTTTCCCTCAGAGATTGTGTTTTTTTTTATTTATTTTTTTACATTCTGCTAATAAAGTACTTTTGTGAATTAGTACTGCTGGAAGACCTTGAAGTAGGTGACATACCCCCGAAAGCTTGTGTTGAAATAGCGTATGTTAGTGCAAATAGAAAAAGACTACTGGAGTGCAGCTGAGCACAGGTTACTTCATAAATCACTGAAGTCATGAGACCCAAGACCTGCATGATCTGGCAGACAGAGAAATTGAAGGGATGAGGGTGCTTCTGTGAGGGTTAATTCATCTGGTCCCAATCAGCAATTAGAAATGACACTTCAGTGAGGAGAAACAGCTTTAGGGAATCAGGAGAAAGAAAAAGGCAATTCTAAGTGCAGCATTTGACAGATTTATTGCAAACAATTGGTTAAAAATGCTTACAAGATTCTCATAAGGAATGAGCATGTCAGTATAAATCTCGTGTAGTCCTTGTATCATCCCTGCAATCCTATGTAGTCCTGTGGCTCCACGTGGATAGAGAACCGGCAAGCACCTGTTATTATCCCAGGAGTGCGGGAAAGCGAGATTTAAGCCTGACTTCCGGAACCACGTGGGAACGCAAGCGACCAGAATCTTTGAAATGCTGCACTTAGAAGCATCTATTTTTTTTCTTCTTTTGATCTGGAGGACTTTATGAGATTTATACTAACATGCTCATTTCTTATGAGAATCTCGATAATTGTTTTAAACCACTTGTTTGGAATAAATCTTTGAAATGCTGAGGGGGGGCGTGACCTGAAGATGGTGGAGTAGAGTCAGACAAGCTCCTCAGCTCCGCTCCTCCACTCCTCCACCCGACTCAGGATGACATAGGGATAGCGGCTGCAATCCCCAGAGAAGCCCCAGAGAACCGGGGATACCACCGCGCTGCAGAGATCAGAGAGGAGAACCCGGGTAAACTCCACCAGGGGATGCGGAAGAAGAAGGAAGGGAGCACTATACCTGGAGGGGGAGTTCACATTGAACCGTCACAGCCGCCCCAGCCGCTCCAGCCGATTCGCCCGCTGCACACATCCCAGCCGGAGATACAACGATACTTTCCTCTGACGCAATCTGCGGCGGTCAGGTGTCGCGAGAGAGGGTCTGGTGACGTGGAGACGCGCGGGGGTCTATTGGAGCGAGCGCCCTCTCTCTCCACGGCAGCGATACTGGTGGAACCGTGCTCGGCTCCCAAGATGCAGCCTTCGCTATGTGGTGGAGAGCAAGGAGGACAGATAAGAGGTGGTGAGAAACCCCATATAGACCAGCCTCAGGGGGAGCAAGAAACGGAACTAAGTATATTGAAAGCCATGCTGCAAGCCTTACCTACACGGACTGATATGGAGATGCTGGTAAAACGCATGGAGGAGTCCCACCGCAAAGATATTGAGAGTGTCCGGGAGGAAGTCGTGCAGATATCAGATAAGTTGGACAAGGATGAACTGTTGTTGACTAACTTAGACGCTCGTGTCTCTAGGATAGAACAGACATATATGGCAAAAGCATCCCAGGTTGATCGCATGCAATTGCGATTAGAGGAGATGGAAGATCGCAGCAGGCGTAGGAACTTAAGATTTAGAGGGGTTCCCGAAACAGTTGAAAAGGATGCCCTACTGTCAACTATCACTAGGTTGTGTTGCCAATTAACCCCTTCCATGCCCCCTCAGGGGATTGAATTTGAGAGACTACATAGAGCTTTGGGCCCCCGTCCATCAAACACGAACAGGCCGAGGGATATAATAGGCTGCTTCCATCGCTATGCGCATAAGGAGATGATCAGCCGTGCAGCCTGGGAGAAGGGGGACATTGAGCTAGATGGGGCACAAATAAAGATCCTACCGGACTTATCCAGGGCCACACTACAGCGGAGAGCCATGCTGCGCCCTTTATTGGAGAAGATAAGGGCCTCTGGGGGGACATACCGATGGGGGTACCCAATCTCCGTTACTATCAGAAAGGGAGCAGACTCCTTCCTATTACAGCAGCCCATGGACCTTCCCGACCTATTTAGATTCCTGGGAGAAGAGCCATTTGAGGTTCCAGATTGGTTACAGCAGCTACCAGGAATAACAAGATAAGGACAGATGAGTGATTGGGGATTTAAAGGCCCCCCCCGGGCCTCCTGGCTTCCTCTCTCCCCCCCTTGAGGTCTCCCCGGTTCCCCCCTGATTCCCCCGCCTTTTGGGGTTCCCCATCTCGTGGGGGGGCCACTTCCTCCCCGCCCCCGGCCCTCCCACCAGAAGGGGTAATAGGGCACCTACTAAAAAGTAGATATAAATAAGGTGGATGATAGAAGTCTGAGGACAAATGGACACAACATTTTTTTTTTTTTTTTTCCTCTCCCACTTTCACTATGAACTTTTTGGAAGTGAATCACAAAGAAGTATTAAGAAGCACGAGCCAAGGGCTCCTTTAAGAATATTTGCCATTCAACCACTTAAGGGGTTATTTTGCACTTATAGCATCTATTTTTTGTTATTTTTTCGGTATTTGTTTGTGATATAAGCACATATGCTCTTAATATGTAGATAATAAGGATTTATTTAGGTATCTATTAATGTATTTTTCTTAGTTTGGAATCACAGGAATGCACCAGAGTGGAAGACACTTAGAGGTGAATGTGGGGGGGCGGGGGGGGTGCGGGGGGGCGGCAGGGGGTGAACTTGTTGTGGGGGGGGGTTGGGGCCGGAGAGGAGGGATTTAGAGCGAGGTCCGTTACTTCTGGCTCCCCAAACTACGGGCACCTATGGAGGGATGTCCAGAGGGGCGCTGTGGGTGGGTCGGATAAAGGATCAGGGAAAGTAGGGAAAGTAGTATAAGTAGATCTGAAAGTGGCCCCCTCTAGAATAGGTTGGTATCTATGAAAGGGGATTCTGCAGTGGGTGGTGCTATATTAGTTATATGGGGTGTTCTCTTCTCTCACTCCTATAAAAGCAGGTCATTTGGTCCAGAATCAAACCCAGGATGGTTTTTTCCTCCCTACCCTATCTAATCTGTCCCGCTTTGGAGTATATGGACCAAGATAGGGGAACGAGGGAGAGATAATTAATTGAGAAGAAGTGTGTAGGAGAAGGGTAGTGGGGGAATAAGGGGGAAAATAAATAAAAAGAAAAAGTGGGTTTGAACTGGGGTGTGGATAGGAGTGAGAGAAGACGAGAAGACAACAAGTAGTCTCTGGGAGAGGCAGAGATTGAACTAGAGTCGGGGGGGGGGGGAGTAGAAGGAGATGAGGTGGAGCCACCTGACCGGTCTTGTTACTTCCCCTATAGTAGGTATACACTCACGGTGGTGACTGGAGAAAGGATCCAGTCCAGGGTGTTTTTTTTCCCCGTTAGGGACATAGAAGGGGGGGTGGGGGATAGATTAAGGGAGGGAGGGGGGTCGGGGGGGGGGGGGGTTTTCTTCCTCCCTGGTTCCTCTCTAGTTCTCATCCTCTGTTCTTTATTACCTACCAGATTCCTTTTTGAATTTGGAGATGGAGGCATTAAGAGTAACATCATTAAATGCGAAAGGATTAAATATTCCAGAAAAGCGCAGGATGATGCTGAAAGACCTAAGGAATTGGGGGACAGATGTTGCATACGTGCAAGAGACCCACTTCAGGGCAGGGGACCTACCATTTTTACAGAATAGATTCTTCCCATGTGTATACCATGCGATGAATCAGGAGGCAAAGTCTAAGGGAGTCTCGATTCTGATATCCAACCGGGTGGCATGGAGGCTTCAAGATAAATATTCAGACCCCAATGGTAGGTTTCTTTTCCTGAAAGGGAACATAGGAGAGGTCAAAGTGACCCTGGCCACTATGTATGTACCAAACAATAATCAGGATGTATTTCTTAGAAAAACCCTAACAGAGCTTAGAGATTTTGCAGAGGGTAAATTAATAGTGGGGGGGGGATTTCAACATCACGCTTGATCCCAGATTAGACACTTCCTCGGGGACATCATCAATTCCAGGGAATATTAGAAGGGGGATAATAAAGAAACTACACGAAGCGCAGCTAGTAGATGCCTGGAGGGTATTACACCCAGATGAAAAAGACTACACCTTCTTCTCAAACCCGCACCAGAGATATTCCCGAATTGATCTTTTCCTGATACCCCACTATTTGATTACAGCAGTTAAGGATATAACAATTGGAAACATAACGTGGTCAGACCATGCCCCGATTAGTCTGTGTATCTCCCTCTCCAGTGCAGTATTTACGCAAGATAGAATCTGGCAGTTGATTGAAAGTTTGCTACATAACCCAGAGGTTAAAAAGGATGTGGAAAAGGAGATTGTGGCATACTTCCAGGTCAATGATACGCCAGGGAGTGACCCAGGAATGGTGTGGGAGGCTCACAAGACAGTCATCAGGGGAATCCTGATAAAACATGGATCATACTTGAAAAAAAAACGGGAGAAACAGATCAGGGAAATATTACTGGAGATCCAGAGACTGGAACTCCAACATAAAAAAACACAATTACCTACAGTAGGAAGGGAATTAGGTCAATTAAGAAGACAGATTGGAGAGATTATGCGATTTAAAGCTAAAGCCACTATACAAAGAGGTAAAAAGGTGAATTACGAGCTGGGGGATAAATGCAGTAAATTACTGGCAGGGAAATTGAAGGAAAAGAACAGGGCAATTTATGTACCGCAAATTAAAGAAAAAGGAGGACAGCTAGTAAAAAAACCAAGAGAAATAGCCCAGAGATTTAGGGAGTTCTATTCCTCACTATATAACCTTCCTCCAGTAGACAATACAAAAGGGGGGATAAAAGAATATCTCTCCGAAGCAGGAATGCTTAGACTGCCATCCCCAGCTCGGGAGTGTCTAGAGAGCCCTATTACCAATACGGAGGTTGAGGAAACTCTTAAAAAAGTAAAATCGGGGAAAGCCCCAGGGCCTGACGGTTTCCCAATAAGCTACTATAAAGAATTTCCCACGATTCTAACAGGGCAGATGTCAAAATTTTACAATGAGTTGGGCTGTGCTGCGGCATTTCCTCCGGATGCACTCTTAGCCCACATTACCGTGATCCCTAAAGACGGGAAGGACCCGGCGGAATGCGGCAGCTACAGGCCAATTTCATTGTTGAATGCGGACTTAAAACTCTTTTCAAAAATTATTGCCTCTAGACTCCAACCATGGATAACACAGTTAGTAGATCTAGACCAGGTGGGGTTTGTCCCTGGACGCGAGGCCAGGGACAACACGATTAAAACTCTTAACCTGGTGCACTGGGCTGGAGAAAAAAAGATTCCCTGTGTATTCTTGAATACTGATGCCGAAAAGGCTTTTGACAGGGTGAATTGGCGGTTTTTGGAAGAAGTGCTGAGACAGGTGGGTTTGGGAAATCGGATGGTCAGATGGATTATGAGTGTCTACACGAACCCACGGGCCTCAGTAAGAGTAAACGGTGTAATATCACGTCCCTTCAAGATTTCGAACGGAACAAGACAAGGGTGCCCCCTGTCGCCACTGCTGTTCGCCCTCACATTGGAACCCCTATTAAATAAAATTCGGCAAAACCCGGACATTCAGGGGCTACAGATGGGAGAGCGGACACATAAAGTGGCAGCATACGCAGACGACCTGCTCTTTGCAGTGACTAACCCCCACGTGTCATTACCTAACCTAATAAAAGAAATTGAGAAGTATGGAAGCCTATCTAATTTGAAAATAAACAATAATAAATCAGAAGCAATGAGCATTGAGGTTCCAAGCCAAATGGGAGAGGTACTAAAAAAGAACTATACGTTTAAATGGGAAAAGGCCTTAAAATATCTGGGGACACACATTTCATCGGATATAAGAAGCACTTATAGATTGAATTTCCCCCCACTATATAATGAAATAAGAGCACTCCTAGACAAATGGGGACTCGGGATGCACTCGTGGTTTGGGAGGGGAAGTATAGTTAAAATGTGTATTCTTCCAAAGGTGCTGTATTTGTTTCAGGCCTTGCCAATCTCCATCCCAGCAGTTTTTCTTCGACAGGTAAATGCCTTATTCATGAAGTTTATATGGGCAGGGAAGCGAGCCAGAATTAAAAGAGATCTGCTGAGAATGCCAAAGGCCTCTGGGGGGATGGCAGTCCCAAATATAATTAAATACTATAGAGCTGCACATTTAACAAGGCTGGTAGACTGGTGTAGGCATAGGGAGGGTAAACGTTGGTTTTTTTTTTTTTTTTTTTTTTGGGGGGGGGGGTGGGCGGAGGGGGGAGTAACTTAAGAGAGGGAGGAAAGGGGAAGGACGGGTGTATAGACCAACATTGGGTAGAAGATGAAATATGAGGAATTGCTAACTTGATTTGTATATGTATATATATCTGCTATAAGATGTTGTATACTACTTGTTTTCCTTTTTCTTTATTGAAAACTAAAATAAAAGATAAGTAAAAAAAAAAATCTTTGAAATGCTGCACTTAGAAGCGCCCTTTTCTTTCTCCTTATGATGTGGTGGACAGGTGCTAGTGGAGTAGCTTTTAGGATTTGGATCTGTATTGTGGAGACCAACTTCAGTACTTTCTCTTCTGAAAGGTTTTGTGTCTATTTTGTACAGGAACACCATCACCTGGGACAGAAAGAGATGATTAGTCCTGATTTATCCTACAGCCCAGCTTGGGAAAAAGTCTGAATGACCAAGTGAAGGTCCTGTGAAAAAATTAAGAAATTGTCTAAATCGCGAAGGCCATAACCTCGGTCACAATCTTTGTAAAGAACCTGGGTGCTGTCATGAGACCAAAAGGTAGTGCCATTAACTTCCAGTACTGAAGGCCCTGCCCCATTTGGATGGCAAATTGCAGGAACTTATGAAGCCAATCATGTATAGGGATGCGAAGCTGGAGGTCCAAAGTAACCATGAAGGTTTTTCAGAAAATCTGATTTCTCGCAGAATAAATGTTTTCAGTACAAAAATTATTGTAGATCAGATTGATGATCATACAAAATTCCCTTGATGGCTTTCAGACCAGAAAGATGTAAAAGTAAAAACCCTGAAATCTCTGCACTTTGACTTCTTCCCTTACCCACAGAGAAAGCAGTTTCATTATGGCTAGCCTCCTCTCATGGTCTCTTTTGGTCTCTCGGCAAGTTGGTGATATATAACCTCTAAGAAGGTAGGTGGGAGAACTCCAGCCTGTATCCCTCTTTTATAAATTGGTGGATGTAGGAGCTTTCTGTTAACTTTACCCGGTAATCATAAAAAGACAGCTTTCCCCCTACCCATAGCCTGGCATCATTGACTATCCTTGGGGGGCGGGCTGAAGAGTAAAGAGTACTTCTCCTTTGTCTTTATTCTTGTTAAAGGACCATCTTTTCTTACTCGGATTTTATCGTTCTTATTATCAGGCTTTCTGGGTTAAGAAAGAGCCTCCTCCAGAAACCCTTTTCTTCCCCTTCTGTGAGGATCTCATAAGCCACACAAAAGCTTACCCTCAAATGGTATATGACACAGTTTGTTTTTGGAGGTAGAATCACCCTCTCATGACTTAAGCTGAATAGTTATCACAGCTAAAAAGCTAAAGTCATAGCAATAGCACTGACACAGTCAGAGTGATATCTGCCAAAAAAAGCCACTGACTTGGCAATGATAGGAAGCAATTCCCTAATCTGGTCAATTAGAAGAAAGCAGCTGATCCAGCCTGTGAACCCAAATGTTCCAATTCCTGGCTACACATGTTGAGGCCAAGACTGGTCCCAGAGTTAAGGCTGAGGCATCTCAAGCTTTGCGGAGTAGAAATTCAGCCTTTCTGCCCATTATTTTTTTTTTTTTAATGGTCCCATCCCCGAAGGAGAGAGGTTTTTAGAAACCTGAGAAAGGGCAGTGTCCAACTTGGGACATTTACAGAATAATTCTTTCTCTTTAGATTCAGCCTTTTATGACCTCTAAAAAAGCTTCATCTCAGGCTCCTGCCTCTCCTTGAGCATACTAACCTTAAGTAACTGGTTAAAAAAAAATAATATGTTTCTACACTCCTGTAGACCTCTGTACAATTTAATCTGGACAGATAGGACTGGCTGCGCTTCCTCAGTCTGTTCAGAAGTATAAATAGCTTAGCTTTAGGCAACTTGACAACCTCTTGTCAAGTTGGGCAGAGCTTCATCTTCATTTGATAGTGAGCTTACCCTTGGGGAGAGAGAGAGACGGAATCTTCACCCTCTTCCAAATCAGAAGCGGATCTATAGCTAGCAGTCTCTAACTCCAAGTGTTGAGGTGGTGGCATAGGCTCTGCCTTCTTAATTATGGGTTCCAAAAGGTAGAGGGACCTAAATTCGCTAAAACTGACTAAAAATTATTTCTTTGCGCATGGGGGACATAAATTAACACACGTATGAGGGCGATTCAGAACCTGACACATAATACAATTTTCACATAGCAGCTTGCTATAGGTGTGGGAGAGCTTCATTTTGCATTTCCCACATCTTTTCTTAATGGGCTTCTCAACCAAGAAAGAATTGCCACTCTTAAACCACATGAATTCAATCTAAAACACCAATAGTGGGCAATCCTTATGTTTAAAGGTAGAAGGACTTGAGGCTCTAATCTGTATAGAGGCTTAGCATTGCAGTAGAATAAGGATGAATGTGTGCTGTAGACCAATACACCTCATTTGAAGGTCCCTACAAATTAATCTGCCAGCCTCAGGAGAGGCAAACACCCATTGACATGTGGAGTGTCTCCTGAAGCAGGCAGATCCTGTAGGGACCTGTGAATTATCGCCTTTATTGGCCCTGTTGTTTGCATGGAGGACTGCTAATGGGCAGGTTGATGTGAACCATAATATGTTGGATACTCTGAGGTGTATTGGTCTACAACACATATTCACCCTATGCTAAGATGATATACTACTACTCTTAATACTGTATCAAAAAATATACTCAAGCTCCTGAGGAATTGCTTGTCGCGAAACATGTTGAGCTCCAACAAGCTGCACCAACTGATATTGATTATTTTTGGATGTTGGCAGCCTTAACATTTTTGGCTGATACACCACTATCTTAACAGGATTGGTCTGGGTCATACAACCCCCAATAACTGCTTAATTTGAGTACTGAATTTTATTCATGAGATTTTAACTGTCTGTGTCATATATTCTATGAAATAAAATGTGTCTATTTTTACAGAAATGTCTTTGTGTGTTTGCCTAAAAAGTCCATGTTGTTTTCTCTTATAATATATTGTTCATATCTTGGTCCACAGACTAGTGTACCGTGGTCCTCCTTGAAGCATCAGCCTAAGTACAGGAGTTGCCTTACCCCACAGGAAGAAAGTACCTGTAAAGCCAAAGGGAATAACTTTCTGGTAAGTGATTTAGCACACAGACACACCCGATCTCAGTCACCAGATTGGACCCCGATAACCACAATTACCAGAGCCAAGGGAACAAAACAATCATAATGCAGTGTACTCCTGGATGGTGCAGAAACACAAAACAACTTAGGGTCCTTTCACACGGAGCGGACCATTTTTCGGTCCGCTCCGTGTGTGTCCGTCAGCTCAGCGGGGGGTGCCGCTCAGCTGTCGGCGGACAGGGCGGTCCCCGCACAATGTGCAGGGATCGCCCTGTCTCTCCTCCGCTCTCCCCTATGGGGAATCGGATGAAAACGGACCGTTTGTCCGTCTTCATCTGATCCGTTCCGCCGGAAGGAAGAAAAATAGGGTTTTTTTCCGTCCGAAAAACCGGATCCAGGCGGACGCGGATCTTTGCGGACGTTAGCGGATGCATCATCCGCTAACGGACGCAATTCCATAGGGAACCATTACAAGTCCGTTTACGGACTTGTAAAAACGGACGAGCGGAGGCGGACGTGTGAAAGGGCCCTTAGGGGAGGAGGTAGGGAGAGGCATTTTAATCTCTTTCAGGTTTGTGTTTCCTGTTGTAGGCAGAGCCAATCATCTCTCAAGTGAGCCGGTCTGGAAGATAGCTGGGGGAAAATAGTATTGCAAATGCTTGCTTGCAGCATGTTTCCTTTTTATCATTTTTATAACTTGCTTGCAATGTGCCATTTAACATAATTTACTATTCCAGGAGAGTCAAAAAAAGAGAGAGAACTTCCCTGTACATCATAGCACTCTCCTATTCTGTGAGTTTCTAATTACTGTCTCTGCTGACCCAGCTTCTCTGCCCCTTTGCCACAAGCACCTATGTAACCTTTTATGTAGCTGATGGGAATTAAAAAAGGGGTAATAATGTAGACTGCCACTTGAGTGACAGTTCTGAATCTGCAGGGGCTGAGGAAATTGCATATAAAATGATGGTGCCAAGCAGCAATCCCAAGGCTTTGGAGGCTTTTACAGGTAAATACCATGCATAAAATACATTAAATGCACATATAATCCTATGGGAGGATATTTTTATTTTTTAATGAATGGCCCAGCTCCAGAGTTTTTATATTTTCTAGCTTTTTTTGGTGAAGTTCACAAGGGAAATAAAGGAGCAGTAAAAACAGGTGGTTGATCCTCATTTTAACTGTTTTCTGACAGCCTACCTGCAAAATAACATGGCAGCTGCTCAGGTGACTGAAGTGCTCCACTTTGCTGTGCAACTAAGTTTAACTTGGCATGTTATGTTTGGCCGGAAGTGCCATTTTAAAAATGTGCCCATTGAAGTCAATAGGACCACACTGTAACTGCATGCCAACTGGTTGGCACACAGTTGTGGCATGGTAATACTATGCAGCATCCCCCTTGGGATCAGAAAAAAAACAGACATTTAGGAGGCGGCAGCATTGCCTCCTAAAGGCTTGTAAACTGTCTCATTTGCGCATCTGGGTCCAGGAAAATAACATTTGGACATACAATGTTTCACTAATTAGACAAGGAACGATGGTTTCTACTTAGCTTTTCATAGTCCAAATAAATATTACAAAATATTTGTACTATATTACAATTAGAGATCTTTAACTTGTTATGCAACATTCAACTCAACCTGGGTTGGCTTGATTCACAGACAGCAGATATTTGCAGAGATATATTTTTGAACTTGACACTATTTACTATTTTTTTTGCTAGTCAACCCCATTAAGTATGTAGGCCTGTAACAAGAGGTCTGTCTAGTGTACACCCCACTGCTATGCTGATACCAGTCTGTATGTGCACTAAATTAATCTAAAACAAATAATTGTAAAAATATGATAGGTACTCTAGGATCCCTCCAGTCAGTGTCAGGTTCTGAAAGAGAACCCTAATATGTCAGTTTTACATTGCATTACATGGAACAACCCCACCGGGAGAAAGACAGTGGCCCAGATTCACAGATCAATTACGCCTGTCTAACTGGTGTTAGACAGGAGTAATTTCAAATTTCGCGCGCCGTATCACTAGTTTGAATCCTCAAACCATGATACGGCGGCTTCGGGCTTCGATCCGAGAGGCTTACGTCCTCGTAAGCCTTCGGATCTACGCTGCGATATATTTGCGGCCGCTGGGAGGAGTTTGCGTCGTTTTCATGCGTCGGGATATGCAAATGACTTTTTACGGCGATCCACGAAGGTACGAGTGTCCCTCGCAATCGCCTACGTCATTTTTTGGCTACGTAATGTTAGAGGAGCTTTTTGCTGGTCTAACAGTGCGTAACCCATGTAAAGTATGGCCGTCGTTCCCGCGTCGATTTTAAAATATTTTTTTTTTTAACGTAACTCGTTCGGGAATAGGAATGTACGTAAACGACGCTACTACGACGTGACGACGTGTTTTCGCGCAATGCACGGCGGGAAATTTGGGAACGGAGCATGCGCAGTTCGATCGCCGCGGGAACGCGCCTATTTTAAATGCTTCACGCCCCCTACTCGCGCAGATGGATTGCGACGGGAGAAATACACTACGCCGCCGTCGTTTACTGGACAAAATCTACCTGAATTCCACGTAGAGCCAGGTAAAAAACGGCAGCGTAGTGTATTTCTGATACTCTACGAGAATCTAATTCTCTGTGAATCTGCCCCAGTGATTATTGCTAGCAGTAGCCGCTAGTAATAATCGTATGTAAAATCCGGCGGGCTGGTTGTACCCAATCGATGGATCAACTTGGGTACATTCAGTCTGCTCATACATGGTTCGAATCTCAGCTGGTACTTGCCGAACCAGCTGAGATTTGAACCGTCTATGGCTGGCTTAACACAAGCAGAAATCACAATTTATTGTAGACAGGGGAAGTATTGTACTTGACCAATGCTGAAGGGCAAATGGACTGTTATTAATTATTTAGCTCAGGACTACACTCATACCCTCCCTCTTTCTGTGGTATATGCCTGATTTACCAGACTTGTAATTTTGTTTGTGTTAACAAAAGGAAAGAGGAAAGGAAAGGCCTTTTCACAATGATTACCAGTGGTTTGGAAAATGAAAACTTGGCAGACTGCTGGCTTATGGGTGTGGGTTGGGAAATCTTTTCATGACCTGCTCATCCCTAGTTTCAAATGTAATACAAAATTAGGTTTCTTGCAGTTAACTAATTATCTGCCTTGTCCAGTCAAAAACAACTTCAATAACTATGATTTTTGCTGCAGCTCCTGTGTAATCTTTCATTACTGCTGTGAAATATATATAGATTTATTCTGTACAGTGCAATATATAAGCATATGTGGACACAAATTATTCAATATTGAAGTATAGGTACCAGCATTCCTAGTCATAATTCTAGATGCAAATAATTGGACTTTCAAGGTATCAAATAAGTCCTGAATAATTATTTATATAAAAAAAAGTACTCCATTAGTAAAATAAATCAGATTTTGGTACACCCCTACCTGTTAAGGGAGAAATAGTGGATACTGTATTCTTGTAGAGGGGACTATATGCTACGTGCTTGGCGGTAAACCACATTATCTTGGGAATACATTTTAAAGACAGATCATTGTCTTGAATTTCACAATGTATATTTTGTTCCCAAGACTAAATCTGGGTGCATGACTAGTTGGTGGATTTTTACTGAGCTGTACCATAACATTTTGATAATAACCCCCTCTCCAATATAATTTCTCATTCTATGGAGAATGCTGGAGAATATTGTGCTTCTGGAAACTGGACTGCGGAGCTTACATTCTAACGGTTTACAAGTACAAGTCCCTCCTCTCCTCTCCAATTGGTTGGATGGCTGCTTTCCTTCCCCCCCTGTTACCTGAGCTGTGTTGAGCAGCCAGCCATATTATCACCTACTGAGCCATCTTGAGCTTTAAGTGGAGGATTCGTCCAGCTGTGTTCCTGATCAGACGGCCCCTGTTACTGGAGTGACCAGATTGGTGTCGGAACATCAGTGAGGAAAAGGCACTGGCTGGATGTTGGCCACAGGCAATTTAGCAAACCAATCAATATATGCTTATTGCAATTTTTTTATACCAAAAATATGTAGAAAAATACGTATCTGCTTAAACGCTTTTTTTTTTGTTTATAGCGCAAAAAATAAAAACTGCAGAAGTGATCAAATACCCCCAAAAGAAATCTCTATTTGTGGGGGAAAAATACACAATAGCACTGGTCACTCACAAGACTTCAAAATGCAAAAGTCATAACGCAAAGTCTTTTATTGCAGTCCAATGTTTCAGTGGGGCACAGAAACTTGTGATCAGAAAGTTATGTGATTGCTTTTAACTTTACGCAGGCTGTTTAGTTGCTAATCATTTATATTACTGTAGCACTCTCTACCATAGGTAGGTGCTAGGGGTGTAGCGTTTTGTAAGTTCTGTCAGTGCTGGTAAATTTAAGCAGGCCTATGCTGTGAGCTAGGCCTGTTAGTGTAGCAGTGGGTGTGACTGACATGTACTTCAGCTTTTGGGCACCTTCCCTGCTTCCAGAGAGAATGTTCTGGAAGAGTGACAGGGCTGAGAGTTGGAGTGACATGGAGTACAGGTGAGGAGCTCTGATCAATCCCCAACTAGGATTGACAGGGAGCAGGCCTCTTGCATATACTCATGGTCAGCCTGCTGGGGGAGGAGTTGTTGGCTGGGTTAACTGAAGGATGGAGTGCGATACTGCATGCATGGGAAACATGCCCATCTGGGGGGGGGGGGGGGGGGGTTGGATCCGGCAGAGGAGCTCGGAAGAGAGCCTCTCCTTACATGGTCATGGAGAGGTGTCCTGGAACAGGAGCTGGAGAAGCAGTTGGTCCGGTTAAGTCCTTCAGGGAGGACTTAGGGCAGGAGTCGGTGAGTGAAGCACAGTGGAGGTATGGAAGAGGCATGCCAGGCGAGCTAGAGAAGAGACTGTGGGGTAACTCGTTGCTGCCTGAGGTTGCAGGATTTGCAAGTCGGGGGTTGCTGGGATCAGTAGTTAATCATCAAATATCCTTTTTAACTAAAGTTTAGGGCCTCCAAGAAGGGGTACTGCAGGCCCCTGGCCCATTAAGAGTCATCAAGTGAAACTACTCTTAGAACTTATTCAGAGTGAGGCCTAGTCAGTTCAAGATGGTGGGACAGGATGTTTAATGCTGTGACAGGAAAGGGATGCGCAGGAGGAGAAGTGTCCTGGAGGTAGAAGTCTGCAGGGAGAGTGCAGAGGAGTATGGTCTGAAGTAACACTGTCAAAATTAGAGTAAAAAGAAAAGGTAAAGCATAACCGCTATAACATTTGCAAAGGTAATAAGTAAACTTCAAATACATTTTCAATGTAAAGCCGGTGCAGCTATAACATTGCAAATACCAATTCATTCTATGGGCATCCCATATCCCTTTCCCCCAACCAAGTTCAATTCCCCAAATAAAACGGCAAAACAAAACTACAAGTGTGATGTATGGATGTCTGGCAGTAGGGTGGATATGCATAGATGTTAGTAACTAGTGGCAACACACCGCTACATTTCAATCTGCCATGATAGTCTACATATGATTCCTGATCCGTGAAAATAACTTTAGTTCTTCAAACACTTTTATACTACTGACTTGTGCTGAGTTTACAGGAAAGAGGTACTTTGTATTGAAAAATATATTGCGCTTTGATAATGTTAGTATGTAGTGAACTGATTTCATATGAAGTATGATTTATATTTGTAGCACCCTTAGTGTACAGAGTAGGTACATTTAGTTTGGCTCCTCTGTAGAAAGAGGAGCTGAGGTTAATTTGTTGTGCCTAGCTGTGCATTGCTCTGAAGCCTGGGCCTCTGATACCTCCCCCTGGCTTCCAAAACTAGTTAGGGGTGGAGGAACAGAGGCTAAAGCCTGAATATTTATGGAGTTTCCACCAATCCCTGGGGCTGTAAGGCCCAAAAAGTGGGGAAATAGGCCATAAATGTTCAGGAGCCTATCAATTAGAGAGTAGAGTCCAGGGTCCAGTCGCCTGGAGGGAATTCCTCCGGCGCTGGGGGGCTCTGCCTCTAGGCAGACGGAAGGAGAGGAGAAGAAGAGAGAAGGTGCAACTGAGAGTCTCACCCCTTCTTATCAGCCTCAGTTAGACTTAACTGAAGTCATCCAGACAGACAAGCTCCAGCCTGTGTAGCAAAAAGCCTGTACAGCAGCCTCTTGAACTTCAGGACTCACAAGGGACTGAGTGAGTACATTTTCTGTTTTCGCCACACCCCAAGCCTTGATAGAGGGGACAGCAGGACACAATATTTTGCTAAGCAATAACCAAGAGATTGTTTAGAGCCAAAACAAAGCTGCCAGAAGCCATCCAACACCTCTAGCTTGGGTCTAAAGCAACTAGCTGTATTAGCATTTCTCCAAGGAGCAGCGCCTTCATTCTTCAGTTGGAACTTTTTGTCACTGTTTTTGCAGTGCCAATAATCCTACGGGAGGGCAGCATTGTTGATGCTAATAACTAGCAGCCTGATTAGCAAGTCCTCAAGATTTAATTGAAGTCCTACAGTTCTGTGCATCCCATGATTTCCATGCCCCATCCAAATGTATCCCCTAAATAAAAAAAACAAAACAAAAATCCCCTGGACTGATTATTCAGCCTATATGACAACATTACAAAATTCCTGTTGCCTGGCTGTGTGTAAGGAGAAGGTCTCAAATTGCTGAGGCTCCTATGGGAGTGAGCAGTACATATTCATAACTCTAGAGAGTACATTTTGAAGAATATTTAGTTCACAGTTGCAGAAATTAACAAAATATGTATAGTGAATGAGTAGCAGTTTGTGATATATTTTTTGCCAAACATTGTTATGCTTTTCACTGTGCTGTATCAGCATGTTGTTCTTTCGGCAAGCTCCTAGCTGATCATACCAACCCCAGACTAGTTTGTGACATGCAGTGTGATGTCAGAGGTGAATCAGTGTGAGACATTCCTGCATGGTGACTCATCTGTAGAAACTACAGTCTCAGTCTCTAGTCCTCCAAAATTAAATGAATCAGACAGTGACAGATCTTGGCAACCCGACAGGTAAATACAAATGTTCCCACTGCACCCACTTATGTTATTTCATGACAGTGCAATAGATTTCCTTTGATGATGGCCTATCAGTGAAGTTATGCACCATACAGCTCCCAATCCGAAATCAAACTTTTTGCTACATAGTTTTTGTTTGCTTTAGATTACTGCACACTTTTGCTCTTTGTATTTTGAATATTAATACATACATTTAGAATCTGGAAAATGTCTAGACTGCAAAGTGTGTTTTAATAAGTTTAGGCAATCACTTGAGTACAGTTACAAAACAAAGCTAATTCCCATCTTCTGCTATGTAAATCTGACCCATTGAAGATTATTTCACCTGCATTTCTGCTTTTGGTAATTGCATTTAAATTATTAATTATCATAATGGAAACATCTCAAACTACCAATATCTTACCATACCTCCAAACTTTCTTATATATACACACACACACACACACACACATGTATGAAGGTAAATGACTAACAATACATGCATGTATATACATATAAAAATATATAAAAGGGTGGCAAGGACAGATCAAAAGAGTGGACATTTAAAGGATGGTATTGATGTCCAACTCTTCATTAAGGCCAAGGGGCGCGAGACAATCGAGAGTGAAGATCCAGAAAGTCTTGCGCTTGCACAATCTTAAGAACCGCTCAGCCTCGGAAAGGTTTTTTGGTATGGATTCAATGACCCACACACGTAAGCCCGCCGTAGACTGGTCATGGTGCTCAAGAATGTGACGTGGCACACTGTGTTCATTGCACCCAGCCTCAATAAAACATTGTGCCTACCAAACCGCTGTCTCAGCGGGTTGATTGTGTGGCCAACATATAGTAGCCTACAGGGACAAGTGAGGCAATTGATGACAATTATGAAAATTGTCCAGCTGGTATGTTTTATCTCTATAGATGAAATCTTTTTGGCCATGGGTGATGAAAGCACAAGTTTTACACCAGGATTTGTTGCACCTGTACATACCCTTAAGTGGGATTAAACAGGTGGCACTAGATGGTTTAAGGCTTTTTAATCTGCTGGGCGCTATCTTATTTTTTAATGTGGGTGCCCTTCTATAAATGACTTTAGGCTTATCACATAGGGTGGTAGCCAAATGGGGATCTTGTTTGAGAATGTTCCAGTGTTTGGTGAGAATATGTTCCATTTTTTTATATTGTTCATGGAAACCAGTGATGAATCGCACAATGGGTTTTTCAGGCGATTTTACCTGCTTTGGTTTTTTGCCTGGGAGGAAGGTAGTATAAGCTTGATCTATCAAGGGTTCAGGGTACCCTTTTTCCAGAAATTTTGGTTTTAAATGTGAGCTTTGGGAAATGTAGTCGATATCTCTGGTACAATTTTGCCGTAGTCTGCAAAATTGACCTTTCAGTATATTTTTCACCCATAGGGGATGGTGGTAGCTGTTGTAGTGCAAGTAAGAGTTGCCCGCGGTAGGTTTTGTGTAGTTGCAAGCAAATATATTATTATGATCGTGGCTGAGTTCAAGGTCAAGGAGAGCAGTTGGACAGAGGTTCTTTTCATTAAATTCTGTGCCCTTTCTTCTCCAAACGAAACTTTTGCTCATTTCGGCCAAAAAGTTATATTTTAACCTCCACAGAACTTGTTTCCAAAATGCATCAGGCTTGTCTATATGTTCATTTGCAAAGTTCACAACTCTGATTTTTGTGGTGAGGACGTAGAAGAGGTTTTCTTCTGATGACTCTTCCATGAAGACCAAATTTGTACAAGTATCTCTTTATAGTGGAATAGTGTACCACAACTCCAGTGTCTGCCAGATCTTTCTGGAGGGATCGTGCAGTTAAACAGGGGTTTTGAATTGCTTTTCTCACAATCCTGTGAGCTGTTCTGTCTGATATTTTTATTGGTCTTCCAGATCTTGCTTTAACTTCCACTGTTCCTGATGACTGCCATTTCTTAAAGGAGTTGTAAAGGAATTTTTTTTTTTTTTTTTGCTGAAATGACTGTTTACAGGGTATAGAGAGATAATAGTTAACTGATTCCTTTTTAAAAATGATTAAAAATAGATAAAAATCAATCATATAATGTGCCTGCAGTTTCAGTTTAGTTTTTCATCTTGTTTCATGCTTCTGTGAAGTACAGAGACACAGAGCCAATACAGGGAAGTGTTTGTTTTTAAAATTAATCTGATGGGGTTTTAGACACACAGTATTCACACCTTGGGGCAAGGTCAGATGAGTCTGGGCATTTAAAACCTTTGAGATTGACATCACCTGGTCTTCCCAGACGATGATTGAGAACAATCCATGACACTGGCAGGTCTCAGCTTTGCAAAGAGGGCAGTGCATGCTATAAATTCTGCAGGGTGCCCAAACTTTTGCAGATGCAATTTTTTTGTTTTCTGTAATTTTAAAAGTGTAAATGATGGAAATAAAATCTAACTTTTTTGACATATAAGAATGTCTAATCTGTAATTTATTGCCTTTCGGAGATTTTTCCATCTTTCCTTGGCTTTGTTATGCACATTAATACAAATATTTATCTGGGGTGCCCAAACTTTCGATCCCACTGTACCAGCTGCTCCCATTAGAGTCCCACCTTGCATCAGGTGCCCCCATTAGAGTCCCACCTTGCATCAGGTGCCCCCATTAGAGTCCCACCTTGCATCAGGTGCCCCCATTAGAGTCCCACCTTGCATCAGGTGCCCCCAGCAGAGTCCCACCTTGCATCAGGTGCCCCCAGCAGAGTCCCACCTTGCATCAGGTGCCCCCAGCAGAGTCCCACCTTGCATCAGGTGCCCCCAGCAGAGTCCCACCTTGCATCAGGTGCCCCCAGCAGAGTCCCACCTTGCATCAGGTGCCCCCAGCAGAGTCCCACCTTGCATCAGGTGCCCCCAGCAGAGTCCCACCTTGCATCAGGTGCCCCCAGCAGAGTCCCACCTTGCATCAGGTGCCCCCAGCAGAGTCCCACCTTGCATCAGGTGCCCCCAGCAGAGTCCCACCTTGCATCAGGTGCCCCCAGCAGAGTCCCACCTTGCATCAGGTGCCCCCAGCAGAGTCCCACCTTGCATCAGGTGCCCCCAGCAGAGTCCCACCTTGCATCAGGTGCCCCCAGCAGAGTCCCACCTTGCATCAGGTGCCCCCAGCAGAGTCCCACCTTGCATCAGGTGCCCCCAGCAGAGTCCCACCTTGCATCAGGTGCCCCCAGCAGAGTCCCACCTTGCATCAGGTGCCCCCAGCAGAGTCCCACCTTGCATCAGGTGCCCCCAGCAGAGTCCCACCTTGCATCAGGTGCCCCCAGCAGAGTCCCACCTTGCATCAGGTGCCCCCAGCAGAGTCCCACCTTGCATCAGGTGCCCCCAGCAGAGTCCCACCTTGCATCAGGTGCCCCCAGCAGAGTCCCACCTTGCATCAGGTGCCCCCAGCAGAGTCCCACCTTGCATCAGGTGCCCCCAGCAGAGTCCCACCTTGCATCAGGTGCCCCCAGCAGAGTCCCACCTTGCATCAGGTGCCCCCAGCAGAGTCCCACCTTGCATCAGGTGCCCCCAGCAGAGTCCCACCTTGCATCAGGTGCCCCCAGCAGAGTCCCACCTTGCATCAGGTGCCCCCAGCAGAGTCCCACCTTGCATCAGGTGCCCCCAGCAGAGTCCCACCTTGCATCAGGTGCCCCCAGCAGAGTCCCACCTTGCATCAGGTGCCCCCAGCAGAGTCCCACCTTGCATCAGGTGCCCCCAGCAGAGTCCCACCTTGCATCAGGTGCCCCCAGCAGAGTCCCTCCTTGCATCAGGTGCCCCCAGCAGAGTCCCTCCTTGCATCACAAGTGCCCCCAGTAGAGTCCCTTCTGAATGATTTGATCTTCGTCGCCATTAAGAAGACCAGCTCTCCGTCTTGGAGGCCGAGCTTGGCAAATCTCATTTCCTGTGTATTCAGTAGAGAGGGGAGGGGCCTCTGATCTGTGCAGCTAACCGGCTTCAATGTACAGGCAAATTGTATACACTGAAGAGAGAAGCTGATTAGCTGCATGGATCGGAGGCCCTTCCCCTCTACACTAAATACACGGGGAAAGAGACCTGCTAGCTGGAAAGAGATCTTGCGGCCATGTTTTTATGGCCAGAAGCTCCGGCGCCGGGGGCCAAAAAACAGTCCCGACTATTCCCGTGACAAAAAGCAAAAAAATCGTGATTTTGAGCAGGACGCGCTCAGATCGGGACGAGGATCCAACTTTCAGGATAATCTCGGGAAAATCAGGACTGTTGGCAAGTATGAGATACCTGAATAGGCTCTTCCAGTGCAATTTACCGAAATAACACAGTGACGACCTTTTCTTGAATTCTGTACTCTGTTGTCTGTACCTCTGGTATGCTTATGGTTTAAAGTGTGAACTGTAACATGATTGACAGCCCATTTGCAAGAATTGGAGCTCCCTCCTGTATCGCAAAGGATTTATCTAGGGATGCTGGAATAAGGAGAAATTCTTACCCTATTCCATACTCCTTGCACTAGGGTTGTCCCGATACCACTTTTTTAGGACCGAGTACTCGCCAATACCGATACTTTTTTTAAATGTGTCCCCAAATGCAGCCATGTCCCCCACGAATGCAGCCATGTCCCCCCACAGATGCAGCCATGTCCCCCCACAGATGCAGCCATGTCCCCCCACAGATGCAGCCATGTCCCCCACAGATGCAGCCATGTCCCCCACAGATGCAGCCATGTCCCCCACAGATGCAGGCATGTCCCCCACAGATGCAGCCATGTCCCCCACAGATGCAGCCATGTCCCCCACAGATGCAGCCATGTCCCCCACAGATGCAGCCATGTCCCCCACATATGCAGCCATGTCCCCCACATATGCAGCCATGTCCCCCACATATGCAGCCATGTCCCCCACATATGCAGCCATGTCCCCCACATATGCAGCCATGTCCCCCATATATGCAGCCATTTCCCCCATATATGCAGCCATTTCCCCCACATATGCAGCCATGTCCCCCACGGCGGCGGCGGGGGGGACGGGGGGTAGCATCGGATCTGGCATTGGGGGCATTTGCGGGACTACAAGTACTCCCGCAAATGCTCAGTATCGGTCCCGTGGGTATATATATATTTTTTCTAATTCCAGAATTTGTGCTTTAAATGCAAATGACTAAAGCAGAACTTTACCCATAACAACTTGATAAAAAACAATGTTCTTTAGCAAGGAACATACATTCTACATTAATAATCATGCTACCAAAATGAGTGTGTGTTGTAAATTGCCTCCACCATTGTTTCTGTTTCTTCTTGCTGGAGGCAGCTATTTTGCTGAAGCCCAGAACCCACGAACAGCAGTAAATCGAAAGGGGGAAAAAAACATTGGTCTAATGGTTTCCAAAAACAGTTACATTCCTGGAATGCTGAGATTGCTAACTGTCATGTTTACTTACCTCAACTAAACTGTCAAACTATCAAATGGCTGGTGCCAAAACTTATCACATGTGCAGCACCATGGCAGTTGCAGATCAAACAGAAGCAGCATAATTTGCTGTAAGGGCCCATTCACACCACAAAAACGATCTCCAGATCTGTTTTGGATGTGTGTTTTTAATGTGTTTTGGTGCATTTGTATTGCATTGTTGATGCATTTTGGGATGCATTCCAGAACTTTGCTGCATGTGGTTTGAACGGTTCATAAAGAACAGGAGGGTTTAGTTGCGCTTTAAGGCTGTCATAAGATTATATTCTACAAATTTGGCAGTACCCAAAAAATACCTAAAAATAGAGAGCAACTAAGCATGTGCAGAGCAGGGTGAAATACTGTATTACTAGATTTTAATCAGTATAGTCACTTAATAATGTTTTACATAGCTATACCTGCAAAATGGGCCAGCCTGAAGTGATCTAGCAGGACTTAAATTTCTGACTAAAGTTCTACTGAACAGCAATGTCAAAGGTTTTAGTTTTTAAAGGGGTTGTAAAGGAAAAACATTTATTTTCATAATAAGCATCCTTTACCTGCAAACATTCCTCTTTTCATTTCCTCAGTGTTCGTATTTGCTCAGAAGTTGCTCTATTTCTTCCCTGTTCTGTTCACTTCTTGCTTGTCTGATTGTTACTCACCACCGTGAAGGGAGGCTTTACTGCGGTGGTCAGTGGCCTGCTCGCCCCCTCCTAGGAACTACGTCTGTGCGGCAGGACGCTCTCTACGTGTTAGAGACGTCAAGGAAGTGTGAATTACTAGGCGTGCCGCAATGCATACTGGGAAATGTAGTTCTTACTTGAATGAGCGCCGCAAACCAGGAAGCGAATGAGAGAACAGAAACTAGAACGCCGGAGGTGATATAGATGAAGGTATTTACTATTTTTTTAACAGAATCATTACACTATTATGTCTGTCTACCTTGCAGACATTAATTTTAGCCCAAATTTTTCCTTTACAATTCCTTTAAGCCTGCCATAGACAGACCAAAATTCAACCAGTCTAGCAGGAACCGGATAAATTTTATATCCATCTATTTGCAGGCTGGTTGTAGTGAGGTCGATTGATACACTTCATTACAATCAGTCTGTCTTTTTTTGGTACGATCATCGCTGCTGTCTATAAGGCCTCTTTCACACGGGCGGATAGAATGGTGCTTTTAGGTGCGGATTTTATAATTTTCTACCGCAGCTGAAAGCACACAATGCTTTCCTATGGCCCCATTCACACACTACGTTTAGCTGCGGTTTTGTTACATGCGGTTGAGTGCAGATAGAAAAAATAGATTTCACTACACCCAGGAACGGCTTTGCGCAGCTATCCGCGAACAACTGCAGGTAATCACAGTGATTTTTGTCAGCTGCGGATAGCAGCGTGAAGGTGGGGGCAAAAAAAACAGGAAGCACATCATAATCGCTAGGTATACCTGGAAAATGACACAGGAAGTAGATGAGAGTGCTAGAGGAAAGAGGAAAATGCAGCATGCCGATGGCGATGGCAGCAAAAGACATCTCACATTGTCATTGCAAGAAAATTATAAGCTGTAATTTTTCCAAATAAAGTGAGGAAAACACACAGATCTCTCTGCAAAACTGCACCGCACACTGAGGCAGAGAACAAAGACACAGGTTTGCATCCAGAGGAGCGAAATGCATCATGGGTAGATCAAGGGACAAGGGACAACAACAAAAAACTGTAGGAGTGACTATACATTTCTTCCCGCAGTTAAACGAAAACGCACGTAAATGCATGAAAACGCATGTAATCGCGGTGTGCAAATGCAGCTGATCGCTGTGTCTGGAGTGTTGATTTTTCAGATAAATATTCATGCTTTTATCTGCGGCAAAACAGCCACCCGTGTGAAAGGCGCCTAACTGTCTGGCAGCAGTGATCATTGTATTCTGGAAGCAGGGAACCTGTGGTTCATCCCATCAATACTGAGTAGTGGATTTACTAAAACTGGAGGGTGCAAAATCTGGTGCAGCGCTGCTTAGAAACTTTACAGTTTTTTTTTTGTCCAAGCTTATTAGAACAAGCTGAAGTTAGAAGCTGATTGGCTGCCATGCACAGCTGCACCAGATTTAGCACTCTCCAGTTTTAGTAAATCAACCTCCTCTGTGTCCATGGGGAAACAAGGCGATTTTATTTCCTTAAGCCCTGGTTCACACTGATGCTACTTTGAAATCTTGCTACTTTACTTAAAGTAGCGTGATTTCAAAGTAGCAAGGTCAGCGCGATTTCAGGTGCTACTTGATAGACATTTGTGTGGCTTCATACACAGATGTCTATAGAAATCGCACCTGAAATCAGCAAAAGTAGTGCAGGAACTACTTTTGCAAATCGTTGCGGCGCCGCAAAATCGGTGTCGCACCGATTGGAATAGTGCCATTGTCGCCAATAGGCTGCAACTTGTCATGCAATTTGATCTCTCAAATTGCAAGACAAATCGCTCCAATGTGAACCTAGGCTTAAACCTGTGGATTGAAGGAAAGAAAAATGCACAATGTTTGACTAGCCTTACTCTATATCATTTGTATTTGTCAGTGTTTATAAAATGCCTTCTAGTACATGCCTTCCTTATTTTCTTTCCAGATATATCAATAGCTATCTTTATTGTTTTTAGATGCAACAAAGCATACAGATAACAAAAAGTAATTAAAAGAACCTTTGTACTGCCGTATAAAGGCATGCTCAGAACTTTATACATGCATTGTACTAACCTGCAGATACTGTAATCACAGGTGTGGCAGTGAGTCACGGTGTCCCCATGGAAACAGTCTGTTTTCTGTATACTCTTTACTTTGTAGCTAGGGGGAAAGTGAAAAAAGAGACGACTTATGGAATTGCCAAAAACAAAATATAAAGTTCTTACTATACAACTTTTGCAATACTTCAGTGAGAAAATATAATCTCTAAGGTTAGGGTGAGGAGGGACTGAAGAAAACAGAAAGCCCTCCAACCAACCAGTGCGTAGCACAGTAAAGTTCTTAGAACTTAATATTCAAATGTCTCATTCTGGGGTCAACTCACTAACAGATAAACACAACATTAAGTTTTGTCTTAAAAGAACTTGTGCTGTAATTATCTCAGAGTAGTCAATTCGTTAAAAGACGTGTCAATTAATAAAAGCATTGATAATATTTATTTTGCGGTATTGAACACATCATTTAACTGGACTGGACTGGATCTCCAGCTGCAGCAGGAAGTATAAAATCCTAACAACCAGTCACTCCCAGCCTTCCCCCCGACTTATTTAGCTGTCAGACAGAGATTCCCCCTAGAACTGGGGCTGGGAAATATTTATAAAATGGAGTAGGGGTCCCCACTTGGTTTCTACCAGTGGAATCTCTGGTTGACAGTTGAATGATCCAGGCAGGTTACTAGTTGTTCGGATACCCACAGGTGCTGGCTGACAACCAGTATCCCAAGGCTGGAGCTAAATGTTCCAGTTCTAATTTGCATATTCATTAAGGTGGTTGTATAGGCAGAAGGTTTTTTATCTTAACCTCTTGAGATCCTATATGACGGCTTCAGCGCGGATCTGAATATTCAACAGGCTGTCAATTGACGGCCTCCCCTTTGGGCGTTCCCCGCGCACGCTCCAGAGCAAGCAGCGGGGAAACTCTGTGTTGGCCGTGTCCTTTGGACACAGCCAATCACAGATTGCCGCGAACGGCCAATCAGAGTGGCCGTTTGCGATGCGATCTGTGCGGCCAATGAGAGATGATCTCATATGTAAACATATGAGATCATCTCTCATTGCCGGCTCACACAGAGACAGCCGATGCTGTGTCCCTTGTACATAGGGACATAGATCGGTCACCTCCCCCAGTCACCCTATGTTAGAACACTATGTAGGTAATACATTTAACCCCTTCCTCACCCCCTAGTGTTAACCCCGTCAATGCCAGTCACATTTATACAGTAATTAGTGCATATTTAGAGCACTGATCGCAGTATAAATGTGAATGGCGCCAAAAATGTGTCACAAGTGTTCGATGTGCCCGCCATAACGTTGCAGTCCCAATAAAAATCACAGATTGCCGCCATTTCTAGTAAAAAAATTAATAATAAAAAATAATAATTCTGTCCCCTATTTTGTAGGCGCTATAACTTTTGCGCAAACCAGTCGCTTATTGCGATTTTTTTGATTTTTTTTACCAAAAATATGTAGAAGAATACGTATTGCCCTAAACTAAGGAAAAAAAACGTATTTTTTTTTTTTAATTGGGATATTTATTATAGCAACAAGTAAAAAATATTGTACTTTTTTGTTTATAGCGCAAAAAATAAAAACCCCACACGAAATCAAATACCACCAAAAGAAAGCTCTACTTGTGGGGAAAAAAGGACATCAATTTTGTTTGGGAGCCACGTCGCACGACCACGCAATTGTCAGTTAAAGAGACGCAGTGCCGGGAGCTGAAATTTCACCTGGGCAGGAGGGGGGTATATGTGCCCAGTAAGCAAGTGGTTAATGCATATATGCATTAAGATAAAAAACCTTCTGCGTGCAGCAGCTCTTCTCAACCCCCCTAAAACTTACCTGAGGCCCATCTCTATCCAGCAATGTGCACGAATGCCTCAGCCGTCCAGGACTCTTCCTCCTGATTGGCTGAGACACAGCAGCAGTGCGATTGGCTCCTGCTGCTGTCTCAATCAGGAGAGAGAGGGGATGGGGCTGAATGGACAAAAGGAGCTATTACTTGGCTCGGGCGCCCCCATAGTAAGCTGCTTGCTCTGGGGCCACTGAAAATAAGGGAGGGGCCCAGGTGGAGGACGTGAGAAGAGCAGGTAAGTACGACATGTTTGTTATTTTTATAGAAACAAAAAACAGAGACTTTACAACCTCTTTAAATATCGAGTGACTAGACCATGAGAAAACTAACAAATGTATTTTTGTATTTGTGAATTGACATTAAGGTAATAATGTATTGTTTTGCAAATGCGATATTTAACTGTAGTTAATTGATATTTCAAATACTGCATGCAAAAATGTCATATATAATACACACATTTTGCATGAGATAAACATTAGTGAATTGACTGCTTACATATGCCAAAAATATGAGAATTATTCCTTTAAGGAGAGCAGTGAGAAAGACTTATGAAGAGGTGAGGTGGTTGTTGATTTTTCTGTGTGATAAAAATCAAAAAGACTATTGTTTCTCTGCTGTATGACCAGCAGTGTCTGCCCAGCAGTAGGCTGTGCCAGACTCCATAGATAGGTTCCTGTGTGGTGAAGGTAGATGCCCCAAGTGGCCAGGGTTTATTTTATGTTTTGTTTTGTTTATGCTGTTTGGATGCTTGCACTTGTTTCCAGCAATTTGGAAGAATAAACCAAACTCTTTGTTTTCAACCGTCTTCGGCTGCCTCTCTGTATAGTTCAGTGTGTAGTGAACCCATCCAGGGGGTCACACCCCCCTGCTACCAAGCTAACCCCTTACACTATAAAAAATATCCCCCAAAAATATATAAAAAAATATTTATTTTCCTCAGTTTTGGCCGATACGTATTCTTCTACCTATTATTGGTAAAAAAAATCGCAATAAGCATTTATCGGTTGGTTTGCGCAACATTTATAGCGTTTACAAAATAGGGGATAGTTTTATTGCATTTTTATTAATTATTTTTTTTACTACTAATGGCGGCGATCAGCGATTTTTTTTTTTCATGACTGCGACATTATGGCGGACACTTTGGACAATTTTGACACATTTTTGGGACCATTGTCATTTTCACAGCAAAAAATGCATTTAAAATGCATTGTTTATTGTGAAAATGATAGTGCAGTTTGAGATTTAACCACAAGGGGGGCACTGAAGGGGTTATATGTGACCTAATGTGTGTTTACAACTGTAGGGGGGTGTGGCTGTAGGTGTGACGTCATCGATTGTGTATCCCTATAAAAGGGATCACACGATCGATGACGCTGCTACAGTGAAGAACGGGGAAGCTGTGTTTACACACGGCTCTCCCCGTTCTTCAGCTCCGGGGACCGATCGTGGGACTCCATCGGCGATCGGGTCCATGGCTGGGTACTAGCACAGGACGTACCTGTACGTGCATGTGCCCAGCCATGCCATTCTGCCAACGTATATGTGCAGGAGGCGGTCCTTAAGTGGTTAAAATTACAACATAGTATAACAAGTATGTTACAATGTTTCAGCATTATATATAATTCCCTGCAGAATAATCATAAACAGATTCATATGAGGGCAGTGTGAGTGTATTGCTGAGTGTAATTCATCTCTTTGTTTGCTTCACAGATTACCAATCACATTCAAATTCTAAAGGCAAGAAACCCATTGGTGGCTATAAAAGCTGTAACTTGGCTAACATTTTTTTGACCACTTAAAGGAGTTGTAAAGGCTGAAATGACTGTTTACAGGGTATAGAGACATAATGGTTAACTGATTCCTATTAAAAATGATTAAAAATAGATAAAAATCAATCATATAATGTAGCTACAGTTCTAGTTTCGTTTTTGCTGTTGTTTCCTGTCTCTCTGATGTACAGAGCCAGAGAGCCAATAGAGGGCAGTGATGGTTTGTAAAACGAAACTGGATTGGTGCTGAGGGGTTTTAGACACACATTAATCACACCTCCTTGATTAGTGACCACAGTAAGAAGCTCCCAGCACTGTGGTTATAAGGAAACAGACAGCCAGGAAGTGTCCAGAACAGAGAGGAATTACAGCAACATCAAAGTAAAAACAAACAATGAGGACATGAAACCAGGATTGCAGTAAGGTAAAGGAAGCTATTTAGCTAAAACATTTTTTTCCTTTAGTGACCCTTTAAGCCCCAGACCATTTTGCTGGTCAAAGACCAGACCACTTTTTGCAATTTGGCACTGCGTCGCTTTAACTGACAATTGCGCGGTCATGCGACGTGGCTCCCAAACAAAATTTACGTCCCTTTTTTTCCCACAAATATAGCTTTATTTTGGTGGTATTTGATCACCTCTGCATTTTTTGTTTTTGCGCTATAAACAAAAATATAGCGACAATTTTTTTATTTTTTTATATATATATAAAAAATATCCCTAAAAACCTCAGTTTAGGCCGATACGTATTCTTCTACATATTTTTGGTAATTTTTTTTGCAATAAGCGTATATTGATTGGTTCGCGCAAAAGTTATAGCGTCTTCAAAATAGGGGATAGAATTATGATATTTTTACTATTATTTTATTTTTAGTAGTAATGGTGGCAATCTGCGATTTTATCGTGACTGCGACTTTATGGCGGACGCATTGGACACTTTTGACACATTTTTGGGACCATTGCCATTTTTACAGCGATCAGTGCTATAAAAATGCACTGATTACTGTGAAAATTACACTGGCAGTGAAGGGGTTACCACTAGGTGGTGCTGAAGGGATTAAGTGTGCCTAGGGATGTGTTCTAACTGTAGGGGGGATAGGCTGTGTGCGACAGGACAGTGATCACAGCTTCCGATTACAGGAAGCTGTGTACACTGTTTTGTCACTAGGAAGATTGTTTACATAAGCATTTCCCCCTTCTTCCTCACTGTGACCTCACCGTGCCCGCGGACATCGAGGCCCCCAGACCAGCGGTCGGAGTCATGGAGCTCCCGCCCTGCGTGCGCGTGTCCACAATGCCCGTTTCTTAAAGGGGACGTATATATATACGTCCTTCTGCCTGTCAATGCTGGTCGGCAAGCAGTTAAATTAAGCTTTTTGTAGAATAGGCGACAGGGAGGTGTTCCAGCATCAGCTGCAGGTGTGTTCCAGGATCACTGGATTACAAACAAAAGGGCTGAATTGGATTGGTGCAATACAAGACTATTTTAATCAAAAAAATATTTGTACAAAACTAATTTCTTTTACACGTATATTAAAAAAAAGAAAGATAATATAGTAGGTTTTAAAAAATATCATTCATTGCCGGTCAGGGAGTAGGATTTATTCATAGTCTTCTGGCAAATGTTGAAGAACAGTTAAATAATATGTATAAAATAGTTTCTCATCAAAGTGTTTATGCGTGTCATACTTACAACCAAATGTTAAATGTGGGTGTGACAGTCTTTAACCAGACAGGTATTTCGCAAGAGTGTAGGAAATGCTTGGCTTTTGTATTACAGGCCTTAGTAGTTATTATCAGATTTAAGGCTGACAATATTACTTATTGCTTCTGTTGTGGGATGTTTGGGCTAATTTAACTAGTTATGAAAATGTGTATAATTACTTTATTTCATAGGCAATTATGCTCACCTTACAAACAGAAAAGTGGATTTTTTTATTCACCAAAAATTGAACATGTGGGCAATGATAATACTGGGAAAAGGTTCATTGACCACAAAACTGAATTCATAGATTTTGAGGGATAATGGTAGGTTCGGTCACCCTTGTGCTATGATACATATTATGTGTTGCACAATCTGCATTTATGTACATATCTGTCCTAGGTGATTACATTTTTTCTTTTTTTTTTGTATGTGTCTTAGGCAGCGTACACACGACTGGTTTCTTCGACAGAATCCATCAAGAAACTTGGTGGAAGAGCTTTTTTGCCGAGGAAACCGGTCGTGTGTATGCTTTTCATAGAGAAAACTGTTCTCTTTTTCCACGTCGAGAAACACATGGGTGTGTATGCTTAGAAACCCGCGCACCTTCGGTAAAAGTAGCGTTTGTAATGGAGATAGAACATTTGTCACGCTGTAACAGACTGAAAAGTGCAAACGCCTCTTACCAAACATTTACCTAACACGCAGTAACATGAGATTAGCAAAAGCAGCCCCAAGGGTTGTGCCAGTGGAATTGAACTTCCCCTGCCGTTGTATGTGTTGAAGTCACCACGTTTGAGAACAAGGAGATTTTGTCTTGACTGTGTGTTCGCAAAGTCAGCTTGTCAAGTTTCACGGCAAGCCTAACAAGGCTTCGTCGAGGAAAACGGTGTGTCTTTTCCGACAAGTTTCTTGGTCGTGTGTACGAGGCCTAAGAAAACGGGTTGAGGTCATTTAGTATTTTTTTTTCCAACAATTTTTTTAAACCTAACTGTATTGCTATTACAAGAGGGTTTAGAGCTGCCCATGTAATAGCATTGTGCAAGTAACTACTCCTTTTTGGAGACTTTGGAGGTCTATTCGACTTCCGGTGTCTCCCCTGTATTGTGCTAAGCAGATCAAGGACAAAGCTTTCTATCTGCTGTAAATTTGGAAGTGCAAAGAGCAGAGTGCATGTTGATTCGTGATATAAGAGAGGTCAGGGATCAGATCTCTCCTCTGCCATAGCCGCTCGCCATCCTGGGTTTTGTTTTTGTGTACCTAGGTATTCAGGATTTGCTGTAAATCCTGGGAAACATGGGTGTATGGGGAGGTCATGTGTAGTGGAGGGTCTGGCAATTTCCATATCTGTAGAAGTGAACAGGCAGCTTTACAGCTGCACTGCTCACTTATACAATAACCACTTTACCACTGGGCACTTAAACCCACTTCCTAACCAGACCAATTTAGCTTTCGGCGCACTCTTTTGAATGACAATTAGTCATGCAACACTGTACCCATATGAAATTGTTGTCCTTTTTTTCCACACAAATGGTGGTATTTAATCACTGCTGGGTTTTAATTTTTTTGCGCTATAAAAGAAAAAAGACTGAAAATTCGGTAAAAAAAAAAAAAAAAAGCATTTTCTTTGTTTTTGTTATACAATTTAGCAAATTAGTAATTTTTCTTTATAACATTTTGGCCAACATTTTTACTGCTACATATCTTTGGTAAGGAGAGGGCTTTCACACTGGAGCGGTGCGCTAGCAGGACGGTAAAAAAATACCTGCTAGCAGCATCTTTGGAGTGGTGTCACACTTTGAATGACAATTGCACTGTCATGCTACACTGTACCCATATAACATTTTTATAATTGTTTACACACAAATAGACCTTTCTTTTAGTGGTATTTAGTCACCATTGTTTTATTTTTTATTTTTTGCTAAACAATTGAGCCCTGGTTCACACTGGTGCATTTTGACATGCGATTTGGCATGTCAAATTGCATGTCAAAACGGCGGATTTTGCCGCAAATTGCCGGCAATGGCGCTACGCTGCATCTGCGGCATTGTACCGATTTCAAAAAGTAGTCTCTGTACTACTTTTTGCGATTTTAGCCCGCGATTTACATTGACATCTGTGCAGAAACCTGCACAGATCTCTCTTAAATCGCGGCCGAAATCGGGACTGCCAGCGTGAGTGAAATTGTGCGAGTTTAGCTGAACTCGCACGTCTTCACTCCCGCAGCCCAGTGTGAACCTGGGCTGAAAAACATTTTGGGGGGAAAAAAAAAAGTCATAGTTTTTTACAGCATTTTGCACACAAGTAATTTTTCTCCTCCACTGATGTGTGCTAATGAGGCTGCACTGATGGGCACTGATAGGCTGCACTGATGGACACTGATAGGTGGCTCTGATAGCGCTAATAGGCAGCACTTATGGTAGCACTGAGAGGGGATACTGATTGATGGGCAGCACTGGTGGGCACTGATTGGCATCACTGGTGGGCACTGTGGGAACTGCACTGGTAATCAGGACACTGATAATCAGTGCCCTGGTAATAAGTGTAGATGTCTCTGTAACAGAAGTGGCATCTCAAAGGTGAGATGTCAGGGGTCAGAAAAAAATATATAATAAAAAATTATTGTAAAAAAATGATTTGAATTAATAAAATAAAATAATAAATAGGCCCTAATGTGCTCTCTTTAAAACCCTGAAATGCTTTTTTATACATTTAATATTAAGTAGTAGAAATAAAACGTATATGACCCTTTCGTATAAGATAAGACCAAGATTGATATGAAAAGCTTCATATCAGTTTAGGAGTGAAACTTATTCACACCTCAGATGCAGAAGCTGAGTTCGCTGTCCAAGCTGCACAACTCCTGAGTTTCTGTATTGACAGAAATACAGTCAACACCCTCTTCAAATTGGTGCATACATTATGTGTCCCAATTGGCTATAGCTGCTTCCAATCTTTAATCAGGAAATGAGAAACCAATTATTGTCCATGGGGGTGGGGGAAAAAAAAGGAAATCAGACACACACCTTTTACTATGTAATCTTATTATAACCCCCTTCTGCATTTGGGTTCTGATTATTTTTACTCTAAAACTGAAATTTTGTGCGAAGCATATTTTATTTACACACATGCTGCTCTTATACTTTAAAAAACATAAAACTTTAAAAATTATAATAAAATCTACAAAATTGCATACTTTTCCTTTTTAAAATTTAAATTCAAAGCCTGAAAAGTGTTGTTGCTTTGTTATTGAGCATTTTTATAAATACTTGTGCAAAAAGGTTGACTGCTCCACAAATTTTGGAAGCTGGCAAACGGCCAACATAGAAGAAAGCTGATACTGACAACACCCTCCATGTCTGACAATTAAAAGACACTCCCTTAAAAGTGACTTAGCCGGTTTAGTTGGTTTCTGTGGACATGCTGTGCAAACCATCTGTCATATGTGCTAGACGAATGGTGCTGATTTTCTCAGGGCCATCATACATTCCTCTTGTTATACATAGGCTGACAAATATAACCACAGTAGCAAGCTTAAGAAAGGAATAACTGTTGCATGTGGAAGAGTGGTAATAATTTATAATCGAGCAGTAAAAAATATTATATATATATATATATAATTACGGCGGTTAAACACCATTTTTCTAGGTAAATGTATTTCTTAAGTTGCTACATACATACAAAGAAACCAAAACAAATACGTTTAGAAGTATAGTTTAAAGCGGAGGTTCATCCAAAAATGTACTTTCTGTCTCTATCTCATTTGCCCCAGCATACTGCTAACATCTGCAGTATGCTGTTTTTTTTTTTGCTACTTATCTTTTTATGATGCTTTGTAATGCGGCTCCGAGCGGGGGATTACAGTATAGGCGTTCGTAAACGAGGAGGAGTTGATTGACGGCTGTGGTAGGCGTGTCACGCCTTCCGAAAATACCCGAAGTGACGCTCGGGTGTTTACGGCGCCTGCGAAGTCAGCTCTACACGGCGGGCGCAGGTGCCGTAAACACCCGAGCGTCACTTTGGGTTTTTTCGGAAGGCGTGACGCGCCTTCCGCAGCCGTCAATCAACTCCTCTTCATTTAGCAACACCCATTGCCCACAGGATTCCCCGCTCGGAGGCGGATTACAACATGTCATAAAACGATAAGTAGCAAAAAAAAAACAAAAAAAACCCCAGCATACTGCAGATGTTAGCAGTATGCTGGGGCAAATGTCAAAAACTCGATTTCTGGGTGAACCTCCGCTTTAAGTATGAGAAGCCAAGACACCAGCTGAAATGCATCAGTAATTTGAAAGCAACCCTGACCCTTGTCAATGCAAATTAACCACTTGCCGCCCACCCTATTACAAAATGATGGCAGCAAAGTGGTTTCAATATCCTGACCCGACGTCATATAACGTCTTCAGGATATTGAGCCGCTGTGTGCCCCTGGGAGCGCACATCGCGGTGATTGTTGTTGTGAGGTGTCAGTCTGACACCACCGCAACACAGATTTAGGTAAAGAGTCTCTGACGGAGACTCTTTACCACGTGATCAGCCATGTCCAATCACGACTGATCACGATGTAAACAAGAAGAGATGTTGATCAGCTCTTCCTCACTCGTGTCTGTCAGACACGAGTAGAGGACAGCTGATCGGCTGCTCCTATAACAGGGGAGTTTGTGCAGATTGATTATCAGCGCAGCCCCCCCCCCCTGAGGATGCCCACACTAGACCACCAGGGATGCCACCAGGTATGCCACCCTAGACCACCAGGGATGCCAAACAGTACCCACAATGGATGCCAATCAGTGCCCACAATGGATGCCAATTAGTGCCCAGAATGGGCATCACTGATTGACAGGCATTATTGTTTGGCACTGATTGGCATCCATCAGTACAATTTATTACAGTACGTCAATGCCACCTATCAGTGCCCATCCATGCCCATCCGTGCCACCTATCAGTGCCCATCCATGCCACCTATCTGTGCCGCATATCAGTGTCACCTATCAGTGCCCATCAGTGCCGCCTATCAGTGCCCCATCAGTGCTGCATATTAGTGCCCATCATCAGTGCCCATCAACGCCACCTCATCAGTGCCACCTCATTGGTGCCACCTCATCAGTGCCCATCAGTGCTGCCTTATTAGTGCCCATCAGTGCAGCCCCATCAGTGCCCCATCTGTGAAGGAGAAAACGAACTTATTTACAAAGTTTTGTAACTGAAACCTTTATTTTTTTTTAAATTTTCAGTCTTTTTAATTTTTTTTAGGAGAAAATAAAAATTCCAGAGGTGACCAAATACCACCAAAAGAAAGCTCTACTTGTGGGAACAAAATAATAATAATAATAATTGTCATTCAAAGTGCAACAGCGCTGAAATCTGAAAATCGGTCTGGGCAGGAAGGTGTATAAGTGCCCTGTATTGAAGTAGTTAATATCAGCTGGTTCAGGGCCAGATTCTCATATATTTTCGGCGGCGTAGCGTAAGCCATTTACACTACGCCGCCGCTGCGTACTAGAGCAAGTGCTTTATTCTCAAAGCACTTGCTCCGTTGTTTACGCCGGCGTCTCGTAAATCGCCAAGCGTAAACCCGCGCAATTCAAATGGGGCGGCTTGTATTTAAATTAAGCGGGCCCCCGCGTCGAACGAACTGCGCATGCGCCGGCCGGGGAAAAAGCCCAGTGCGCATGCTCCAGCTCACGTCGGGAAGCTTCGTTGAAACCGACGTAAAAGCGACGTGAGCGTCACTACGCAAGTCCCTATTCGCGAACGAGTTAGTAAAACGACGGAAAAAGCCGACGCTGACCCGACGCCATACTTAACATGACGTCCGACGGCACCCGACGGCATCCGACGGAACTTCGTAAGGTTACTCCACATAGAAGCTGGGGTAACCTTACGAGTTCGTAAACGACGTACGCGACGACGGGGCGGCGTAAAAGCGATCGAGAATCGGCGTACTACTTAATTTGCATATGAAAAAACAACGTAAAGGCCACCTAGTGGCCGGAGTTGTCATTACACCTACGATCCGAAAGTGTAATTGTATTACACTTGTCAGATGTAGAAGCGTGTCTATGCAAAAGTGATGCTCAGCATCACACGCATAGATCCGAGACAAAAAAAAAGGCGATACGACGGGGTATCTGAGATACTCCGTCGTAACGCCTCTGAGAATCTGGCCCTCAGTCTCAACCGATGGCCTATCCCTATAACAAAGTGTCTCATTACCAAGGTGTCACACAAGAAACATCTCTTGATGGGTAAAAGCAAAGAGCTCTCTTAAGCCCTTTGTAACCTTATTGTTGCAAAACATATTGATGGCATTGCATACAAAAGGATTTCTAAGTTCCAGTGAACACTGTTGGGGCCATAATCCAGAAGTTGAAAAAACATAATTTCACCATAAACCGACTTCAACCAAGTGCTCCTTGCAAGATTTCTGACAGAGGAGTGAAAATAATTATCAGAAGAGTTGTCCAGGAGCCAAGGATCACTTGGAGAGCTTCAGAAAGACATGGAATTAGTAGGTACAATTGCTTCAAAGAAAAAAATAAGTAGTAACAATAGGTAGTTGCTCACCACGCAAGAATCTTGCTGAAGAAAAAGCTTGTTGAAGTGTGTTTTAAAGTTTGGTGCACAACATTTAGACAAGCCTGTGAAATACTGGAAGAATATAGTCTGGTCAGATAAGAATGTAACTTTTTGGATGCCATAATACACACCATGTTTGGAGGTCAATGGCATTGCACATCACCCCAAAAACACTGTACAAACAGTGAAGTTTTGAGGTGGGAACATCATTTTGTGGGGCTGTTTTTCAGCATACGGTACTGGACAACTTTATATTGAATGAAGGATGAATAGAAACATGTACCAAGACATTCTTCATAAAAATATGCTGCCATCTACCAGGACTATGAAGAAGAAACAAGGGTGGACATTTCAGCAAGACAAAGATCCCACACAAGATCCAACACAAAGCCAAGGAAACTCTCAATTAAAAATACACCTATAACTACTATATATTACTGGCGATACAATCAGTTTCTATGTTTATTACATCCCTCGCAAAACCCTTAGGTACACTTGCAGATCTACCACTAGTGGAAAGTATATTGGCTGACACCCAGCCCCCACAGAAAACCATCTCACAATTTTACAAGGCTTTATTAGATCTAGATCCTGTGGCTTGTCTAAACTTTATAGCGAAATGAGAAGACTTCAACAATCTTTGTCAGACTCCAAATGTTCTACAATCCTTCAACTGGTGCACACCTTCTCTTTTCTCAAGACTTGCTGAGACGAATTATAACATTTTGACCCGATGGCAATACACGCCATCTTTTCTACATATAGCCTTCCCGGACATCACCAAGCTCTGCTGAAGAGGATGCAGGGCCGTGGCCATGCACGCCCACATATGGTGGCAGTGTCCTATCATCTGCCCTCACTGGATTGGGATAATACAGGGTTTTCCTGTAATATGACCCTTGGGTAATGACCCTTGGGTTGTGTTGTTCCATTTCTCAGACGAGCCAGTAGGCCAATACAAAAAAATCTATCACACGACATTTACTGAACAATGTGAAAATGAATTCCAAAATACTGGAAACAATCTACTTTTCCCACAATCCGATAATGGCTTCACGTAGTGGATCACATCTACTACATGAAAGACCTTACATATGATTTCAAAAATCTTTCTCACATTTCTAAAAAAAAATTGGGCCTGTAGCTTTTTCGAAAAATGTCTACTGACTGAGAACACTTTAACATTTAACATACGCCATAAATTCTCCATCTTAAAAGATCACTAAAGAAATGTTTATTTAAAAAAAACATTCGGCCTCTGCGGCTGTTTTCTCGATTCCCCCCGCAAGGACCCAACACCTTCATGCGCGTAAGCTCACATGGTGTTGAGTCCTTGCGGGCAAGCTCCCGTCAGACAGGGGCAGCCATAGCCACCGACTGTATCACTCGGCCCCCGCCCCCAGCGCGCTGCGTCATTGGATGTGATTGACAGCAACGCCAGCCAATGGCTGCGCTGCTTTCAATCCATCCACTGCAGCCAGTCAACAGCCAGGCTCAATGGCGAAGGGGATGTCAGGGGCGAGCGCAAGACTTTCAAAGGGTCAGGTAAGTGTAACGGGGGGCTGGGGGGCCTGTATTGGCGAATGTTTTTTCACCTTAATGCATAGAATGCCTTAGGCCTCCTATCCTCTTCACTAGATGCCACTTTTTGTGGGGGCACCTGGTTTTGGTTTTGACTGCCTGGGCAATCTGATAGGAGGTTATCCTCTCCTCCCTTCCTGCAGTCTTCTGAAACACGTTGCAGGTCCAAGTAGACTGTGAGACCACTCACAATGTGCAGAACAGCTCGCACATGCGCAGTTGCCATCTGGGTTTGAAGCCCAAGCTGTCGTAGCTGGGAAGCCACAGTGGAAAGCCAGCAGCGGGAACAGAGCAGTGAGGGAAGGAATGGCTTGGGTGAGCACATTGCTGGATCCTGGAATAGGTGAGTGACTATTTTTTGAAAGTCTGCAGCTACAGTTTTTGTAGCTACTGTCTTTTACTAAACACAAAATGGTCTGGAGCTCCTCTTTAAGTAGGTTTATTATAGCTATGCCAAGTTGGAAATGTATTGAATTACTTTTGAACAGAAATGTAAGCAAGCTAAAGAATGCTTTCCCTTTAATTACAAATGCTAGATACAAACAACATACAAACCAAATAGTGAACGTTTTGGCTTCAGAAACATAGTTTTGCTGACAGTGTTCTATAGGATGTTCAGAAACAGGCAATTATATATACATTTTTTAAACTTGGCTGGAGCCCAACATTTTGAATAGAAAATATGTGAACTGACATAGAAGAGCTTCAGGTATAGGGTGGGGCCCTAATCTGTGATGCTATGTTGCACGCATTTTAGAATGGAAAATTGCTCTAAAATTGAATCCACACCTCTAAAAGTAAAACATATCTGTGTCTTAACATGTTATCCCAGAATGTAATTTCAGGCTCTCTATTCATCTTTTCTTCTTTGCAACGAAGTGACTACCACACACTTTAAATAAACGACACACCCAATTCAGGTTGGATCTCTGCTGCCTGATCTTAGTATTTCTGGTCTACAGTATATTGGAGCTAAATGGAACCATTCTATTTGCATCCTAGTGTGCATCTATTGTTACTGCAACCTTTGGGTTATATCATGTAACTAAATGTTTACTAAAACATGCAATATATTGTAGGTAATATCATATGAAAACTGACTTACCAAAGTCAGAAGTTCTCCATCTGCTTGAGAAAAACAAAATATATAATTAGAGTGATGCTACAGCAGTCAAAAAACACTATGTTGCATTTAAAGGGTATCTAAATCCCAAAACGTGCAAATCTTTAGATGTGGCGGCCTCATTAGTTTTCTGTTTTAATTTTTTTTTGTTCTTTATTTTCACCTGGTGATTCTGCCAGTAACATACTTTGTGTCTTAGCGTGGCACTGGCACCTCTATTTATGGAGGTGCAACAGGAACATCCTTAGACAACAGCATTTTCTGCAGAGGTTAGTATTAGAGTAACTAGTAGGTTTAAATGACCTTTACATAAGTGACTAATAAATTAAAGTGGAATTCCACTCAAATACTAATTTTAGCCTTAATCTACATCCGTCCAAATTCTAAGCCCAATTTATCTACCCTGTAAATAGAAAGCTACCTATACTCACTTATTCTGAATTCTCATGATTGGGTCACAGCGACAGCTTCAGTGTAGAGAAGGGACAGCCAACCACAGATGCCTCATAGTAAGTCTATGGGTGATGTCATTGCCCGGGCTCTGACGCCATTTTCAGGGATCTCTCATCTTAACCTCAAGTCAGCTGCTGGAAATATCATGTTTTTGGAATGGAAAACCCTCAGCATAAGGAAGTATAGACTGCTTTCCTTTACAGGGTAGTTAGAAGGCTTAAAATTGAGGTAGGAGTAGTCTTACATGATCCAATTGTTGGCAGGGGATTTTCTGTTAACAGAGTGTTGTCCTAAAATCTGACTAACTTTTGGCCAACTAATGTTGGATGGCACACTAGTAAATTTTCGACGGACAACGTTCTGTTGTCTGATTTTCGTATCGTCAGTAAAACAAATCTGTCACAAAAAAGTTGAAAGTACAAACACGCATGCTCGGAATCAATGCTCCCTAAACACTTTTTAGCAGAAGGGCCCCAAAGAGTGGTGCTCAAGAGCTGAAATTCCTCGTAGTACATCATTACGTTCGTGTTTGTTGGCCGACAATTATGTACCGTTAGTATTTAAGACAAGATCCTGGCACATGCCCTTTGGACAAAAATCTGATTCTCCGTTGGCGAACAATCATATTGTGTGTATGAGGCCTAAGGCTGCATTGACTTAGTATTTGACTCTACTTCCACTTGAATGCCTAACTCTATGTAACAGTTGTTTTTCCTTTTGGGATAAAGGTTAAATGGTATGTCTCTACACTCTAACTTCCACAGATTGGTCAATTAAAGGAAGTCGAAAATCAACAGAATTCATGACAGGATGAACAGGTAATGCAACTATGTTACAGGGGACTCACAAAAACAAAGACTACCTTGTTAGTGACACTGACAGTCTGCATCATATATTAACACCACTTTACGCATAATGGTACTATTTACATACCTTTATGTGGCGCTTGTTTGTAGTCGTAGAAAATACAAGTAGGTTTCTTTGGTAAAAGTAATAACATCACGATTTCATATATGGAGCTGTGGAACACTGAAACACATGACATAGATAAAATCAAGTACATTTCATACATTTTAAATGATGCTATGGGCTTTTTGGCTGGGCTCAACCTTTGTTCTCAGCTTAAAGGCTGATGCTACTGTATTTGGATCCAATTTTTTGAAAAGACTAATTTAAACATCATAGATGAGAGATAGAACAGCACCTGTGTTTTGTTAAACATGAAGCTATTTATAAGACAATTAGAGGTATTTCAGGGCAGTATTGTAGTAACCTATACTGAGTTCTTAAATGAAAATAACCATTCATACTGTTGCTATGTATGTACTATATCATATCTCCTGCTTAAAGTAGATCAAAACCCAATCACTAAAATCTCATAATATCTTTAACGTGCTTCAATCCTACTATATCTAAAGCCTTGATTTAAAAATGACCCTGTCCAACTGCCATGTATGTCCTTGTTCAGGCTTTTATGGGTTCTGCCTGACAACTGTTTCTCATTCGTGATTCTGTGTTGTCACCCTGTCACACATGCTTCTGGTGGACACTACAAGTGTCACCATTGTCACTATCAGAAAGCTTTTTCTTGGGCAATAATGTGCTGCTGATGCTGGAGCAAGTGCATGTAGTCAGGAAGTGTCTGAAAGAGACTGCAGGGAATCAGATGTACAGAGATAAAGAATAGTTCAAACAATGTATTTTAAAGACACATGCCAGATAGGATTTAGATTTATTTTAAGAGTTGTCATTACATTTATTTTTTCTATAATAACACACGTCATACTTTCCTGCTCTGTACAGTGGTTTTGCACAGAGCAGCCCAGATCCTCCTTCTCTTGGGTCCCTCTTCGTTACTCCTGTCAAGTGTCCCCATGGCAAGCAGTTTGCTATGGGGGCACCCGAGCTGAAGCTCAGTGTGTCCATTCAGACACGGAGCCCCGGTTCGGCCCCACCCCCTCTTTCTCCAGATTGGCTAACTGACTTTGATCAACAGCAGTAGAAGCCAATGGCGTCGCTGCTGTGTCTCAGCCAATCAAGAGGCAAAGTCCTTGATGGCCGAAGCACTTGTGGACATCGCTGGATAGAGATGGGGCTCAGATAAGCATTGGGGGGTGCTGGGGTGGCTGCTGCAAACAGAAGGCTTTTTATTTTAATGCATAGATGCATTAAGATAAAAAACCTTCTGCCTTTACAACCACTTTAAAGGGGTTGTAAGGGTAAATGTTTTTTCACCTTAATGCATCCTCAGCATTAAGGTGAAAAAACATCTGATGGTACCGCCCCCCCCCCCCAGCCCCCGTTTTACTTACCTGACCGTTCGAAATTGCCGAGCGTGTCCACCTCATCCTCTTTGGTTCCCAGCCTGGCCGTTGATTTGCTAGGCTGGGCGGATTGATAGCAGCGCAGCCATTGGCTGGCGCTGCTGTCAATCACAGCGGATGACGCGGCATGGGGGGCGGGGCCGAGTGATACAGTCGGCGTCTATGGCCGCCGCTGTATCACGGGAGCGCACTCGCAAAAGCTTTCCACCGTGCGAGCTTGCTCGCATTAAGGTGGAATGCTTTTGCGAGCAGGACCTGAGACAGCCGCCGAGGGACCCCAGAAGACAGGGTTAGAGGACACTCTGTGCGAAATGAGCTGCACAGTGGAGGTAAGTATAACATGTTTGTTATTTAAAAAAAAACATTTTTTTGACTTTAGTGTTCCTTTAAGCATAGTACACACTGAGCAAGAGATCCTGTACTAACAATCCGATGTTACTACAGTGGTCTCCACGTTGAGCTATTGTTTTTTGACAGGGGGACAGCCATTGGCTGAAAGTGCTGATCAGATGCCGATTGGCAGACCTTTTTTGGTCATGCCCTTCGACAGAAGCCAGACATTCGGCTCCATCGATTCTATATGGCGCAATTGGCTGAATATCCTGTTATGCTGGCAGTTGCCAGAATACCTGAAGAGCAGCTGCATTTGATTGGATGCTAGCACTGTTTAACCAAAATTTTTCCATCCAAATTCTTTGATTTTTTAACTAAAGGAAATTGGGCGGGAGGGGTTTGAGAGGGCCACTCAAAGAGCACATTTTGTCCGGTTCATCAAGAACCAATTGAAATTTGCATAGTGTAAAGCCAGCTTAAAGGGGTTGTAAAGGAAAAAAATATTTCCCTAAATGGCTTCCTTTACCTTAGTGCAGTCCTCCTTCACTTACCTCATCCTTCGATTTTACTTTTAAATGTCCTTATTTCTTCTGAGAAATCCTCACTTCCTGTTCTTCTGTCTGTAACTCAACACCGTAATGCGAGGCTTTCTCCCTGGTGTGAAGAAAGCCTATTGACGGGGCGAGCAGGAGTGTTAGGATGCCCACTAACACACAGCTCCTTTCTCTATCTGCAAAGTAGAGGGTGTCCTGACTTGCCTGTTCGCTCCCTCCCCCCTCAAGAGGCTTTCTCCACACCAGGGAGAAAGCCTCCATTACGGTGTTGAGTTACAATTTTCTTTTACAACCCCTTTAAGATTTACAGCAAGAAAAAAAAGCCTAAAATGACTTATACAGGCAATTGTAATAGTGAGGATGTTGTCAAATGTAATTTATTTACCTGGAATGTCTACTTTTGGGCCAGTTCACACAAGAACTTAGTGCTAGAAAGGCATGATCCATGCATGTTTCCCTCACCACATTCATGCAATCTGCTGTGGATGCCAATACATTGTTAACGGCACTCTAAACGCAGATCAAAAATGCAGTGCTTTTGCAGGCACCAGATCTAATATTACCGCAGTACCATGTGATTTGGTACATCACATTTTTTAAAGGTTGTGTATGCACTACTTTTTGTGGGGTCCGGTGTAATTTTCATCCCATTCAGATGAGCGGGCTGCCAAATCACCCTGTAACGGAATGCACAGGCATTGAACAGGCACGCGTATCACATTTCTGTGTGATTCTGGTGTTAACTGGCCCTTATGCAACAATAATATTTTTTTTCCCCGTAAACCATACATTTTAATAATATTACACAACACGGGTCTATTTATTTAAAAGTGCTTTATTAAAATATTCTCGAAATACAAAAATATTGCATAAAGGTTTGTTCATAAAAAAACAGGGACATATATTTTGTAATGACAATAAATTCTATGGACAGACTGAAAATACTTGCCAGTTATGCTTTTTTGGTAAGGAATTAATGATTTGCCATAAAGTGCAAGTGTTTTTTTTTTTAAATAACAGCATAAACTTTTAACTACAGAAAAAACAACAATAAAAGATAGTAGCACATGCACTTATAGGGCAAGTCACTCATAGCACAGATGAATGGTATTTTGACACTGTTGGACTTAGATTAAACCAGCTTTTCTGTGAATTATGTGAGGTCCAGCTCAGCAACAACTTGAATCCCCAGAATTCACAGGTCCAAACCCCACCTACATATAAAACGTTATGGACTTGTTCATGGGAAACAAATACGGCACACGCAAATTATGTGCACTGAGCTTATCAAATGTTTTTTTTTTCATATAGTAGTTATGCTGACTTTCCTTTTGAGGCTGGGTTCACACCTCCGACAGACGTGGCATGCAGCAGGGGTCCGGTACGCCACTGTTCTTTGTTTCAGGGACAAATCAGGGCCGAAGTTTGCCTGAATTCGGCCTTGAAACGGAGCCAAAGACACACAGCGTTCCTGTAGCCACAACGGACATATGTGAAACGGCTGTCATGTGAATTGGATGCGGGAAAAACCTCATCCAATTCGCATAGGTTTGAACCCAGCCTTAATGTATTCTTTCAGATACACTAGTATACTAAATTAAAGTATGTTAGTAGGCAGTATACAATATTTGCTGGCATTTGCTAGTTTATCTTACCTCACTGTTCTGTTTAGACAATTACACAATCAAATATAACAATTGCATATTGTTAATAATTCAGAAACTGTGCATTAAAGTGACTCTATTACAAAAATTACATTTTTCATTCAGATATACCTCTAATGAAGGAAAGTAAATACTTGCTTCTCCTGCTGTCCTTGTTGCAGTACAGCAATGTGATTAGAATTATCCTCCTAAGTCTTTGCAGTAAGTGACATGTAAAGCTGGATATACACATATCAAAATATGTCTGGTTCAGGAGAAACTTGACAAATTTTGAACTATGTTTAGCCCTGTCTGTTTAACAGAAACTGATCGTTGGACCTGCTTCTGTCAAATGGTCCTGCTGGAAAACCAGCATTTGATCGGCCACTGGAGCAAATAATTTGTATATTCTGACATAGGAGGCATCACCGCTGTCAGAATACAGTAGCACTACTAGAGTAGTACAGGAGGAACCACAGAGCACTGCGAGGAACACAAGAAACTGACACTTCTAAAAGTGTTGGTTTCTGCAGAGTTTGGTGTGACTTCTCTTCTTCACATCAGTGTTTGGTGGTGGGGCAGCGGATAAGATAAGTATTTAGTACCTTTTGGGTACATCCATGTTTTAGACATTAATTTTTGGGATAGAGTAGTTTTAAAATACATCTGTTGTGGGAGAAAAATGGAGGCTGTCTGCTGTCTTTTGAAAATACTGGCGGCATGGCTGAAAGTTAGAGAAAACGCTTTACCTGTCAGAGGAGTGGAGGCTGTTCCTTGAACAAAGAGTGTGTTCATTTTGTAGAGGTAATTTTAGTAAATAAGGTTATCACATGGCATACCCATTCATGATTTGGTAGTCAAAGTTAACATAGATTCACCTGATTTACTAATGTTCACTTTGCAAAGTGAACATACGCTTAGGTAAGTGAACAGCTCCTACTCCTTTAATGAATCAATGCCACTGACTGAGCTGATCCCCTGGCTGTCGATTTGACAACCAGGCATCTAGCATTGTCACCTACCTATTTCTCTGACAGGTTCCCTTTAAAAGCAACAGCAAAGTAAAACATTCCATCAAAATGTACAATAATTATTTTGTTAAATTAACAAAATCAAAGTTCTCTTTCAAGTCTGTAATCAACAAAAATATCCCTGGTCTGACAAACTCTTGAGTAATGAATCCTTTCTGTCTAAACTGTAAACAGAGAAATAAAACGTTTATTTCAATTTAAAAAACATACTTCAAAAGCTATAACATCACATATGACAAGCCAATTTGATGTGTCAAGTTCTCTTTTAACAGTAATTATTCAGAGCTTTGAGACAACCAACTAATTAAATTAATGAATTTGTGAATACAGAGGCATACATATTTTGAAAGTAAAATATACTTGAATTAAAACAATTGTTAAGGTGTGAATCCATTGTAGTTCTTCACACAAACATGTTCAAACAGCATTAAAAAAATGTTTAAAAGAAGATTTGGTGGTCTATCGTGTTTTACATATCAAACACGCTGTTGCAATAAGCCTCTAGAAAGTTATAAGTTGGTGGCATATACACTACGAGAAGTCAGCCTATGAAAAGATGCAATTTATGTTCTTTAAAAAAAAAAAGTGTTTTTGAAGAATTAGTCTACTCTATTGTTCTTCCATGCTTTAGAAGCCTTTCATGTTCTATATAAGTCAGTTATCATAATTGTGGTGTAGAGAACTCTACTTTGCCACTCTACTCTTTAGTAAAAATAGTTAAAACTTGACTTTCCTTATATTTACAAAATAATTATTTGTCAAACAGCTTGCCATCTACAATGCCTGTATACCCAAGATGAATATGTATTATTATTACAAGTGTTTATATAGCGGCAAGAATTTAAGAAGCACTTTACTTATTGTACATTCACATCAGGTCTTGTTCTCAAGGAGCTTACAATCTAAGGTCCTTACCTCACATACATTCATACACATACTAGGTACAATTTAGACAGAAGCCAATTAACCTACCAGCATGTCTTTGGCGTTCAGGGCAACTTCACTGATACATCACCAAACATTGGTAGTATTGTGTTGAGAGAGTTGCACTCTCTTTTTATACTTAGCACCAGCCAGTCATGTCCCGAAAGAGCCTGTGAACTCTCTAGCTTCCCATCCTGACTTACTCCCCACTTCGATTGGTCGGTGGCAGTGGCTCCACAGACAGTGTCTTGGTTGTTAGGTAGCGGATGACTTGAGACACCCTGCCTCCTTATGCCTTGCCCCGTCTTTCTGTTTCTGACCATCTGTTGGATACCAATTCTGTCTCTACCAGGCCTGACCCTTGCTTGCTTATACGTACTCTCTCTGAATGCTGCCAGCCCTGATCCTTGCTTTGGAATTGGACTCTTTCTTTGAATGCTGCCCTGCCTGTCCCTTTTCTTGGATTTGGACTACTCGTTTTCAACACCACCTGCCCTGAACCTTGCATCAGATTATGGAGTACACGCTCAGTATGTTAATGGCCCAGACTTCCTACCCAGACATAGATTTCCTATCTTCTCTGGATCATCTGACACACTTGAAGTCTCCCTATGAGATTCTTGGCAGGCAGTCCAGTTGTTCAAATATAATGCCCAAGTCCTAGGAACATCTAAGTACTAGTAGGCACACTAGCCTTAAGGGAAAGGTGTCTGCTAAGCGGGGAAGCCATAACATCACCACATCATTTTTACAGACCGACATAAAACAGTTATTTTTCAGTACATTTTAAAACCAATATCTTTAGTATTTTAGATAGTAGGATAACATTTTCTTACTTGCATAAACCCCAGTACCCAACCAAGGAAAAATTTGAAAACACTAACCTTAGTAGGTTTGGAACTTCAGCTAGCTAATTAGATTTTGATGAAGCCTAGTAAAGGGAATACTGCTTATAAAACACCAAGCTGCGACACCTGAAGAATATAATGTGTGGAAGGTCTCTAAACCATTGAGTACTAGTATGAACCATTGGCCCTGTGCTAGTTGGGGAAGGAGCAGGAAAAAAGCAGAGCCTCTGCATAAACTAACTAGGAATCCCTCTAGATTTAGATTAATTGCAGTTCTCAGAATGCTTTCAGTTCAAGTATTTATAGTCAGTAGCCTGATGAGCCTGAAGCAACTGGGGTTTACCTAAATAACCGGCAAGAGCAAAATGTGTTTTATTTATTCCCAAAACAGAAAAAACACCATGGGCCAGATTCACAGAGCCCTTACGCCTGTCTAACTGGTGTTAGCCTGGAGTAATTTCAAATTATGCACGTTTTTTAGCTAGTCGAAAACCTCAAACCATGAATAGACGGCTGCGGGCTTCAATTCGACTGGATTACGTGTTCGTACGCCTTCGGATCTACGCTGCAATAAAATTGCGGCCACTGGGTGGACTTCCCGTCGTTTTCCGCGTCGGGGTATGCAAATGAGCTTTTGCCGGCGATCCCCGAAATTACGATCTTCAATCGCAATCTCTTAAGGCACCTTTAGTCATCTTTTTTTTGCGTAACACTATACCAGCCTTTTGCTGCTCTAATATTAGACAGCCCATGTTAAGTATGGCCGTTGTTCCCGCATCGAATTTCTACGTTTTCCGACGTCTTTTATTATTTTTTACGTAAGTCGTCCGGGAATAGGAATGTTCATAAACGACGGTACTCAAACAACGAATGACGTAACGACGCAAGCACGGCGGGAAATTTCTGAACGGAGCATGCGCAGTTCGATCGCCGCGGGGACGCGCTTAATTTAAATGCTTCACGCCCCCTAATCGCGTATTTCGATTACGCGGCGAGAAATAGAATACCCCGCCGTAGCGTACGGGCAAAAATCTACCAGAATTCGGTGTAGAGCCTGGTAAAATACGGCAGCGTAGAGTATTTCGATTACGCAGCGCAATATTAAGTGTATGTGAATCTGGCCCAATAAGTTTACAATACTACATATGATTAAACCCCACAGTAATCTATCAACAAAAAAATAATTTTGCCTTGGCTCTGTACATTATTTATAAGGGACAACGTTGTATTTCTTTATACCACTGATTGCAACCAAGTGTGCTAGTACTCATTAATGTGTATGTCCAGTCAAAATGGATTTTGGTTTAGTTTAGTATAGAATTTGGAAAGGATTGTGGAAGGACTGTGGGTCTCCACAATGTTGGTTTTTGCTTCTTCATGGGAACATTGATGTGCTGGTCATTTTTCATTCACTCCTAAACCTATCGTGGTACCACTGCTGGCTGAGCACTCTGATTGTTTTTGAAATTAGAGGTATGTGTGTTTGGCCAAAATAGCTATTTTTTTATGTCTTTGTCCCTGTTGCAAAAATTCTCTCAATTCCTGTCTAGTAAATTAATTGTCACCTTGACTGTAAAAGAGGGTATATGTATCTAACAAATCACCATATAACAGTAAAATGAACAAGGGTTTTTATCCTTCGTTACTCTATCCAAAACTAAAGAAAAAAAATAGTTTTTGCTGAAATTACACTTAAGTATTTAAATACGTATTTTCTCATTAGCATATTGATAAAAAATGTTATAGGAAAGTCTAAAATATTTTTACTCATGAAATTATGATGTAATTTTTTTTAGAAAAAATACTTATGAAAAGACTGATAGATTAGTGTGTTATAGTGATGTCAATACATATCATATTTACATTTGTATTGACTTATGCAAATTAATCCACTTCTCAAGAATCTAAAGTGATTAGGATTGTATACCAAATGTTTTGGAGTTGAGTGATAAACATTTAGAGCAAAACTAAAGGAATTATTTTTCAAGTTTCTTCATTTTAATTCCTATATATATATATTTAGACTACTTAAGAATAAATTATTGTTTTTTTTTATTTTTTTATTTCTAAGTCTATAAACCAAATATTGTTAATAGTTATCTGTTATTTTGTAAACCATACCACAAATGTAACCAAGATTATTTTTTTCTAGTAAATGGCACACATGTATGACATTTTTATATTTACAGCACAGCACAAATGTACATATTTTACATTATATAATTTTGTACCACATACTTGCAGTACAGTACATACAGTATCAAATATAAAGTAACCTTGCATAAAAATGAATGTGTGGGGGGAAAGAAAAAAATCTGAACTTCTATGCAATACATGCAAATGATGTTTGTCCTTTCAAAGGGGCTACAAGTACAGAAAATTGCAAGCAGTAATCCCTACAATATGGTCAGCCTTGCCCTGTTCTCGTCTCCTGGACTACAAAACATTTCCCCCTCCTCATCTCCATGAAATGTGGGAATATTCTGTAGTCCAGGAGACAGGGTAAAGCTGACACTCAGTTTGGAATTTTGGTGCATAAAAAGTTTGGTGCCCTTTAATTTCTGGCAGATGAACAGGTATTTTTCTGTACTTGCAGAGTTCTTGTAGGCTGTAATGTAGATATCTTTTATTTTTGTTTAGTACTCATGGAAAATTACTATACATTTATGCACCTGTTATTTGACATGGTATGCATGAAGACACCAAGTGATTGTAAAAAATATTCCTATAGGTAGGATATCAGTGCTGAAACTGATATGGCATTTTTTATTTCTATTTGTAATTCATTTTCCTGCAGATATAGGGACTGGGTGAAAGGTATGTGTTTTAAAGAGCAACTTCACTTTCATTGAACTTTTGATATATTTAATTGTTACATGAGCCATTTATAATTTATAATTTCTCTAATACTGGAAAAACAATACTATCTAGCTTCATTGTAACCATGCCAAAAATTAAAACAGCCCAAGCAACGTAATTTTCTCCTTATGCGATTAACTGACTGATGCCTTTAGCATGAAAACTGTCCTAGTCAGTGCTTTGAAAGTAGGAAGTGACAGGATTGTATGTATCACTTTATACTGACTAGGAGAAGATGGGTTATTTTTCAAAGTAGAGAAAAAATGGAGTACACTTTAAGAATACCATTTAGTCTACACACCATGTATTTTTTTTGACCAGTTGTACATTTGTACTGACAAGCCAAGAATTTTCCCAGCTTTTGGAAAAAAACTCTATGAATACACAAAGCTAAGTGACTACTCTGTCTTTTTACATGTAGTATTACTATTATTAGCAAAGACCACAAACAGTCGTAAGCTTTTTTGACCATTCCAATGTATAACAGACATCTAAAACTCAAATGAAACAAAGTACAATCATTTCAAGCTCTTTTGAGAGCTACACGTACCAAATTGGAGAAAAACACTTATAGCACTTCAGTACTTTATATTTATATTTACATTTTATATTTAAAACATTTCTTAAAGCATCAAGCTACAAAAATAACATAGGTAGTGGAGCCTTTCTTAACCGAAGAATTTCTGGGGTTGTGTTACATTTTAATTCATAAACCACCGCGGGCTGCAATAAAGAAGCCTGATGCAGAATGATTAAAGTTTATTTCTAATCTGTGGTTGATGTTTAGAGAAATCATCTACATTGTATTTGAAGTACACAAATTTTTATTTTTTAGTGTACTGGACAGTGCTGTATGTCCTAACAGAGCTGCGGGTTAAGCTAGGAGATGTGGAACCTACTGATTGCATCATCAAAGGTTCTGGACTCAACATATGGGTTGTTGTAGCTGGGCCAGACCGTACGGTTTTCTCTGTCACATATATATTTTGAGAGCTACCCATGTCAGGGCGATAGCTTAAACCTCCTTGTACATTGGAGATTGGCTGCATTAACCTCTCAGTGGAGATTGGCTGCATTAACCTCTCAGTGGAGACTGGTTGCATTACTGTCTCAGTGGTAAATGGCTGTATTACTCTCTCGGTGACTACAACATTCTGGGTTTCACTTATGTCTGGATAGTTGAACGTGTTGGAATGTCTTGAGGTATTAGGAGCTACAACACGTTCCCTTACAACAACATTGGATGCATCAGGTAGACTTTGCAAATTCGGTAATTCTATAAATTCATGGACACCAGATGCTGGCCGAAGGACCCTCTCTGTTACAATGACATTGGAACTATTAGGTACATTGGTAAATACCCCATGTGGCGTAGAAGTAGAGCCTACCACCCTTTCTGTAACCAGAATGCTAGAAGGCATACTTGGCTCCACAGTACGTACAACTGGTCTCATGGGGTTCTCAGTGGTGGTGTAGGTTTCAGTTACAACTACATTACCTGGAATGCCTTGTACAGGCATAGCTGGTTTGAAGCTAGTAGATGGAAATGAGCTTTCAGTGACAAAGGCAGAACTGTTAGCTGATACAGAGCGGTTACCAGGAACATTCAAGCTAGGCTCATTGTAGATAACATTTGTGTCAGTTTCTACAATTGGAACATTGGGAAATGGCCGTGACTGATGACCCCCAGGTATATCAATCTCTGAACCAATACATATTTCTGCTAATGTTTTAAATTTTGGTCCCAATGTATCCAAAAAGTCCTCATCAAAGTCATCTGCAATAAAACTGCAGCACCCCACAGATCCAGCTGGGCTTCCAACTCCTTCATTGTCGTAGATCAGAAGACAATCATTTGATGGGCGGCCCTCATCCTCATTGGCAAACGCTTCTGCTTTCTAAAATAATGATATTTATACAATTTTCTAATGAATATCAGCAATCACATTATTGTTCACTATGACTTATTCAATAAAATAAAAACATGTATTTTAAATGATTCAATTATTTCCTTCCAGGCTTGGTGTGTAGATGGAAGGTCTATCCACTAGGATTCTAATGTTTAATATGGCTTAATTTTTTTATATAACAATTTTAATTTTATTGATTTCCTCTTACTACTTATAAATAGAATGAACCAACAAATTTAGATTCAGATTTGGATTTAGATTTAGGGCAAACCTCTAACTACAGCCTATCGCCGCGTACACACGGTCGGAATTGCCGACAATAAAAGTTCAATGTGAGCTTTTGGTCAGAAATTCCGACCGTGTGTAGGCCCCATCAGACATTTTCTGTCGGAAAATTTGAGAGCTGATCATCTGTATGCAATTCCGATGCGAAAAAATCCTACGCATGCTCGGAATCATTGAACTTACATTTTCTCGGCTCGTCATAGTGTTGCATGTCACCCTATTCTTGACGGTCGGAATTTACGACAACATTTGTGTGAACGTGTGTATGCAACACAAGTTTGAGCCAACATCCCGTCGGAAAAAAATCCACGGTTTTCTTGTTGGAAATTCCGCTCGTGTGTACGCGGCATAATTCTGCTCTGATCCTGGGTGAACAATACCAAGTGAAATTTAAAATAGACAATTGACTTCCCCTCCCCTAGCTTGACTGCACAGACCTACCGAAATCTAAAGTTGCCCATAGACATGGCAGTCATTAACCAACAAAAAGAACGAAGTTCATCTAATTTTGTAGGTACCTGAAGATCCAAAGGCAATGGAATTTATATATTATAATAGAATTAATATATCCCATGGGTAAAGTCAGACAGCCAGTAAAGATATTATGGGAATAAATATAGGTCAACAATATTAAAAAAATCTAATTGTTATTGGCCTAACTCCATCTTTTCCCACTACAAAGCAAAAAATATATACTTATACTTCAAAGAGACCTGAATGGGCAAAGCAACATGTAATTTTAAAAGAACAACCCCTACTGACCTGCCTCCCTGTGCTCCCCTGCTGTTATGTCCCCCTGAAGGGCCTGGGAGTCCAACACCTGTGTTAGCTCCATGTTGGATAGTATATGAACATACACAAGGTAAATGTCTTTCTACCCTCACTCACATGGTAGTGTTTGGGCCTGGCAACTAGCCACTCAGACCTAAGCTCTTCTATTTGGGTAGAATCTTTTCCATGCAAGGAAGCACCGAGGGAGCACAGAGAAGGTATCAGCAGGTGGGTGATTTATTGTTCTAAGGGAACTATTCAAGGCAAAGTGATAGATTTTCTTTAGTTGTTTAGGAAAGTAACACTAAAGCCGTTTAAACACTCCTTTAATGAAAATATATACAGTATGTACACTAGTAGCCAGATTAGGCAAACTAATGCTATCTGTTTGCCATTGTATGCAAAGCTTGTTAGACAATTATCATAGCAGATCAAACGTGCAGCGAGCCCAAAATACTAACCAACCATACTGTTTATCTTTCTTTAATGTTAAATTAAACATGTTTATATAGAAGCAGAACAATATAGATCTATTACTTACATCAGCGAAGTAGTTTTCCACATAAGCCATATTCAAGGTGCCACCCTCTCTGTATGATGGTGGCAGAGTTCCAACTAGTGAGCCATTAAATTCTCTCTCCATGGTATATCTTCCTCCCCCATCTCCAAAGGTTTCAAAGCCAGTAGTGGAAGTACCTCTTCCAGCACCACTTATACCCATTCCACTGACTCCACCAATTCCACCAATTCCACTGATTCCACCAAGTCCACCACTTGCTGATCGGACCGCCATTGCTTCTTCTTTTAGTCGATCTCCATAATTGCCTTGCTGAATCTCTGCAAAACAACCAACAGATATATATATGTAAAGCTTCCACTAGTAATGCAAATAACACCAAAAGCCAACATCCCAATAATCTCTCACAAATTCTCAATCTCAATGCCACAATCTAAAGGTGGTATTTATCCAAAGATATACAGTTTCATGTTCATGAAACATTATGAGTCACTGATTTAAATTTCTGAAAATTGTAGCGAAAGTATTCATTAGGAATACATTTCTTGAAATTGAGTATAGAACTATCATGTTACACATGCATTGTCTGTTTGCATTTAATAATGTTTTACCTACTTCACTCTATAGTTAGGGGATGCTTTCTGTAGTTAGCCCCACCCTTCTTGTTCATGCTTTACTGTATTCTGCTGTAGCTAGACAAACTATGATTTTTTTGACCTATCAAATGTTCATCTGCTGTGATTTGCACAAGTTTTGGATTAAGACTTTCTACGATCTGCAATATGTCATTTGGATTGAGTCACTGTCAGCTTCTGAGACTGTAAGTTAAGCTATCTGGCCACAACTGGATCATTTATAGAGATCACACTTTCAGTGTTTAGATTGCGTAAACAGAACAAGAACTATCTGATATTTTTCTGTACCTTCCAAGGCCTTTAAAAAATAATGTAGTAGACTTACCTGAACCTGCGCAGGGTGAAGTTATAAGCATACTTGTCATATCCTGTATAACAAAAAGAAACTGCTTTGAAGCTGGTATTTTTTCAGTTCAAGGTCTCAGATACTCAATAATTGTATATATTTTTTTGTTTTGCTGTGATGTTTTTTTTTCTTTTTTTCTGACCATGTAAAGGCCTCTGTCAACTGGCTTTTGTTTACATCAGAACTTGCTTCTCTCCCCATACGTGCCAATATAAATATAAAACAAGGCCAAATGCAGGTCCAAAGGAGGTCAACTGTAGGCCCAATGCACCTGTCAAGAGACTGTGCATGATCTCAAAAGTGCCTACATGGAAGCAAACTGCATTTGCCCATCAACAAAAGAACAAAAGCCCTAAAACTAATTTCTCACCCACAACACGTGCTGGTAGGCTAAATTACCCTATACGTTTTTTTATATATGATGGGAACGCTAGCAGTGACCGTAATAAGGAGTTTGACTCCCAGCATTAGCTTTAGGGTTTCCACCTTTTCTTCAAGCCAAGCCCGAACACTTGCGGCACAGGGCAATTTTTTTTGTTGCAGTAAACACTATAGGATTATAAAAGACCTGGGACACATTTGGGTGCCCCAAGGAAAGTAGTAATGTAGCACACAGAGTGTGCCAGTGGGTGTGCCCAAATTGCTCTTGCTGACTTCACCCCACCCTTCAGTGATGCCAAACCTGCCCACAAACAGCCGCCCACAGCCGCAACATATTTGTGTATTACTATCTTGGTTACTTGGGGAGCCACAGCCTGGTCTGAATAATGTGTCTAGGTTACAGGTGAATTAAAACCCGGACTCATGATCCAAAACCCGAACTGTCCAGGTGAATCCTGGACAGGTAGCAACCCTAATTAGCTTTCTCTTGTATATGTTTTTTGTTACCAATGCAGCATGAGCACTGTAAAAAGCCAAGCAGAACAAGGCTTATTCCTTTTGCACTATTGGCTGGTTGATTGACCATGTAAGTACACAACTGTGATAGCTGTGCCACTTTCTTATTAAATTGTTTATACTGTATGCCCTGCCTTTACCCACTTGTGTTAGTTACGCTATTAAATGTGGCAAACGCAGGCAGGTAAAGAGACCATGAAAGATAAAAAAAAAAGCATTACAAACACTAATGTTGGAAAGTTATATTATCAGAAATCAGTTATGACCTAATTTATTAAAGTGGACCCTGGCTAGAGAAGATACTCAGTTGAAAATCATGTATGTATATGTACTGTTTTATTTGCCAATAGATTTGTAATTATGTACAGCCAGTCGAGTATAACAAACCTCTGTTACACTGCACGGCCAGCCAGGTGACACAGTTATTTCTTGGGTCAGTAATTCAGCTGCCTATGTCCTCTCCACATCTACCTGCCCACTGGACAATTACCCATAATTTTGATTTCTCTCCAATGAGCAGGAAGCTGTTCTTTAAAACATGAATGCTAAACCAGAAAGCAGCAATACTATGCCGTGTACACACGGTTGGAATTTCCGTCAAAAGTTTGATGTGAGCTTTTGGTCTGAAATTCCGACCGTGTGTAGGCCCCATCGGACATTTTCTGTCAGAATGTCCGTCAGCAAAAATTGGAGAGCTGGTTCTCTCTCATTCTCCAGACTGATCATCTTTATTCTTCTCGCTGCTAAATATCAATAGTAGGAGCATGGAAGAAACCTTCAGTCTCATTAAGAGTTAAAATGTAACTCTGCTAATCCCTACACTGGCTCCCGATCGCCCAGTGAATTAAATTCAAAATACTAATCACAACATGTACAAAGCCATTCACATCTCTTCCCTGAGCTACATAACCAATTTTGTCTCTGAATATCACCCAAACCATCTTCTCTCTTTGGCTAGACTTTAAAAAAATGCCTTCACTCTAGTTTTTCCTAAGCACTACTAACAGCTCCTCTAGATGAGAAAATGAAGACTGTATTGAGAGAAATATGAAGACTACCATTGTTGACATTTTATTCCAAATAATGCTAGTTTGCATGACTGTTCTGATTCAGTGGCTTTAATACTTTCTTTTAATACGTTCTGAAGCAAATACGAATATCAGCAGTAATGTTACCTTTCTGTATGCTTTCTCCAGATCAAGGACTTAAAGGGGTTGTAAAGGATTTTTTTTCCCCCTAAATAGCTTCCTTTACCTTAGCGCAGTCCTCTTTCACTTACCTCATCCTTCGATTTTGCTTTTAAATGTCCTTATTTCTTCTGAGAAATTCTTACTTCCTGCTCTTCTGTCTGTAACTACACACCCTGTAATGGGAGGCTTTCTCCCTGGCGTGGGGAAAGCCTCTTGAGGGGGGAAGGGGCGAGCAGGAGTGTCAGGACGCCCACTAACACACAGCTACTTTCTCTGTCTGCAAAGTAGAAAGTGTCCTGACCCTCCTGCTTATCCCCTCCCCCTCAAGAGGCTTTCTCCACACCAGGGAGAAAGCCTCCCATTACTGTGTGGAGTTACAGACAGAAGAACAGGAAGTGAGAATTTCTCAGAAGAAATAAGGACATTTAAAAGCAAAAGTACCAAAGCCAGAGGTAGCTAGCTAGACAACTAGCATTTTCAGAATTTGCAGGTTTCACTACCCAAAGAGTCATTAACAGCTCCAGAATCTGCACATTTATAAACCAAGTAAGCAATAAATGTGTCCATATTTCTGTCCTCACAGATTAACATTGAGGATAACAAAAATAATTACTTACCACGTCTTCAGGTTTTGCACCCTCGGTTCCCCACTGATGACAAGCACCTTCATATCCAGAAGCAACTGGAACAAATTGTGTAGCACCTCCAGCTCCAGCTCCACATAGACACAGTAGTAGCAAGAGAAGAGCCACTGGTAGAGAAGAGGAAAATAGGAAATCTGCTGTAAGTATTATATTTGTGCGCAACACATCTGTATTTGTGCATCTTAAAGCTCACACTGGACTTTTTCTTCTAAATAAAAAGGCTCTCTAGAAGTATGTAGAATCAAATAAATCATCTCTCAATGCAATACACACCACACCTATCTGCCACTGTCCCTTGCAGTATTTTTATGGGTCTACAAAGCCCTGCAACTAACAAAGTTGCTGCGAATTATAGACTCACTCCTTAAGATGGCATCACCACTGTACCCTGCACTAAAAAGGGGCTTTAATATATAGCGCATATATATAATATTCAACTGAACTTTTTTTTCTTTGCAATGAAACTTTATACATATACTGTAACATTAAGTGTGGCAAGTTGTCAGTTAAAAAGAAAACCATGAAGAACTTTAGGGCACAGTTTGAAAGCAAGATACATTTTTGTTACCTTTTTGATCAGCTAATGTCAACCTCAACTATCATTAATTTAATCCAGGGTATTTCTGATCATACATCTGACCTAATTTGCAATATATGTTAAGTTCGATTTTGACCCTTTTTCAGATGGTTATTCTAAATCATTATAAAGTCTGGTGAGATATCTTTATAGTGCAACTGGTGGCAGTACTTCAGGCAGCAAGGATAACCAACCCCTGACTTAAGAGCCAATATTAAAATAAAGCAGAGAATGGGGATGTTGCAGCCTGTGAGCATTACTTTTATACTCTTGCCTGTATAAAGTAGATATTTTCACATGCCAACTATTCAGGCCTGTGTTAGACTAGTGTTTTAGATTGAAAAGGTGGAACCATGTGATTGAGGACAAGGGGCTGCTTGAGGCCAATTGACCTAAAAAATCACAGGTCAAAAGATATTGATTGGGACTTTCGAGGCACTGATAGGAGAACATACTGTAAATGTAAAAATAAATAAAAAATACATAAATGTAAAAATGTTAGGGACAAGCCCCACAGATCAGAACAATTCAAGTATTGTAAAAAAAACAAGACCATATAAGTCTAATGGGTGAAGCCAGTCAGCAACTGAGGTGACAGATTGCCTCACTGCATGAGAATCGTATTCAGGGAGAACATCATATGATGCCTTCCCAGGACAATGGTGCTCCCACCTGGCCATCATTGTACTATAGGCACGGTGGGAAGGTGTTAAATCCTCATCAATTGAGTTAAAAAAGAGTTAAGTCAACGACTACAATAAAGGGTTCAATTGTGTCCATGCTCCTGCTGCTTCCCAATTGACACCAATGAGACTGCCTGCACGAGGATGCATGGAACACCCGTGCATCGTTGTGCGAGTAAACTCTGCCCTCGATCGGCATATGCTTTAGGTGAATATGCTTTAGTACGTCCCCTGTGAGGGAGGCCTTAATGTTGTCAGCCTTCAACAGGTTAGCATTAGGCATAACAATGAATCCTACATGTGATTTTTTACAACTAAAGTCCACGGTGGTAATAAATATAGCATTTTATTTAAGTATTTTAACTTCACCCTAGGAATAACATAACACTTACCTATGGTTTCCTTCTTATGCTGCAATAATACAAGCCCAACAGCCACTATCTTCATTGTGTATGTCACATGGAGATAGATGTCTGTCTCTTCCTGGTTCTTGCAGCTGCCCCCCCAATGACATGACGCTAGTTCTCTGCATGTATGCGAGAACTGGCCTCTGATTACATGAATGCAAAGTAATGCCTCCTGGGTTATCTTAGGAGGCAAAATAATGAACTGCCAGTCTCACCTAAGCAAGACTGGTGACAGTGGGCAGGACCAGATGACAACAAACAAAAGAGAATAAAAAAAGATGGAAAAGTCAGATTTGTTTAAAAAATAGATAGGGATAAAATTGCAGCAAACCTAAATTTTTGAACGATGGTCTGCTTTACATTGCAAGTTTAAAGCTGAGCTGTAGGCAAACACATACATTAAATACATGAGAACTGTTTTACCTAACACAGAATTTATATTTATGTTTATCGAATGTAGACATTTACATAGCCCTGTTAAGAAAGGATGGCCAATTTTTCTCTGCTGCAGCTGATTGCTAACCATGCGCTTAAAGTGTGAAGCCGCATACACACGATCGTGGAAAAAGATGCTCGAGCAAAGCGTGGTGACGTACAACACAGACGACGGCACTATAAAGGGGAATCACCCATTACCATATGGACACCAGTCATCTCTTTGACTGTCGGAGGCCCGGGCGCGACATTGTGACGTCACGTCCAGGTACCCGGAAGTAAACAAAGACGCAATCGCGGCTGTCGGCATGAGATCGGTGAATTTTTTTCACAATCTCATGCTTTCAAGCCTAGAGGAGAGATGTGGGGTCTTATTGACCTCACATCTCTCCATAAAGAGGACCTGTCACAGTGATTCATATTACAAGGGATGTTTACATTCCTTGTAATAGGAATACAATTGGTCAAAGAAAAAAGTAAAAAATGGTGTAAAAATTAAGTAAAAATATTTTTTTTAAAACGCCCCTGTCCCCGGTAGCTCGCGCTCAGAAGCGAACACGCATGTAAGTCCCGCCCACATATGTAAATGCTATTCAAACCCCACATGTGAGGTATTGCCGCGTGTGTTGGAGTGTGTGCAACAATTCTAACACTAGACCTAACCTGTAAAAAGAAGTTAAAGGGGTGTTCCAGCCAAAAATGGTGTTTATTAAAAGTCAGCAGCTACAAAAAGTGTAGCTGCTGGCTTTTAATAAACACTCACTTACCTGCTCCTGCGTTCCAGCGACGCGCCGACCGGGGCTCCGCTCCTCTCCCCCCCTCCCCGGTCGGCGTCTCCATCCTGTCTGTGGGCACCCAGCCGTGACAGCCTTCGGCTTCACGGCCGGGCACCCACTGCGCATGCGCGAGCCGTACTGCGCATGCGTGCGCGGCGCGGCTCGCCGCTGATTGGAGAGGCGATCGCATGGGACCTGTCAGTGTCCCATGTGATCGCCTACAGAGAGGGGGCTGGTGTAGGCGATTAAGCTTAATCGCCTATCCAGCCCCTCGGCGGAAGCAGGAAGTGGGACAGGAAGTCCCACTCCTACTGAAGCCCCCACTCCCCCCCCAAAAAAATGACATGCCAAATGTGGCATGTATGGGGGTGAGGAGTGGATTAAGAAGGGGTCATATTTTTGGGTGGAACACCCCTTTAAAGTGTCGCCTATGGATATTTTCAAGTACCAAAGTTTGGCGCCATTCCATGAGTGTGACATGTTAGGTATCTATTTACTCGGCGTAACATCATCTTTCACATTATACTAAAAAGTTGGGCTAAATTTATGGTTTTGTTATTTTTTAATTCATGAAACCGTTTTTTTCCCCCCAAAAAAGGCATTCGAAAAAATATTGCGCAAATACTGTGTGAGAAAAAAAGTGTCAGTGACCGCCATTTTATTCCCTAGTGTGTCTGCTAAAAAAAAAATATAATTTTTGGGGGTTCTGATTAATTTTCTAGCATTTATTTTTTATTTTTACATGAAGGAGAGAAGTATAGGCAGCGCTGTATCCTGGCCTAGGCCAACAAGGCCCAGGCCTAGGGCAGCACTTTGCAGGGGGGCAGCACGGAAAGTGTCCCCGCCGACTTGTGCTACACTGTTAGTTTAGTGCCAGTCTTATGGGCCCGTAGGGCCGACATCAGGGGGGTACAGGCATTTTTTTGCATTACACATGCAAGGGACCCAATGCTCCCCAGGGCCCCTTACAGGCCTGACCGGCCCCCCTCCCGGGTTTTTTTTTTTTGCATTACACATGTAATGCTCCCAGGGCCCCCTCCCCCGCTTATTATCTTGCGTTTGGAGAGGCACTGCCCCTGTCAGTTTATTTTTTACCATCCCTGTCCAATTGCAGAGATTTCCCCTCACTTCCTGCCCCATAGCTAAACAGGAAGTGAGAGGAAATCCCTGCAAATTAAGGCAATCCATTGCCCCCCCAGGCCCTCAGAACTAGTGTCCCCACTCTAAAAGTGGGGCGGGTCTAGGGTTTAGGGTGGGACTTAAACAGAAAAGGGTGTGGCCTTGACAGGAAGGGGTGGGTCATATTTAAATTAGGGGGTGCAAAAGTTTAATCAGGCCTAGGGCAGCACAAAACCTAAATACACCTCTGAGTATAGGCCAGCATAGGCCCGGTGGACAAGTGGTTAAAAGTGTCGCAGGGTGCCATGTATCGATTCTTAATGTAAGATAAATAAATAAACTATTTGTGACTAAGAGTAAAAATATTTTTATTTTACCACATTTCTGACACTTTGCTTCTACATGTAAAAATCTACTTTGTTTTGTTAGAAACTTACATAGAACCCCCAAACATTATACATTTTTTTTTAGCAGAGACCCTATAGAATAAAATGGTGGATATTACAATTTTTTATGTCACACTGTATTTGCACAGCGGTTTTTCAAACAATTTTTTTTGGGGGGAAAAATAGATACCTAACATGTCACGCTTTAAATTTGCGTCTGCCCGTGGAATGGTGGCAAACTACAGTGCCTAAAATAGGCGACGCTTTAAACGCCTTTACAGGTTACCAGTTTAGAGTGTCACAGGAGGTCTGGTGCTAGAACTGTTGCTCTCGCTCTGATATTATTGACAATACCTTACGTGTGGTTCGATCGCCTTTTACATATGCGTCCCGGAGTAATGTATGCCTTCATATTTGCATTTAAGTACGGGGGGGCACTTTACATTTTTTTTTTTTTTTTTTTTACACAAGTATTTTTAATACAGTTTTTTTTTGTACTAACTTGTACTAACTTTATTGCTATCACAAGGGATGAACCACATCCCTTGCCATAGCATTGGCTGTGACAGGTCCTGTTTATGGAGAGATTTAGGATCCCAAATCTCTCCTCTGGCCTCCCATGTAGCTGATCAGACACAAATCGTTCCGATTGGCTGCTTACCTGGCTGTTGCTGGCCAGATAAACAGAGAGGTTGAACACTCGTGCTCGTCACTCCCAGTTTCCAGGGTTACAGAGAGAGAGAGGAACAACGTCAGTTCCTCTCTCTCTCTACAGGGCAGCCATTGCCGCAGGCCACATCACTCCTGGCCTCGGTGATGGGACCGGAGAGCCCAGGAGAGGCAGTGGGAGGGCGGTGGGACCCCTTTCCGCCACCTGCAGAAGTGATCCAGTGGCTAATTAGCCACTCAGATCACTTCTGCCTTGAAGAGATTTGCCAGCTGAAAATATCAATACCTGGATAATGCCTGTAGGTGCAGGCATCATCCCGGTATAGCCACTGAAACTGGATGACATTCATGTATGCCCTCCCGGCAGGAAGTGGTCAATATTTTCATTATAGCGTATATAGTTTTAGAAATTCAAGCCACAATATATATCCTATGAAGTCTCCAAGGGAAATGAAAAGAAAATGTTTACACCACTGGTGTCCACTTAAAATAGGTATATATAGTTTTCAGGTAGAACAGGCATTTAATTGACATTTAAATAAAATGAAAAGTAATGTTGTGTTACTTACACAAAAGCAATAAAAATCCCAAAACCATGAGACCAATTGCAGCTGGGCCAAGAGAAACACTTTTGCCTACAAGTTTTGTGGCATCACAACTTCCACCAGGAGTGCAATCGCAGACTGTTATAGTAATGTCGACTGGATTTGGACAGGCTAAATTGTTTTTGTCTGAAACATAGACTCTCACAGTGTAATTCCCGGGACCCAATCCTGATGCTGCAACCACGTAGACAGCTGTATCTAAAATATAAAAGCATGAATAAATAAAGAGACAAAAAAAGAAATATGGTAGGTCACTTGTGTCAAACACAAGGCCCGCGGGCCAAATCTGGCCCACCAAGCCATTTCATGTGCCCCCCCAACCCAGGGCTTTTTTTCAGCTGCAACGTGGCGGAACTCTATTCCACAAAATCCGGCTCACGCCTTCTGCTCCCCACTCACTACTATCACTTGTAAACACAGAAGCCTTCTGTGTTTACAAGGACAGCTTTCCTCTTAACATCTCTCACAATTCCCTGCCTGCCCTGCACTCACTGCCGGGACAAGGGAGATACAGATGCAGTGTAAGATGGGGCATCACATGGTAGGCTGCACTGTGATCCCCATCTGTGCCTGGGTGCACAGATACCAACCAATGATCCCCTGCAAGTGAGAGAGGCAGATCCGCCTACACTGACCGAAGGTATTATACCTGGGCCAGGTAGGTGAGATGAGGTCTGTGGAGGGAAATGTGTGCAGAGGTGGGGGATGGGGAGAGTGGTGCCGAGGAGGGGTGGAAGTAAGATGTGGACAGCCTGTGAAAGAGAGCTGAAACCCTACAAAATGTGCATAGCACACCCCTAAAACCTGCACTCTGTATGTAGCGCACTCCTCAACCCTTAACACTGCACAAAGTGCACTCTTGAACTCTGCAACTTGTATGCAGCGCACCCCCAAACTCTGCACTCTGTGCATAGGGCACCCCTGTACTATGTAGCACACTCCTGATCTCTGCATTCTGTTGCAGTTTGGGAGGGTTGTGAAGAGGGGCAATGGTTGAGTTTCCTGCACCTATTCTCTGAATTTTTTTATATAGTCTTACAGATACAATCGGCCCTTTGAGGGCAACCATAATGTTAATGTGGCCTGCAATGATTTCGAGTTTGACACTCCTGCTATAGGTGGTTTACATTTTTAAATTGCTGTATAAATATGTTATTTGGCTAAAGCTGAACTCCAAGTATGATCCTTATTGCATACTTATATTAGTAATGCAAGACTTTCTCCCTGGTGTGGAGTGTTGTGCTCGCCCCCTCCGTTGGACTACAGGAAAGTCAGGACACTCTCTACGTTGCAGATAGAGAAAGGAGCTGTGTGTTAGTGGGCGTCCTGACTCTCCTGTAGTTCAAGGGAGGGGGCGAGCACGACACTCCACACCAGGGAGAAAGCCTTGCATTCATAGGCGTGCGCACAGGGTGTGTCGGGTGTGCCTGGGCACACCCTAATGACCAGGCACACCTCAGGGCTTTTTTGCTGCCAAAATGTGTCATTACTGTGTGGAGTTACAGACAGAAGAACAGGAAGTTAGGGTTTCTCAGAAGAAATAAGGACATTTAAAAGCAAAATCGAAGGATGAGGTAAGTGAAGGAGGAATGCACTAAGGTAAAAGAAGCTATTTAGGATTTTTTTTTACCTTTTACAACCCATTTAACCTTACCAGATGTATAGCAGAGGCCATATTAAACATTTGGATCATACAAATAAACAAGACAAGCATTTAAAAAATGGCCATGTACATTTGAAGGTGAAGCCATCATACAACTCAGATATAAGCTGAGCACGTACTGTATTTAGCACTTACCATTTAAAGGTTCCGTGGACCAGCCAGCGTTAGGTGCCAAAGTTATCTTAAAGGGAGCATTACTTGGGTTTTGATATGCATTAACAATTGCTTTCCTATACACAGTACATACGAGACGGGGCTCTGCAGTAATCGATGGGCACACTCCAATTGGTTCTGGGATTGTAGGACCTACATTTGTTGTAAAATTAGCGGATCCTGGCCGAACATTCGGATCTAAAAAATGGTATTAAAAATCATATTAGTGATAAAACATACTAATAAATAAATAACAATATTAGTTGTGATCGTTCTGTACTAGTCTTACTGCCTCGGATCATAATCAAAAGTAAAACAAGCTAAGTAAGTAAGCCAGAATATTCCTCTGCTCAGCCATGACGTTAAACAGCTAAATGAAGGTACAAAGCTAAATACAGAGTTGAAGTGCATATATTTGACTCTCATGCCGCTTACACATGATCGTTTTTTGGCATTATTTTAAACAACCTTTTTAAAAGCGTAATTTAAAATGATCGTGTGTGGGCTTCACATCGTTTTTCATCTTCTGAAAAACGAGCAAAAAAAAATTCGAGCATGCTGCATTTTTAAACGTCGTTTTTTTCAAATGTCATTTTTCAGGTTGTAAAAAATGATCGTGTGTGGGCTAAAACGACGTTTAAAAGCTCAGAAGCAAGTTAGAGACGGGAGCTTGAATGGAACTTCCCATTTAGAGTGCCGTTGTACACCACCGCGCTTTGCTCATCATTTTTTTAAAACGATGGTGTGTGGGCAAACGTCGTTTTTAATGATGAAGTTCGAAAAACTATGTTTTTCTTCATGCCGAAAAACAACGTTTTATTCCATGATGAAAAACGACCGTGTGTACGCGGCATAACACCGTGCCAGACAGCACAGTAAGGACAGGGAACTCTTTTCTGTAGACTCCTTGAAGGCTCACCAAATTCAAATCAAATCAGACCTGCTCACTCAAAGCAGGATGCTGGTCCATAACTACATAACATTCTTAAAAACTTTAATAGCCATAGATATGGTCACAAGATGGTTACATATGGCCCAATATGCAGTATATTAAAATTAATACTTTCATTATACCAAATGTAATAATTCCCAAATTAATAAATCCATGGTGCCCAACCTTGGCCCGAGTGTCACATGCGGCCTCTGATACTTTTTGTGTGGTCTTTGCAGACCCCAGCAGTCAGTAATGGAAGCATTCAATTGTAAAGAGGCTATCATGACAGTGATCTAGCAGGTTTATGTAGCATGTGTTTAATCTCTCTTTATCTCCTGTATTGAGACTTCAGTCTCCAATCACCCCTGTTGCATGTCTTCTTTCTTATCTCTGATGTCTCTGACAGTCTTCTATCACATAATGAATATTATATGTGGCCCTTAGGAGCTGTCAAAAGCCACAGTTGAGCCCCCTACACCTTGTAAGTTGACAGTTACTGGAACAGGTAGACCTTATGCTTGTTTACACATCATCACAGGTGCATGTAGCGTTTTATTCATACATATCCTATAGATTCAGGTCACCACCTTGTCACAATTTATCTCCAAAGCTGTATCACTATTGCACACTGGTGCTTCATAACATATCGCTTAGTAGGATCTGCAGGGGTTAATATGGCAAGCTAAGGCTCCCTTAAAGTGGATGTAAACCCTCCATACACCCAATGAAGTTGAACCAAATCTCCCTACATAGGTTTTACATATTTATCTGTTGTATTCACATTTATATACCGTTTAAAAAGTTCAGATCGTGTTAGGAAATTTTCACTTTCTGTTTAACACAGAGTGTGATGTCTGGGCATTCAGCCAATATAGCTAAAACTGCTGATTGGAGGAAAAGCGCACACACACCCTCTCATCATAGGCAGAGACTCTCAGAGGTGTTTTGTAATAGAGCCAGCTCCCTGCTAATCTATTTATAGCAACCTTTCCGGACAGAAATGTCAGGCTGCTTTTATCCAATGTGTCGCAGAATTTGTTGAGTTATCTGGCTGATAACAGAGGAACAGTTCAGGAGAGAGCTACAGGACTTAGCTCTTTGAGGAGAGATAACAGAACACTGCAGATATATGTGCCCAGCTCAAATTTCATGAATTGGGTTTACATACATTCTAAGTATTATTTAGCATATGTGGCATAGTTCATCTCTTTTGGAAGATAACAACAGGTCAGCTTCAGCATATTTCCACATCAGTACCTCTGCATAAATGCAACAGTTCATCCCCAAAGGCCTTAACCACTTAAGGACCTTGGGTGTTTTTCAGATTTGGTGTTTGCAAGACTAAAACATTTTTTTCTGCTAGAAAATTACTTAAAAACCCCAAACATTATATATATTTTTTTCTAACACCCTAGAGAATAAAATGGCGGTCATTGCAATACTTTTTGTCACACCATATTTGCACAGTGGTCTCACTTTTTTGAATTAAAAAAAAAAGACAACAATAAATTTGGCCAATTTTTTTTATATATTGTGAAAGATAATGTTAGGCCGCGTACACACGATCGGACATGCCCAATGAAACTGGTCTGCAGACCGGTTTCATCGGACCAGTTCGATGGTGTGTATGGCCTATCGGACCGTTTTTCATCGGACCAAAGTTTTAAAAAATGATTTAAAATCTGTCCGACGGACAGGTTCGATGGTTAGTACACAAAAGCATCGGACCAAAAACCTGCGCATGCTCAGAATCAAGTTGACGCATGCTTGGAAGCATTGAACTTTGTTTTTTCATCACGTCGTTGTGTTCTACGTTACCGCGTTCTGGTCTGATCAGATTTTGGTCCGATGGTGTGTACGCACATCAGACCATCAGACAAGTTCAGAGTTGTCTGATGAAAACGGTCCTTCAGAAAATTCTCATCAGACATGTCTGATCGTCTGTACAGGGCCTAACGCCGAGTAAAATGATACCCAACATATCACGCTTAAAAATTGCGCCCGCTCGTGGAATGGCGTCAAACTTGTACCCTTAAAAATCTCGATAGGCGACATTTTAAAAATTCTATAGCTACAGAGTAGGTCTAGGGCTAGAATTATTGCTCTCGCTCTAGCGATCGCGGTGATACCTCACTTGCGTAGTTTGAACACCGTATGCGGGCGCTACTCACGTATGCGTTCGCTTCTGCACGCAGGCTCGTCGGAACGGGGCGCTTTAAAAAAAACGTTTTTTGTTTTCTTATTTATTTTTATTCATTTTATTATTTTTTACACTGAAAAAAATAAATACAAATTTGATCACTTTTATTCCTATTACAAGGAATGTAAACATCCCTTGTAATAGAAAAAAAGCATGACAGGTCCTCTTAAATATGAGATCTGGGGTCAAAAAGACCTCAGATCTCATATTTAGACTTAAATGCAAAAAAAATGGAAATTGTCATTTTTTCAAATGACAAAAACATTTTTTTTCTTTAAGACGCATGGGCGGGACTGACGTTTTGACGTAACTTCCGCCCAGCAAAGCTATGGGGACAGGTGGGGGCCATCTTGCACCACACAGCACAACAGAGGACCCGATCGCCTCCGCCGCTACCGACGGCCCCGGTAAGAGGCAGAGGGCGCGGGAGAGCGGCGGGGGGCCCTCTCCCACCAGCGATAACGGCGATCTCGTGGTGAATCTGCCGCGAAGACCGCCGTTATCGTGTACAGGACCGCTCACTGAAAAGATGGATATCTCGGTTGTGGCAGCAGCTGCTGCCGTTACCGAGATATCCATCTTTAAAAAAAGGACGTATATATACAGTGAGGGGTCCTTAAGTGGTTAAAAATGCAAGATCTATTGATCACATCTGCTGTCACAGTTCATTTCATGGGGATAAATTCATATGTAGCATGTTTGTGCCCCTATCGCAGGTATATGCAATTAGCGGACCTCCAGCTGTTGCAAAAAGTCCCATCATGCCTCTGCCTCTGGGTGTCATGCTTGAGTCTTGCTTTGCTTCATGGGACTTGTAGTTCTGCAACAGCTGAAACTCTGCTAATTGCATATCCCTGCCCTATAGCATGCTGAGGTTTCACAGCAACTGTTTTATAGGTACAAGCACCAGCACAGAACAGGTTAATGTGGTTTGTTTAGTGATGTACTGCACTTTCTTACTATGCTTTCACCAAGTGCTTGCTTATTCTTTCTCTTCTATCCAAGAAAAAGTGGCATTAGCAGCAGCTGAGAGTGTATGCAATCTCTTAGGATAAATGTAACTGTCCCCCCATAACTTGGTCAGTCGTTTTAGAAGCAGTGGTCAGAAGTTCCCTCCCCACATAAGTGTTTCCATGTGGAAATCAGCTGCAGCATCTGGCCCACAGAGTAAATAGGCAGGCCTCCTAGGTTGCCAAGTCAACTCCTTTTTCCCATGTGATTGGTGGGTCTTTATCAGGACCTATCATTTCCCTACTTCACTTAAAGTGGAAGTCCAGTCAAAAATGAAAATGTTTCTATTAATTATATGTAAAATATCTTTATCTTTGACATTTATTTTCTGTATAGCTGATTGCCAAGCTTAGAAAGTCTAAGACAATCTGCTTCTTCCTGTTCTTCATGGACAACCTTACTTCCTTATTTCTGAATTCTGCATGGGGGCCTCCAACTTCCTGAAAACGTTGTCCTGCTCTTCTACACAGGCATGCCTACTGTTCATTCTAACTGCCCCTGTCTTGACAAGCCCCACCCAGCCCCGCCCCATCCCTCCTATCCCCATCCCTCTTAGACCTGCCCAGCCCCACCCCCATCCCTCCTCTCCTTCAGATCTCCCCCTGTCTTCAGTGCCTCGTTTTGGATAGCAGTTTCTCCTGGGGGGGGGGGGATCTTTGGAAGTATGTTCTGTTTGTTAGAAATTGTAATATAGATTACAATGCAACATACTGGACATTAGCTACAGTGTACATCCACGTGGTTGTTTCTGTGTGGCACTGTGTGCATGATGTGATGGGCACTAATGAGCACTGTGTGCATAGCTCCCAACTGTCCATGATTTCGAGGGACTGTCCCTGATTTGAAGCAATGTCCCTCTGTCCCATATTCCTCCTTATTTGTCTCCCATTTTGGTCTGATCTACAGGGAGTGCAGAATTATTAGGCAAGTTGTATTTTTGAGGATTCATTTTATTATTGAACAACAACCATGTTCTCAATGAACCCAAAAAAACTCATTAATATCAAAGCTGAATATTTTTGGAAGTAGTTTTTAGTTTGTTTTTAGTTTTAGCTATTTTAGGGGGATATCTGTGTGTGCAGGTGACTATTACTGTGCATAATTATTAGGCAACTTAACAAAAAACAAATATATACCCATTTCAATTATTTATTTTTACCAGTGAAACCAATATAACATCTCAACATTCACAAATATACATTTCTGACATTCAAAAACAAAACAAAAACAAATCAGTGACCAATATAGCCACCTTTCTTTGCAAGGACACTCATGCAGCCTGCCATCCATGGATTCTGTCAGTGTTTTGATCTGTTCACCATCAACATTGCGTGCAGCAGCAACCACAGCCTCCCAGACACTGTTCAGAGAGGTGTACTGTTTTCCCTCCTTGTAAATCTCACATTTGATGATGGACCACAGGTTCTCAATGGGGTTCAGATCAGGTGAACAAGGAGGCCATGTCATTCGTTTTTTTTCTTTTATACCCTTTCTTGCCAGGCACCCTGTGGAGTACTTGGACGCGTGTGATGGAGCATTGTCCTGCATGAAAATCATGTTTTTCTTGAAGGATGCAGACTCCTTCCTGTACCACTGCTTGAAGAAGGTGTCTTCCAGAAACTGGCAGTAGGACTGGGAGTTGAGCTTGACTCCATCCTCAACCCGAAAAGGCCCCACAAGCTCATCTTTGATGATACCAGCCCAAACCAGTACTCCACCTCGACCTTGCTGGCGTGTGAGTCGGACTGGAGCTCTCTGCCCTTTACCAATCCAGACACGGGCCCATCCATCTGGCCCATCAAGACTCACTCTCATTTCATCAGTCCATAAAACCTTAGAAAAATCAGTCTTGAGATATTTCTTGGCCCAGTCTTGACGTTTCAGCTTGTGTGTCTTGTTCAGTGGTGGTCGTCTTTCAACCTTTCTTACCTTGGCCATGTCTCTGAGTATTGCACACCTTGTGCTTTTGGGCACTCCAGTGATGTTGCAGCTCTGAAATATGGCCAAACTGGTGGCAAGTGGCATCTTGGCAGCTGCACGCTTGATTTTTCTCAGTTCATAGGAAGTTATTTTGCGCCTTGGTTTTTCCACAGGCTTCTTGCGAACCCTGTTGACTATTTTGAATGAAACGCTTGATTGTTCGATGATCACGCTTCAGAAGCTTTGCAATTTTAAGAGTGCTGCATCCCTCTGCAAGATATCTCACTATTTTTGACTTTTCTGAGCCTTCTTTTGACCCATTTTGCCAAAGGAAAGGAAGTTGCCTAATAATTATGTACACCTGATATAGGGTGTTGATGTCATTAGACCACACCCCTTCTCATTACAGAGATGCACATCACCTAATATGCTTAATTGGTAGTAGGCTTTCGAGCCTATACAGCTTGGAGTAAGACAACATGCATAAAGAGGATGATGTGGTCAAAATACTAATTTGCCTAATAATTCTGCACTCCCTGTATATAGATGTATATAAAATGCACTTTTAATCTATCAAAAAGCGTTCCCCAGTGCTAAACCTCTCATCTGATTTCTAATTTGCTGCATTTGTAAATTCCAAAAGTCAATATAAAGGAATAAGAGTGGTAAAAAAAAAGCACTTGTGGGTTTAACCAATCTTGTTTTTTTGTACAAGTCTCCTTTAAGGGGGCGTGGCAAGGGGTGTGTCCAATGCCAGCATACTTTTGCTGATAGGTGTCCTTCATTCTCATCTTAAAAAGTTGGGAGGTATGCTGTTTGCATGGTGTGATGGGCACAGTGTGCATAGTATGATGGGCACTGTGTACATAGTGTGATGGGCACTGATACGCACTGTGTGCATGGTGTGATGGGCACTGTATACATTGTGTGATAGGCACTGTGTGTATTGTGTGATGAGCACTGTGTGCATGGTGTGATGGGCACCGATAGGCACTGTGTGCATTGTGTGATGGGCACTGTATGCATTGTGTGATGGGCACTGATAGGCACTGTGTGCATTGGGCACTGTGTGCATGGCGTTGTACTGTGCTAATCAAAGGTTCCTCTCCTGTGTGGACAGGGCTTTTTATTTCTTAATTTTCTCATGAATTAGGATGTACAATGAGAGAACACTGGGTAAAAACCTATGATTAGCTCCTCCCCTCCTGTATACGCCCACTGGCTACACAGGAACAGTATCCTTCCCAGGAAGTGATGTCACTAGCTTTCGGTAACCACACTCACTGGGTGCTTTTAGGCTCAGAATGAAGTAGAATTTTAAGTCATGTGACGGCACTGGATACTGCAAAATAAAGGTAGAAAAACTGGGATGTTTTCATTTTGAAACATGAGGCTGAACTTTTACATTAATGATTGCAGGGAGAATTTAAGTGTTGGGGTGGACTTCCACTTTAAGCATTACAACTTGGTCAGGGCCCCATTCCCAGCCTGCTGATTGAACATTAAAGATTGCCACCAAACTGATGAAGTCATCATTCTGATTTTCTATCCTCTACCATTTTTTCAGCCTCTGCTGAATTGCACCATGCTGTCAGTCTAACACTGAGAGCAGGCAGGAGTCACGAAAAATCACATGACATTTAAAAATGAGCTTTGAGCTCCACTGGCCAATAATATACGTATGATGTACTTTATATTTGTAGACTAAAACAAAATCACAAAGTGCAGATTGACAAATCTACTAACAATAATCATAATAATAATTATATCAAATAAAATCAAAAATTCAAAACTACTAGATGGATTTACAACAAAAAAGTAAAATACAAGGATCAGCTTCTCTTATTACCGTCTCCTGTAGCAAAGATTATTCCACTATATGGACCATCTGTTGGACCATTCCCTCGTGCCATCTCAAGAGTCATTTTGATTTCACCAGTTGTAGAATCAATTATAAACCATCTACTTGAAGTACTGTCTAACGAATACCTATTAGCAACACACAAAAACAAAAAAACAGTACATTAAGGTCCTGAAGAGATCCCTTTATGAGTTTATACACTCAGTTTTGAATGCACAATTGAGGATAGTACACTCAGGCGGTGTACCAAGCTCCTATAGGCCATAAACACCACTTCTTGTTTCTGCACATTCTGTACAAGGAGAACTCCGAGAAGATGCAGCTTTATGGGAGGTAAGTTCTGTGTGAATTACATTTCCCTTTACTCATGCCCTTCTTGATATATGGCTCCTTTAAGAGACCATGTCCCTGGGAGGAATGGGTAAACTGATGCAGTTATAAAGTACAGACACCCAAAGGTGCATGCACATACCTGTAGCTGCCTCCAAAACATTCCTGTCAAGGCCTAATTTCTGGCTATTCTATGAAGTAAAGATTTTTCTGGTGCTTGCAGCTTGCTTCCTTCTGTCCATTATGGTGATGGGCCAGTAAGAATGTGTGTCAGCAGTGCTTAGCTGCACTTATTGGTAGTGTTGGATTTTTTTTGTCAGAACAACCAGCTACTTGGCCAAGGCGGGAGGGTTTGGAAGGTGGCTGTCACTTTAGGTGACTACACCCTTCCTACATAGTTGCCAACCCTTCCAAAAAAAAAAAATACAGGGACACCTTTTTGTGTTTAGCCAGCCATTCTAGGCAGAGAACATATTTTAATTAGGTGCGGGGCATTTAAAATGAATGCTGTTTAACAAGAGGCACCTAATGCCATACCCCTTTGAACATCTCTACACCCTCCGAATGCCTCTTTTTCCCTCACCATGCTCCCATACACCCCCACACATATCTCTGTACCCCCAGATAACCCCTGTACCCCTAGCACATCTTCATACCCCCTTGCACATCGCTGCACCTCCTACACATCTTTGCACCTCCCAGCATCCTTTGTATCCCCTGAATACCTCTGCACCCCCTAGAATCTCTGTATCCCCCAGTATGCCTATTTAAGCCCTGAAAGCCTTTAGACCTCCTGGTATACCTCTGCAAACCCCACCACACCTCGGCACCTCCCAGCATCTTCTGTATTCCCAAGCACACCTCTGTATCCTCCAAAGTGTCTTTGTAACCCCCAGCATACCTCTAACACGCCTTCACACCCCCTAGCACATCTACATACTCCACTGCACATCTTTTCCCCCCTCAAACACAACCCTGCACCAGCCAACATCCCCTGTATCCCTCCGACACACCAACAAGCCTTCATAACCACCAGCACACTTCTGTAGCCCCGCCCTTTACATCTATGTACTCCACCACCCACACCCCTAACACTCCTTTGTACTCGGTGGCACCACATCTTTGCGCCCCCAAACCCCCCCCCCCCCCAGCACACCTCTGTATGCCCTCCCCCAACATACACAATTCTGTACTTTCAGTATGCTCTATACTCATTGTCGCCCAAGCACATCTCTGCAACCTATTTAAAGAGGAATTTCGATCACCCCATGGACACTCACCATTGCTGCACATATTGATTGGCATCTCCCTCTGCCCCTCCGACCAGCAGTTTATGCTACACAGTGGAGAGGGAGGGGACTTTTATCCAGGCAGGTACCAGCTTCAATCCACAAGTGAGTCGCTCTGGTTATGCACTGAAGCCGGTACCTGCCGGTCAGAGGCCCCTTCCCTCTCCACTGTAAGCATGAACTGCTGGCTGAATGGGTAGAAGGAGATGCCGGGCACTAGAGAGCTTCCGATCAGATGCTTCCTCCCCAACTCCACTGTATAGCGTCTAGTGGGCGCCATAGAGATAGTTGGCTGGCCTGGCATGTATGCTTCCTGCTCTCTTGGGGCCCCCCTCAGTGGCCAAGCGTCAGGGTCAGGTCGCAAGTGCGACCTTTGTGACCCTGGTAGTTCTGCCACTGGTGCATTGGGAGATCAGAAAAAAAAATATATTCATACAGTACACATAGATGCCCAATTAATCTTCCCAGGATTCTTTTTTAAAAGAGAAGTATGGGTTTTTCTTTTTTGCTTAATCATACTTACCTAGATGTATGAAGCATCAGACCGATGCTGCATCTGTCCCCTGCCACTTGTTCACTGAGGACTGAGCCACTGAACATCGCCAATGGCTCTGTTCTCTTACCTCCCTGAGAGCTGCTGACTATCGGTCAGCATCTTTCCTGCTCTGCTCCTCCCCGCTCATTGGAGCACTGAGCTGTGGAGGGGCAGGGAGCGGCTGTCTCATCGACTCACTGAGAGGCAGAGACTGCCATTAGTCCTGGCAGCTGGCGGATCCAGACTTCCTAAGTCAGAATGATGCGCTGCCTCGACTGATCCTGGTGATGTCAGCGAAGAGCAGACTTCAGACCAATCTCCGCTGAAAACAGGTCATAGGAGAAGCCCAGCCAAACAAGCTCAGGCTGGACTTCTCCTTTAAAGCTGAAGGGCCAGATTCAGAGAGAATTAGATTAGCGTAGCGTATCAGAAATACACTACGCCGCCGTTTTTTTCCTGGCTCTACGTGGAATCCCGGTAGATTTTGTCCAGTAAACGACGGCGGCGTAGTGTATTTCTCCCGTCGCAATCCATCTACGCGAGTAGGGGGCGTGAAGCATTTAAAATAGGCGCGTTCCCGCGGCGGTCGAACTGCGCATGCTCCGTTCGCAAATTTCCCGCCGTGCATTGCGCGAAATCACGTTGTTACATCATTCGTTGTTTGAGTACCGTCGTTTACGGACATTTCTATTCCCGAACGACTTACGTAAAAAAAATAAAAATAAAATTTAATTTGACGTGGGAACGACGGCCATACTTAACATGGGCTACGCACCGTTAGACCAGCAAAAAGCTGGTCTAACAGTACGTAAAAAAAAATAGACGTAAGCGATTGCGAAGACCGCTCGTATCTTCGTGGATCGCCGTAAAAACTAATTTGCATATCCCGACGCATCAAAACGACGCAAACTCCTCCCAGCGGCCGCAAAAATATCGCAGCGTAGATCCGAAGGCTTACGAAGACGTAAGCCTCTCGGATCGAAGCCCGAAGCCGCCGTATCATGGTTTGAGGATTCAAACTAGTGATACGGCGCGCAAAATTTGAAATTACTCCTGTCTAACACCAGTTAGACAGGCGTAATTGCTCTGTGAATCTGGGCCGAAGTTCCGGGATCAGCAAACATTGTCTAAATTCAAGCAGCATGTGCACTCTTATGCCGCGTACACACGGTCGTTTTTTGCGATGAAAAAAAACGACGTTTTTTAAAACGTCATTTAAATTGATCGTGTGTGGGCAAAACGTTGTTTTTTGTCTTCAAAAAAACGACCAAAAAAAAATTCCAACATGCTTGAATTTTTTGTGTCGTTTTTCAAAACGTCGTTTTTTGTTTCACAAAAAGTCACCGTGTGTAGCAAAAACGTCATTTAAAACGACGTTTTTCAACCCGCGCATGCCCAGAAGCTAGTTATGAAGCGAGCTTCAATGGAAAAGAGTGGTGAACGTAACCTTGCTCTTTGTGAAAAAACGATGGTGTGTATGCAAAATTGTCTTTGAAAAGTGACGTTTCAAAAACGTCGTTTTTTACTTCACATTGTTACTTCACGTTGTTTTTTTTCATCGCAAAAAACGACCGTGTGTACGCGGCATTAGGCCTCCCGCACTCCTGGGTGTTTTAAACACTGCTCTTTTATTATTATTATACAGGATTTATATAGTGCCAACAGTTTGAGCAGCGCAGCTTTTTAAGAGGTGTCTTGCATTTTTTTTATGCCCCTCATTGTTAGTCTATGTGTTCGTGCACATATAGGTGTCTAAATGCGTTTAAGCGGTAGGTGTGTCAGGTGCTTGGGCATTCATTCATTTCAATGGCTAGAGCAAATAAATATTTTGGCCAATGAAATAAATAAATGTCCAAATGCTTGATGCACTTAAATGCGTTTGCAAAATGCAGCTTTCGGTGCATTTTTGGCACTGCTTTTCTCCTACCAGGAGAAAGGTTTTTAGAAGAGCTGGGCAAATGCCCAGTGTGCATTAGGCTTAACTTGCGTATTTCTTCCAGATCTGTGCAGTAATCCAGACTGTCATTTTGCCTAATGCAATAGCTTCCTGTAATAAATACTGGCCATCGCTTCTCCCTTTTTTTATAGAAGAAAATTGGTCTTGTCTCCACCCCCTCCTGTAGTTTTCTGCAGGCAGCCTGTAGTGGTGGGCCTGCTTAGCCCCTCCTACAAACATACTCTCTGCACAGTCTATGATGTCACTGCTACTGTTACAAGGCAATAACTGGGTTTGCAAAGGCATTTGGTGCACACAGTTGGATCTATATCCTTTGTGACTATCAAGTAATATATTTAAATAAAAGCTTTTGTGCCTGGAGATCTTATTTCTATTTGTTTCTATTATATTATTATCACCTCACTTGGCTGCACTGTATGTGCTTTATCAATTTAAGGTTCAAAAATAAAAATGATTCAGGGTTATGTGAGGGCAATACTTTAAAGTTTACATTGGAGTTGAAAGATAGCTGAATGTTTTCTAAACATAGTAAAGTATTTTTTTAAAGTATACTAATAAAAGTTGTGTTTAGTGGTTTATATGAGAGCTTGATACCTGACATGTCTGAAGGAACAACATTTATATTTTTTAGATATGGCACCATAGGCGTGCGCACAGGGTGTGCCGGATGTGCCCAGGCACACCCTAATCACCCCATGCACATTAGTGTTTTTGCACTGTGTAGCAACAGGAGCAGGGGAAAGATCTCCCCTTTACCGGTTCTGCCATAAGAAAAGTGTTAATGCTCTTCTATTTCACTGTGCCAGCATGGACATCAATGCATGTGTGTTTGAGCTTAAGGGTGCACATCCTAATGCTTTAAGCTGCGCACACCTATGTATGGCACAAAAGCCATTTGCCTATGCTTGAGCCTAGGTTCACATTGGAGCGATTTCTCATGCGATTTGGGAGATCAAATGACAAGTTGCAGCTTATTGGTGGCAATGGCACTGTTCCAATCGGTGCGACACAGATTTTGTTGCGCCGCACCGATTTGCAAAAGTAGTTCCTGCACTACTTTTGCCGATTTTCAGGTGCGATTTCTATAGACATCTGTGTATGAAGCCACACAAATGTCTATCAAGTAGCACCTCAAATCGTGCTGTCCTTGCTACTTTGAAATCACGCTACTTCAAGTAAAGTAGCGCGATTTCAAAGTAGCATCAGTGTGAACCAGGGCTCCAAAATAGTTTAATATAATTTGCAGAGTACTGCAGCAACCTTCCACTTTGTCTAGGAAAAATCCCCAAGGCACATCTGAAGCAGTAATTGTAATGCTTACCATACCCGTACATATAAAAGCGGCGCTCAACCCAAAAAGTAACCACTGCTTGGCTGCCCCCCCACCTGTGCCACATTTGGTACCTTGTGGGGTGGAGGGGGGAGCTGGTACCTAGTTTTGACAGGTATGGCCCTCACTGCAGCCAGCCCTTTCAGAAAGCGCAGCGTGATGAGCACATACGCAATAGGAAACTGACGGTTTTCCTTACCCATGATAGTGGCACCAGCGTCTGAGGCCTCATACACACGACAGTTTTCCTTGACAGAATCCATCAAGAAACTTAGTGGCAGAGCTTTTTTGCTGAGGAAAACGGTCGTGTGTATGTTTTTCATCGAGAAAACTGACGTGGAACTCGACGAGAAAAAAAGAGAACAAGTTCTCTTTTTCTTCGTCAGGAGTCTCAATTTCCTCGTCGTGTTTCTCGTCGGGCTGGTTTTCGACGAGAAACACGTTTGTGTGTATGCTTAGAAACCCGCGCATACTCAGAATAATGTATGAGACGGGAGTGCACCTTCGGTAAATGTAGCGTTTGTAATGGAGATAGCACATTCGTCACGCTGTAACAGACTGAAAAGTGCAAATCCTCTCTCACCAAACATTCACCTAACACACAATAATATGAGATTAGCAAAAGCAGCCCCAAGGGTTGTGCCAGTGGAATCGAACTTCCTCTGCCGTAGTATGTGTTGTACGTCACCTTGCTTGAGAACGAGGAGATTTGGTCTTGACTTGTGTGTACGCAAAGTCAGCTTGTCAAGTTTCTCGACAAGCCTGACAAGGAACTTGTCGAGAAAAACGATGTGTCTTTTACGACGAGTTCCTCGGTTGTGTGTACGAGGCCTGAGAGCTGAATCAAGAATCGGCTTAGGTGAGCACACAATGGGATCCCTGGACAGGTAAATGCCCGAATAGTAAAAGTCAGAAGATACAGTATTTGCAGCTGGTGACTTTAAATTTTTTGGTGGAGGGGCTGGAGCTCCGCTTTAAAGTCTGACCATACAATCTTTATACAGTTTCCTTTTAGATATGCCAAATCTATGTAATGTATCCAATCACTTTATATGAAGTCAGGCAGACCCTTGCACTACATAGTTGTTGGTAGATATGAAGGAGATTGTACAGTGAGATTGCAACATGAGGTGAGCTTTAAACTGAGACCATCAAAATATTTTATATTTATATTTTATTTTAATATGGCAAGAAAAAGGCAAACATTTTTAAAAATAGGCAATGTAAGAATTATGCCGCGTACACACGATCATTTTTTGTGATGAAAAAAAACAACGTTTCAAGTGATGAAACAAAACGACGTTGCATACACACCATCGTTTTTCCAAAATGCTCTAGCAAAGCGCGGTGACGTAAGACACGTTCGACGGCACTCTGTTCTATTGAAGCTCCGTCTCATAACTTGCCTCTGAGCATGCGCGGGTTTAAAAATGTCGTTTTCAACATCGTTTTGCCCACACACCATCACTTTTTATGACACAAAAAACAACGTTTTGAAAAACGACACAAAAAATGCAAGCATGTTGGAATTTTTTGCCCACACACGATCAATTTAAATGAAGTTTTAAAAAACACCGTTTTTTTTCATCACAAAAAACGACCGTGTGTACGCGGCATTATGCCTGATTCACACTGATGCGATTTTAGATACAACTTGGGTTGCACTGAAATGCATGACAATAGAAATAACATTGCTTCCAATGGTGCCTGTTCACATTAATGCAGTGCAGCTGCGATGTAACTTTGAGAAAAGATCCTTTGCTACTTTGGTGTGATTTACAAAACAATTTGGTCCCATAGAATATGCAAACAACATCCAAAATGAAAACAAAGTCACATCAAAGTCACAACTTACACAACATTTGTGGCAGCCTGGCCCGTTTCCTGATTTATAGCTGTAACCTTTCCAAGCACATATTGCAATAATTCTTCTTGGCTTAAACCCTGAGGGATGGTCAGCTGAATATTATTTGGAACAAATACTGGTCCTTCAATCACATTTTGTACATGAACATTAACGCTTGTCATTTTTGCTTGATATTCAGACATCACGGAATAATGAAAAGCAGCTCTGTTGGTCACTAGAATAACGAGGTTGGCCATTTGCATTGATTCATAATCAAGTGCCTATTAAAAAAAAAAAAAAATAGAGATAATATGAAGTAAAGGAAGGCAGAACATCAACCACAGTGCTAACTGAAGAAGCCAGTTTTAGTATTATGTAGAAACACATACCTTAACAATTCTCAAAACACCTTCATTTGTCTGAGCATCAGTATCAATAGCAAACCATCCGCCTTCATTGCCAGACATAATCTCAAACATTGCAATCCAGTTATCAGTGTACATTTCATCAGCATCAAACACTTTCATCCTCAAGTCAGTTAAACCAATCATGTTCTCCGCAAAGTTGACTGAGTACTGAAGAGATGGACATACAAGTTGTTAAAGCACAAACCAAAAATGCAATTTCTTTATATCTTATTATTCAAAGCAAATTTATGCATCCGTATCTCTATGCTTTATTCTGCTGAGAAATCAAATTGAAACACACCCCCTAGCATTTCTGGCCATGACCATCTTGGCTAATGACAGATGATTTATGTAGCAATTACTTTCTGGAATCCACCTGTCTTTAGTTTTGGCATGCAAACAGGAGGGTGTGCCTAGCTGCAAAAACCCATTTTGAAGACTCCTGGGATGAATGACATCATTCATGGAAACCAGGAAGAAATGTAAAAATATAAAAAAACAAAACGTTTAAAACCAGTAAATATGATATACTTTCATATCTATTTACTAACACTAGCAGCATAAGGTTATATCTTCTTAGTCCTCTCCCTAAAATTATCAGAAATTTGTGCCTAAAGTAGAACTATAGGCAACACTTTTTTTTTTTCTTCATTTTGAAAAGAGTGAGGCCTCGTACACACGACCGAGGAACTCGTCGGAAAAGACACATCGTTTTCCTTGACGAGTTCCTTGTTAGGCTTGTCGAGAAACTTGACAAGCTGTCTTTGCGTACACACTGTCAAGACCAAATCTCCTCCTTCTCAAACGCGGTGACTTCAACACATACAACAGCAGGGGAAGTTTGATTCCACTGGCACAACCCTTGGGGCTGCTTTTGCTAATCTCATGTTAGTGCATGTTAGGTAAAAGTTTGGTAAGAGACATTTGCACTTTTCAGTCTGTTACAGTGTGACAAATGTGCTATTTCCATTACAAACGCTACTTTTATCGAAGGTTCGCGGGTTTCTAAGCATACACACCAACGTGTTTCTCGTCCAAAACCAGCCCGAGGAGGAACATGACAAGGAAATTGAGACTCCCGTCGAGGAAAAAGAGAACTTGCTGTCTTTTTTCCTCGTCGAGTTCCTCGACAGAGTTCTCGAGGACAAGCATATACACGACCGTTTTCCTTGACAAAAAAGCTCTGCCAACAAGTTTCTTGGTGGATTCTGTCGAGTTTCTCGGTCGTGTGTACGAGGCCTCAGGAAAAGTTATAGTTCTGGTCAGTTTATTTTTTTACCATCCCTGTCCCATTGCAGACATGATTTCCATTCACTTCTTGCCCCATAGCTAAACAGGAAGTGAGAGGAAATCTATGCAAATTAAGGGACTCCATTCCCCCCCCCCCCCGGCCCTCAGAACTAGCGTTGTCCTCATTCGAAATGTTCAGGACGGGTCTTAAACAGCAAGGGGTGTGGCCTTGACAGGAAGGGATGGGCCATATTAAAATTAGGAGGTGCACAAGTTTAGTCAGGCTTAGGGCAGCAAAAAACCTAAATACACTACTGCTACCTTCTGCACATTTACTGTGGCAAGGAGGCCTGACTGCACAAAACTACGTACCCATACATCACTTCGTGCAGTAACCTCTGGGGAACAGAGGGGGAGCCAATCAGTGGGTCTGAAGGACACGATGTCCACTGGCCACCCGCGATCGTACCCCAGAGAGGCAAAGTGGCGGTCTGCCTATGTAAGGCAGATTGCCATTCTGACAGGGGAGAACTTAGAGATCTTGTGTTCCTGTCAAGCAGGAACACGGATCTCTGTGTTATCCCAGTCAGAGTAATCCCCACACAGTTAGTAAGCACCCCTTAGGGACACACTTAACCCTTTGACTGCCCCTGGTGTTAACCTGCCAGGAGATCCCATCTGTGGACTATGACTATGGTCTGGTAGGGAAGTTGTTGAATAAATGTGTTTTCTGGAAAAAGATGCTTAAAAATTAATTTTGAAGAAAAGCTTAACTAGGACAAATGTCTATCAGAACAGGGAAATCTATGCAATAAAACATATCTTCACACTTGCTTGGTGTCTTATAAGCGTTGTTGCCGTACGTAATCTGCTGGTTCAGAAATATGGGCGCTGCCATTGCTGAAATGATTTTGACAGTTATACTGTATAACACATGCAATGCAAAAAGCCTTTTTGCATTGCATGTGTTATACAGTATCGATTGTGAGCTGCTTGGTTATTATAATTTATTTCACCTTATTTGTAATTTATGTATCACCCTCACAGGTGCACATTTAATTATTGTGTTACACAATAAGTCTTATAAGCCTAAGCGCCCTCATCCCCCATTCACATCACTTATTTCATTGTTTGTCTGATAAGTAAATAAATACACTACATGCAATGTTGAAAAATGATTTCTATGATTGCATGCAAAGGATGTTTTTTTATAAACCAGTACATTTATATGTTACGGTTTGCCTGTGGTTTACCGGGATTATGACTGAAGTTATCAGCCATAACCCCGGTATCTTTTTTTTCAACCTGCGGCTGGCCCTCTCAATAAAGTGATCCCAGCGGCTCAGTATCCCCTAAATTGCTTTCTGAAGGAGGGGACGCTGCTCGCCAGTGTTTCTTCGGCTTACTGTTTTATTCGGCGTGTCCGAGAAACGATATGATGTTCCAACTGGTAACAGAAACAATGAGAGACTAGATCAGGGTTGTCTATCCAGTGGCCCGGGGGCCACATTTGGCCCGCGGAGCCCTCTTATGTGGCCCGTAACCTCCTGCTCTGGGATGGCAGGTTGGCAAGCCCAGAATGCACGTTGTTGACCAGCTGTGCTGATGCTTCCTGTATATCACTGGCTCCTGTCATAGGCCAAATCCCAAATGCACTGGGGCCAAAATAGCTGCTGATACCTGAATGGAAGACTTATTAAAGGTAAATTTATTACTAAAATCACAGTGTATACATGGGCATATCTGTTCTGCAGTGGTTACTGTACTGCTTTCAAACTGGTCCACCGGGTCAGCGTGGTACACCTGTGGATTACCTCCATTGAGCCATGGCCTTCTGTTTTTAACCTGTGGGTTTGGTCCAGTTTTAGAAAGTGCACCACACCTGCAAGATATAATAGAATTCTGTGGCAAAGTGCAGCTTACTCATAGGAAAGCCACAGGTGCACTGAGCTGCAACAGCGGTGCGAGTAAACCGCAGCACGTCAGTGTGCAAGCAGCCTTAGGCCCCTTTAATGCGATCAGTCCAACCCTCCATTCATCTCTATGGAGCAGCGAAGTAAACGGTCTTGTGTTCCTTCCATTTGGGTGGATTGGATCAGAGGGCCCATAAAGTAGAGTAGGCTGTGTCTGTGTCCTCTTTCCATATGCAGAGTGGACACAAGCCTGTCATCCACCCGCTTTGCTCATTGTGGCCCGCGACCGGTTACTAAGTCGCTTAAGTGGCACTCGCTCATCAAAAGGTTGGGAACCCATTGACTAGATTGTCTCTGATTGCCTTTATGGCCTTGGAGGACCAGAATGACGCCATGACGTTACTAACGTTCTAGGGTGGAAGTAAACATATATTTTTTTAAAGCAAAAGATCAAAATAATTTTTTGATTTAACGGTAAAGGAGAGATTTGGGGTCTTTTTGACACCAGATCTCTCCATAAAGAGGACCTTTCACCCTTATATCTATTACAAGGGATGTTTACATTCCTTGTAATAGGAATGAAAGTGATATATAAAAAATAAAAAAAATAAGAATTAAAGGGACAGTGTAAAAAAAAAAAAATTGTGCTTAAAAACCGCTGCACAAATTCCATGTGACAATTGCAATGATCACCATTTTTTTTGCTTGGGTCTCAGCTAAAAATATGTAATCTCCTATGTAGGCCCCTCTTATGGGAAGTGATATGAGTAGCAAAGTATAAAAGTATGATCTAACTTTCTTTATGCATTCCTGGGAAATGTATTTTCTAAAACAACTTACCGAATCAAATTCAAGTACAGGAAAGTTGTCATTCACATCTAGAATTTTGATGTCAGCACCACACTGCCCAGAAAGTGAACCAGCAGCCCCATTCAAGTCTGAGCCGCTAATGTAAAGGCTGTATGTACTATATGCCTGGAACATAGAAAAAAAGTGAAATGACATACTGTAGGCTCTTCTAAAATAAACACAATTACAGTCTTTTTTCCAAGTATAAGGAAACCAGGACACTTTTGCCTGTATACCTATTGGCCACATATTGTCATTTTTTAAATATTAATTCAGACATCTCATAAAAGCTTATTTACATGTACGCTGTCACAAAATTTTAAGCCTGTATAATATCAGTAAAACAAGAAAATGTTCTATGCAACAGACATAATGTTAGCACAAAGGTATTCATTTGGGCGACAAAACTTGTGTTCTTACAGGTTCCAGTTATGGATGGATGTTTGTGATTTATATATGGTATGGCAGTACCTAGATTATTAATATCTTTTTAATATTTCACATATCTAACAAACCAAGCTGTGCAATAAAAGTAACAGGGGATACAATAGGATAAACTATACCCTGCCAGGGGTAACTGAGCAATTGCAGGAACAGCTTGTTTTTGAAAGGATTAATGCCACTGAAAGATATCTATTGTAAGAGCCCCTACTAACAGTGCTACCGTTATGTTTGACAGCTTGGTCTGTGTGTAAATGTAGAAAAAATAAATATGTATAAAAGGGTCAAAAAATAAAAAGGATATTGGAGAACATAATACCATCATGGCATGCATTAAGGGGGATCTATAAAAAAATAAAATAAAAAATACACAGCAGCTTACACGTTCTTAAATGTGGCATTAGTTTTCTTTTTTCAGGCTATTTTTCCCTTATGTATTTACCTGATGATTCCACCAGTAATACACTTTCTGTCCAAATTACCTCCACTGTACAGGGGTTGTAAAGGTAAAAAAAATCTCACAGCACTGCCCCCCCCCCCCCGAGTCCCTGTTTTACTTACCTGACCGCTCGAAACTCCCGGGCGCGTCCACGTCATCCTCTTTGGTTCCCAGCCTGGTCGTTGATTGGCTAGGCTGGGCGGATTGATAGCAGTGCAGCCATTGGCTGGCGCTGCTGTCAATCACAGCGGATGACGCGGTGCGCCGGGGGGCTGAGCAGAGTGATACAGTCGGCGGCTATGGCCACCGCTGTATCACGGGAGCGCGCTCGCAAAAGTTTTCCACCATGCGAGCGCTCTCGCATGAAGATGGAAAGCTTTTGCGAGTAGGGAGCCCAGACAGCCGCCCAGGGACCCCAGAAGACAGCTTTCCGGGCCACTCTGTGCAAAACGAACTGCACAGTGGAGGTAAGTATAACATGTTTGTTGTTTAAAAAAAAAAAAATCCTGACTTTAGTGTCGTTTTAAGTACACTCACTTTATGTACACTCGCGAGTATGGACATACCCACAAGTGTATATAAAGTGCCTCGCAAGTACTGTACAGACATTTTGCAGCTGCAGTAGAAGGAGCTGAAGTTCCGAGAGCGTAGCCCGCCCTGTTCCAGAATGCCCCTGACATCTCCACTACAGTCCCTGACCCCCACTACACTTAAAAAAGGTATTGCTTCACTTTAAAGTGGAGTTCCACCCAAAAGTGTAACTTCCGCTTAAACCACTCCTCGCCCCCTTACATGCCACATTGGGCATGTACTTTTTTGGGAGGAGGAGTGGGGGCTTCAGTAGGAATGGGACTTCCTGTCCCACTTCCTCCTTCTGCCCAGGGACTGCTTAGGCGATGCGTCATATCGCCTTTTGGTGCCCCTCCCTGTAGGCGATTACCTGGCACATATGACAAGTCCCAGGTGATCGCCTGTCCACTTAGGGAGCCCTGCGCCGTTTGCACATGCGCAGTGAGTGCCCGGCCTTGAAGCCAAAAGCTGTCATGGCCGGGTGCCCACAGTTATAATGGAGGCGCCGGCGGAGAAGGGGGGGAGAGGAGCGAAGCTCTGGGCAGTGATTTGCTGGACCGTGGAAGTGTATGTATATTTAAAGACAGCAGCTACACTTTTTGTAGCTGCTGACTTTCCATAAACATAAAAAAAGTCTGGAACTCCCCTTTAAGTACATTTACATGTAATATACATGCTCTGGTCTCATTATGTACTTAACAGTGGGGTATGCCTGTATTTATGAAGGTGCAGTGTTATCACCCTAGGTTGCTCTCCTGGGTTGGACTCTTCTCTTCATCTCCATTACATGTAGGGCCGAGGGATTTATCATTTACAGAACCTAGCTTGGATAGCAGGTTACACTGTTTGGGTTTTTAGTACAATTCACTGGAAACGACAACAGAAATGTAAGATTAACGGGTATTCTCTATGCTTCCCAAAAATAGGCTTTCCACTAAAAAAGAAAACGAATATAGCCACCACATTAAAGGACTGATGAGCTGCAAATTTTTGTTCTTGGGTTTAGATATTTTTTTTAGCCACGTACAGCTATGCAACATAGTTGTCCTTTAGGGCAGTGGTTCTCAACCTCAGTCCTCAAATACCCCCAACGGGCCATGTTTTGGGAACTTCCCTTAGATACAATAGCTCTTAACAGGTTTAGTACCACTGCTTGTATAGTCAAAATTTGTTTCTGTTTTTTTAGTCTTGTATAGAATGGGGAAGGATTAGGTTTCTTTTTTTTTTTCCAGACAAGAATGCAAAGCCATAACCAAAGGGACATTTCAAACACAAATTTGATTCCATTAAAACAGGTTGCTATGCTCCATTGGAAATGTCAATACATTTTAGTGGGCACTGCACAGACAGAGCCTGGTGAACACTGCCATCTTGGCCTCTATTTAATCTGCAACTGCACATATGATCCTTTATGACACCAGCCTTTGGATGGTTTGACAGTTTGGCTGAGAGCACAACCAATGTGCATTTCCGGTATGCCAGGAATGGTAACTGTTTTTTGAAACTATCAAATCGTTGGGTTTACTTTTGCTCTAAGCCTTGCTGAACATATCAAACTGTTTTAATAAAATAAAACATATGTTTGGACTCTCGCTTTGGGTGTGGCGATCTACTGTATATCTGAAGCAATAAAATACAAGGCTTATAACCCTTACCCAAAACTAAGACCTCATGCACACTGGATGTTTTTCCGGCTGTTTTTGCGGTATAGATTGGTAAAAAAAAGCGCCAAAATGGTGCAAAACACTACATAGCTACAGATTTCTACAGGTAACGCTACTGGCTTTTTCATAACATCCAGTGTACATGAGGCCTAAAAGTTTAGGTTAATCATACAATTTAGGCATTTTTATGCTTAGCTGTTATTTATTTAAAAAATATATATATATATATATATTTTTACAGAATAATATTTGTATTAGATTTGCCAGCTAAAGTTTGATTAGATTTTTGACAGTGGCCCCAACCCCATGATGATAATATATGTTTTGCACAAGGCCAAGACTATGAGGTAGACCTTTGCCAAGATAAGGTCATCTAGAGCCCAGGGCAAACATGCCAAACTGCGCCCCCTCCCCCAAGATGCATGAGCATTATGTGTCAGCAAAAATCCATGTGCTTAAAACTGAATAATTACCAACTAAGCATAAATTCCCCCTCCTTGCAGTACAAATACGCCCCCTCCTGCTGAAATCTTCTCTCCCAGCACAAATGCCCCTCCTCATTTCCCTTTCTAGCACAAATACCCAATCAATCATCAATCCCCCTCCCAACACAGACCCGCCCTAGCACCCCCCCAAATTTCCCCTCCTAGAATATTTTTTACCCCCTGCCGCCCCCAAATTCTCTCTTCCAACACAAATCTCCCCCCAAAATCCTCACAGCACTCTCCCACCTCACATGATATCCATTCTGATACCTAAATAGAATCAGCTGCATGCATTTCATCATATGATACATTAGAAGTTCAGACTTCTCAGCTGCACCTAAGTGTAATGCCGTGTACACATGATCGGTTCGTCTGATGAAAACGGACCGATGGACTGTTTTCATCGGACGAACCGATCGTGTGTGGGCCCCATCATTTTTTTCCCATCGGTAAAAAAAACGTAGAACCTGCTTTAAAATTATTTGATGGTTAAAAAACTGATAGAAAAAAAACGATCATCTGTGGGCAAGTCCATCGGTTAAAAATCCACTCATGCTCAGAATCAAGTCGACACATGCTCGGAAGCATCAAATTTAATTTTTCTCAGCACGTCGTAGTGTTGTACGTCACCTCGTTCTGACACTAATGGATTTTTAACTGATGGTGTGTAGGCAAGACTGATGAAAGTCAATTTCATTGGATATCTGATGAAAAAATCCATCGTTTTCATCGGATGAACCCATCGTGTGTACAGGGCATAAGAGATGCTATAGGCAAGTAAAAAACGTGCACAAAAATACTGTATATATAAAAAATATACCTCTCTGTCGAGAAAATTTGATATTGTGAAGACTTCACCAGTGTACTGATTTATAATGAACATTGGGGGATCCGAAGGACTCTGAGAGAGAATTTTATAAGCGATTTGAGAATTTACAGTATTTTGTTCATCGGCATCAAAAGCAGTGAGTTGCATCACCAGCGTGTCTAAATTGGACAGACAAAATAATGATAATAAGTCAGAAAACATATTTTTGGCTGTAAGGTATAGAAAGGCAGCACAATGATTAGAGTTTGCTTTTCAATCGATATGTATAATTATAATCAGGGTTATATTTTTCACATCGGTTAGCTAGAAATACTTGATGATTAGCTCCCCTGATTTTCTCTTGTTTTCCTTTCCTGATATTTGAATAGGCAGGTATTTTTAACCCTAAAGAAAATTTGGTTGTCTTAACAGGCCAAACCCCCACTAATAACTCTCCCCACACTTTCCCACTGCTCCACTTATCTGTTGGAGCTCTTGAAAATACCCAGGGCCAGATTCAGAGAGCCATTACGCCTGTCTAACTGGTGTTAGACTGGAGTAATTTCAAATTACGCGCGTTTTCTAGCTAGTCGGAAACCTCAAACCATGAATAGACGGCTGCGGGCTTCAATTCGACTGGATTACGTGTTAGTACGCCTTCGGATCTACGCTGCAATCTTTTTGCGGCCGCTGGGTGGAGTTCGCGTCGTTTTCAGCGTCGGGGGAAGGCAAATTAGCTTTTTCCGGCGATCCACGAAGTTACGAGCGTCGTTCGCAATCTCTTACGTCATCTTTTTGCTGCGTAAAGTTATTCCAGCTATTAGCTGCTCTAACGTTACGCGGCCCATGTTAAGTATGGCCGTCGTTCCCGCGTCGACTTTCAAATTTATTTTTGTTTTTTACGTAAGTCGTTCGGGAATAGGAATGTCCGTAAACGACGCTACTCAAACAACGAATGACGTATCGACGTTATTTCGCGCAATGCACGGTGGGAAATTTCTGAACGGAGCATGCGCAGTTCGATCGCCGCGGGAACACGCCTAATTTAAATGCCTCACGCCCCCTAATCGCGTAGTTTGATTGCCCCGGGAGAAATACACTACGCCGCCGTACCTTACGGGCCAAAATCTCTCTGAATTCCTCATAGAGCCAGGTAAAATACGGCAGCGTAGAGTATCTCTGATACTCTGCGCCTATGTAATTGTATCTGAATCTGGCCCCCAGTATTTTCAGGAATGGTGGATTATGTGACTTTGGGGTCGATTTACTAAGAGTTAAGTAAAAATTTTGGTAAAATACATGAATTTACCGTTAAATACCGAATGCACTATTTGTTTAATTTAGCAGTAATATTTAATGGGGACCCCCAGGCTGCTTTTTGGCAATGCTGGTTGCTAAGGAGTGGGCCAGGAAGCCGGCCGCCACGTCCTCAACAATGGGTGATTTATTAGCTGTCAACAGGTTCCCCGCTGACAGCTGAATGTAAGAGGTAAAGCAGACAAATAAAAAAAAAACAGCATGCCCCCCCTCCCAGTTCATACCAGGCCCTTCGGCATGGGGTCCCATGCAGGAGGGCCTGGTATGAACTGGGGGGATTTACATCGGGGGACACTGTTTTTTTATTTTTTAATAAAGGTCTTGTCAAAAACTGTGTGTGTTTTTATGTTCTTTGTTAACGGGGTCTTCCAGATTTCAATAAGCCCCCCACCCGCAGACCCCACCAATCACTGGCCAGGGTTGTTGGGAAGGGGTCTTTGTCCCCATCAACTCCCCCATGTTAAGGGCATGTGGCCTGGTATGGTTCCGGAGGGGAGGTGCTCACTTCTTGACCTGACAGTCTGGTATGGGTATGTATTTGGAGGGGGGGGGGGGCTCATGCCGATTTTTTTTTTTTCAATCAATTGTCGGCTTTTTCTTTTTGTACATTTATCGGTCACCCGTTGATGAGTCACCCGTTGTTAAGGACATGGTGGCTGGCTTCCCGACCTACTACTTAGCAACCAGATATTTGTCAAAAAGCAGTGTGGGCTCCCTCGACTTCAAGGTTGTTTTTTGACAAATTTTGATTGTGATACCGCCAGCAAAACCCTGGTGTTAATTATCACATGCTTTTTTACTCTTTGGTCTCTTTGTGAATTGGACTTCAGAGCTTTTCAATGCGATATTTACCACCACATTTTTATTTTTTGGTAAATACTGCATAATCATTTTAATTTTTTTTGTAAATTGGACTTTATTTACTGGATGCAATAATTTATGCAGATTAGTAGCATGATACCCTTATCACATGCGGTAAACCTTTGTGAATTGACCCCTTTATCTCTTGGATGCAGCGCAATGGTCCATTGCTCAAGGAGCAAAAACTGTCACATGGGTCTGGGGGGGAATATCATAATCCCTGTGTAAGCTCTGACATGGAGCTCATAGGGATTAGACTTGAAAAAAACGGACAGAGCAACAGGGGAGCACATGGAAGGTAAATATTAGCTATCAAGCTTTTAAACCAAATCTAAAAATTGAACAGCAGCAACAAGACTAAAAGTAATGTATGGTATGGTCCAACAAACACATTTTAATCAAATTTGTCCTAAATTGCTAATTATATATAAAACATGCGACTCTTACTTGCTTGGCTTCTCTCTTCCACTGAACCAGCAAATATAGCCTGCCCGAATATTGGTGGATTGTCATTAATATCTTGAATTTTGACAGTCATCTTTAGGGGCTTTTCTACTTCTTGGCCACTTGCGGTCACAGCATGAACTGTTAACTAGGTAAACATTGGTATATAAATTTAGCTGTAATTTGAATCACTTAATCTAGCAGTTAAACCAAACAGAACATTATTATTTTGAAACATACACTTCAATTATTGCTGCATTATTACAAGCAATACCATTTTACCACAGTTGGTAGCATGGACACTGATGGAACAGTACAGAGATGTTGATTTTGCATCTTTGAACGAAGTTAAAAATGGTAAAGAAAGCTGTAGAGAAAGGATACAGAGGTTACCATTGCAGACCTCTACTTCTGAAAATAGTAGTCATCTGATTTTTAAGGTGATCCTATGCCTTCAGTGCTTTGAGGCACTGAATTAGGCCCTGTACACATGATCAGACATGTCCGAGGAAACATGTCCAATGGACCGTTTTCATCTGACAAGGCTGAATTGTCTGTTGGTCTGATGTGCATACACACCATCGGACCAAAATCCCCTCGGACCAGAACGCGGTGACGTTGAACACGACGTGATGAAAAAACGAAGTTCAATGCTTCCAAGCATGCGTCGACTTGATTCTGCGCATGCGGGGGATTTTGGTCCGATGGTTTGTGTACTAACCTTTAAACCTGTCCGACGGACAGGTTTCCAGCGGACATGTTTTCAAGCATGTTTGGTAATTTTTGTCTGCTGGAAAACGGTCCGATAGGCTGTACACACGTTCGAACATGTCCGCTGAAACTGGTCTGCGGACCAGTTTCAGCGGACATGTTCGATCGTGTGTACACGGCCTTAGAATAAGTATGCTGACATTTTTAGACAGCCAGGGAACTATTTTTCTTAGAAGGAGGTAGGCGTTTCTTTTAGTATTAATAAAAAACACACAAGGATCATAGGACAAGGTTGGAACCACTTTCCATGTTGCCCCTAGAAGGCAGCCCCTGAGCTAATTCTCTACATTCCTTAAAATAGGAAACTGTAGTTTGAGCTGTCTCTGCAGCAGCTGTCTATTGTTTCAGTGGAGGGATCCAGCATTGGGCTCTGTTGGATGCTCTTTATAATTCAGTACAGTACGAATGAGACCTAATATATGAAATGTCAGTCTTGACATGTGACTTTCAGTGAGTTTTTAGTCAGGACCCAAGCAACATCCTTGTGAGAGCATTAAACCCTTCGCCTATAGGGCAGCACAGGATAAGCCTGCTTGATATCTCATACCTTTTTCTTTTGCTTTATAATCATTAACTTGCATGTTATAATCGGTGACTGTTTCCTGACTGGCAATGCTTAAAAAATAAATAAAAATTCCCTCATCTGTGCTTTGTGTTGGGATAGAGCAGTGTTTCTCAACTCCAGTCCTCAAGGCGCCCCAACAAGTCATGTTTTCAAGCTTTCCATTATTTTGCACAGGTGATTTGATCAGTTTCACTGCCTTAGTAATTACCACCGCTTTTTTATCTGAGGGAAATCCTGAAAACATGGCCTGTTGGGGAGCCTTGAGGACAGCACTCAATAAAATGTAAACATCATACAAAAAAAACTCTAAATCAATGTGTTGCTATGTCAAAATTGTTTACATGAAAGTGCATATAGTCCATCTATCACATGAAAATGAAAAAAGATGAAGGAAAATAATAGTCCAAAAATCCCAACTAAACATCCATAACATGAATTAGAAAGTGTGTTGATCCAATATTCAATCATTGAAGACACCCAGCGCTCCCCACAGGATAGATAGGGCAAATATATCTGGTTACCAGATATTAAAGGGGTGTTCCGGGCATTTTTAATGTTTATTAAAAGTCAGCAGCTACAAAAAGTGTAGCTGCTGGCTTTTAATAAACATACACTCACCTGCTCCACATCCAGCGACGCGCCGGCCGGGACTCCGCTCCTCTCCCCCCCCTGGCACCCGGCCGTGACAGCTTTCGGCTTTACGACCGGGCACCCACTGCACATTCGCGAGCGGCACTGCGCCATCTGATTGGACAGGTGATCGCCTGGGACCTATCACGTGTCCCAGTCGATCACCTACAGGGAGAGGCTGCCAAAAGGCGATATGATGTATCGCATTAGCAGCCCCTTGGCGAAAGGAGGAAGTGGGACAAATGTGGCATGTAAGGGTGCGAGGAGTGGATTAAGTGGAAGTTCCACTTTTGGGTGGAACTCCGCTTTAAGACCTTCCAAGGTCTATATGCGCATTAGTAAGGATTCACCACTCACTACGGGTATAACCGTATCAGCTGTTCAGCCTACTTGGTTGGATTCCACAGGTGTATCCCTCCACAGCTATCAACAATCAAGGGAACTACGGAGTCCAGTCACACAGTGTGCATATGGAAGAGTAAGATAAACTCATTTCACAACATTCTTTAAAAGCACACAGGAGTTTATTAAAAGTTCTACTTACAGCAAAAACGATAAATTAGGCTCAAATGCTCAGACATCACCGCTGCTCCTTGCCTCTAGGCTAGGCTATATTTGCCCTATCTATCCTGTGGAGAGCACTGGGTGTCTTCAATGATTGAATATTGGATCAACACACTTTCAAGTTCATGTTATGGATGTTTAGTTGGGATTTTTAAACTATTATTTTCCTTCATCTTTTTTCATTTTTATGTAATAGATGGACTATATGCACTTTCATGTAAACAATTTTGACATAGCAACACATTGATTTTGAGTTTTTTTTGTATGATGTTTACATTTTATTTTATTTAATATACACTTAGCGCATTATCATTTTGCACAAATGACTCGGTCATGCAACGCTGTTAATATAATAATTTATATCATTTTTTTTTTCACACAAATAGAGCTTTATTTTCGTGGTATTTAGTCATCACTGATTTATTTTTGTTTTCGCTATATAAATGAAAAAATACAGAAAAAAAAAACATGTATTTGTTAGTTTCTATTATAAAATGTTGCAAATAAATAATCTTTCTTCATACATTTAGGCCTAAATGTAGACTGCTAAAATAAACACACAGCTCCCGGTCCTGTCAGGGGGGGAAATGCTGATCTTCTGTTCATACAATGCATGAACGGAAGATCAGTGATTTCCCCATGTCAGTCCACCCCCCTATACAGTTAGAACACACCCAGGAACATACTTAACCCCTTCCCCGCCCCCTAGTGCTAACCCCTTCACTGCCAATGCATTTTTATAGCACTGATGGCTCCCAAAAATGTGTCAAAAGTGTCCGAAGTGTCCGCCATATTGTGGCAGTACCGCAGTACTAGTAAAAAAAAATATTAATAAAAATGCCATAAAAATACCCCCTATTTTGTAAACGCTATAACTTTTGCACAAACCAATCAATAAACGCTTATTGCGATTTTTTTTTTACGAAAAATATGTAGAAGAATACGTATCGGCCTAAACTGAGGGAAAAAAATGTTTTTTTTATATATTTTTGGAGGATATTTCTTACAGCAAAAAATGAAAAAATATTATTTTTTTTCAAAATTGTCGCTCTATTTTTGTTTGTAGCGCAAAAAATAAAAACCACAGAGGTGATCAAATACCACCAAAAGAAAGCTCTATTTGTGGGAAAAAAAAGACGCCAATTTTGTTTGGGAGCCACGTCGCACAACCGCGCAATTGTCAGTTAAAGCGACGCAGTGCCGAATCGCAAAAAGTGCTCTGGTCTTTGGGCAGCAATATGGTCCGGGGGTTAAGTAGTTAATGAACCAAAACAATTTAAATGTATTCTTTACAATGACTTATGATTCATGCAGAGTTGACTTCTTAGTATTCTCAGGGACCAAATTGGTGGGCTCACTAGTAAACTTTTTAGAAAGGAAACTGCAGCCTCCAGGCAATACATTATTGCATGTAGATAGTTTTCATCCTGAAAATCTCAAGAAGTCGATACCATTTAGTCAATTTCTATGTATGAAACGAAATTGTATTACGGTTGAGAATCTTCAGAGGAAATCCGATGAGCTCACCACTAGATTATTGGCAAAAGGATACACTAAGTCCGCTATGTTTATGTTTATCTCGCTTATCACGTTTATCCTATGTTTATCGTGCTTTTAACTGCTTTTAACTTCAAATGTAAGTTACTACGTTTTTTTTTATTAAACTAATTTGTAAAAATATTATTGAAAATATTATTGAAAATACTATCCGGTGATTGGTACTCCATTGGGAACATCCTGGGAATCGATCAGCCAGCGTTGAAAACATCAGAGAGGCTCATTGGTTTGATATATGAGGTGAGAGGCTGGGGCAAACGGTTTTACACACATTGGATGGTGGCACTTGCACTTTACCTTTGAGAAACGTTGCTGCACATTTTGGATCCATTGCCATACTTGGACTACTTTTGCACTTTTTATGGGACTATTCCAATTATGTTTTTATATATATATATATCTCGTTGCAAATTTTTTTACACATTTTTTTCTTTTGAAAAGTACTTGATTGCTATTTGCACATCTGAATGCTATTTGCACAATTGTCATTTTGCACATGTTGCTTGGAATTATTATTGGCACTTTGATTTATTCTGTGAATTTATATACATTTTCAGATGTTATTAATTTTATGTTTAGATGCTATTTAATTATTTATTTATGAGGATTAATTGTTTATGTAGTAAGCGCCACATTTCTTTTTATTGCCATTTATTTTTAGTGTAAGAACACCTTTTATGTTATCAGCTACTCGGTTAGATTTACATTATTGATTGGTTTGCGCATTAGTATTCCCTACTTGCAAAAATTTGAAAATTGCTGTTCGCAGACGCTCTCCATCCAATCTGACAGAGTTTGAGCTATTTTGCAAAGAAGAATGGGAAAAAATTTCACTCTCTAGATGTGCAGAGCTGGTAGAGACATCCCCAAGACTTGCAGCTGTAATTGCAGCAAAAGGTGATTCTACAAAGTATTGGTGGCTGAATACAAATGCACGTCACACTTTTCACATATTTATTTGTAAAAATTTGGGGAAACCATTTATCATTTCACTTCCATTTTACAATCATATGCCATTTTGTGTTAGTCTATCACATAAAATCCCAATCAAATACATTTACATTTTTGATTGTAACATGACAAAATGTGGAACATTTCAAGGGGAATTAATACTTTTTCAAGACACACACACACACACACACACACACACACACACACACACACACATATATATATATATATATATATATATATATATATATATATATATATATAGTTTTACATCCTGTCATTAAAGTAGTTCAATGTCACCATAGTGATGCTGTACTATTTATTCTGAGGGGGTTATCTGGGATTATTATTTTTTTTTACAAAAACTGTTACAGTATAGGCAATAGTTTTAGCTGTCATGATAGCTTGCTTACTTTTGTGATCTGTGATTGGCTACAGCTAATCACATGGTACAGGGTGCAGTGATTGGCCCAGGTACCATGTGATAGCCGTGGGTCAATCGCAGCATCGCAGTAGTCAGTGAAACAGTCATGAACGGCAACCATTCATAAATGTTTTGTTTACATTGTAATCATGTGATCGCTATAGTGATCACGCGATACCCCAGCTGCTCGCAGCAGATGGCGACCACCGTAGTTCGATGTGTCAACCAGACACAGTGGTCATGTGTTTGTGCAGGGGGAGCACCAGTGTGCATATGGTCAGCGGCCTATGATTAGGTCGCTGAGCTTGCAGCTGCCACCCGCTAGCAGTAACTCTACTGTTGGCGGGCGGCAAGTGGTAATTTGACAAATGTACTACATTAACATTTTGTTTACTGGAATAACATCTACCAATCCTATTTTTAATAGGGTTCTCAGCAATACCAAATTTTACCTGAAGGGGGCATTGCAATCAATCTGTACCAGTGTAAGTTTTAATACGCTACATTTAATGCATTATATAAATACCGGTATATATAAATTTTTTAACAGTTTCCAGAATGGCCACCACATTTAATACTACTCTTCATGTTTTTTGTTTTTTTATTCAGAGAAACGCTCATCAATCATATTTTATGCTGTTAATTGTGTCCTTTCCAACACCATAAACCATCAAAAAGAAACAGAGGGTCTATATTGGTCTATATGTTAGAGGTAGATATGGTGATTTCCAGAGCTTTTTTTCTTAGAAAATAGGTGCAGGAACTCAAATACGACCCCTTCAGATTTCACAAACAGTAGGAGGGTCTTAAATGGGCATTAAATACCAGGATTGCATTACATACAGAGTACAGATTTCAGGGGGTTACACACAGAGTGCAGAGCTGTCACTTGTAAACACAGAAACCGGACTTCTGTGTTTACAAGTGATTGTGGTGAACAGGCACCAAAGGGTCTGAGCCAGAGGTGGTGGAACTGAGTTCCCCCAAGTTCCCCCTGAAAAAAAGCCCTGGTAATATCACCAATTATCATCTAGGAAACTTGATAAAATAATTAGATTTTTTATTTTTATTTTACTTGTATTCTCTCCATCTTAGAGAAGAAGTGCCAGGATGAATGCCAGGCTGTAAAGCCATTCTATTACCTGACTAGCCCTGTGCGGGTAGCAGATGCTCAAAATTGTCATATAACAAAGTATTTTTTTATATTGACTATCTTTCAGCTGCAGTAAGAATATGACAATTGTACCCTCCTTCATTAGCCCAGACAAATCGATGACAATCAGCCCTGAGCTCAGGCAGCATAAATGTCAGCATCCAAAGTGGCTTTACAGCTTGACACTGTCTTATGCTTCTGCTTTGACAGGGAGAAGGTACAACTTTATATAGCAGCATATACAGCTACTCCTGTGAAATAAACCTGAACTACCATAACGATCAAAGAGTAGAGATGCAGAAAACATTCCTGACCAATTAACATTCTTAAACCCTGTACACACGATCAGAATTTCTGATAGAAAAAGTCCGACTGACTTTTTCCATTGGAATTTCCGACCGTGTATGTGTATCTGACTTTTTTCCGAGGAATTCCGTTAGAGTTTAGATAGAAAACATGTTCTCTTTTACTCCAATGGAATTCCGTCAGAATTCCGATGTGGGTTTGGCCGGGCAAAAGCCTGATCGTGTGTACGAGGCATAACAGTTGTAAGGTTACCTGTCCTTATTTTAAATACAGTTAAAATGTAAAACATAGTAGTTTAACTTACATATAAAAAGGGCGTTTCTTCACGATCAATACGGGCATCAGTCACATTCAAGTATCCAGTTCTCGGATCCATAATAAAAACATTGTACGGTGGTTGATCCACACCTTGTCCAGTAATTTTATAAAGTATAACACCCTTCTTTACCTCCAAGTCAGAACGAACCTTTTAGGACAATAGGTATAAACACAATGTTATATTTTACAGTAAATGGTGCACTAGTGCTATTGGGCAAACATAAATTAAAACGAATAACCTCTCTTCTACAGTTAAGAGAAGAGGAGGATCTATATGCTTTTTATTTATAAAATTGCAAGACATTGCGAGGCACTGCATAATAAATAAACAAAGGATGCAAATTATAGGCTCCAAATATTAATATTAAGTACAAATATGTGACACAGGAGACTTCATTAACCATTTCAATACCGGGTACTTTCCCTCCTTCCGGCCCAGGACAATTTTCAGCTTTCAGCGCTGTCACACTTTGTTTCATTTCTGTTTTAACATTTTGTTTTCTCCTTCACTGACAGGCACTAATGAGGCTGTACTAATGGGCACTAATGAGGCGGCGCTGATGGGCACTGATGAGGTGGCACTGATGGGCACTGATGAGGAGGCATTAATATGTAGAATTGATGGGCACTGATAAGCAACACTGATGGGCACTGATAGGCAGCATTGATGAGGAGGCACTGACAGGCATTACCGATGGGCATCTGAAGGGCACTGACAGGCATTATTGATGAGGCACTAATTGGCACTTTGATGGACACTGATTGTCACTTTGATGGGCACTGACAGGCGTTACTGATGGGGCACTGACTGGCAGCTGATGGACACTGTTTGGCATTGTAGTGGCACCGATCGGCTCTCCCTGTCAGCGTGAACCGAGGAAATTTGTTTACCCACACTTCCTGGTTCATGCTGTAATCAGCTGTGATTGGTCACAGCTGATCACGTGGTAAGGAGCCTCCGTCAGAGGCTCCTTACCACAATCGGAGTTGCAGTGTGTCAGAGTAAGACACCACACCACCGATCGCTGAGCTCCACCCCCCCATTGGGCATGCGCAGGCTTGTTGTCCTGAAAGATGTCCGTCCAGTTAGCATAATGAATCCACCGCCCAGCCGTCATTCTACTATAGGCCTGGCGGGAAGTGGTTAAAGTAGGAATAAACTCCCTTGTATGATTTTTACCTATAGGTAAGCCTATAATAATTCAGGTATTTATAATGCTGTAATGTAAATACCTTTTTAGAGCGATCTTCAGGCTGGTCACATGACTCAATACATGGCTACTGCAGGAGAGGCTGAGATCTCCCTCTGATGTCAGGCAGGGAGGTCATATGGCCTCCCGTAGTAGCCCTGGAGACTGACCGAGCCCGGTCTAGAGATCCCTCTAAAAAGGTATTTTTCTGCATCTGCATTGCAAAACATTTAGTGGAGCCCAGGGGAGACATGCAGGGTCAATAAAGAGAACCTGTCACCAAAAAACATCACAAAGGTCCCCCACCCCCACATATACACACGCATGAATGTAAATGAATGCGCCAGGGCTCCAACATGTGAAAATGTTGATTTCAATACACATGTTACATACCGCCACGCACGCTGGAGTGAGAGCAATAATTCTAACACAATAGTTCCTCCATTACACTAAAATGATACATATAGGGGGCTTTTGAATCATTGCTTATAGAAATATAGGGTACTGAAGTTTGACGCCATTTCACAGGCATACAAAAATTTAAGGTTTGGCATGTTGGGTATATAATTACTCGGTGCAAGTCTTTTATATTTTACCAAAAACGTGGGTAATTTATTGCATTTGTTTGCCCTAACATTCACGTTAGTGTGTTTTTACTGAAATTTTGCGTTTCCTAGACCTTTGCGGTATTATCATGTGACATAAAAAACTATTGCTATTTTATTCTCTAGGGTGTCTGCTTTCAGAAAATATATAATATTGGTGGGTTTTGTGTAATCTTCAGGCCTAAAATGATTTTTTAAACATGTGTGCAAAAAAAAAAAAAAAAATGCAAAAACTGATCTTGCAGTGAAAGGGAACAGGATGTAATTTTTTTAGGTTAACAAACACTTTAAAGAGGTATCAATACAGAGCTGTGCTGAGTTAATTTTTTTTTATATTTGCCTAGATATGGAGTTGTAAAATACATACTCTTGTTTACAATGTTATATTAGTAGTCCCTGTGTTGAATTTATAGTCCTAATTTTAAGAAAAAGGTGTTTATTTGTATGTGTATATGTAATAAATCGCTATGGACGAGGCATGGACAGGACAGCAATAGGGGGTAGCCTGAAAATATTTGCAAGCATGGGTATACCTGGCGGTATTCCCAAGTGTGGCTCAGGGTAAATTTTAGTACCATTAGAGGTAACCATGAGCCACACTCGGGATCGAATCTCAGGATCCTGGTGCAGGTTACTTGCCTTGTCCCTAGGATCCTGCGATGTCCCCTCACTGTGTCTGTGGGCTGTGTCCTCTTCAGTGTGCTGGGCTCCGTTCCCTGCAAGCATCGCAATGCAGGGGGGTGGAGCCCGGCGGCAAATTCAAAAAGTAAAAAATTCATAACACATACAGTACACTGTAATTTTACAGATTTATCAAATAATTTCACTTCCATTTTGTCCTTAGTGCTTTGTTCAATGCCCTGCATGCACTTTTATATTATATATACTGTTCTTTCTGCCTGAAAACTTGAGATTGTCCATGGCAACCAAAAAGTGTCCCTTTACGTCAAAAGCGATTTGAGTAAATTATAACACTTTCAGAATTGAGTGATAATGATTAGTTGGGAAATTCATTTTTTTATTATTATATTTCTTATTTTTTATAATTATTAATAGTTATTTATTATATTATAATTTAGATTTAGTATTTCAAACTTTATCATACCCGGGATGTCTACTAAACTCTTGTTTGGGCAGATTTAGGTGTGTTATTACTAAGAATGACAGCCCTAAAATATAAAACGCCAGATTTCAATGCAAAACAATGTACCGCTTTTGAAGCGCAAAAATCGCACATAATCATACCATCAGCGTGAGTACATTATGCCTCGTTTCCACTGAGCGGTTCGGTTCGGTACGGTACGCTATTTTGAGTGTTTCCATTATGAAAGCGTGCCATAAAAGCGAACCGTACCGGACCATTCTGGGTCCTGCTTCAGATGTGGGGCCATAGAAAATGGAACGGTTCCATTAGGGGGGACCTACAAATACATCTCACTGATTGGTGGACGTGCTAGGCTTTTTTTCTAAACCTTGTATGGTCCCAGATGGTCGGATTTGCAGTGGAAATGCTCAGCAGAATAGACCGGACAATTCTAACCCGTTCCATTCTAAGCGACCCGAACCGATCCGCTCAGTGGAAACAAGGCATTAGTGTTGTGCTGCAACTCAATGATATAAGCATAGACATTTGCAGCAGAAAAGGTTTATGTTACACCACTTACATCAATGTGCTGAGATGACTGCTAACAGGTAGTAAGATCTCTCATTAAAAAAGATTTCATTCCTAGTGTATCCATAGCCCAAGTGTAAAAACAAATGCATTTGTTGATCCCAATGTACTTCATACCTTTGCTATAGGATTCCTGGGTCTGTTATCTTCTGCTTCTCTCATATTCAATGGAGGTACGACCCATGTACGCTTTGGGCGTGCGCTATATTGGACGTCCTGCCATGTGATGTTTCCATATTTATTTGTTCCTGTATTTTTCTGCAAAAAAATTGGCAATGACAGAAGGATAGGCATGTTATCCTTTTTTTTATCCACCCAAAATCAGCATGAACTGTGCAACAATTATTTTTATGTGCAATACTAAGATCAAAAATGAAACATGAATAGACTTTCATTACCTGCACATGCCAGTCACAGCTACACTGCAAAGATATCTAAAAATAAAAAATAAACATAGGTTAGTATTTAGGTGGTGTGCTCATATAAATATTTTAGCTGGCTTCTGATTTTTCTGTGTCTATAACCAGGAACAGGCATGCAGATCAGGAAAGGCATAGAAAAGTCTTAAAACACATACTTGTTCTTATGCCGCGTAAACACGATCGGAATTTCCGACAAGAAAAGTTCGAAGTGAGCTTTTGGTCGGAAATTTTAAACCGTGTGTAGGCCCCATCAGACTTTTTCTGATGGAATTTAGGACAGCGAATATTTGAGAGCGGGTTCTCAAATTTTCCGACGGGAAAAGCCATGTTCACAGCGTCTCCCCGCAGGGAAGTAGTCCCAAGGGAGTGGGCGAGCACGCTGACTAACCCTCAGCCAGAACGACTTGGATGATGGGGGCAAGCTTACTGAGGAGGAACAGGATGTGAGAAATTCAGACACAGCAAAAAACATTTAGAAGGGAAATCGAAGGAAAAGGTAAGTGAACCAACAATGCTCTAGCTTAACAGAACCTATTTAGAAAATAAAAAATGAACCTTTACAACCCCTTTAACATTATTTTCTGTACTGGGGCAATGGTCACCACAAAACGAAAAACAATAAAAAAAACTTTCATGTGTTCTAACATTTTCACTTTATATCTAAAAAAAATTGTTACTTACACTTTAAAGGGGCATATTTATGAAACAGTGAATGTGGCAGCTACTAAACATTCACTGCAGGTGAGTCTATCACTGTAACATCAACCATTCACTAGGAAGATTCCTTTGCAGCGAATGTTGGGTGAATGTCAAATTCACTGCTTTATATACTGTATATATAAATGCTTATCATATCCATTACATTTAGAAATGACAAATCACTTATTATTGAAGGCTGATCTTTGTGAATGCAAGGCTTCTAGACGCAGGTTTTCAAATTTTTACTGAATACAATAATTTTCTACATTCTGTAAACAATGAAAATTGCAGTGTAAAGCTTGCCAAAGTGGCCATACATGGATGGAAATTTGTCAGGGTCAGCGGATCAATTTGTATCCATTTGTGGTCACTCTACCAAATGATTTATGTTCAACTGCCCTGTTGGATACAAGCTACTCAATCAGCGTTGCAAGCAATAGGTTTTGTATTCTGACCAGGGCTGCTGTTAGAAATCATGGAGCCCCCGTACAGCCTACCTTAGGTCCCTCAGGCCCCCCCCCCCCCGAAATATATCAAAACAATATTTTCACAAATACACCAAAATCATTATTATTAGCGGACGCAAAAATTACAGAGAACCTGTGTGAATTAGCCATTATTTAAATCGTTTTTACAAATCTTTAAACATTTTTTTTATATATAATTTTTTAAAGAATGCAAACATTTATTTTATTTTACAATTAGTTATTCTTTTAAGAGACAGGTAAGCCAGCAGTGATGTGGTTGGGCAGCACAGTGACAGGGGGCACAGAGGGGGATCAGAAGAAGGCAGAACAAGGAGAGGGATCTGTGCAGGGGTAAGTAATTCTGTAATTGCCCCTCCATCCAACCACAATGATTCCCTTTCCTGTACAGGCCCCCCTGTTTGCCCGGGCCCCCTACAGGAGGGCTGGTGGTCCCCCCCTATCAGCGGCCCTGATTCTGACAGAAGGAGAGCCTCTCTGCTATTATTATACAGTAGGGTAGTGGGGAGGATTGCCCCATCCACCTGAATTGCCCCATCCACCATTTTTTTTTCATTCAGCCAGGTATGTATGGCCAGCTTTTTCAATCACATTTCCATTAGCAAAGTTACAGGAGTTATAACTATTCAGAAGAAGGTAGAAAACTGCTTGACATGGCAGTTGATTATTATTATTATGATACAGGACTTATATAGCGCCAACAAGATCCCCGTGGTGTTCAAGTCCACGGGACCCATGGTCCGACTCACAGGGAAGTTGGCAGGGTCGTGAGCGCGCCGCTGCCGGCACGTTTGCGACCACTCGGCATGCATTTAAAGGGCCACGTGCAGGTACGCGATTATGCCTGTCCGTGCCATTCTACATGGGCCAGTCCTCAAGTGGTTAAACAAGACCTTTGATTCTTGGTAGGCATTCCCCTGACATTCCCAGTGATACATATCTGCCTGTCAGTAAATTTTGGGCACCAAGCAAGTTTTCTTTTTGGCTTTTAACTCTCTGACTCTATGACAATAAATAGACATAGACCATCACCACAAGCATAGGTGTTTATTGTCCTCCATAAATTTGGAAAATTATGTTCTCTTGCAAATATTAGATGATGACATTTATGTTTATCTTCATCTTTTATAATTTGTGCCATTACTGTGAATATTCAGAACAAAGTAATAGGTTTGATTTAAAGGAGATCCTGGGTAGAAATGATGTATGGTCCTTGTGCTCCCTTGCTGTCCTTATTTATTAACACTCTCTCTGGTTTTTAGTATTGCAGCGTTTGTTTGCCTGAGTTACCAGCCTTCTCAAATAGAAGTAAGGTGCAGCTTGGTAAACTCCGTGCACGTAGATTTCTGGATACTGTGAAACATTGGATTGTGGAGAATGTAGGGAAAGAAGTTGATGTTTTCTGTTTTCCCTAAAGCAAACTTGGAACTATGTCTAGTTTAAGCATTAGGATTTCTTTAGCACTGTACACAATAAGAAAAAAGCAAAAACGCTTTTTACAAAGTGTACAGATAAAAAAAAGAGAGAGAGAGAGAGAGAGAGAGAGAGAGAGAGAGAAAGAGAGAGAGAGAGAGAGAGAGAGAGAGAAAAAGAGAGAGAGAGAGAGAGAGCACTGGTGAAAATTTTAAGCATCAGTCATCAGTCAAGCATATACTGATTGATTGCTCTGGATAACTTGTCACATTTTTGTAAACCATGCCCTTTCTATATAGGTGATCTTGCTCAGGTGTAAGTGGAGATAACTCTGGGATGTGTACTAGCTGGGCATAGGCAGTCCTGACATGAGAAAAGCAATACACACCCTGTACCATGAATCATAGATGAGATGAGCCAGACAGCCGGAGGCACGTATCGCACACCACCCATTATTACCATTGGTGTGTTTCTGAGACAAGAGCAATAAGTGGCAGCCTGGCTGTGTGGGTGAGGGTGTGACAGAGACAGAAACATAAAAAAGAATAGTACTAATACTTTAATCACATTTTTATCCACAGTGAAGTAGCACACATGGTGTAACACTACAATACATGTTGTCTTGACATATGTCTTTATGTGGAACATATGTGAATTCTCAACAATTTGTCATTCATTTGCCAGTAGTACAAATAGGCAAAAAACACTGATGACATAATGACTGAATCACACTGAAATTACTGTGCTTATTCTTCAAGAAGGAAGAAATTGGACAATGGGAGTTGATCAGTCTCATTATCTTTGGGTATACAGAACAGAATTTTAAAATCAGAAGCCATCCCACAGGAGATTTTACATGATACCTTCACATTCAGAGGCGATTCAGTTCGCATGTGCCGCGCTATACAAGTTTTCATTCATTCATTCATTCATTCATTCATTCATTCATATACAATACACAATTATAGGTAATTGATTTGAAGCAAATTAATGACTTATTCCTAATACTAAATCTAGTCATTCATAAGCAAACCAGACCATCTATTCTTTATAGATACAGAAGGCCTAAGTGGCAGCAGATTTTTTTGGTTGACTATATATGACCTACAGGGCCGCCATCAGGGGGGTACAGGCATTACACCTGTAAGGGGCCCAATGGCCGTCTGACTTTAGCAACTCACGGCAGGAGAGAGAAGAGAAGACTTGACTTGACTTTGTTTTGTTCGTCAGCACCAAGCCCCCACTGTCCCGCTTATCTCGTGGCAGGAGAGAGAAGAGATGACACTTTCGTTACCACACCACCACTCCTGCTTATCATCTCGCGGCAGGAGAGTGGAGCCCCCCCCCCCCGGTTCTCTGCTCCAGGGGGGCCCTGGCTAAAGCTGTGTAAAGGGCCCCAAAGTTCTGATGACCTATAAAGGCATTTTATGCATGGACTGTTCATCCCTGGTACAAATACATCCTCTATATTGGTTGTTTGATTTCTAAATAGTATTTGTTACGCTTAGGTGTATATATCTTATAACCTGTGGCTGGTCTCTTTTCTTGTGCATGGTGTCCTATCTTGTTTTCGCACCCTATGTCATTTTGTAGAAAACATGTAGTTGAAGGACTTTCTGGGTCTGCACAGGCTATGTACAGCCAAATGATGACGATGCCATCTCTAAATTTACAAGAAAATGGGGCCAATTCACTAAAGGTTATCGCATGCGATATGAAGGCCACGTGACCCATTTTCCGTAAATATCATGAGATAATAAAAGAGTAAATTCATCAAAGTAAAATATTGAATGTGAGGTAGATACCGCATTTGTTAGAATAGTGAGATAAATACCGCAATGAGATGAATCATGAAAGTCAATTCTCTAAAAACACACACACACACATTCGTTATTTATCACCTTTTGTTTGCTGGCGGTATTTTGGAAAAGTACAAATCAACAATTAGAGGAACTCTGCACTGACCAGGAAGTGAAAAGTATACAATGTATCAGTGTGAAAATGTTCTCCTCTGAGCTCTGGAAGGAAAATAAATTGTAACATTTAATCAGAGGTAGATTGTTTTTGTGAATGAAAGCACCCTTGAATGTTTTCATAGTTTGACAATATTGTTGTGTGCCTTCTGGTGCAGTGTTGGCTTGCAGAAAAAAAAAAAGCCAAAAAATAACGCAAAATTTAAGTGCTAAATATCACAAAATACAAATATTTAAACGCATTGGGCAAATAACACTTTTTTTGGAAATTAGCTACTTTTGAAATAAATACTGCATGAGTTATTTTACCTCAAAAATGTATACAGTATTCATCTCTTAGTGACTTGACCCCAATGTCTGCCTTTGCAATTTAATTTGTTGCACACAAAGCGGATTTATATTCTTTGTGGCTATGGAGGATTAGATTATATCCTTTGTGGCTATGGAAGAATATATTGATATAAAAGTTTTTGTTTCAATATTTATCCCAATGAAGACTGAAACCGGTGTATACAATAAATCTAGATAAATATTTTTATACTAAAGATGCAAAGAGGCTGAACTGCCAGTTCATTTCAGACTACCTGCATGTTTGTTTCTGTATGTAGAGGAATTTTATTTTTACAGCTTCTGTTCTTATGCAACCAGACTGAACTGGTCATGGAGATATGGATGGGTTCTTATCTCAATGGCAGACATATAAGGCCCTTTTTTTCCTTCCTTGCAAACCTTGTCCATTTTAATTGACTGAAGCCTATATGTGTTCTAGGGTTCCTTATCAGGAATCTGTCAGTTTAGAAAGATATAGGCTCCACACTGGCCAGCTTACCATCTGTATCCTTGTCTCATTACTTGGTCAATGACCTGGAGCAAGCTTCTGCTTATAAAATGTTGGAGCAATGATATGCACATGCTTGTTCAGGGCCAGTAACTCACTAAGTACAGTAACGAGGCAAATAAAGGAATGACACCCTGGAGCTGGCAAAGCCAAATACAAGTCAGCAGCGACAGCACTCATATGTCTAAACTGACAGATTCTCTGTAAAGAAAAGCTCTGGTTCCCTTTTATTATTTTTGCCTTACATGGATGTAAACCAAATTCATGAAATCTGAGCTGGGCACATGTATCTGCAGTATTTTGTTATCTTTCTTCAAAGAGATAAGTCCCATAGCTCTCTCCTGACCAGTTCCTCTGTTATCAGTATGAGAACTTCTGACAAATTCTCGGACACATCAGATAAAATCAGCCTGACATTTCTGTGGGTGAGGTTGCTATAAATAGATTAGCAGGGAGCTGGCTCTGTTACAAAACACCTTTGAGAGTCTCCGTCTATGATGAGGGGGGTGTGCGCCTTTCCTCCAATCAGCAATTTTAGCTATCCTGGCTGTATGCCCAGACATCACACTCTATCTTAAACAGGAAGAGAACATTTTCTAACACAATCTGAACTTTCTAAACAGTATATAAATTTGAAGACAGCAGATATACGTAAAACCTATGTAGGGAGATTTGGTTAATCTCTGTGTATCATCTGAGGCTGTTCACTTCGTTGGGTGTATGGAGGGTTTACATCCACTTTAAATATTATTGTTGCAACTTCATTATTGTTAAATGGTTACAATTAACAAATGCAGTATTATTTAAGTTAATTAAATAGATTAACAGCTGCTCTCAGGGGTTCTTGTGGTGGTAGACACTCCTCAAGATCCCCAGCCTTGTCTGTCTATCATGGCCAATACAAAAGTAAATAGTGTGATGTGCTCTAGATTCAGTAAATGTAGAGCAAATACTGTAAGTATGTCTAGCCACATGAAGACAGAAGACATTTGTCTGTAGTATTTTTTTTTATTAAATAGAAATTGCTCTGACTCCCTTCTTAGACCACTTCACACTGGGGTGGTTTTTAGGCGCTTTAGCGCTGAAATAGTCTCAGCTAATCGCCTGAAAACAGCCTCCCATTAATTTCAGTGTGACTTTTCACACTTGCAGAACGTTCTGAAAATTCCTGCAAGCAGCATCTTTGGGGTGGGTTGGGAGCGCTATATTTAGCACACCCAAAATGCCCTGCCTTTGGAATGAATAGGCAGCGCTTTTAAAGCGCCGCTTAAACAGCGGTAAAGCGCCGAAAAACTGAGTGGCGCTTTACTGTAAACGACCAGTTCTTTCAGTGTGAAAGCAGTCTAAAGATAAAATATCTTTCAGATATAGAGTACATTCTTTTTAATGAGTAAGACTCCTTTCACACTGGGGCAGTTTTCAGGCACTTTAGAGCCCAAAAACCTACTCCCATTCACTCCAGTGTGACTTTTCACACTGGGGTTGTGTGCTTGCGGGACATTACCAAAATTCCTGCAAGCAGCATCTTTGGGGCGGGTTGGGAGTGGTGTATAAACCACTCCCAAAATGCCCTGCCTATTGAAATGAATGGGAAGTGCTTTCAAATCGCTGCAAAACGGGAGTTTTTAACCTTTTTTGGGGGGTTAAAACCACCCTGCTAGTGGATGGAGAGCACCATTAAAACGAGCATCGCTTTAGCGATAATGGCGGATGCTCTCAGTGTATGGAGGTCTTACAGGCTTGCATTTTAAAGCAGGAAGCTGAATCTGCATATGTAATTAGCCATATGTGTAATGACTGTGCAAAGTACATATACAATTAAAATTTCATACATGTAAACAAGGCTTTTTAAAAAAAAACAGATATCATTATTATCTTTTACATGTATATCTAAAAAGAAAAACAAGAAAAATCATACACCAATAATACACAATTGTACTTTGTTGTTACTTTTTTTACTCCTGCAGCCTCTTTTCAACTCCCTCTTGTCTACATGCACTCCGTGGATGGCTGAAAAACATTTCTTATTCGATACTGACACCAGTGGACCATGCCTACGTAATATGTGTTGAAATGGCCACTTGTAGTCTCCATTAAAAACCTATGTGACAGGTTGACAGTACAGAAGTACTAAGAAGTACTAATTGTCATCATAAACGGGAAGTACCTGCACAAGGACCATGGCAATATCACCCTGTATTATTTTATAGAGGCATGTTTAAAAATATACCAATGATGGCTTTTGAAATTAAATTAACATGTTAAGGCTTATATGAGTGTTGTCACCTTGATCTGTGCACCAGAAAAAAAAAAAAAAAACATATGTGGGAGCCCTTCATATAAGCCCAGTCTGGTATAACAAAACCTGAAATTCTTCTTTAATAGGAGAGGCAGAGCACATTTACTTACATTTATAGGACATGCCATATATAATTGATACCTAAATAGGTTTACTGACTCTGTATTGTGTTTACGGTATGTTTATTGGCTTTGTGCTTTCATCAGCAATAAATTATAAGGGAGTCTAATGATTAATGAGTAAGCTGTGAGTTCCACCCACCACTCCTGTCATTGCAATGAACAATGTTTTGTCTGTGTAGAGTGTAAAATAAAATAATGTATACTGTTTTATTGAAGTTGGAAAGCCATTGCTAGAATGGCATTAAAATCAAATGTGTACAGGAATAATATCATGGTGAGAATGAGTTACTTCCCCTTTTGAGATTTTATCAAATGTTTATGTTGCTTTTGTATTGTAAAATTTCATAGAAGGTAATTTTTTCTCAATGTCTCACAACTTTTCTTAGAATTCTTAACATTAATTTGTCAAAAGTTTCTGTTTGTGTTGAAACATGGGGCATGTGGCATGGTACGCTACAGGTTAATGTATGGCCTCTATGTGTAGTCTAAGAACTGACACTTCCTGTGAAGAAACTACATATCTCACAAACCCTGGGTCTTTCTGCAGGTGAGAGATACACCGTAATTAGATGTTACACAGATATGCAGTTAGTGCTCCCACATATGTGATGGACATTTTGAGGAATGGATTGGTCGCTGGACCTGGACCAAGCAGTTGCCTGTCCCTTTAGCTAATATGGACAAGCTAGGTAAATGCATACATAAACAATTTGATCAGCCATGACATTACAAACTGCAGCCACAGCATGTGAGCCTGTCATTACAAGGTAAGGCAAACAAATGCCATAGGGAATATAACACACTAATACCTAGTTAAAACAACATAAATATTTTAAAGCATACTATGCCTTTAAAGAAGCATACAAATAATTTTTTAACACTGTAACAGAAACATAGAGACCCATCAACATATGTATTCAAGGAATTCTTTAGGGGGCATAGCAGGTGCCATATTATAGGATAACAAATTTGTTTGTTAAAGTCAACCTGTCATGAAGCTGCCATTGCTGACTTGTTCTCCTGAAAATATCAATACCCTGGCCATTACGTTGATCCAGCGGCTTTTAATACTTTCTGAATCACTGACCAAGAACAGATACGAGGATCAGGAATTCTGATTTGACTCTGACTTTCTTGCTCCTCATTCTTGTGTGTTGATGGCTCAGAAAATATTGAAACCACTGAATCAGAAGAAAGCCAAGAAACTGTATTTATTAGAAGATGACTAGCATTAGCAGCTTCCATATTCTACACATTTCCTTTTAAAGCATGTCTGTAGCGTACAACATTTTTTGGTGTCTATGTCTTATTTAGGAGATTTCCCTTTATGTCCCATCCTGGTGACAAAAATGAAAGAACTTTTTAATACAGTTGTCATGGAACAGACTGGAAGACTGGAAGACTTCCCAACACCTTCTAATTGACATCTGTGATATTTAGATTTTCCCATCAGTTTTTGACCCGGTGAAGTGAAGTTTTCCATGTTATCAAGAACATCTATAAACATTAATTGTGCCCAAACAGTACTCTAAAAATTATCTTTTGTCTGAAATTCTTCCTGAAAAATAATTTCCTGATATCTGAGGTTGCTTAGACACCCCTGTCTATTCAGACTTGTATGTGTATTACTGAAGTTTGAGAGGAACTCCTGCCCCCAATGTCCAGTGTCACCAGATATGGAGTGAGATTTGGCAAAGTTATATGCTGTGCTGCTCACTGTTCTCCATGCTGGAAGTTGGGACTTAAGGAGGCAAAACCCTACCTCTATCAAGATGGCCATCTCCAAAGACAGAGACAGAACAGAAAAAAACAGGTAATGTCAGTAATCTGCAAAAGATCAGTTGCATTGAGACCAGAAGTAATACTGGTGACTGATTCTCTTCCCTATGTCTACCTTTTTTTGGACACAACTTCAATAGTTCAGTTCTTCTTTAAGCTTGACCAGCTCAGCATTGCAGTCTTGAGACAAATGCATGTCTGGGAGTCTGAAAATTGCTGCTGTTTTTTGACTAGGTGTTTCCTTTGAGATAGTTTGCCTTAAAACTGGTATCTAATAATTGCTAAAGTAATTTAGAGGACTTGCAAATGCTTTTCTTCACATAGCCTCTCTTTCAAAACAGCCACTGAAACCCCTAAATATAAGTCTCCCCTATCATAGTTATAAAAAATATATAGTAAGGCTGAAGGGAAGACATAAAGTCCATTTAGTTAAACCAAGAAAAAAAATATATACCGAAACCTATACCCATGGTTGATCCAGAGGAAGGAAAAATACTTTAGGAAGCATGGTCCAATTTGATATGGCAAGGGTAAATTGTTCCTGATCCAATTAGGCAATTAGATATTCCCTGGATCAACAATCTCTGTTGTTACTACCTGTACAGTAAATGTTAATAGCCAGTTTGATTCCATGCATTTAGGAATGCACCAAGCTTTCTATAAATAGTTCCTGATGAATTCTATTACACATTTTCACAGCCCTTATTTTGAAGAAGCCCTTTTGTATGCAGAGATTAAACTTCCTTTGCAAAGAGCGCCCTTTTGTCCTTTGCAATTACATTAAGTTGAAAAACTTGCACCGAGGTCACTATATGGATACATTTACAGTGATCATATCCCATCTTTAACCCCTTTCCCAGGCAAAATTATCTACCGTAACCTTTCTTCTTACGGGAGGTCCTCTGCAGTTAAAGAGTAAATAAGCTCTGAACTTTGGGGTACAACGCCAATAACCTTAGACCAGGGGTGCCCAACCAGTGGAAGCCCTCTGATGTGGCCCGTGGGCTCCTGCTCTGTGATGGAAGAGAATACTGTTATTTAAGGTCAGTTTTATTACTAAAATCACATTGTATTTATGGGCATATCTCTTCTGCAGTGGTTACTGGGCTGCTTTCAAACTGATCGGCAGGTGAAGAGCAATGCACCTACGGGTTACCTGCACTGAGCCGTACACTTCTGTTATTACCTGCGAGCTTGGTGAGCTTTCTGAAAGTGCACCAAACCTGCAGACTATAATAGAAGTCCATTGCAAAGTGCAGGAAAGCGAAAGGTACACTGTGTTGCCCCCGCGGTGCGAGTAAACTGTGTGAAAGCAGCCTTGGGCCCCTTTCACGTGCTCATTGTGGCCCGCGACCGGTTACCAAGTCACTTAAGTGGCCCTCGCTCTTCAAAAGGTTGGGCACCCCTGCCTTAGACTTTTCAGGATATGAATAATTAATCATTAATCTCTGAATATGATCGTCAAGCTAGTTCTCTATCCTTTAACAGACTGAATTTTCCAGGCCTATATACTTTCCTTACACATACTGCATGTGGGGAACTGTGTCAAATGCTTTTGCCCAAGTCTAAGTATACAATAACCACAGCCGCCCACTTCTTTTGTGTACCACTTTTCTTACTTCCTTATATAAAGAAGTCAGATTTGTTTAACAACTTTGGTCTATTGTGAAAGATAGTCAGGGATCTAGAAGCTTCTAAAATGGCGGGTGGTGGGAAGGAGTTAATTTAGTATTTTTAAAGAATTTTTGAGTGTTTGCCATTTGCAACCCTCTTTTAATTTTTCGCACTCTTTCTTTCTTTTTTATGTCTTTTTTTATATTCTTTCATCTTTTAAATAATGAAAGTTTTCCCTTGCTCCATATATTATATACATATATATATATATATATATATATATATATGGCACATACATTTTTTTATTAGATTTTGAGTGTAATACAAAGTCATACAAAGAAAGCCAAAAAAGGTACAAAATGCTGGCACCAACTATGCCCAAACAAGTAAGTTGCAATGCTCCACTCCCTAAACCACCACATTTAAGTATGCATAACAGGTATAAATATTAACAGTTCAAGATGACTCAAAGAGGCCAGCAGAAGTAATACATATTAACCAAAACATTCTAAACCCTAATGCCACGTACACACAATCGGACATTCCGACAGCAAAACCTTGAATTTTTTTCAAACGGATTGTTCGCTCAAACTTGTCTTGCATATACACGGTCACACAAATGTTGCCGGAAATTCCGAACATCAGGAACGCGGTGACATACAATACTATGACGAGCCGAGAAAAATGAAGTTCAATGATTCCGAGCATGCGTCAAATTGATTCCAAGCATGAGTAGGATTTTTGTGCGCCGGAATTGGCTACAGACGATCGGAATTTCCGACAAGAACTTTTGTTGTCGAAAAAAAATTGAGAACCAGCTCTCAAACATTTCTTGTCGTAAAATTCTGACAGCAAATGTCCGATGAAGCATACACATGTCGGATTTTCCGACAACAAGCTCACATTGAACATTTGTTGTTGGAAATTCCGACCGTGTGTAACCATATTCAATAGCATAATTGGGGGGTGTGCTGAATTAGGATAAAAATCCATAACCATAGGGAGGGACAAGAGAAACCTTAAAAAAGGTTTTCGTTATCTCTTAGAACATAACTATTTAAAGATGCATCTGGGGTTGCCAGCCATGATGTCCACATTTTTATCAAATTTAGTAGGCTACCCTCTACTGCTACAAGCAGCTTTATATAGCAGTCATACCGAATTTATCATTGCTTTCCATCTGTCTAAAGTAGGTGGGGCTTGAGCTTTTTTATTGAAGGCCAATGGCTTTCCTGGTGTGAAATAACAGAAGGCCAAGCAGAGTCCTGGTCGCTTTTTTTTGACTGGAGGCTCAACCAAGCCCTAAAGATATACCCTAACATCTAAAGGGACCAAAATTATGGTAAGATCAGTAATATATTGCAAAATCTAAATCTAGTAAAGTTTTATCGCGAAGCAGGACCAAAAAACATGTATCAAAGCAGCAGTGGAAGACAAGTACCTCCAGAAAGAGGATAATGTTTAACTGAAAGCTTACTTAGCCACGCTGGTGTGAGGTTGCTGCAATGAACTATTTTAAATTGTATGAGTCTATTCCTGGCCAAAATAAATTGTTGAAATGGGTAATCCCAGACATTGTCTAATTCTTTCTTGTCCAGAGACACAAAATCTCGGGACCATTTCTATTTTTATTATTTTTTAAACACCCCATTCTTTATGGCATTTAACATTGGACAAAAACCACATAACTTTTACTTTTAAACCTATAAACCAATGGGAATTTATCTATCTATCTGTCTATCTATCTATCTACCTGTCTGTCTGCCTGCCTGCCTGCCTGCCTGTCTGTCTGTCTGCCTGTCTGTCTCCCTGTCTGTCTGTCTGCCTGCCTGCCTGTCTGTCTGTCTATCTGGGTGATTGTGGGTGATTTGAAGTAAAAGTAAAACAAAAGAAAAAAGAACCATTGAGGTTGATTTACTAAAGGATTTGTCTATATTCACAACCTGACAGGAAATAGGATGACTGGTTATTTTAGTTAATAGCAAACATTTTTTTTTTTTTTAACCAAATTAGCACCATAGCTGTTTATATTTCCCTTCCCCATTTTCCACCATTTGCCATTGCAGTAAATCAGAACAAGTAGTTGCAAACACAGTTCTACTATCAGCAAATTAGAGGATATAATTTACATGCCAATACCATGTTGTAATATATGCAATGAAAAAAAAAATGTCACACAGAATGCTTATTCATATTACAGCTATTAATAATATGTGTTATATTCATATCTGTCACAACATTAAATGCCACAAAGAATATAAACTGGTATCACTTGAAAAATGCCAGAGGAAATTCAGGTGTTTATAAAACAAAAAGCATCCTTGAATAAACAGAATCAGAATCAAGAAGGCATTACATGCCCATTAGCAATGCAGTAGTAATTATCACATGTTGGTGAGTAAAAAAATTGAAAACTCATATATATATCATGCTAGGTTGTCAAAAAAATGGTGTTAGTTGTAACAGAGATCAATTAAACTTATGCTTCTATATGTAAGTTCAAAGGTACTATTTGGCCTTGAAATTCTGTGTATTCTGTAAGTTATGTTGCCTTAAAAACTCTTGTCTGCATATGTCTTTTCCCTTTACAACTTATACTGCGTACATGCATACTTGGGAAATCTGAGGCTTACTGTGTTGGACCCAAAGACATACTGTATACACGTCTAACCCCTTACCGGCCAACACTTGTTTATCTGCAACCCTCTCTCCTCTACATCCTCCTAAAACACAAGATCAAAGGATATTTCTCAGCAGTAGAAGGCAGGCAGTGGTGATCAGACATCACACACACTGCAGAGCTAGAGCACAGAGCTCAGTGAAACCTGAAACCTGAGTGAGAGAACTGATACATACCCTCTTAGCAGGCTCACAGCGATACATACACAGCTGAGGCTGTCAGTTACCTGCTGTGTGCTGGAGGGGAGGAGGGCATCAACTGAGAAGCTGTGGAGTCAGCATAGAATATTAACAGTGCCTCATGCAGATAGCAGAGGGATAGTAGATCAGAATACAATGACACTTAGGGCCAGATTCTCAGCGGCGATACGCCGGAGTATCTCAGATACCCCGTCATATCGCCTTTTTTTTTGCCTCGTATCTATGCGCATGATGCTTAGCATCACTTTTGCATAGATACGCTGCAACATCCGACAAGTGTAAAACCATTACACTTGCGGATCGTAGGTGTAATGACAACTCCGGCCACTAGGTGGCCTTTACGTTGTTTTCTCATTTGCCTATGCAAATGAGGCTAGTACGCCGATTCCCGATCGCTTTTACGCCGCCCCGTACGTCGTTTTCGTCCGCGTAAGGTTACCCCAGCTTCTATGTGGAGTAACCTTACGAAGTTCCGTCGGGTGCCGTCGGATGCCATGTTAAGTATGGCGTTGGGTCAGTGTCGGCTTTTTCCGTCGCTTACGTCGTTTTACTAACTCGTTCGCGAATAGGGAGTTGCGTAAATGACGCTCACGTCGTTTTGACGTCGGTTTCAACGACGCTTTTCGACGTGAGCTGGAGCATGCGCACTGGGCTTTTTCCCCGGCCGGCGCATGCGCAGTTCGTTCGACGCGGGGGCGCGCTTCATTTAAATACAAGCCGCCTCATTTGAATTACGCGGGCTTACGCTGGGCCATTTTGGCTACGCCAACGCAAACGACGGAGCAAATGCTTAGGGAATACGGCACTTGCTCTAGTACGATGCGGCGGCGTAGTGTAAATGGCTTACGCTACGCCGGCAAATTTCTTAGAGAATCTGGCCCTTAGTGCTTTGCATTGAGGCTAGTACACATCATAGAAGCATATGCCTTGTTCATTTTTCATGTTTGCAACCACAACCAATGGCTGAGAGCACTAACCAGAGTGTTCTGGCAGGGGGGCCCTGTCAGAACACAATACAACAGCAGGGGAGCTCGCTGTGCTAACATTGGATTATTTGTACATTGGCTCCAACCTGAGCTGTCAGTTTTTTTTTTTCATTCAGCCCGCTGGGTTGAACAAAAATTACAAGGCTTAAGTGTCTAGGAAAACGCTCTACCTTGGTTACTGGCTCTGACCTTGTCACAACCATAATTTCCTCACTTGACTGTGTGTAATAATTGTTCCTTTTGAACTGCATTCATGGACAGACCAAGCGAGTAAAATACGCATTGTTTTAGTTGGCCCGAGATCAGTTTTATTGGCTATTTATAATTCACTGGCATGGTAAAAGGGACATGTTTTTTAAGACGGGTATAAAAAGAAAATAGAAAGGTAAGTTGTTTAAATAATTCATAGTGCCTGTAATGTATAGTTGATATATTAAAGTGTAGTGTGTGTGTAGGAATTAAGCAAAGTTTTGGCTATATATACAAAATTGTACTTAATATTATGATTTGAGGATGTAAGGTTTAATGGAATGCAAAAAAGAATTCAGTTAATTTACTTGTTATGCCAAATATTCTAACAGTAAAATGAAAAGCATTGTAATACTGTATATTAATGAATGACTAAACCTATTTCGATCAGTGTGTGGCCCTCCCTGATCCCATTAGTTAGATTGACTAATGGGATCGTTTTTTCTACTATTTGAAAGAGACTAAAATAAAACAAAATAGTTAAAGGAAGCTTTTTTGTTGCTGTTCCTAAACATTTTCTGCATAGGTGGCTTAATCAGAGTATCAAACAGCCTTGAGTATGACAATATTACAATATTTGTTGTCTTTTCAGTAGAATAAAGTAGAATAGTTTGACCTTTAATCACAGAACTCATGGGGCCTATTTACAAAGATAATGCACCAAACATTCACTGCAGTTGAATCAATGCATGCACCAAAAAGACACACCTGCAGTGAATGTTTGGTGAATGTCATATCCAATGCTTTATAGAAATAACCCATAGATATTTTGTAGAATTACTTTAGTCAATAATAGGCTTGTGCAATTTTGCAATCTTGTGTTGGTTTCTAGTATGTTCCAGTGAAATGTCTCCACATAGCTAGATGTTTAATACCTGCTTTCATACCTGCAGGATGTCTGTGCAGTAAAATGTAATAATGAGTCCTTAATGCCCTCTGAGTGCAAGGGACCTGGTTGTTGGAGCAAGCTCCTATTCCTAGCAACATCCTGGAACTCAGGGCAATTTGGTTATTTCTTCAATGCCTGACCTTTTAGCTGTTGGGTCAGCCAACCAGAATTCAGTTGGACGATGCCACAGCAGTGTCCTACATCAACCATCAAAGAGGAACCAGAAGTCACATTGCTCAAAGGGGGCAGGTTTGTCACCAGGGAATCTTGGGCATTCATAGTGGGTGCTTGGATGACTCCATGGAATCAGTTTAGTTTGATCAAAACTTTTCCTCCTGGACAGCATATTCCTCATCTGCTCCACAGGATTAAGATGAAGTATATTTCAGTTATCCTCATTACAGCAAACTGGCTTGAGGGGATGTATTACTCAGACATACTGGACAGACATTTGGTAGACTCTGGACCCTCCTGGATTGCTCAGATATTCTATCCAAAGGCCCAATACACCATCCTGCTTATTGATCACTGGCATTAACTGCATGGCTGTGGCCTTGAGTACCATCAAGGGACAAATCTCAGTCTTGGCTATTTTGTTTCAGACAATGTTGGCCTCCCATCCTTTAGTCAAGACCTCTGTGTAGGATGTCACATACATTGCTTCCCTGTACATTCCCTTGTGATTTTTTGGGACCTTAAACTGGTTCTCTCAGTCCTTCAGAAGCTGCCCTTGGAACCCATTTAGGATATTTATAAGTCTGACCTCGCTCACAGGGTGACTTTTCTTGTTACTGTCACCTCTAAGCAGCAGTCTCTAAATTGGAGTACTTGTCCTGTAAATAACCTTTTGTAATGTTACGCATGGTCAAAGTTGTCATGCAGGCTAAAGCATTTTTTTCTCTAAGGTGGTTTCCTCTGCCCGCCTCAACCAGGACAATATTTTTCCTGCCTTTTGAACTGCTTGAAACTGTTTTATCTCCAATATCTTGACATGGTATGATCTGTGAGAGTCTACTTTTAAGCTATAGTCTCCTTTCCGCAATCAGATTTGTCCTTCCTGAAGGTTCTCTCAAGGAACTGCTTCTTAGACCACCATTGCTAGGTGGATTAGGAAACCCATCATTTGAGCCTATAGTCTAAGGATAGAGCCCCTTCCTTCCTTCCTTCCTTCCTTGTGAAGGCACATTTTACCAAATCAGTGCTTCGTGAGCTTTTCATCACCAGACTCCAGTTTCTCTCATGGCTGCCACCTGTTCTGTTCACACATGTGTTTTACCAGGTGGATGTGCAGGCCTTGAAGAATGCAATAATAAGGAGACTATAATTAACTACTGAAATATAGACTTCTAAAAATAGCATTGTTTTTTATTTCCCGGTATTGTGAATAGTGAACAATTTAATTTCGACTTAAAGAACAACAATGCACACATTATAATTATATATTGTGACTGGAGTTTTCAAAATCTAAATGTCGAGACCAAGTTTAGCAATGTCAGTATATGTTAATCAATTTGACAATAACGCTATGACTAGCTTGAATGCTTGGCAATGGGTCTTGTGACTAGGAACACCAACAGTTGTGCATTCCAAGTTCTCTGCTGCAAAGACAAGTAATATTTTTACGACAAGGGGCATTTTAGTTTTGGACTTAGAAAGTAATTTTATAGTTATTAAAGGGGTTAAACTATGCTGACTGATTGGCATTCAGATAACCCAGGTAGAGCCCTCTCCATGATTTCCTGTTGGGTCCTGCTGGTCCCTCCCCTGACAGTCCCCTCTTTGCTTTTTTCTTCTACTTTCCGACCCTCATACTCAAAACTACCCATACTCTGTCTACTGTATAGGCACTCTGTATAAACACTCAGTCTATACTATCCTATCCTATCTAAGCCTAGGTCAGTAATTTCTGCTGTAACTTTGTACTAGTTTTATCAAAGTTGACACCAACTTTTGATTATATAGCTGTTCAGCCATATTTGACAAAATAATGAATGGAAAAACAAAACAAAAAACCCAGGTAGAGCCACTTATACAGCATTAATACGACTCTTTTCATATGGGAGGCCAGGGGTGGTAAAAACAGGCCATTGATTTGTGTTTTTTATTGCCCCCTAAGCCCCCCACCTACAAATGGATATGGTGCCACTCACATTGCAGTACACATTGCCGTGGCAGTGCGAAAGGAGCCTAGTAGGCCTTTGAAATCGGTCATATCACCGTATAACCAAATTTGGCCTGTGCACCAACAGACAAACTCTTGCTGTTAATCATTATAGTAATGACTAAGTGCACAGTGTGGTTGATTCACTAAAGCCAAGTAGACTGTGCTCTTTGCAAAGTGCAGTTGCACTCTGCAACTACAATTGGTCCAGAGCTTAGTAAATGAGGTAAAGCTTCACTTTGCAAAGAATACCCAATCACGTGCAAGGAAAAAAAAAAGCACAGCTTGTGTTTATTTACTAAGCTCTGAAGTAAAGTGCACAGTCTATTTGCCTTTAGTAAATAAACCCCAGCATTTTTATATTTATCATGCATCATGGCTTTTTTATGTAAAAAAAAAATGTGAATCTTTGTGCACACTTTGTGCTATGTTGCATTCCAGAATCCATTAAATAAAAATAAAAAACAGTAAGATTTTAAATCGTTTAAAATGTATGAAACAAAAAAAAGTTTGTTACTCCAACATTTCATATTCCCGATTTGTGCCTGCTGTATCATGTACTCGTATGAGAAAGTATCCTGTTCTCTTTGTATTGCTTCCTTTATGTCAAATTCATAGTGTTCCTGACAGTCCCTCTGCTTTCCTATTAAAACTGACCAAGAGAGCACAACGTGGTCAGTTCTCTAGCTGTATTGGGTACTTAGCCTGCTCTCCTCCAATGATCATACTTGTTCTAACATGCCCCCGCCGCACAGCCATTCACTGGGAAGTTCAGTGTTCTGCTGCTTCTCCTCCCCCAGCTCTCATGCAGATGAGAACAGAGGGAATGTGATCACTTATAAAAAATGAAAAAAAGGTATTTATAATGTTATTTTTATTTGTATACAAAAATATTTTGCCTTTTATTTCTATTTTAAACCGAATGGGTTGTTTTACAAGGTAATCATTTACAGTCACTTTAGATCAGGGGTGCCCAACCTTTTGAAGAGCGAGGGCCACTAAAGCAACTTGGTAACCAGTCTCGGGCCACAATGAGTTGTGAGGGATGACAGGTCACGGCTACTCTATAGGCCAGGCATCCTCAAACTACGGCCCTCCAGCTGTTGCGGAACTACAAATCCCATGAAGCATTGTGAAACTCTGGCATTCACAGACATGACTGAGCATGATGGGAAATGTAGTTCCTGAACAACTGGAGGGCCATAGTTTGAGGACCCCTGCTATAGGCCCTCAGATCTGCTCAGATGGAAGGGGACAAATTCCCTTATGTTTTTCGGATTGGAGGTAGGCGGGCGTAAATGGACATCTGTCGCTCTATAGAGGTGAATTGAGGGTCCCATTTGGTCAGGCTGATCGTGTGAAAAGGGCCTAAGACTGTAAGACAGATGTGCTGCGTTTTACCCACACCATGGTTGCAGTGTAGTGTGTCTATCCTGCGGGTTAGCTGAACTTTACCATAGACATCGCTGTGGCAAAAGCTAGCACTGTAGAGGAAGCATCGGCGTATGGGGCTCTGCTCCACAGCCGCTTTCTTCCTCTACCACCAGCTTCATTCACAACACTGATGCTGTGGTATGGCGGGTCAGCAACCTGCAATCTAGGCTTGCCAACCCACCATTCCAGAGCAGGAGGTCGCGAGCCACATCAGAGGGCTCCGCGGGCCACATGTTGGCCACCCCTGCTTTAGATGAAAGCTAAAGAAGACTTTAGTGTGTCTTATGTTTCTATGTATGTAATAAAAAGGGATATAAGACCCACATTCCCTTTTGACATAGGTTTTATATTTTGCTGAGGCAGTCCTCATAATTGCATGTCACTGATAAAACTGGTTGGTCAGGAAGACAATAGAAGTGGATGTTGTTCCACTAATGCACCCTCACAAGAAGATCAAAGAATAGACAGTAAAGTTACATGTGCCTTCTATTTGATGTACAGATGCTTGGCATAAGCTACCAGCAGAGGTAGTGAGACAGTCAACAGTAAATGGCCTAAAACATGCTTGGGATAAACATGGGTGCATAGTCAGACAACAAAGTTAATAAAAAACAAACAAAAGAAAAACAAAATACAAAACAAAACAAAAAAATTCTAATTAACAATTTAAATAAATATGGGTATTTGATTCTGTAGGAAACCTGAACATTGGTGAAAAGAGTGTTGAACTGAACAACCAAAATCAAAAGTTAGACTTTTGGCATTTAAAGGGAAGCGCTGCCTTTTTCATATCTTTAATGACTTGTACTGATTCAAAATTTCTGTTTTTATGTGTGCATAATGAGTACACAAGACAATTTATCCTTTTCTATATATAGAAAGATAATGTACAAAAGAGATGAGGTTGATTTATTAAGGGGAAATAGATCATTCACTTTGAAAGTCCAGTTGCACTTTGCAAGGTAAGTATCCTCAGAGCTTAGTGAATGTGGTAAAGCTTCACTTTGCAAAGAATACCCAACCACATACAAGGCAAAAACGCTTGACTGGATGAAATCAGCAGAGCTTTGGTAAGGGAATCAGGAATTGAAGCCTTGCGGCTTCGTTTCCTGGTTCCCTACTGTGCATGTGCGACTCGCACTGCATGATCCCACTGGTCCCTGCTGTCTTCTGGGACCTGTGCGTCTCCCAGAAGACAGGGAGGGCGGACAAGGCACTGAAAGTGGCGTAGATACCCGCAGGTGGCTTGGGTATCTATGCCTGGAAGTGGGAGCAAAATACCTGTATTATACAGGTATCTGCTCCCCCCTGGAAAATGCTAAATGGGACACCGGAGGGGGGGAGCGTTCTGAAAAGCGGAAGTTCCTTTTTTGGGTGGAACTCCACTTTTATCTATTTTTCTAAGCTCTGGAGCAAATTTCCTTGAAGAGTGCAACTGCACTTGCAAAGTGAAGAGACTTTTCGCCTTTAGTAAATCGGCCCCAAAATGTTTCTAGTGCTAATTTAACACTAAGGACTTAGGTGTTCAATAGGTGATTTCATATAAAGGAATATACAATGTATGTCTAAAAGAAAAAGAAAAAAATAATAATGACCTCCATTAAGGGCAGTTAAAAAAAGTGCAGAACAGCTTTGGCTATTTAAAAAAAATAATAATAATTAAAATAAAAGCAAGCCACATTCAGGCCTGTTCACATCACAGGATCTGGGATTGCAGACAGAATCGCAGCGTTCCCAGTGCTTGCAAATGTGTATGGCAATCAAAGCAAAATGTACTACGAGCATTTGGGCTTGTTAGCGGAGAAGGAGCAGGAGCTTCTTTTCAACAGGAAAACTTGAATAGCCTGCCCTATGCAACCTGCAGAACTGCGTAAAAAAAGTCACATAGCTGGAATGCTAGTTCCCGCTTTGCAATGCTTCGAAAAAGGTGTACATTTTGCTACAATAAATTACTCAAAAATAAAAAACTCTTTCTCAGTTTAGACCAATATGTATTCTTCTACATATTTTTGGTAAAAAAAATAAAAATCACAATAAGCATATATTGATTGATTTGCACAAAAGATATTGGGCCAGATTCAGAAAAACTTACGGCGGCGTATCTCCAGATACGCCGTCGTAAGTCCGAATGTGCGCAGTCGTATCTCGGCGCCTGATTCAATCAGTCTCTTACACCGTCGTATCTTAGTTGCATATTTACGCTGGCCGCTAGGTGGCGCTTCCGTAGATTTACGCGTCAAATATGAAAATTAGACAGATACGCCGATTCACGAACGTAGTTGCGGCCGGCGTATCTATTTGTGTCGTTTAGGTAAGGCGTCGGACTGGCGTAAAGTTACTCCTGCTATATGAGGCGCAGGCAATGTTAAGTATGGACGTCGGGACAGCATCAAATTGTACGTCGTTTGCGTAAGCCGATTCATAATGTGGCTGGGCGTAAGTTACGCTCACGTCGATATCAATGACTATTTGTGACGTGATTTGGAGCATGCGCACTGGGATACGTCTACAGCCGGCGCATGCGCAGTTCGTTCGGCGCGTCATTTACGTGGGGTCACGGTTACTTTCTGTTCAAAGTTTTTATTGAGCAAAAAAGTACAGAGTACACAAACAGGGAGTTACACTGTAGTACACTTAGCGGAACATTACAATACATGCCAAATGAGACAAGACCAAGTGAATAGGTGGCCTAATAAGTAACAAAACACAAGTAACAAATAGTGGGACAAAAAATAATCACCAAAAAAGAAAGAAAAATAGGGGTAAGAGGGCCAAGGTCCACTTACCATATATTACAGAAATATCAGAATAAGACTCTGCAATTCTACAGAAGATAGAATGTAAGCCAATAGTGGGCGAAACAGATAGGGTTCGCCCAAGAGGAGGTACTTATAGGATTTTTAGTGTGAGTAAGAAAAAAAAAGAGGGGGAGGAGAGAGTTGAGGAAAAAGAGAAAGGGGGAAAGGGAGAAGAGAGGGATAAGGGAGGTGGAAAGGTCGGCAGGATCACATTGACTCCATGAGGGCGTCAAGGGTCGATTCAATGTGTAGGTATTGATCAAGATACCAGAAGGGTCAAATCAAAATCAGGGGGGAGGAAGTGTTCGGCCCAAGGGGTCCAGACTTTGCTATGTTGCGGCATCCTATCCAGAATAGTAGCTTCAATTTTATCATGGATCATTGCCTGTGTCATCCTATGCTTAACTTCAGTGATGGGGAGGTTTGGAGATTTCCAAGCCTTAGCAATAGATTGTTTGGCAGCTGTAGTCAGTTGTAATAGAAGTCTAATCTGGGCTTTCGGGTAATCATGTTGTATATGGTTAAGGAGGGCTAAGGAAGGATTAGGTGAGATCTCATCCTTAAGGAGGGTGGAAGCCATTTGGAAAATTGTAGTCCAGAACCGTTGTACTACGGGACAGGACCACCACACGTGTTCATGGGTACCAATTCCTCCACATCCCCTGAAACATACGGATGGGTAGGAAGGCAGAAATTTTGATATCCTAGCAGGGACTAGGTACCACCGCATAAGAACTTTATAGTTAGCTTCTAGGGCTAGGACATTATGGGAGGAAGATTTCGTACGGGCCCAAATTTCCAACCAGTCCGCCTCATCCAGGACTATATGAAGGTCTTTCGACCACTGTGCAGCATAAAGGGGTAAAGCGGTAGAGGATGATGTAAGATGACTGTATAGCTGAGAAATAATGCCCGGGGCGTGTGGGTCTGAGTCACAAATTTTCTCATAAAAGGACAGGTCGTGTAATGAGGAGCAGTCACCTATGATAGAGCGGATAAAGTGAGCTATCTGTAGGTATCGGAAGCATTCTCTCGGAGGAAGTTTAGCTCGGGACTGTAGATCAGTGAAGGGTATAAGGGAGGTAGGGGTAACAAAGTCTTTTATCCTATGTAGGCCAGATTGAAGCCAAAGACTGAATGCCTTAGGCTCTGTAAAAGCTGAATAGAAACGAGGGTGACCAAGGAATGAGAGAAGCGGAGTATGGGAGGATTTCAATTTGAAGCGACCACTGAGATTATCCCAGAGTCTGAGTGAGTGACGTGTGACAGGATTAGAAATTGTGCCCCGGGCTGAAGATGGCAGCCACAAGAGGTTAGACACCAACAGCGGGAAGATATCTATGGCCTCCAGGCTAACCCACAGGGGGATCTCGGAGGAGGCATGGAATAAAGTAAGTTGTGCTAATTGGGCTGCTTGGTAGTATCGGACGAAATTGGGGACCCCCAACCCCCCGTTAAGTTTACTTTGAAGGAGGGTAGATCTAGAGACCCTAGGTTTAGTGGAACCCCAAATATATTTAAAAATCCGGGACTGAACAATACGATGAAAATATGAGGGAACAGAAACTGGAAGGACCCTATAGAGGTATAAAAGCTTCGGGAGTAAAGACATTTTAACAGCTGCTATCCGGCCCAACCATGAGATGCATAATGGTTTCCAAGCTTCTAACAAGGAGGATAAATGTGATAGCATAGGAAGAAAATTGGATTTATAGAGGGAGGTTGGGTCAGGTGTGAGTTTGATACCCAGGTATGGTAAAGAAGTAGTAGACCAAGCAAAGGGAAAGTATTCTTGTAAGTGAGCAACTTCAGAAGGGGGAAGGGATATGTTAAGAGCTCTAGATTTGGATTTATTGACTTCCAAGCCCGATATAGATGCAAATTTCTCTAATATGCGAATAAGATTTGGGAGGGTGGTACGAGGGGAGGTAATAAAAAGGAGTGCATCGTCTGCAAATAGGGAAAGTTTATGTGAAGTGGAGGCTATTTCTAGACCCCTAACATCAGGACTAGCTCTAATCAGGGCTGCTAAGGGCTCAATTACTAAAGCAAAAATTAGGGGGGACAGGGGGCATCCCTGCCTGGTGCCTCGTTCAATCAGAAAGTTCTCCGAGCGGAACCCCGAATATTTTATGTAGGCCTGTGGACGATTGTAGAGGGAATTCACCCATTGCAGAAAGTGTGGACCAAAGCCCCAACGAGCTAGAACATAATTCAGGTAAGGCCAGGAGACCGTGTCGAAGGCCTTTCTGATATCCAGAGACAACAAGTGCATAGGGATTTTACGTGTTCTAGCTAGATGTTGCAATAAAACTATTCTACGGACATTGTCACTGGCTTGACGGCGGGGTATAAAACCTACCTGATCCTTGTGGATCAGACCACCTATAATAGGGTTGAGGCGCAAGGCCAACACTTTAGCCAGTAGTTTGATATCAAGGTTAAGTAACGAAATGGGTCTATAGTTGGACCAGAGGGAGTTATCTGTATTAGGTTTGGGGATCATGGCTATTATGGCTGTCAAAGTGTCCCGGCCAAAAGAGTGTTGTTTAAGTAAGGCGTTAAAAGAACAAGTGAGAAGAGGCACTAAAGTACTGGCAAATTTCTTATAATAGGCGCCCGAAAGCCCATCAGGGCCCGGACGTTTGTTGGGTTTAAGAGTCTTGATAGCAGCCAGAACTTCTTCAGACGTGATGGCCCTCTCAAGAAGTTCACGATTAGAATCAGATAAGGTGGGCAGGGGGACATCACGAAGTAATTCGTCGGCAGAAGAAGCGGAAAAATGGGGTTGGGCTTTATATAACGTTTGCAATCGTTTCCGAAATTCAGAGAGAACCTTTACAGGATTACTGGTATATACATTCTTATCAATGCGCAGTCTGATAGGAATATGATTCCGATCAGGACGTCGAAGACGGAGTGCCAAAAAGGTATCAGGTTTATTAGCTTTCATAAAAATATTATGATTAGATCTACGGATGGCCTTGTCGGCCTGTTCAGCTAATGCTAGGTCTAATTCTGTTTTAGATTTGTCCATTTGCAATCTATGTGCTTCAGTTGGGGAAGACTGAAATTGAAGGAATGAGTCATGGAAGTCGCGTTCTAGAGCTGCCAACCTGGTTTTCCTTGCACGGTTAAGCTGAGTGGAAACAGAGATGCATGTACCTCTGATAACAGGTTTGTGGGCCTCCCAGAGAAGGACAGGTGAAATGTCAGGGGAGGAGTTAAATTTTACATAATCGGTTAAGGCTATCTGGATATCAGAACAATAAGATTGATTGGTGAGATGAGCTTCATTCATGCACCAGGTTCGATCTTTAGACCTGGGGATCAGGGAGGAGACCGTAGTCAACACTGCACAGTGGTCAGACCAGGAGATAGGCTGGATAGTGGAGCCGAGAAGGATGGGGGAAGAAGCAACTGAGACAAAAATGTGATCAATCCTAGAGAAGGATTTATGGGGATAGGAATAGAATGTGTAGTTTTTCCTAGTTGGGTTACATTCTCGCCAAGAATCAAGCAATGAAGCCTGTTGTAGGAGGGTCCGGAAGCGCACAGAGGGGGAATATTGATCAGGGGCATAAGGAGACTTATCTAAGTGAGGTTGTATCACTAGATTGGAGTCTCCGCATAAAAAGAGAGTACCTTTACAATGAGAGCGTAAGACTTGAAAAAGGTGTGAAAAAAAGGGGGTCGGGTTAGTGTTCGGAGCGTAATAAGAGACTAGGGTGGTTTCTACATCCTGGAGTAGACCAACAACAATAACATAGCGGCCCTCAGGATCCTTAACCTCAGAGGTTATAGTAAAGGGGAGGGAATGGTGAAGAGCTATAAGGACTCCACGGTGTTTTGTGGGGGCTGAGGCAGTAAATACTTGTGGGTACTGGGAGCTAAAAAATTTAGGGGTAGAGAAAATAGAGAAGTGTGTTTCCTGAAGAGCAACAATACCTGCTTTTAGAGTTGAAAAAGTTCGGAAAGCCTTGACTCTCTTGTGCGGGGAGTTGAAGCCTTTGACATTCAAAGACAAGATGTTCAGGGGGGCCATCTTGGAGAACGTGGGGGACCAGCAAACGACACCTGCAGAGACATGCAACCCAGCCGACCTAGGGTAAAAGGAGGAGAGGAAGGGAAAGAGAAGAAAAGGACGAAAAAGGGGGGAAAGAGAAGAGAAATCATGAGGAGCAAATTAAAACACAATGGGAAGGAGAAGAGGAATCCTCAATCTCCCGACCAAACAGTACACCAACACCCGAGCCAACAGTCAGCTCGAGAGTGGGTGGACCACAGAGAGGGGGAGCAATGACAGCTCCCCGCCACAAACGGGACACAGCAAACATATGTGGTGGATCAACCCATGGTAGGCAGTAGGCCAAAAAGAAAGAAAAAAAAAAAAAAAAAAAGGGAGAGGGTAAATGGGTCATAAATGTAAAAAAATAACATAGATGAGCAAAAGGAACAAAGAACATTGCACGAAACAAATGAGCAAAAATGGACAAAACAGAGAACGGTTACAGTACCAAGATATACAATATTATCACAGGTAGGGGTCTCCACTAAGAGAACCACGGGATACTTAGCTGAACCGATAAGACGAGCAGATGGGATAGACACGTCCATGACGAATGGGAGAAGAAGGGAAAGGAGTCACCAGGTATCCCCCAAAAAAAGAAAAAACAATAACATAGGGAACATGTGATAGGGACAGCCTCAGTGGGACTAACAGCCCAAGTATAAGGGGAGGGCAGTCCAAAAGGGGAACCTGGCGCTTTCAGGAGCAAAAAAAGAAAAAAAACAAACATAGCGACTCAGCGGGGTGAATACAAGTGGCGATCCGACGGTCTCCCTTTAGGGGTATGAGCAGGGGTTCCTTTGCGGATGGATGAGGGCGCTGGATGAGAGCCTTTAGGTGTTGTTGCAGACGGGTGATTGGGGGTGCGAGCCGGGGTGCGGGGCAAGGCAGTCTCTGGAGACTGGGATGGGGGAGCCAGGCGAAGATTTTCCAGTAGGCGCTGAAGAGATTCTGGCGATGTGCAAGAGTGCTGCTGACCCTGGTAGGAAAATTGGAGAGCAAACGGAAAACGCCATGTATATTTCAGACGGTGTTGAATGAGAATCTGCAACTGCGGTTTCATGGCGCGTCGTTTAGCAATAGTAGATGGAGCCAGATCAGAGAAGAGCTGGTAAGCGTGGCCCTGGAACTGAAGGGTATCCTTATTGCGTGCGGCGGCTAGAAGTTGTTCCTTCGTACGGAAAAAGTGGAGTTTAATGATGATGTCCCTAGGGGGACCATCTTGTTGGCGACGAGTTAAGGCCCTATGGATCCTGTCAAATTCCAACCGCTCGATCGGTATAGTGGACGCTGAGAGTTCTTGAAACAGAGCAGTGGAAAAAGATTGCAGGTCATCTACGGTCTCAGGTATGCCCCTAATGCGTAAATTAGACCTACGGTCACGGTTTTCGGCGTCTTCTAAACGTGAGAGCAGAGTGGCATTTTCTTCTCGGAGAGCTGCCTGATCCTGGGCCTGTTCCCGGAGGGTAAGCTCCATATCATCAACCCTAGTCTCTAGGTCGGCGGTGCGCTGACCGAGTTCTCTAATTTCACGGGAGAGTCTGTTCGTGATCTGGTCAGATGTAGTCTTAAGGGCCTTATGAAGCATAGATTCCATATGGGAGAGGAAGTCCGCCTGTGACATACCTGACGACAGAGCAGTGGGGGAGCCGCCGGCGTGAGTGTCAGAATCCTCGTCTCCTTCGCTGTCATCCTGAATGGCTTGACGTGGGGAGGCAGACAATTGTTTGGCGAGTGCTTTCGCCGCCATCTTGGAGGAAGCGCGGGCCAAGGCCTCTTTGATCGGTTTTGGCTTTACCTTGCCTCGGTGACCGGTCAGAACCATCGCAAGATAAGCAGGGTCCGATTCAGCAAAGGATGTTCAAAACAGCGGGGTTGTTGCACGGAGTAGAAAGACAATTAAGTCCCAAAGTAGTGGCGGGGAGTGCGGAGCTCTAAGGGAACACGTCCAGCATCGAGAGCCTCGCGCATGCGCCCCTCGGGGTCACGGTTACTTTCAATACAACACGCCCCCTACCTGCCTAATTTGAATTACACGCCCTTACGCCAGCCCATTTACGCTACGCCGCCGCAACTTACGGATCAAGTGCTTTGTGAATACAGCACTTGCCTGTCTAAGTTGCGGAGGCGTAGCGTAAATAGTGTAATTAGAGGCACAGCACTGGAGTATGGAGGACATGTCCTGAGTCTCCCAACAGAACGGAAAGCAAGAAAGCAAACATCCCCTTCCGCTGCACACCTCTTTGATCATCAGTTCAGTGACTCACCTGTCTGTCTCTCTCATAGGCTCTCTGGTGATTGTCCCAGTACAGCCAGCTCTGCCTTACACACAATGCATCTCTTACAGAAGGGGTGCCCAAATACTGGCCTTCTGATCTGGCTCGCCACCTCCTGCTCTGGGATGCTGGGTCGACAAGCCCAGATTGCGGGTTCCCGACTCACCATCCCCAAGCAACAGTGTGAAGAACGGAGCTGGCACTAGGGGAAGCAGAGCTAATGCTTTCTGTATAGCGCAGGCTTCTGTCACATGGGCAGGGCAAAGGGGTGGAGTCAGGGGCGGTGCCAAGATGGTGGGCAAAATGGGGTTTCGCCTGGGGTGTCAAAAATCCTTGCACCAGCCATGTCTCTCTCAGACACTACTGTATATAATCTAAGCATGTGATTCGTTTTACAAAGAGTAAATCATTCACACGATTTTCATGTAAAAACAATGGTTTGACCTTGAGCAATAATATCTAGTGCTGAGTTTTGTTGTTTATTTTAAAGATTGTTTTTACTTAAAAAGGGCTGTTTGAGAGTTATAAACCTTTTTTAAGGTTATTTGTACTCCAAATATGACCTTAACTCAATATATAAATGTGAGCTGGACAACTATATTCCACATATAGTCCTGCATACAGTATATGACATGGTATTGTACAGGTTTATGAAATTAAGGTTCCCCCTCCCATATTTACAGGCTAGTGAGATAACTGCAGCCTTGGGCACTGTTCTCAGGAACAAAAAGTAAAGTTTCTTCAAACTATGAATAAGATGGGGTGTAGAATTGTATGTCATGTACTCATTAGAATATGTTACATTCTATACTTCTGAAAGACTGTCATTTGAGGACATGGTATTCATCATTGTTCTCAGCTTATTGATTGTGTAGTTATGACAATTTAAAATACTTTTTGTTAGCAATTATGACTTGCACAGTGCAACGTGGCATCAGAATAATAATAATAATGTGAAGCAAGGAAAAAATGCAAAAATATCAGGGTTCAACTAAAGTATTTCTATAGTAGTGTAGTGTAGATTAAAAAATGTAAGCAAACATCTTACTGGCTCTTACCAGCAACACCACCAGATTGCTTGATTTGCTAATAGAAGAGTGGTCGATTATAGCAAATATATGTTCACTTTGAAAAGTGAATGTGAGTGAATAAGTAAAGCTTTGTCCACTTTTAATACCTTATCTTGTGTTAGAAAAACGTTACCTCTTTACGCCGACGTAACGCAAATATACGGCCTTCGGCTTAAAGGGAATGTTCTGGGGTGATGCCTGCAGCTGCAGGTATCACCCCAGTACTGTTTTTTTTAGAGCCGGCTTTCTTGTAATGACAACCAGGGGTTTTGCTAGGACTACAAAAGATCTGAGGCTAGAGCCCATAGCAGCAAAGTAAAGAAAGTCAAGCTGGGTGGACATACACATGTATATGTCCTCTGTCCCCTGCACCCCACTGTAATGTCCTCTGTCCCCTGCACCCCACTGTAGTGTCTTCTGTTACCTGCACCCCACCGTAGTGTCCCTTGGCCCCTGAACCCCACCGTATTGTGTCCTCTGGCCCCTGCACCCCACTGTAGTGTCTTCTGTTACCTGCACCCCACCGTAGTGTCCCTTGGCCCCTGAACCCCACCGTATTGTGTCCTCTGGCCCCTGCACCCCACTTCAGTGTCCTCTATCCCCTGCACCCTACGTAGTGTCCTCTGTCCCCTGCACCCTAGGTAGTGTCCTCTGTCCCCTGCACCATACGTAGTGTCCTCTGTCCCCTGCACCATACGTAGTGTCCTCTGTCCCTTGCACCCCACCACACAAACACACACTGTACAAAGAACTCTCCGACCTTACACAGGTGTACAGCAAGCAGAGCCATCTGAGATGGGCATCACAGGGCTGGATGGGGGCGTAAACTACTGAAGTTAACTTTTGACATTACCAGGCTGGTGATTGGTAGGCAGGATTGCCCAGCAACCAATCACCTGCTGTTTAATTAAAAAAAGATAACTTCAGCGGTTCCTGACCCCATACAGCTCTGTGATACTGGCCGCTCGCCGCTGTCCAATGAAGAGGACAGCAGTGAAAATTTCCGCAGGCCAGGTGACCACATTCAGCGGTGGTGGGCCGGGTGCTGAACCCCTCCCCTAGAGACTCGGGGCTGTGGGACACCAATTCCGGGCTATAGCCTTAATAGCCACCCCCTAGTATAGCCTCCGATAACAACCAATGTGGCTAAGTAGCCACTTAGCTGATATTACAAGCAGCGGAAGGGGACCCCCCTCCTGCCACATTCCATGGCTCGGCCGGAGTCTCTCGTCCCACAGGCATGTCGAAGGGAGCCGGAAACGGCTTTGATTGGATCTTGGATCTAGTTTTTTATATATATATATATATATATATATATATATATATATATATATATATATATATATAATGTTTGGGGATTCTAAGTAATTTTCTGGGAAAAAAATTGGGATTTTAACTTGTAAGCAACACATGTCAGAAAAAGGCTTAGGCATGAAGGGGTTTAAAGGATAAGTTCACCTTTAGTAACAATAATAATAATAAATGCATATGAATTTGAAGTTTAAAAATGCACATTTATAAATTATTATTTTGTTACACAGGTGCCTGCAAAGCACTGCACCAGAGATCAGTGGATCGCAGGTGCAAAGTCAGGCACCTGCAGACACTGCCGACAACTCTCTGCCTCGTACCTCTATAAAGGCAGACAGTTACTAAGCTGCAGGAAGTGTCAGTAAACTGCAAGGCCAATGATCAGCATGGTGAAAGATGGGACTTGTAGTTTACTCATTCACGGATCTCTGTGAATGAAAGATGTGGCTGTGTGGGTGGAGCCCGCACACCCACACTTATTTTAAAATGTGACAGCAACTGTGGGAGAAGAAACTGCAGCCCGCTGTAACAGTGGAATGTGTTTTGTAGGGGGGGGGGGGGGGTGATTACCAACATATTGCATGTTACACATAAAAACAATCACATTGCTAAGTGAACAACATCTACTACTCTAGTAAAGCAAACCCATTGGTTTCCTCTCCCTTTCTCCCACAGCCATGTAACATTTACTTCACTTTAATGTAGAGCAATCTGCTCCCTGTTTCATAAATGTAATCAAAGTAAAAAGATAAATAAAAAAAAGAAATATTAGCAAAACACAATACCACACATTACAAGGTACTTATGATTGTAGAAGGTAGGTGAAATGCCAAGTGTTCAGAGTAATGTACAAGAACCTGAAATCCATCTCTGTCATTACTAATCCATGACTGACGACAAATACTCACACTGTCATGACTTCAGAACCATATTAGCTCACACTTACAAAGTTCTGAATCATTAGTGTGTAACTGCATTATCATCCATTGAGGGTAAGGCAAAAATCTAAATTGCATTTGTGAACCTGCTAACTGTGGACATTATCTCAAAAAAAAAAAAAAAAAAATGTCGTCAACTGCTTGGTGAGTCTTTCCTCATAAAACTAAACAGTAATTACAAGTTTTGGGTGTAGCTAATTCAATTCTTAACATGCCCAGTTTTTCCTGCTTTGTTTTGGTATAAAAAAATAACTTGCAAGGTATGTGCAATTCATTTTACAAGGACCTGTTTTCCTTGCAAAGTTTGACAAAACTTTAACGATAGGAAATTGGATGCTGTTGTTACTGACCTCCTGAAAATGCTAAATGCCTGGCCATATCTGCCTTCAATACTTTCAGAGCTAGTGAAAATGAAAAAGTATGCAGCCAGCGTGGTTAAATATTTGAACTAAATCCAAGTGATAGAGTTTTTAAGGACAACAGCACTTGCTTTTCTTCTTTTTGAGGGCTTTTCTTGCCCACGTTTATTAAAAGAAAGTTCAACATAGTTTTGGAAATCAAAATTAAAGAGTGTTCTTTGCAGAGTTTTTCAGCATTTCTCTCTATTGCAAAGAGACACACACTCAGCCTTGTGGCTTACACATACAACACTGCTGTTTTGGCCTTACACTTTCGGCTCCTTAGAGACCATTTTCTCACCAACCCTGTCTGTACATGTAGCAGTCCCTTGCTGCTCTGGCTCCCACCTATCTCTTGTACTTCTGGAGCTCAGAACCATGATTATGTCTCTTCAAAATGCCCAGCACACACCAGTCCAATTAGTGTGTTGGTGGTTCCAAAAACCAGGACCCAGGATTGGAGCTTTCATTCCACCAAAGTCTGTAAGAAATCTCAAGGCTCGAGGTCCCAAACCAAATTTAGCCAACCAGTGAGGTAACTGATTAATATTCACACCATATATTAAGTTGTTGGCCATTGTTAACTTGTTTGTGGAAGTGCAAGCTCCAGGGCTGGTTTCCGCTCTTTCCTTCACAATGTGGTAAGCCATAGTACATGCATGCAAATATCAACAGTGTGCCAATTCTAGGTTAGTGACTTGCCAAGGTGCTAAGGGCCAAGAGACTGCACCCTCAAGAACATGTCAGCAGTGGTGGGCCTGTATACGGGAATTGCATTGACTGATTACCACTTCTTATACAAGTGACACTGACTGCAAGCATTGTCCAGCTTTATGATCTGAGCCCATGGGTAGTAGCTGGGCAGTAATTGGATCTTCTGCAAATCTCAGTTGATTCAAGCTTGCTTTTATTGGTGTCTTTTACTAAGAAAACCAGTACCTGCCTCTATTTTATTATATTATCTTATTCTTGTTCTGCTATAGTGTATGGTTTTAATTCTATATGTTGACCATAGGTTGTATTTATGTTTTATAGGCCAAAAATAGAATGTAAAAGCTTTGAAATGGGTAGGATACTTCCCTTTCTAAGATGTAAAAAGTGATCATTTGAATTCTTTTAGAACACGGGTCTTCAAACTATGGCCCTCCAGTTGTTCAGGAACTACAATTCCCATCATGCCTAGTCATGTCTGTGAATGTCACATGTGTTACAATGCCTCATGGGATGTGTAGTTCTACGACAGCTGGAGGGCCGTAGTTCGAGGATCCCTGTTTTAGAACATGCTATGGCTGCACACATAAATATCAATTGCTGCACAAATTAATGATTAATAATCAATAATTTGTATTTAAAATATAATGCCAAGAACCTGAGCGCCAGTTGTGTACAATTTGTATGATTTACATTTACTATATAAGTAAGCAATGGAATAATTAAAAAAATCAACATACTGCCAGTTTATCCCGAAGTCCTATCAGTCACTGTGCAGTAAATGCAAATGATACACAACACAAAATAAAAAAATCTATGTACCTATTTTAAACACACCATGGGGGTTATTGAGGGAAGGCAAATCAACTTTGCACTACAAGTGCAAACCTTAAGCGCAAAGTGCACTTGAACTTGCACTGAAAGTGCACTTGGAAGTGCAGTCGCTGTAGATCCAAGGGAGATATGCAAGGAAAATAAAAACAGCATTTTAGCTTGCTTATGACTGGATAATAAAATCAGCAGAGCTTCCCCTCATTTCAGATCTTCCCCTCAGATCTACAGTGACTGCACTTCCAAGTGCACTTTCAGTGCAATTTCAAGTGCACTTTGTGCTTGTAGTTTGCACTTGTAGTGCAAAGTGGATTTGCCTTTAGTAAATAACCCCCCCCCCCCATGTGTAAAGGGAAATATAACTAAATATATATAAATATAAAGGTTGACATTGTACACCTATCCTTCTGAAGATGCTGATTGCCTGGCTATTGACTTTCTGCTTTGAATATTTTATAGGTCAATAACCCAGATTAAGTATGCAGGTCAAGATTTCCTGACTTCACTTTCTCCATACTTGTTCCAGGACTGTAAATCTACTGAACTCGGAGACTACCAGGCACCTAAGGTCACACACCCTTTAAAATAGAACAGTTTCTTCTTTGGAGCCTTAAGATAGTAATGAATTGTTGCTTTGTTTCACAGTAGTAACATGCAATGCTTCTGCATCACTTTGAAAACAATGAAGGCGAACATAAAGATTTTTTAACAAACAAGCACCCTGTTAGTATAGTGCCGTACAAAACACTGAGTATAGATAATCCAACATCTTTTTGTGAACATTCAGCAAAAACTAGAAGTCAGGTGCTTTGGTTCTTGCTCATATATATGGATTTGAAGAAAAAGTTAGCAATGGCTCTGAGATTCAAAGTGAGCTATATGCAATGTAAATAGGCTTTTCCTTGCACAATAGGGACAATGCTTCTGCAAAGCTGAGTATATCACTTATTTTTGTCTGCATACTCCACCATCTATGCAATGATGTGATCGGTATTTTCAATGCATGGGAAAGGTTTAAAGTATGTTAACTCATAGCAACCAACAAGAATGCACGTAAAATTTGACTTGGGTACAATGAAATCTGCTTGTATGGAATGGTTTTCTGTACTGAGCACATCATCTTTCTTCTAAAAAAAATATTAAAATCCATCTCATGTGTTTCACTGCGCAAAAGAGCAATGACATTTTCACAACCTTTTAATCGTTTCAAAGTTAACCAGTATATAGAATTATACTATATGTTCTGTGCATATGCACATATATATATATATCATATATTTATGCAGTGAATTACCATATTTTTAATAAAAAGAACTGTAGAATTTTCTTAACTACACCAAAAAATAATATGAACATATTATAAGTTATTGCTTACCAGTGACAGTATGAAGACATTGATATGGGTAAACAGCTTCCAGTCCATTGTGAGAAGTATCTGTGCTACCCAGCACTCTCTGCAGGGATTCTATTCCTTTCCCAGTAGTTGGAGTGTAGGGTGCTCCCTCCTAGCTTCTTTCACACTTAGATGTTAAAAGGTGCCTTTCCTTTTGCAAGGGATGAACTAAGGATGCTGTGCAGCACAGTCTATTTCTCCACCCATAATCTTGGGCTGGTCTCACCTGAAACACATGACAGCATCATTATTCTACCTGGATAATTGACTATTCAGACACACCTTGTAACTTATTGCTGTGAACCCGTCCTAAGAAATGTATTATGACAAATTCACTAATGAATTAGACAAGTCTGATATTTGTGTGCTATGCAGACACACACACACATACGCATACACACACTCACTCTCACACTTACCCACCCACCCACTTAAAGTTGGTCTAAGCAATCACATTGCACTTACATCACAGTGAATATACTCTGAATGAACTACATACAGATAAGAATTAGAATTATTATGACTGGGAATTCACTGGTAAACTTCAATTACAATTATTTTTGGATAATACGTTTTTTTACAGACATATGCATATTTACGGTTTATGTTGTATGGTGTCGGTTCTCTAAGGCCCCATACACATGATAGGTTAAACCGATTAGAACGGTCTGATGGACCGTTTTCATCTGACCAAACCAGTCGTGTGTGGGCGCCATCGGTTAGTTATCCATCGGTTAAAAAATAGCCAACTTGGTTTAAATTTAACCGATGGATTCCTAACCGATAGGTCAAAACCGATCGTTAGTAGGCACGACCATGGGTTAAAAATCCACGCATGCTCAGAATCAAGTCGACGCATGCTTGGAAGCATTGAACTTCATCTTTTTCAGCACGTCGTTGTGTTTTACGTCACCACGATCTGACCCGATCGTTTTTTTAACCAATGGTGTCTTGGCGCGACAGACCATCAGTCAGCTTCATCGATTAACCAATGAAAACAGTCCATCAGACCGTTCTCATCAGATGGACTGATCGTGTGTACCCGGCTTAATGATACTAAAAAAAGGAAGAGTGGAATTTAGGGAAACTCCAATAAATCCAAGTATATCAGTCTTATAAGTGATGCAAAGAGGAAATATGTGTAAATGGATAGAAATAAATGAAAAAAACTCTTGTTCTGTATACTAAAACTTGACCTTTCTGGTTTGGGTATCACACCCTGCACAACATTTTCTTTATGCCTCGTTTCCACTGCACGGATCGGGTCGGGTTAGTAATTTTGGAGCGGTTCGGATGGGTCCGGTCTAATCGCGTGAGCGTTTCCACTGCAAATCGGACCGTGAGGGACCATTCAGGGTTTAGAAAAAATTCCTAGCGCATCCACCAATCAGTGAGATGCATTTGTAGGTCCGCCCTAACCGAACCGTTCCACTCTCTCTGGTCCCTCATCTGAAGCAGGACCCTTGCTGGTGCGGTACGGTTCAGTTTTACGGTACGCTTTCATAATGGAAACACCCAAAATAGCGTACTGTACCGAACCGTACCGAACCGATCCGCTCAGTGGAAACGAGGCATTACATTTCAGCCAATCCATCATTTTTATTTTTTTAAGACAGCCAATGGACGTTCTGGACCACTGATGCCTCAAAACAGATTAAAGTCCTTTGTTGACAGACTTTTGTTCTCTTCAAGGTTTTGTATTCCAATACAAGTGTAAAGAAGGGGAGAAAATACTGCGCTATACCAATCCTAACCATATATAGCTGCTAACACTCCAGCAAACAAAGTCAAAAACAAAATATACCAATATAGTGCAGGAGCTAAAATGTGAAAGCCAAAAAAAAAAAATAATGTTTTGCGCTGAATCAAATATTAGTGTGCACGAAAAAAAAAAAACATGTGATCAAATACAGTACTGTATGTGGCTATGAGATCAACGTAAGACCACATGTGAATAATAAAAGTAATAATCAATACATAAAAATTTGTGAGATTAAAGCGGATCTCCACCCTAAAGTGAAGATCCGCTGATCGGAACCCTCCCCCCCTCCGGTGTCACATTTGACACCTTTCAGGGGGGAGGGGGGTGCAGATACCTGTCTAAAGACAGGTATCCGCACCCACTTCCGGCCCGCAGTCTCGGGCAAAAGACGGGCTTTTCCCGTTGTGTGCTGGGAACTCTCAGCTCCCAGCACACAGCGGGAGCCAATCGCCGGGCGCAGCGCGACTCGCGCATGCGCCGTAGGGAACCGGGCAGTGAAGCCGGAGCGCTTCACTTCCTGGTTCCCTCGCCGTGGATGGAGGGGGGAGCAGCAGGGTGATGAGCGATCGCTCATCCTCTGCTGCGGACGCCGCTGGACTCCAGGACAGGTAAGTGTCCTAATATTAAAAGTCAGCAGCTGCAGTATGTGTTGCTGCTGGCTTTTAATATTTATTTAAGGTGAACCATCCGCTTTAAGTATATTCAAACTGAAGTGAAGGTGATGTTATCACTAAAGAAATTGTAAACGCTAAAGTCCACAAGGGTAAAGAAAAGAGTCCGCTTCAAGGTGTAATTTGAAGTATCCGGTCAGTACAGAGTGGACTATTCGGATACCCGTGGTTATTTCAAATCTTCCTAAGAAAGAAGGGTGGATACTCTTACCGGATATGGTGGACACACATACCAGACGGTAGTGGGTCAGACAAGCTCTGAATAGGCAATTCTTTGGGCTCCAAGACTGTGCCGATAAGAGGCCAGATTGGAGCGGATGGAGGATCCTTGGGCTCCAAAGCTATGCAGGTAAGATGGCGGATTCAGACCGGAGGGAGGGTCAATCCAATGAATGGTTGTAGTTATAGATGTTCTTATCAAAACCCAAATGGGTGGAGAAAAAGACTGTGCTGTACAGCATCCTTAGTTCATAACAATTTTTGGGCTTTCACATTTTAGCACTACACTATATTGGTATATTGTATTCCAATACAAGTTTATAAGAGTGAAAACCCTGCTTGAAGTAGGTTAAAATGTAGGTCAGAAGGAGGTCAACTGTCAAACAAATACACCATTCTAGGAACCCTCAATAATCCTGGAAGTATCTCAAACTGTTGACTAATGGACACCATCAACACAAGCATAAAGGCCCAGCCTACATGTCTCCACTAAACCACACACCCTGATGCATTTTGCCCTGTAAAATGCATCAGTGTGTGTGGTTTGGTTGAGATACAGAGTCTGAGGCTGCTCCTTATTGTTTCTTCACTTGGGCTGGTTGGGAGTAGTGGCCATTCTTTCCTCTTTACATTTATTAGTCCTTTAGTTTGGTAGCAGGACAAGCCTGCACCTAATGCTTTGGGACACAGGGATATGCTTTCATCACTACTTTAAGTGGCGCCAAAAGCAATATAACAGGTCACAAGCCCAAAGCTTGTTGACACAGGCCCCAAGGTGGTACATACATGTATATGGGTGGTATGTGCAGCTTACTCACCCCCACTTGGTGCTGCTGAACTGCTCCCAGTATGGGCCAGTTTTATGTCAAACTGAGCTATCGGGGGAGAAGAGCCATGGTGAGAGAAGTAAAGAAGAACCCAAAGATCACTGTGGCTCAGTTCCAGAGATGCAGTTGGGAGATGGGAGAAAGTTGTAGAAAGTCAACCATCATTGCAGACCTCCACCAGTTGGGGCTTTATGGCAGAGTGGCCCAACGCAAGCCTCTCCTCAGTGCAAGACACATGAAAGCCTACATGGAGTTTGCTAAAAAAAAACTGAAGGACTCCAAGATGGTGAGAAATAAGGTTCTCTGGTCTGATGAGACCAAGATAGAACTTTTTGGCCTTAATTCTTTTTTTTTTTCAAGTAAATATTTATTAAACATCATTTTCCAACTGTACAAAACATTGTTACACATTACACATAAAATAACTGCACAGCAGTTAAGTAGACAGTATACACATACGCACACATATATACATTGTCTCAAAATATTAATTCCTAGCCAACTACTGATTGTACTATCTATCAGCTGTATTGCCTTCCCCCCTATCTGTAAGTCTCCCTTATACCCCTCCTCCTTCCCTAAGATATTAATCGGGATGGGTAGGATTCTTCAAAAGAAGTAAAGTTGCTTATCTTGGGGTAATCCTGGGATTCTTTAGGGGGAGCCCTGGGGAGGGGACAGAGGCAGAGACAGGGAAGAACGAGAGAGAGAGGAAAAAAAAAAAAAAGAACGGGATATGTGCTAGAGATAAATTTAGTAGATATAAGGGATAAATAATATCCTTAATAATTAATCCTAAGTGATATAAAGACACCCCGGTGAGACAAAGTCCTATGTAGTGTTAAGATAAAAAAAAATAAAAATAAAAATAAAATAAAAAATGCGGGATATTTAGTATAGATAAGTTTAATAGTATAGGGGATAGATCATATCCTTAATAGTTGATCCTAAGATCCTTAGTGCTATAAAGCTAAACCTAGTGAAGCAAATTCTATGTGATGTGAAAGAAAGAGAGAAGAAGAAAGAGAAAAAAAAAAAAAAAAAAAAACGAGATATGTGCTAGAGATAAGTTTAGTAGATATAAGGGATAAATAATATCCTTAATAATTGATCCTAAGTGATATACAGACACCCCGGTGGGACAAAGTCCTATGTGGTGTGAAGAGAAAAAAAAAAAAAAAAAACGGGGTATTTAGTATAGATAAGTTTAATAGTATAGGGGATAGATCATATCCTTAATGGTTGATCCTAATATCCTTAGTGCTATAAAGCTAAACCTAGTGAAGCAAATTCTATGTGATGCGAAAGCAAGAAAAAAAAAAAAAAAAAAAACCCCGGGGTATGTGATATAGATATGTTTAGTAAATATATACGGGGTGATAATGTCCTTGATAATTGGTCCCAAGTGATATAAAACAAAATCTGGTGAACCAAATTCCTATCTGATGTGGTGAGGGAGAAAAAAAAAAAAAGGGAGGGGAGAGGGGGGGCGATGGTTATTAGGGGAGGGGAGTCAAACCTACGCACGATATGACCCCCTCTCCTTCCCCCTCCTCTCCCTGTCCCCCCCCCTCCCCCTTAAATGCCCTCTCCCTCCCTCCCTCTCCCCCCCCCCCAGCAGGGCTCCCTTATTTCGTGTTCCCCATTTCTAGACTTCATGTTCCCTAAATTCTCTCCACTTCTTCCAGATCCGCTCATATTCTGGCCTGTTCTCATTCTGGTTCGATATTAGTTCCTCCATCTTACAGATCTTATCCAGTTCTCTTATCCAATCTCTTATTGACGGGGCCTTCTTTTCCCTCCATCTCCTAGGTATTAAGGCTTTAGCCCCGTTTAGAAAGAATGGGACCAGTGATTTTTTATATTTTTTCCTAACTACTCCCGTTCCGTGAAAGAGGCAGTGCCAGGGGTCTAATTTCACCTCCTGTCCGCTTATCTTTTTAATCATTTCTAAAGTCTTGATCCAGTATACCTGTATCAGAGGGCATTGCCACCATATATGGGCATGTGTGCCCTCTATTCCACATCCTCTCCAACAAAGGGGTGATGTATCCATATTGATTTTATTAAGCTTAGTTGGGACGTAGTACCATTTCATAAGGAGTTTATAATTCATTTCTTTCATTTTTGAATCAGTTGATGTAGTGTGGACGAAGTCTAAAACCTGTCTTTTCTTATCGTCTGAAATATTTTGATTCAATTCCTGTTCCCATCCTCCTAATGCTTTTAGTGTACCAGGTTCTTCAATGGATATCAATATTTTATAAATATTTGATATCCCCTGTCCTCTTTCTCCCCCATGCTCTATGTTTTTCCCAGGGATTTAGATCCTTCATGTCTCGCAAGGGTTTCTGTAGGGTGCCTACAAAGTGTTGGACCTGCCGATATCTCCACTCCTCCCCAGGGGTAGATCCATACTTTTCTCGTAGGTCCTCTAAGGAGCCTAATCGGTTTCCCTTCATCACGTCCCTCAATCTTAATGTGTCCGACGAGGCCCATCGCAGGTACTCCCCCCCTGCCTTGCCAGGGGGGAAGAAATCTGTACCCGTGAGGGGCATCAACGGACTGTTATATATCCATTTTCCTTCTTTACATACTACATCCCAAATTCTATAGGTTTCTTTTGTCATTAGTGGACTATCCTGGGGTAGATTTCTGTAGCGTTTTGGTATCCATATTCTCATCCCCAGATCTTCTCTACTTAAACTCTCCTCCACTTCTACCCATTTTTTCCTTTGGGCTCCTTCCTGTAGCCATTCAGTTATTCTCTTTAGTACTGCTGATCTATAGTATCTTTTAAAGTCAGGAAATGATATTCCTCCATCGCGACTGGGTCTAGTTAGGGTCACTGCTGATATCCGGGGTTTTCTTTCCTTCCATATGAACCTCCTTACTATTTTCCCCAGGATTTTAAAAAAAGCCTCTGGTATTTTTATGGGGAGTGTTTGGAAGATATAGAGTGTTTTGGGCAGTATCATCATTTTTATTATATTTGTTCTTCCCCACCAAGAGACTTTATCCACGTGGTACCCCTTGAGGTCTAATTTTATCTTGTTCAGTAGGGGGACATAGTTATCTTCGTATAGATATCTTTCCGTATTTGCTAGAAATATTCCCAGGTATTTCATCTTCCTCTGCTTCCATGTAAAGGGGTAGAGGGCGCCAAGATCCCTGCGTTCTTCCCATCCCAATGAGACACATAGTGCCTCGGTTTTTTCTTTATTAATCTTAAGATTTGAGATCTCACCATAGTTCTCATATTCAGTTATGATCTTTGGCAATGTCTGTCTGGGGTTAGATACATATAGCATCATGTCATCGGCGAACGCAGAGATCTTGTGCTCCCTCCCTCCTACCCTCATCCCTTCTATCTCCTGATTATTCCTTATTGTGGACAACAGTGGTTCAAGGGATAATACAAAAAGCAGGGGGGAAAGGGGGCACCCCTGTCGGGTCCCATTAAATAAAAAAAATTTCTCTGAGAGACTCCCATTAACCCGTACCTGGGCTGATGGTTTTGAATACAGTGCTCCTATCCATTTAAGCATGTTAGGGCCCAGTCCCACCTGCCTCAATGTAGCCAACATAAATTCCCAATCCAGCCTATCAAAGGCCTTTTCGGCATCTAATGATAGGAATACTACTGGCTCTTTGCTCTTTTTAGATTTCTGGATCAGGAACAGTACTCTTAACACATTGTCTCTTGTCTCTCTTTCTGGGACAAATCCTGCCTGATCGTTATCGATCAGAGCTGACATAAGTGGTTTTAATCTTTCCGCCAAAATTTTTGCATAGATTTTCATGTCCACGTTTATCAAGGAGATGGGTCTGTAACTAGCACATAGAGACGGATCTTTATCCTCCTTTGCTATTAAAGTAATATGTGCTCCTAATGCTTCTTCATGCATTTTCATACCTCCTCCTATGGAGTTTATATATTCCCGAAAAAAGGGGGCAAGGGTCTCCCCAAATCTTTTGTAATAGAGAGAAGTGTACCCATCGGGCCCAGGGCTTTTCCCCATTTTAATTCCCTTAATTACTTGTTTTATTTCTTCTATTGATACTTCCTTCTCCAAATTAACCGTTATTTCCTCTGATAGTATAGGGATTTTAGCTCTATCTAAGTACTGTCTAATTTTTCTACTTTTATTCTGTTTCTCTAGTGGTCCTTGTTCTTCATTGACCTTATACAATTTTTGGTAGTACTCTTGAAAAGTATTCATTATGACCTTGGTGGAGTGACCCATGCCCCCTTTACTGTCCTTTATCTTAGAGATAAAATTCTGTGCGTTTCTTGATTTTATAGTTCTTGCTAGGAGTTTCCCTGGTTTGTTCCCCAGAGCATAACATTTTTTGTTCATATTATCAAATACCCATTTGGTCTCTAATTCCATTAGGTCTCGAAGCTTGCCTCTTTTATTTGTTAAAAGAGCCCATATTTCCTCCTCCTGATTTTCCTTATGTTTCTTCTCTAATCCCTGGATTTCTTCAAGTACTGAATGTCTCTGGGCTTCTCTAATTTTCCTCCTTTTAGATTTTTCCGCTATCATCCTCCCCCTCATGAACACCTTATGTGTTTCCCATAATATTGATGGAGCCACGTTTTCAATATTGTTTTCTCTAAAGAACAGGTTCATATCCCTTTCTAGATCATCGGCTGTTCTGGTATCAGTCAGGAGGGATTCATCCATTCTCCATGGTCTACGACTCTCCCGTTTCCCCCCCACTTCCAGAAGCATTTCAACTGGGGCATGATCGGAAAGTGTTATTGTTTTTATTTCTATACCTTTTAATCCTTCCAGCAGCCCGTGATCTAGGAAGAAAAAATCTATTCTTGAGTATGATTTATGGACAGAGGAATAATATGTAAAATCCCTATCTGTGGGATGGAGGATTCTCCACACTTCTACTAAATGCATTTGATATAACTTATTTTTTAATCCTTTTAGATGTTTTCCTTCAGACCTCAGTGATACCGGTTGCGTATCAATTTTTGCATCTAAGACAAAGTTAAAATCCCCCGCCATTACGACCTTACCCTCTCTAAATTTTTCCAATTTTGGCATAAGTCTTTTCAGGTATGCTGCTGGGCGCAGATTAGGGCAGTAAACATTTACAAATGTATATTTCATATTGCATAGGGAACCTCTAATAAACAAATATCTCCCCTCTGGATCGATCTCCATGGTATCTAATATAAACTTTGTGTTCCCATCAAACCCAATTGCCACCCCTTTCGATCTCTTATTTGGAGAGTAGCTATGGTACCAGGAGGGGTAGTTTTTAGTTTTTAAGCTAGTCTTAGATGACATTTTTAAGTGTGTCTCTTGTATAAACACTATGTTAGCGGATTGTTTCTTCAATTCTTGCAGGATCTGGAATCGCTTGTTTGGGCTGTTTAATCCCCGGACATTGTAGGTCATTATTTTAAGAGTCTCCATCTTTCCCCATTTTCCCAATCCCCCCCCTCCATCTTATCATTTCACCTTTTTCACCTTTTCCCCAGTTTTTCAAGTTATCTTTCATAGCCAGTATCCTCTTATGTAGGCAAAAACAGCGTACAAATATAAGTATTTTTGACTTAACAAATGACTTAAGAATGAACATTTTGAGACCACAAAAACCACATAAACCCCCCCCCCCTCCCACTACCCCCATCACATTGTACACCAATGTTAAGGCTCCCTCGATCTGTGCCCAACCAGGCATCTTGCCGAGCGGACCTTTCTTGGGGGGGTCTAAGTGCCCCCCCTATCCTCCGGTTGCAGGTGGAAGGTTGCTCCGGAAGTAAGACCAGCTTATCAGCCCCCTTCCTCCCCCCTCCCCTCGGTGATTTACTTCCAATCCTCTCTTTCTTATCTTACTCTTAACTAGCCCCAAGGGCCCCCCTTCCCTCCCCCTCCTTTATGGGAGAAAGTTACATTCATAATATACAGATACCAGCAGAAACAAGTGGCGCAAAGGAGGCATCATCGAGGACCTTGACAAAAGGGGGGGGAGCCACCCAAACCATTGGTACGGCCCCTCCCCCCCTCCCACCGTCCTCCTAAGCTCTTTGCCAATCCTGATCCCTCCATCCTCTCCAGCCGGGTGGTCTCTTTTCCCAGTTATCTATTTGTACGTGTTGAATTTTTAATTTTTTACAGAATTCCTTTATATCTTCCGGAAACCGGACATATGCTGAGACCCCTTGATTTCTTACAGATAAACAGGCCGGGAAGCTCCATCTATAGGTTATACTATTGGCCTGAAGCTGATTGATTAATGGTTTCAGGGCCCTTTTACGCGCTAATGTTTCTGGGGACAGATCGGAAAAAATAAGCAACTTAACCCCCTTGTATTCCATATACCCCAGGTTCCTTGTACTTTGGGAGACTTGATCCTTCTGTTCATAATCTTTGAACCTTACTATAGTGTCCCTTGGAGTCTCCTTAGTATATGATCTCTGAATTCTGTGTACCCTTTCAAAGTGAATTGGGGACGTTGTCTCTCGTTTCAGGGCAGTATTAAATATTTCTTGCAGCACCTGGGATAGTTCACTGTCTTTCACTTCTTCAGGGAGACCCCTAACCCTAAGGTTCTTCCTCCTACTACGGTTTTCCTGATCTTCTAGCTTGTACCGAGCGTTTCTAATCTCAATCCAATCCATATCGGCTCTCTCTCTTAGCTCTTCTATTGCATTTCTATGTTCCATTAGTTGCTCCTCTATTCCCTCCACTCTCTGTAATACCCCCTGGATTTCTCTCCTTGTTGCTCCCATTTCCCCCTTTACTGTTTGTTCTAGTCTAGATATCATTCCCATCATGTCCGACATATCCTGTTTTGTTGGGGGAGCATATAAGGCCTCCTGACAGAGATTACTTTGTTGTTCTCTTTCTGGGGTTTTTTGGTTCTTGTTTTGACCATTTGTCTCTGGAGATTGGGCCTTTTTAGTTTTACCCTTACCTTTCCCCGGGGTCTCTTCTTCCCTTAATTCCTGTCCTCCCTTATTTATTGCTGGACCGCTAAGAGCTCCGTTTTTCTTTAAGGGGGTTTCAACCATTTGTTCAGGGCCTTCTGTCACTAGATATGATTTTATTGTGTTACGCCCGGTCCCCTCCCCCTCATTAACCTTAGGATTTTTTCTAACCATATTCTCTGAGTATACCTCTGGCTATGCTCTCTGTTCGCACTAGGGCGCACCCGGCACAACCGGGGTCGAAACAGGGGCACCGGTATGACAGATTGCCTCAGAACCAACAGAGAACAGATACCAGAAGAGAGACACCTTATCGATAAGTAACAGTATTACCGTTTCTGTCCAATTTGTTTATACACAACCTTACTTATCCCCAAGAGAGAAAATATAAGGGCTAACAGCCATAAGGAACCAAAAAAAAAAAAAAAAAAAGGAGCAGAGTAATGGAACCATAAATGCTATCCGCAATATATATAGGTTGTATCTATATATCTATATATCTCTGGTCCTCAAAAGTCCTCAAAAAGAAAAAAAAAAAAACAGCTAACTGATTTGTCCTTATAGAGCAGAGATAGTAACACACCAAACAAATGCAATTAATCTTATAAATCCAGTCAATCTCTAAGATTTGTTATTTTTAGTTGTTTTGTTTTTCTTGCGCATATCAGAGCATTTACTGCCCGCTGGTAGGAGATCACAGGTGCACTTAACTGCTCAGCAGGAAAATAGGAAGAGAAAAAAAAAAAAGTCATATAAGTGTATTCTTAGTTCTTAATTTCTTCTTAGCATACCAGTTTTATTTATTTTTGCTTCTATAGCACCATACGACTATATTGCTAGTCTCTCACTTATTTCCTTGTCCTTAATATTGCTCCGGGTAAAGACAGTTTGCTTTTACCTTACCCTTGCTGTAGTCTCCTTTCCTCCTTTCCCCTGGTCTGGCTTACCACCCTTCCCTAGGTGCCAGCGGTGGGTTTGTGAGACTGCCCGGGTCCTCCTTTACCCCCCTTAATGTGGCTTGTCTCTGGAACCTTTTAAGGCCTGTACGGACCCCAACGTTTCCTGGCGGACCACTCCCGCTCTCTGCGGCCCTCTCACTCACTTATCCACGAGCGGCCTCGGTATTCCTCGGGAGCTTCCGACCGTCTCCGACTCCGTCTCCGTGTCTTCCGCGTCGGCGTCTGCGGCGTCTCCCAACACACCTCCAGCTACAATCCGACCGGATGCAGCGAGGCGCAGATTTCGAAGGGCTGTCCCAGCACAGGACCGCTCCCCCCCGGCCGCACACTTCCGTCCAATGAACACCGCAGCCCCGTCAGGACACCAGCAGACACCAGCAGACCCGTCCAACAGAGCAAAGTCCAATCCTCAGTGGGGCGCGGACCAAAGGTAAACTGCTTTTGCAGAGAGCTTTAGCAGAGAATCAGGGGGTCCGGTTCGGGTTTTTAGGGAGGGTAGAGCAGACCCTTCACGTCCTCGTCATAGGTTGTAAGGGTTGTAGAGGGGCTATAGAGGCTTCATCACGATTATCACCGAGTGGGAGTCATAGAGGCTGGGAGCGTCCTGCTGCCCTCACTCTTCCGGCGCCATGTTGTTGCTCCTCCCCCCAACTTACCGCTTAATTCTAAGCGGTATATGTGGAGAAAACCAGGTACTGCTCATCACCTGTCCAATACAGTCCCAATAGTAAAGCATGGTGGTGGCAGCATCAGGCTGTGGGGGTGTTTTTCAGCTGCAGGGACAGGACGACTGCTTGAAATCGAGGAAAATATGAATGCGGCCAAGTACAGGGATATCCTGGACGAAAAGTTCTCAGACCTCAGACTGGGACAAAGGTTTATCTTCCAACAAGACAATGTTAACATATTTTTGGATGTAATAAAATATATTAAAAGAGGGAAGCAAAATCAGCTTAGTGATGGCCCATGCATTAACAAAAAATAATTCTGGTATGATCAGTGTCACATCAGGGACCTTCTATGTCAAACAGTTACTGTATACAAATTCTAGAAATAAAAATAAGTAGGAGTATAACGCATAGGCATCAACAGCCCAAGTGAAATGAAGCTTGACACCAAATGATTGCTGTATTTTTATAAAAACATAACATGCATAAATGTAAATGCCAGTGTTGACAAGAAATCCACAAAGGACATCATTGTTTGCTTCATAACCACCTTTTCTGAAGACTATGGGATTTTTTAGAATGCAATATGATAGAAAGGTTTTAATCTATTGGGGCCCTTTATATGTCTATGTGTTATTTCGGGTTTGGTGCGCTCATTTAGTATATGTCTATAAACACGGGTGATTAGTGGAGCATGTAAACTGCCCATTATTCATCTAGTGGCCACTTATCTCTTCTTCTGTGTTGGTCGTTAATTGATTGAGTTCACTGTGTAAACCCTTAGGTATGCATATAGGTATCTCTACATGTGTTATATGTGTGTCATAGAGATGCAGCTTAGAGCTGTATACATTTCCAACATGATGGTGTGCACTTAGTGAGCTAATTTCCATCTTTATGTGGAACAGAAACTAATACACAGGAGATTTTCATAGTCCAGATTCATCACTACCATAATAATTTGTCTCAACTGTTTAATCAGAAAATCTATGGTTACATTGTTTGTAATGATTTTGTTACGTGGATAAATGTTATAATTTGTCCAGTCTAATGAAGATGGTTCATAGCTAAAAGCAAGCTACTATAAGTATGGATCTTTAACCAACGTTATCTTTCCTAATTGCATCTATCCTATCCTCTTTGTAAAGTATATACAATATACATAATTAGTGCAATGTAGTTTGTTGACATTTGTCAAAAATGTCATATCCAGGTGTACATTTTTGACACTGCACATTTTTTTGCTAGTTTATATAACTTTTACAAATGACCCTTGGCCTTTTATACAGACTTAGATTTGTTGAAGGATCACAACCAAAAATCGCATGGTTTCATGGTGAGGGTATGCATCCCCGTTTTTATTTTATTTAACATAGTATAGGTTTGAGATTGCGGATTGCAGTCCAACCAGAAGTACCCACTCTGCCGGCTGGATAACCTGTCGTGGTCAGAGGTAGAGGGGAAGCTGTTGCCACTAAGGGACCAACCCCCTTACTATCAGGGACCACAGTAAGTAACTGAAGCAAGCCCCAGAGCAGTATTCTCACCAACTGGGGACAGTGAAGAAATGGTAAATTTCAGCGGGTGTCAAGCCAGGGACCCAGCCAGCGGAGGTGACACTTGCAGAGAAACCTTGTGTGTCAAGCCAGGGACCAAGCAAGCCAGTGGGGTGAAGCTGGAGAAGTATCTGGAGTGCCAAGCTAGGGACCCAGCAGAGAAGTGTAGGTGGCGCTTAAGGAAGATATTAAAGCGCAGATTGGAAGATTCGGTGGCAGTAAATCAGCAAGTCTAGTGACAGAGACTGAAAGCTTAGTTGGTTGAGAACCTACAAGAAGTGACTGTACTGTAGAGAAAGAAGACTTGTGTTAGGAACTGTTCTAAGACTGTTGCCATATGAGACAGCGTTCCTACCAATGCAAATGTGGTGTCTTGCCAGATGCCTTTCCCTGCATTGCTGTATACCTGTAGAAGTCTAGGGCCACGTACACACAATCAGACCGGTCCGATGAGACTGGTCCGACGGACCATTTTCATCGGACCACGCTGAAGTGTCTGATGTGCGTACACACCATTAGTCCAAAATCCCATCGGGTCAGAACGCGGTGACGTAGAACACAACGACATGCTGAAAAAACGAAGTTCAATGCTTCCAAGCATGCGTCGACTTGATTCTGAGCATGCGCAGGTTTTTGGTCCGATGCTTTTGTGTACTAACCATCGTTTTGGTCCGACGGACGGGTGTCCGTCGGACAGATTTTAAAGCAAGTTTTAAAACTTTGGTCTGACGGACAACGGTCCGATGGGCCGTACACACGATCAATTTGGTCCGATGAACCTGGTCTTCAGACCAGTTTCATCGGACCGGTCTGATCGTGTGTACGCGGCCTCAGAGCCTGCCAATTAACATTGGAACTACCTTAATGGTGTCCTGGCCCTAAACTCTCTCTCCCAAAGTTCTGTTTAAGAGAAATAAAATGTTTTTGCATTGAAGAGGTGTCTGGCGTCCATGAGTATACCTTACACTACACCCACTATGCCTTACAACCCACTCTATATGGAAGGATGTCAGCATCTCTTGGCTCTGGAGGTTCCCAGTAGACTAAAGGAGGCCTGGGACCTTGCTACATATTTATGTAGGGGAAAACATAAGTGACATCTGGCCCTGCTAGACTGCAAAAATCTTAGAAGTACTGCTTCTGTCCCACATAGATCACATTATTAACCCGCTTATAAGGACAAACCTTTAGGCCTAAATACTGGTTTAGCAGTGGATGATCACATATGCTTATAAATGCTATAAATGTTTGAAAACCAAGTGTTGCTTGAGACAAATGGACCAAGTAACGGTTAACAAAAGAACGAATAAAACTGAATCTGAAAAATCTCTGCGGCTGTTCAGCAATCACCTCTATATTAATGGCAACACGACTTTTATCAGCCAATCTATACCTTACTAAGATGGGAAAGAGAGGGATATATTTTAGCACAAATTTGTACCCAAAGGCCACATCCCTGCCATGTCTTCAGTTACACAGACAATGATCAATACAGAAATGATTGCTTGTATGCCTGTTTTTCTGTGTGTTGGCTTCACAAAATAACAAATCCAATGACTTTTAGGTAAGATGAAAAATGTAGGCATATATTTATTAAAGTTTTCACACAACGTTTACCCAAGATTCATGCTTTGGGGATTTAATCTTCTGTGAATATTTGGAGAAAACAATAAATAGTAATAAAATACTATTATTTTTTTACAGATCACTCACTATACATCAGACCAAAAAAGAAACAACTGAAGACGTAAGAGTGATAAAGGGATTTGGTTCCGAAAAAAGGAACATTCCCTCAAAATGAGAGACAGTTGGGTTACTATGTTAATCTGTAACCTCTTGTCTTTCCCAATAAAGGTGTTTCTCCTTTCTGAGACCATTTTAATATCAAAGCAGATCTCTAGTAAAGATAGAAACCATGATCAGAAGATGTCTTGAGAAATATGAAAATATGATACCTACAGTTCATAAAGTGGAAGTAAGCTCTCCTCCTATGAAGGTGTTTTATAAATGAGCTAGTATGACAATGTATTCCAACACATTCCACTTTAAAAATAACCCTCAATCATTTGTTTCTTACTGTTTTGCAGCAATTTTAAAAATTCTCCTTTCTGGAGTAAGCCAGCATCATTTTAACTATTGACTTCTGAGTGCAATTTACTTTTGCACTTTCTGCTAGTCCGATCTTTTAACTTGTGCATTCTTAGCAAGCCTCGTTCTAGTTCTGGGGTCACTATGTTAACTGTGTCCCATGGTTCATCCCCACTGCAGTTAGCGGCTAGGGATGAGCCGAACACCCCTAGGTTCGGTTCGCACCAGAACCTGCGAACAGAACAAAAGTTTGTGTGAACTTTAGACCTGTTAAAGTCTATGGGACTCGAACGTTTGAAATCTAAAGTACTAATTTTAAAGGCTAATATGCAAGTTATTGTCCTAAAAAGTGTTTGTGGACCCGGGTCCTGCCCCAGGGGACATGTATCAATGCAATTTTTTTTTTAAAAGACTGACGTTTTTTCAGGAGCAGTGATTTTAATAATGCTTAAAGTGAAAGAATAAAATTGAAATATTCCTTTAAATTTCGTACCTAGGGGGGTGTATAGTATGCCTGTAAAGTAGCGCTTGTTTCCTGTGCTTAGAACTTTCCCTGCATAAAATGTAATTTCTGAAAGAAAAAAGTCATTTAAAATCGCTCACCTTAGGGTCTGGTATGGATATTAAGGGGAACCCTGCGTCAAATAAAAAAAAATGATGTGGGGTTCCCCCCAAATATCCATTCCAGACCCTTCAGGTCTGGTATGGATTTAAAGGGGAACTCCACCCCGACACATTTTTTTTTTATGAATGACTTTTCTCTGTATTGCCGGGAGCCGACAATTCATTATAGCCGCAAGTGATTTTAAATGACTTTTTTTCCTTCAGAAATTACACTTTGTGCAGGGACAGTTCTAAGCATGGGAAACAAGCGCTACTTTACAGGCATACTATACACCCCCCTAGGTACGAAATGTCAAGGAATATTTCACTTTTATTGTTTCACTTAAAGGAATTATTAAAATCACTGCTGCCAAAAAAACTGCAGTTTTTAAAACTTTTTTTGCATTAATACATGTCCCCTGGGGCAGGATCCAGGTCCCCAAACACTTTTTATTACAATAACTTGCATATTAGCCTTTAAAATTTTAGCACTTTAGATTTCAAACGTTCGAGTCCCATAGACTTTTTACAGGCTTCTAAAGTTCACAAGAACTTGACGCGAACACCCCAAATAGTTTGCTGTTCGGCGAACAGGCAATGTTCGAGTCGAACATGAGTTCTACTCGAACTCGAAGCTCATCCCTATTAGCGGCAATGTCCCGGTGTATATACCCCCTCCTTGTGACCTGTAAGGACACATGGGGTATCAAGAGACTGTAGTATCATGGGATCTCTGTGCTCTGCCGCACAGAGCTGATATAACAGGTGCAGCATATATCTTTATGAACTGACGGCACAAAGAGCTTGCCGTGATTTGGGTTAAAGATGCGCATGTACCGGTGATGTCAGCAAATGCAACAGTACAGATTACAAGAAAACAGAGCAAGTAAGATGACATTAGCATACAGCGATTTTAACTGTTTGTCGTGATGATCCATGAGCATCCCAGAAGCCCTTAAATCTAGGGTTCTCTAACATGCAAATATGTAAAATCCAACACTTCCTAGAGAACTGACCAACTCCTTCTAGCTTCAACACCTACCTAAGGACCCATGACTGTGATGAGTGGAATCACTGGCCAACAGTAATTTTCAAGAGGCAGAAAAGATTGGTCCAGCTTTAGAAAAAAGAGTATTGTAATTTGCATATTAGAACACCCTGAGGCCTCGTACACATGACCGTTTTCCTCGACAGAATCCATCAAGAAACTTGGTGGCAGAGCTTTTTTGCCAAGGAAAACGGTCGTGTGTATGTTTTACGTCGAGAAAACTGACGTGGAACTCGACGAGAAAAAAAGAGAACAAGTTGGCCTCGTACACACGACCGTTTTCCTTGACAGAATCCATCAAGAAACATGATGGCAGAGCTTTTTTTTTGCAAGGAAAACGGTCGTGTGTATGTTTTTCGTCTAGAAAACTGATGTGGAACTCGATGAGAAAAAAAGAGAACATGCTCTCTTTTTCCTTGTCGGGAGTCTCAATTTCCTCGTCGTGTTTCTCGTCGGGCTGGTTTACAACGAGAAACACGTTTTGTGTGTATGCTTAGAAACCCACGCATGCTCAGAACAAAGTATGAGACGGGAACGCACCTTCGGTAAAAGTAGCATTCGTAATGGAGATACCACATTTGTCACGCTGTAACAGACTGAAAAGTGCAAATCGTCTCTTACCAATCTTTTACTTAACACGCAGTAACATGAGATTAGCAAAAGCAGCCCCAAGGGTTGTGCCAGTGGAATCCAACTTCCCCTTATAGTGTCGTCGTAGGTGTTGAACGTCACCGCGCTTGAGAACGACGAGATTTTGTCTTGACGGTGTGTACGCAAAGAAAGCTTGTCAAGATTCTCGACAAGCCTAACAAGAAACTCATCGAGGAAAATTATGTTTCATTTACGTCAAGTTCCTTGTCGTGTGTACGAGTTTTGGGATCTTGGATTGAATGTAAAAATATATATCTTCACAAGCAATCAAAGATCCAAAAACCCAGATGTATATCGGAAATGTATACAGACAATTCTAGCCATATAGCGACTTATGCACCTTTTCCAGGAAATAATAAACTAATTTAACTGGATTTGGGGGATCCTCTGCCATTCCTCCTTGCAGATCCTTTCCAGTTCTGTCAGGTTGGATGGTAAACGTTGGTGGACAGCTAATTTAACTGAATAAATATATTACATTCCAAACATACTCCAATTCTTCTGGTGACAGACCACAAGATTTGGAGGGGGTCTTGAGCTTTAATAGCCCATACAGGTTACATCATGTGTAAAGTGTTGTTAGGATGTGCCAGAAGGTAATTTGAGTCAGAAATAATTAGTTTGAAGTGTTAATGTTATTGGCAACTCCACTCTGCCATCAAGCCCGTACCAGTATTTATCAAATTCCTTCCTTAAACTAATTATCCAGAAAGTAGATAAAAGTAAATCTATTAGGCTACCATGGTGACCTTCATGGTTCATTTCTTTGAAACACTTACCCAGATTAAGTATGCAGATAAAGAGTTTTGACATTTCTCAGCTTTTCCTACTATACACACTTGGTCCATGGTCAATGACACATAAAGTGTTCAAAACAGAGCATTAGTATAACAGGTAGGCAAGTGGTAAAAGGGAAGACCAGCAACAACAGCCCCTATGTTTCTTTGAGCACACTTTTCCTGTTCCGTGGTCCCTCCAGACCAGGGGTGCCCAACCAATGGCCTGGGGGCCACATGTAGCCTCGACACAGGCATGCAAGCAGCTACGAAGAAGAGAGGCCTGAAGTTGCTAACTCCTGTAAAGCGCCGCCTTCTGTCACAGTAATACCACATGAGCTCTGCCTGGTACAGCAACAGTCTGCGACACATGAATGAAAGACTGTTATTATAGGTAAATTTATTACTAAAATCACAGGCCCGGATTCACAAAGCACTTACGCGTATCTATGCGACGTACCCACAGAACTAGATACGCCTGAAAAGAGGCTTCTTCCGACCAACGCAACTTTCCTACATCGGCATAGCGTGGGCCCATATTTACGCTGGACACATCTAGTGCTCCCATTGATTTCCTATTCAAATATGCAAATGAGGGAGATACGCCGATTCGATGTCAGGAGTTGCCTCTTGGAACGTATTTTTGCACGTTAAACACACACATTCATCATGGCACGCGGACAATGTACGCATGCACACCACTGTGGTCCCTAGCTCACACACACCACATCGGATTAGCCCAAGTCCACCATGCAGGACTAAGAAGCAGCAACGCCACGCCAAGGCACCAATTATGTCGCTGTCCATTCATACCACATTCACACGGCCGTGGGGATAACCTCTCCCTGGCGACCCAGGGTGACACACCTTACTGACAGCAGTGTCGCCCACATTCACACACCAGTCACACTGTAGCCTGCACTCCTGACCGTGTGCAGTCACTACAAAATAAAAAAGCTCATAACCTGAGCACATAAAGAAAATAAAAAAAGCTCATAACCTGAACACATAAAGAAAATAAAAAAGCTAATAACCTGAGCACATGAAGAAAATACAAAAGCTCATAACCTGAGCACATAAAGAAAATAAAAAAGGCAATCAATTGCCCTGTCGTGGGCCAAGCCTTGTGCCATGGCTCCGTCTCCCTAATTGTCTGGTGGGAGCCTCGGGTAGGGGGGTGGGGCATCAGGAGGTGGAGGAGCATCCCCTGGTCTCTCCCTGGCTGGCTGCCTGCCCTCCAACACCAGGGCAATGCGGGTGAGGACAGCATTAGTCTCCGCCTGCATCAGCCTTGTCTGCCTCCCCTTTGCCTTGATGGCAGCTGTATTTGCCTGTACCGCCACTGCCAGGCTCTTTACTTCTGCCACAAGGCCTGCTGTTGTGGCCTGCAGATCCCCAAGGCAGGTGACCATCGCAGCACAGTTCCCACTGACATCCTGGAGGCTGTCATTTATCTGGGCCGAGGAGGCCAGGCTGTCTGCCACACGTCGCATCTCCACTGCTACAGCACCCATATGGCGGGTCTGGTGGGCCTGTTCCCTCGCTAGATGTTCCGGGAGGAATTCAGGAACAAGCCTTGTCTTCCTCGTAGCCTTCCTGGGGCCAGGAGAGGCTTGGGACCGTCTATAAGGGGAGGCCCTTGAAGGGCTTGACCTGATGGGGGTGGACCCTGAGGGGATGGACCTGATGGGGGTGGACCCTGAGGGGATGGACCTGATGGGGGTGGACCCTGAGGGGCTTCCCCTAATGGGGGTGGATGTCTGAAAGGGCCCGGCCAAAAGTGAAGACTCCTCCAAGTAGAGGCAAACCTCCTTATCAATATTGACCATCTCCTCCTCAACCACCTCTAGAGGAGAGGTGTGGGCACTCCCTTCCACCGCTGTCTCTCGGCTTCCCAGGGGGTCAGCTTGAGCCAGATGTTCTGGGGATGGCATGGGACGGCCACCGGCAGCAGATGGCCCAGCTCCCTTCAGCACATCTGTGGATGACACAAAACATTGACATGTTGGTGGACCCACACACTTGTCACATGTTCCCTTCCACCCCCTCACATGCAACACAAGATAGGAGATAAAACACACACTTACCTCTCCTCAAAGCCTGTTCAAAGGAGTCATAGCCCTCCACTCCCTCCACTTGCTCCCTCTAAAGACACCGGGCAACCACCTGCTCATCAGGAGTGAGCCTAATAGCAGTGGCTGGTCCACCTCCAGTGCCCCTGGTATGCCTCCTCATCGTGCCCAGCTTCTCTCTGACCACACAACGCAGATCATGCGCCGTACGTTTGGCCCTTCATTTGCCACAGTGTATATATCTGGGCATATGTGTTCTTCAGTGGTTACTGAGCTTCTTTCAAACTGATTTCAAACTGATTTGCAGGGATCTGTTCTCTTCTGTCTGAGCAGATTGGATTGGAGGGCCCTTAGAGTAGAGTGGGCTGTGTCCTTGTCCTCTCTGCATAAGCAGAGTCCGCTCATTGTAGCCTGTGACCGGTTATCAAGTCGCATAAGTAGCTCTCGCTCTTCAAAAGGTTGGGGAGCCCAGCTCCAGACCTAATTATGCTTTTTAAGACTTCATTGACATGGGTGTACTGATCTGTGTACCCATGTGAAGTAACATCTTCGCCTGCATGGGTTGCACAGGTGTTGCAGCCTCATGCAAGCTGCCTGTTCAATATATATAGTAAAATATGGTTCAGGTTGGTACCACATCTGTATTTTCATAGCAACATTAGACCAAAATATATTCAGACTTTACAGGTACCACACAGGGATACACATATTGATAAAAGCACTAAATTTGTATTGTTACTTATATAAAACATTTAGAACAAAACACTAAATAGTTTCAGCTTGATACACATTTTTTTCATGCACCGATCCACTTGACATGCCTAATACCATTGTCTTCATGAATAGTCATTCAAAGGTGAAATGGCATCTAAGCTTAACTCATTTCCCAGGCTTTTTCAGGACAGAACTGTGACATCACTTTAAGGGCTAGTGCGATGACAGACATCACATGTAATTCGCACTGCATTGCTGTGAAGATCACATGCGATGTCTGTGCAATGCAATTTCAACCATACAAATTTTATGGGCGAAATCGCATCCCATTCGCATCAAAATGGTGCAGGACCCTTTTTTTTCTCTGCACTGGAATCGGATCACCCTTTCACAGTTCCCCCATCCACATCAAGTGTTTATATGGTGGAATTGGGTATATTTTTTTTCATTCAACCCGCTGGTTTAACCCCTTCAGATCCACGCTATAGCTGAATGTGGGTTACAGCATGGACCTACTTTTCCTGGGAGGGTGTGCGCGGTATGCTCTGTGATCAGCGAGTCTATGAGACTTGGCCGATTACAGATCGGAGTAAGAGGTCGATCCCTACCCCTTACCACATGATCAGCTGTCAGCCAATGACAGCTGATCATGTGATGTAAACATAGGCGTTAACTGGCTGTTTTTTCTCCTCACGCTAATAGCGTGAGGAGAAAGAAAAGCCGATCACCGGTGGCCAGTGGCGGTTCATCCATAGAGGGCGCTGGAGCGCCGCCCCCTCTGGCTTTCGCATGCCACTGAATAACATACATTCATGCATTGCATGAATGTATGTTATTGTTTCTGGCTGCTGCTGGTCTATTCAGATGACCGGACCTTGAGCGCAGACCATCTGAATAACGGCAGCTGGTTGGCTGTGCGGAAGTGCCTATCAGAGCCAGTGGCTCTAATAGGCTTTCTGAGTACAGCCCTCGGCTCCCGGATGCTTATCCTCGGAACATACGGGGGCTGTGTGCCTTGGATAAGACTGACGGCCGTCTCAGCCAATCGGGTTCACCGGTTCTGGTTATTGGTAACCTGATTGGCTGAAGCATCATCGAGGGCGGGAGAAGACATCGAGGGACATGGAAGGAGAAAGGTAAGTGCATTTTACAGGGCACAGCGGTGACGATGGGCACAGTGACATCAATGGGCACAGTGGTGACAAAGGGCACAGTGGCATCAATGGGTACAGTGGCGACAAAGGGCACAGTGGCGACAAAGGGCATAGTGGCAACAATTAAAGGGCACAGTGGCGACAATTAAAGGGCACAGTGGTGACAATTGGCACAGTGGCGACAATTGAGGGGCACAGTGGCTGCGTTTGATGGCATGGCACAGTGGTGACAATTGATGGCACAGTGGCTGCGTTTGATGGCATGGCACAGTGACTGCATTTGATGGCATTGCACAGTGACTGCATTTGATGGCATGGCACAGTAGTGCGAATTGATGGCACAGTGGCTGTGTTTGATGGCATGGCATAGTGACTGCATTTGATGGTACAGTGGTGACAATTGATGGCACAGTGGCTGCGTTTGATAGCATGGCACAGTGGTGACAATTGATGTCACAGTGGCTGTGTTTGATGGCATGGCACAGTGACTGCATTTGATGGCATGGCACAGTGGTGACAATTGATGGCACAGTGGCTGCGTTTGATGGCATGGCACAGTGGTGACAATTGATGGCACAGTGGCTGTGTTTGATAGCACAGTGAGGCTGCAATTTTTTTTTTCGTTTGCGCCACCCCAAACATTTTGAGCACCAGCCGCCACTGCCGGTGGCTGTCAGAAAGACATCGGTCCCGATCAAGGAGAGCATCGGTTCCGATCTCCCACCTGTGCCACCAACCAGTGCCAAATAGTGCAGCTTACCAGTGCCCACCAGCGCCATCTACCAGTGCCCACAGTGCCACCTATCAGTGGCCACAGTGCCACCTATCAATGTCACCAATCAGTGCCTCATCAACAGTGTTGCCCATCAGTACCACCTACCAGTGCCCATCAGTGCCACCTATTAGTGCCTATCAGTGCCATCTATCAGTGGTACCTATCAGTGACACCTATTAGTGCCCATCAGTGCCACCCATTAGGGCCCACCAGTGCCGTCTTATCAGTGGCCATCAGTGCTGCCTTATCTTTGCCTATCAGTGCCGCCTTATCTGTGCCTATTAGTGCCCATCAGTGCAGCCTATCAGTGCAGCCTCATCAGCACAATTACCTGTTTGCCAAATTTTATAACAAACATATTTTCTTTTTTCAAAATGTTCCATCTTTTTTGTTTGTTTAGCAAAAAATAAAAACCCCAGTAGTGATTAAATACCACCCAAAGAAAACTATATTTGTGTGAAAAAAATATCTAAAAATGTAATTTGGGTACATTTTAGCATGGCCGCGCAATTGTCATTCAGTGTGACAGCGCTAAAAGCTGAAAATTGGCCTGGGCAGGAGGGGGGTTTAAGTGCCCAGTAAGCAAGTGGTTAATGAAAAAAAAAAGAAGAATAACACAAGGACTGCCTTATTATTTATAGTGCCACATTAGCAAAAAATGCTCTGTATCGGAAGCATGATTTTTATGCAAAACCTATAGATAACTGTTATTTTTTTTTAACCCTAAAATTTGTAGTTAAAATTTTAGTTAACCCTGATTTTGATAAAAGGTGTAGTTAAGAACGTTTTTGACGTATACAACAACAAAATCTATGGCGAGTAACTATCTCCTTCCGCTTAAGCTGCCCTTCCGTCCATCCTACCTGGATCATTGCGTAGACAATATCTTGTCTCCTCTGACATTTTCTGTTGGCAAGTCGGCACTGTGGAGATCTTCTCTTCAACCTTCTCTCTTAAAGTGGAGTTCCACCCATTTTTTATGTTTGTCTGTGCTGCATGCCCTAATCTCATAGTGTTCAGAATGGACACAATTTTTTTTTATTTTGTTGCTTGTAAATACCTTTATTTTGTAGTCCTTCATTACTTCCCCCTCCTTATTAGCCTAGGCTAATAAGTCACAAGGCTATTTGCAAGGGTTTCTGGGATAGGCATCATGTTTCCCAGTAGTCCTTGCAAACCTGACTAAAACCTATTACATTGCTTGTGAAGCTGAAATCCAGGAAGTCATACAGTCTGGCTTCATGATGCCCACACTTAAGATGGCCACGGTCTATTTCTAGATTATAATCTAAATGCTGTAACAACCTAACAAAACAGACCTTAGTTTACAGACTAACTTTACTAGAATACATTAAGCGTGTGTATTACAGGGGTATTTATATTTAAAAAGTGAAATTGTGGGTGGAACTCCCCTTTAAAATGGGTTCATTCAGTAAACAAAATTATGTGAATGAAAGAACATCTCGCAGACGAACAAGACTGCAGAAGAATTCTTCTCACTATGGTCCATTTGGATTCTATATTACTCTTTGGATGCCCTTAAGAATAGGCTTAGAACACTACGTGTGTACATTTTGGCTTAAAGGGGTTGTAAAGGTTTGTTTTTTATTTTCTAAATAGGTTCCTTTAAGCTAGTGCATTGTTGGTTCACTTACCTTTTCCTTCAATTTCCCTTCTAAATGTTTTTTTCTTTGTTTTCTTTGTCTGAATTCCTCACTTCCTGTTTCTCCTCAGCAAGGTGTTCAGTAAGCTGTTATAAATGACTTTCCACCGCTCGGAGAATGGTGGAAAGCTTTCTGAGGAGAAACAGGAAGTGAGAATTTCAAACAAAGTAAAAATTTAGAAGGGAAATCGAAGGAAAAAGTAAGTGAACCAACATTGCACTAGCTTAAAGGAACCTATTGAGAAAATAAAAGACGAACCTTTATAACCCCTTTAATTAGCACTCCCTTACTGAACTCCACCTTCTTTTGCTCATTACCATTATTATTCAAGGCCCTCTGCCTGACACACAAATGTGTACAAGACATCGCCCCCCAATATCTATGCGAGAAAATAAAATACCACAACCCCAATCACGTTCCCCACTCAGCTAACCAAAATCTACTACACATCCCCAAGGCCCGCTACAAAAGCAAAGGAGAACGAAGATTTGCAGTCCAAGGACCTCGACTGTGGAACTCAATACCAACATATATCCGAATGCAAGAGAATCACCAGGCCTTCAGGAAAAAACTCAAGACCCATCTTTTCTGAAGGCTAAATAGAAGGAAAATGGATACTAAGCGTCTTGAGGCGATTCAGTTTGATTCAGTTTGCATTTGTAGCGCTATATAAGATAATCGCTATATAAGAGAAGCACGATCGTGTGTACGCCGCCTAAGAAACACTTAACACTAGGGACCTGTGGTTATCTAGAACTTCTCTACCAACTCTTCCACACCTGATCTCCTTACTCTAAAGCCATTAAATGTACTATTAAAACAGTTTGTGCAGCGCTTTACAATGTGAGTGCAGACAGCACAGTTACAATACAATTCAATTCAGTACATGAAGAATCAGAGGGCCCTGTTCATTATAGCTAACTATTTATAAGGGAGGGTCAAGTAATACAAAAGATAATAACTGTTGGGGATGAGCTGATGGAGAAAATACAAATACAGTTGTTAGGTGTAGGCAGAATAGGCTTTTAGGAAACAATTTCAGGGATCACCTAAAAGTGGATAGAGTAGGAGATAGTCAGACAAATTGGGGTAGGGATTTCCAAAGGATAGTAGGGGCTCGGGAGAAGTCCTTGAGGTGAGCATAGGAAGAGGTGACAAGGGAACTAGAGAACAGAAGGTCTTGGGAGTAAGTAAAATTTGGTTGGTATTTTGAGACAAAGTTGGTGATGTAGCTGGGTGCCAAGTTGTGGATGGCTTTATAAGTTATTGTTAGTATTTTCAATTTAATCTGTTGGGTTTTAGCCAACGATCAATGAAAGAATTAGCAGAGATATATAAATATTTGAACTGGTTTATTGTGATATACACAGCCCTCTAACTTTATTCTCTAACCACGAATCCCATCTTATAGATTTTATGGATCAAACTATTTCTTCTCTTTTTAAACTTCTGTTTCCGTATGTACTATACTTTCTATTACGGTTAGAATAATGAAAATATATTACTGTGCAAAAGTTTTAGGCATGTGTGAAAAATACTGTCAATTAGGAATGATTTTTGAAATAGAAGTGATAATGGTTTATTTTTATCAATTAAGGAAATGGAAAGTATACAAAACAGAAGAGAAATCCAAATCAAATCAATATTTGGTGTGACCACCATTTGCCTCCACAACAGCAAAAATTCTTATTTTTTTTATTAAACCACGTCAGGTCGCGTACACACGATCGGTTTGGTCCGATGAAACTGGCCGTAAGGACAGTTTCATCGGTCAAAACAGATCGTGTATACCGCCCATCGGACCGTCGTCCTTCGGACCAAAGTTTTAAAACTTGCTTTAACCACTTGCATACTGGGCACTTACACCCCCCTCCTGCCCAGGTAAAATTTCAGCTTCCGGCACTGCGTCGCTTTAACTGACAATTGCGCGGTCGTGCGACGTGACTCCCAAACAAAATTTACGTCCTTTTTTCCCCACAAGTAGAGATTTCTTTCGGTGGTATTTGATCGCCCGTTGCGATTTTAATTTTTTGCGCTATAAACAAAAAAGCGCGACAATTTTGAAGAAAAATACAATGGCCCAGATTCACAGAGCGATTACGCCTGCGCAACTGCTGTTGCGCGTGCGTAAGTCTAAATGTGCGCGTGCGTATAGTTGGACGCGATTCACAAAACAATATACGCCAGAAATCAACGTTTTTTGGTCCGGCGTAATTGAGTTAGACCTTCGCTTCCCTTCGCGCAAAACTGCGCTAGACACACCATTGATTTGCTAGTCAAATATGCTAATGAGGGAGTTACGGGGATTCACAAAAAAACGCAGTTGCTGCGCAGGCTACGCGATGTGCGCAACTGCAAAATGTTCTGTCTAAAGTTAGAGGACCTAAAAGCTGGTCTAAATTTTGAAAAAAAGTCTAATTGTCAGATAAAGCAACACTGTTAGTGAGGAGTTCAGCAGTCACACGTGTTGCCCAACAATCTGTATGCCAACATGCCAGGGGCATCGTCGCGCATAGCTATACTACTGACTTTAGATGAACAAAGAAGGATGAGGGCACGGAGGATGGCACTAAGGAGGGCACGGGAGATGTTTTATTTTTTTATTTTTTGGCTTATATAAAATTTACAATTTAATCTAATCTAATACAATATTCTTATCTGATACAAGCCCCTCACTCTTCACTTGATATATCACACACGCATAGACATCTTTGGCATGAGAGATTCTGAGGTGTCTCGCATCTTCAGATTCACCCCTCATGCCATCGTGGAATTACCACAACCTTGCAGGAGGACATCAGCAGCCCAACACATGGCACTACCCATGACACCCATGACAGCTACATATACAATCAGAGCCCCATCCCCACAGATTGCGAACAGAACATGTATGGGGACAGCTGGCTGGTTGGTGAGTGACATGGGAGTCAGGCATGACTATCCCCTCCCGTGATGCACACCTCACAAGTGGCACATGCATGACTAACATCCACCTGTCTTTTCCCTTCAAGGTGACTCTGCATATGAACTGGAACCCCATCTCATGACCCCATCTCATGCCAGCTCACATTATGCATCTTTGCACGTTAAACACACACATTAATCATGGCACAATGAGAATGCATGCATGCACACCACTATGGTCCCTAGCACACACACCCCACATCCTCATCAAATTGGATTGGCACCAGTCCACCATGCAAGACTGGTGAGCAGTAACGCCACGTCAAGGCTCCAATTATGTCACTGTACATTCATACACCATTCACACGGACCTGGGAATCACTTCTCCCTGGTCCTGGGGAACCCTTCTCCACCCAAATTGAGGATGACACCCCTTTTCCAGCAGGAATGTCACCCCCACATTCAAACATCATTCACAACCCAAAAAATGCCAAAAATGTCAGCAAAAAAAAATAAAAAATAAACCAAAAAAAAAAATGCATAGAAAAAAAAAAAACAGAGAACAAAAATAAACATGCTTTCAAACCAAAAAAAGGGGGAAAAAAAATTAATGCCCTCTGCCTGAGCCACGCCTGGGGCGCCCCCGGCCACGGCCCCGGACCCTCAGGGGAGACGCATGGGGGAGGGGAAAAGCCGGGGAAGGAGGAGCAGCCCCTGAGATCTGCCCACCTGGCGGCCTGCCCTCCAAGGCCACGGCTATTCTGTCCAGGGCAGCACCAAGTGTTGCCGTGTTGCCCTGGATAGCCTGGGTAAGGGCCCTCACATCCTGCCCAACGCCTGCTGCTGTAGTTTGCAGGTCATTTAGGCAGGTTGTGGAGGCCCGGGAGTGGGAGTCCAGGTTACCCAGCCTATCGTCGATGGAGGACAGGCTCTGATCCACCCGCCCCATAGTCTGGCAGAGCTGTCTCAGAAGGCGGGTCTGGGTGGCCAGGTTCCTTCTCAGACTGGCGGGCAGGAGATTGGGCGCCCCCTGGTGCTCTGGGATGACCTCCTGGCTCTTGCTGATGGTTGTGGCCGGGGAGAAGGGGAGGCCCTTGTGAGGGGAGCCATGTTGGGGGAGGAGGGGGGGGGGCTCACCCTTAGGGAGGGCAGGCTTCTTGCAGCCAGAGGGGAAGAGTCCGCAGAAACCAAACGGCCAGTGCCTGCCATGGACTCCTCCTCCTCATGATTCTCCTCCTCCTCATGATCGTCCTCCGCATGATCCTCCTCCTCCTCTTGTTCCTCCTCCGCGGACTCTGGCCTTGTTGGGGGGGCCTCATTAGGCTGCTGTCCTGGCGTTGGAGCGGTCTGGCCAGATGGCCCTGCACCCTCCTGCACATCTGTGGATGACACAAACCATTCACAGGTTGGAGGATCCACACACTTGCCACATATTCCCTTTCACCCCCTCCCCCACACATGCTACACACTTGAGAGAAATAAAAACCTTACCTGGCACCGCGGGGACCGGACTTGTGTCAAAGCCTGGCAGGCCCTCCACTTCATGCCGGTGAAAGGTCAGGGCCACCACACGCTCCGTCGCTGTAAATCTAACCCGGCATGGTGGGCCCCCTCCTGTGCCCCTGGCATGGGCATTTATTGCGGCCAGTTTTTTTTTCACCTCACGCCGGAGGTCATTTATTTTCTTTTCAATCCCAGAGCGGGTCCGTGTCTCCCCCTCCCCCGATGAATTGACCTGCTCCGTGATCATATCCAATATCTCCCTCCTCCTGGCCGGGGTGGTGGTGGCACTCTGCGGGCCGTGGAGAAAACGCCCATAGTCGGTAATGGCCCGGGCAAGAATTCTTTTTTCCCCCACTGTAAAATTAAGCTTTCTTTTTCTCTCAGTCATACTTCCAAACAAACTCACTAGCAGTCACCAAAAATCTGTCACAAATACAAGCACAACCAATCAGACAAGAACACACACAAAGAGAAAAAGAACACCCAAAAATCACACTAGCACTCAGCAAGAAACAGACACAAAAAAATCAGATGAAAAAATAAAGCAAGAAAACAAACGCTCAGAAATCTATCAATCAAACAAACAGTCAAAAAACACTTATCAAAACACACTTTCACAAAACTACCAACAAGCACTAGATCACACAGAACACTAATCTGACAACTACAAAACACACTCTAACGAACAACAGAGCAAAAGCACTTGATTCAATGGGAAGGGACACAAAGGGATGTACTTTTGCAATGGAAGTGCGTTTGTGTGTGTCTATTTATGCTGTCTGCGTAGTTCACAACATTGCCCTAGTCCATGTCCAATTTCACTGATTGCGCCGCTCCCGAGTTGTGAGCATGCGCACAACGGAGCTGACATGGTTTCCTTCACGCGCGCATGCGCGAGTCGGCCGGCCCTTCATTTGCATGGGGTCACGGCTCATTTCAATGTAACACGCCCACGTCCCTCCCAATTTGTATTACTCCTCCTTACGCCTCCGGAAAAAACCTTACGCTTGCGCAAGCTCTTGCGCAAAAGCTTCGTGAATCGCGGGATTACGCGGCTAGATTACACAAGTCTAACGGAAAAGTGGTGCGCTACGCCGGTCCAATAATGCGCCGATGTACGTGAATCTGGCCCAATATTTTTTACTTGTTGCTATAATAAATATCCCAATTAAAAATAAAAACACATTTTTTCTTCTCAGTTTAGGGCGATACGTATTCTTCTACATATTTTTGGTAAAAAAAATCAAAAAAAAATCGCAATAAGCGACTGGTTTGCGCAAAAGTTATAGCGCTTACAAAATAGGGGAGAGAATTATTATTTTTTATTATTTTTTTTTTACTAGAAATGGCGGCGATCTGCGATTTTTATTGGTACTGCAACGTTATGGCGGACACATCGGACACTTTTGACACATTTTTGGCGCCATTCACATTTATACTGCGATCAGTGCCATAAATATGCACTAATTACAGTATAAATGTGACTGGCATTGAAGGGGTTAACACTAGGGGATGAGGAAGGGGTTAAATGTGTATGCTAGGTGTGTTATAACTGTGGGGGGAGGGGGGGGGTGACTGGGGGGGTGTCCGATCTGTGTCCCTATGTAAGAAGGAACACAGATCGGGCTCCTCCCTTCCAGAGACAGGACATTGATATATGGAAAGACTCCTGCGCTACCAAGGGGGATGGGTGGGAGTGGAATTGGGCTGGAAGGTGGACTGGGGATTCTGCAGCAGACTCCTGACACTCTGTCCTGGGCAGAGAGAAAAATGTATATGTAAAAGAAGGGGGTGTTGTCTGCGCTGAAAGTGAACAGGGGGGGAGGAGGGGGGGTGTGGGTGATAGGGGTGAATGGATGGGACGGGTGGCTGGATGGGTGGATGCAGGTGGGTTTAGGACAACATGATAACCAACATAATCGAAACAATGATGTGAATGAATATACACATAAGGGTGATTCCAATAAATACAAAAATTATTATTACAATAAGGAAAAACCCAACACACTAGCCAGTGTAATGTGAAACCAGTGAAAAACAATCCTAAATCCAAACTATAAGACCAGAGAAAATTCCATGAGGAAATGCCTCTGGATGGAAAAAATGTGAAATAAATAAAGTCTCTAGTGAAAAAACCCAAGAGTCCAGATAAGTCCAAATTGAAATGGTGGTGCCAGGAAAGGGTGACAGCAGAAAGCACCTCAGGTGGTCCCCAGCTCCTCACCTCAAGGCTATAGCTCGGATAGCCTGCAACAGCACCTCCCGGTGGAGGACAGTGATCCCTCGGCAGGGCAAGCAGCAGAGGCACTCCTCAGCGGTAAAGGTAAAGCAAAAAAGAAGAAAGCAAGTGAGTGACAATAAAAGACGTCTAGTAGGCAACTAGTGTCACTCGTACATCCACAAAACAAACAGACGTCAGGAACACACTGCGTCAGGCGTGTGTTCCTGACGTCTGTTTGTTTTGTGCCTTTTGGATCGTTTTAAATGTGAGTTTTATTTTTTTTATTAAATGTGTTTTTTACCTTGCGGGATTGCGCTATGGTCTGTTTCTTTTATCATGTATGCCATCTGAGAGATCCCTTGTTGTGAGTGACCATCTGGCCAGCTTAGAAGAGGATATCTGCCATTAGAAGTACGAACTCGCTGTTCGTGGGAGATAGGCCCATCATCCATCACCCCATGGTGAGTGGATGTACGAGTGACACTAGTTGCCTACTAGACGTCTTTTATTGTCACTCACTTGCTTTCTTCTTTTTTGCTTTACCTTTACCGCTGAGGAGTGCCTCTGCTGCTTGCCCTGCCGAGGGATCACTGTCCTCCACCGGGAGGTGCTGTTGCAGGCTATCCGAGCTATAGCCTTGAGGTGAGGAGCTGGGGACCACCTGAGGTGCTTTCTGCTGTCACCCTTTCCTGGCACCACCATTTCAATTTGGACTTATCTGGACTCTTGGGTTTTTTCACTAGAGACTTTATTTATTTCACATTTTTTCCATCCAGAGGCATTTCCTCATGGAATTTTCTCTGGTCTTATAGTTTGGATTTAGGATTGTTTTTCACTGGTTTCACATTACACTGGCTAGTGTGTTGGGTTTTTCCTTATTGTAATAATATTTTTTGTATTTATTGGAATCACCCTTATGTGTATATTCATTCACATCATTGTTTCGATTATGTTGGTTATCATGTTGTCCTAAACCCACCTGCATCCACCCATCCAGCCACCCGTCCCATCCATTCACCCCTATCACCCACACCCCCCCTCCTCCCCCCCTGTTCACTTTCAGCGCAGACAACACCCCCTTCTTTTACATAGAGACAGGACATTGTCTCTGTGTGAGCCGGCAATGAGAGATGATCTATGAGAGATCATCTCTCATTGGCCCACAGATCGCAAACGGCCGCTCTGATTGGCCGTTTGCCGCGATCTGTGATTGGCCGTGTCCAAGGGACACGGGCAACACAGGGCTTCCCCGCAGCGCGCACTACAGCGCGCGCTGGGAACGCCAGAAAGACATGCCGTCAAATGACGGCATGTTGGCTATTCAGGCCCGCGCTGTTGCCGTCATCCGACGGTAGCGCGGGCCTCAAGTGGTTAAAATCAGACCGATGGACGCATGACCATCGGTCCAAACCTATGGTTAGTATGCAAAAGCATCGGTCCAAAAACCCGCGCATGCTCAGAAATCAAGTCGACGCATGCTTGGAAGCATTGAACTTAGTTTTTTCAGCACGTCCTTGTGTTCTACGTCACCGCGTTCTGACCCGATCGAATTTTGGACTGATGGCGTGTCCACTTCAGTGGTGAACCGATGAAAACTGTCCGTTCTCATCGGGTTGGACCGATCGTGTGTACACGGCCTTAGACTCAACTTGCTCATGACTTTATTCATTCATAAATATCGTCTCTTCTTCGGTTTCGCATCATTTGTGGTTTTCCGTATACTATTTTATATATTTATCTTTTACTTCATTCATTTTTTTTTTTTTACTATAAGTTTACCTATCAAATTTAATAATAGACCATACCCTCCTTCCGCCCCCCTCCCACCCTTGTCCCCTAACACACGATCTGATGGACCGTTTTCATCAGACGAACCGATCGTGTGTGGGCCCCATCGTTTTTTTTCCCATCGGTGAAAAAACGTAGAACCTGTTTTAAAATGATCTGATGGTTAAAAAAACAATCGTCTGTGGGGAAATCCATCGGTTAAAAATCAGAATCAAGTCGACGCACGCTTGGAAACATTGAAGTTAATTTTTTTCAGCATGTCGTTGTGTTTTACGTCACTGCGTTCTGACACAATCGCTTTTTTAACCGATGGTGTGTAGGCACGACTGATGACAGTCAGCTTCATCGGATATCTGATGAAAAAATACATCAGACCGTTTTCATCGGATGAACCGATCGTGTGTACGGGGCATAATGGTTTGTTCCTTCCTCTTTATCCTTTTTTTTTTTTTATCTTCTATTGTCCTCTGTTATTTTTCCCAAATATTCCTCCGATGATTTAAAGTCTTTCCACTGTCTCCATTTTTTATTATGTTTATTGAGTTGGCCGGCGTCACAACTACATAGATATTCCATTTTGTTGTAGTTTTAGATCTGTTTTTTTTTTTTTGTACTTAGCCAATATTTTGGTATCAATCCTTTTGTTGCATTTATTAATGGTGGGATTAATGTTTTCCTATACAGTAGCTTATGTTTAATTCTTTTGATTCATGAAACACACAAGCTTGTATGCTATTAGATATCTTTTCTCCAGTTATTACTTCCACATATTCCCGAATTTCCTGCCAGTATTCCTTTATCTTTGGACAGTCCCACCATATATGTGTAGTTGTTCCAATCTGTCCACATTTTCTCCAACACAATGGGGTTTTGTCTTTATTGAATTTATGAATCACTTTGGGTGTCCTATGCCATCTCGAAATGCATTTGTAGTTCATTTCAATTGTATTCATATCAGTTGCGGTGTTATGTACGGATGCTTATTCTTTCAACTTGTTGATCCTCAAGTCTCTTGTTTATTTCTTTTTCCCATTTCTCTATAAAATAGAGTCTTCCTTGTAGCTCCGATTCTTCTAGTCTTCTAGGTACACTTGCAGAGAAGTTTTGAAGAAACTCAGGAGGGAGGTTGTTTCAAACATCTTGGAGAAATACCCACAGATCTTCTGTGGATGTAGGCTGCCTCAAATCCTTCTTTTCCTTCATGTAATCCCAGACAGACGTGATGATGTTAAAATCAGGGCTCTGTGGGGGCAAAATCATCACTTCCAGGACTCCTTGTTCTTGGTTACACTGAAGATAGTTCTTAATGACATTGGCTGTATGTTTGGGGTCATTGTCATGCTGCAGAATAAATGTGGGGCCAATCACATGCCTCACTGATGGTATGGCATGATGGATAAGTATCTACCTGTATTTCTCAGCATTGAGCACACCATTGATCCTGACTAAATCTCTGACTTCAGTTGCAGAAATGCAGCCCCAAACTTTCAAGGAATCTCCACCAGACACTGAAGACACCCATTAGCCTTGCTGTGATGTTAATCCACATCCTAGTGATATTCAGTTCTGAAACCCTATGCCATCATATGCTTGTCTTCTAAAAAGGGGAGAAACCATAAGTGGATGGCATTCAGTTTGTCGAACCACTGTGTATCAGGATTAACTGATATTTATTTTTCTTTTAGAATTTATTGTTTTTCACCTTCTTTAAGCCTGGGTTCACACTATAGTGATGCACAATTCCAGTGACGGTTCCAGCATCGCATCTCTCCTGCAGGCAGTTCACACTGCCCTCTTGAACTGCTGTGGGTGTCAATACAATGTTAATGACACCCCCAGATCGGTTCACAGATCACAGTACGAACTGTGGATTCAAACAGGAGTCAGATCGCATGGGTGTGAACACCTATGCGATCCGATTCCAGTGCCGGAAAAAAAGTCCCTGCACCTATTTTTATGTGAAACCAATGCAAGTTCAGCCATAAAACTGTATGGCTGAACTTGCATTGCACAGATTTTGTATGTAATCGCCACAGCAGTGCAGTTTCAAATCACATGCAATGTCTGTGTTCGCATACCTCTCAACTTGAGAATGAGGAACAGCACACCAAATCCTGGTTCTTTATATATAGGCCCAGTACCACTGGTGACTAAATGCCAGGGCCGGTGCTGCCACGAGGTAAACTAGGCAGGTGCCTAGGGCGCCCTGCTGCCTAGGGCGCCTGGCCACTGGTGTTCCTACTCTCTTCTCTCTGCAGCAAGCAACTAAGTCTCAGCTTTAGCAGGCAGTGGCCACACCATTCACACATAGGGGTCAATTCACAAAGAGAAACGTTATTGGTTTTCTTCAGGTGTTAAATTAGCACTCCTTATTTAACGCTAGCAAACATGGTATTCACGAAAGCTATAATCGTTATTTAACATAGTCGTTATGGTTTTCAACTGACTCTTTATCCAAACGTTATGCTAACTACTCAGACGTTATTATTAACATTTGGGACGTTAAAATAACTCTTAAGATCATTAAATAATGCTGGAGAGATGCATTCTGGGAGCAGAAGGGGAGGAGAATAGCTGCATGTGGAAAAGAGCAGATACAGAGAGAGAGACACAAGCAATACACATGGAGATTGAGCATGTGTTGTGCAAAACTTCTAGTGTGTGCTTTTCTAAAGCCATGTGTATTTCCTCATACAGAGAATAAATCATGGGAGATGAGAATCGGAATTTAGCTATCACCTGGGTTTCAGAAAAGTCATCCAAAATAGTATGTGAACGGAATACACGTTTATAAATCTGAACATTCTAACGTGTTCTTCTTCGCCTCTGGATAATTTTAAGTTTAAATAAAGCACGGTTCTATCTTGCCCAACACTACACTACACTACAAAAATCGCCAAAAGCTTCCTCTAACAACAAAATATCGCCTGGGAAATGTCATAACGCCACCCTGAGGGAGGTGTTAATTTAACGATTGCTTAACGATAACTGTCAAATTTTTTTTTTGTGAATTGCACTTCTGTACATATTTAACGATTTGACTCTTTAAAATAACGTTTTGACTCTTTAATAAGGATCCACACCTTAAAATATCGGTTCTGTGTAGTGAAACGTTATTTGATGATTTTTCAAAGCGTTAAATCGTTTAGTGAATTGAACTAGCTTCAATAGCGTGCAAAATCGTTAAAATAACACCCGCAATCTGAAAATAAAGCTTTGTGAATTGACCCCATAGTGTCAGAGGCGCAGTGGTGGCGGAGTACTGTGTCCCGATTTCCGAATGAATGGAAGCAAGCAAATATTCATTGATGGGCACTGGTAGGCTGTATTTGATAGGTGCTGGTGAGGCTGTATTTTATGGGCACTGGTGAGGCTGCATTTGATGAATGCTGGTAAAGCTGCATTGGATGGGCACTGGTGGGCTGCATTTGATGGGCGCTGGTAAGGCTGCATTTAACCACTTAAGACCTGGACCAATACGCTGGTAAATGATCCAAGGTGTTTTTGCGATTCGGCACTGCGTCGCTTTAACAGACAATTGCGCGGTCGTGCGACGTGGCTCCCAAACAAAATTTGCGTCCTTTTCTTCCCACAAATAGAGCTTTCTTTTGGTGGTATTTGATCACCTCTGCGATTTTTATTTTTTGCGCTATATACAAAAATAGAGCGACATTTTTGAAAAAAAAACACTATTTTTTACTTTTTGTTAAAAAAAAAATCAAATAAACTAAATTTTAGTCAAACATTTAGGCCAAAATTTATTTAGCCACATGTCTTTAGTAAAAAAAAAAATCGCAATGAAAAAAATAGCTACCTAGCGGGAACAGCGACACTAATACAGCGATCAGAAAAATGATCGCTTAGTGACGCTGGCAATAGGGAGTGAAAGGGTTAACTAGGGCGGTGATCAGAGGGTTAAAACTTTATTAGGGGGGGTGGGGGGGCTATCCTGAACCTAACACTAACTGTTTTTTACACTGCCTGTCACACTGACACTAAATGCAGTGATTAGATCACTGCATTCAGTGACACTGTGACAGGGGGGTGGCGATCACAAGGGGTTAATATGCCTATGTGAGTGTGTGTCAGTGTTGTGTTGGTGCACACTTACTTGTGATGTCTTCTCTCATCAGCAGCGGTGGGAAACAGCGCTGCGATGAGAGGTGACATCATTTCCTCCTTCCTGTGTAAACACAGGAGGAGGAAGTGACAGGTTGGGAGCGCGCTCCCATTGGCTGGGAGCGATCGCGGGGGGGCGGGTATTCGCCGACATCCGCCCCCAGATCCCGGATCGCTCCCGGAGCCAGGGGGACCCCCGCACGCCGCGGAGGGGGTCCCGATGGGACCCCCGAACCGCACTTAGGCGGGGACGTAAATTTACGCCCTTGTGCCTGTACGTGCCATTCTGTGGCCGTATATGTGCGTGCGGGGGTTCTTAAGTGGTTAATGAGCACTGTTGAGGCTGCATTTGATGGGCACTGGTGAGTAGATATGTGAATTCCCGTTTGTACGAATGTTATTTTCGTACGAAAATGTTCATTTTCGTACCCGCGGGATAATGTGTACATACGAAAACGGTAAAGCACCAAAATACGAAAACGACGGGATAACGGATGAGCCGCATAACGAACGACCGCAAATACGAACGAACGATCCGATGGGAAAAAACGACAAAACGAAAATGGCAAAATAACGAAAATTAAATCTGTATCAAGAGGTTTGCATTGTGTATTTTGTTTGAATCCGTTTTGTGTTCGTTTTCAGTTGTTCATTGTTCAATGACATCTATAACAAAAGAATTTCATTATGTATATTGAATGAATTCCTTTTTCTTTTTTCTGTGTATTCAAAATACTGAAGGCAATTTTTTTGTTATAGGTGTCATATCAACATACGAAAATAACAAAAGAAACGTGTTCAAATGCAAATCTTTTGTTTATGTTTTTTTTAATGGCCAGAGAGTTAGGCTGGCCATACATGATACAATTTTCTGTGCAATTTTCTTTAGATTTACCTTCAACTATGTAGTGCAAGGGCCTGCCTGATTGCATACAATTGAAAGTGTTGTTTAGTTTGACCTCATATATGGTTTTTGGTAAATCTAAAAGAAAATTGTACAAGAAAATTGAACATGTATGGCCAGCCTCAGTGACTGAAAGCAGCTTCTCTTTTGTGCAGAATAGTGAGTACACTTGTACAGTAAAGCCTAATAAACTTTTCTGTGGATTTTCATATACAATAGTATTGTTAAGCCCCATACACTTGGTCAGACTATTTTAACAACAAACTTAAAAACGATCGTTTTCCGATCGTTCTCAGAAAATGTGTTCATTTTTAAACTGCATCAGAAAACCATTTTTGGGTTCAGAAGTCTGGCCAACTGATCTCCCTTCAGATGAAAATCCACAGAAAAGTTTATTAGGCTTTACTGTACAAGTGTACTCACTATTCTGCACAAAAGAGAAGCTGCTTTCAGTCACTGAGGCTGGCCATACATGTTCAATTTTCTTGTACAATTTTCTTTTAGATTTACCAAAAACCATATATGAGGTCAAACTAAACAACACTTTCAATTGTATGCAATCAGGCAGGCCCCTGCACTACATAGTTGAAGGTAAATCTAAAGAAAATTGCACAGAAAATTGTATCATGTATGGCCAGCCTAACTCTCTGGCCATTCAAAAAAAACATAAACAAAAGATTTGCATTTGAACACGTTTCTTTTGTTATTTTCGTATGTTGATATGACACCTATAACAGAAAAAGGAATTCATTCAATATACATAATGAAATTCTTTTGTTATAGATGTCATTGAACAATGAACATACAACTGACACTAACAAAAGAAAAGCATTCAAGATACACAGAATGCAAATTGACGAAAATTCACGATAATTATTGTCTAACAAGAAACGAACATGAATTAAACAGAATAACGAATCATCCCGCATGTACAAAAATAAAACGGTAACGGAAATACGAAACGATCGGAATACGAAAAAATCACGTCGTACGACAAACGAACGGGAACGAACGGGAAAACGGGCTTCTTACGAAAAACGAACGGAAACGAACAGACGGGACCATACGAAACGGAACAAAAAAAAACGATTTTTTTCTGTGCACATGTCTACTGGTGAGGCTGCATTTGATGGGCACTGGTGAGGCTGCATTGGATGGGCACTGGTGAGGCTGCATTGGATGGGAGCTAGTGAAGCTGCATTTGATGGGCACTGGTGGGGCTGCATTGGATGGGCACTGGTGGGCTGCACTTGGGCCCTTCATTAAAAAAGTGTAGTATACATGGGCAGGGGAAAGGGGGTGGGGTCAGGGGTGGAGCCAGGGGGGCAAAATTAGGTTTTGCCTAGGGTGTCAAAAATCCTAGCACCAGCCCTGCTAAATGCAGCAGTAATAACCTATAAGAAACACTTAACACTAGGGACCTGTGGTTATCTAGAACTTCTCTACCAACTCTTCCACACCTGATCTCCTTACTCTAAAGCCATTAAATGTACTATTAAATCAGTGCCAGAACTAAAGGGGGGCACATGTGTCGCACTTTAGATCGGGCCCTGGTGTTCCATCACTGTGGGGGTAGGGTTCGCTGATTTCTCCTCTAGTTACGCTCAAGTCATGACAATCACTGCCCAGCACAGCATACCACCCACACAGTTCCTCCACCGGGGTCCACCCATTAAATTTGCAGCTGTAAGCACATGATGGGTCATGCCATCGGGGAGCAGAAACCAAGTCATCTGACCCAGTAAAGTAAAGGGGGAGGAGCTACAAGAGGTCACAGCCAATGTGTAAAAGACCCCATCTCCCAATAGGTGTCTGTGGAGACACGTGGAGCGGAGGGAGCTGAAAGACAACAAGAATTGCCAGGGGGCACCCAGTTGACACCGACAACAAGTAAGTGAAACTGATCCCAGCATCCAGCACTGCCATCGAACCCAATCCCCACTATCACCGCTGCCACTGATGCCATCCACCCCCCAGGGCTGCCACTCATCCAATCCCCCCAGCACTGCCACTTTTCCCATTTCCCCCCAGCACCACTGCCACTGATCTTATCAACCCTCCAGCACTGCCACTGATCACATCCCCCAGCACTGCCACTAACCCATTTCCCCCACCAGCACTGCCACTCAACTCATCTCCTCAGCACTCACACTCATCCCATCCCCCCCACCACTGCCACTAATCCCATTCCCCCCAGCACTGTCACTCATCTTTCTGCCCCCACGTCACTGTCACTAATCCAACCCCCCAGCACTGCCGATCATCCCTTCCCCCAGCACTGCCACTCATACAGGAGCGTACATACAGTGGTCACAAGGGATCGTAATTGCAACCTGGCCCCATGCACCAGGGGTGGGTGTAGCTTCCTGTACACATGGATAGGTGGGGCAGCATATGGAGGAACTGATTTACAAAATTTTCCTCCTGCAGCCTTTCAGCAGCTGCCCTGCCACCTCTTCTATCCACCCCCCGCTGCCCCAGGCTCCTGTGTACTCCCCCAGCCCCCCTCATTTCCTACAGTGCTGTTGGGTTCCCACCTTCCCTTCCCTGTCTGGCGGCTGCAGGGAATCTGTCAGGATGGAGAACGGGGAAGGGGCCGGTAAATGTGTAATTTACCAGCCTCTTCCTTGTCTTGATAAATAGAGTGAAGCCTCGTACACACGATCGGGATTCCCGGTGGTATAAAGTCCACCGGGAATCCTGACAGGAAAACCTGAGAACCTGCTCGGTAAGTTTCCCCCGTGTACACATGGCTGGGTTTCCCATTGGAGGGAGAGCTTTGGCTGGGAATCCTGGCCGTGTGTATGCTCCCTCCCAGTGTTTACCCATATGAAAAACTGCCGGGTTTAAAACCCCTGGGAATCCTGGTGGGGAAATAGAGAGCAGGTTCTCTATTTTCCCGCTGGGATTCCTGGCAGTTTTCCTGTCGGGAAACCTGATAAGAAGCATACACACGGACGATTTTCCCGGCCAAAAGCTCTCCCCGCAGTTTCCCTGGCTCCCCCCCGCGCCGAGTGGCTGCAGAAAACTGGTTTAGATGGCAACATCTCTCGATCCTGGCTCCACTGATCGTCACGTCCACACCAGCTTCCGGAACTTCACCATTGTTTATTATGATGTAAGTGCTGGATACTTTCTATTACAATTATAAAATACAAAATACTCAGAGGCTCTTTTTCCTCTTGTTTTTTCTCTTGCATACTCTGAGCTGACTTATTTACCTGTACCAAGCAAACATAATGACATAACAGCCATAATATCTGTCAGTTCAGGTTGCCTGTCCACCACTATGCAGAGGAAATTTAATCAAATTGTGGGTGTCTATTTTATGATTTCTTACAGCAGAAAAGCTAAGTTTTGTTTGAAATTACACCCCTATTGTTTAACTAAGAATCAGATCAGGAAGGATGGATACATTTTGCGTAATGTAGAAAATTCCTGTAATTTGATTAGATATAAACTTTTACTAGCCATGTTGGTGAAATACCAGACAGGTGGCATCTTTGCCTCCGAACAGAGTTATTTAGTCTGCAGAGTCATGCATAATTTAATATATAGACTGTACAACATGACTTCTGTATGACTAAAGATTACCATGTTTGTATTAATCTTATAATAAAAGAAAATGGGAAGAAGGATTCCTACAGTATTACATGTTTGTACAGCTCAGGCGTCAATAAAACACTTAAGTCACAGTATCATTGATTTCTCATGTGCTAGTGTGGTTTCTTGTGAGCAATTATCAGAGCACGGTGGCCAGAGCGCAGTATGTGAACATAGGGAGAATGTTGGGAGGAGACAGGTGTGGCCAAATATCAACATTCTCTGTACTCTGAAAAAATAGGCAGCCACCCAGGAAAGACAAACCTTCCCTCTACAAACAGAGAACAGCTCCATTGTTTTCAGAATGTCATACAAGTGCATTGAGGTTTGCAGCCTGGTATTTACTGTTTGCTGTTTTCCAGTTCCTACACTAATATATACATTTGCATGATGGAAGGAACATAAGTGTTTTGCATGACTGTAAAGTTAGAGTTTATCTTTGCAGATTATGTAATGATAACTTCCTTGATGTATCATATGTGTTGATGCAGTTTTAGTTTATTAACATGCATACTTATCAAGTCAGACAGAATGCTTTCATTGGATATTCCGACCGTGTATATGCCCCATCTGACTTTTTCCGTCTGAATTCCTGATGGACTTACATGTTCTCTTTTTTCCGACGGATAAAAAATTCTATCGAAAAATCAGTTCGTCTGTATGGAATTTCGACAGAGAAAAAAACATGCATGCTCAGAAACAATTCGACGCATGCTTGGAAGCATTGAACTTAATTTTTCTAGGCTCGTCATAGTGTTGTACATCACCACGTTTTTCATGGTCGGAATTTGGTGTGTATGCAAGACAGCTTGAGTGGAATTCCGTTGGAAAAACCCTTTGGCGTTTATTCTGACGGGAAACACAGTCGTGTGTACGCGGCATTAGGCTCCATGCACACTAGCTTTAAAAATGTTGCTTCTACAGGAGTTTTATGTTCTGCCTGTAGAAGCAGCTCACTTTGATCCTATGTGTCCATGCACATTAGGACGTTAAGAGGCATATTTTGAGTTTAACGTTTAGATTTCATTTTTTTAATTGGCGCTTGGAGGCAGAAAAAACGTAAAACTCTCCTAAACTCATTCAAACTTTGTACAAAAAATGCTCTATATGGGCGTTTTTTACTCCCAAGAGAACAGATGTTTTTTTTAAGTCCAGTGTGCATGGAGCTTTAAAGAAGACTCGTGATGGAAAAAGAAAAAAAAAACAAAAAAAAAACTGGCCTCAGATGCACGACCGAGAAACTCGATGGGCGAAACACATAATTTTCCCCGTCGAGTTCCTTGTTCGGCTTTCAAAAAACTTGTCGAGACAAATTTTCCCATTGCCCGTTGAGGAAATAGAAAACATGCTCTCTTTTTGGCTCGACGAGTTCCTCGACAGTTTTCTCGGCGAAAAGTGTACACACGACCGGTTCCTCGGCAGAATACGTCTCCCATCGAGTTTCTTGCTGAATTCTGCAGAGGAAACCGGTCGTGTGTACGCGGCCTGAGAATCTTTCAAATATGACCCATAATGCCTCCCTTACGATTACTGAAAAACACAGTATTTTTCGCTCTATAAGACACACCTGACCATAAGATGCACCTAGGTTTTAGAAAAGGAAAACAAGAAAATAAATATTGTAGTCACACCCACTCCCTGCATTGAACCAAAAATAATAGCTTGGGTTGCCACCTTCATTTAAAAAAAAAAATGCTGGCTATGATGGGCATGGTGTAATTGTGGGTGTAGCTGACTTATATATATTTTTTTAAATACCTTGCTCTTTTCTAATAATTCTGCCCGAGGTCAAGAGAAAGAAAAGTTAGCCTGTAAAGCAAAATATGTGTGTATAATAGTAAATCTGCATACTGCCATGTTAAAATGAAGATCACTACACCATTAGCTGAATGCACAATAAGCTAAAAATATTAATATTGCATAACACAGTATACTCACTTGACAATGGCATTGGGTGGCTTGACTTGAGAATGTTGAGAGCAGCTGTGGTGATTGGCCAAAGCTACTACAGGGTAGCTAGTTTTTCATGAAATTTCATTATTTCATGAAATCTATTACCGGTAATCTTATATCAAAGGCTGTAACTCCACAACATTTGGGATTATAAAGCAACACTGAAAAGGTTCCCTCTGGGGGTCCACACAAGTGAAATCTGGCTCCTCGTAGGAGTGTACCTAGTGTGGATCTGGGTGGAGAAGACTTGCATAATATCAGTAAATCTGGTTCTATTTGCACCTTATTCCATTCTGGTAAATGACCTGCAAATTTTGATAAACACGATACAAAAACAAAATTACATTTAAATCCTCATCGAAAATGTAGGACCACTGTAGCGCTCACGTACATCAGAGCTCTTTATAAACCACACCATGTGAATTTGGCCAAACTTGCTCTTGGCCTTATAACCCCTGATTTACCGATCCTAGACTACTGGATCTTTAACTTCATAAACAGCTTCATAGAAGAGCTAAGAAAACCGCATTGAATCCACACGATAGTAGGAAATACTCTACAGGTGTTCCATCTACAGGTGTGCCAATGAGCATATCCTTGTACTAAAGTAGAGGCCAGGACAGCAGTGATTGATTGTTGGGTCACGTTCCTTCCTTTAACAATATATCTGGAATATTCAAACAAACAAGCAAACCATCAGGTATTTCTGGTAATATTCCTGACTCCTCCTTGTTGGTTTACATTGGCATGCCCAGTGTTTGTGTTTGAACATAGTAATATGTTAGTCTAAAATCTGCCAGCTTTAGGGATGGTTGATGAGACAAGAATGGTCATACAAGCTTCTGTGTATGTGGAGTGTGCCAGAAATATTCCTGCAGTCTGCAGCATTACTCTTAACTCTGGTAGAAAAAGGATTTGTCAGCATGGATATCAGAGAGCCAATGCTGGCTTTTTTTTAAAGGTGCATATTGCTGTTCCCCAATCTTTATTCTTGTTTTACAACTTAGTGATTTACTTTCTTCATTATTGATGGAGAGTTTTCACTGATCAGCGATAATTTATACCCAATATTTACTACTTTGCAGCTAAGTAGTAAAATGATTTTAACCTAGAATTGCCCTAAACCAAAAGGCACTTCAACCAGAACATCCCTTTAACCACTTCAGCCCCGGAGGATTCCGCTGCCAAATGACCGGGCCACTTTTTTTGATTTGGCACTGCATCGCTTTAACTGACAATTGAATGGTCGTTTTTTTCCCCACAAATAGAGCTGTCTTTTGGTGGTATTTGATCACCTCTCTGATTCACACAGTGCCGAGTCCCGAGTGCCGCCGAGTTCCGTTCCCTGCGACGTTACGACGCACAGGGGCGGAGATCGGCGCCAAATTAAAAAAAGTAAATAAACACAGTACATACAGTACAGTACAGTACTGTATGTAAAAAATACTCACCCCCCTTGTCCCTAGTGATTTGCCCTGTGTCCTACATGCACTTTTATAAAATAAAAACTGTTCTTTCTGCCTGGAAACTGTAGATTGTTAATAGCAACCAAAAAGTGTCCTTTTATGTCAAAAGTGGTTTTAGACCAGCTAGAAAACAGCCATAATAAATTAGAATCACTTGCAGAATTGAGCGATAGTGATTTGTGGGGAAAATTGTCATTAAAAAATTAAAAGTAATATTTTTTATTATTATTATATTATTTGTTATAATTATTTATATTTATTTATTGTATTATAATTTATGATTTTGTGTTTCAAATTTTATTTCTAAGAATTACAGGCCTACAATATAAAACGCCAAATTTCCATGCAAAATAATGGTACCGCTTTCAGCACCTAAACTCTGAATTAATCATACCGCCAGGGAGGTTAATGCACACTACTGAAGTCGCTCCGACTTCAGAAAAGGTTCCTGTACTACTTCAAGGCAACTTGTACCCATAGATTTCAATAAAAGTTGCCTCCAAAGTCAGATCTCCATTTTAACTAAAGCAACTTTACAGGAAAATAAAATAGTTTACTCCCTCCCACAGAGCTGATTATTCTGTGATTGGCCACAGGCAAAGTCACTTGGCCTGGAGTCATCATTAAGTCGCGTTGTAAGTTGCTCATGGGAAAATAAATATGGCACAATGAACTATTAGGCCCTTTTCACATGTATGGATACATTGTGCAGGGAGCGCCCTGTCAGATCTCCACTCTCCCCTATGGGCTCTAATCATGTGCTTCCAAAAAAAACGCCACTGTAATTCAGGTGCCTGGCGCCTGACAAGGGGCTGGACGCCTGAATAGGGGGTGGTAGCGGCGACCATAGATAGATTCATGCAATGCATGAATCTATCTATGGTGAGAGAGAGGTGGCGACGTGCGCCCTTTATGGACGCACCGCTACTGCAGTCTGCCCACTTTTTTTGTTACTTTTTTGAAAATACTGCCCTCTTGAACCTTTTTTCACACCCTTAATGTAATTAAAGGTTTCAAATATGTCTCTCCTTTTCCCTTCTTTCTTCCAGACTATGCATTCTATGCATTACTGTAAGATAAATAAACCTTACGTGTGTAGCAGCCACCCCAACACCTCACTAATTACCTACCTCAGCCCCTTCTCTCTCCAGCGATATCCACAAATGTCTAAGCTGTCTGGGACACTTCTCCTGATTGGCTGAGACATAGTGGCAGTGCCATTGGCTCCCGCAGCTGTCAATCAAAGTCAGTCAGCGGTTCAGGAGAGAAAGGGGGCAGGGACAGGTCAGGGCTCCATGTCTGAATGGACACACAGAGCTGTGACTTGGCTCCAGTGACCCCATAGGAAGCTGCTGACTGCAGGGGCACTCGATAGGAGGGAGCGGCCAAGAACAGCAAAGATGGACCCGAGAATAGGAGGATACGGGCTGCTCTGTGCAAAACCACTGCACAGAGCAGGTAAGTATAACATGTTTGTTATTTATTTTTCTTTTTTTTTTTAAAACGAGCCCTAACAATTACTTTAAGTTCCTGAAGCCTCTCCTGTTTAACCCCTAAAATCTTTTACCATTACATGTTTAATACCACTTTAAAAAGTGTTCCTATTTTTTTATTTTTTTTGCAGCAAAAATTGCAAATAATATTAGAAAATGGAAATATTTATTTTATGGTACCTGGAGGAATCAATTTTCCCCATGACCACAGTTTTTTAAGGCAGTTTACAAACAGTATTACTTGTGGAACTGAAAGTTTGCAGGAGTACATCCTGATTTTCCCTAATCCACTGAGTTTTAAATTAGTATGGTATGTTATAGGCAGCATATAATGATGTCACAGTTCGTAAACATAATAAATGTGTTATTTACTTATGTATTTACTTATTTTCTCGTAGTTTTAACTAAAAAAAAACAGCTTAACTAATTCAACATGGGTGGACAGGACTGAAATTACATCACATGTAAATAACATTAACATCATACCACTTTCAAACACTTCCAGACCTTGTTGACTTTGAACCCTGGGAAGTCTAAAGGAAATCATTTTCCAACAGCAAGACAGAGGAGCACACAGGGTGACAGGTCCCCAAATGAATCAGCATGGGAAATTTAACTGGTTGAATAGAGCGAGGGTACATAGGAAAAATACTTTACAAGCAAAGCTCAACTGTCCTTTAACCCAATAGAGAGGCCTTCAGTATAATTTATTATTTCATTTGTTTCCCAACCTTTGATGCTGCAAGTTGAATCCACTGTAAAATCGGGCCCTTTTCTTACACATTTTGTTTTCTTGTAACAATCAGTATTTTTTGCTAGAAAATTTCTTAGAACCCCCAAACATGATATATATATTTTTTAAAACAGAGGCCCTAGAGAATAAATTGGTGGGTTTTGGCAATTGTTTTTTGCAGTGGTTTTTCAAACGCATTTTTTTTTTTTTTTCAAATACACTTTTTTTTATTTTAATGCAAAAAAAAATCTCACAATACATAACCCAATTTTTGGGGTAAAATATAAATAGATCCCAAACATGCCACGTTTTAAAATTGCACACGTCCGTGAAAAGGCAACACATGATGTAAATTTTACGCTATAAAAGCCTTTACAGGTTACCACTTTAGATTAACCCTAGGTTCACACCTATGCCTTTTTTTAATCGCACCGGAAATGCAAGTATTGTGTTTTTGATGCGATTTATGACCGAAGAAACACTGGAGGAAGAAAAAAAAACACCAGAGAGAGAAGAAGGATGCTCAGATAAGGGTATGGTATGGATTTTGGGGGGGACTCAACGCCATTGAATTTCCACAGAAATTCTTTTTTTACATTCAGCTGTCAACGGGGGACCCACTGACAGCTGATGACTTATGGGTTGTTAACCACTTCAATACAGGGCTTTTATACCACCTCCATACCGGGCCTATTCTGGCACTTCTCTCCTACATGTACAAATCATATTTTTTTTTCTAGAACATTACGCAGTACCCCCAAGCATTATATATGTTTTTTTAGCAGACACCCTAGGGAATAAAACGACTGTCATTGCAACATTTTATCTTGCACGGTTTTTACGCAATAATTTTTTGGGGAAAAAAATAGTTTCATGAATTAAAAAAATAACAAAACGGTAAAGTTAGCCCAATTTTTTTGTAAAATATGAAAGATTAGGTTACACTGAGTAAATAGATACCTAACGTGTCACGCTTTAAAATTGCGCACACTCATGGAATGGCACCAAACTTCAGTACTTAAAAATCTCCAAAGGCAACGCTTTGACATTTTTTACAGGTTACCAGTTTAGATTTACAGAGGAGATCTAGTGCTAGAATTGTTGCTGGCACTCTAACGCACGCGGTGATACCTCACATATGTGGTTTAAACGGCGTTTACATATGATGGCGGGACTTGCGTGTGTGTTCGCTTCTGCGCGCGAGCTTCCGCGGACAGGGGCGTTTTAATTTTTTTTATTAGTAATTTTTTTTTTTTTTACATATTTATGTATTTTTTTTACGCTTTTTTTTTAATTACTTTTATTCCTATTATAAGGAATGTAAACATCCCTTGTAATATGAATGTGTGTGACAGGTCCTCTTTTTGGAGAGATGCGGGGTCATTAAGACCCCACATCTCTCCTCCAGGCTGGAAACCATGAGATCGATGAAAAAAATTCACAGATCTCATGAATACTGTGGCTTAGTAGCCGCAATCGCGGCTTTGTTTACTTACGGGACCCGGGCGTGACATCATCACATCGCGCCCGGGTCCTCCGACGGTCATAGAGATGACTGGTGACCATCTGGTCACCAGTCATCTCTATACTTCCTGCAAGCGCCGGACGATTCATTCTCCGTGCCCCCGATGGCACGGGAGAGCCCGGAGAAGCACCGGATGGCGGTGGGAGGGGGGGATGTCCCCTCCTGCCGCCTGTAAGAAACGATCAAGCGGCGGAACCGCCGCTATGATCATTCTTATGTTGTGCAGAATCGCTGGCACAAGAGATGGATATCTGGATGATGCCTCTCGCTGCAGGCATTATTCAGATCCCCCAGCAAAACCTAGGACGTCATATGACGTCCACTCTGGATGGGAGAGACACTTTGTGGACGTCATATGACGGTGGCTGGTATTGAAGGGGTTAAGGAAGCTAGAGGTGAATTGGAAATCCCTCCAAAGTGAAGCTTGGTTCTCACCAGGGTCACCTGAGCAAGTATCCCGATTGGAAAATTTCCCCTCTATTCCTGTTTTGGGAATAACCCAAAATCTGTGTTTTTCATTCACGTTCAGTGATAACGGTAAACAGGAAAAATAGAAACAGCAAATCTCTTCTAAAGACAGCATTGAAACATGACAGGTGTTCTAGTCAGTCTTTACAATATCCAAAACATAAAAAAAAATGCCTTTAGTTATGCATTTGTTATGTTTCTGTAAAAAAAAGAATCTGCCTTGTCCATCTTCCAGACTCTTAAATTGTTACTAAACCAACAAAAGTAAAATCAGTCTATATATGCAGTAAGGCATGCTTGTTATACTCAATGTGGAACCTAAGGGATTAATCCACTGCATTGTTTGAAAACGCTGTTTGATCCTGTCTTCTCCGATCCTCTTCCTCTTTCACTCACTCCTAATAATTTCCTGATAACAAAGAGTCTATGGAGTCAGACTGCACATGCTCAGTTTTGTGTGTATCTAGAGAGGTTTTTTTTTTCTCTTGGGAAGATACATGTGATTTGCACAGGGCCAATCAGCACTGACAGAGGGTCAGGGGTCTTGCAATCTTAGGTTAGTCAGAAATATCTTCCTAAAATCTTTAACCCTTGCTTGCCTGGACACTGATAGAAGTCACAAGACTGCTCTGTCTGCTGATGAGAAAAGGTATTTAAGTGTTTATATTTACTAAAATGATTGAATTTCCAAGTTCTGTGTACTGTGGGAGACCAGATAAAGTGAATGCAGGGTCCTGGTTTGGTTTCTGTGATAACATATTCAGAAGTTCCATCATCAATGCCACATGCATCAAGTTTCAGAAGAAGTAGCAGAGGATCTTCTACTAGAGAACCACTGATTAAATTAATGGGTAACAGTATTTTTTCTTCCTCCTAGCTCATAGAATTATAGGTAAATGGCGAACTTGACATGTTCAGTGCTTAAACATTGCTTATATTTTTGCAAGTGTACGTTCCCTCTTATGCCCCGTACACACAAGCGGAATTTCCGCAAGCAAATGTCTGATGTGAGCTTTTCATCGGAAATTCCGACTGTGTGTATGCTCCATCAGACTTTTGCTGCCAGCAAAGGTTTGAGAGCAGGTTCTCAATTTTTCTGATGGAAAAAATTCCTATCGGAAAATTTGTTTGTCTGTATGCAATTCCGACGGGGAAAAAAACATGCATGCTCGGAAACAGTTTGACGAATGCTCGAACGCATTGGACTTCTTTTTCTCACCTCGTCGTAGTGTTGTACGTCACCGCGTTCTTAACGCTCAAAAGTTCAGGGAACTCAAAAGTTGACTCAAAAGTTCAGGGAACTTTTGTGTGACTGTGTGTATGCAAGACAAGCTTGAGCGTAATTCCATTGATAAAACCATCCAACTTTTTTCCGATGGAAATTCCGCTCGTGTGTACAGGGCATGAGACCTGGGCACAATGAACATAAGCAAATTTGCTCATGCAATATAAATACGCTGCATATTTCTGGTTCCCGGGATGTCCTGGAGCTGGATGGGTGAAGTTGGCTGTATACATATTTGCAATATTATTAGTGATGTAAAGTAGTGCATGCACACCGATGTCATTTTTTTTACCCTACCTGTGTGTTTACGCATTCAAAAATGTATTTAAAACAGGGCTCAAGTCCTGCGGGAACGCATGGGAATGGAGTTCCTGCACTTTTTTCACAGCAGGAACTCAGTTCCCTTTGCAGGACTAGAGCAGCCGAGAGCAGCCGAGCCGCCCAAGCCGCCCGAGCCAATCCTTCACTAAGCGGTGATGCCCAGCTCGAGTCTCTGTTAGGGGCAGGCGAACCTTAGTAATCCTTTATGTTACTGGCTGCTTCCTATATATGGATTCATCGGGTAGTGTGCGGGTATTCCGTCACTTCCTCGATTTCCTGCAATGTCTCCTGGGAGCTTTTGTCATTGTTCCCAGAAAACATTGCGGAGGTCTGCCGCGAGTTATCGCGGGATTTAGAAAGAACTTGCTTCTTTCTAAATCCGCGATAACTCGCGACAGATCTCCGCAATGTCTCCTGGGAACAATGACAAAAGCTCCCAGGAGACATTGCGGCATCAAGGAAGTGACGGAATACCCGCACACTACCCGATGAATCCATATATAGGAAGCAGCCAGTAACATAAAGGATTATTAATGTACAGTGGATAAGAAAAAAACATGCGGTTTAGTAATTATGCATATGAGCGTATCTTTTTTTTTTGGGTGGGAGTTCGCACACTTTTTTCCCCAGGACTTGACCCCTGATTTAAAATGATCACACCAAAGCAGGCATCAATTGAGACATTTCAGGGTTTTGCAAATGTGCAGGACACCTTCATCAGGCATGTAATCACAAATAAAATACATCTTAAGATGCTACATTGAAGGTCCGCAATGTGCTGAAGATATATGCTCCCACCTGCTTTAAACCATTCGGTGACCGGTTGTGATAAAAACGTTCTATTTGTCTACCTGTGTTCAGGACATTACATTTGTGTGCTATTTTACGCTAATAGAGGCACATGGCTGCATACAGTCGCCTTCACTCCTTCATGTCTATGGATGGTTGTACCAGGACATCTGGACAGTGGACACCAAAATTACGCAGCTTGGTTATGCTATATGGACAAATGAGTCCTTGTACATGTAGCCCTAGTTGTTTATGATAACATTTACTGCTTGTAGATATGTATACAACATATTCAGAATAATATAATGATAATCTCTCATTCTAAAATTATAGCAGTACACCCTCTTTTGAGTGAAAGCTTGCATGTTTCACCAGTGATTCTACTAATCTGCAGAAGCTAGGATGGTTTGGTCACTGTATTCTTTCTCTGTTACGTTTCTAACCACACCTTTTTTTTATCCATAGACAAAGTTCTGATGCATTGTATTGTTTCATCACCAATGACTCATTTACAAGGGCTGGTCCAAAGTAGGTTGGGAAGTGACAGTTTCCGCTCAAACTATGGAGGTGGTTTTTATGTGAGTTAAATCAATCAAGTTTTTTCTTTTTTCGACTGAATACGTAGAAATAAATGGAATAGGTGACACTAAGAAGCCGGTATGCAAACATTGTGCAATCACAAATATATTTCTTGATGTCTAAACGTTAGTAGGTTGTTGTTATCCATCAAAGGGTCACCTTGGTGTGGTCCAGAGCCAAACTCAGGTAACCCATAAAAACGTTTTAAACCCCTATTCATGTGAAGTATTGTTACTTAAGATCTGATTTGGAATCACTTAACCTCCCTGGCGGTATGATTATGTCAGATTTTAGGTGCTGAAAGCGGTACAATTATTTTGCATGGAAATTTGGCGTTTTACATTGTAGGCCTGTAATTCTTATGCTGCGTACACATGATCGTTTTTCGGCATGAAAGAAAACTTCATTTTTCAGCATGTCCAAAAAACAAAGTTTTTCCAACCTTATCATTAAAAACGATGTTGCCCACACACCATCGTTTTTGAAAAATCATGAACAAAGCGCGGTGAAGTACAACACGTACAACTGCACTCTAAAGGGGAAGTTCTATTCGCCTTTGGGCTGCTTTTAGCTGAATCCTTGTTAGTAAACGACGATTCACGCTTTTTTGTCTGTTACAGCGTGATGAATGTGCTTACTCCATCATGAACGGTAGTTTTACCAGAACAGGTGTTCCCGTATCATAACTTGCTTCTGAGAATGCACAGGTTTAAAACATCGTTTTAGCCCACACACGATCATTTTTTACAACCCAAAAAACTACATTTTTTAAAACGACGTGAAAAAATGCAGCATGTTCGACTTTTTTTTTTGTCGTTTTTCAGAAGATGAAAACCGATGTGAAGCCCACACACGATCATTTTAAATTACGTTTTTAAATGAAGTTTTTAAAAACGTTGTTTTTTTTAATGCCGAAAAATGATCACGTGTACGCGGCATTAGAAATAACTCACTTAAATCTGTCCAAACCAGAGTCTAGTAGACATCCCGGGTATGATTAAGTTTGAAACACAAAATCATATATTCTAATATAATAAATAACTATAAATTCTGTAATTATAACAAATAATATTTATATATAATATAATAATGACCTAATCACAGCATTTTGTCCCGCGATTTGCAGCGAGAAATTAAGGGCGTCTAGTGCCGCGATTTGCGGGGACAAAACGCCGCGATTTCAGCCCCTATGTTTTTTTCAGGTACACATCTCTATGCCGAACGCCGAAGCCGCCTGAAAAAAAAGGTCTGGGACTTGTTTTGAGCTTCAGGCGTTCGGCAATTTGGCGTTCGGCGTGGAGATGTGAACCATCTCCATAGAGGGGAATGTTAAATTTCCCCTCTATCGTCTTTGGGCTGCATTTGTGTCCTGCTTCAGGCGACAAAACGCCTAGGTGTGAATGCAGCTTTAGTGTTTGATGACCAGTTTTCCCCCAAAAATCATTATCGCTCAATTCTGCAAGTGATTCTAATTTATTATCGCTGTTTTCTAGCTGGTCTATAACCACTTTTGACATAAAGGGACACTTTTTGGTTGCTATGGACAATCTCCAGTTTCCAGACAGAACAAAGTGTTTTTATAATATAAAAGTGCATGCAGGGCACTGGACAGACCACTAGGGACAAAGGGGGTGTGTAATTATTTTATTTATTATTTATTATTTTATTATTATTATTATTATTTATTATTTTATTACAGTATACTGTATTTTGACTTTTTAGAATTTTGACGCCGATCTCCACCCCCCTGCGTCCTAACGTCGAAGGGAATGGACCTCGGCGGAACTCGGGCACTGTGTGAATTGAGCGGAGGAGGACACAGCTCACTCACACAGCGGGGAGACAGGGGACAAGGTAAGTAACCATGCCTGGATACTGCAATACGATCCTGAGTCGGGCTCGGGGATATCGCTAATAGTACTGAAATTCCACCCCGAGCCAAACTCTGGATTACCGCCAGGGAGGTTAATAAGTCAACAAGATTTGAATATTTTACCTTTTCATCGAACAGGGGTGTAATGATTAATTGTAGAATTGAAGGGTATTTGGAACCTGAATAATCAGGGAGTTTGGGCCCACTAACAGGGGTAGGTTTAATCTACATAATACATGTTAGGAAGGAAAGAGGTTCATTCCTCTTTTTTTTTTTTTTATTATTATTATTTTTTTTCTTTCTTTTTTTTTTTCTTTCATGTATGGTGGAATGTTTTATGTTTATGTAATTTTCTTTTCTTGATACTGTAAAAACATATGTTCTGTATTTTACATGATTTTATTGATTTTGTTAAAGGGTTTGTAAAGGTACAATTTTTCCCCCCCTAAATAGCTTCCTTTACCTTAGTGCAGTCCTCCTTCACTTACCTCATCCTTCCATTTTGCTTTTAAATGTCCTTATTTCTTCTGAGAAACCCTCACTTCCTGTTCTTCTGTCTGTAACTCCACACAGTAATGTACCTTTACAACCCCTTTAAATCTCAATAATAAAATAATAATAATAATAATTTAAAAAAAAAAAAAACATTAAACATTAAAACCTTTTAAACATCCTAACATACCTTGAATGTCCTCTTCATTTTGTATGCTGTTTGAAAAAGTGCATGCACAGTCTTGGCCAAAAATATTGGCACCCCTGCATTCCTATCAGATAAGGCACCACTTTGCCTAGAGAATTGTTGCAATTAAAAATGTTTAGGCATTCTCAAGTTTATGTCTTTTGTTTGTATTGGTTATGACACAAAAAGTGGAGAAACAAAAAGCCAAATCTGACACATTCTACACAAAACTCCAAAAGTGGACTGAACAAAATTATTGGCACCTTCTCAAAATTGCAAGAAATAATTGCATTTCAAGTTTGTCCATTATTATAGACATCACATTGGCAATAAGTTAAAATGGTGAAAAATGGACTCAACCTTTCTGTTGTGTGTCTCTGTGTGCCACACAGAGCATGGAGAAGAGAACAAGCAGCAAAGAATTGTGGAAAAGTAATCTCAAGGTTACAAGTTCATCTCCAGAGATCCTAATGTTCTTTTGTCCACTGTGTACAACATTGTCAAGAAGTTTACAGCCATTGGCACTGTAACTAATCTCCCTGGACATGGACAAAAGAGAACAATTTATCAAAGATTGAAATGAAGGATTGTTGGAATGGTAGATAAAGAACCTCAAACAAATTTCAAACAAATTCAAGCTGACCCTCAGGTACAGGGTACAACTATCAGCTTGCGCTATACATCGCCATCTGAATGAAGGGGAAGGTCATAGTAGGAGACCCAGGAGGACCCCACTGCTGCCAATATTTTTTCCCATGACTGTATATAACAACCTATGTATTGTAAAAAGTGGTTTTAGTAAAATTGAAAATGCAAATGTAGCGCTACCCCATTCGGAACCGCTGAGTATAGGTGGGATCGGCGTGTTGTGTTACCTGGCAGGTGTCTAGGGGTGATACTTGTGAGTTGAGGAAGAGAGTGAATGTCCAGTCTTTAGTTGGGTTTTCTTCAATGCTTTATTTCAAGGCCCAACATGGCCCACATCAACATGGTACAGGACAGGAAAGGTTGATGAGCAGAGAGAGAGAGCTTGAGTATCAGGCCTTGGATATAGAAAGGTGAGAGAACAATCTTACTCTCAGCAGTGATGAACTCAGTTCCTCGCCATTCCAATTGGAATGGGTAAAGTGCCCCCGGACAGACCAGGCCTCTGCCACAGGCCTGGCTCGGACCTCTGCCACAGGCCAATTACTTGAATGAATGTGATTTGAAATAAGCGAGTCCTCCCAATGAATTTAGTCAAAGTCACTGGATCCCCGATGGTTCGTTCAAGCCCTATTGGATCACCTGCCTCCGGGTTCTCCTCAAGCCGATCCCCCACCGTACAGCTCCCAGCTTGGGATCCTTTTAGAAAAGGTTTGGGACCCAGTAGCTACTGGGAGGATTCGCTCTGTTCACCCATCTAATTTACTGAAGCAATTGGCCGGTTGCAAAGGCCCTATAGCCAGATCTGAGATAGAGAGATCTGTTCCTCCCAGCGATCCAAAGTGACACCTCGGCTGCCAGGTTAGTGTGGGGGACCTGTCCGTGGGCACTTTACCCACTCCATTTAGAAGTGGTGACGAGTTCAACTATTGCTATTGTCGAAGGCCAGTCTGCCCTGTTCACATCCAGGCCTGATACCACAAGGTTCTCTTATCCTTCCTTCATCAGATTTCCTTTCCTTAAAGTGGATGTAAACCCCCCAAAAAATGTTGTAGAGTATAAGATTTCCTATCATCTGTGCCCAGTTTTGCCACACAGAGTTATTCCAGCGCTGAGTAATTCCCTTGTAATGTTCAGTGCAAATTAACAGAATTCCAGACAAAAACTTGCCAAATCATAAAGTCTGTTTCTCTGTTTTTGCTTTCAGTGACAGGTTATTTACATATCTAGCTTGGACATGTTTATCTTATGTTATGTTTTTTTTATCATAACATGAGGTGAGCCAAAGTTCATTGTATATTACCAGGATGTGTTATGTGGGGGAGGGGTGGATTTCCCACTTTTTATACCTCATGTTATGATAAACATAACATAACATATGATAAACATGTTCTAGCTAGATATGTAAATAACCTGTCACTTTAAAGCAAGAAGAGAGAAAACTGACTTTTTATTTAGGCAGGTTTTTATCTGGAAGGCTGTTCATTTTACTGAACATTGAAAGAGGATTTATCAGATCTGCATTAACTATGTGTGGCAAGACTGGGCACAGATGATAGGAAATCTTATACTCTACATTGTGACATCAAAATTGAAAGAAACTTTATTGACTGTTTGGACATTTGCTCACTGCTCCGCTACTGTTATTTCACCCCTTGACACCACCAGAGTTTCAATTAGTATGCAATCAGGCAGGCCCTTGTACTACATGGTTTTGGTAAATCTGAAGACAAAAATCTTCAGATTATCTGATGGTGTGTATGGGGTTTAAGGGAGAGTTCTCTTGCAAAGTTAACAGCCCTTTCGCCTTTAGTAAATGAACCCCTTTGAGTTGAAGAGCGAGTCTCAGACAAAGCAATTAAAACTGAATAATGGAAATATAAATCTTTTAAAAGTAGGCCTAAACCTATATACTAAATCATAGATTGTGACACATTCTTTCTAAAGCTAAATGTTTATTTTTTCTTTTTTTTTTTTTTTCGAATGAGCCTGTGAAGCAGTTGCATGTGTCTAGCAGTGATCAAAGGTCCCTTTTACAACTTCCTGTAGTTGACTATAAAACAGGCTGACTGGGACAAAATACATTATAAAATGTACTGTCTTTAAATCTGTAATCCTTTTGTTTAGTATTCTACATACGTTGCCGATTATATGCTGTTCTTCATTCTGCATATAGAAGTAAAGATTGTAATGTCAGGGATGTGATACTCTACATTCATATCTGCATGAAATGTGATATGTATATAATCACCTGCCCAGCACACAATGACAGAAACTGAAATTCAAATGTTAACATGTATACCACCTTTGTGCGTGTACTAAACCTTGATCAGTCGGCTTCTGTTTATTTCTGGGTGTGGACAAGGCTGCCGTTCCAAATTATAGTTTTAGCATTCGCTGGCTGAGCGCCACCAATCACACCCTTTAATTCTAGGGGAATTTTCACATTTGTATTCAGCACTAGGCAGTATCATTACTATGGTCAAATACTGAAAGTTGTAGTAGGAAATACTATACAGCAGAAAAGCATTGTTAGGGATTACACAGATGCAGGGGTTCTAATGTTTCACTGGGAACTTACTGTAAAGAATAATGACTCATGTGTGAGTGTGATTGTTACTTGGCAACAGAGCGTTCTTCTTATCGTAAAACCTCTACGTTTTTCATGGACACCTAGTACAGAGTCCAATATCTTTAGTTTCTCTAGAAGAACTGCCTACTTGAATACAATGCAGGAAAAAACTGAAACCAAAGTGTAAGTGCAGGCAAAGGGCTAAATAAAAATATGTGCAAACTATCCTGATTAATATATAGTTTGTAATTCTGTTCAGATGATTTTCTAATCCAAACAAACCTGTCAGACAATATACAAGGTCTTGCTTACCGTATTTATCGTGGTATAACGCGTTCCCGCGTATACCGCGCACCCCTAAAATGACCCCCAATCCTGTGGAAAAAAAGTTATTTTTGTACTTACAGTTTTGGTGTCGGCGGGTCTGGCGTCCTTCTGCGGCATCGGGTGTCCTTCTGCGGCTTCGGGTGTCCTTCTGCGGCGGGTCCGGTGTCCTTCTGCGGCGGGTCCGGTGTCCTCTTCAGCGGGTCTGGTGTCCTCTTCGGTGGGTCCGGTGTCCTCTTCGGCGGGTCCGGCGTCCTCGCGTCCTCCCCGCTCGTTTCCCGCGCCGAGTTTTGAATACTGTGCCAGCATATACCCAGCGTAGTACACTCGGGCAGGCTCGGCAACTTTCACGCTCACGTCCTGTATGTCCAGGACGTGACCGCGGAAGAAGCCGAGACTGGCCAAATATACCCGAGTGTACTGCGCTGGGTATATGTCGGCGCAGTATTCAAAACTCGGCGCAGGAAAGCGGGTATCGGCGTATATCGCGCACCCACGATTTTGCCCTGATTTTCAGGGCAAAAAAGTGCGCGATATACGCCGATAAATACGGTATTTATTTTTCCCCACAGTTTAGTTCAAGTGATACTAAAGTCTCCTTTCTTTTTGTTTAAAAATAACAAACATGTCATACTTAGCTGCTCTGTGTAATGGTTTTGCACAGAGCAGTCCAGATCCTCCTCTTCTCGAGGTCCCTCGCCGGCACTCCTGGCCCCTCCCTCCAGCTGAGTGCCCCCACAGCAAACGACTTGCTATGGGTTCACCTGAGCCGAGCCGCAGCTCCCTGTGTCCATTCAGATGGCCCCGCCCTTTCTCTCTCCTCATTGGCTCAATGATTTTAATTGACAGCAGCAGGAGCCAAGGCGCCCCACTGTTGTTTCAGCCAATGAGGAGAGAGAGCGTCCTGGACAGCCGAGACTATCGTGCAACATCACTGGGTCAACAGGTAAGTATTAGGGGCTGAGGGGGGCTTTTGCACACAGAAAGTTTTTTTAATCTTAATGCATAGAATGCATTAAGATATAAACCCTTCTGACTTTACAACCACTTTAAGGCATAGAATGTATCAATGTGGAAAATGCTTCTGAGTTTAGAACTCATTTAAGGCTGTAGTTATATAGTGAACAATACAAAAAAAGAACACTGCCTCCATCTTTAACTGGTCTTCACAGCAAGGAGCACTGGAAGGGCAAACACATGTCAAATAAAACCAAAGAAATTCCAAGCTCAACTTACCAACCAGCCTGCGACCAATCAAATTCACCTGTCTAACAGTTATGCCGCGTACACACGATCATTTTTCAGCATGAAAAAAAACAACGTTTTTATAAACGTCATTTAAAATGATCGTCTGTGGGCTTCACATAATTTTTCATGTTCTGAAAAACGACAAAAAAAAACTCCGACTATGCTGCATTTTTAATGTCGTTTTAAAAAATGTTGTTTTTCGGGTTGTAAAAAATGATCGTGTGTGGGCTAAAACAAAGTTTTAAACCCGCGCATGCTGAGAAGCAAGTTATGAGTCGGGAGCGCTCGCTCATTATAAACACCGTTTATAATGGAGTAAGTACATTCATCATGCTGTAATATAACTTTCCCTTTAGAGTGCCGTACGTGTTGTACGTCACCGAGCTTAGTTCATAATTTTTCAAAAACGATGGTGTGTGGGCAACATTGTTTTTAATGATGAAGTTGGAAAAAACGTTGTTTTTTGGACATGCTGAAAAACAACATTTTTTTTTCATGCCTAAAAATGATTGTGTGTACGCGGCATAAGTGTTAAAAACAGGGGTTTTGTTGCACACAATTGCAAATACATGTGTAAGCTGCAGGCCCCGCCAAGGCACCCTGTATCCTGCAGACCCTAACTCTAAATTTATATAGTGAACAAGTCACAGCTCATATATGAGGTTTTCTTTGTGCTCTCTTCTCCAATCAAAAAGCTTTGAGCTACAAAACACTCAGGCAGGGGTGTATTTAGGTTTTGTGCTGCCCTAGGCCTGACTAAACTCGTGCACCCCCTAATTTAAATATGACCCACCCCTTCCTGTCAAGGCCACACCCCTTTATGTTTAAGTCCCACCCTAGACCCGCCCCACTTTTCAAGTGGGGACACTAATTCTAAAGGCTTGGGGGGCAATGGATTCCCTTAATTTGCAGGGATTTCCTCTAACTTTCTGTTTAGCTATGGGGCAGGAAGTGAAGGTAAATTTCTGTAGTTGGACATGGATAGTAAAAAATAAACTGACAGTGTGGCCGCTTTATGGGGGCGCTGGACTAATTTACCTCTCAGCCCAGTCCGACCCAGAGGGCAGCTATCACAAAAAAAAAAAAAAAACGGGAGGGGGGCTGGCCAGGTCTGTAAGGGGCCCTGGGGACCATCAGGTTCCTTACATGTGTAATGCAAAAAAAATGCCTGTACCCCCCTGATGGCAGCCCTGCCGGCCCATAAGACTGGCACTACACTAACAGTGTAGCCCAAGTCGGAGGGGACACTTTCCGTGCTGCCCCCCTGCAAAGTGCTGCCCTAGGCCTGGGCCTTGTTGGCCTAGGCCAGGATACAGCGCTGCACTCAGGTGTGAAGGGGGACTTAGAACTACCTAACATTGCATTAGGACTACATAACATCCCCCTCTTCTTGAACTCCACAGAAATCGTAGGGAACACTGATAACTGGTAACAGTCCAGAGACACACACACAGTACAGCCTTGGAATATAAATCTGATGCTGTTTTTGGTTTATCTGAGCGTGGCCCCAGAAACACACCCAGGAAACCTCTCCATTGCAAAACACAAAAAAACAGGTCATTCAGTTCTGGATGCACAATGCTTTTAAACAAGTTTCTTTGTGTCGTCTATACCATTTATGTACGGCAGGAATGTATTTTAAATGTATATTTTATACTTTCCATAAACATAGACCACAACATCATAAGTTATAACTTTGTATTTTTTCGCCAAAATATGTAAACTTACCAACCACACAAAGTGTCCTCGTGTCTGGTAGGTTCTACACTAAGTTATAGTAACGCGCGTTGTGAAATTCAGTGCCTTTCATTTTGAATGGCACCTCAGCGCATCTTCCCAACACAGCTGTGTCTCAGTGCACCACAACACATGATTTTGCATTATAGAAAGTCATTTTGTCAGATTTTGCTCATGCTGGGCTGTGTTGGCAGCCCAAATAAGTGTGTGTGTTATTGCACTGCACATATAAGAAGTGACCCAGAGTACAAAAAAACTGACACTTTTAAAAGGTTAACTGAGCTTGGCCCTATTCCACACCCTGGTAACCCTTTGGTGGCACGATACAGGGACACCTGTCCTGTATGCAAGTCAGCAATGGTAGTTTTTATCTTTATGGACAGGTTCCCTTTAAGTTTTTCTATGCTTTAGATTGTGTATCATTGCTAGCAGCAGTGCTACTAATTTCTATAGTACATTAGGGATGACTGTGAGGAGAGAAAGATTCTCAGACATTAAAAAGGAAATTGCTTTATGAGACTCCACAATTAGCAAAAGCTCATGAGAAAATAATTAATAGGCTGACAGACATATGCTGATTCTGAAAATCTGGTTCACGCAACTGCAAAAGTGCTGAGTTAGAGCATTTATTGCATGGCTGTTCTCATAGTAGCTTGGCTTATAGGGTGTGTCTCTATCAGTCATACAAGCTTTGCCCTGAGTGTATTGTATCTGAAAAACTCACCCTTCTACCTAATTAAGCCTTCCACCCTTCTCTACCCACCTATGTTTTATACCGTGTGATTGTGCGTTTTCATAGATTAAATTCATTTTATATTCAACTTGTTTTCTGTCCTTACGACCTCATGTACTCTGGACATTAAGCCCAGGACATGAGGCTCTGGCATTTAGCTGCAGCTGGAGGGCATGGGTGCACCATCCAGACCTGCTGCAGACAGCCTATCAAATTCTATGGAAGTCTGAAAGCTGCTGCGGCTGGATGCGCCTAGATGGTGCACCTAGCGGTATGTATGTGTAAAGCAATATGCTCTCAGGGCTGAATGCCTGGAACACAAGTAGTTTGCATTCTGGAAATTTGTCCACTGACACTTACTGCATTGAACAGAAGTACCGCTTAAGACCCCAGCCACGTTAAAGCGGAGTTCACCCAAAACACAACACTGTCTCCACCGCATCAGTGGACATGTGAGATATAACATCGGCTTTTTTTTATTTTTATATATAAATACCTTTGTAATTGTGATTTTCACGAATCCCACTCCCGCGGGAGTAGGTGTCTCCCCAGCGCTGCAGTTCTCTGGGAGCTAAGCGTAGTGTGTACTGGGAGCTGATTACATGACGGTGGCATATCTGTAATCACCATGATGCTCTGTCCTCATTCTGAGCTGTGAGAGTTTTGAATGCCATCACAACGGGGGTATACTTTCTATGACGCCGCCTGTTGGGACAGCAACCAGGAAGTGTTGACGGCGCTGCTCGTGGTCAACACTGCTCATGCACGAGAAGGACCAGTGAATGTCGTGAGGCGTGCATTCACCGTTTCCTGGAAGTGAGTCCTTGTGGGCTTCAAAATGCCCACAAGCAAAATGGGAAAACCCTTAGATTTATTTTTAAAAGTTAATCTTTTAAACGAAAAAGGACAGGGGATGGTTTTAATCGCCAAACAATTGAGTACTAACTACTAACTACTCGGCCAAGGAACCTCTGCTTTAAGACCCTTTTCACACTAAGGTGGTTTTCAGGTGTTTTAGTAATAGAAATAGCCTCTAAATAGCACCTGAAAACCGCCTCCCATTCATTTCATTCAGTGTGTCTTTTCACCCTGGACCGGGGCACTTGTGGAACATTAGAAAAAGTTCTGCAAGCAGCATCTTTGGTGCAGTTTGGGAGCGCTGTAGATGAAACCAGTTTAAAAGTGAAACTAAACTGCAGGCACATTATATGATTGATTTTTATCTATTTTTAATCATTTTTAAAAGGAATCAGTTAGCTATTATGTCTCTATACACTGTAAACAGTCATTTCAGCAAAAATGTTATTTCCTTTAGTGACCCTTTAAAGATTTAGTGCAGAAAAACATGTTTGTTAGTTAAATAATAGATAGAAATCTTTACATGAGGCCAAAATGAGGGACAACTGAGGAAGAAAGAGGGACAGAGATATTTTGTTCTAAAAGAGGGACAGTCCCCCAAAATGATGGACTGTTGGGAGGTATTCAGAAACATGCATTTTACCAACACATACAGTATATACGCATGGTGTGTGGTGGGGTGCATTGTGGTGCCTTTACTTTACAGCACTCGAGTACAGTAGATGCCCATGGTAGATGCTATGTCCTGTGCGAGCAAGCACACTCCCCTCTTGGACCATACCAGGCCATATGCCCTCAACATGGGGGGTGCTTTGGGGCAGGGAGGCCTCTGCCCCCCCAATCAAAGAACCTTGTCCCCATGTTGAGGGGGACAAATGCCTATTCCCCACATCCCTGGGCTGTGGTTGTGGGGATCTACAGGCAGGGAGCTTATCAGAATAAGCGGATCCCCCAAACCCAAAGCACCCCCCTATGTTGAGGGCATGTGGCCTGGTATGGTTCAGGAGGTGGGGGAGCTCACTTGTCCCCCCCTTTGCTGGCCTGCCAGCCTGCATGTTTGGATAAGGGTCTGGTATGGGTTTGGGGGGGGGGGGCACACCATTTTTTTTAGACATTTTTCTTTGTCAGCAATTTAAATGTCATTTGTTTTTCTTCATAAATGTCAGATTTTCTGCAGCAGGTTCTATACACGGTACAGATGCGCCACTTTACAGACAGACTAAGGGGACCCCCCAGGCACTATATTTGAAGGAAATGTTCATTTTTATGGTTTTACTTTAAGCAGAATTAAAATCACTGTTCCTGTAAAAACATTTTTTTTAATATAAATTTGAATTGAACCCAGGCCCTCATAACATTTTTATTCCCAATAACTTACATATAAGCCTTCAAAATGGGGACTTTTGATTTTTCAAGTTTAGATCCCATAGACTTCAATAGGGTTTGCGGTTCGGGTCCAACTTTTTGCATGTTCGGGAGTTCTGGTGCTAACCGAACCAGAGGGTGTTCGGCCCAACTCTAGAAGTGAGGGAACACATACCATTTTTCTTCCGCCAGTTTGAAAAGAATACAATTAAACAAATGTTTTGAAAGTTTAGGTATTAACATTTTTTGTGTGCATTGCAAATCCTACATGTTGGGAATTATGTTTTGATAAGTGCAAAGAACGTGGTTTTGTTTTTGGCAGCTCAGTTGTTCCTGCTCTAACATAGTGAGTCATTGCTGTGTTGAGGCAACAACCTGAAAAGTCCCTCCACCTGCCCCTCTGGTTCTGAAGAAGAATAGATGCGCCAGCACACACCCAAAGATTAGTGCCATCCTCTGGAATTCATTAAATGAGTGCTGTGTATATCATACCTATTAACAGTTTATATTATAAATAATAAAGCTCTGTCACACACATAATCATTGCTAAACCAATAGGTCTCTATTTTGCTAAGGTACTATCTTGATATAGATTGGAAGTATGCTTGCTAACATTTCGGTACTTAAAGCATTGTGTCAGGAATTGCAGCACTTTTTAAAATCTGCTGGCTTTCAAGGCTTTAAGTTCAAGAAGGTTTATGCCACTTCATGAACTCATCTCTTTGATTTACTATTTACAGCTTTACTGAGTTCCAGTTGTATAGCTATCACTATACCTCCAGTGCTCCAACACTGGAACTTCAGGTGAGCAATACAACAGCTGCAGAATTGTTTGCAGACACTCTACTACCCCTCCACTCAGACTTCATAATATATGAACTCATTTGTAAAACAAAAATACCGTATATACTCGAGTATAAGCCGACCCGAATATAAGCCAAAACACCTAATTTTACCACAAAAAATTGGAAAACGTATTGACTCGAGTATGAGCCTAGGGTGTCCATCTGCATGACTCACTGTGCCTCACTGTGTCCATGTTCATGCCTCACTGTGTCCATGCCTCACTGTGCCCATGCCTCACTTTGTCCATGCCTCACTGTGCCCATGCCTCACTGTGTCCATGCCTCACTGTGTCCATGCCTTACTGTGTTCATGCCTAACTGTGCCCATGCCTCACTGTGTCCATGCCTTACTGTGCCCATGCCTCACTGTGTCCATGACTAGACTGACATTTAACATGGGAGTCAATGGATGGGGTGCCCGGCTTTGAAAAATCGGTCCTTCCCAAGCGTAGGTCCCCCAGACAACAAATTTTGCACACTTGTAGAGTAGAAATAGTGCTACATGTGTGCCAAATTCTGGAACGTACGACCGGTCGTTAGCGGGTCCCCAAATTCAGCGGAGAAATTACTGTTTAACATGGGAGTCTATGGAAGGGGTGCCCCGCTATAAAAAATCTGTGAAAAAAACAAGGTGAACGGATATCTGCACTAACTTAGGAAAAGTTTTGAAACAAAGCAGCTAGCACAGTTTGTAGATAAAGCAAACAAAAATAATAAAGTCCAATAGTGCAGTAGTGAACAAAATGAATTATAATATAAAATGATATAGTCCAAATAAGTGAGTATAATCTTCAATGAAGTAGAAATAAAAGGACCTCCACCAAGGCTTCAGTGTGCAGACAAGGAAACACACCACACCACCTGTGCAATCAATCTGCTTACCAGAAAGACATCAATATGGGTATGGAAATCAAATAATGCATAAGGTCAGTGGCAATCCCCCTCTCCAACTTGATGGATAGATGAAACAGATGTCTACAAAAAAGCATCAATGGTAAGGAATGTCCAGAACTCACAAGGAGTCACTCACAAGGAGTATGGCCAAAAATGCAGAGAGGAAAGCAACAATAGTGAAGCCCGTAGGTAAAACAACACGCAGTTTATTGTATGGTACTTACAGGAACAAACAGGCATAAAAACATAAAGGAACTTGGCGGCTTATAGCCTACTTGTATCGGCCAGCCTGACTTGTTTCATCCTATGTGGATATCATCAGAGGCGTGAAAAATCTGTGCTTCCCGGCCTTTGGTCCCCCAGACAACAAACTTTGCACACTTGTAGAGGATAAGTGGGGCTACACCCAGTACTGGGTCCCCAAAGTCTGGGAGATCAGACGCAAAAAGGTGACTCGAATATAAGCTGAGGGGGGCATTTTCAGCACAAAAAAATGTGCTGAAAAACTCAGCTTATACTCGATTATATATGGTATCTTGTGAATAGACAGTGGTGTGCAGGGCAGCTGTTGTGTAGTATAGCGCATCAGGGATGCACAGTGAGGTCAGTGGCTGGTGAGGCACTGGCTAGTATCAGGGCCAGATACACACAGGTTACATACGCTGCGATTGTTAGAGCGAGAGCAATAATTCTAGCACTAGACCTGCTCTGTAACTCTAAACATGTAGGGCCAGATTCTCAAAGGAGATACGATGGTGTATCTCCAGATACACCGTCGTATCTCTGTTTCTGGCCCTGGGTATCTATGCGACTGATTCTCAGAATCAGTTATGCATAGATTTTGCTTAGAACCGACTTGCGTAAGTCACTTACACCGTCGGATCTAAGTTGTAATATTACACTGGCCGCTAGGTGGCGTTCCTATAGATTTCTGCGTTGAATATGCAAATGAGCATGATACGCCGATTCCCGAACGTATTTGCGCGCCATCGTCGTAGTTTACGTAGTTTGCGTAAGCGTAAGGTTACCCCTGCTAAATGAGGGGTAACCTTGCGTAGGTCCGGTGTAAGCCATGTTAAGTACGGACGTCGGGTCAGCGTCGTGTTTTTCCGTCGTTTACGTAGTTTACGTAACTCGTCACGAATAGGGCTGTACGTTGATTACGTTGCCATCAAAATCAATGTATTTGCGGCGTACTATGGAGCATGCGCAGTGGGCTACATTTACGGCCGGTGCATGCGCAGTTCGTTCTGAGCGGGGGCATGCTTAATTTAAATACAGCACGCCCCCTCCATCCTACTTTGAATTACGCAGCTTTACGCCGGCCCATTTACGCTACGCCGCCGCAAATTACGGAGCAAGTGCTTTGAGAATACAGCACTTGCCCAGAAAAAGTGCGGAGGCTTAGCGTAAATGGGTTACACTACGTTCCGCACAAAAAGCGGAGATGTACGAGAATCTGGCCTGTAATCTCTACACACGGTCGGAATTTCCAATGGAAAAAGTCAGATATCAGAAATTCCAACTGACTTAGAAAGAGGGGGACGGGGTCATGTGATGGTTGGCCTTGCCCTCACCTACATAAGAGCTGTCACTGGCTGAAGTCGCGTCATTCACCGAGCTGTCTCCGGACCTGGATAAAGAGATCTTCTCAACGCTGGACCCCGTCTCGGGAGATCACCCGCCGCAGGATACCGACAGCGTTGGAGCGGAGACCGAGAGTCTATTTTGTTTCTTTTTAATAAAGGACTTTCACCATGGTGTGTGTGTGTTTTTTTTTACAATTCTTTACACTTCCTTAGTGAAATGGTAGAGGTACAATGTACCCCATTACCAATTCACATGGGGGGCCAGGATGTGGGGGTCCCCTTTGTTAAAGGGGTCTTCCAGATTCCGATAAGCCCCTGCCCACAGACCACCACAACCACTGGGCAAGGGTTGTGGGGATGAAGCCCTTGTCCCCATCAACATGGGGACACGGTGCTTTGAGGGGTCACAGACCCCCAAAGCATCCTCCCAATGTTGAGGGCATGTGGCCTGGTACGGTTCAGGGGGGGAGGCGCTCTCTCATCCCCCCTAATTTCCTGTGGCCTACCAGGTTGCATGCTCGGATAAAGGGTCTGGTGTGGATTTTTGGGGGGAACCCCATGCCATATTTTTTATTTGGGGTGGAGTTCCCCTTAACATCCACACTAGACCTGAAGGATCTGGAATGGATATTTGGGGGGAACCCCACGTCATTTCTTTTTTAATGCTAATGCAGGGTTCCCCTTATTATTTATACCAGACCTGAAGGGCCTGGTAATTGAATTTCGGGGGACCCCCACGCTTTTTTTTGTGAATTAATTTTTTCTGAATTCATTATAGCCGCGAGTGATTTTAAATGACTTTTTTTCCTTCAAAAATTACACTCTGTGCAGGGACATTTCAAAGCATGGGAAACAAGCGCTACTTAACAGGCATACTATACACCCCCCCCCCCCAGGTACGAAATTTAAAGGAATATTTCACTTTTATTGTTTCACTTTAAGCATTATTAAATTCACTGCTCCCAAAAAACTGCAGTTTTTAAAACTTTTTTTTGCATTGATACATGTCCCCTGTGGCAGGGTGTTCCACGGCTTTTCAAATTTGCCGCGAACACCTCAAATTGTTCGCTGTTCGCCGAACAGGCAAACAGGCAATGTTCGAGTTGAACATGAGTTCGACCTAAACTCAAAGCTCATCCCTACCTACCACCAAAGAACAATCGCAGTGATACCACATATGTGTATGTTAGTTGTTCTTTGTACCTGTAGTACAGCCCAAAAACAATAGTGCACATTTTCCTTTTTTTTTATTATCCTACCTAAAACACAAGCACACTGATACTAATTAAAATATATATATATATATCCTGTCAAGAAAAAATGATTGACTCTGACATTTGACCCTTACTTTGACCCAAACATTAACCCTGGCACTGACCTAAGATCTAGGTATTTTTTGCATTTGTATTATTTAATTTTAATTAATATCATTATTATTTTTTTACACATGCTTTTTTTTTCCCCTGCAAGGAGAGTGAGATGCTAAGTACCCCTCTCCTCCATTTACACAGAAGGAAAACACGGGGGCGGGCTTCACAGTGAGGCCAATCAGAGGCTATCACAGCAATCAGGTGACTTGTAATCGGGAGATCCGGGTCCTGATCATTAGTATGGGGCCCAGGGCTCCTGCTGAGACCTCCCAGACCAAAGGGAGATACAGAAATATGTGGCCCAATGGAACAAAGCTCAGTTCAGCAGGGCCACATATTTTCCTTTTGTCGGCGTCTAGGGATTAAGTAACATTTCTGGTTTCTGGCTCTGTTGACAAAGGCATCATTAAAATTGCCCAAAGTTTTCTCTGTAAATTAGATACCATCAAAATTACATTCATCACCATGCATGATACTTTGATAGGTATTTAGAAGCCGGTTTTGGGATACACTGAGAATCAAATTTCTTTCTATGAAGACTGACATACTGTAATATTTATTTATGAATTTGCATCACATTTTCAGATCTGCTTACGCCAGTTATATCAGCATAATGCACAACATTGCAGATTGTATATACTGTATATTCACAAATTAGGTCTTATTTACTTGTTGTTTTGGTATTAAAGGGGTTGCAAACGTTTGTTTTGTATTTTCTAAATAGGTTGCTTTAAGCTAGTGCAGGGATCTCCAAACTATGGCCCTCCAGTTGTTCAGGAACTACAATTCCCATCATGCTTAGTCATGTCTGTGAATGTCAGAATTTTACAATGCCTCATGGGAAATGTAGTTCCGAAACAGCTGGAGGGCCGTAGTTTGGAGATCCTTGAGCTAGTGCATTGTTGGTCTTTCGATTTTTTTTCGAAATGTTTTTTCTTTGTTTTCTTTGTCTGAATTTCTCACTTTCTGTACCTCCTCAGTAAGCTGTTCTGGCTGACTAACCACCAGCCAGAAGGGCTCAGATGCTGGGGGCAAGCTTACTGAGGAGGAACAGGAAGTGAGAAATTCAGACAAAGAATTGTGAAAAGGTAAGTGAACCAACAATGCACTAACTTAAAGGAACCTATTGGGAAAATAAAAAAATAACCTTTACAACCCATTTACCTAATTGTCTTGTGCAACTGATCCTATTGAGTCATTAGAGATTAAGTGACTTAAAAAGGTTGATTTACTAAAGGCAAACAGACCATTCACTTTGCAAGGGAAGTTGCCCTTTTCAAGAGGATTTTCCTCAAAACTTAGTAAAATAGATGAAACTCTGCTGACTTCCATCATCCAATATTGTTTTTTTATTTTCCTTGCACATAATGGGGTATTCTTTGCAAAGTGAAATTTCAGCATATTCATTAGGCTCTGGGGGAAAACTTTTGCAAAGTGCAACTTACTTTACAAAGTGAAACTTCAATAAATTATCAGAGAGTATGTGTCAGTGAAAAGGTTTAAATGCTCAGTGCTTGCAAATTACTTGTACTTGTTGTTCAATAATGTTGAGTATATAAGTATATATTTATTCTTGATTCCATGGGAATGGTAATCACTAGCGGAAGTGTGCTCATCATTAGGAGTATGGCTGCTCTAAAAACTGAACTTTTATATACATGACTAGGGATGAGCTTCGAAGATTGCCTGTTTGCCGAACAGCAAACTATTTGGAGTGTCAAATTCGAAAAGCAGCAAAAGTTTTAAAAAAAGGCAGTTTTTCCGGGAGCAGTGATTTTAATAATGCTTAAAGTGAAACAATAAAAGTGAAATATTCCTTTAAATTTCATAACCTGGGGGTGTGAGAAGTATGCCTGTGAAGCAGCGCTTGTTTCCCGTGCTTAGAACTGTCTCTGCACAAAGTGTAATTTCTGAAGGATAACAAGTCATTTAAAATCACTGCTCCTGGAAAAAAATGCAGTTTTTAAAAAAAAAAAATTGCATTGATACATGTCCCCTGGAGCAGGACCCGGGTTCCCAAACACTTTTTAGGACAATAACTTGCATATTAGCCTTTAAAATTAACACTTTAGATTTCAAATGTTCGAGTCCCATAGACTTTAATGGGGTTCTAAAGTCAAACTTTTGGTCTGTTCGCAGGTTCTGGTGCGAACCGAACGGGGGGGGCGCTCGGCTCATCCCTATACATGACCAGGTTTATTGTAAATTACATTCAATATATTTTGTACAGATGAGCTTTGATAATAAGATGATAACAAAAAATAATACTAATAGAAATATAGAATTGTTAATACAATTACAAAAACAGTTTTGGCTTCAATACACTTTAGCTGATGAACACATACATGTACTTTACATTTTTTAACAATTGCACATATAGTACTAATTGTGTTTGGAAAATTCTTGGATTTTTTAAATGTTTTTTCTTCATGAGGTCAGTTTACAAATTTGTAAGTACCCACCACTTTGTGTGCTTGTCTTTCAGTCTATACTGGTTGTTTCTTCAAAAATACCTTTAAGGTCATTACACATGAATGAACTTTGTAACACTCCACTTTTGTTGGTAGGGCTCATATTGTTGTATGGAAAAGGATTTGCCTCTAAGAGACTACAACTAGGAACTTTGGAATCCAAAGAGATTCTATAAAACAAACTAAACACACAATAGTAGGTTTGGCTTCCAGCCATTACCATCTGACCCAATTCTTCCAAGATTGATTTGTGTCCAGGAAATTGAGCTCTGCAAATGAAAAGGGCCACTATAAAATCCATATACCCAAACCGATGAGGAATAACAATACCTTTTGTTGTATTTTTTGGACTGCACAAAAGAAACATCAAAAGTCCACATTATGTATTTACTCTTAGTGAGATTGTAGTATACTGGGATCTTTCAAATAAACATTAAAAACAACATAGAGCCCACAAAAAATACTCTAGACTTGAAAGGAGGATAATCTGAGGAAGGTATAGAAGTAGCCTTATTCTGTCTTTTTATTACTAAATATCAACTTGTTTGTCTAGTGATAAATCTCTGTTTATGTCCTCCATGTTCAAAATCGGATATTACTGTTTTTCTTACTGTATATTGTGTCAAAATATAACATTATTTAAACATTTTTCAAATTAGCTCCTTACCCAGGGAATACAATAAACTGATCCAACAATGCCTAATTTTTCTACCTCTAAAATGTATTTTTAAAAACAAATTTAATAAAAAAAGGTCACAATTGAAAACATTTGCACATACACTATATTGTCAAACGTATTACACGCACATGAACTTTCATGGCATCCAGGGGTCAAGTCCTGGGGGAAAAAGTGTGGGAACTCCCACCCAAGATCCACTCCCCCACCAAAATAAAAAAAGAAACGCTCATATGCATAATTACTAAACCACATGTTTTTTTTCTCCGATCCACTGTACCTTAGTAATCCTTTACGTTACTGGTTGCTTCCTGTATATGGATTCATCGGGTAGTGTGCGGGTATTCCGTCACTTCCTCGATACCGCAATGTCTCCTGCGGCATCGAGGAAGTGACGGAATACCCGCACACTATCTGATGAATCCATATACAGGAAGCGGCCAGTAACATAGAGGATTACTAAGGTTCGCCTGCCCCTGACAGTGACTCGAGCTGGGCCTCGCAACTTAGTGAAGGATTGGCTCGGGCGGCTCGGCTGCTCCAGCAAAGGAAACCGAGTTCCTGCTGTGAAAAAAGTGCAGGAACTCTGTTCCCACGCGTTCCCGCAGGACTTCAGCCCTGATGGCATCCCAGTCTTAGTCCGTAGGGTTCAATATTGAGTTGGCCCACCCTTTGCAGCTAAAACAGCTTCAACTCATCTGGGAAGGCTGTCCACAAGGTTTAGGAGTGTGTCTACGGGAATATTTGCCCATTCTTCCAGAAGCACAATTATGAGGTCAGTCACTGATGTTAAATGAGAAGGCCTGGCTTGCCGTCTCTGCTGTAATTCATCCCAAAGGTGTTCTATCATGTTTAGGTCAGGCCAATTAAGTTCCTCCACCCCAAACTCGCTCATCCATGTCTTTATGGACTTTTGTTTTGTACACTGGTCCAAATCATTTGGTTGAGGGGGGATTATGGTGTTTTTTTTTTCAGGGGTTGGGTTTGGCCCCTTAGTTCCAGTAAAGGAACTCCTAAGTTTGAGTTGAGTTGAGTTGAAAGGTATCTTAACCACTTCCTTCTGGGCACATATACTCCCTTCCTGCCCAGGCTCAGCTGTCGGCACTGCGCCGCTTTAACTGACATTTGCGCGGTCGTGCGACGTTGCTCCCAAACAAAATTGACATCCTTTTTTTCCTTCAAATAGAACTTTCTTTAGGTGGTATTTGATTACCGGTGCATTGCCGGCGTTATCAACCCTTTTTCGGCCACTAGCGGCCGAATACCGCTGCAATTCCGTGGTAATTCCGATGGTATAGTGCCGCTGAAAAATAGCGGCGCTATACCGCCACCGCACATCCTGCCCCAGTGTGAAAGGGGCCTTAGTTCTTTGCCTGCTCCCCCTCTGGTGAGAGCCTTTTTAATGTTAGACAGAGCCAATTAGTTTTTTTGCAGGCTAGCTGGCAAGTTTTCTGGGGAATCTTTATAATGTGCATTGCACCTTACTGCAAAGGCTAGCTATAGGTTGGGGTGGTTGCCACTTTTTTGTACAGTCAGGCTGCATGTCTAGATACGGGTCTAATACATATTGTTTAGAAATAAATTCTACTGTTCCTTAAAAAAAAAGAAATTCATTACAGAACAGGAAAGCAGGGGCAGCAAGTAAGCGATCCCCTTCTGAACCATAACAGGAGTCACTCCCCTTGCCGGTCACACATGTTGATGAGGAAATGGGCCTCATCCCCACATCCCTATCCCAATAAATATGGATGTAGACAAGGGTACTAATCAGAATATGGAAGACCACTTTACAATAAGGTGGCCACCACATAAATGGTTCCCACCATAAATGACTAAGTGGTGCATAGTACCTAGTACAAAAAACGTAAATAAAACCCAAATTCTACGTCTATCATGATGTCCAGCAATGTACATCCAGTATTAATTCTGATGAGTGACGCCATGACACCCTGATGTCCCGCTGACAGGAAAACCTGCTCTTCACAGCAATATTTTCCTGTCACTACTTCTCCCCTGTAAATTACTGTACTTAGCCGGCTGTTGAATGTAAAACACCGCAGGGGTGACATTATTGACCAAATATGATCCATATTAGCTTAATTTTGGTTAGTGATTTCTCCTGGGCCTTTCTGACGGCTTTTAAATTTTTTTTTAAACTGACCATATTTGAACTATGAACTTGCTGGATTTGGGTTAAAGTCATGTTCAACCTGATGTTTACAGTACCACATGGCTCAGCTACCATAAAGCCGAAAAGCCAGCTGAGATCTTGGCATAGTCTTGTGGAATATGATGATCTTAACATTATTTTCATTGACATTACACATTGTATGTGAGAAAACGACCAGAAACTGAAATATATAATTGTGTATAATTGTAATGTATGTAGTTTGAGATGGTCATTTGTAATAACTGTTGTCAGATTATTTGTCATCTATGATTATTGTCTGACATGCTATTTGTAATACCGGTAGTTGTTGCCAGGTCATTTGCCATGATTAGTGTCCATTACCTTGTAACAGCAATAACACATAAGTAATATTGCAATTCTAAGTATGTATTAATCCTATGATTAAAATAGGCTGATTAATGATCGTTCGCAATCATTATACCAGGGCTATAACTGAAACTACAGAAATCAACAATTTCAATTTGATGTGAGTCATTTTTGTAGTTATTAACTAATGCTTTACCAGAAAACAAACTATACCTTATCAAATTCTAAATATTTAAAGGAAAAATGTATTTTAATATTCTATAGATACAGTATGTATCACAACTATTTTTGCACTTCACTTTTCATCAAATTATAAAAAAAAAAAAAAATGAAGGTTCTCTCCCTCACAACTATAGTAACAACAGTATGTCTGTGTACAAGAGGGTGTTAGTGTCACAGGCGAGGAAGACAGAAAGCACAAGGAAAACCAGAGAGAAGTGCTAACCTTTTCCCGATGCTATTAAATAAATGTGCTTTTGTTGATGCCTCTGTCCTTATTAGAACACATTGCTCCCTACTCTGTCTGATGCTTGTCAGCTGGGCAGAAATTAAAGTGAGTGTAAACCCTGGTTCACTTTTCAGCGATTTGGAATGCGATTTGACTTGTCATTGCCGGCAATGGCACCATCCGAATTAGTGTGGCGCCAGATTTGCGGCGCCGCACTGATTACCAAAAGTAGTTTCTGTACTACTTTTGGTAACTTCGGGGTGCGATTTCAATCGATGTCTGTGCAGAAACTGTGCAGAAGCTTTGCTCCCGAAGTTGGGACTGGCATGCAGGAATGAAATTGTGCGAGTTCAGCTGAATCTGCACAATTTCATTCCCGCTATCAGTGTAAACCTGGGCGAATGGTTGTTGTTTTTAAAAAAAATAACAAGCATGTAATACTTACCTGCTCTGTGCAAATGTTTTGCACAGATCAGCCCCAATTCTCTTCTTCAGGGGTTCCCCGGCGGCACCCCTGGCTCCTCCTCTTTATCGAGTGCCCCCACAGAGAGCCGCTATACCTAGGGGCACCAGTGCAGGCACGCTTATGAGTCAAACTGCTGCATCCATTGACACAAACAGCAGGATTCGGTCCCGTCCCACGCTCCCATGTTATTGGATTTGATTTACAGCAGTGGGAGCCAATGGCTCCTGCTGCTATCAATCTATCCAATGAAGATGGAGACAGCTGCTGGAGTTTCTGGGCTTATGCACATCGCTGGAACAGATGGGCTTGGGTAAGAAAAAGGGGGGGGGGGCTCTAAGGTAGCTGCATCACAGAAGGTGTGTCTCCTTAATGACTAGAATTAGATTACGGTGAAAAACCTGGAGACTTTACAACACCTTTACAATATTACATTTGTAATATATAAGTCTACTTTTACACTAAAAGTGCCGGGACTCGAGAGTAAAAAGCTGCTAGTGGCGCTTTTTGACCCCCACTAGCAGCCGAAGAAAGGGTTAAAAGTGTCCAAGTGCTTTGCAGGCGCTTCAACAGCACTGCACATTCATTTCAATGGGCGTAGAGTGTTTCTGCAGTGGTGTACACATTTCAGAACGTCCTGCAAGCGCACCGCTTTCATACTGGGGAGACATGAGGGGTGCTTTTCAGGTGCTTTACAGGAGCTATTTTTAGCACTAAAATGCCTAAAAAGCACCTTAGTGTGAGAAGGTTCTAAATGAGCAACATATCTACAGTGTGAGCTCTAAGCCATTGCTGTCCGTCCCTGCTAGTTTTTAGAGCTTTAGAGTAAGATTTGTTGAAGTTAGTACTTCACTGCTTACTGTTCTCCCTGTTGTAGACTCTACTATGAGGAAATTAATTGGTACCTCCACAGAGGCACAGTGCAGAACAAGGAGAGGGGGTCTGGGGATCCCCTTAATCTACCTATAAAGTGGCACATCTGTACTGTGTATAGAAGCTGCTAGAGTAATCCATGTCCTTAGTCTGCTTGTCTTCAGCAAACTGATTGCAGGCTTTCTTGTGCCTCATCTTTAGATGACAGCCATGAAGACCAATTTGATGCAGTGTGCGGCGTATGGTCTGAGCCCAGACAGGCTGACCCCCACCCCTTCAACCTCTGCAGCAATGCTGGTAGCACTCATACGTCTATTTCCCAGACAACCTCAGGATATTAAAGCGCTGTATGGTCTTGGCCACTGTGCTGCAGCTCAGTTTCAGGGACTTGACAATATTCTTATAGTTTGGACATTTACGTGTATTTTTTTTTTTTTTTATTCAAAATTTACAGTTATAATACACTTTGTGCACATATTCAAATACAGAGTACAGTACATATTAGATAGATAATGAATAATAAAATGTGTCGAACTCTGGTTCCCGAACATACTACCTTTTCTTCGACTATATCCCTTTTGTGCATAATTTTGTGCATTGTTTCTATTTTCCTCCCCCCTCCCTTCCCACACCACCTTATCTTAATCATTTAAATTTACCTCTCCTTTATATTCTTGTTTCTTTCTATTCTCGCTACAGCTTATTGTGAATATTTTTCCTCCTTCTGTCTTATTTCCCTAATTATTTTCTATGCGCTGCTTCTCTCCGTTCCTTGCATTTAACTCCGTAGTCTATCCATTATCAACTGTGGCGGCGAGAGTCTAGCATCACCCAGCCATGATTGCCATATCTGATCGAATTTCCCAGTATCCCCCCTATGGCTGTATGTTAATTTTTCTCTAAGGAGTAGAGAGTTCACAAGTAGAATCCAGTGCCTTCCCGTGGGTACCTCTGGTGCCATCCAGTGTCGTGTTATAAGTTTTCTTGCTAGATATAGTACTCTGGTTAACATTATATATGTTCCTTTTGGGAGTGTTTCTGCCTCTATGGCCCCCAATATATATATCAGAGGATCCAAGGAAATAGATGTCTGTGCCAGTCTACTTATGCACTGGGAGATCTCCTCCCAATACTGGTGTAATTTTGGACATCTCCAAATTCAGTGTTGTAAGTAACAGCGTTTAAATAAACGCCGTTACGTAACGATTGCCCTCCAAGGGGTAACTAGTAATCTACCTGATTACTATTACCCCATCGGCAACAGGCAGACTCTCACTCTGTCAGGGCGGGATGGAGCTGGCCTGTGATTGGGTCACAGGCCAGCTCTGGGTCATGTGTCGACGTGTCGTCGACGTCGTGATGCTGTCGCATGCACGTGCCTTAAGTCTCCAGTCCGCAGCAGTGTAGTGTGACGGGTCGGGAGGGAGTGAATCTGGCTCACCTCCTCACTGTTACCTCAGCTGCCAACATCTCCCCTAGCCGCCGCGGAGGCTCCACTCCACCATCAACGGTCCGGACTCCGGGGACACTCACCGCGCCAGCAGTGCACCGACTGACCGACCGACTGACCGTGGGCCGTGGCCCTGCGCAGGTGAGGAGCCGAGGCGAGCGGCATCGGATTGGGAGTGGGAGGGGGGCCGGGAGGGGACAGATGATGGGACCGCTCCACATGCCCATGCAGGCCCAGCATCATCACACTTCACCTGCCCAGGCAGCAATACTGTACAATATAGATTCAGTGTGCAGTGTGAGTGACACTTCTGCAATGCACACTGAATCTATATTGTACAGCATTGCTGCCTGGGCAGGTGAAGTGTGATGATGATATTAATAATTGTACACAGTATTGCATTTGCTGGGCCTGCCATATACTGTACTGTAGACTATAATATATAACTGCACTACAAAATTCCTTTACAAATAATGCATATTTTAAAATGTTTTTAGTAATAACATATTTGTAAAGGAATTTTGTAGTGCAGTTATACAGTATAGTACAGTACAGTATATGGCAGGCCCAGCAAATGCAATACTGTGTACAATTATTAATATCATCATCATCACACTCCACCTGCCCAGGCAGCAATACTGTACAATATAGATTCAGTGTGCACTGCAGCAGTGTCACACACTGCACACTGAATCTATATTGTACAGTATTGCTGCCTGGGCAGGTGGAGTGTGATGATGATGATATTAATAATTGTACACAGTACGAAATGTTCTAAAATACTGTATATAGTGTTTTTATTCTTCAATCAGTTAATATAAACATATTTGATAATAAAGCTGTTACAGAACGTAATTGCATTGTAGAATATAAAAAAAAAAAAAATCTCAGTTACTTTTCCGAGTAACTAGTTACTTTGCCAATAAAGTAACTGGGTCACTAACTCAATTACTTTTTCGGACAAGTAACTTGTAATTGTAACCAATTACTTTTTTAAAGGAAGATGAACAACACTATCCAAATCAGATGTATGAAGTCACCCCGGTGTGTTTTGCACTTCGGGCATAACGGGGAATCTCTTCCTCCCCACCTGTGCATCTGCTCTGCTGTTCTATATGCCCGGTGCAAAATAAATAGCTGTGACAGTCTATGTGACGCTGATATCGATACTACAGGAATACATTCTACTGCCCTATTACAAAGGTTTTCATCTAGGTTCCCTATGTCTTCAGCCCATTTGATGCGATATTTTAAGGATGTATGATCCTGAGCCCTGGATAGCAGTTCCATATATATTTTTGATATTAGTCCTTTCTGATCCTCTATTCCAAGTACTACCTTTATTAGGGGTGCTGCCGATATTGCTAGAGATTGTGTTTTTTGTTGTGCCTGTAGAGCATGTCGAAGTTGGAGATATTGATAAAACCCCTTCGGGTTTACCTGGAATTCCCGACACAGCTGTTCGTACGTTTTCAATACCTCCCCTTCATACAACTGCTCAAAGAAATGTATCCCTTTCTCCTTCCATGTAGTAAATCCCCTAATTTTCTGCATTTCCGGATATCTTGGGTTATGCCATAGCGGGGTAAAGGGCAGCGGTCCCTTTATTCCCAAGGCTTTCCTGGCCTCCCCCCAAACCCTTTTTAGCAAAGTACCTGTCGGGACGGGGCATGGTATACTAGGGAGGTCCATTTCCAGGTGAGATGCTGCCTCCAATGTAGGGGCACATATAGTTACCAGATTACATATAGAGTCCTCACTCTTTTCCCATCCCCATCCTGCTAGGTGTTGGATCTGAGCAGCCAAAAAATAAGTTTTAGAATGCGGAACTGCAAGACCTCCCCTATCCTTTCTATACTAAAGGGTAGCTAAGCTAATCCTGGCTACCTTCTTCTTCCATATCAGATCTCTCATAAATGTCTCAATTTGTTTGAAACATTTATTTGTGATCCACATAGGGGAATTGTGGAAGACGTACAGGAGCTGTGGTGCCCATACTATTTTTATTAGATTTGCCCGTCTTACCACCGATAGTGGGAGCTTGCACCAATTATTGCATTTCTCTTTCTGTCTAGTCAGTAGTGGGCCCAGGTTTGGACATTTTCACTTAGGGGGTATACTCACGTTTGTTTCCAGTGGTATAGACATTAATGGCTGTGTGCATGGGCGTCCGCTCATAGGGTTAAGGGGGGGCGAGTGACCCCCCCTGGAATCGGCAAGGGTCTGCCATGCCCGCATCTGTACCTGTGCTGACTCTGTGTGTGCGAGTCGGCTCCACAGCTGTTGCAAGATCAGTGTCACGGAGCTTACCAAGCTCTTTACTGCCACCTCTGGCCGCTTCCTGTATGTGTGCCCTCATGTTTGCTTTGATGCCTGTAATGTATTTTCAAATGGACATGTGGAAACAGGACTTACAAGTGGGGGCTGTGAGTACAAGTGAAGGGAGGTGGCCGTTTGTGTACAGGGGGACTGACACATATACAGATGAGGGGGGCAGCTGAGTCCGTACTGTACATTTGATCAGCACAGTGAGGCTGCATATCATGGGCACATGCCTGCGCTTTATGGGATAATGACTAAGCCCCTCCCCTCCCCTCCCCTTCATGACATTGTCAAAGAAGCGGAGCATAGGTGACCGTAAAATTATGCCCCCCCCTGGAAAAAGTTCAGCGGACGCCCATGGCTGTGTGTTGAGTTATTTTGAGAGGACAGCAAATTTACACTGTTATACAAGCTGCACACTCACTATGTTACAATGTAGCAAAGTGTAATTTATTTAATGTTGTCACATGAAAAGATATAATAAAATATTGACAAAAATGTGAGGGCTGTACTCACATTCGTGGGACACTTTAACTCCAGCATACATGTACTTATTGGCTGAAAAAAAAAGGTGCTGGGTCCACAAAAAAACCCCAAGAAAATATGGCAATGGTAGCATAGGAGTGACAAGGGGGTGTCTGGACCTGTTAGCACTGTAGAATTCCAAACTAGTGGATACGTCTGCCATAAAATGCAAGTAAGGTGTGCTAACACTTTGTTGTCACAGTGTGAGCATGTTTTAGGAGACAGAGAAAAAGGATGACCCCATCAGTGTGGCGCTGCTCCTTTATTGTCCAGTGACAGGCTTGGTGGGTCCCAGACCAAACTGAAATGTTTAACTGCAGGGAGGCCAGAGAGCTGGCTAGTCTTTCTGACAATGGTACTGGGATCATAATACTGGCTGAGTGTCAGGTAGTTTTCACTGTTAAAATAGTATACAGTATGCATTTAAAGGGGTTGTAAAGGAAATTAATTTTTTCCCTAAATAGCTTTATCTTAGTGCAGTCCTCCTTCACTTACCTCATCCTTCAATTTTGCTTTTAAATGTCCTTATTTCTTCTGAGAAATCCTCACTTCCTGTTCTTCTGTTCTTCGAGGCTTTCTCCCTGTCTGTAACTCACCACCGTAATGCGAGGCTTTCTCCACACCAGGGAGAAAGCCTTGCCTAACAGACAGAAGAACAGGAAGTGAAGAAATAAGGACATCACTTAAAGGAAGCTAAGCCGGCGTTTCTGTTTTCTATAACCAGAAATGAAAGAAATACAAGAAACGCCGGGTTGGAAAACAACACACCTCTGAAAAATTCCGATGCGATCGGCGTAATTGAATTTCGCCATCGCATCGTTACTTCCACCTAAACCGCCAATGGTGCCGGGGGCGTCCGCTCCCGAGCGGAGATGTCTGATTAACATATCCCCTCGCTGAAAAAATATGTTAATGCAAGGCTCCATGCACACTGGAGCTGGGATTGGAGTCATTTTTTTTTAGGAAATTCACGATCGAAGAGTTAGGCTCGGGCCCCCAGCGACGCAGTGGAGTTCCGATGCGATCGGCGTACGACGTTTACTTCGGAAACGCTGATACAGCGGCGTTCACGAACGCAGTACTTTAACGTTTCCGGAAGCGATACGCGGCGTAAAGATAAAGCAGCCCCCTAGTGGAATATCCTATGTTAGGTATAGGCGTCGTCATCGTGTCGGAAAAAAAACAAATTGCGTCGTTTGCGTAAAACATTCATGATTGGGGACGTGACGTCATTGACGTTCACTGACAGAACTTGGAGCATGCGCACTGGGATGCATTGACACTCGACGCATGCGCAGTACGTTCGCCGCGGGATCGCGCGTAGTTTGAATACTACACGCCCCGTACCCACCCAATTTGAATTCCGCTGTCTCATTTGCGATGCGCTGCCGCAACTTTAGGAGCAAGTGCTTCATGAATAACAGCACTTGCTCCTAAAATTTCTGCAGCGTAACGTAAATGAGATGCGTTACTCCAGAGCAAAGATGCTCTGATCTACCTGAATCTGGCCCTATGTTAGCCTATGGGGCTGATTTACTATTGTCAATGCGCTGCACCGGTTCATGACTTAATTAGTACTCCAGATGAATCCTTAATTAGGCGCATGAACCGGCGTAGCAGCGGGCGCAATGCAATTAATATGTAAAGCCGCCGCCGAACTCCCTTTAGAAGTCTATGGGAGAAATCAAAAGTGTTCATTTTAAAGGCTTATATGCAAGTTTTGTCCTAAAAATGTTTTGGGGACCACAGTCCTGCCCCAGGGGACATGTATCAATGCTTTTTTTATTTCTTGAAACAGACGTTTTTTTCCGGAGCAGTGAATTTAATAATGCTTAAAGTGCAATAAAAGTGAAATATTCCTTTAAATTTCATACCTGGGGTGCATCTTTCCCATACATAGAACTGTTCCTGCACAAAATTACATTCTGCCGTAAAAAAAGGCATTTAAAATTCACTCGCGGCAATAATGAATTGTCGACTCCCGGCAATTCTGAGCAAATTCATTCATAAAAAAAAAGCATGGGGGTCCCCCCAAATTCCATTACCAGGCCCTTCAGGTCTGGTATGTATATTAAGGGGAACCCTGCCGTAAAAAATAAAATAAAATAATGACGCAGGGTTCCCCCCAAATATCCATACCAGGCCCTTCAGATCTGGTATGGATTTTAAGGGGAACTCCACCCCAAATTTTAATAAAAAAATGGCGTGGAGTCCCCCTAAAAATTCACACCAGACCCTTATCCGAGCACGTTAACCTGGCCGTTCGCAGAAAATAGTTTTTGCCCGGTTTTTGACAAGTCCTTTATTAATATCTTCTTTCCGCGCTTCTTCTTCTTTCATCTTCTCCCATCTTCTTCATTTCTTCTTTCATTCGGGTTTCTTCCTCCATCTTATTCTACCTCTGCTTCTTTCTTGGGTCTTCTCGTCCGCATCTTGACCGGCGTATTCTTCCATCTTCTCCTTCCATCAGCCTTCTTGTCCCGCATCTTCTTCTTCCCCGGACGCTGCGCTTGAAATTTAATTCCCCGTCGCGTGACACTCCTGTGACCCCGCCCCCTCTGACGCCACGGGTAAACTCCTAAGAAAGTCCCCGTGTGGTACATGTGCGTCAGAGGGGGGCGTGGTCACAGGAGCATCACACGGCGGTGAATTTAATTTCAAGCACAGCGTACGGGGAAGAAGAAGCCGCGCAAGATGCGGAGGAGCTTCCAATTGAATTCCCCGCCATCTGACGCTCCTGTGACCCCGTCCCCCCTTGACACACATGTACCACACTGGGGCTTTCTTAGGAGTTTACCCGTGGCGTCAGAGGGGGTGGGGTCACAGGAGCGTCACACGCCAGGGAATTCAATTTCAAGCGCAGCGTCCGGGAAAGAAGAAGATGCGGAACGAGAAGGCCGGCGGAAGGAGAAGAAGATGGAAGAATACGCCGGTCAAGATGCGGATGAGAAGACCCAAGAAAGAAGCAGGGGAAGAAGAAGATGGAGGAAAAAACCCAAATGAAAGAAGAAAAGAAGAAGATGGTAGAAGAAGAAGCGAGGAAAGAAGATATTAATAAAGGACTTGTCAAAAACCGGCTATTGTAATTTTTTACACTTTTGACACTTTTTTTGGGTGAAATGGTAGAGGTACAATGTACCCCATTACCATTTCACACAGGGGGGGCCGGGATCTGGGGGTCCCCTTTGTTAAAGGGGTCTTCCAGATTTTGATAAGCCCCCCGCCTGCAGACCCCCACAACCACTGGCCAGGGTTGTGGGGATGAGGCCCTTGTCCCCATCAACACGGTTCAGGAGAGGGGGGGGGCGCACTCTGTCCCCCCCTCTTTTCTGCGGCTGGCCAGGTTAACGTGCTTGGATAAGGGTCTGGTGTGGTTTTTTGGGGGGACTCCTCGCCATTTTTCTATTAAAATTTGGGGTGGAGTTCCCCTTAAAATCCATACCAGAACTGAAGGGCCTGGTATGGATATATGGGGGGAACCCTGCGTAATTTTTTTATTTTTATTTTTTACGATGGGGTTTCCCTTAATATCCATACCAGACCTGAAGGGCCTGGTACTGGAATTTGGGGGGACCCCACGCTTTTTTTCATGAATGAATTTGCTCAGAATTGCCGGGAGTCGACAATTCATTATTGCCGCGAGTGAATTTTAAATGCCTTTTTTTCCGTCAGAATGTCATTTTGTGCAGGGACAGTTCTATGTACAGGAAACATGCGCTTTTTCACATGCTGACTTTACACCCCCCCTAGGTACGAAATTTAAAAGAAATATTTCACTTTTATTGTTACACTTTAACCACTTCCATACCGCGCCTATTCTGGCACTTCTCTCCTTCATGTAAAAATTATATTTTCTTCCTTGAAATTTAATCAGGACCCCCAAACATTATATATATTTTATTAGCAGACACCCTAGGGCAGTGATGGCGAACCTTGGCACTCCAGATGTTTTGGAACTACATTTCCCATGATGCTCAACTACACTGCAGAGTGCATGAGCATCATGGGAAATGTAGTTCCCAAACATCTGGGACAGCAATTTTTGATAAGATAAATCCACAAAACATGTCCTGTCGGGGGTACTTGAGGACTGAGGCTGAGAACCACTGCAGTAAAAAGAAAACAATACTTACCGCTCTTACCCTAGGGAATAAAGTGGCGGTCATTTTTTTTTTTAATTTCCAACGGTATTTGTGCAATCATTTTTCAAACGCCTTTTTTAATTTTTGCCCCAAAAAAAAACTGATCTCTTGCTTTTCAGCCACGAATATGTTTGTTCAGCACAGTAATGTAGTGTATAGCACTTTTACCTAGCAGCAAAAAGGGCCGCTGGTTCGAATGTCTGCACCTCCTAATAGAAAAATGACGCACCCTTCCTGTCAAGGCCACACCCTGTTTTTTTATGACCCGCCCAGGAATTTTCAGGGGACACACACACTAGTTCTGGGGGGGAGGGGGGCACTGGATTCCCTTAATTTACATAGTTTTTCTCTCACTTCCTGTTTGGCTATGTGGCAGGAAGTGAAGGCAAACCTCCCCAATTGGACAGGGATAATAAAAAAATAAACTGACAGGGCCTATAACCCTACCTCCCTCACTCTATCCAAAATGAAAGAAAAAAAAGCATTGATTATAGTTCTAGTTTAAGCACGATTTTATGATAATTTTATTGAGAGGCCGAAGAAAATATAACCATGCCAATAGGCCAGGATACTAATATGTATGAATGTGTGTTAGGGACCCCCACAAACACCATCCAATGTTAAATAAACAATTTTCTTAATTTGCAAATAAGTATCATCTGCTCATTTTTTGGGGATGCCTGCACCCCTGATAGGGTGAAGACACCTCACAAATGTTGTCACTTTCTACTTCAAATTCATTCACTTCCTGTCACATAGCCAAACAGGAAGTGAGGGTAAAACCTTACCCCAATGTCTTTTCTTGGGGACACACAGATCAATCTAAATAGTTTCCCATTATGTAAATTGCACTCTAGCATTTTGCTGTGTACACCCCAAATTATTAGGGATCTTGGACTTTGGGGTCCATTTACTAAAGGCAAATCCACTTTGCACTACAAGTGGACAAGCAAGGAATGAAAAAAAAACTTTGCTTCTACAGAATTGGATATTAAAACCATTAGTGCTTCCCTTCTGATTTTCAGCGACTACGCTTCTACTGCAGAGCGGCTTTGCCATTACTAAACCCCAAGTTAACTAATCATTTGGGGGTGTAAACAGCAGTGCAATTTGCTTAATGGGGACACTAGTTAGATTGACCTGTGTGTCCCCAAGAAAAGACATTGGTAGGGTTTCACCCTCACTTCTTGTTCAGCTGTGTGACAGGAAGTGAAGGCAATTTTAAGAAAAGGGACACAAAGCCAAACCCAAAAAACACAAGCAGGGGTTTTAACACTCACTTGGCTTCCCTCAAACACCCACAATTTTATTAGGATTGGTGTGTGCTAGATTTAAGCACAGTGCTGTAAATCAGCACTTCAAGCCTGTCCACCAATACACCCCCCCCCCCCAAAACAGGCCATGCTTGCAGGTTTTCCTTCATCTTGCACATGTGCTTTAAAAGACAGTCTGGACAGCAATTCTTGATAAGATAAATCCACAAAACATGTCCTGTCAAGGGTACTTGAGGACTGAGGCTGAGGACCACTGCAGTAAAAAGGAAACAATACTTACCGCTCTGTCTTTTTCCTTTCCTGGTGATTAAACATGGCAGCAAACATTTCATGCATACACACCAGGAAAGGAGCTTCAAGACAAAAATCACACCTGATTGTTTAGGCCAAAACTATTTCAGCTGCAGCTGTCAAAATCTGTAGCATGAGAAAGTAACAAAAAACAAACTTCAACATTTTTAAGTAATTTTATTGGTCAACAAAACAAGGAAAGCAAAAAAAAATAACACACACAAACAGCAATAAATTTAAAAATTAAAAATATACATAGGTTCATTTGAGACAGTACACATCATATGGTTTATGCTTTGGAAATAACAGGATAGACCCACAGACAGGATTGAAACATTAGTCACAACATCTTGAGAAATATTTAGCAAAATAATGCAGCAGAGACAAATACATCAAAGTGAACATCATTCAAAAACATACATTGCCCAAAAAAACCTTGCTCAAAAACATATCTGTTTAGCAAAGACATTCTTGCCACGCTTTATGTAACATGTGTGCTAATGAAGCAATTGAAAACACATGGACAATGTTCAGTCTCTAGTTTGGGTGAACTTGTAACTGGTTACACCTGGTAAGGATGTCCTTAAATTACTAACCCAAAAAACACGCTCTATGAGCATGCTCAGAGACATCTAAGTGATTTTCACCCACAAAAAGCAACATCAAAAATTCTAAGTCCCTGGGCATGCTCAGTTCAATAGAAATGCAGAAACATAAAGAAAGTTGCAATCGCGGCTGAAAGCATGAGATCTGTGTTTTTTTTCCCCTAAACTCATGCTTTCCAGCCTGAAGGGGAGGTCTTATTGAATTATTACGTAACAAAAATAAATAATAATAATTTAAACACCCCTGTCCCTAGTAGCTCACACACAGAAGCGAACACTGAACACTGGCTGAAAGCAAGAGATTAGTGTTTTTTTTCCAATCCCATGCTTTCCAGCCTGGAGGATAGATGTAGGGTCTTATTGACCCCGCCTCTCTCCATAAACACAATAGTTCTATTACAAGGGATGTTTACATTCCTTGGACTAGGAATAAAAGTGATAAAAAAAAGGGACAAAAAAGTGCAAAAAGAAAAATATTTTGTTAAAATAAAAATACCAAAAAAATAAATTTAAATGCCCCTGTCCCTAGTAGCTCGCACTCAGAAGCGAACACGCATGTAAGTCCCGCCCACATATGTAAACACCGTTCAAACCACACATGTGAGGTATTGACGTGTGCGTTAGAGCGAGAGCAATACTTTTAGCACTAGACCTCCTCTGTAACTCTAAACTGGTAACCTGTAAAAAAAAAAAGCGTCGCCTATGGAAATTTTAAAGTACTGAAGTTTAGCGCCATTCCATGAGTGTGTGCAATATTAAAGCGTGACAAGTTAATTATCTATTTATTCAGTGTAACATCATCTTTCACATTATCACAAAATATTGGGCAAACTTTACTGTTTTGTTATTTTTTAACCACTTGAGCCCCGGACCATATTGCTGGTCAATGACTGGGCCAGTTTTTGCGATTCGGCACTGGGTCGTTTTAACTGACAATTGCGCAGTCGTGCGACGTGGTTCCCAAACAAAATTGGCGACCCATTTTTTTCCGTAAATAGAGCTTTCTTTTGGTGTATTTGATCACCTCTGCGTTTTTTTGCGCTATAAACAAAAATAGAGCTACAATTTAAAAAACAAAAAGAATATTTTTTACTTTTTGCTATAATAAATATCCCCAAAAATATATAAAAAAAAACTTTTTTTCCCCCCAGTTTAGGCCGATACGTATTCTTCTACATATTTTTGGTTCCAAAAAATCGCAATAAGCGTTTATTGATTAGCTTGCACAAAAGTTATAGCGTCTACAAAATAGGGGTTAGTTTTATGACATTTTTAATAATATATTTTTATTTACTAGTAATGGTGTCGATCAGCGATTTTTATTGGTACTGCGACATTATGGCAGACACATCGGACACATTTTTGGGACCATTGGCATTTTTATAGCGACCAATTCTATAAAAATGCATTGCTTACTATAAAAATGCCACTGGCAGGCGAGGGGTTAACACTAGGGGCGAGGGAGGGGTTAATTATGTTGGTGTGGGTGTGTTTTAACTGAAGGGGGGTGGGACTGACATGGGGAAATGACAGATCGCTGTTCATACATTGTATGAACAGACAATCAGGCATTTGTCCCCCTGACAGTACTGGTTTACACACACAACTCCCTGGTTCTCGCTCTGTAACGAGCGATCGCGGGTGCACGGCAATAATCGCACCCACCGGGCACCCGCGTTGGAACCAGGGGCGAGCGGGGGACGCTGACCATGAAGGGGAACTCCAGACCAAATTAAAAAAAAAAAACGGCGTGGGTTCCCCTCCAGGTGCATACCAGGCCCTTAGATTTGGTCTGGAACGTAAGGGGTTAAACCTACCCCGAAAAAACAGCGTAGGGGTTCCCCCAAGATCCAGACCAAACCCTTATCCAAGCACGCAGTCTGGCCAGACAGGAATGAGGGTGGGGACGAGCGAGCGCCCCCCTCCTGAGCCGTACCAGACCGTATTCCCTCAACATGGGGGAGTTTGTGCTTTGGGGCAGGGGGGCACTGCGCCCCCAACCCAAAGCACTCTTGTCCCCATGTTAAAGGGCCTCTTCCCGACAACCCGGGCCGTTGGTTGTCGGGGTATGCGGGTGGGGGGCTTATCAAAATCTGGGAGCCCCCAGATTTTTCATCCAATCCAATGGATGAAAAAACTTAAAAATAGCGCCTGTTTATTCCAGTGAAAAAACATAACTAAAACAGCAAAAACAGCAAACAGTGGGGTAACAAAACTGACGCGTTTCACATCGACAACCGATGCTTAGTCATAGCTCAAACCGATGAAACCGGCCCGAAGTTCAGTTTCATCGGTCCAAACCGACCGTGTGTACGGCCCATCGTTTTTTTGTCCTTCGGACCAAAATGTTAAAACTTGCTTTAAAATCGACCCGATGGCCCGCTGACCGATCGGTCCAAACCGATGGTTAGTACACAAAAGCATCGGTTCAAAACCCGCGCATGCTCAGAATCAAGTCGACGCATGCTTGGAAGCATTGAACTTCGTTTTTTTCAGCACGTTGTTGTGTTTTACGTCACCGCATTCTGACACGATCGTTTTTTGAACTGATGGTGTGTATGCACATCAGATCATCAGGCCACTTTAGCGGTGACGCGATGAAAACAGTCCGTCGGACCATTCTCATCGGATGGACCGATCGTGTGTGCGCGGCCTGAGGGTTAATGAGGAACCAAATGTTGGTTTAAAACAGTGTTATTTTATTTACAAAACAGTAATTCAGTGAATGGAATCTACAAAAGTAGCTTTCATTCAAGTGAAGAGGTTTCTGCTTCAGTTCTGCTCCCTGCAATACAACCAGGGATGGACTGGCCATTGGGACTACAGGGAGTTTCCCGGTGGGCCGATGGCTCAGTGGGCCGGCTTCAGTGACAGTGGACCGCCGCCCCCCTCTGCTTTTCTGTCTGTCCCTTCACGCAGTGCTCACCTCCTCTCCCTCCCAGCAGCGCTCACCTGGGGGGAACAGAGAAGCAGGGACGACGACAGAGGAGCAGGGGGAGGACCAGAGGAGCAGGGACGACGACAGAGGAGCATGGGGGAGGGGACAGACAGCTGACTCAACAGATATGGCCTAGGAGTTTCTCACTTCTGCCTAATCTTGTCCCATAAGGAGGGGGCACCGAACTGATTCTTTGCCCCAGGTGAAATAATGTCGAGCTTCCCCACTGGTACTGCCTTTAAGAGTACCAGCACCAGCCGTTCTTCCTCAATAAAGTAGAACGGCTAGTGGCTAGTGAAGGGGGAGAGGGGGCTTGGGTAGCCGGGGGGGTGCGGGAGTTGTGCGGCCGCCATGGGAGAGACCTGTTAAAATGGGCCAGTCTGGATGAAGTCCAGGGTCAAATTTTTGTCCCAGTCCAGCCCTGAATACAACACCCAAGGTAGGTGCCTATTCTGCCTTTACTTAAGCCTGGTATGCAGTACAGGTGAGTACAAAAAGCAAGATTTAGGCTGGGTTCACACTCATGTAAATTGTATGTAGGTTGGCCTGCATCAAATTTGCATGACAGAAGAGTGCGACCGGCTCTCAATGGAGTCGTGTTCACGCACCTCCGCGGCAGCTGCGGTCCGCATTGAAGAAGGGTCCTGTGCATTTTTGGCTCTGAATCAGGTGCAAATTCATGTAGAAATTCTGTCCAGATTTGCACCTGAATCAGTGTAAAGGGATGCCTCAAACCCCCCTGCTGTAAGATGTGGCCGCAGGAAATGTGAACCCAGCCTAGGTAAGGCAAATGTTTAGCTCTAAGAAATGTTGTAAGTCTGTGCTGTTACTTGGAAAAAATGTAAAGCTATGGCAAGGACATAGCATTCAGTATAAATTGGGGGGGGGGGTGTCTATTTATAAATCAAAGAATATGACATTCACAACACACACATGCAACTGGATGGTTTTGCACCAGAGTCACATTCTCTGCTTAATAAATAAGACCTCTAATGCCTTGTACACACGGCCGGTTTTCCCGTCGGAATAAAATCCATTGTTTTTTCTGACGGAATTTTGACGGAATACACACGGTCACACTAAAATCTGACCGTCAAGAACACGGTGACGTAAAACACTACGACGAGCCAAACAATTAAGTTCTATGCTTCCAAGCATGCGTCTAATTGTTTCTGAGCATGCGTGGTGTTTCCAATCGAATGTTTTTTCAACAGAAAAATTGAGAACATATTCTCTATCTAATTCCGTCGAAATTTCAGACTGAAAAAGTCAGATGGGGTATACAAACGGACTGAATATCCGTTGAAAAGCTCCTGGCTGACTTTTTCCGTCGGAAATTCCGCTCATGTGTAAAAGGTATTAGTGTCCTAAATGTGTATTTTACGAAGTATGTTAAATGCATTTCTATAATTGACTGAAATGTGTTAATGATGAGTTTGTCACAGATAAAACCAAAAAAATGAAATAACAGTGACATGCTGACTAGATAATTTAGTCACAAGTCTTAAACTATTTACACACTGACTGTACAGACTTTTCTCATTAAATAGTATTTAAAAAAAAAAACTTGCTCAGTCACTGTTAGCCTTATATCAACTTAAGGACCGCCGCATGTACATTTACGTCGGCAGAATGGCACCGACAGGCACATCAATGTATATATACGTTGGTGTCTTGGGGGGGATCGGGGTCCGATCGGACCCCCCCGTACATGCGGTGGTCCACGCGGCTGCAGGAGTGATCCGACAAGAGGGGGCGGCTATTCGTTTTTGTCCGCCCCCTCCGGATCGCTCCCAGCCAATGAGCGTGCCCGCCCGCCCTGTCACTTCCTCCTCCTGTGTAAACACAGGAAGGAGGAAGCGATGTGATCTCCTTCTCTGCGTTTTTTTCAACCACCGCTGAGGAGAGATCACAACACAAGTAAGTCCTGCACCAACAGTACACTTACACATAGACACATAAACACATTTAACCCCCGCGATCGCCCCCCCCTCCCCCTGTCACAGTGTCACTGAATGCAGTAATCATACATGTATGATTACTGTATTTAGTGTCAGTGTGACAGTCAGTTAGTGTTAGGTCCAAGGTAGCCCCCGTACCCCCCCTAATAAAGTTTTAACCCCTTGATCACCGCCCTAGTTAACCCTTTCACTCCCTATTGCCAGCATCACTAAGCGATCATTTTTCTGATCGCTGTATTAGTGTCGCTGTTCCCGCTAGGTAGCTAATTTTTTTTTTATTGCGATTTTTTTTTACTAAAGACATGTGGCTAAATAAATTTTGGCCTAAATGTTTGACTAAAATTTAGTTTATTGATTTTTCTTATAACAAAAAGTAAAAAATATTGATTTTTTTTCAAAAATGTTGCTCTATTTTTGTATAAAGCGCAAAAACTAAAAATCGCAGAGGCGATCAAATACCACCAAAAGAAATCTCTATTTGTGGGAAGAAAAGGACGCAAATTTTGTTTGGGAGCCACGTCGCACGACCGCGCAATTGTCTGTTAAAGCGTCGCAGTGCCGAATCGCAAAAACCCCTTGGGTCATTTGGCAGCATATTGGTCCGGGTCTTAAGTGGATATTTTACACTGTATTGCAATAAAGCAACATAAGACTTAAAAAAATGCTGGGTACAAATATGGGATCAAGTATAATGCCGCGTACACATGATCATTTTTCAGCATGAAAAAAAAAACGTTGTTTTTCAGCATGTCCAAAAATGTACGTTTTTCCAACTTCATCATTAAAAACTACATTGCCCACACACCATCGTTTAAAAAAAATTATGAACAAAGCGCAGTGACGTACAACACATATGACGGCACTCTAAAGGGGAAGTTCTATTCGCTTTTGGGCTGCTTTTAGCTGATTCCTTGTTAGTAAAAGACGATTTGCGCTTTTCTGTCGGTTATAGCGTGATGATGTGTAGCCCACACACGATCATTTTAAATGACGTTTTTCAAAAACAACGTATTTTTCATGCCAAAAAATGATCGTGTGTGCGCGGGCATGGCAATCAGCTAAGCTATAAAATGTGTCTAGAGTTATATGAAAAAGAAAAGTGTTGAGCTGGCCATATACAGTACTAGTAGATTTACATATGAAAATTCTCAACAGTGCATTTGATGATTTGAAAAACATTTTTCAATAGTACTTCAAAACTTGTTTGCTTTTAACATTCAATATCAGAAAGTATGCAATTTCCCTTATGAAAACCACACTCTGTTAGAAAATTGGTTGATCGCAAAAACATTTCTTGTCACTGAAGTTGAAAACAAGCATTGGTTTGACCTCACTAATGATTCAAAAAGTGAATGAATGTTTCTGAAAAGTAACTTTCTGTATAGAATTCTTTCAGAGTTCTTCCAGCTTTGGAAAGGTCACCATATTCAATGCAATAATTTGAATCCTTACACTTGCTAAAATTTGTCATTTGCTGTAAAACACTAAATAAAAAAAATAAAAATGAAAAAATGGTTTATAGATACTTACCATTTATGAGGTTAGACTGTCCAACTACTTTTTACAAAATATGGAGCATGAGGGAAGCCAAATCCTCTCCCTCCAACAACCTAGCTGTTACCTGTAGAAACCTTTGCCATCTCAAACCCTCTCTTCTCTACTCTGCTACTAACCAGTGCTGGACATGTGCAAACTGTAATATTTTGTTTCGTTTTAGTTTGGAAAATTAATTTATTTAGTTACCCCCGAAAATCGTTTTGATTTATGTCGTTTTCGTCGGGAAAGTTTTTGTCCGATAACGACGATTTTCGATGCTTTGTTGAATTTTCGTCGTTCAATTCGACGAAGCATCGAAAATCGGCGTTCTGAATACAGTGAATAGGTAGGAATTGAACGACGAAAATTTGACAAAGCATCGAAAATCGTCGAATTTTCGTCATTCAATTTCTACCTATTCACTGTATTCAGAACGACGATTTTCGATGCTTTGTCGAATTGAACGACGAAAATTCGACAAAGCATCGAAAATCGTCAGACATGGACGAAATCGAAAATAAAGCATTTTTTATGTCGGATCTTTTGGTTTTCGTTTCTTGCGCTTTCGTTTTCATTTGTTAAAACGATAACGAAAATATCTGATTTTCGGACGAAAATGCATTCTAACGAAAACGAATGCACATGTCTACTAACCACATCTATGACAAAATCTCACCCCTGTCCTGCCCCAACCTAGCCACTTCTGTCTACAACAGCTCGCCATCATCCTCCCTGGTCACACTGGCCCCCCTCACCTCACACAGAATCAGGCCCCAACCCCTACAACTTTTGCAAACAGATGATACTAGAAGTCTGAAAAAACATAGCCATGCTCTTGAGCACCTGTGGCGTAAGACCTACTCTCAGAGCGATTTCAACCAATATAAATCTGCCCTCCAAAATACAATTCCTGCCTCCTCTATGCTAAGCAGACCAACTTTATCACTTTCATTTACAACTTATCATCCCGTCCCAATCAACTCTTCTCTACCTTCAATTCTTTACTTCATCCTCCACTACCTCGACCCACTAACTCACTCACTGCCAATCACATCAAACATAAAATTGATACAATTCGTGAGGAGCTCTCCTCTGCACATATACCTTCTCCACTTAACACTCCATTTCTCCACTTCTCCACTTCTTGCCAACGTCCTGCTAACCACCTGTCTCCTGGATCCTGTTCACTCACAAGTGCTACGGTCACCCTCTGGCTCTATTCTACTCTCTCTGACTCTCTTCTGACATCTCCCTCAACTCTCTAATACTCTAGTCACCCCCCATACTTAAAAGCCCTCACTGGACCCCACAACCTATGCTTCATCCCCCTACTCCCCCTTTTATCCGAACACCTTGAACGTCTGGTCTACAACCAATTGAGCGACCACTTCACAGAGAATAACCTTCTTGATCCCCTTCAGTCTGAATTTCACCCCTGGTTTCTTTGACTGTACTCTTTGTCGGTTCTCTTACTACTTATCCAACCATACCTTTAGCGTTACTTACAATTTTACTTCCTCCTCCCCTCTTCTTTTCTCTGTCTGGGTTCCCCAAGGTTCTGTTATTGGACTTCTCCTATTCTCACCTTCTCCCTGGGTCAGCTGATAGCCTCCCATGGCTCACTCCTTCAGTCTCCTCACATATCACTAATTTACTAACAGACATATCAGTCTGGATGTCACATCACTTCCTCAAACTCAATCTTTCGAATACCATACTCATTATGTTTCCTCCCCCACGTGCCCCTTCCACTGTTCTCTCTGTCAAAATCGATGGCAAAACTATCAACCCTTCCCCACATGCCAAGGTTCTAGGTGTATTCATGGACTCTGATCTATCCTTTAAGTCCCACATCCAATCACTGTCCAAATCTTGCAGCCTTAACCTCCGCAACATCTCAAAATATGTCCCTTTCTAACCAATGACACCACAAAGCTCCTAGTTCACTCCCTGGTCTTCTCACGCCTCGAATACTGCAACTCCCTACTTATTGGCTTACCTTTACATAGGATATTCCCCCTCCAGTCCATCATGAATGCTGTTGTCAGGCTCTTCCACCTTACCAACCACATTGTGTCTGTTACTCCTCTATCTCAATCCCTCCATTGACTCCTGCTCACCCAAAGAATTAAATTAAAAATACTAACAACAACTTACAAAGCCATCCACAATTCAGCCCCCAGCTACTTCACTAACCTAGGTTTAAAATACTAACCTAATCATTCTCTTTGCTCCTCCCAAGACCTCCTGATCTCTAGCTCCCTCATCACCACCTCCCACGCTCAACTCCAGGACTTTTCCAGAGCCTCTCCCATCCTATGGAACTCCCTACTCCAATCTGTTCGATTATCTTCTACTCTGTTCGCTTTTAGACAATCTCTAAAGGCCATTATCTTCAGAGAATCCTATCCCGCCTCCACCTAACAGCTTTACTTTGATTTCTCCATCATCTCATCCCCCACAGTTATTATACCTTTTGTATGACTTGACCCTCCCTCCTAGATTGTAAGCTCTAACGCACAGGGCTCTCTGATTCCTCCTGTATTGTATTGTATTGTAACTGTAGTGTCTGCTCTTATGTTGTAAAACACTGCACAAACTGTTGGCATTATATTAATCTTGTATAATAATAATAATAATAATAATAATAACAACAGTAGCTTGATGTAGGAGCAAATCTGTAACCCTAAATTTAGAAAAAAATTAACTAGATTAATCACTTAAGGAACGTCCACTGCATATATACTGCAGCAGGGCGGACCTATTGCGTGAAATGACTTACCTGTGCAATGTTTTGTGCTTGAGACACTGGGGCCACATGCTACACAGTGGGGGGGGAGGGAAGCTGTTGTGTGGCTCTGGTGGCCACGATGTCCGCCAGTGACCCATGATCACTCCTCAGAGAGGTAAAAGTTCAGAACGAGGATCTGCCAATGAAAACAAAGCAGATCACCATCCTGTTCCTAGTGATCAAGAACAGTGATCTCTCTGTACTCCCAGTCAGTCCACTCTCCCCACAGTTAGAAACACCTCCCTAGGACACACTTAACTCCTTGATCACCCCCTAGTGTTAACCCCTTCCCTGCCAGTGTCATTTATACATTGGTCAGTAAATATTTTTAGCGCTAAACACTGTAATAATGTCACTGTCCCAAAAAAGTGTCAAAAGTGTCTGCTGCAATGTCGCAGTCCCGCCAAAAATCGCTGATCACCGCCATTACTAGTAAAAAAGTAAATAATAAAAATGCCATAAATCTATACCCTCTTTTGTAGACGCTATGGGCCAGATTCACAGAGCCATTACGCCTGTCTAACTGGTGTTAGACTGGAGTAATTTCAAATTACGCGCGTTTTCTAGCTAGTCGGAAACCTCAAACCATGAATAGACGACTGCGGGCTTCAATTCGACTGGATTATGTGTTAGTACGCCTTCGGATCTACGCTGCAATAAAATTGCGGCCACTGGGTGGAGTTCCCGTCGTTTTCAGCGTCGGGGTATGCAAATTAGCTTTTTCCGGCGATCCACAAAGTTACGAGCGTCGTTCGCAATCTCTTACGTCATCTTTTTGCTGCGTAAAGTTATTCCAGCTATTAGCTGCTCTAATGTTACGTGGCCCATGTTAAGTATGGCCGTCATTCCCGCGTCGACTTTCAATTTTTTTTTTTTTTTTACGTAAGTCGCTCGGGAATAGGAATGTCCGTAAACGACGCTACTCAAACAACGAATGACATATCGACGTTATTTCGCGCAATGCACGGTGGGAAATTTCTGAACGAGGCATGCGCAGTTCGATTGCCGCGGGAACGCGCCTAATTTAAATGCCTCACGCTTTACTGCTTTAGAGCTACAAATGTTAGGTGTTTGCCAAAGATCCTAACCCCCCTAAACCAAATTTTAATCTGATGGTATGGTTCTCTAGGCTACTGATCTGTGAATCCCTTAACCCAATTATATTATTTTTTGTTATAAGATTGAACTGAATAATCTGCAAGTTAGTCAACACAGATAAAAGCAAACATACATGTAGACTAAAATGTACATTTCTGATTCATCAGCTTACCTCACATTACCTTATACTTGCAGTCAGTGTCTAAAAATGCAATCTGACTTAAACGACAGACTGATGACACTTTACTGCCAGAGGCTAGGGCACAGAAAATATTCTATGTCAGATGATTTGTTTTAACCCTACTAAATACTTAGGGGTCTATTTATTTGTGTCAAACTGTATGGCTGAAATCGCATCGCAATTGCACCAAGATGGTGCAAGACCATGTTTTAGTCCGCACTGGTTTTAGATTGCATTGGTGTTCACTCCAAAGTGATCCGATTCCTGCACTGTTACACAGTTCGCACTGTGATCTTTGAACCGATCTGGGGGTGTCATTAACTTTACATTGACTCCCACAGATGTCAGTGTGAACTGTCTGCGATTCAGGTGCGATGCAGGAAACCGCATAGGAATTGCGCTGGAGTCTGCATCTCACAAGTGCAAACCCAGCCTTACTGGATTCTGGCTGCATCAGACACCTAATAGGGTTCCCATAAGTAAGTAAATAAAAAGTGAATGGTGCTGTACTTCGTGTAAGTATAATAAATATAATACTCATGGATTATTGTAAAATACAGAAATAAACAAATAGAATATATGTGCAACCTCTGCAATATTTTATGTGCAAATAACTTAATAACAGTTGTGCAAATGTCACAATAAACAAATCATGCATACCATTGCCAAATTTCATATATATATATATATATATATATATATATATATATATATATATATATATATATATATATACATACATACATACATACATAAAGTAAAATATTCATTGGTTGAAATCAAAATAATTTGTCTTCCTTCAATCTATATACAAATAATCAATAAATAATCTCCTATATTCTATATTAAAGTTCACATGGATGAAAAAGTCTTTGATATTCTTTCTTTTCTGTCACCTCTGAATAAAATGTGATTTTTGCTGTGTTGTCTGTGATTATATATCTGTCACCACTGTGCTTACAGAACGCTCGTCTCCTTAATGCATGTATTAATAATCCTCCAAGATATGTCGGTCCTCCTGTGTCTATTCTCCACTAGGGGCTCTCCACGGTTACCTTCTAGTTACCTGGTCTAGCTGGTGGGTGATTTCTCCTTTGAGACACTCTCATGTATCTATTCCATTGGTTAAGCTTGCCCAAAACATAGGGAAATACAGAGACACTCCCATTGTGTAGTATTTTTAAAATTAGGTACATTTTTTAATCGAAAAATTTTATCTCCTGATGAAGTTATGTAAAGGTGACGTAACGCGTAGGGTATGAGTAGAGGCAGACAGGAAACTGGAAGTGACTCATACGGAATCATATTATTATCTGAGAACTGTCAGAATCAACAGTTGCTTTCAATTTAATAGCTTACCAAGCAGGTTCTCGGTTATCCCGTCAGGATTCCCGCCGGGAATCCCGGTCGTGTGTACAGGGCTTTATGGAATGAATGCAGTACATTCGTGGAGATGTACATGCGCTATTTATGAAAAGAAATTCACATTAGCCACTTTTATTCACAATTTTCATACATGCTGGAACATCTTTGTGTAATTTTCCGAGACACTTTTGTTGGTCAAAAGCATTTATATTTGCCAATAGGAACGTTCTGCAGGTGATTGGTTCTCATGCGAGCATCCAAAGAAATGCTTATATCACATTGCTTGCACAGGTAAGACGGTATATGTCCACAGAAAAAAAAGAAAAAATTAAACATCCAAAATAAGCTTTAAATGTTCTCCTTACTGCTTAAAAATCATTTGAAAACAAACACACAAAATAAAAATTAAACTGCAGAGAAATCTTTCAAAGTTTTAGAATATATAACAAATAATAAGAATGTAGGGCCAGATTCATAGAGCAATTACGCCTGTCTAACTGGTGTTAGACAGGAGTAATTTCAAATTTCGCGCGCCGTATCACTAGTTGGAATCCTCAAACCATGATACGGCGGCTTCGGGCTTCGATCCGAGAGGCTTACGTCTTCGTAAGCCTTCGGATCTACGCTGCCATCTATTTGCGGCCGCTGGGAGGAGTTCGCGTCGTTTTGATGCGTCGGGATATGCAAATGTTTTTTTACGGCGATTCCCGAAGATACGAGTGGTCGTCGCAATCACTTTCGTCTATTTTTTTGTACGTAATGTTAGAGCAGCTTTTTGCTGCTCTAACGTTACGTAGCCCATGTTAAGTATGGCCGTCGTTCCCGCTTCGAATTTATTTAATTTTTTTTTTTGTTTACGTAACTCGTTCGGGACTAGGATCGCCCGTAAACTACGCTACCTAAACAACGAATGACGTCACGACGTGATTTCGCGCAATGCACGGCGGGAAATTTGCGAACGGAGCATGCGCAGATCGATCGCCGCGGGAACGCGCCTAATTTAAATGATTCACGCCCCCTACTCGTCTATATGGATTGCGACGGGAGAAATACACTACGCCGCCGTCGTTTAATGGACAAAATCTACCTGAATTCCACGTAGAGCCAGGTAAAAAACGGCGGCGTAGTGTATTTCTGATACGCTACGATAATCCATTTCTGTGTGAATCTGCCCCGTAGATTCTAATCAATAATGTGTATGAACTGTATGCATTACTGCATTGCAGATAGCCTGAGCCTCAACCTGTTTATGCTTTGAGTAAAATAAAGGCTCTCCCCTTTGTTATGGAGCATTACATTTAACAGTCCTTGCCAAAAACTTAGGTGTAGCCCAACAATGAAACTGCTGAGCAACTGAATTATAATGCCAGATTTTGGCATCCATCCTAATTTATTAAACGCGTCGGCCTTTAAACCACTGTTGAAAGCTTGAAAATGTAAATCTTTGTACACTGTTCTTTTGTTAGATATAGTGGAGGCATTGCATGTTCATTTTTATGTAGTTTATCTTTTCCAAGATTAAGGATGCTTCATTGCTATTTAACAAACGTTTTTAACAAAATGGAGCTGAAATAATAAATTGAAGATCTCCTAAGTTATAGGAAACATTTTGAAATTATATTTGTATATAATCAGTACCCTGAAAGTATTCCTAATAATCATCCTAATAAGTAGCAGTGCACTTCCTGCTATGCGAGCGTGCCTCTGCCTACGGCCTGATATACTTTATTTGTGTACTGCAGATATATAGCTATCTAAACCCTCACCTTCTAAATCAACCCATTTTGTCATGACAGAAATTAAAACAGAAATGTATAGATATAAAAAAAAAACCATAAAAACTTTGTAACCCTTTTATAGAAGTGATCACATTCTCTCTGTTCCCAGCTGCATAAGAGCTGGGGGAGGAGAAACAGCAGCACACCAATCTTATCAGTGAATGACTGTGTGGGGTGTGTGTCAGGATAAGTCTGATCATTAAAGGAGAACAGGATGAGTCTCCCGCACAGCTAGAAAACTGACCATACTGTTCTCTTCGGTCTAGTGAGGTCAGTGTTTAACAGGAAATCAGAGTGACTGGAAGGAACACTAGGGATTTCACATAAAGGAAGCAACTCAAAAAGGAACAGTATACAACAGGCACATATCAGTAAATGTTGGGTTTACATATTCTTTAAGCCACTGTTGCCCCTAACTGATAGGCTGAGTCAGGAGATTTTGATTGGAATTTGGTAACATCACTACTGTGCTAGTGTAATCGGCCCCTGGCGCTGTAATGCGTTCCAGGCTGGAACGCAGCACGATGACCGCGCGATGACATCATCGCCCGGCGCCGCGTGCGTTTCAGCCTGGAACGCGGAAGTGCAGAGCGCCACCAGCGCTCTATTCGGCACACATGCCTCTCAGATTTAAATAAAACGGTGTGTTATACACACGCCGTTCTATTATTGTCAGCTGTAGCTCAGCCACTCCACAAACACTGGTGCCATTGCTCCCCATGCTGCATACTAATCCAGGCTGCAACTCCAGCGTTATCTGCTATTACCTTAACTGCCGTTGCTGGGGACAACCTAAGAGATCTTCCTTGTTGACACCCTACACTACGGAATCTCTTGCTGCTACACTCAAGCCCTGCAAACGGATAAGTAGCAATTGTTTCACTTGTAGTGCTATAGAAAGATCTGCTGCATATATTGCTTCTAAAACAATTGCTGTAATTAACTCTGGCTTGTAGCTATTAACATACTGCTTGGGATTGACTGTTGTGCCTTTGGCTGGTTGTTGAGGAACATCTTAGGCAGCGTACACACGACCAAATATATCTGTTCAAATCGGTCTGACAGACCGATTTGAACAGATATGTCTGCTGGCTGTTTTGGTTTGATCGCTGTACACACGATCAAACCAAAATCCCCGCCGGCAGACATCGCGGTGACGTGGCGGTGACGTTGACGCCGCCACGTCACCATACCAGGAAGTGAAACACTTCCGCGCATGCGTTGAATCCATTCGACGCATGTGCAGGCAGATATGTCTGCTGGTTAGCATACTAACCAGCAGACATATCGGTCCGACAGGTTCCCAGCAGACAGATTTTAAAGCAGGCTTTAAAATCTGTCTGCTGGCCAAATCCGTCGGCTCGCCCGTACACACGATCGAATCTGTCTGCTGAGACGGTCTGTCAGACCGTTTTCAGCATATAGATTTGGTCGTGTGTACGTGGCTTAAAAAGGACATATACTCTCAAACTAGCTGAGCTATACTTGCCTCTCTTACGCAATTATTAGTTGCCTTTACAACTCCTATTTGCTACGTGCTTGACATAAGTTGTTACTTGTTTATGGGCCCATGCCCTAAGTTACTGAACATGTTCGCCTTAACTTTTCTATGCTAAGGGTTGCTGGTATTTTATACCTCCTCCCTTAATGGCCTAATGCACGTCTCTATGTTAAAGTGATATGATGTAGAGAACCCCCAAACTCCTGTTCTCTGATTGGAGTGACGCCTGGGGTCCCGTACTGATAATCACTTGCATTCAGAAGTGCATTGGAATCTTCACATGTATCGTATACTTTTAAACACTAAGGTTTTGTCACATGTTGTAATACGTCCAGCCTTAGCAGCTCAATACATTTCTTTATGTGAGAGAGAGATGATGTAGAGAATCACCAAACTCCTGTTCTCTGATTGGAGTGACGCCTGGGGTCCAATACTGAATTCTCACATAAGGAAGTGCATTGAAGTCCTTGCTAACCGCAGTTTTAGTTCACTCCAGTTCACCAGAGCTGTTACAGATAGTCACTGTTCACCATGTTCTAACATGAGGAAGCAAAAATCAAAAATCCTGCCTCCGCTAAGACTGTCGCATCCAAAGACGTAGTGTAGAACAAGGCATTGTAAGTCAGTAATGGGGAACGATCAGTTGCAGAAAGACCATAGGCAATTTCGGAAACCATTTTTTGCCCTCTGCCTGACTATTTTTGAGCACAGCCTCCAGTGTTCAGCTCCCTTTTAACCACATTTGACATCCTGTAAACTATACACAGAAAAAATGTAACATAACCAAAAAAATAAGCCACTAAAATTAATAACATTGTACCATTGTTGCAGCTTATGAGAAAGTTAATTGTTTTTAAAGTGATGTGTATTTCCATTATAGTGAAGGCTGGTTATGGCCCACTGGCTGCTGTAAACACATTTCCTGAAATGGGAAGGTCATGTATGCAGGGCTTTATTTTTGCAAGCTAAAGAGCAAATTGTCAGTGGGTGATTGTAGAATGGCAGCATGTGTCAGGCATTGAAATGGAATGATCTCCTGCCACATAATGCCTGTATAGTCCCAGACAAGATGTCAAAATGAAAAGCAATGTGGGACATGGAGCCTACACAGTAAGTGCCACTGAACAATAATGATGGGACACATTACCCCCACTGAATATCAATTATGGGGCACTATATTTTTTCCACTAACTCCTGAACAGCAATAAAGAGGAACAATTCTTTCCACTAAAAACCAATGATGGGGCACCTCTAATGCCATAGTATTTATTACTTCCACTCACTGCTGACCCTGAGGCATGTATTACTTTTACTGACGTCGAGGTGTATTTTACTCCCACTGACCACTGACACAGGAACATTTATTATTCATACTGACCATTAACCACTTCAGCCCTGTAAGAATTTACCCCCTTCATGACCAGGCCATTTTTTGCAATACAGCACTGCGTCACTGTAACTGACAACTGCACGGTCATGCGACCTTGTACCCAAACAAAATTGATGCCTTTTTTCCCCCCACAAATAGAGCTTTCCTTTGGTGGTATTTGATCACCTCTGCAGGTTTTTTTTGTGTGCTAAAAAAAAGAGTACATTTTGAAAAAAACAATATTTTAATCTCTTTGCTATAATAAATATCCCAAATTTAAAAATAAATAAATAATTTCTTCATCAGTTTAGGCCAATATGTATTCGTCTACATATTTATGGTAAAAATCACAATAAGTGTATATTGATTGGTTTGCGCAAACGTTATAGTGTCTAGAAAATAGGGTACAGATTTATGGCATTTTTATTATTATATTTCTTTTTTTACTAGTTTATCAGGACATTGGGGCAGACAGATCGGACACTTTTGACACTTTTTTGGGACCACTGACATTTATACAGCGATCAGAGCTAAAAATAGCCACTGATTAATGTATAAATGTCACTGACAGGGAAGGGGTTAAGTGTGTAAAAATATGGAAAAGACACACATGGCAGAAACAAAAGAGCTGCACACCCCGAAAATAATACAAAATGGAAAATTTCCCCAGTGGGGCTTTAGACAGCAATGAAACAAGATCAAAAATTTGAATAAAAAGAGTTGTTTATTGAAAGAATAATCCAGTAGCATGAATACAATACAGTGGAATTGATCTGGTCCAATAATACAGTATATGTACATTACAAATACAATTTAATGATATAAAAGAACATAATTGTGCACATCATTACATAGCATATGCTATGGGGTGTGCGAGCCCCGACGTGTTTCGACCTCTGTTCGGTCTCCTCAGGGGGACAATTGGCTCTAAAAAATATATACATACATTACGTTACATTACATATATTTAAAGTTTAGAAAAACGTCATACATATTGTTGAATAAATCATAATGGTATATTTACCACTCAGTGGTGAAATAACTATTCATGTGACCAGAGATGATACTGTTGATGAATAGTGTTGAGCAGAATATGCCATATTCGAATTCGCGATATATCTCGAATATATAGTCGAATATTCGACATATATTCGCTAAATACGAATATTCGTGATATTTTTTGGAAATTAAATGATTGCGAATTTTTCGCGAATTTTTTGCGAATTGCGAATTGCGAATTGCGAATTGCGAATGCGAATATTCAAGAAATGCGGAATGGAGCACTCTGATTGGCTCAGAATATTCGTGATATATTACAATATAAAATAATTGCGAATATTCGAGAAATGCGGAATGGAGCACTCTGATTGGCTCAGAATATTCGTGATATATTACAATATAAAATAATTGCGAATATTCGAGAAATGCGGAATGGAGCACTCTGATTGGCTCAGAATATTCGTGATATATTACAATATAAAATAATTGCGAATATTCGAGAAATGCGGAATGGAGCACTCTGATTGGCTCAGAATATTCGTGATATATTACAATACAAAATAATTGCGAATATTCGAGAAATGCGGAAGGAGCACTGTGATTGGCTCAGAATATTTGTGATATATTACAATACACAATAATTGCGAATATTCGAGAAATGCGGAAGGAGCACTGTGATTGGCTCAGAATATTTGTGATATATTACAATACACAATAATTGCGAATATTCGGCAAATGCGGAAGGAGCACTCTGATTGGCTCAGAATATTCGTGATATATTACAATATAAAATAATTGCGAATATTCGAGAAATGCGGAATGGAGCACTCTGATTGGCTCAGAATATTCGTGATATATTACAATATAAAATAATCGCGCGATATCGCTATTACGGAATAATCGCATTGCGATTTTTCGGCAATATAAAATGAGCGCTGCAGCTACTCGGCCCAAGGTCTCTAATCATACCAGCAATGCTTTTAGACGTCGATGGGGATCTCTAGGATGTGATCTGTTCTAAAAAATTTTTTAAAACATTCGAATATTCGAAATAGCGAATATTCGCCGCGATATTCGCGTTATTCGCGAATACTCGAATATGCAATATTCGTAGCGAATATTCGCAATGCGAATATTCGTGAGCAACACTATTGATGAATCCAGGGGGCTGGATTGCCACCCACATCCCCCCCAAAGCACCACCAAAGGGAAAGGGGGACCGCCTACTGCCACAGTTCAGAGAGACAATGAACTGGCCCTTTGTTTGAAACATTTGATGACCACTGGTATAGAATGTAGAAAATTAATAGACTCATGCAGGTTGGCGTCATCCCTGAGTAAATTAAAGATATCAAACCTCTTGGTGGGATTTTTAAGTCAATTTTAAAGCAATAATAAAGAAAATATATATATAAAAAATATAAATTTATTAATACAAAGTTTACATGATAAAAAGATTCCCATAGGTGGAACAACAAAGAAAAAACACATGTACATGCATCATAAATATTACGCAAAGGTTAGCACAAGTGGTATAACCCTACTAAATGACTTGAAACCATCCATACAAACTACTGATGATGATGAGTAGTAGTGGGGAGAGTCCAACGCCTTGCTAAACTTTGTGTAAAATGTATGATGCATGTACAATTTTTTTTCATCATGTAAACTTTGTATTAATAAATGTATATTTTTTATATATATTTCCTTTATTATTGCTTTAAAATTGCCTTAAAAAATCCCACTAAGAGGTTTTATATCTTTAACTGATATAGAATGTGACAAGCTATTAATATGGATGATTGCATCTGTTATGTAAGTGAATTTTTTTTAAAAGCAGAAACTAAAGTCCTCTATACTTACCTTAGCTCCAATTGTCTAACACCCGTGAGATTAATCACTGGTGCTGGCACCTTTTCCCAGGCACCAGTCTTTGTCCATCTTGATTGTCCTGCATGAGGTGACATAAATCCCATGCATGTGCAGGAGTTCATACACTGTGATAGACTGTATACTGAGCAATGTATGTACAGCGATAAGTATCGAGGTTGCCTAATAAAGTTGGTAAAAATGTGAATACCTCTATAAGAGTGGGATTTTCAGGGCAACAATAATAGGGGGTGACGACTAGGTCATAGAAAAATACAAATTTATTACAAAAATAATTACATAGACTAAATAATGTACTTTAAACAATATCAAAAAGATTATATTTAAAACCATGCTTGTAGAGAAATGCTGTACATCATCCCACGCCCCAGGACAAGGCTAAGGGCAGGGACGGTTATTCCAACGCGTTTCAAAATTATCTTCATCAGGGAAAGTTGTACAGTTATTTTCTCTATAACAACAAGACACAAAATTAAGTATAGAAACAAGTAAGCTAAACGAGAGCAAATTAAATAAGCTAAACGAAAGCGAAAATAAAAAATAATAACATAATTATACATATGGATACAGGTCAGTACACTGTGGATGCATGCATGAGAAACAAGAGGCCAAAAATGGGCAGGGGGTCTAAGGGAGAAAGGAGAAAAATGATCTTAAAAAAGAAAAGGACTCACCCTTTCTACACAACACTCCTGCATTTATCCCAGTGCAGATATGAATATCCCAAAACCACCGTAGCGGCAGAGTCGGATGGTGCCCTATGCGTCCAAGAAAAAGCTGTCTCCCATCTCCAGGGACCCCCACACAATGGGGGGTGGAAAAATAATATGAATAAATTCAACTTCCTGATCAGCATTAGAACCAAAGTATTCCCAGCTATAATGGTCAAACAAAAACATATGAGTGATTGTTGTTTTTAAAAGGCACTAAGTAAACTAAAGTATATATATATAAAGACAAAAAAGTCTATATAGAAACCACCCCGTGTATAAAAAGACAAGAGGGGGGCTATAAGAAACAGGGAAGCAGACTCACCAATTGTAGGGAGAAAAAGATACTCCAATCACTCCGGGTTTGGCCAGAAAGCAATCTCAGCAGGAAAAATCCAGAGAGAAAGCTAATGAAAGCTGGATGGGAAAGACTCTATGTGTCCTTCCAATTCCTTCAAATGATAGGAAAAGGTGTGCTGAATCAAAACCCCCCTGACGTCCTTAAATACTTACCTGGGCACAGGTGATAGGCTCCTAAGCTCCACCCCTACCTCATTATCCACAAAGAAAGACGTCAAATTCCTATGTGTAAGTGGAATTGCTTAATGATAATTGATGCAGAGAACGCCTTTCCGTCCCTGCACCAATCACGTACATCACGTTCACAAAGCAGGCATCATCGCGTCCAGCTGACATCACGTCAGCGTGACGCTGCCCATGTATGTCTCATTCAAAACGGACATTTCCGGAATCCCACAAGACCGGAAGACCCTGTCTGTCAGTGCGTCATCCTCTGTGTATCCGGCAGCCATTGGCTGGCCCGAGGTTCGACGTCACTTCCGGTCGTACGGCGATAGACTGCGCTTCATGCTGGAACGCATAGCGCGTCCTATCCAGGAAACACAGCTTCTGGATCCCCTGTCGCTTCTTCCAGGCTTCCCCAGGATGGGTCTCCATAACTCCCATGACTTGGCCAAGTCAGCCTGCCTGCAGATGCAGATGTAAACGATCGTTGTGACCCTCGACCAGCTGTTAACCCCTGATGTGCCCTCGCTCTCAATTGTTTTGTGAGTAGCCAATCTACTGTTTACTATTATTTTCACCTCATTAAATCCCTAATTTACTACACTTAGTTTGGCGCATGTCCTTCTTGTCTATATTGGTGTCTGCACAGAAGGTCAAACTACACCAGACGAACAAAAGACAGAAAACAGGATAAAAAGAGGAAAAACAGAAAAAAAGAAGGAAAAAGGAAAAAAGAGGAGATCAACTTAGACCAGGGATCCTCAAACTACGGCCCTCCAGCTGTTGTAGAACTACACATCCCATGAGGCATTGCAACGCACTGACATTCACAGCTATGACTAGGCATGATGGGAATTGTAGTTCCTGAACAACTGGAGGGCCATAGTTTGAAGACCCATGACTTAGACACTTGTATGAATCATATATATAGTGCCATATTTTCAATGAGGGAAAGATCTCAATATCATTCAACGTTTAAACGGGGAGAGTTTGAGAACCAACGATGGTATACTTATCCCTGTGTATCCAGGACATGGGAACGATGATAGGTTCATCTGAAAAAAAAGGGGAAAGATGGGAGATTGGGGCCCCCATCATTCAAAAAAAAGGAGAATAAACGTCACCACTGCCGGGGAGAAAGCCCCCGGGACAAAGATCGCCCGGAGGACTGATAGAGCACAAAGGTGCTATTCTCCCCCGGCAGTGGATGGAGAGAGGTCCCCCAAGAGGGAGACATATCCAAGACACAAAAGGGAACCCGCCAATACTCAGCCACGGACGGGAAGGGGCATAACATATCCAAAGATATTAAAAAATGGGGAAAGCCTCAGTATCAAATGGGATGCATCCACATAGCACCATGTATAACCAAACTTTAAACCTACATTACACCAAGAGAACTCGGAGTGTAGATTGAAAAATACATTTAAATTAGCAACATTGCAAGAAAAAATACACATTTATAAATAGCAAATCCCAGTTTTCTCAAGTCCCGGAAGTGATATAACCCATTAGAGTCCGGGTATCAAAGGGGCATCCCACAGACGTACAGATCCATCTGGGGAAGGATAGGGAAAACATCCCAAGGGGAAAGGGGGTGGGGAGAAGAAGGGAGGAGGAGAGGGAGATGAGGAGGAAGAATAGTTACCTCATTGTCCAAAAGAGATATGGATAACAATAGAAAAAATATATAGGGGCCTCAAACAAAACACCACACTAATGCTAATCAGTTTTGCCAGAACTAAAGCCCTCAAGAAAGGGCCTAAAACTCTCCATTTCGTTAAGTCCCGGTGGAGTTGTAGCTTTAAGGCGTCGAATCCAGCGCATTTCGCGCTGGAGGAGAACCTTATTCCAATCCCCCCCACGGAGAGGGATATGTAGTCTATCCAGGACTGTAAAGTTAACTTTGGGCATATGATACCCATGTTCCTTGGCCACATGTCTCCCAAGGGGCAAATATAAATTGCCTATCCCCATTGAATGCATGTGTTTTTCAACTCTCTTCTGAAGGGGCTGTTTGGTCTTTCCCACATAGAATGCGTTGCATTGACACTGCATCAGATATACAACCCCCCGTGTTTTACAGTTGGCATAATGTTTAAGAGCAAAGGTCTCTCCATTGGGCAATGCCAATGTAGTTCTTCTTCCTATGACCTTGCACTGAGAACATTGCCCACACGGGAATGTTCCAAAGGTCTTACATGGATCCTTCTTGGTATTTCCCTTATATTCACTTTGAACCAACATGGTCCCGAGTGAATTAGCTCTTTTAAAGGTAAGTTGTGGTTTATCTGAAATGAGATTCCGAAGAATAGGATCTTCTGTGAGTATGGGCCAGAATTTGGAGATAACTTTTCTTATCCGTGTGTGTTCATTTGAGAAACACAAAATAATTCTCGAATTCTGCTCTTCGGAATTGGTAGGGTGGGGCTTGGTTTTAAAAATCAAGCTCCCCCTATTTATATCTTTAACTCTATTGAACGCTTTCTTAAGGCAAGTTTTTGTATAGCCTCTAGCGAACAAACGAAGAGCCAAGGCATCACATTGATTGTGAAAGTCATTGTCCAAAGAACAGTTTCTCCTAATCCTAAGGAATTGGCTATAGGGGATTGATTTTTTTTTAGAGGTTCCGGATGAAAACTGGTAGCGTGTAGTATTGTGTTGCCCGCTGTCTCTTTTCGAAAAAGAGTGGAATTGATTATACCCTCTGAATCTTTTTTGATGGTAATGTCCAAGAAGCTGATTTCTGACTGACTATGGGACATTGTAAAGAAGAGATTGAAGTCATTGTGGTTCATGAGTTTCAATAACTCAGCTAGACCATCTTCTGGTCCGTCCCAAATAATAAAAATATCATCTATGTAGCGCTGCCACATAAGAATGTTGGCAGCGCACATAGATGCATTCTCTCCCAGGAGGAAATCCCGCTCCCACTCCCCCAGGTACAGGTTGGCATAGGAAGGCGCACAGCACGTTCCCATTGCCACACCCTGTACCTGGAGGTAGTGGGAGCCCTGGAAGAGAAAGGTATTATGATGCAAAATAAATTCCAACATAGTTAGAATAAATGTATTAAACTTCCAGTCAGTAGTTGGCCGTTGTTTCAAAACCTGCCCAACAGCCTTCAATCCCAAATCGTGGGGAATGCTGTTGTATAGGGTTTCAACATCTATAGTAACCAACCAAGCATCTCCGGGAATGGTCAGATCCTCAAGCATCTGTAACAGATGTATTGTATCTTTTGTGTATGAGGGTAGATCAAGAACGTGTGGTCTTAAATATTGATCTATGACTTGACTCACCCCTTCTGAGATAGAGCCATTGCCGGAGATAATTGGTCTCCCTGGAGGGTCTGAATGGCTCTTGTGGACTTTAGGCAGGGCATACATAGTGGGTTGCCTAGGGTGTTGGATACGAATGAATTCCCAGAGGTCTTTAATGATCACTCCTCTATAGAAGAAATCATCCACAAGGGAGTAAACATCTTTATTGAAACCATCGGCCTGAGCCGGGGAAATCTTCCGATAACATTGTTTGTTATTTAAGATTTTTAGGCACATCCTCTCATAGTTGGTGTTGTCCATAAGGACAACATTACCCCCTTTGTCGGAGGCCTTTATTGTCACCCCTGGGAGATTCCTCAAAGTTTTGAGTGCATGTTGTTGTGCTGGGCTTAGATTAGAGTGAACATTTTCCTTTTTCATTACTTCTAGCTCTTTAGAAGTCTGCCTGACGAAGAGGGAGATAGCTGGGTTTTAGTTCAACAATGGGAACTTATTTGATTTCCGTTTGAATTTCACTTTATGATCTTTCTGTTCCTGGTACTCTTCTTCTACCTCCTCCAAAATCTCATTGTCCCAGGCTCCATCAAGGGTGGAGTTTTCCTGCAGCAGGAGATTGAGATCCCTGAGAGCTCTAAAATCTGCTGCTTTAAGGTTGGGTGCTAAATCTTTGGTATGGTCTACATGTTTGGCGTATAGGCTCTTATAAAAAAGCCTACGAGCAAAGAGGTAGACATCTTTGACTGCATCAAAGGTGTCCATGCCACTACTCGGACAAAAGGAGAGCCCGAAAGACAATACTTCATGTTCTATGGAAGTCAGATTGTGTGACGAAAGATTTATGATATTGAGGCCCCCTCCTGTCCCTTCAGGGAAATTGGGGGAATTTCCATCAGTGTTGGGGGTGCCAGCGGGTTCCCCCTCTTGTCCAAAAAATTATCGAGTATTGTCCGTGGGACTTTGGGAATAGTCCCAGTATCCTTTTTTGGGAATAGCCTATTCCTACTGGGTAGGGTATCCCCAGAATCCCCAATAGTACCTTCACCAAGGGGTATGTTATTTCTATTTTGTGGCAGGGTCATCTGTGAAGCAGTCAAAGCCTTTTTCTTACTTGTTTCACCTCCCCTTCGATGTTTTGTATGGCAGACGTCCCTTTTCTTTTTGATGGAGCACGCCCTGTATTGGAGGACATAGAGGAGGAAGAGTTAGAAGGTGTATCGGAAGAGTAATCCCTATTTTTAACATCTCTGTCGGCCTTCGGATTTTTCTTAAAGTTATTTTTAAATTTTTTAATATTGTTCCACTTATATGCCCTCCCTTCACGAAAAGCATTCTTATCCCTCCAGTACTTTTTTTCTTTTTTGATTAGGATTGACTTACTGAAACCTTCCAAATGATTTTTTAACTTTTGCTCTAACGGTGTATATTCTTCCTGAGTTTTTAATGGAGTGAGTTTGGTATACAGGGTTTCAATTTCCTCATCAAGAACTGTGAGTTGTTGTCTGTATTCGTTTTGCAACAGCTGCATCAGACTCTTGGAACATTCATCTAGCCTGGCTTCCCAATTGATTTTAAGTTCCTTGCTTATTGTATCCAAAATCGGAAAGATCTGGATACGTAATCCTATAGGATTTATGTGCTCACTAATGTATCTCTCCATGGACTGTATGTGCCAATGTAGAGCTGCTTTTTTCTCTAGTACCTTAGTGAGGTTAAAGAACAGGGATGCCAGGTCAGATGTGAGTTGCTCCTTGCTTTGATAGTTTTTTTCAATTTGGGACATTTTGGGACATGAGTTCCTCCCATTGGCCTCCCATTTGAAACAACGGCCAACTACTGACTGGAAGTTTAATACATTTATTCTAACTATGTTGGAATTTATTTTGCATCATAATACCTTTCTCTTCCAGGGCTCCCACTACCTCCAGGTACAGGGTGTGGCAATGGGAACGTGCTGTGCGCCTTCCTATGCCAACCTGTACCTGGGGGAGTGGGAGCGGGATTTCCTCCTGGGAGAGAATGCATCTATGTGCGCTGCCAACATTCTTATGTGGCAGCGCTACATAGATGATATTTTTATTATTTGGGACGGACCAGAAGATGGTCTAGCTGAGTTATTGAAACTCATGAACCACAATGACTTCAATCTCTTCTTTACAATGTCCCATAGTCAGTCAGAAATCAGCTTCTTGGACATTACCATCAAAAAAGATTCAGAGGGTATAATCAATTCCACTCTTTTTCGAAAAGAGACAGCGGGCAACACAATACTACACGCTACCAGTTTTCATCCGGAACCTCTAAAAAAAAAATCAATCCCCTATAGCCAATTCCTTAGGATTAGGAGAAACTGTTCTTTGGACAATGACTTTTACAATCAATGTGATGCCTTGGCTCTTCGTTGGTTCGCTAGAGGCTATACAAAAACTTGCCTTAAGAAAGCGTTCAATAGAGTTAAAGATATAAATAGGAGGAGCTTGATTTTTAAAACCAAGCCCCACCCTACCAATTCCGAAGAGCAGAATTCGAGAATTATTTTGTGTTTCTCAAACGAACACACACGGATAAGAAAAGTTATCTCCAAATTCTGGCCCATACTCACAGAAGATCCTATTCTTCGGAATCTCATTTCAGATAAACCACAACTTACCTTTAAAAGAGCTAATTCACTCGGGACCATGTTGGTTCAAAGTGAATATAAGGGAAATACCAAGAAGGATCCATGTAAGACCTTTGGAACATTCCCGTGTGGGCAATGTTCTCAGTGCAAGGTCATAGGAAGAAGAACTACATTGGCATTGCCCAATGGAGAGACCTTTGCTCTTAAACATTATGCCAACTGTAAAACACGGGGGGTTGTATATCTGATGCAGTGTCAATGCAACGCACTCTATGTGGGAAAGACCAAACAGCCCCTTCAGAAGAGAGTTGAAAAACACATGCATTCAATGGGGATAGGCAATTTATATTTGCCCCTTGGGAGACATGTGGCCAAGGAACATGGGTATCATATGCCCAAAGTTAACTTTACAGTCCTGGATAGACTACATATCCCTCTCCGTGGGGGGGATTGGAATAAGGTTCTCCTCCAGCGCGAAATGCGCTGGATTCGACGCCTTAAAGCTACAACTCCACCGGGACTTAACGAAATGGAGAGTTTTAGGCCCTTTCTTGAGGGCTTTAGTTCTGGCAAAACTGATTAGCATTAGTGTGGTGTTTTGTTTGAGGCCCCTATATATTTTTTCTATTGTTATCCATATCTCTTTTGGACAATGAGGTAACTATTCTTCCTCCTCATCTCCCTCTCCTCCTCCCTTCTTCTCCCCACCCCCTTTCCCCTTGGGATGTTTTCCCTATCCTATCCCCAGATGGATCTGTACGTCTGTGGGATGCCCCTTTGATACCCGGACTCTAATGGGTTATATCACTTCCGGGACTTGAGAAAACTGGGATTTGCTATTTATAAATGTGTATTTTTTCTTGCAATGTTGCTAATTTAAATGTATTTTTCAATCTACACTCCGAGTTCTCTTGGTGTAATGTAGGTTTAAAGTTTGGTTATACATGGTGCTATGTGGATGCATCCCATTTGATACTGAGGCTTTCCCCATTTTTTAATATCTTTGGATATGTTATGCCCCTTCCCGTCCGTGGCTGAGTATTGGCGGGTTCCCTTTTGTGTCTTGGATATGTCTCCCTCTTGGGGGACCTCTCTCCATCCACTGCCGGGGGAGAATAGCACCTTTGTGCTCTATCAGTCCTCCGGGCGATCTTTGTCCCGGGGGCTTTCTCCCCGGCAGTGGTGACGTTTATTCTCCTTTTTTTTGAATGATGGGGGCCCCAATCTCCCATCTTTCCCCTTTTTTTTCAGATGAACCTATCATCGTTCCCATGTCCTGGATACACAGGGATACGTATACCATCGTTGGTTCTCAAACTCTCCCCGTTTAAACGTTGAATGATATTGAGATCTTTCCCTCATTGAAAATATGGCACTATATATATGATTCATACAAGTGTCTAAGTTGATCTCCTCTTTTTTCCTTTTTCCTTCTTTTTTTCTGTTTTTCCTCTTTTTATCCTGTTTTCTGTCTTTTGTTCGTCTGGTGTAGTTTGACCTTCTGTGCAGACACCAATGCCTGCCGGATACACCGAGGATGACGCACTGACAGACAGGGTCTTCCGGTCTTGTGGGATTCCGGAAATGTCCGTTTTGAATGAGACATACATGGGCAGCGTCACGCTGACGTGATGTCAGCTGGACGCGATGATGCCTGCTTTGTGAACGTGATGTACGTGATTGGTGCAGGGACGGAAAGGCGTTCTCTGCATCAATTATCATTAAGCAATTCCACTTACACATAGGAATTTGACATCTTTCTTTGTGGATAATGAGGTAGGGGTGGAGCTTAGGAGCCTATCACCTGTGCCCAGGTAAGTATTTAAGTATTTAGAGCAAAAGTTAAAAAATCATTTGGAAGGTTTCAGTAAGTCAATCCTAATCAAAAAAGAAAAAAAAGTACTGGAGGGATAAGAATGATTTTCGTGAAGGGAGGGCATATAAGTGGAACAATATTAAAAAATTTAAAAATAACTTTAAGAAAAATCCGAAGGCCGACAGAGATGTTAAAAATAGGGATTACTCTTCCGATACACCTTCTAACTCTTCCTCCTCTATGTCCTCCAATACAGGGCGTGCTCCATCAAAAAGAAAAGGGACGTCTGCCATACAAAACATCGAAGGGGAGGTGAAACAAGTTAAGAAAAAGGCTTTGACTGCTTCACAGATGACCCTGCCACAAAATAGAAATAACATACCCCTTGGTGAAGGTACTATTGGGGATTCTGGGGATACCCTACCCAGTAGGAATAGGCTATTCCCAAAAAAGGATACTGGGACTATTCCCAAAGTCCCACGGACAATACTCGATAATTTTTTGGACAAGAGGGGGAACCCGCTGGCACCCCCAACACTGATGGAAATTCCCCCAATTTCCCTGAAGGGACAGGAGGGGGCCTCAATATCATAAATCTTTCGTCACACAATCTGACTTCCATAGAACATGAAGTATTGTCTTTCGGGCTCTCCTTTTGTCCGAGTAGTGGCATGGACACCTTTGATGCAGTCAAAGATGTCTACCTCTTTGCTCGTAGGCTTTTTTATAAGAGCCTATACGCCAAACATGTAGACCATACCAAAGATTTAGCACCCAACCTTAAAGCAGCAGATTTTAGAGCTCTCAGGGATCTCAATCTCCTGCTGCAGGAAAACTCCACCCTTGATGGAGCCTGGGACAATGAGATTTTGGAGGAGGTAGAAGAAGAGTACCAGGAACAGAAAGATTATAAAGTGAAATTCAAACGGAAATCAAATAAGTTCCCATTGTTGAACCAAAACCCAGCTATCTCCCTCTTCGTCAGGCAGACTTCTAAAGAGCTAGAAGTAATGAAAAAGGAAAATGTTCACTCTAATCTAAGCCCAGCACAACAACATGCACTCAAAACTTTGAGGAATCTCCCAGGGGTGACAATAAAGGCCTCCGACAAAGGGGGTAATGTTGTCCTTATGGACAACACCAACTATGAGAGGATGTGCCTAAAAATCTTAAATAACAAACAATGTTATCGGAAGATTTCCCCGGCTCAGGCCGATGGTTTCAATAAAGATGTTTACTCCCTTGTGGATGATTTCTTCTATAGAGGAGTGATCATTAAAGACCTCTGGGAATTCATTCGTATCCAACACCCTAGGCAACCCACTATGTATGCCCTGCCTAAAGTCCACAAGAGCCTTTCAGACCCTCCAGGGAGACCAATTATCTCCGGCAATGGCTCTATCTCAGAAGGGGTGAGTCAAGTCATAGATCAATATTTAAGACCACACGTTCTTGATCTACCCTCATACACAAAAGATACAATACATCTGTTACAGATGCTTGAGGATCTGACCATTCCCGGAGATGCTTGGTTGGTTACTATAGATGTTGAAACCCTATACAACAGCATTCCCCACGATTTGGGATTGAAGGCTGTTGGGCAGGTTTTGAAACAACGGCCAACTACTGACTGGAAGTTTAATACATTTATTCTAACTATGTTGGAATTTATTTTGCATCATAATACCTTTCTCTTCCAGGGCTCCCACTACCTCCAGGTACAGGGTGTGGCAATGGGAACGTGCTGTGCGCCTTCCTATGCCAACCTGTACCTGGGGGAGTGGGAGCGGGATTTCCTCCTGGGAGAGAATGCATCTATGTGCGCTGCCAACATTCTTATGTGGCAGCGCTACATAGATGATATTTTTATTATTTGGGACGGACCAGAAGATGGTCTAGCTGAGTTATTGAAACTCATGAACCACAATGACTTCAATCTCTTCTTTACAATGTCCCATAGTCAGTCAGAAATCAGCTTCTTGGACATTACCATCAAAAAAGATTCAGAGGGTATAATCAATTCCACTCTTTTTCGAAAAGAGACAGCGGGCAACACAATACTACACGCTACCAGTTTTCATCCGGAACCTCTAAAAAAAAATCAATCCCCTATAGCCAATTCCTTAGGACAGGAGTCTCCAAACTACGGCCCTCCAGGTGTTCAGGAACTACAATTCCCATCATGCCTAGTCATGTCTACGAATGTCAGAGTTTTACAATGCCTCATGGGAAGTGTAGTTCCACAGCAGCTGGAGGGCCGTAGTTTGGAGATCCCTGCCTTAGGATTAGGAGAAACTGTTCTTTGGACAATGACTTTCACAATCAATGTGATGCCTTGGCTCTTCGTTTGTTCGCTAGAGGCTATACAAAAACTTGCCTTAAGAAAGCGTTCAATAGAGTTAAAGATATAAATAGGAGGAGCTTGATTTTTAAAACCAAGCCCCACCCTACCAATTCCGAAGAGCAGAATTCGAGAATTATTTTGTGTTTCTCAAACGAACACACACGGATAAGAAAAGTTATCTCCAAATTCTGGCCCATACTCACAGAAGATCCTATTCTTCGGAATCTCATTTCAGATAAACCACAACTTACCTTTAAAAGAGCTAATTCACTCGGGACCATGTTGGTTCAAAGTGAATATAAGGGAAATACCAAGAAGGATCCATGTAAGACCTTTGGAACATTCCCGTGTGGGCAATGTTCTCAGTGCAAGGTCATAGGAAGAAGAACTACATTGGCATTGCCTAATGGAGAGACCTTTGCTCTTAAACATTATGCCAACTGTAAAACACGGGGGGTTGTATATCTGATGCAGTGTCAATGCAACGCATTCTATGTGGGAAAGACCAAACAGCCCCTTCAGAAGAGAGTTGAAAAACACATGCATTCAATGGGGATAGGCAATTTATATTTGCCCCTTGGGAGACATGTGGCCAAGGAACATGGGTATCATATGCCCAAAGTTAACTTTACAGTCCTGGATAGACTACATATCCCTCTCCGTGGGGGGGATTGGAATAAGGTTCTCCTCCAGCGCGAAATGCGCTGGATTCGACGCCTTAAAGCTACAACTCCACCGGGACTTAACGAAATGGAGAGTTTTAGGCCCTTTCTTGAGGGCTTTAGTTCTGGCAAAACTGATTAGCATTAGTGTGGTGTTTTGTTTGAGGCCCCTATATATTTTTTCTATTGTTATCCATATCTCTTTTGGACAATGAGGTAACTATTCTTCCTCCTCATCTCCCTCTCCTCCTCCCTTCTTCTCCCCACCCCCTTTCCCCTTGGGATGTTTTCCCTATCCTTCCCCAGATGGATCTGTACGTCTGTGGGATGCCCCTTTGATACCCGGACTCTAATGGGTTATATCACTTCCGGGACTTGAGAAAACTGGGATTTGCTATTTATAAATGTGTATTTTTTCTTGCAATGTTGCTAATTTAAATGTATTTTTCAATCTACACTCCGAGTTCTCTTGGTGTAATGTAGGTTTAAAGTTTGGTTATACATGGTGCTATGTGGATGCATCCCATTTGATACTGAGGCTTTCCCCATTTTTTAATATCTTTGGATATGTTATGCCCCTTCCCGTCCGTGGCTGAGTATTGGCGGGTTCCCTTTTGTGTCTTGGATATGTCTCCCTCTTGGGGGACCTCTCTCCATCCACTGCCGGGGGAGAATAGCACCTTTGTGCTCTATCAGTCCTCCGGGCGATCTTTGTCCCGGGGGCTTTCTCCCCGGCAGTGGTGACGTTTATTCTCCTTTTTTTTGAATGATGGGGGCCCCAATCTCCCATCTTTCCCCTTTTTTTTCAGATGAACCTATCATCGTTCCCATGTCCTGGATACACAGGGATACGTATACCATCGTTGGTTCTCAAACTCTCCCCGTTTAAACGTTGAATGATATTGAGATCTTTCCCTCATTGAAAATATGGCACTATATATATGATTCATACAAGTGTCTAAGTTGATCTCCTCTTTTTTCCTTTTTCCTTCTTTTTTTCTGTTTTTCCTCTTTTTATCCTGTTTTCTGTCTTTTGTTCGTCTGGTGTAGTTTGACCTTCTGTGCAGACACCAATGCCTGCCGGATACACCGAGGATGACGCACTGACAGACAGGGTCTTCCGGTCTTGTGGGATTCCGGAAATGTCCGTTTTGAATGAGACATACATGGGCAGCGTCACGCTGACGTGATGTCAGCTGGACGCGAAGATGCCTGCTTTGTGAACGTGATGTACGTGATTGGTGCAGGGACGGAAAGGCGTTCTCTGCATCAATTATCATTAAGCAATTCCACTTACACATAGGAATTTGACGTCTTTCTTTGTGGATAATGAGGTAGGGGTGGAGCTTAGGAGCCTATCACCTGTGCCCAGGTAAGTATTTAAGTATTTAGAGCAAAAGTTAAAAAATCATTTGGAAGGTTTCAGTAAGTCAATCCTAATCAAAAAAGAAAAAAAAGTACTGGAGGGATAAGAATGATTTTCGTGAAGGGAGGGCATATAAGTGGAACAATATTAAAAAATTTAAAAATAACTTTAAGAAAAATCCGAAGGCCGACAGAGATGTTAAAAATAGGGATTACTCTTCCGATACACCTTCTAACTCTTCCTCCTCTATGTCCTCCAATACAGGGCGTGCTCCATCAAAAAGAAAAGGGACGTCTGCCATACAAAACATCGAAGGGGAGGTGAAACAAGTTAAGAAAAAGGCTTTGACTGCTTCACAGATGACCCTGCCACAAAATAGAAATAACATACCCCTTGGTGAAGGTACTATTGGGGATTCTGGGGATACCCTACCCAGTAGGAATAGGCTATTCCCAAAAAAGGATACTGGGACTATTCCCAAAGTCCCACGGACAATACTCGATAATTTTTTGGACAAGAGGGGGAACCCGCTGGCACCCCCAACACTGATGGAAATTCCCCCAATTTCCCTGAAGGGACAGGAGGGGGCCTCAATATCATAAATCTTTCGTCACACAATCTGACTTCCATAGAACATGAAGTATTGTCTTTCGGGCTCTCCTTTTGTCCGAGTAGTGGCATGGACACCTTTGATGCAGTCAAAGATGTCTACCTCTTTGCTCGTAGGCTTTTTTATAAGAGCCTATACGCCAAACATGTAGACCATACCAAAGATTTAGCACCCAACCTTAAAGCAGCAGATTTTAGAGCTCTCAGGGATCTCAATCTCCTGCTGCAGGAAAACTCCACCCTTGATGGAGCCTGGGACAATGAGATTTTGGAGGAGGTAGAAGAAGAGTACCAGGAACAGAAAGATTATAAAGTGAAATTCAAACGGAAATCAAATAAGTTCCCATTGTTGAACCAAAACCCAGCTATCTCCCTCTTCGTCAGGCAGACTTCTAAAGAGCTAGAAGTAATGAAAAAGGAAAATGTTCACTCTAATCTAAGCCCAGCACAACAACATGCACTCAAAACTTTGAGGAATCTCCCAGGGGTGACAATAAAGGCCTCCGACAAAGGGGGTAATGTTGTCCTTATGGACAACACCAACTATGAGAGGATGTGCCTAAAAATCTTAAATAACAAACAATGTTATCGGAAGATTTCCCCGGCTCAGGCCGATGGTTTCAATAAAGATGTTTACTCCCTTGTGGATGATTTCTTCTATAGAGGAGTGATCATTAAAGACCTCTGGGAATTCATTCGTATCCAACACCCTAGGCAACCCACTATGTATGCCCTGCCTAAAGTCCACAAGAGCCTTTCAGACCCTCCAGGGAGACCAATTATCTCCGGCAATGGCTCTATCTCAGAAGGGGTGAGTCAAGTCATAGATCAATATTTAAGACCACACGTTCTTGATCTACCCTCATACACAAAAGATACAATACATCTGTTACAGATGCTTGAGGATCTGACCATTCCCGGAGATGCTTGGTTGGTTACTATAGATGTTGAAACCCTATACAACAGCATTCCCCACGATTTGGGATTGAAGGCTGTTGGGCAGGTTTTGAAACAACGGCCAACTACTGACTGGAAGTTTAATACATTTATTCTAACTATGTTGGAATTTATTTTGCATCATAATACCTTTCTCTTCCAGGGCTCCCACTACCTCCAGGTACAGGGTGTGGCAATGGGAACGTGCTGTGCGCCTTCCTATGCCAACCTGTACCTGGGGGAGTGGGAGCGGGATTTCCTCCTGGGAGAGAATGCATCTATGTGCGCTGCCAACATTCTTATGTGGCAGCGCTACATAGATGATATTTTTATTATTTGGGACGGACCAGAAGATGGTCTAGCTGAGTTATTGAAACTCATGAACCACAATGACTTCAATCTCTTCTTTACAATGTCCCATAGTCAGTCAGAAATCAGCTTCTTGGACATTACCATCAAAAAAGATTCAGAGGGTATAATCAATTCCACTCTTTTTCGAAAAGAGACAGCGGGCAACACAATACTACACGCTACCAGTTTTCATCCGGAACCTCTAAAAAAAAATCAATCCCCTATAGCCAATTCCTTAGGACAGGAGTCTCCAAACTACGGCCCTCCAGGTGTTCAGGAACTACAATTCCCATCATGCCTAGTCATGTCTACGAATGTCAGAGTTTTACAATGCCTCATGGGAAGTGTAGTTCCACAGCAGCTGGAGGGCCGTAGTTTGGAGATCCCTGCCTTAGGATTAGGAGAAACTGTTCTTTGGACAATGACTTTCACAATCAATGTGATGCCTTGGCTCTTCGTTTGTTCGCTAGAGGCTATACAAAAACTTGCCTTAAGAAAGCGTTCAATAGAGTTAAAGATATAAATAGGAGGAGCTTGATTTTTAAAACCAAGCCCCACCCTACCAATTCCGAAGAGCAGAATTCGAGAATTATTTTGTGTTTCTCAAACGAACACACACGGATAAGAAAAGTTATCTCCAAATTCTGGCCCATACTCACAGAAGATCCTATTCTTCGGAATCTCATTTCAGATAAACCACAACTTACCTTTAAAAGAGCTAATTCACTCGGGACCATGTTGGTTCAAAGTGAATATAAGGGAAATACCAAGAAGGATCCATGTAAGACCTTTGGAACATTCCCGTGTGGGCAATGTTCTCAGTGCAAGGTCATAGGAAGAAGAACTACATTGGCATTGCCTAATGGAGAGACCTTTGCTCTTAAACATTATGCCAACTGTAAAACACGGGGGGTTGTATATCTGATGCAGTGTCAATGCAACGCATTCTATGTGGGAAAGACCAAACAGCCCCTTCAGAAGAGAGTTGAAAAACACATGCATTCAATGGGGATAGGCAATTTATATTTGCCCCTTGGGAGACATGTGGCCAAGGAACATGGGTATCATATGCCCAAAGTTAACTTTACAGTCCTGGATAGACTACATATCCCTCTCCGTGGGGGGGATTGGAATAAGGTTCTCCTCCAGCGCGAAATGCGCTGGATTCGACGCCTTAAAGCTACAACTCCACCGGGACTTAACGAAATGGAGAGTTTTAGGCCCTTTCTTGAGGGCTTTAGTTCTGGCAAAACTGATTAGCATTAGTGTGGTGTTTTGTTTGAGGCCCCTATATATTTTTTCTATTGTTATCCATATCTCTTTTGGACAATGAGGTAACTATTCTTCCTCCTCATCTCCCTCTCCTCCTCCCTTCTTCTCCCCACCCCCTTTCCCCTTGGGATGTTTTCCCTATCCTTCCCCAGATGGATCTGTACGTCTGTGGGATGCCCCTTTGATACCCGGACTCTAATGGGTTATATCACTTCCGGGACTTGAGAAAACTGGGATTTGCTATTTATAAATGTGTATTTTTTCTTGCAATGTTGCTAATTTAAATGTATTTTTCAATCTACACTCCGAGTTCTCTTGGTGTAATGTAGGTTTAAAGTTTGGTTATACATGGTGCTATGTGGATGCATCCCATTTGATACTGAGGCTTTCCCCATTTTTTAATATCTTTGGATATGTTATGCCCCTTCCCGTCCGTGGCTGAGTATTGGCGGGTTCCCTTTTGTGTCTTGGATATGTCTCCCTCTTGGGGGACCTCTCTCCATCCACTGCCGGGGGAGAATAGCACCTTTGTGCTCTATCAGTCCTCCGGGCGATCTTTGTCCCGGGGGCTTTCTCCCCGGCAGTGGTGACGTTTATTCTCCTTTTTTTTGAATGATGGGGGCCCCAATCTCCCATCTTTCCCCTTTTTTTTCAGATGAACCTATCATCGTTCCCATGTCCTGGATACACAGGGATACGTATACCATCGTTGGTTCTCAAACTCTCCCCGTTTAAACGTTGAATGATATTGAGATCTTTCCCTCATTGAAAATATGGCACTATATATATGATTCATACAAGTGTCTAAGTTGATCTCCTCTTTTTTCCTTTTTCCTTCTTTTTTTCTGTTTTTCCTCTTTTTATCCTGTTTTCTGTCTTTTGTTCGTCTGGTGTAGTTTGACCTTCTGTGCAGACACCAATGCCTGCCGGATACACCGAGGATGACGCACTGACAGACAGGGTCTTCCGGTCTTGTGGGATTCCGGAAATGTCCATTTTGAATGAGACATACATGGGCAGCGTCACGCTGACGTGATGTCAGCTGGACGCGAAGATGCCTGCTTTGTGAACGTGATGTACGTGATTGGTGCAGGGACGGAAAGGCGTTCTCTGCATCAATTATCATTAAGCAATTCCACTTACACATAGGAATTTGACGTCTTTCTTTGTGGATAATGAGGTAGGGGTGGAGCTTAGGAGCCTATCACCTGTGCCCAGGTAAGTATTTAAGTATTTAGAGCAAAAGTTAAAAAATCATTTGGAAGGTTTCAGTAAGTCAATCCTAATCAAAAAAGAAAAAAAAGTACTGGAGGGATAAGAATGATTTTCGTGAAGGGAGGGCATATAAGTGGAACAATATTAAAAAATTTAAAAATAACTTTAAGAAAAATCCGAAGGCCGACAGAGATGTTAAAAATAGGGATTACTCTTCCGATACACCTTCTAACTCTTCCTCCTCTATGTCCTCCAATACAGGGCGTGCTCCATCAAAAAGAAAAGGGACGTCTGCCATACAAAACATCGAAGGGGAGGTGAAACAAGTTAAGAAAAAGGCTTTGACTGCTTCACAGATGACCCTGCCACAAAATAGAAATAACATACCCCTTGGTGAAGGTACTATTGGGGATTCTGGGGATACCCTACCCAGTAGGAATAGGCTATTCCCAAAAAAGGATACTGGGACTATTCCCAAAGTCCCACGGACAATACTCGATAATTTTTTGGACAAGAGGGGGAACCCGCTGGCACCCCCAACACTGATGGAAATTCCCCCAATTTCCCTGAAGGGACAGGAGGGGGCCTCAATATCATAAATCTTTCGTCACACAATCTGACTTCCATAGAACATGAAGTATTGTCTTTCGGGCTCTCCTTTTGTCCGAGTAGTGGCATGGACACCTTTGATGCAGTCAAAGATGTCTACCTCTTTGCTCGTAGGCTTTTTTATAAGAGCCTATACGCCAAACATGTAGACCATACCAAAGATTTAGCACCCAACCTTAAAGCAGCAGATTTTAGAGCTCTCAGGGATCTCAATCTCCTGCTGCAGGAAAACTCCACCCTTGATGGAGCCTGGGACAATGAGATTTTGGAGGAGGTAGAAGAAGAGTACCAGGAACAGAAAGATTATAAAGTGAAATTCAAACGGAAATCAAATAAGTTCCCATTGTTGAACCAAAACCCAGCTATCTCCCTCTTCGTCAGGCAGACTTCTAAAGAGCTAGAAGTAATGAAAAAGGAAAATGTTCACTCTAATCTAAGCCCAGCACAACAACATGCACTCAAAACTTTGAGGAATCTCCCAGGGGTGACAATAAAGGCCTCCGACAAAGGGGGTAATGTTGTCCTTATGGACAACACCAACTATGAGAGGATGTGCCTAAAAATCTTAAATAACAAACAATGTTATCGGAAGATTTCCCCGGCTCAGGCCGATGGTTTCAATAAAGATGTTTACTCCCTTGTGGATGATTTCTTCTATAGAGGAGTGATCATTAAAGACCTCTGGGAATTCATTCGTATCCAACACCCTAGGCAACCCACTATGTATGCCCTGCCTAAAGTCCACAAGAGCCTTTCAGACCCTCCAGGGAGACCAATTATCTCCGGCAATGGCTCTATCTCAGAAGGGGTGAGTCAAGTCATAGATCAATATTTAAGACCACACGTTCTTGATCTACCCTCATACACAAAAGATACAATACATCTGTTACAGATGCTTGAGGATCTGACCATTCCCGGAGATGCTTGGTTGGTTACTATAGATGTTGAAACCCTATACAACAGCATTCCCCACGATTTGGGATTGAAGGCTGTTGGGCAGGTTTTGAAACAACGGCCAACTACTGACTGGAAGTTTAATACATTTATTCTAACTATGTTGGAATTTATTTTGCATCATAATACCTTTCTCTTCCAGGGCTCCCACTACCTCCAGGTACAGGGTGTGGCAATGGGAACGTGCTGTGCGCCTTCCTATGCCAACCTGTACCTGGGGGAGTGGGAGCGGGATTTCCTCCTGGGAGAGAATGCATCTATGTGCGCTGCCAACATTCTTATGTGGCAGCGCTACATAGATGATATTTTTATTATTTGGGACGGACCAGAAGATGGTCTAGCTGAGTTATTGAAACTCATGAACCACAATGACTTCAATCTCTTCTTTACAATGTCCCATAGTCAGTCAGAAATCAGCTTCTTGGACATTACCATCAAAAAAGATTCAGAGGGTATAATCAATTCCACTCTTTTTCGAAAAGAGACAGCGGGCAACACAATACTACACGCTACCAGTTTTCATCCGGAACCTCTAAAAAAAAATCAATCCCCTATAGCCAATTCCTTAGGACAGGAGTCTCCAAACTACGGCCCTCCAGGTGTTCAGGAACTACAATTCCCATCATGCCTAGTCATGTCTACGAATGTCAGAGTTTTACAATGCCTCATGGGAAGTGTAGTTCCACAGCAGCTGGAGGGCCGTAGTTTGGAGATCCCTGCCTTAGGATTAGGAGAAACTGTTCTTTGGACAATGACTTTCACAATCAATGTGATGCCTTGGCTCTTCGTTTGTTCGCTAGAGGCTATACAAAAACTTGCCTTAAGAAAGCGTTCAATAGAGTTAAAGATATAAATAGGAGGAGCTTGATTTTTAAAACCAAGCCCCACCCTACCAATTCCGAAGAGCAGAATTCGAGAATTATTTTGTGTTTCTCAAACGAACACACACGGATAAGAAAAGTTATCTCCAAATTCTGGCCCATACTCACAGAAGATCCTATTCTTCGGAATCTCATTTCAGATAAACCACAACTTACCTTTAAAAGAGCTAATTCACTCGGGACCATGTTGGTTCAAAGTGAATATAAGGGAAATACCAAGAAGGATCCATGTAAGACCTTTGGAACATTCCCGTGTGGGCAATGTTCTCAGTGCAAGGTCATAGGAAGAAGAACTACATTGGCATTGCCTAATGGAGAGACCTTTGCTCTTAAACATTATGCCAACTGTAAAACACGGGGGGTTGTATATCTGATGCAGTGTCAATGCAACGCATTCTATGTGGGAAAGACCAAACAGCCCCTTCAGAAGAGAGTTGAAAAACACATGCATTCAATGGGGATAGGCAATTTATATTTGCCCCTTGGGAGACATGTGGCCAAGGAACATGGGTATCATATGCCCAAAGTTAACTTTACAGTCCTGGATAGACTACATATCCCTCTCCGTGGGGGGGATTGGAATAGGGTTCTCCTCCAGCGCGAAATGCGCTGGATTCGACGCCTTAAAGCTACAACTCCACCGGGACTTAACGAAATGGAGAGTTTTAGGCCCTTTCTTGAGGGCTTTAGTTCTGGCAAAACTGATTAGCATTAGTGTGGTGTTTTGTTTGAGGCCCCTATATATTTTTTCTATTGTTATCCATATCTCTTTTGGACAATGAGGTAACTATTCTTCCTCCTCATCTCCCTCTCCTCCTCCCTTCTTCTCCCCACCCCCTTTCCCCTTGGGATGTTTTCCCTATCCTTCCCCAGATGGATCTGTACGTCTGTGGGATGCCCCTTTGATACCCGGACTCTAATGGGTTATATCACTTCCGGGACTTGAGAAAACTGGGATTTGCTATTTATAAATGTGTATTTTTTCTTGCAATGTTGCTAATTTAAATGTATTTTTCAATCTACACTCCGAGTTCTCTTGGTGTAATGTAGGTTTAAAGTTTGGTTATACATGGTGCTATGTGGATGCATCCCATTTGATACTGAGGCTTTCCCCATTTTTTAATATCTTTGGATATGTTATGCCCCTTCCCGTCCGTGGCTGAGTATTGGCGGGTTCCCTTTTGTGTCTTGGATATGTCTCCCTCTTGGGGGACCTCTCTCCATCCACTGCCGGGGGAGAATAGCACCTTTGTGCTCTATCAGTCCTCCGGGCGATCTTTGTCCCGGGGGCTTTCTCCCCGGCAGTGGTGACGTTTATTCTCCTTTTTTTTGAATGATGGGGGCCCCAATCTCCCATCTTTCCCCTTTTTTTTCAGATGAACCTATCATCGTTCCCATGTCCTGGATACACAGGGATACGTATACCATCGTTGGTTCTCAAACTCTCCCCGTTTAAACGTTGAATGATATTGAGATCTTTCCCTCATTGAAAATATGGCACTATATATATGATTCATACAAGTGTCTAAGTTGATCTCCTCTTTTTTCCTTTTTCCTTCTTTTTTTCTGTTTTTCCTCTTTTTATCCTGTTTTCTGTCTTTTGTTCGTCTGGTGTAGTTTGACCTTCTGTGCAGACACCAATGCCTGCCGGATACACCGAGGATGACGCACTGACAGACAGGGTCTTCCGGTCTTGTGGGATTCCGGAAATGTCTGTTTTGAATGAGACATACATGGGCAGCGTCACGCTGACGTGATGTCAGCTGGACGCGATGATGCCTGCTTTGTGAACGTGATGTACGTGATTGGTGCAGGGACGGAAAGGCGTTCTCTGCATCAATTATCATTAAGCAATTCCACTTACACATAGGAATTTGACGTCTTTCTTTGTGGATAATGAGGTAGGGGTGGAGCTTAGGAGCCTATCACCTGTGCCCAGGTAAGTATTTAAGGACGTCAGGGGGGTTTTGATTCAGCACACCTTTTCCTATCATTTGAAGGAATTGGAAGGACACATAGGCCCAGATTCACAGAGCGATTACGCCTGCGCAACTGGTGTTGCGCGTGCGTAAGTCTAAATGTGCGCGTGCGTTTAGATGCGCGCGATTCAGAAAACGAATTACGCCAGAAATCTACTTTTTTTTGTCCGGCGTAATTTCGTTAGACAGACGCATCCGTCCGCGCAAAAATGCGCTAGACACACCATTGATTTGCTAGTCAAATATGCTAATGAGGGAGTTGCGGGGATCCACAAAAAAATGCAGTTGCTGCGCAGGCTACGCGATGTGCGCAACAGCAAAATGTCCTGTCTAAAGTTAGAGCACCTAAAAGCTGGTCTAAATTTTGAAAAAACGTCTACATCTCACAGAAAGCAACACCGTTACTGAGGAGCAGACCACACACACGTGTTGCACTACAATTTGACTGCCAACATGCCAGGGGCATCGTCGCTCATAGCTGCACTAGTGAATTTAGATGACCAAAGAAGGAGGAGGGCACAGAGGATGGCACGGAGGATGGCACGGGAGAGGGTATACCGCACACACATAGACCTCTTTGGCATGAGTGATTCTGAGGTGTATCGCATCTTCAGATTCCCCCCTCATGCCATTCTGGAATTAACCACAACCCTGCAGGAGGACATCACCAGCCCAACACAACGCTCACATTCAGTGCAGCCACTGGTCAAGGTACTGGCAACACTCCATGTCCTTGCCAGTGGCTCTTTTCAGCGTACAAGTGGAGTGGTGGCTGGGATGTCACAATCCTCCGTGAGCAGATGTGTGCACCAGGTTGTCCCTGCAATCCTCACATGCTTGGCCAACCAAATCATCAAACCCACCACTGAGGACCTGCGGCTGAAGGCAATGACAGATTTCTACAGAATTGCCAGATTCCCACGCACCATCGGGGCCATTGATTGCACACATGTGGCACTCCAGCCCCCCCATGACACAGAGCACATGTACCGCAATCGGAAGAATTGGCACTCCATCAACGTACAGGTGATAGTTGATGCCCAAGGCCTCATATGGCACGTCCGTGCCAAACACCCCGGATCCACCCATGACAGCTACATCTACAATCAATGCCACATCCGAATGGAATTCGATCAGAACGTGTATGGGAACACCTGGCTGGTTGGTGAGTGACATGGGAGTCAGGCATGACTATCCCCTCCCGTGATGCACACCTCACAAGTGGCACATGCATGACTAACATTCTCCTGTCTTTTCCCTTCCAGGTGACTCTGCATATGCACTGGGACCCCATCTCATGACTCCTATCCGGAACCCCCAAACCCCAGGGGAGGAAAGATACAATCAAGCACACATCAAAACCCGTGCAGTGGTGGAGCGCACCTTTGGCCTCCTGAAGTCACGTTTCCGATGCCTAGATAAGTCTGGGGGTACACTGTTGTATTCCCCAAACTTCGTGTGCCATATCATCGTTGCATGTTGCATGCTGCACAATCTCACAGTGAGGAAGGGCCTGCAGGTTGAGCTATGTGATGACCTGACCCCCCAACCAGACAATCAACCCCTAACCGAGGATACCCCGTCTTCTGAGGGAAGAGCAGTCAGGAGACAGCTCATATTGGGCATCTTTGCACGTTAAACACACACATTAATCATGGCACAATGAGAATGCATGCATGCACACCACTGTGGTCCCTAGCACACACACCCCACATCCTCATCAAATTGGATTGGCACCAGTCCACCATGCAGGACTGGTGAGCAGTAACGCCACGTCAAGGCTCCAATTATGTCACTGAACATTCATACACCATTCACACGGACCTGGGAATCACTTCTCCCTGGTCCTGGGGAACCCTTCTCCACCAAAATTGAGGATGACACCCCTTTTCCAGCAGGAATGTCACCCCCACATTCAAACAGCATGCACAACCCAAAATTTAAAAAAAATGTCAGCAAAAAAAAAAAAAAAAATGAAAAAATGTCAGCAAAAAAAAATGCCAAAAATGTCAGCAAAAAAAAAAGAAGAAATGCCAAAAATGTCAGCAAAAAAAAAAGAAGAAAAAATAAAGCAAGAAAACAAACGCTCAGAAATATATCAATCAAACAAACAGTCTCTCAAACACTTATCAAAAAACACTTTCACAAATATACCAACAAGCACTTGATCACACAGAACACTAATCTGACAACTACAAGACACACTGCAACGAACAACAGGAACAAAAGCACTTGGTTAAATGGGAAGGGACACAAAGGGATGTACTTTTGCAATGCAAGTGCGTTTGTGTGTGTCTATTTATGCTGTCTGCGTAGTTCACAACGTTGCCCTAGTCCATTTCCAATTTCACTGATTGCGCCGCTCCCGAGTTGTGAGCATGCGCACAGCGGAGCTGACATGGTCTCCTTCACGCGCGCATGCGCGAGCCGGCCGGCCCTTCATTTGCATGGGGTCACGGCTCATTTCAATGTAACACGCCTACGTCCCTCCCAATTTGTATTACTCCTCCTTACGCCTCTGGAAAAAACCTTACGCTTGCGCAATTTACGCGGCTAGATGGCGCAAGTCTAACGTAAAGGCGGTGCGCTACGCCGGTCCAATAATGCGCCGATGTACGTGAATCTGGGCCATAGAGTCTTTCCCATCCAGCTTTCATTAGCTTTCTCTCTGGATTTTTCCTGCTGAGATTGCTTTCTGGCCAAACCCGGAGTGATTGGAGTATCTTTTTCTCCCTACAATTGGTGAGTCTCCTTCCCTGTTTCTTATAGCCCCCCTCTTGTCTTTTTATACACGGGGTGGTTTCTATATAGACTTTTTTGTCTTTATATATATATATACTTTAGTTTACTTAGTGCCTTTTAAAAACAACAATCACTCATATGTTTTTGTTTGACCATTATAGCTGGGAATACTTTGGTTCTAATGCTGATCAGGAAGTTGAATTTATTCATATTATTTTTCCACCCCCCATGGTGTGGGGGTCCCTGGAGATGGGAGACAGCTTTTTCTTGGACGCATAGGGCACCATCCGACTCTGCCGCTACGGTGGTTTTGGGATATTCATATCTGCACTGGGATAAATGCAGGAGTGTTGTGTAGAAAGGGTGAGTCCTTTTCTTTTTTAAGATCATTTTTCTCCTTTCTCCCTTAGACCCCCTGCCCATTTTTGGCCTCTTGTTTCTCATGCATGCATCCACAGTGTACTGACCTGTATCCATATGTATAATTATGTTATTATTTTTTATTTTCGCTTTCGTTTAGCTTATTTAATTTGCTCTCGTTTAGCTTACTTGTTTCTATACTTAATTTTGTGTCTTGTTGTTATAGAGAAAATAACTGTACAACTTTCCCTGATGAAGATAATTTTGAAACGCGTTGGAATAACCGTCCCTGCCCTTAGCCTTGTCCTGGGGCGTGGGATGATGTACAGCATTTCACTACAAGCATGGTTTTAAATATAATCTTTTTGATATTGTTTAAAGTACATTATTTAGTCTATGTAATTATTTTTGTAATAAATTTGTATTTTTCTATGACCTAGTCGTCACCCCCTATTATTGTTGCCCTGAAAATCCCACTCTTATAGAGGTATTCACATTTTTATGAATCAAGGGATGATGGCAACATCATACCGCCACATATGAGCCAACTGTTTTCGCCTAATAAAGTTGGATGAGTTTTTCTCTCTTAATAGTGGTCATAATTTCATCATATCTATAAGCTCAACCTAAAAATTTGACTTGAAAGTCTTTTGTATGTAAATATATGTGTGCACGTTTACATTTACAGAGGTTTTGGTGGCTTAATGGATTTGCTATATAGACAAATAGGAGGTATCCATCCATCTTAAGTCTAAAGCCCTGTACACACGATCGGTTTGTCCGATGAAAACAGACCGTTTTCATCAGACAAACCGATCGTGTGTGGGCCCCATTGATTTGTTTTCCATCGGTGAAAAAAAATAGAACATGCTTTAAATTTTTCCTATGGATAAAAAACCGATGTGGAAGTCCATCAGCCAAAAATCCACGCATGCTCAGAATCAAGTCGACGCTCGAAAGCATTGAAATTTTTTTCAGCACGTAGTTTTTTTTTCCGTCATTGCGTTTTGGCACGGTCAGATTTTTGACTGGTGTGTAGGCAAGACTGATGAAAGTCAGCTTCATCGGATATCAGACTAAAAAATCCATCGGACTAGATTCCATCAGATATCCGATCGTGTGTACGAGGCTTTATGTGTTTATACAAGAGCATCTATCAAGTCTAAAACCTTCAGCCTATCCTTTTTTTTTAAGAATTCATGGCAAACTGTAGAATCTAGTTGGTGGAACTTGTCATCATTTCTCTTTTGCAGGAATTTTACTTTTAATTTGCTACATTTGGAGTAGAAGTTTACATCAACAGAGGTTAACTGATTTCCCAACTGACTTACCTACATTTAAGGCCCCATGCACACGAGACGCTGGTAAACTCGAGTTCAGAGGCATTTGGGCATTTTTTTCAACTGTCCCTGAACACATTTAATGTTATCCTATGTGTCCATGCACACATTCACGTTTTTTTGCATTTTAAAGCAGTTGGGTTTAGGCTCGTTTTTTCAGAAGCAAAAAAATGGGTTCAGACGCTTTTGGCGTTTTCGCGTTTTCGCGTTTAAGGCTCCATGCACACTAGGAGTAGAAAAAATGTCAACGTTTTTAGCTTGAAAAACGTGGCATAAAAGATACAAAATGAAAGCATATTGTACAAAGTTTAGGCGAGTCTATGAGAGTTTAGGCGAGTCTATGAGAGTTTAGTTTATAGGCGTTTTTTGCACTACACTCCCCTCTGCAAAAGTTTTTACTCCCACAACACACCTAAAAAAACGTTGGCACTTGACGTTCAGAAGAGTTGAGAGGAGTTTAGGAGAGTTTAGGAGAGACTGACGTTTTTACAGCTTCTAAACTCCAGAAAACGCGATAGAGAAGGTTTTTTTTTCCTGCCTCTGAACGTCCCTGACAGAAAACGCCTGTAGCAGTCAATAATGTGCAAAGACACATAGAGCACAATAGAAGTGCTTCTAGAGGCAGGAGAAAAAAACGTCAAACGCCTGGAAAATCAATGGGCCAGATTCAGGTACATCTGCGCATTATTGGACCGGCGTAGCGCACCGCCTTTACGTTAGACTGGCGCAAATGTAGCGGCGCAATCACCCTATTCTCGTCGCTTTTACGCAGAAATTTGCGCCTGTGCAACGTTATTTCAGAGGTGCAAGGCGGAGTAATACAAATTGGGAAGGACGTGGGCGTGTTACATTGAAATGAGTCGTGACCCCATGCAAATGAAGGGCCGGCCGGCTCGCGCATGCGCGCTTGAAGCAGACCATGGTCAGCACCTCTGTGCGCATGCTCACAACTCGGGAACGGCGCAATCAGTGAAATTGGAAGTGGACTAGGGCAAATTAGTGAACTACGCAAACAGCATAAATAGACAGAGACAAACGCACTTCCTTTGCAAAAGTTGCTTTTACGCAGAAATTTGCGCCTGTGCAACGTTATTTCAGAGGTGCAAGGCGGAGTAATACAAATTGGGAAGGACGTGGGCGTGTTACATTGAAATGAGCCGTGACCCCATGCAAATGAAGGGCCGGCCGGCTCGCGCATGCACGCTTGAAGCAGACCATGGTCAGCACCTCTGTGCGCATGCTCACAACTCGGGAACAGCGCAATCAGTGAAATTGGAAGTGGACTAGGGCAAATTAGTGAACTACGCAAACAGCATAAATAGACAGAGACAAACGCACTTCCTTTGCAAAAGTACATCCCTTTGTATGCCTTCCTATACAGCAAGGTGCTTTTGTTCTGTTGTTTATTAGCGTTTGTTTGTTTGTTTGTGACGTGTCTTTGAGAGTGATTTTTGTCTTTTATGTGTTTTCTTTGTTGTTATTTTGTTATATTTTTGCTGGCCATTTTTTTTTTTGCTGGTCATTTTTTTTTTTTTGGTTCTGTTTGTGTATGATTTGGGAATGTGGGGGTGACATTCCTGTGGGAAAAGGGGTGTCACTCTCAATTTTGGTGGAGAAGGGTTCCCCAGGACCAGGGAGAAGTGATCCCCAGGTCCGTGTGAATTGTGTATGAATGTACAGTGACATAATTGGAGCCTTGGCATGGCGTTGCTGCTCACAAGTCCTGCATGGTGGACTGGTGCCAATCCAATGTGATGAGGATGTGGGGTGTGTGTGCTAGGGACCACAGTGGTGTGCATGCATGCATTCTCATTGTGCCATGATTAATGTGTGTGTTTAACGTGCAAAGATGCATAATGTGAGCTGGCATGAGATGGGGTCATAAGATGGGGTCCCAGTGCATATGCAGAGTCACCTTGAAGGGAAAAGACAGGAGGATGTTAGTAGTGCATGTGCCCCTTGTGATGTGTGCATCATGGGGGGGGGGACAGTCATGCCTGCCACCCATGTCACTCACCAACCAGCCAGCTGTCCCCATACATGTTCTGTTCGCAATCTGTGGGGATGGGGCTCTGATTGTATATGTAGCTGTCATGGGTGTCATGGGTAGTGTCATGTGTTGGGCTGGTGATGTCCTCCTGCAGGGTTGTGGTTAATTCTATGATGGCATGAGGGGTGAATCTGAAGATGCGAGACACCTCATAATCACTCATGCCATAGATGTCTAGGCGTGTGTGATATATCCTCTCCCGTGAAGAGTGAAGATTGAGGGGCTTGTATCAGCTAAGAATATTGTATTACATTAGATTAAATTGAAAAGTTTATATAAGCCAAAAAAATAATTTAGAAAAAAAAAAATCCTGTGCCCTTCTCAGTGCCCTCCTCCTTCTTTGCTCATCTAAAGTCAGTAGTATAGCTATGAGCATGGATGACACTGGCATGTTGGCATACAGTTTGTTGGGCAACATGTGTGACTGCTCAGCTCCTCACTAACATTGTTGCTTTATCTGACATGTAGACGAATTTTGTAATTTTAGACCAGCTTTTATATGGTCTAATTTTAGACAGGACATTTAGCTGTTGCGCACACTGCGTAGCCTGCGCTGCCCCAACGTTCTTTTGTGGATCCCCGTAAGTCCCTCATTAGCATATTTGAATAGCAAATCAATGGTGTGCCTAGCGCAGTTTTGCGCGGACGGATGCGCCTGTCTAACAGAATTACGCTGGACAAAAAAAAGTAGATTTCTTGCGTATCTCGTTTTGGGGATGCCGTGCATCGAAACGCACGCCGCGCATCTCCTGTTACGCCGGCGTAATCGCTCTCTGAATCTGGCCCAATGTTTTTTAAGTCCAGTGTGCATGAAGCCTCAGACGCAAGTCGTGGCAAAACGCCGCTAATCGCGGCAAAACGCGGTACCGGCGTTTTGCCGCGATTTCGTTTATAGGCGTTTTTAAAGGTGACCTATTTTTTTACATTAGAAATCTCAAAAACTATGGCAAATGATGGAAAAACATTAAAAAAACCTAAACAACTGTAATTACTTGCATTGCATTGTGGACAATCCACAACTTGTGGCAGGTGACGTGGCCAGGTGATGTGACAGGTGGACATTCCACAACTTGTGGCAGTTGACATGGCCAGGTGATGTGGCAAGTGGACAATCCACAACTTGTGGCAGGTGAAGTGGCCAGTTGACGTGACAGGTGACGTGGCCAGTGGACAATCCACAACTTGTGGCAGGTGATGTAGCCAGGTGATGTGAACAGGTGATGTGCAGGTGACGTGGCCAGGTGACATGGCAAGTGGACAATCCACAACTTGTGGCAGGTGACGTGGCAAGTGGACAAGCAAATTTAGAATTTTTCAAATTTTTCAAATTCTGAAATACGAAAATTGAAAAATTTGAAATGAGAAAATTGAAAAATTTCGAATTTTCGGAATTTCGATTTTCGAATTTTTCATTTTTCGAAATTTCGAAATTCAAATTTTTCAAATTTCGAATTTTTCAAATTTCGCATTTTTCATAAGTTCGGAAATAAAAAAATTGAAAAAAATTGAAATTCGAAAATTGAAAAATTCGAAATTTCGAAATTTGAAAATTCAAAATTTGAAATCTGAAAATTCGAAATTTGAAAAATTCGAATTTCAAAATTTCGAAAATTGAAAAATTCGAAATTGATAAATTCGAAATTTGAAAAATTCGAAAATTGAAAAATTCGAAATTTAGAAAATTGGAAATTTTTCAATTTTTGAATTACAAATTTTTCAATTTTCGTACTTCAGAATTTGAAAAATTCGAAAATGTCTCTGGATAAGTACGCAGCTGGACATACATATTGGTAAAATAGCCAACTGAAAATCTCTGTGCCATCAACGGATGGGTCCAATAGTGACGAGCTCTGCCAACGGATCTCTCCCGTAGTTTGCGACGGTGTTGAAGCCTCAGCAAGAGCAACGTATGGACAGTTTCTTGGCATATATTCAATATGGGATCCATTTAAAAAAAGAAGAATCAAATGAAAGTATGCAAGTCTGCATATGAAAGTCTGCTGCTGCTGCTCTCTCTGTTGAAAATGGCAGAAATAGTTAAAAATACATAGCTTTCAGAGCTTTGGGAGGGTCTACAATGTCTGTGCTATAAACGCTGATAGCCGCAAACACGGTAAAGCGCGGCAAAACGCCGCAAAATTCGCGGCAAAAACGGGTGTTTTAAACGCCCGTTTTTGCTTTTGAAAACGTGAGTTCAAATGTGTTTGCATTTGCTTCTCGTGTGCATGGGGCCTTAGGCTCCATGCACACTGGACTTAAAAAACGTTGGGCCAGATTCAGAAAGAATTAGATTCCCGCAGAGTATCAGAGATACTCTACGCCGCCGTACTTTACCTGGCTCTAGGAGGAATTCAGAGAGATTTTGGCCCGTAAGGTACGGCGGCGTAGTGTATTTCTCCCGGCAGAATCAAAATACGCGAATAGGGGGCGTGAGGCATTTAAATTAAGCGTGTCCCCGCCGCGATCGAACTGCGCATGCTCCGTTCAGAAATTTCCCGCCGTGCATTGCGCGAAATCACGTTGTTACGTCATTTTTTTTTGAGTAGCGTCGTTTACGGACATTCCTATTCCCTGACGACTTACGCAAAAAATTAAAAAAAAATTGAAAGTCGACTCGGGAACGACGGCCATACTTAACATGGGCCGCGTAACGTTAGACCAGCTAAAAGCTGGTTTAACTTTACGTAGCGAAAAAATGACGTACGCGATTGCGAACGGCGCTCGCAACTTCGTGGATCTCCGTAAAAAGCTCATTTGCATACCCCGACACTGAAAACGACGCGAACTCCACCCAGCGGCCGTAAAAAGATCGCAGCGTAGATCCGAAGGCGTACGAAGACGTAAGCCTGTCAGATCGAAGCCCAACGCCGCCGTATCATGGTTTGAGGATTCAAACTAGTGATACGGCGCGCGAAATTTGAAATTACTCCTGTCTAACACCAGTTAGACAGGCGTAATCGCTCTGTGAATCTGGGCCGTTGATTCTACAGGCGTTTGACGTTTTTTTCTCCTGCCTCTAGAAGCACTTCTATTGTGCTCTATGTGTCTTTGCACATTATTGACTGCTACAAAGGCCCGGATTCATAAAGAGTGTGCACATATTTACGCCGGCATAGTGCGGAGAGGCATGCACTGTATTCAGCAAGCTATTACTCACCAAGATACGCCAGCATAGCGTATTTTTGAAGGCGCAGGCCAGCGTAAGTGGAAGTGGGAGTGACCCCATGCAAATGATGGTCTGAGCATGGTGCAGTGTTTTATGCCCGGCGTATCACGAAAGCGCATGCGTCATGACGTGGACTCATGAAACTGCACCCTTATGCGCATGCTCACAACTACGCCGTCACAACTACCTAAGCTACACCGGATCACTACGTACGCCGTGAACGCAACGTACGCCCAATACGCCGGCCTGTGTTCTCTGGGGCAGACCTTTGCATGTCTATTGCTGGGTTGCGCCTCATCTATGGGGAATAACTTTACGCCGGACGTACACTTACGCGCACCACGCGTAGCCTGCGTCGTGCGCATGTATGTTCGTGAATTGCCGTATTTCCCTCATTTGCATATTTGAATGCCTAATCAATGGGAGAAGCAACATGCGTCCAAACCATATTTGCGCCCACGCTACGCCGGCGTAAGTAAGATACGTCGGGGTAGGGTGGCCTGTTTTTGAACGTATGTTGGTTTGTGACTCTGGCGCACACATACGCCGGGCGCACATTTGCACTACGTCGGCGTAAAGTGATTTACGTTGGCGTAAGTGCTTTGTGAATCCGGGCCATAGTATCCCTTGGTATAGAAATTCGAAAGTAGTAAAACAACCACCATTGATTTAAATTTGAAAAATTATTAAGAATTTTTAAGTGGTTACTACAAAATCTACAATGGTTTATATGAAAACAATGCAGCACACCAAGACCTAAATTCTTATAGATTCATCCAGTGATTATAATGGAAAAATGAATCATTAGGCCTTAAGCTGCATTGCCACAGCCCAAATCATCTCACGGCTAACGTCCGACACATAAAATGGTGACTAACTTGTGACTGTCAACAGTCCTTATTTAAATACATATAGATTTTTTATAACACCAATGACTTCATATTTCTGGTTTCAGAACACAATTTTTTATGAACATGTCTCAGTCAATATTGTGTAATATCGTTTACAATAAACGTGACATACGAGATGATAGGTTTTCATTAAGGCCTCATTTATTCATCAGATCTTTCCATACCTGCGCTAAGCAGCACTGATTCACATTTTCCTGTCTCCCCAAAACAGGTGTGTACAAATTCATAGAACAAACCGCTGCTTGATTTATATCATGACAGATATTGTGAAATAAAGTAGCAACAGGTTTAGTATCTTCACATGTATAGGTAGGCTATGTGGAAAGTATTGTATGGTAAACGTGCAGATATACTGGGCCAGATTCACAGAGCGATTACGCCGGCGTAACAGGAGATGCACGGCGTAAGTCTAATTGTGCGCGTGCATTTCAATGCACGGTACTCCCAAAACAAGATACGCAAGAAATCTATTTTTTTTTTCCAGCGTAATTTCGTTAGACAGGCGCATCCGTCCGCGCAAAACTGCGCTAGACAAACCATTGATTTGCTATTAAAATATGCTAATGAGGGAGTTACGGGGATCCACAAAAGAACGTTGGTGCAGCGCAGGCTACGCGCTGTGCGCAACAGCTAAATGTTCTGTCTAAAATTAGACCATATAAAAGCTGCTCTAAAATTAGACAATTCGTCTACATGTCAGATAAAGCAACACTGTTAGTGAGGAGCTGAGCAGTCACACGTGTTGCACAACAATCTGTATGCCAACATGCCAGTGGCATCCATGCTCATAGCTATACTACTGACTTTAGATGAGCAAAGAAGGAGGAGGGCACTGAGGAGGGCACTGAGGAGGGCACAGGATTTTTTTTTTTTTTACTTTTTTTTGGCTTATATAAACTTTACCATTTAATCTAATCTAATACAATATTCTTATCTGATACAAGCCCCTCACTCTTCACTCTTCACGGGAGAGGATATATCACACATGCATAGACATCTATGGCATGAGTGATTCTGAGGTGTCTCGCATCTTCAGATTCACCCCTCATGCCATCATGGAATTAACCACAACCCTGCAGGAGGACATCACCAGCCCAACACATGACACTACCCATGACACCCATGACAGCTACATATACAATCAGAGCCGCATCCCCACAGATTTCGAACAGAACATGTATGGGGACAGCTGGCTGGTTAGTGAGTGACATGGGTGGCAGGCATGACTGTCCCCCCCCATGATGCACACATCACAAGGGGCACATGCATGACTAACATCCCAAGTCTTTTCCCTTCAAGGTGACTCTGCATATGCACTGGGACCCCATCTCATGACCCCATCTCATGCCAGCTCACATTATGCATCTTTGCACATTAAACGCACACATTAATCATGGCACAATGAGAATGCATGCATGCACACCACTGTGGTCCCTAGCACACACACCCCACATCCTCATCACATTGCATTGGCACCAGTCCACCATGCAGGACTTGTGAGCTGCAACGCCATGCCACGGCTCCAATTATGTCACTGTACATTCATACACCATTCACACGGACCTGGGGATCACTTCTCCCTGGTCCTGGGGAACCCTTCTCCACCAAAATTGAGGGTGACACCCCTTTTCCCGCAGGAATGTCACCCCCACATTCCCAAATCATACACAAACAGAACCAAAAAAAAATTAAAAATTGACCAGCAAAAATAAAAAAAGGCCATCAAAAATATAATTTAAACAAAATAACAACAAAGAAAACACATAAAGACAAAAATCACTCTCAAAGACATGTCACAAACAAACAAACAAACGCTAATAAACAACAGAACAAAAGCACCTTGCTGTATAGGGAGGGATACAAAGGGATGTACTTTTGCAAAGGAAGTGCGTTTGTCTCTGTCTGTTTATGCTGTTTGCGTAGTTCACTAATTTGCCCTAGTCCACTTCCAATTTCACTGATTGGCGCCGTTCCCGAGTTGTGAGCATGCGCACAGAGGTGCTGACCATGGTCTGCTTCAAGCGTGCATGCGCGAGCCGGCCGGCCCTTCATTTGCATGGGGTCACGGCTCATTTCAATGTAACACTCCCACGTCCTTCCCAATTTGTATTACTCCGCCTTGCGCCTCAGAAATAACGTTGCGCTTTTTCTGTGTAAAACCGACAAGAATAGGTTGATTGCGCCGCTACATTGCGCCAGTCTAACGTAAAGGCGGTGCGCTACGCCGGTCCAATAATGCGCAGATGTACCTGAATCTGGCCCACTGGCTTTATTCTTTGGAAATACTACAGACATGAAAGAATTATCAGAGCATTCCTGCACAGCTTTACCAGTTCAAAAATGTTTGGAGCTACCTATGACACACACAGCTTTTTATTACCTTGCTATTGCAGCATAAAGTTATTATGCTGCACAGTTATTGTGCACTGTGGTAGATATACACTTCAGAGGGCTCCTATGCAGAGAAATGTCCCTCCATGTCTGATCAACTTGTCTGCACCCCACTAAAATTGCTTACACCCCTGGCATTATTTCCTGCACCAGAGATCCAATCCCATGAATTAGTTCTTATTATTTAAATGAATTAATTACTGGTAATTGCTTAAAGTAGTTATAAAGGCTCAAGGTTTTTACCTTCATGCATTCTATGCATGAAGGTAAAAACAAAAAAACCCCTGTGTGCAGGATCCCCCCCACCCAGCCCCTCAGCCTCCCCTAATACTTAGCTGAGCCCCATCCCGATCCAGCAATGTGCACAAGTGCCTCGACACTCCAGGGACTCTGCCTCCTTATTGTCTGTCAATCACAGCCACTTAACCAATCAGGAGAGAGAGGGGTGGGTCTGAGCCTTGGCTCTGTGTGTAAATGGACATGCGAGTGATCAAGCCTGCTTGGGTTACTCCATTGCAAGCTGATTGCTCTGGAGGCACTGGGCAGGAGGGAGGGGCCGGGAGTACTGGCGAGGGACCCGAGAGGAGGAGGATCATGGGTACTCTGTGTAAAGCCACTGCATAGAGCAGATAGGTATAACATGTTTGTTATTTTTATTTATTTATTTTTTAAAGAGACGTTAACCACTTTAGCCCCTAAAGAATTGGTTGCTCAATGACCGGGCCATTTTTTGCGATACATCACTGCGTCGCTTTAACTGACAATTGCGCAGTCATGCAACACTATACCCTAACAAAATTGACACCCTTTTTTTTCCCACAAATAGAGCTTTCTTCTGGTGGTATTTAATCATCTCTGTGGTTTTTATTTTTTGCACTATAAACAAAAAAAGAGTGACAATTTTGAATAAAACACAATGGGCCAGATTCAGATACAATTACATTGGCGCAGAGTATCAGAGATACACTACGCCGCCGTATTTTACCAGGCTGTACGACGAATTCAGGTAGATTTTGTCCCTTACGGTACGGCGGCGTAGTGTATTTCTCGCAGCGTAATCGAAATACGAGATCAGGAATTTCCCGCCATGCATTGCGCGAAATAACGTCGTTACGTCATTTTTTGTTTGAGTAGCGTCGTTTACGGACATTCCTATTCCCGGACGACTTACGCCAAAAAAAAAAAAACGGAAAACGTTGAAATTCGACGCGGGAACGACGGCCATACTTAACATGGGCTGTCTAATATTAGACCAGCAAAAAGCTGGTTTAACTTTACGAGGCAAAAAGATGACATGGGCGGGCTCTAGAGGAGCAGACATGCCTGCCTAGAGCTCCGCTACTCGGGGAAGAAAGCCGTGGATAACCCGGTATTTGATCCGGTCAAACCATCCCATAAACAGACCACAAGCTGTAGGAAGGTGAGGGGGACATTTGGGTGAAAGAATGGTGCTAGGAGGTGCCAGAAACAGGACAAAAACGAATCCTCCAAGCAGCCCTCAGCTGAGCAAAGGCACCACTAAGACAGCACTGCTCGCCTCAGAACAGCTCCCCTCAGGGAAACAGAGAAAGCAAACAGGAGCTAAAACTGCCAAAACAACTAATCTTATGGCATCTCTGTCCAATATTACCTCAGATAGTGAGGGAGAGGACTCAAATGTGTCACCACAGTTGGATAAAGGTGACAAGGAAATCCCCTCAGGATTGCTCAAACAATTTGAAAAGATGCTTCACAGAGCACTTAAACAGACATCTGAACAAATCACCTCAAGTCTCACAAGAGAAATAAGGGAGATAGGGAACCGCACAGATGCCCTGGAAACCAAGGTAGATGAAATAGAAATCTTTACTCAGGAATGCATGTCTGATATAGATACCCTCAAGGAAGAAAATTTAACCCTGCAAAATAGACTGGAGGATTTTGAGAATCGGGCAAAAAGGTCAAACCTGAGATTTAGGGGCATACCAGAGTCTGTAGTAGACCTTCAATCCACCATTCTTGCCCTATGCCAAGAACTGCTCCCAGGCATCCCTGTAGAGCGCCTAGAAATGGACAGGATTCATAGGGCTCTCACCCCTAAAAAGGCTGACGGTCCCCCCAGGGACATAATAACCAAATTTCATTACTATAGGTCCAAAGAGCAAATACTACAGGCAGCAAGAGAAAAAAACATCTTGACTTTTCAAAACTACAACTACCAAATTTTTGCGGACATCTCACAACAGACAATTAACAAGAGAAGAGCCATGAAGCCCCTCCTGATTGAGTTACAGCAACGCAACATTAAATACCAATGGGGTTTCCCTTTTCCCCTCCGTTTTACACTGCAAGGGACAAAGATAGTCTGCAGGTCACCTGACCAGTTACACCAAGCCCTTGTGGACTTCAAATTAATTGGGCAACCCTCTGCCACATCATCCACACGCAGAAGATCGTCATCATCCTCAGCCAACAACCATGCTAGGACCAAAATGAAGACTTCCATCAGTCAAGCAAACGAGGCAGATTTGTGTCACATCCTCCTGAACGAGAAGACTCAATGGACTGATTATCTTACATTATTAACCATTTTTCCCTTTCTCTCTAGGTTGGAACTCTGGTCACTTGCATCTGAGCTGCTTGTACCATCCTTAGGGTGACCCCCCTCTTCTGGTAACGACCCCAAATCCATTCACTAGGTAATAATATTGTAACCACCACCCTACCCTTTTATCACACATTCCCCATAGTAGCCTACCCAACTATACCCTTCCTTTCCTTTTCTGGAACCACATCCATGGCTCTGTACTCTGAAACTTTGGTAAAATCCAGAGAAAGCAAGAATATTTTATCACGCCAATCCCTCCTAACCGGCACAAATTCATGACCACCTTCCTTTAATTGTTAAATCCACTCTCTTTAGGCGAACGGTTGCCTACTGCACCCCCTCTCCCTCAAGTCATTCTGGCTATCGCAATAGATGACAGCAATATGGATTTAATCCTATTGTTCTAATCTATCCCTAATAATCCAGACTCCACTCTACTCCCACTCCCAACCTAACCTCCCGGTATATCTCCTGGGTGATCCCACCTGTCCCAAGACCCCTATACCCCATTAGGCAGTACCATTCACCTCAGGTACGATAGGGTTCCCCCTCCCTTGCTCAGCTAATATTGTAATATTCTACATAGCCAAGCGCATCCTCTCATCTCTTACAATTGCTCTTCTCTCCCCTTTTTGTACACTACGGAACGCGGCACTCTGACCCTTGGAAAAACATGTGCCCCATTTGGTCTAACTCAGACCCCCAACTTAATATGTGGGGATCTGACGGAGACCCCCTTTTCCCTGGTGGGGATCCTTTTCCCCAACCACGGACTTATGCTAAATATGTTTGTTACAATTTGTTAACTGTTGTTGCACTAACCTTTGTTGTCTTTTATTTTTCCCCTGAAACCTCCTTTCCTGCCCTTCTCCCCATCCAGTCTGCACGGAGTGGTCCGGGTAATTGCTACACGCGGAAGCACGGTAAGATTGAGTTGTCGGTTTGGCTACCATGGCACCATTGAACTTATTGTCACTCAATGTTCAAGGCTTAAACATACCACAGAAGCGATCAAAAGCTTTCAGGCTTTTCCAGTCAAAAAAGGCCCACATAGTCTGCCTTCAGGAAACTCATTTCACCCCAAGCACAACCCCTAAGTACTTTCACACAGCTTATCCACAAGTTTACAATGCATCCGCCACAGTAAAGAAAAGAGGCACCCTTATAGCCTTCCACCGCTCGACTCCTTTCACATTGAACACAGAAATCAGAGACCCAGAGGGGAGATACCTGATCTTAACAGGCTATATTTTAGACACGGCAATTACGATTGTCTCATACTATGCCCCTAACCTCAATCCTATGCCATTCATGTCTCACCTTCTTCAAACCATAAATGCTCATAAACTTGGCTCCCTTCTGATTTGCGGAGACTCAAACCAGGTTCTTCTCCCTTTCTTAGACAAGTCCCCCTATATTCAACACAAACACCATCCTAAATGGAATCTTCCCAATCTCCTCTCAAAATACAACATGGAGGGAGATGAACCCAACAAAACGCAACTTCACCTATTTTTCAAATCCGCACCAATCATTTAGTAGAATAGATCACATATTCCTAACGACCGGAATGATGCCAGAAGTCCTCCACTCCAATATAGTCCCTATTCCGTGGTCAGACCACAACGCAGTTCTTACAACTATTGCCTCAACCATTCCAAAAAAGCACGACCGGTCTTGGTATATGCCTGAGCTATTACTTAACCACCCCACTCACTGTCTAGAAATAGAACAATCTTTAACCACTTCCCGACTGCCCACCGCAGGTATACGTCGGCACTTTGAAGATGGATATCTCGGTAACGGCAGCAGCTGCTGCCACAACCGAGATATCCATCTCTTCTGTGGGCGGTCGGGTAAACGATAATGGCGGTCTCCGAGGCGGAAACGCCGCGAGATCGCCGTTATCGGTGGCGGGCGAGCGTCCCCCTCCTCCCGCTGCGCTCCCGTGCCCTCCGCCGCTTACCGGAGCCGTCGGTAGCGGCGGAGGCGATCGGGTGCGCTCGTCTGTTCAGCGGGGATGCGAGTGAGGGAAAAAATTTCCCTCGTCCATCCCCGTAGCTCTGCTGGGCGGAAGTGACGTCAAACGTCAGTTCCAAACAGCGTCTTAAAGAGACATTTTTTTTGAAATGTCATTTGAAAAATGACATTTAAAATTTTATTTTATTTTTTTGCATTTTAGCCTAAATATGAGATCTGAGGTCTTTTTGACCCCAGATCTCATATTTAAGAGGACCTGTCATGCTTTTTTCTATTACAAGGGATGTTTACATTCCTTGTAATAGGAATAAAAGTGATAATTTTTTTATTTTTTTTATTTTAGTGTTAAAAATTGGTAAAATAAATACAAATAAATCCGAAAACAAAAAAATTTCGCCCCTTTACGACGAGCTCGCGCGCAGAAGCGAACGCATACGCGAGTAGCGCCCGCATATGAAAACGGTGTTCAAACCACACAAGTGAGGTATCGCCGCGATCGTTAGAGCGAGAGCAATAATTTTAGCCCTAGACCTCCTCCGTATCTCAAAAAATGCAACCTGTAGAATTTTTTAAACATCGCCTATCGAGATTTTTAAGGGTAAAGGTTTGACGCCATGCCACGAGCGGGCGCAATTTTTAAGCGTGACATGTTGGGTATCATTTTACTCGGCGTAACATTATCTTTCACAATATGTAAAAAAAATGGGCCAAATTTATTGTTGTCTTATTTTTTAATTTAAAAAAGTGAATTTTTTCCAAAAAAAGTGCGCTTGTAAGACCGCTGCGCAAATACGGTGTAACAAAAAGTATTGCAATGACTGCCATTTTATTCTCTAGAGTGTTAGAAAAAAATATATATAATGTTTGGGGGTTTTAAGTAATTTTATAGCAAAAAAAAATGTTTTAGTCTCGTAAACACCGAATCTGAAAAACAGGCCCGGGGCTAAAGTGGTTAAGAGACTATCTAACCCACAATGAGAGCCCTGAAATATCCGCCCTCACACTCTGGGAAGCCCACAAGCCAGTTCTAAGAGGGACTATTCAGAGACAATTAGGGATCCTCAAAAAACAAAGGAAACAAATGGCGATGAAATTGGAAAAATAATTTAATCTAGCATTTTTAGACTTCCAAGACAATTATTCACCCAGAACTAAGGACCGCCTAGACAAAGCTCGCTTAGAGTACGACCTATTCCTTACAGAATCAGCCAATAAAAGTTTAAACAGGTCCAAACACACCTTATACAGACAAGCCAACAAGCTGGGGGCTTATTTAGCAAGATCATTAAATTTCTTTAAGAAATCCTATACCCCCATTAAACTGAAATTGGCTAACAACATCATTTCTAGCAACCCCCTTAAAATCGTACAAAAATTTAGCTCCCACCTGAAAAAACTGTACTCGGATACAAATGTAATCAATGAAAAAGAGGCGGACTCCTTTTATTCGCAACTCCATCTACCCCAAATGTCGGACTCCCAAAGATTGCAATTAGAATCACCTGTATCACATAATGAAGTAAGCAACGCGATAAAGGACCTTAAACTAAATAAAAGACCTGGACCCGACGGATTCACTGCTAAATATTACAAAACATTCACTGAACTCCTCTCACCAAGACTAGCTGAGGCCTTTAATGACTTGCTAAACCGAAAATCCTTCCGACAGGAATCACTCATGGCCACAATCTGTATGATACCAAAACCACAAACCGATAACACCGCATGCGAAAACTTTCGTCCCATTTCAATGCTGAATACGGACATTAAACTTCTTGGTAAGATCTTGGCGGTGCGCCTAAACAGAATAATAGGCTCACTGGTCCATCGTGACCAGGTTGGCTTTATACCGAACCGACAAGCAGGTGACAATATTAGAAGGGCGTACTTGCTAGCTCATATAGCTAAGAAAAGGGGCATCCCAGCGTGCTTTCTGTCACTGGATATAAAACAAGCTTTCGACTCTATATCCTGGTCTTACCTAAAATATGCATTACAAAAATGGGGCTTTGGACCCAACTTCATGACATGGATAATGGAATTATACAATAATCCGAAGGCATGCGTCAAATATGCAGGCTACAAGTCAGACACATTTTCCATTGGCAGAGGCACAAGACAGGGATGCCCGCTTTCCCCTCTTTTGTTTGCCCTCCTCATAGAACCACTTGCGCATAAGATTAGGTCAGACCCCAAGATCTTAGGTATAGAGGTAGGGGGCCATAAGCATAAACTATGTATGTTCGCCGATGACATCCTCCTTTTTCTCGCGACCCCTCAGGTAACAGGCCCAAACCTAATGTCCCTACTAAAACATTATGCGTCTTTCTCAGGACTAGTTATAAACCCCAAAAAGAGCTTGGCTCTCAATATATCACTCTCAGCTTCAGACCTTAATGCAGCTAAATCTGGTCTTCCCTTTCAATGGTCAGATAAAAACATTCCATACCTAGGAATCCGCCTTACGGCTTCTTTCACAGAGATATTTACAGCCAACTACCCCACCCTTCTAAAAGAGATATCGAATCTTTTAAAATCCTGGTCTCATTTACCTTTATCTTGGCTTGGAAGAATTAACGCAATCAAGATGTCAATTCTGCCTAAACTCCTTTACCTCTTTAGAGTTCTCCCAGCCCCAATCCCATCATACTACTTAAGGATTGTACAAAAAAGAGTTTCCAACTTTGTGTGGGGCTCCTCCAAACCAAGATTAAAACATCAAATCTTGCATCTCCCCAAAGTTAAAGGAGGACTGGGGCTACCCAACTTTTTGAATTATTATAGAGCTGCACAATTAGCCACGTTAGTAAAGTACCACACAACAAAGGAACCTCCCCTCTGGGTTTCGATTGAAGCGGTGGAATGCGACCCCATCCCGATTTCCAACATTATGTGGATCCCATCCAAATCACGCAAACATATCCATAACCCCATCCTTAAGCACTCTCTTTCCCTATGGGACAATTTAAAGATAAAGAACTCCCTTTTATCCTCCCATGTTCCACTCTTATCATTCTATAAAAATCCATCGTTCTACCCTGCTTGGATCTACCCCAACACCTTTAAAGAATGGGTGAAAAAGGACTGTACATGCCTGTATAAATTCTTGGATTCCTCTACATTTAGGTCCTTTCCGGATTTATGCGAAATCTATAACATACCACAATCTGAAATATTTAGATACCTCCAAATTAAAAACTTTTTCAAACCTTATGCAGACTCCATCCCCAGCCCTCCCCGACTATCTGCCTTTGAAAAGCTCTGCAAAAGCACCCCTCCCTCTAGAGGTTTGATCTCATCAATATACTCCCAGTTGTTGACTAACTCTATTACGGGGAAACTCCCCTATGTAAACAAATGGGAACTAGACCTGGATATTGAACTAGATCCAGAAGACTGGAATCAAATATGGACCAACACTAAATCTGCTTCAATAAATGTACTAGCTTGTGAAACTAACTATAAAGTTCTTACTAGATGGTACCTAGTTCCTACTAGGATTGCGAAATTTGTGCCAAACTACCCTGAACATTGTTTCAGGGGCTGCTCATCTCCAGGAACATTCTTTCATATCTGGTGGTCGTGCCCTAAAGCACAGTTATTCTGGTCAGAAATTTTCACAACAATCAGTCAACTATCGGGTAAGGGGATTCCATTGGACCCCAAAAGCGCATTATTAAACCTCAAACCCAAAAATGTCTCACATAAACAATTTAAACTATTAACACAGCTCTTTACAGCTGCGAAACAAACATTGGCAAAAGCATGGAAAACCCCTAATCTATCAATTAACGAAGTAACGAACAGAATGAACCTAGCTATGACTCACGCCAAAATGATGGCAATCGACATGGACGCGACCGCTGGATTCGAAAGAAATGAAGACAAAGAAAAATGGATAGCCGCACTCCAAAACCTGATGGGTGGTCTTTTATTCAATAGACAGCATGTACAAAAATAGGGTCACAGCAGTGGAAACAAGGAACAGCCGACGCGTTTCGCACTGGATCAGTGCTTATTCATGGCTAATGAAGCATTAAAACTGTTAGGTATATATAGAACATAGGGTGAACATGTGACCAATCTCAATTAATTGCCCGGGAGGAGCCTATGATATTAGGACAACCCCTGATGCCAATGAGATAGTCACATTACACCTGTGCACACCAAAGCAAGAAAAAAAAAACAAATACACACAAATGTGAAACCAATAATCAAAATGTATAAATAATAGCACATTATAAACATAATGCACATATAAAATACTGTATATGTGGTACATACATTTTACCATTTTGTGTCACTGTAGTACTATGTATGTACCACATATACAGTATTTTATATGTGCATTATGTTTATAATGTGCTATTATTTATACATTTTGATTATTGGTTTCACATTTGTGTGTATTTGTTTGTTTTTTCTTGCTTTGGTGTGCACAGGTGTAATGTGACTATCTCATTGGCATCAGGGGTTGTCCTAATATCATAGGCTCCTCCCGGGCAATTAATTGAGATTGGTCACATGTTCACCCTATGTTCTATATATACCTAACAGTTTTAATGCTTCATTAGCCATGAATAAGCACTGATCCAGTGCGAAACGCGTCGGCTGTTCCTTGTTTCCACTGCTGTGACCCTATTTTTGTACATGCTGTCTATTGAATAAAAGACCACCCATCAGGTTTTGGAGTGCGGCTATCCATTTTTCTTTGTCTTCATTTTGCTTAGTGCACCGCCAGCACCCTCGGTATCCTGCACCACCTGTAACCATTTAGTGATCCCACCTGGAGCGGTGACTCCTTTCTCTCTATCGTTTCTGGATTCAAAAGAACCTGGAAACCGTGGTATGAATATGCAATACCCAATGAAATCAATGATATTGTATTATTACCATGGTAGCCCAGCCTGTTTAACAGTCTACCGCTTAGCGTATATTTGATATTGACAGCCAATTCCGGACCACTCCTGCAGACACCCCTTTCTCCCCTCCCCGCTTTCCTCCCCACCCTCCTCCCCCCGCCTTGGGCTCTGACTATGAACCTTGTTATTATACATGTTCTTAGCATTGTTATAAGGTTGATTTTGGTTGAAACACTTACGTTGACGCATCAGGACTCTTGCCTAAACCACAGCTTTAAAACCATCTGGGCTGGTCGGAAGAAACAAAGCATCTTTAAATAAACTCCAGAAAATTGGTCTCTTAGTTATAACCTTATCTGTACTATTAATATGTCCATTGAAGCCACCAGACTCACCTGTTGTGAACTTACCACTTATGTAAACCAAGAAATTATTCTGTGTCTGTAATTAACTTATTTTATTTTGTTGAATTGTACATTTCTTTATCACCTCAATAAAGATATATTGACAAGAAAAAAAAAAAAAAAGATGACTAAAGATGCCGTAAGAGATTGCGATTGACGTTCGTAACTTCGTGGATCGTCGGCAAAAGCTCATTTGCATACCCCGACGCCGAAAACGACGGGAACTCCACCCAGCGGCCGCAATTTTATTGCAGCGTAGATCCGAAGGCGTACGAACACGTAAACCAGTCGGATTGAAGCCCGCAGCCGTATTTTCATGGTTTGAGGTTTCAGAGTAGTGAAAAACCGCGCGTAATTCGAAAGTACTCCAGTCTAACGCGAGATAGACAGGAGTAATCGCTCTGTGAATCTGGCCCAAAATGTTGTACTTTTTGCTGTAATAAATAGCCCCATTTAAAAAAAAAAATTTCCCCAGTTTAGGCCGATATGTATTCTTATACATATTTTCGGTAATAAAAAATCTAAAAAAAAAGTATATTAAGTGGTTTGCGCAAAAGTTATAGCGTCTAAAAATAGGGGATAGATTTATGGATTTTTTAATATTATTATAATTTTTTTTACTAGTAATGGCGGTGATCAGCGAAACACATCGTTTTCCTCGTCGAGTTCCTTGTTAGGCTTGTCGAGGAACGGGCGGACGGGTTCCCATGTCGGGCGGACGGGTTCCCAGCCGACAGATTTGAAAGCATGCTTTCAAATCTGTCGGGTGGCCAAATCCGCCTGTTTGCCCGTACACACGATCGAATCTGTCTGCTGAAACGGTCTGGCAGACCGTTTCCAGCAGACAGATTTGATCGTGTGTACGCGGCCGTACAGAAGGTGCGCGGGTTTCTTAGCATACACACGCTCAAGTTTCTCGTCGGAAACCAGCCCGACGAGAAACTCAACGAGCCAAATTCGACTCCCGTCGAGAAAATAGAGAACCTGCTCTCTTTTTGGCTCGACGAGTTTCTCGACGGTTTTCTCGGCAGAATACGTCTCCCATCAAGTTTGTTGATGGATTCTGCCGAGAAAACTGGTCATGTGTACGGGGCCTTAGTGAAAATTGTCACCCTAGGACAAGAAGTGTATTACTGGCATGGTGAATGCATAAACATTAGGAATAAAGAACCTGAAAAAAAAAAGACTATGCAGCCAGAAGTGATAATATATTACATTTTTATTTTGTGTGGTTGCTGGAAAATAGAAACACATGCTGAAATTTAGTATCTCTCAAAAACGTATACCTACTCGATTTCAAAAATTTTCCTCAACTCGCACTTCCTTAAATTCTTCATTAAATCAGATTTAACAAATGCGGAATCTAGTTGTTTAAGGCTGGGTTCACACTATACTACACGATAGTAGTAGGACTTCCATCCTACTTTGCTCTGCGTCATCGCCATCGATCCTACATCAGTCCTACATTGGTCCTACATCCATCCGACTTTCATGAACAGGATACTACTTTGATCCAACTTTGTGATAGTCTGACTTGTTCTTTGACCAATCAAAACAATCCCAGAGGTAGAAAAATTCCTTTTACTGCTGCTGTAATCAGATGTCGGATGTCAAAAGTCGGATGGTAAGGACAAGGTTCCTACTTTGATCCGACTTCTATGATATACAATGGGCTGAAGTAGGATCAAAGTCGGACCAAAGTAGTACAGGGAGCATTTTCAAAGTCGGACCGACATGTGTCAGACCAGTTAGGACGGCTCTCATAGGGAAACATTGACTTTCACATGATATGCGACATTAGCTCCCAATGTCGGAGCGTTTGTCGGACCAGTGTGAACCCGGTCTAAGGGTAGTAGATATAGATGTACAACTATTAAAAGAAATTGCTACTTGGACTTTTGTCCAACATAGACATAATGGTAGTTCTATTAAAACTGGTGCACATATAATCTGGTGCAGCTGTGCATAGCAACCAATCAGCTTCTAGGTTTTATTGGCACAGCTTAATTGAACAAGCTGTAGTTAGAAGCTGCATTTCGCCAATATATTTTTTTCCAAACAATTTCATCATAAGCAGCTGAAAACAATCAACTCATATCACATTTTGTTGCATAGAGGAAAAGGGTTTGCATTGTAAATATGCACATAGATAAAAGGAGGAGCTCTTGCTACAGCCATAAAGTAAAAATCACAGCATTGAGCAATTTGTCTTATATAGATGGGGTACCTCCACAACTGGTATGGATCAGAGCATTAAACAAGGCAAAGCAAGAGTTGTATACGGAGAACCAACTGTGGTTTATCTTGTGATAAAACAACTTTATTGAAGCAATTGTACAAAATAAATGGTTTAAAATTGGTTTAAAAATAGACAATTGTCATACAAATAGGTACAGTAGGATCTCACTCACATCTCCAAAATTAATAGGGCTATACGATTCCTTGTGTTTCCAGGACAAGAAAACTTGGCTGGGGTACTTGGTTGCTAAAGCACTACTTGTCCCAATTGGGCTAATGGTAGGCAAATTGCAACACTGACACCTCCTGTGTTTCTAACTAAACCGAATGACATGGCTCTTGGCTTGATAACACATGTAATGCAAGATTTGTGCATTAAAAGAGAGGTATGGGATTTTTTTATTCCGTATTCATACTTACCTAGGTGGATGCACTATCAGGCCTCGTACACACGAGGGAATTTATCCGCTGAAAATGGTCCGATGGACCATTTCAGCCGAAAAATCCGCTCGTCTGTAGGGGCCGGCGGACAGATTTGGACGGATTTCTCCGGCGGAAAAGTTTCAAAGCATGCTTTGAAACTTTTCCGCCGGAGAGCTGCCCGTCGGATATATCCGCTGGTTAGTACGCCTAACCAGCGGACATATCTGTCCGCACATGCGTCGGATCCTGTAAATGGATTCGACGCATGCGCGCGGAAGTGTTTCACTTCCTGGTGCGGTGACGTGGCGGCGTCAACGTCACCGCCGCGTCACCACGCTGTCCGCCGGAGGGGAATTTGATCCGATAGTGTGTACAGCCATCGGATCAAAACAGCCCGCCGGACATATCCGATGGATAAATCCTATCGTGTGTACATCGTGTGTACAAGTCTGATGCTGCATCTGTCCCCCATCGCCTCTTCACTGAAAACCGAGCCACCGAACATCGCCAATGGTTTTCTTCTCTCACCTCCCCCGAGTGGAGAGCTGCTGCCTGTCAGTCAGCAGCTTTCCTGCTCTGCTCCTCCATGCTCATTGGAACGCTGAGCCGTGGAGGGGCAGAAAGCGGCCATCTCAGCCTCTCAGCGGCTCACTGAGAGGCTGAAACAGCCATCGTTCCAGGCACCCGGCGGATCCAGACTTCCGAAGTTGAGATGAGGCAGTGCCTGGAGTGATCTTGGTGATGTCAGCAGAGAGCAGACTTCAGACCGCTCTATGCTGAAAAAGGGTCACAGGATGCAAAACGAATTGCACTCCTGTGACCTATAGGAGAAGCTTAGACCAAATGAGCTTAGGCTTGACTTCTACTTTAAATTGAACAACCATGTCATGTCCCGGGGTGTATTCGAACCTGGGTCTTCCTGGTCTTAAACCATAGCCTTACCTGATGTGCCACAGAAGAGATCTAGGCCTTGGGAATATCCTTATTGTGTTCAACACACACCTCGGACTCACTAGCTCCACCTGCTGCCAGCTGTGGACAATTCTCATTCTGGACAGCCTTTAAATAGGAAGTGAGGTCATCACTCAGCGCCCGTTTATTTGGATTACTTCCTGGGTGTTTTGTCTTCAGTGATCTGCATTGTATTGAACTCCTGCCTGATATCCCGACTATTCTACAGCCTGCTGATTTTGTACTTTACCGCCAGATCGTGTATGACCTTTGCCTGCCTGACCCTTCTCCGGAATCCGATTGTGAACTATTTGCCTGATCCGTTGCCAACCGTATCTGCCTGACGACTCTTTGCCTGGATCTCCAGCATACCTGTTCCACTTCAGGACACTACCTTTTACAGGTACCTAACATAATAAACGGGCCACAATGGCAGTGGACCCTGCTGAGATTGTTAAGGCGATTACACGTCAGGGACAACTGATCGGAGCGCATGAACAGCATCTTTCTTCCCTGGACGCCAAGTTAGATGAACTTTGCACTATGCTTAAATCTTGTTTGCCTGGTTCCTCTGCAACGGTCCAGATGCCGGATCCTACTTCTGCTACGGTCCAACCCGCCTCTTCTGTACCACCAAAACTTCCCTTGCCTGACAAGTTTGGTGGTGATACTGAGGACTGCAGAGGCTTTTTAAATGTTTGCCGTTTGCATTTCCGCAACAACCCTGTGACTTTTAGCACTTCATCTGCCAAAGTGACTTTTGTAATTTCCTTGTTAAAGGGGAAGGCCCTGGCCTGGGTCTCTCCTTATTTGGAACGAAACGATCCTATACTTCAAGATGCTGAGAAATTTCTGGCTTCTCTCCAGACTGTATTTGACAAGCCAGATAGAGCATCTGCAGCTGAGTACTCCCTCTTGGACATACAACAAGGCACCAGATCTGTGGCACAGTATGCTATTGAGTTCCGTACCCTTGCTGCTGAGACTCATTGGGACTCAAGGGCATTACGTGCAGCCTTCCGAAAAGGTCTCACAGATCGCATCAAGGATGAATTAGTCTATAAGGATCTCCCAGAAGACCTTGAGAAATTCATAGAGCTGTGTGTTCGTCTGGATGTTCGGTACCATGAAAGGTGCCAAGAGAGACTTAGAACCCGCAAGTTTCCTAAGCCAGTTTACCGTTTGGCCCCTAACTTCCAAGCACCACCTCAGCCAGAACCTGAAACCTCTGTTGAACCCCAGGCACCTGTGGAACCCATGGATGTGAGCCGTCTCCACCTAACTGAGTCAGAGAAACAAAGGAGGCGTTCATTGGGCCTATGCCTGTACTGTGGACTTAAAGGACATTTAGTATCTGTCTGCCCTTCCCGTCCAGTAAAAGGCAGGGTCTAACCAGTGTTGGAGGAGCTGGCTTAGACCTTACAGGTAGATCCTCCAAGACCAAGATTACTGTTCCGGCTACTATCCATTTACCTTCTAAGCTTGTTTTCTGCGAGGCTTTTGTGGATTCTGGAGCTGCTGGCATATTCTTGGACTACAATTTTGCAAGAAAGAACAACATCCCGTTTGTTCCAAAGTCTAGACCCCTGAATATTACCACCCTGAATGGACAGCCCTTGGGAGATGGCATTGTGAAATTCGAGACTACGACAATCACCCTTCAGGTAGGCCTCCTCCACAAAGAGGAAGTTGTCTTGTCTCTCATTGATTCTCCGCTTCTGCCTATCATCCTTGGTTACCCATGGTTGCAACTTCACAACCCTTCTTTTGATTGGGAAAAGGGAGAACTAACCTCCTGGGGATCGTGCTGTCGCCCTAATTGTTTGTCTCAACCCAAAAGACTTTCTGCTTGCATGTTGGCTCCTGTGACTATTCCACCTACCTTGCCTCGTGAATACCATGACTTTGCAGATGTATTTTGCAAGCAAAAGGCAGAGGTGTTACCTCCACATCGTCCTTTTGACTGTACAATTAAATTGATTCCCGGAGCACCTCTTCCCAAAGGAAAGACCTACCCCTTGTCTCTGCCTGAACAAAAGTCTATGGAGGAATACGTAAGAGACAACTTGGAAAGAGGTTTTATCCGACCCTCTTCTTCTCCAGTAGGAGCAGGTTTTTTCTTCGTTGAAAAGAAAGATGGGGGCCTTCGACCATGCATAGACTATCGGGGGTTAAATCAAATCACCGTAAAGGACTCCTACCCTTTGCCTCTCATTCTTGAACTGTTTGATGTACTTAAGGGGGCTGTCATCTTCTCCAAGCTAGACCTACGAGGGGCATATAACCTGATTCGAATTAAAGAGGGGGACGAGTGGAAGACAGCATTCAACACTCGTAATGGACACTTTGAATATTTGGTCATGCCATTTGGGTTGTGTAACGCACCTGCTGTCTTTCAACGTTTCATGAATGAAATTTTCCATGATTTCAGCAACCGCTTTGTGATCATCTACTTGGACGACATTTTAATCTTTTCCAAGACTCATCTAGAGCACATCTCGCATGTGAAACAGGTATTACAACGACTTAGAGAAAACCATCTTTATGCAAAAATCGAAAAATGCAGTTTTCATCAAAGCTGTATTCCTTTCCTTGGGTACATCATAAGTGCTGACGGTTTCCAAATGGACCCTCAAAAACTTTCCGCTGTCTTGCAATGGCCCCAACCGACCACTTTAAGAGGACTCCAAAGCTTTTTAGGGTTTGCAAATTACTACAGACGCTTCATTAAAAGTTTTGCCTCCATTGCGGCACCCCTTACTGCCATGACTAAGAAGGGTACAAATTGTAAGGTGTGGTCTTCAGAAGCAAGATCGGCTTTCCAGCGATTAAAGGACACGTTCAGTAAAGCTCCAATTCTTCAGCATCCAAATCCTGATCTCCAGTACATTGTTGAGGTTGATGCCTCTGAGGTTGGAGCAGGTGCCGTACTCTCCCAGAGACAGCCAAAGTCTGGTAGAATCCATCCAGTAGCTTTTTTCTCTAGAAAGTTTTCTCCTGCAGAGATGAATTATGATGTTGGGAATCGAGAACTACTGGCCATCAAATTGGCATTGTCTGAATGGCGACACCTTCTGGAAGGGGCTCCCAAGCCTTTTACTATCCTCACTGACCATAAAAACCTACTGTATCTTCAGACTGCTAGACGTCTGAACTCACGTCAGGCTCGATGGGCTCTGTTTTTCTCCCGTTTTAATTTTGTCCTTTCTTATGTTCCAGGGCATAGAAACAAAAAAGCCGATGCTCTTTCCAGACAGTTCGCTACCTCTGAAGAAGATCAACCAGGCGAGCAGTATATAATCCCACCTCACAAAATTGTTGCGCAGATCTCCACGGCTCTTTCCCAACAGCTACAAGAATCCCAGAATCGTGTTCCCCAGGGCTTGAAGATACCACCAGGTCGCCTGTACGTAGCCCCTAGTCTCAGAAAACCTGTACTCCTCTGGGCACATAATGGCGTGTTATCCGGTCACCCTGGTGTCACCATCACTCTTAAGACCTTGCAACGTCATGTATGGTGGCCTCATATGAAAAAGGATGTTACTGACTATGTGGCTGCCTGCCCAACTTGTGCTGCTAATAAAGTACCCCGCACATTGCCAGCTGGACTGTTACATCCACTTCCGGCACCTCGCCAGCCTTGGACCCATTTGACCATGGACTTCATTGTAGACTTACCCAAGTCCGAGGGCATGACTGCTATATGGGTCACAGTGGATCGTTTTTCCAAAATGTCTCATTTTGTGCCGCTCCCGGGATTACCTACAGCGAAAGCACTGTCCACTCTTTTCCTTTCCCATATTGTAAAACATCATGGCATACCTACCAATGTCGTCTCAGACCGCGGATCCCAGTTCGTTTCCCGATTCTGGAGAGCGTTCTGCAAGAAACTGGGAGTAACGCTCTCGCTCTCTACTTCACATCACCCGCAAACTGATGGTCAAACCGAACGCATGAACCAGACCCTAGAAACCTATCTTCGACATTATGTCAATGCCTTACACTCCAACTGGTCTGAGTACTTGCCTTTAGCTGAGTTCGCCCTAAATTCCCATTGGCACAGTGCTCTTCATACCACACCATTCTACGCAGCCCTAGGCTATCACCCTCAGACTTTTCCTCTACTTCAGCCTTCTTCTGGTGTACCAGCAGCAGATCAGCGGGTAAAGAATATTCTACTACATTGGAAGAAGATTCGTTCATTACTACAAAAGTCAGCAGGCAAGTACAGACTTTTTTCCAACAGACGAAGACGCCATATACCTCCATATGTGGTGGGGGACAGAGTTTGGCTATCAACCAAGTATGTGAGACTGAAACAACCTTCTACCAAATTGGGCCCTCGATTCATTGGTCCTTACAGGATCATTGCTCGAGTTGGGCCAGTTTCCTATCGCTTAAAATTACCTTCCTCTCTCCGGATACATCCTGTGTTTCACGTTTCCCTCCTCAAAAAAGCTATTTTCAACCGCTACTCCAGATCACAACAGCTACCTCCTCCTGTTCTTGTTGATGGACAAAGTGAGTTTGAAGTCTCCAAGATTCTTGATTCCAGAAGACATGGCCGTGGCCTTCGGTATCTGGTTCATTGGAAGGGATATCCTGTCACAGACCGCTCCTGGGTTCCAGCCAAAGATCTACATGCCCCTTCTCTTATACGAGACTTCCATGCCTCGTTCCCCACTAAACCCCGCTAGGCCCCCGGAGGGGTCCATTGGGGAGGGGGCCCTGTCATGTCCCGGGGTGTATTCGAACCTGGGTCTTCCTGGTCTTAAACCATAGCCTTACCTGATGTGCCACAGAAGAGATCTAGGCCTTGGGAATATCCTTATTGTGTTCAACACACACCTCGGACTCACTAGCTCCACCTGCTGCCAGCTGTGGACAATTCTCATTCTGGACAGCCTTTAAATAGGAAGTGAGGTCATCACTCAGCGCCCGTTTATTTGGATTACTTCCTGGGTGTTTTGTCTTCAGTGATCTGCATTGTATTGAACTCCTGCCTGATATCCCGACTATTCTACAGCCTGCTGATTTTGTACTTTACCGCCAGATCGTGTATGACCTTTGCCTGCCTGACCCTTCTCCGGAATCCGATTGTGAACTATTTGCCTGATCCGTTGCCAACCGTATCTGCCTGACGACTCTTTGCCTGGATCTCCAGCATACCTGTTCCACTTCAGGACACTACCTTTTACAGGTACCTAACAAACCATCAGCTTCAGTTTGACACATAGGACTCATAGTACTGATAACAGATGATGGTAAAATACCAACAGATGTCTCCTGATTCCCATCAAACAGAGTAGTCACTAGCCTGCTCACTTCAAAGTGGATTCGATGATCCAAGTAGGATAGGAGTAACAATTGTGGATAATTCAGATTAATAGCATACATGAAAGATCTTTAGGTGCTTGTACAGAAAGAGAAGATTACTTCATGAAGTGATCACTCAACTGTTAAAATCGTAGTCCTTCTCCACGCTAAAGATAACTAGTTGGAATCAACTCACTGACTGCTTAGTTTCTATAGATCACTTGCATCGCTGATTGTGACAGCACAGTCATGAAAAGATAATCAGATGGAGCTGGGCCAGCGTAGATAGCAAAATGAAGAGTGTAGGGAGAAATAAAAGCCATGGCCATCAGGCTCTCAGCATTCTCTGGTGGGGGTATGAACAACTGATCTCTCCTCCATTCAAGACGGTCGTCAATGAAGTGGCTCCAAACGCTAACTCCAGACTCTGTTTCCAGTTAAGTGCTCCAGCTACTTCACAGTGGCACACTCCCGCTGTATCTTTGTAATAAAGCTCCCACTTAATGATTGAGGTGAAGCTCTGGCAGTACTAAAAGGCCCTCCAGAGCCATGTGTCAGGTAGAGACTAGACGGGTAACATGCAGAGTGTGATCAGAGATCCCATTTTTTACTGGTGTCTGGTAGGGTGGGAAATACAATTTATTTTGTACAATTGCTTAAATAAAGTTGTTTTATCACAAGATAAACCTTTGTTGGTTCTCCATATAAAACTGTTTGCTTTGCTTTGTTTTATACTTTGCATTGTAAATAGTTATTCAATTTCTGTTGGGGGGGTACAAAAAAAAAAACCTCCAGGTCCTTACCTGCAAATGAAGCCTCCAGCCTGGGCTGTCACGTCTTCCCTGATACCAGGCAGCTTCCGTGTTCAAAATTTTCAGTCTCCTGATAGGCCGGGATGAGAAACCAGAAGTGACGCAATGGTAAATGTTGATTTGTTAAAATCAAAGGTGCTCTACGCCCCAGGACAATGAAAAACAAGCCAATTAGAGCCTCAGGCTCTACTCACGTGCTTGTTAAAAATGACAGACCTAAAAGACTTCTTTTAGATTGGAGCCCTGCACAGTGCACTTGTGACCTTTAAGGACTGGCTGCCACTGATCTGCTACAAAACCTCAAATCTTTAACTAAGTAACATAAAAATAATAAAACTTAAAAGCTAGTTAGCTTCATCAGTATAATTTTTTGGGCAAATGTTTAATGGGTAACCCAAACTTGTCACCCTAGGTTAGCCTATGGTGTGAAGTTAATGATCATCATTTACTTGAACCATATTTTGTTATTTAGTTAGATGTTATCTATATTCCCTCTCAGGACCTCTAAGGCATACTGTCCAGAGAATATCTTGAAGGTTGAAAGACTTGTTCGTTTTATTTACAAATCGTAGCCAGCATTGGAATCATCGTTTGGTTTGAGAGTCACTACTAAAACCACCCACAATGCAAATTTTTCATATAGAGAAGATCTCAGAGATCACTTTGTACCCTTGCTAGTGTTGGAGGGTTGTGAGAAAGCCATTCACGTAATGCGCAACGTCTGGCTGTTAAAAGGCAAATATGCACTGAATCTCTGTTATGTTGAGGCAGTTGGGATTTTGGGAGCAGGCAAGCATGACAATGATGAAAGATTGATCTATTCTTCAGGAAGAATTAGGTGAAAGCTGTCTCTTATCTATGATTGGCTCATTAACCACTTAAGCCCCGGACCAATATGCTGCTAAATGCCCAAAGATGTTTTTACAATTTGGCACTGCACTGTTTAACTGGTAATTGCTTGGTCATGCAATGTTGTACCGAAACAAAATTTGCGTCTTTTTCTTCCCACAAATAGAGCTTTCTTTTAATGGTATTTGATTTCCTCTGCGATTTCTATTTTTTGCGATATAAACGGAAAAGACAGAAAATTTTGAGAAAAAAATGATATTTTCTTATTTTTGTTATAAGAAAAATCGAATAAACTAAATTTTAGTCAAACTTTTAGGCCAAAATGTATTCAGCCACATGTCTTTAGTAAAAAAAAAAATCGCAATATTAAAAAAAAAAAAAAAAAAAAACGAACTACCTAGCGGCAACAGTGACACTAATACAGCGATCAGAAAACCGATCGATTAGTGACATTGGCAATAGGGGGTGAAAGGATTAACTAGGACAGTGATCAAGGGCTTTAACCTTTATTAGGGGGGGTAGGGGGCTACCCTGGACCTAACACTAACTGCCTGTCACACTAACTGTCACACTGACACTAAATGCAGTGATCAGTAAATATATGATCACTGCAATCAGTGACACTGTGATAGGGGGCCTGGGGGGGGGGTGATCTGAGGGCAGAGGGGAAAGCGGATTCGCTGGGAGCGATCGCAAGGGAGCAGACAGAAATGAACAGCTGCCCACTCATCCCGGATCGCTCCCAGAGGCTTACCGACCTCCGCATTTCCCGGGGGGGTCCCGATTGGACCCCCGACCCACTTCTAGGCAGGCACATGCCGGCACGTCCATCTGCCTGTACGTGCCATTCTGTGGACGTATATTTACATGCGGTGGTCGTTAAGTGGTTAATAAATATTTTTATACTGTGTCAGTTTTGTTTGTTTACAATGGACTGTGTCATCGGCTTCACTGTCCAAGTTAGGACCTAGATGGCAAACTCAGCCAGTTCAGGCCACAGGTTGTGCTTGAGACATAAAGAGTTTTGACTATCTTTTTCAGATGACGAAAAAGCATTCACCAAACATTTCAAAACTAAATAGGACTTTAACAGTACCACACCATAAGAATAAAAAAAAAATAATAATTATCTTCTAGTATCTAAAAAAATTAACTAAAGGGTACAATCCCAAACAATAAGTTACAAGTTTCACAAACAAATTGGTCTGCTTAGGCAAACTTATGAGACCCCAAATTCAAACATTCACAGGGAGTAATCAAGATGTTTTTTTCTATGCCTTTTACAGGACAAAGCCTGTTTCTTCAGGAAGAACAAAAAAAACACAAGTCAACCAACTTTTTAATAAAATTTTGACATGTGAGTAATGTATATCAATTGTCTATTCAATACATATTAATACCTGCTATGGATGTTGACAGAGTTTGCTGTGCAATAAAAATCAACATAGTACATAAAAAAAGCATTCGATAGAGTCTCATGGACATATATGCGATTCGCTCTTGAGAAGTGGGGCTTTGGCCCACATTTTATGGGTTGGATTGCAGCGCTGTACCACAATCCCAAGGCCTATATCAAATATGCCGGTTCTAAATTAGAAGAGTTTAATATACAGAGAGGGACTCGTCAAGGGTGTCCTCTATCGCCGCTATTATTCGCTTTAATTATCGAACCTCTAGCACAAAGGATAAGGATGGAACCAACGATCACGGGTATAGAGTTAGGCGGATGTCATCACAAAATAAGTTTATTTGCGGATGATATACTCCTATTCTTATCTTCACCGCAGGTATCGGCCCCAAATCTAATGCGGGTACTTCACAAATTCTCCTACATTTCCGGCCTCACGGTTAATAGCCAAAAATCCCTGGCACTGAATATTTCACTCAGTGACACGGCGAAACAAAATTTACAGTCCTCTCTACCCTTTAAATAGGCAGACCGTAGTATACCATATCTGGGTATACACCTTACGACTAATGCTTCCGAATTATTTGCTGCCAACTACCCTCCCCTACTGAAAAGTGTCACTAGATTGTTAGCCGACTGGTCTTTTTTACCAATTTCCTGGTTTGGGAAAATCAACATAATAAAAATGGTTATACTCCCCAAATTTTTATATCTATTTTGAACCCTCCCAATTCACATACCGGCTTATTTCCTTAGATTGATCCAACATAAAGCAACACAGTTCACGTGGGGGAAGAAAAAACCCAGATTGCTTAAGAAAATATTAATTCTACTCAAATTGATGGGCGGGCTGGGATTTCCAGATTTTGCAACATACTACGAAGCAGCACAATTGGCGCAAATAACCAAGTACCACTCAACCACTGAAATCCCATTATGGGTACTTATTGAGGCAATTGACTTTGATCCTCTCCCCACTAACAATATCCTGTAGCTGAGCCCTCAAGACCGTAGAAAATTGAAAAATCCAATCTCTAAACACTCAATGTCACTATGGGATAGGTACAAAACCTCTCATAGATTACAATCCCCACACATCCCGCTTCTTTCCTTTTATAAAAACCCGTCCTTTTATCCAGCATGGGTATTTCCAAGAACAAGAATTACATGCTTATATCACATAGCATCAACAACTATAATTCGACCTTTTCCAGACCTATGTGAGGCATTCGGCCTCCCCACTACAGAAATTTTCAGATATCTTCAAATCAAGAACTTTTATGGACCTTCCCTCAGCCTCAGTGATAACCTAAATAATTTTACCCAATTTGAAAGGATATGTCTCAAAGATCCACATGCCAAAAGTCGTATTTCAACAATTTATTCCCAACTGATCACTAAATGAAATACTATAATACCCTCTTACACTGCTAAATGGGAATTAGACTTAGAATGTACAATTAATAACGAAACCTGGGCTAGCATCTGGTCTAATACTAGCTCTCCATCTATAAATGTAGCGGCAATGGAAACATCATATAAAGTGCTTTTCCCGTTGGTACCTGGTTCCCAATAGAGTAGCCAAATTTTCAGCAAACTGCTCAGATCTGTTTCCGTGGTTGCCCAGACAAAGGAACATATATCCACATCTGGGGGCAGCGTCCACTTGTAAGGAAATTCTGGGAAGGGATTTTCCGGATCGCTTCTAAAATATTTAACTGTATTTTATTACCAGATCCAATGGCGGCCTTACTTAACATTAAACCAGAAACCCTTTCTCAGAATCAACAAAAGCTATTTCTTTTGTTTATGATAGCCGCAAAACAGGTAATAGCTAGCGCATGGAAATCGCCTGCATTAATTTGACCAGAAGCCGAAAAGAGAATGAATCTTTCATTCGTACATGCTAAACTAGAAGCGCTAGACAAAAATGGATTGGAGAAATTCGATAGTATATGGAAACCCTGGGCCATATACTATTCGCCAGACACTTTCGATTCTAGAGTTCTCATGTCATTGTATTGACACCCTTTCATGGAAAATAGCGAAATAAAATAAGTGAAAATCCACCTTCGGAACACCATTTTTCATTTATTAGTAACTACTTTTATTTATGTTTATTTATTTCTGTATAATGCTTTAACTCCTACAACAGTACGAATCTGTATTTCAATACTGTACCTCATTCTTAATTGTTGTTATTTGACATACGGTAACTGTTGTAATCTAATACTTTAAAATAAAAAACTTTAAAAAAAAATCAACATAGAACAGCAAGACCTAAAGACGAAAGGACCCTAAAAACCCCAGGCCTCCAACCAGAAAAAGCAATAGGTTCATCAGGGTTTAAGATCGGTCTTAGAGCGATCAGCTTAAAACACTGATTGAGAGGGGAAAATCCAACAGGGTGGTTGAACAGAAGTCGATCAGTAGATTTGCTTCTGTACAACCAAAGTAGTCATACGTGGATCAAAATTTGGCCAGTCCCTGCTGAACCAGATATATTTTGATCAATGTATGGCCAGCTTTAGGAACCTTTAATTGAGGCCAGGGACTGATGTGAATATACATATACTGTATATACTTGTCCTCTGTATTGATCTGAAAGTTCACTATATGGACTTTTATACATGTTGATCATATCCCTCTGAATCTCCTCTTCTCATAATAGGATACATTTGGTTCAGCTAATCTTTCCTCATAGCTGAGCTCCTCAATGCCTTATTGGTTTGCTTGCCCTTCTCTGCACTTTCTCCAGTTCTCCAATATCCTGCATGTGCACTTGTATCCAAAATTGAACTGCTTATTCCAGGTGAAGTCTCACTAATGATTTGTAGTCCATACCTCTTTTAATACAGGAACACATTTTGCTAGCTTTCCAAACAGCAGTTTGGCATTACATAATATTAATTTCTGGATGTACCAGAACACCCAGATCCTTCTCTACCATTGACTGCCCAAGCTGGTCTCCTTCTAGTATATTTGATGCATGCATAATGTTATCCCCTCAAGAGCATAACTTTACATTTATCAACATTAAACCTAATTTACCACATAGTTGCCCAATTAAACAGTACATTGAGATTGGCTTGTAAGTTGGAAACATCCTGTAAGGTCATTATTCCATTGCATAGCTTGGTTTCATCAGCAAACACTAAAATGGCACTTTTAATACCAGACACTATAACATTTATAAATGTATTAAAAAGTAAGGGCCCAACACTAAACCTTGGGGTACAACACTAACAACCTTAGACTGTTCAGAGTATGAATCATTAACTGGTTGCCGACCAGCCGCCGTAGTTCACCTGCGCGAGAGCCTGTAGCTCTATGTTGGCTTTTTAAGCGGCCACTAGGGGCGCGCTGGCCCCCGAGTCCCGTGCGCGTGCCCGGCGGGCGTGATCGCCGCCGGGCACTCGCGATTGCTCGGCACATAGTGAGTACCGGGAGCTGTGTGTGTAAACACACAGCTCCCGGTCCTGTCAGGGGAGAAATGCTGATCTTCCGTTAATATAATGTCCACCCCCCATACAGTTAGAACACACCCAGGAACATACTTAACCCCTTCCCCGCCCCCTAGTGTTAACCCCTTCACTGCCAGTGGCATTTTTATAGTAATCCAATGCATTTTTATAGCATTGATCGCTATAAAAATGCCAATGGTCCCAAAAATTTGTCAAAAGTGTCCGAAGTGTCTGCCATAATGTCGCAGTACTGAAAAAAAAATTGCTGATCGCCGCCATTACTAGTAAAAAAAAATATTAATAAAAATGCCATAAAACTATTTTGTAAACGCTATGGGCCAGATTCACAAAGCACTTACTCCGGAGTATCACGAGTTAGGCACGTGTAAGTCTAAAAATGCACACGCTTATCTATGCACCGTATCCCCAAAACGATATACGCCTGAAATCCACATTTTTTAGACTGACGTAATTTCGATAGACCGGCGCAGCGTGCGTGCAAAACTGCACTAGACACACCATTGATTTGCTATGCAAATATGCAAATGAGGGAGATACGCCGATCCACAAAAGTAAGTTTGTGCGGTGCAGTCTACACGATGTGCTTATCAGCTGCACAAAGAAAAACATGTGTCTCTAGAGTCTAATAGGTAGGAATCCCTACTAGTGTGGTTGATTACACTAGTAACCACACTAGTAGGGATTCCTACCTATTAGACTCTAGAGACACATTTTTTTCTTTGTTTTATATGGTTTAGGGTGCATCGGTCACAACTGGCATCCTTATAGCAGCATTAGGATCATTTTACTTTAGCAATCTTTGGGCCTGCTGGCCTGCACAGGCTCCTGACCTAATTAATCCACTTTTACTCAATTTCACTGAAATTAGTGGAAGCTGAGGAACCAACATCTACCCTCCTATTAACACAGGGTATCTCTCCAATTGCACCCTAATTCCAGCCAAAAGGGGGGCCCATTACCATTGGGCTCACCCCACGGATATACCCGACAAAGGTATTAATTTAGCAGCGCCATTTCCCTTTCTACTATCCATATTTATATTAGCTCCCCACATAGGGATCCTACTGGGAGGCAACAGCTACTTTATTTACCATAGTGCGGACTCCCCTGTTCTTACACGGGAGAGGATCTGCCGACCGCCACTGGGCAAGGTACTGGCAACACTCCATTTCCTTGCCAGTGGCTCTTTTCACCCTAATAGGTAAATATATATTTTATATACATTTTTTTCTGTTTAGTATATATTTTATAATAATTAATATAATAAATATATATTTTTATTTTTTTTAACTAATATAAATTTACTAATTTTAATATTATTATAATTATCTTATTTAATATTATATATATATATATATATATATATATATATATATATATATATATATATATATATATATACACACCGACACGACACAAACCTCCAAACAGCAACAGACAACGGAATAAAAGCACCTTGCTGTAGGAAGGGAAAAAAATTGGATGTACTTTTGCAATGGAAGGGCATTTCTCTCGGTCTATTTAAGCACTGTGCATAGCTCACTAAGTCTGACGGGCCTAGTTCCTATCTAACTGATTGCGCCGTGCCGAGTTCTGAGCATGCTCAGAGAGGTGCTGACCATAGTGTGCTTCATGTGCACATGCCCAGTCTGGTCGGCCCTTCATTTGCATGGGGTCACGGCTCATTTCAATGGAACACGCCCACGTCCTTCCCACTTTGAATTACACCGCCTTACGCCTCAGAATTGACATTGCACCGGTGCAAATTTGGCCGAAAATACTACGAGGATACGGTACTTGCGCCTCGAAATTAAGCCGGTCTAACTTAAAGGAGTTGCACTACGCCGGTCCAAAAATGCGCCGATGTACGTGAATCTGGCCCTATAACTTTTGCGCAAACCAATCAATAAACGCTCATTGCGATTTTTTTTTACGAAAAATATGTAGAAGAATACGTATCGGCCTAAACTGAGGAATTTTTTTTATTTTATATATATATATATTTTTGGGTGGTATTTATTATAGCAAAAAGTAAAAAATATTTTTTCAAAATAGTCGCTCTATTTTTGTTTATAGCGCAAAAAAATATAAACTGTAGAGGTGATCAATTACCACCAAAAGAAAGCTCTATTTGTGGGGAAAAAAGGACGCCAATTTTGTTTGGTAGCCACTTCGCACAACCGCGCAATTGTCAGTTAAAGCGACGCAGTGCCGAATCGCAAAAAGTGCTCTGGTCATTGGGCAGCAATATGGTCCAGGGGTTAAGTGGTTAATCACTACTCTCTGAATTCTTTTAGACAGTTTTCTATCCATTTACAAACTGATTTTTCCAAGCATGTAGACTTTAATTACACATTAGCTGTGTGTGAGAAACTATGTCAAACAATTTGGCAAAATCCAAGTTTTTGCTTACTTCCTCATAAAAAGAAATCAGAATTTTTTGACAATTTCTATCTTTCATGGATCCATGCTGTCTATCTCCAGTATCTTCCTGACTATAGAAGTTAAAACTCGCAGGTCTGTAGTTACTTGGTAAAGGCTCTGATCTCTTTTAAAATATGGGCACCACATTGGCATTACATTAATCTAGTGGTACCATGACAGTCTCTAAAAGTTATAAACAATGGCTTAAATATAACAGTGCTCAGCTCTTCGAAGACCTTTGTATGACTTGTCTAGATGTTTCTGGACCATGTTAGATTTTCAGCCAGTGTGGCTCATATGGAGCTATGTCAATACTATTACCTAAAATTGTGTCCGGTTTCTATTGAACCGGTAGATGCCACCCGATAATTGGCACGTGTATACTTAATTAAGCTGGGTACTGACAAGTTTTTCATTCAACGCAGTGGGCTGACTAAAAAAAAACCTGAGAGATCACAAGTGATGTTATTGTGGTGATCTCCCCTGCTGTGCTATTGTATTTTGAGAGGGGAACTTCCTTCTTCCAGAACACACTAATCAGCACTCACAGCCATTGGCTGCCAGCACAGATCGGATACTGGCTGGATGATGGCAGCATGGCAATTTGACAGAAGACGGATGTAAGAATGTTTACCGAGCCTTAATTGTACCGCAAAGTGCCTGTAATCTAAGAAATGTGCTGACATGTGTGCAGTCATTTCGTTGAAATGCATCTGGACTAGACTTTATTTTCAGTAACAGGCCTCAAGCCTGGGATATGTATGTGACTGGGCTTCAAGCCAGGTTAGGGTGACAAAATAGTTGTTATAAAATAGATTGAGACTGGTAACTGTCTCAATCAAGAAGAAATGTGACGGGTCCAGGGTCCACATGGTGCCAACTGTCAACCAATGTGGCCCCCCTTACATGCCCACCCAACCCCTAACAGCCTGCTCTCCAGGTACTCCAGGCTGCAGTTGCACTTGTACCTCCTTTACATACAATGCAGTTGTGTTGCCAATTGTCTGCAAGTTCATGGATGGCTTCTAAAAATCAGACACTTGTCTTCTGTCCATAATTGTCCATGAACAGGAGAAAAGTTCCCCAAAAATCCCCTTGTCCCCAGCTCTGAACTTTACATGTGCATTTACAGAACCAGCTAAATTGTGCAGTGGGGCACATTAGGAGTGGCTTTTGATGGCAACAGGCACGGATGTAAGGTGGTGGTGGCACACTGAGGACACTGATGTAGGGTGGGGACACTGACGTAAGGTGGGTGACACTCTGGGATCACCAATATAAGGTCGTGGCACTGATGTAGGGTGAGGGCACTCTGGGGACACGTATATCAAATTTTGACACTGATGTAAGGTGGTAGAACTTTAGGGGCACTAATGTAAAGTGGTGTCATTCTGGGGGCACTGATGTAAGGCGGTGGCACTTTGTAGGCACTGAAAAAAATTATCCTTGGTCCTGAGGTTTGTTTGTACCTGTGAGACACATGTGGTTAAAGGAACTGTGGTATATGTGTGCAGTGTATACAGCAGGCACAGATTATGTTCATTCCCCTTTAAGACCTTCCCATTGGCCATGCCCATTTTACCTTTTAACTGTAAAGCCTGGCAGATAACTTGGTTTGAGATTTGTTAATGTTTACATATTATTTGCACTGTTTCTAAAGGCTAAGTTCACCTTTAGGAACATGTTACAAGTTACACCCATAGTTATGGTGTAACATGTTGGTAAGGCAATGAGGGTTGAGGTGCTTTAGCAACATGTTACATGTTACACCATAACTATGGTAAAGGTGAGGCCCGCTGAGCACCCCCTTGTGACAACTGGTGCAGGTTTCTTTCCCCCACAGCTCATATCACATTTAAAATTGGTGCAGCTGTGCAGGGCTTTGGCTGCACAGCCACTTCATCTATTCACAGGGATCTATGAATAAATAAACTACAAGTTCCCTCTGCCACCGTGGGAGATGGCTTGTAGCTCTCATTGAACTAAGAGTTAGCTAATCCATTGACACTTCCTCCAGCTTTCTACTTAAAAGCCTGTATTGAGGTATGGGCTGAAAGCTGGAGGAATTGTCTGCAAGAGCCTGACATTGCAACTGCAATCCACTGATCCACAGATCTCAGGTGCAATGCATTGCAGGCTTGTGTAGGATAAAATAATAAATACCTTTTTTTTTTTTTTTTGCAAATTATGTGCATTTATTGTTTTGTCCTTAAAATTGTCTTAGTTTATCATAGAACATGTCTGTAATATTTCAGGTTGTCAGTAAAAAAATTGCTCCATCAGTACATTTTCGATGTTTTGTCACTAAAAAAATGTCAATTTAGGGTTGGTAATTCTGCAGTACTGGTGACACCAAGGGATTGTCTACAGCTCAGGCCGCGTACACACGATCAAATGTATCTGCTGAAAACAGTCTGACAGACCGTTTCAGCAGACAGATTCGATCGTGTGTACGGGCGGACAGACAGATTTTGCCAGCAGACAGATTTTAAAGCATGCTTTTAAATCTGTCTGCTGGGAATCCGTCCGTCCGTCCAATATGTCTGCTGGTTAGTACGCTAACCAGCAAACATATCTGCCCGCACATGCGTCGAATGGATCCGACGCATGCGTGGAAGTAATTTACTTCCTGGTGCGGTGACGTGGCGGCATCAACGTCACCGCCACGTCACCGCGCTGTCTGCCTGCGGGGATTTTGGTTTGATCGTGTGTACAGCAATCAAACCAAAACAGCCCAGCAGACAAATCTGTGTACGCGGCCTCAGAGTGTAGGAGACAACAGAGTTTGCTGGATTGAGGGAAAATAAGTAATACATCCGCTTCTTCAGAGTTAATGAGCATTTTGTTCCATCCCAGAATAAGAAGGTTATACAATGTACATATTAAAAATGCCAAGAAAATGTTGCACGCTGAAGCTTGTCTAAGATGCCAGTGACTACATGTATTCCTGAGGGAAACTGGCTGTACACCTATAATCTGACATAACAGCCACTCCTAGAGTTATGAAGCCCAAATGGTAAATGACAATTCAGTGTGGGAGCTGAATTTGATACACAGAATACTGGAACGCCCACAATGAATTACATTTATTCTTCATTATCTTTAGTGCCCTGCAGTATATTGAGTTAACATGTACAGGCAGGAGTACCAAGCACTGGCAGCCACATTGGGTTGAAGAAGTTTTTTGGGCACAGTGTCAAAAGCAATTTAAAGTCCTGATGTTTCCAAACTATTCTAATCTACCTTGGAAAAGGCAGCACTCATGTGTAAACTGTACTTAAAAAAACTGATTTGGGACTTAATCAGTCAACACTAGTCTCATTTTTGGATGTGTGTAGTTTATGGCGCCATCTTATTTAAAGTGGTTCTAAAGGCAGAAATAGTTTGACCTTAATGCATTCTATGTATTAAGGTAAAAAACTTTCAGTATGCAGCCCCCCCAGAATGCATGGTTGAGGGGGTGTAAAATGCAGAATGCATAGTTTATGGGGTGCATTATGTATAGAATACACAGTTGAGGGGGTGCGCTATGTGCAGAATGCATGATTGAGGGGGTGTTCTATGAGCAGAAAGCAAGGCTGAGGGGGGCGCTATGTGCAAAATGCATGGTTGATGGGGTGTTCTATGTGCAGAAAGCAAGGTTGAGGGGGTGCGCTATGTGCAGAATGCATGGTTGAGGGGGTGTTCTATGTGCAGAATGCAAGGTTGAGGGGGGCGCTATGTGCAGAATGCATGGTTGATGGAGTGTTCTATGTGCAGAATACACAGTTGAAGGGGTGCGCTATGTGCAGAATGCATGGTTGAGTGGGTGCGCTATGTGCAGAATGCAAGGTTGAGGGGGGCGCTATGTGCAGAATGCATGGTTGAGGGGGTGCGCTATGTGCAGAATGCATGATTGAGGGGGTGCACTATGTGCAGAATGCATTGTTGAGGGGGTGCGCTATGTGCAGAATGAATGGTTGAGGTCTGTCCTGTACATTCAAGTTCTATCCCCCTCCCCCAGGTGCAAAGCTCTCCTCCCCTGGGATTCCAGTTCAGAATTTATCCCACTACTGCCAAGTACAGCGTTTTCCTCCAAATTCTCTCCGACCAATTAGAAAACAATAGAGTGGTACTACAGAAGAGCAGCTACAACTAACAGCATGTCGGTGCAGCTGCTAGTCTCTGGCGGAGTTTCTGTCTGTGTGGATGCCCCGCCCCCTCCCTTCTCTGCTCTTACAGAGATAGATGTGTGGAGCATGAAGGGGTCTGAATGATTGCACAGAGAGGAGCGCTGTCACTTGTAAATACAGAAGCAGCGCTTCTCTCCCAGAGGACAGTAGCGAGCAGCCAGCGTGACTAGCGCCAGAGATGGCAGAACTCCAGATCCCGGAGGGCAGCAGCACTGGCTCAAGGGGCAGCTGTTTTGGGCCCCCCTACGATGATTGGACCCAGGGCAGCTACCCCTTTTGCCCTGCATTAAAGACAGCACTCTGGCCAATGCCTGTGCAATGTGTGTTGGTACAGATGCTTGTTGTCTTCACCAAGGTGGCCATGTGATAGGATGCCAATGCAGAAACACGTTTGGAGACAGTTGTCACCCCATAACAGCAGATGCCTGAACAAGGATCTTCATGGAGGATCACTTAGCATTATATCATAAAAATTCAAGACGACTAAAAACTCTTGAAATTACCTGTTAAAACTTACATTTGATTTGGGTGATTGGCCTTATTGGCATTTTCTGGGCCCATTAAAATGTATGTATTGCAGTAACACATGATACCACAACTCAAGTCAATGCACCGGTGCCATTTATCATGAGTGGCACCAGAAAGAATTGTTAGGTAAAGGCCAGTAAATAACACAGCACACCAAGTGCAGGAATAGTGTACTGAGGTGCAAAAAAGGGTCATTTATATTTAAAGGTCCACAAATGCGCACTGGCAGCCCATTCATATTGAATGGGTTGCCTTAACACACCACACGGCAATGCATGATGTAACTCACGGCAATTCACATTGGAGCAATTTGTCATGCGATTTGAGAGATCAGATCGCATGACAAGTGGCAGTCTATTGGAGGCAATGGCCAATTTGCAAAAGTAGTTCCTGCACTACTTTTGTCTATTTCATGTGGGACTTCAATAGACATCTGTGCATGAAGCCACATAGATGTCTATCAAGTAGCACCTGAAATCACACTGACCTTGTTACTTTGAAATCGCGCTACTTCAAGTGAAGTAGTGCAATTTCAAAGTAGCATCAATGTGAACCAGGACTTAATGCACAGCAATAAACCACAATAGTGTAAACTGGCCTTTATCCCTGGTTCACATTGATTCTACTTTGAAATTGCGCTACTTCACTTGAAGTAACGCAATTTCAAAGTAGCAAGGTCGGTGCAATTTCAATTGCTACTTGTACTCTGTGGGGCTTCATGCACAGATATCTATTGATGTTGCAACTGAAATCGGCAAAAGTAGAACTACTTTTGCAAATTGGTGAGGCGCTGCTAAATCGCTGTCGCACCAATTAAAACAGTGCCATTGCCTCCAATAGGCTGCGACCTGTCCTGAAATTTGATCACTCGAATCGCATGACAAATTGCTCCAATGTGAACCTAGGTTAAAGGAAGAATATCCTGAGTGACATATAGCTGCATTTGCTGACCTCTCCTTCTGAAAATGTGCCTGGCTGTCTTGCTGACCTGGGAACATGTAAGCAGATGAATAGGCCTGATTTCATTCCTATTTGTTCTGAGTAACATAGAAATTCATGAACTGGTAAGTATGGGGACAGACAAGCAACTAGAGTATCCGGAAGCAGGAAAGAAATGACTGAAAACATACAGAGCCAGATTCACGTAGGAGCGTGTATCTTTGTGCGGGCGTAACGTATCCTATTTACGTTACGCCTCCGCAACTTTTACAGGCAAGTGCTGTATTCACAAAGCACTTGCGCCGTAAGTTGCGTCAGCGTAGCATAAATGGGCCGGTGTATCCGCGCGCAATTCAAATTAGCAGGTAGGGGGCGTGTTGTATTGAAATGAACGGTGACCTGACGTAAATGACGCGCCAAACGAACTGCGCATGCGCCGGCCGTGGACGTATCCCAGTGCGCATGCTCCAAATCACGTCGCAAATAGTCAATAAAAACCCCAAAACAGCTCCATTCTGAATCAGCTTACGCAAACGACGTCAAATTTAAAAAATGTCGGCGTGGTCCCGACGTCCATACTTAACATTGACTGTGCCATCTTTTTGTTGGAATAACTTTACGCCTGAAAAAGGCCTTATGTAAATGGCGTATCTTACTGCGATGGCCGGGCATATGTTTGTAAATCGGCGTATCTAGCTAATTTACATATTCAACGCGTAAATCGACGAAAGCGCTACCTAGCGGCCAGCGTAAATATGCAACTAAGATACGACGGCGTAATACAATTACGCCGCTCGTATCTTAGCTCAATCCCGGCGTATCTTGTTTTCTGAATACAGAAAAAAGATACGCCGGCGCATTTTAGAAGTTACGCGGCATATCTCGAGATACGCCGTCGTAACTCTTGATAAATCTGGCCCACAGTGCATCCAAAAGTATTCACAGCGCCTCACTTTTTCCACAATTTTCCACAGCCTTATTAAAAATAAAAACAAAAACTAATCCCTTGTACATAAGTATTCACAGCATTTGCTCAATACCGTGTTTCCCCAAAAATAAGACCTACCCTGAAAATAAGACCTAGCGTTATTTTACAGGAGGGCTGTAATATAAGCCCTACCCCGAAAATAAGTCCTAGTTTAAAATGCTTGTAAAATCCTATGTTCCTCTCTATTACAGTAGTATATAATGTGTGTGTTTCTGTAATATAATTGTGTGGGAAGAGCGATCCGGCGGGTCACAGAAGCGCAGATCGGCGCTATAACGAACATATTTGGTACAATTATATTACAAAACCACACACATTGTACATTATATACTACTGTAATAAGAGTAGATTATAAGATTGTAAAAGCATTCACACTGGGGATTCCTGTCAAGCAGGGGGAGAGAGGGGGAGAGAAGACAGCACATTACATGGCAAGACCTACCCTAAAAATAAGCCCTACTGTGTCTTTTGTTGCCAAAGTTAATATAAGACCCAGGCTTATTTTTGGGGAAACAGTACTTTGTTGAAGCACCTTTGGCACCAATTAGAGCCTCAATTTTTTTTGAGTATGATGCTACAAGCTTGACACACCTATTTTTGAGGAGTTCCTCCCATTCTTCTTGGCAGGACCTCTTAAGCTTAATCAGGTTGGATGGGGAGCGTCGGTCCACAGCCGCTTTCAGATCTCTCCAGAGATGTTCAATGGAGTTCAAGTCTGGGCTTTGGCTGGGCCACTCAAGGACATACACAGAATTGTCCCATAGCCACTCCTTTGTTATCTTGGCTGTGTGCTTAGGGTCATTGTCCTTTTGGAAGATGAACCTTTGCCCCGGTTTGAGGTCCAGAGTTCTCATCAAAAGATGTCTCAGTACATTGCTGCATTCATCTTTCTCTCGATCCTGACTAGTCTCCCAGTTCCTGCTGCTGAAAAACATCTCAGCATCTTGATGCTGCCACCACCATGCTTCAATGTAAGGATGGTATTGGCCAGGTGATAAGCGATGCCTGGTTTCCTCCAGACATGATGCTTGCCATTTAGGCCAAAGAATTAAATCTTTGTTTCATCAGATCAGAGAATTTTGTTTCTCATGGTCTGAGAGTTCTTCGGGTGATTTTTGGCAAACTCCAGGCGGGCTGCCATGTGCCTTTTATTGAGGAGTGGCCACTCTACCAAACAGGTCTGATTGGTGGAGTGCTGCAGAGATGGTTGTTCTTCTGGATGGTTCTCTGTCAGAGTGAGCATCTGGTTCTTTGTCACCTCCCTAACTAAGGCATTTCTCCCCTGATCTCTTATGCCGCGTACACACGGTCGTTTTTTGCGATGAAAAAAAAACTACGTTTTCTGTGAAGTAAAAAACGACGTTTTTGAAACGTCACTTTTCAAAGACAATTTTGCATACACACCATCGTTTTTTCACAAAAAGCAAGGTTACGTTCACCACTCTTTTCCATTGAAGCTCGCTTTATAACTAGCTTCTGGGCATGCGCGGGTTGAAAAACGTCGTTTTAAAAGACGTTTTTGCTACACACGGTGACTTTTTGTGAAACAAAAAACGACGTTTTGAAAAACGACACAAAAAATTCAAGCATGTTGGAATTTTTTTTTGGTCGTTTTTTTGAAGACAAAAAACGATGTTTTGCCCACACACGATCAATTTAAATGACGTTTTAAAAAACGTAGTTTTTTTTCATCGCAAAAAACGACCGTGTGTACGCGGCATAAGTTTGGCCAGGCGGCCCGCTGTAGGAAGAGTCCTGGTGGTTCCAAACTTCTTCTATTTATGGATGATGGAGGCTACTGTGCTCATTGGGACATTCAATGCTGCTGACATTTTTCTTTACCCTTCCCCAGATCTGTGCCTTGATCCTATCCTGTCTCGGGGGGTCTACAGCCAATTCATTGGACTTCATGGCTTGGTTTGTGCTCTGACATGCACTGTTAACTGTGGGACCTTTATATAGACAGGTGTGTGCCTTTCCAAATCATGTCCAATCAACTGAATTTACCACAGGTGGACTACAATCAAGTTGTAGAAACATCTCAAGGATGATTAGTGGAAACAGGATGCACCTGTGCTCAATTTGGAGTGTCATGGCAAAGGCTGTGAATACTTATGTACTTGCGATTTTTTTTTTGTTTTTTACTTTTAATAAATTTGCAAAGACTTCAAACAAACTTGTTTTACATTGTCTTCATGGGGCATTGTTTGTAGAATTTTGAGGAAAATATTGAATTGAATATTTTTTTTAATCAAATTTTGGAATAAGGCTGTCAATTTTACCACATTCACTAAGCTCTGGAGAAGTTCCCTTGCACTGGGAAACTTCCCTTACAAAGTGAAAAGCCTATTTGACTTTAGTAAATCAACTCCATTCCTTGCATTTCTATTTACACCAATACAGCAAACTTTGACTCAGGTGGTGATAGTCTACAGGTATCACTGTACAAACACAACAATGTTTGCCTAAAGCCATAGCAACCAGATTTTCTCTTATATGGGAAAATTGTGTTCAACCCTTATCAGTGTGATTGACAGGATTATTCAAGAAAATGAATGAATCACTCTCAGCAATACGAAAACAAGCCTATGGCGGAAGTACATTGTGACGGCACAATTATGTAACTACACACGTACAGTTTCTCTGTCTAGTCAAGGGAGAGTCTAAACAGTATTGAGTAATGATTTGTTTTATTTACCAGACACATCAACAAATCTTCTTTTTGAAATCAGGAAAATATGACACTTTCTAGGTTAGTTCCAATTCTCTGACTGTGTTAACCACTTTCTTACTGGGCACATATATCCCCCTCCTGCCCAGGCGAAATTTCAGCTTCCGGCACTGCGTTGTTTTAACTGACAATTGTGCAGTTGTGCGGCGTGGTTCCCAAACAAAATTGACGTCCTTTTTTCCCCACAAATAGAACTTTCTTTTGGTGGTATTTGATCACCTCTGCTTTTTTAATTTTTTGCTCTCTAAACAAAAAATGAGCAACAATTTTGAAAAAAAAATCTATGGGCCAGATTCACAATTACATAGGCGCAGAGTATCAGAGATACTCTACGCTGCCGTATTTTACCTTTGCGCGAAATAACGTCGATACGTCATTCGTTGTTTGAGTAGCGTCGTTTACGGACATTCCTATTCCCGAACGACTTACGTAAAAAATAAAAAATAAATTGAAAGTCGACGCAGGAACGACGGCCATACTTAACATGGGCCGCGTAACGTTAGAGCAGCTAATAGCTGGAATAACTTTACGCAGCAAAAAGATGACGTAAGAGATTGCGAACGACGCTCGTAACTTCGTGGATCGCCGGAAAAAGCTCATTTGCATACCCCGACGCTGAAAACGACGCGAACTCCACCCAGCAGCCGCAAAAAGATTGCAGCGTAGATCCGAAGGCGTACTAACACGTAATCCAGTCGAATTGAAGCCCGCAGCCGTCTATTCATGGTTTGAGGTTTCCGACTAGCTAGAAAACGCGCGTAATTTGAAATTACTCCAGTCTAACACTAGTTAGACAGGCGTAATCGCTCTGTGAATCTGGCCCTATATTTTTTACCTGTTGCTATAATAAATATCCCAATTTTGAAAAAAAAATAAAAAAAGTTCTCAGTTTAGGCCGATACATATTCTTCTACATATCTTAGGTAAAATAACAAAAAAAAAAAAACGCAATAAGCGACTGGTTTGCGAAAAAAGTTATAGCGCCTACAAAATAGGGGACAGAATTATAATTATTTTTTATTATTTATTTTTTACTAGTAATGGCGGCGATCTGTGATTTTTATTGGGACTGCGACATTATGGCGGACACATGGGACACTATTTGGCACCATTCACATTTATACAGCGATTAGTGCTATAAATATGCACTAATTACTCTATAATTGTGACTGGCAGGGAAGGGGTTAACACTAGGGGGCGAGGAAGGGGTTAAATGTGTACCCTGCATAGTGTTTCTAACTGTGGGGAAAGGGGACTGACTGGGGGAGGTGACCCATCTGTGTCCCTATGTACAAGGGACACAGCATCGGTCTCCTCTCTCCCTGACAGGACGTGGATCTGTGTGTTTACACAGATCTCCATAGCAAGCCACTCAGAAGTGGGGAAGAGAGCCAGTGGGGATCCCCAAAAGAGTAGGATTGGGACTTACCATTGCAGGTAAGTATAACATATTTGTTAAAAAAAAAGGTTTACAATCACTTTAAACAGGAGGGCAGTATAGGCTTTCATGACTAAAGGGCTACTATTACTCATAGATATAGAGGATGGTTTCACACACAGGCTTACTTTAAGTGCAAAAAAAACCTGGAGGAGGGAGATTTAAATTCAACATAATATGAACTTAGATTAATCAAATGGACATTAGTTACAAAAGTTGCAGAGCATCTATAAATGTACAAAGATTTTTCCAAGCTGACTGAAGTTAACAGTAATCTACTGCCTCAGGCAACTACCATTTTACGGCCTTCATTAGTGAACTTAACATTTTGAAAATTCAGCATACCCAGCTAGCAGGTAAAATAAAAACAGTAAAACAGGAATGTTCGGAAGGGACAAAGCATCCTTGTAAATAGGAAATGCTGTTTCAAGTTAGCATGTTTGTGGGCAGGCGGAAAATGTATGTGCAGTTAGTGGTCCAGCAGCCGGCCTAGGCTGGGGAAAGGGTTAAACATTTACAGCTCAGTTCCCGGGGATTTTGGGTCCCATTGGCCCACCTATGATATAAAAAGTGGACAGCCAAGATCTGAGGACTCTGGAGGACAGCAACAGGGTACAGGTGTATTGCAGACTGACCTGCGGGTGCAATAGTGGCACAGAAGAAACTGGTGATCACAGACAGCCACCCAGCCATGGACAATGCCATTATGGACTCTCACCTCATGGAGGTATGCCTGGGCCACTGCGCTATTTTAGTTAGGATCAGGGTAAGGATGTTGTTCATTTTGTACTTTAAGGCTGCATTCACACCTGAGCGTTTTGTCGTCTGAAGCATGAAGCTCCAAAATGCTAGAGGGGAAAAAATACATTATTCTCTATGGAGATGGTTCACATCTCCACTCCAAAATGCCTGACGCCGAACGCCTGAAGCTCAAACAAGTTCTGGACCCTTTTTTGCGTACTTGGGCGTTTTTCTGGTTTTAACCTTGGTGACCCTAGACCTGTCCAAAATCGCGGTAAAAAACGCCGCAAATATCGCAGCAAAACGTGGTAAAAACACTGCAAATTCGCGGCAAAATGCTACGCTCAGGTGTGAATGCAGCCTCATGCTGCATTTTTACTGCATAACCGTTATGAACTGAATCGTCTCAAGATGCTTGGTATCCAGTTATTCAAAGGGAGGAGCATGTTGTGTTTACTATGCTTCAGTATGTGAATAAGCAAAGAGTTTCAGAGATTTTATCAGAGGGACTGATAAAATCTATGTCCTTAGTCACCTCTGGCCAAGGGTGGGGGGCTGTGATTTTTAAGGTAGGCTGTACGGGCCCTGCGATTTTTAACAGCATCCCTGGTGACTGGTCTTGTCTCTGCCCCCTCCTCTAGTTTTCTGCAGGCAGGCTGTAATATTGGGTCCACAGCTCAGTCATCTGCACAGGCTATTTACAGCACAGTTATAACATCTTCTACTTCTACAAGGTAATAATTGGGTTTGAAAATGCATTTTGTGCACACAATGTGGAATTGTATCATCTGGGCCTAGAAATATATTTAAAAAAAAAGTTTTTGCGCCCAGAGTTCAGATTTAATTTAACACCTATTATACACCAGTAACTTGGAGTAAAATGAAAGAAAATGTTAATTTCGACCCCCACACAAGTTAATGTAAGAATAACACAAAAATCCAAGTGTTAAGATATGATACATGTCCTGTCTCCTCATCCTTCTTCCTAAATGTAAACATTCCTGTGGAGACTTATGCATCGGCTATCAGTTCCTATTGACTTGAGACATCACAAAATATCAGGGTGAGCATCAATTGCAGGCTCTCCAACCCTTATCGATACATTACTGGACTTGTGTTATCTTAACATGCACAGAAATGTTATACGTTTTACTAAACAGACTACCATCTAAAGCCCGCCATAGAGGGTTTGAGTCCCAGCTCAATCGGCCGAGATTTGAACTATGTATGGACATCCTAATTGTACTCAAGTTGAACAATAGATCAATTTGTGTACAACCAGCCTGTCAGATTTTTCATAGGGCTCTCACCAACCGTTTCGGGAGAGCACAATGGCTCTGTAGGAGGTATTCCCCCATCAACCCATGGTTGCGGGAAAGACAATCACTCCATCTAGGACCGGCTTAAGCCCCACTTCATTGTTCAGTTTTGGCTTTACGTTTGCAGTATATATTGTTGCTGCTTTCAGGTATTATACCTTTGAATATTTTTGCAACAAATGCCATAATAAACAGGCCTAAATATTAGAAAGACATTGAGCAACATGACTTAGCATGTGGTACAATTAAAACAAGTCTGGGACATTAATAAAGGGAAGCACTTGTCCTAAATTGTAACAATTTAGCAGTGCAGCACTGGGGTTTGTATATAATCCCCTCCCACAATCAAAATTGGCTCAGATTTTCCCCCCACAATCCAACAGGTGCTCTGGTTTCCTCCAACGGTCCAAAAAGATCTGTTTTCTTCCCACAATTCAACAATTGTACTGGTTTCCTTCCACAACCCAACAGAATCCCTGGTTTCCTTCCACAATCCAACAGGTGCTTTCGTTTCCTCTAAAGGCCCGTACACATGATCGGATATTCCGACAACAATTGTCCGATGGAAGTTTTTTGTTGGATTATCCGACCGGTTGTATGTTCCATCGGAAAAATTGTCGGAATTTCCGACAATAAATGTTGGATGTTCATGCTCTCAAATTGTCCGATAACAAATGTGTTCAGTTGGATCATCCGATCGCGTGTACACAAATCCGTCGGACTAAAATCCAAAGTACAAACACGCATGCTCCGAACCAATGCTAACCATCAGACAACATTAGCAGAAGTTGCCCAAAGTGTGCCGATAAAGAGCAGAAAAACAACGTAGTTTTGTATATATGTTGGCACAAAAATTCTGCCGTTTGTATGCCGAACAAGTTCACGGCCAACGCACTTTGGACAATAATCCACGGATTTGTCCGATGGAAGTTCGATCGTGTGTATGAGGCTTTACATTCCAACAGATGCAGTGGTTTTCTCCCACAATCCAACAGGTGCACTGTTTTCCGGCTACAATCCAACAGGATCCTTGGTTTCCTCCCACAATCCAACAGGTGAAATTGTTTACTCCCACAATCCAAGGGACACAGTGGTTTCCTCCCACAATCCAACAGGTGAAACGGTTTCCTCTCAAGATCCAAACGGGTGCACTGGTTTCCTCTTACAATCCAAATGATTTTCCTCATATACCCCAACAGATGCTTTGAGTTTCTTCAAAAATCCAACAGGCACTCTGGCAGGGGCAGACTGACAACTCATGGTGCCACAATCAATAGGAGATTATGGTTCCCCCAGGGAATAGGAGATTATGTGACCCCTGTGCAATAGATTATGGGGCCCCCGGGTAATACAGTATACACACACAAATATACACACACACACACACACCGAATACACATACACACACTGAAAAGGTACTGGAGAGGCGGGACAGCTATAATCCTGGGATATTTTTTTAAAACACAGATTTTTAGATACTGTCTCTGGTTTTACTGAGGCTGGCAACCCTGATGGGGCCCCCTAGTGGCATTGGGCCCTCGGACAGTTTCCTTCTACTATCAAACAGGTGCTCTGGTTTCCTCCTACAATTCAACAGATGCTCTAATTTTCTTCCATAATATAACAGCGCCCTGGATTCCTCTCACAATCCAAAAGGGGCTCTGATCTCCTTCTACAATTAAAAAACATATCGGGCATTACTTGGCTTCATATATAAAAATGCTCCTTATGTTTCTGTGTGTGTCTGTAGGAAAATACATTTTATAATAAGTTGTACCGTAAAGAGCAAGAGACTGTAAAAATTGTAAGTTTTAGTGTGGTTTGAGTTGTGTGTTGAGTGTGGTTTAAACAAATGTTCTTTTGTCAGTATTTCATGGATATTTAAAATGATTGCTATTAAGGGTTGAAATGTTTATGTCAGTTATGCCCCGTACATACAATTCGGAATATCCGTTGGGATAAACTCAGATGAATTTTTCTGACAGAATTCAGTTCAAGCTGTTTTGCATACACGCGGTCACACCAAATTCCGACCGTCCAAAGCACGGTAACGTACAACACTACGACGAGCCAAGAAAAAGTTCAATGCTTCCGAGTATGCGTCAAATTGATTCTGCGCATGCATGTTTTTTCCTCCGTCTGAGTTCCACACAGACGATCGCAATTTGCTATAGAATTTTTTTTCTTTGAAAACAAAAATTCCGTCTGACTTTTTTCATCAGAAATTCCGATCATATGTACAAGACATTAGAGATCCAATGAGAAACAACACACTTTAGTAGCAATTGCAGTATTTGCATAATATTTTACTCTGGTAAAAACAAACCAGGCAGAACATGCCAGTTGATTTTATACAAATCCAAACTGTGAGAACTTTAAATGTGTAGTGGCCATGGATAAGTTATTTTTATATAGAGACAAAAACATGATCCATGGCCAACAAGACCACAAATTATGTAAAGCTTTTGTAAAGCCCTAGATACTGGACTAAAGACATGAGTAAAATACATATTTATTTACTGTTTTACCTTCAGAAGGATTTGTAATTTTGACCTGCTCATTCATTGCCTAAAAAAGCAGAGATGACAAAAGAAGCTGGAATGCTGAATGCTTAATTGGGATCTACACGTGTCCCCTACCTACCTAGCTGTGTAATATTGCAAATGTATAGAAATCATAAGACTTTACAGTATTACACATGATGTAGCCCATATGCCTGCCCCTGAAGGTTTATTTTAACCGATTTTTTTTGTCCTTGTTATCTCCAGTGTATGGTATTTGGAACATTAAAACTTCTACAGTGCGTGCAAAAAGTATTCACACCCCTTGAAATTTTCTAAATTTTGTCATGTTACAACCAAAAACGTAAATGTATTTTATCGGGATTTTATGTGATAGACCAACACAAAGTGGCACATGATTGTAAAGTGGAAGGACATTGATAAATGGTTGTCAATTTTTTTTTTTACAAATAAATATGTGAAAAGTGTGACGTGCATTTGTATTCAGCCAGTCAATACTTTGTAGAACCACCTTTCACTGCAATTACAGCTGCAAGTCTTTTTGTGGATGTCTCCACCATCTTTGCACATCTAGAGAGTAACATTTTTGCACATTATTTTTTGCAAAATAGCTCAAGCTCTGTGTGATTGGATGGAGGACGTCTGTGAACAGCAATTTTCAAGTCTTGCCACAGATTCTCAATGGGATTTAGGTCTGGACCTTGACTGGGCCATGCTAACGCATAAATATGCTTTGATCGAAATCATTCCATTGCAGCTCTGGCTGTATGTTTAGGGTCGTTGTACTGCTGGATGGTGACCCTCCACCCCACTCTCAAGTCTTTTGCAGACTCTAAGGCCGCATACACACAATCAGTCCATCCGATGAAGCTGACTGATGGTCTGATGTGCCTACACACCATTGTTTAAAAAACCGATCATGTTAGAACGAAGTTCAATGCTTCCAAGCATGCGTCGACTTGATTCTGAGCATGAGCGACCTTTTAACCGATGCTTTTGCATACTAACGATCGTTTTTGACCCATAGGTCAGGCGTCCATCGGTCAAATTTTAAAGCAAGTTCTCTTTTTTTGACCAAAGGATAACTGATTGATGAGGCCCTCACACGATCGGTTTGGACCAATGAAACGGTCCTTTAGTCCATTTTCATCTGTTTTGACCGATCGTGTGTATGTGGCCTAACAGGTTTCTTCTAAGATTCCCTGTATTTGGCTCCATCCATCTTCCCATCAACTCTGACCAGCTTTTCTGTCCCTGCTGAAGAACATTATCCTCACAACATGATGCTATCACCACCATGTTTCACGGTGGGGATTGTGTGTTCAGGGTGATGTGCAATGTTAGTTTTCTGCTACACATAGCGTTTTGCTTTTAGGCCAAAAAGTTAAATTTTGATCTCATCTGACCAGAGCACCTTCTTCCACATGTTTGCTATGTCCCGCACATTACTTCTCACAAACTGCAAAATTTCTATCAACAATGGCTTTCTTCTTGCCACTCTTCAATAAAGGCCAGATATGTGGAGCGCATGACTAATAGCTCTCCTGTAGACAGATTTTCCCAAATGAGCTGTGAATCTCTGCAGCTCCTCCAGAGTTACCATGGGCCTCTTGGCTGCTTCTCTGATTAATGCTCTCCCTGCCTAGTCTGACAGCTTAGGTGGACGGCCATGTCTTGTAGATTTGCAATTGTGCCATTTTTGGATGATGGATTGAACAGTGCTCTGTGAGATGTTCAAAGCTTGGGATATATTTTTATAACCTAACCCTGCTTAAACTTTTCCACAACTTCTCTAACAAACCTCTGAGGGTTTCAAAGAACAGCTATATTTATACTGAGATTAAATTACACACAGGTGGCCTCTATTTAGTAATTAGGTGACTTCTGAAGGAAATCGGTTTCACTAGATTTTAGTTAGGGGTATCAGAGTAAAGGGCGCTGAATACAAATGCAGGCCACACGTTTCACATATTTATTTGTAAAACATTTTGAAAATCATTTATCATTTTTCTTCCACTTCACAGTTATGTGCCACTTTTAATTGGTCTATCACATAAAACCCCAATAAAATACAATGGCCCGGATCCACAAAGGCTTTACGCCGGTGTATCTCCAGATGCGCCGCCATAATTTCAAATGTGCGCCATCGCTGATCCACAAAGCAAGATACGCCGAAAAACATGGCTTCAGCCATCCAACGTAACTTGCCTACGCCGGCGTATCGTGGGCGCATAGTTATGCTGGACGCATTCGGCGTTCCTATTAAAAATATGCAAATGAGCAAGATGCGCCTGTCGCTGTAAGATACGCCGTTTATGTAAGGCGTACGTCCGGCGTAAAGTTACCCCTGCTATATGAGGTGCAGCTCATGTTAGGGTATGGACGTCGGAACAGCTGTCGAATTTTACGTTGTTTACGTAAGGCGTACGTGAATGCGCCTGGGCGTAAGTTACGCTCACGTCGTATGCAGTGTTCGACGTATCTTAGGAATTCTATCGGAGCATGCGCACAGGGATACCTTCACGGATGGCGGATGCGCCGTTCGTTCGGCCATGCATCTACATGGGGTCATGCTTCATTAGCATACAACACTCCCCCTACCTGCCTACTTTGAATTACGTGGGCTTACGCCGGCCCATATAGGCTACGCCGCCGTAACTTAGGACGCAAGTGCTTTGAGAATACAGCACTTGCCTCTCTAAGTTGCGGCGGCAAGATACGCTACGCCGCTCTAAAGATACGCCGCCCTACGTGGATCCAGGCCTATAACTTTTTTGTTTATAACATGAAAAATTTCAAGGGGTATGAATACTTTTTCAGGGCACTGTAAATACATGCACATAGACAGCCTGATGCTTTTTCTACCTTCTCTTATGTATCAGAAGCACTCTAGCATGAACCAATGACCGCATTTAATATTTACTGTACAAAAAAGAATACAAAGAGAGTTATAGGATAGAGGAAAATCCTCTTACCTATAATGGGGATTTTTATGTGAGGAATCAACCGTAATAATAAGGTAAACACACCAAACGCAAGTTTTGTAAATATATCAAAAATAGAAAGTTTAATTTACATAAAAGTTACTATGAATAAAAAACTAATTTTTGTTTGCCGGGCCATTTACACAACGCAGCCGCAAATTACGGAGCAAGTGCTTTGAGAATACGGCACTTGCTCCAATAAGTTGTGGCGGCGTAGTGTAAATGGCATACCCTACGCCGGGATCTATGTGAATCTGGCCCAAAGTTTTTTTCATGCCGAAAAATTATCGTGTGTACGCGGCATAATATGTTGCAGCTTACTGGTTCTTAGATGTGCTGGTAAAATAATTTACATTTTTCAGGCCTTTTCTCTTTATTTACACTTGGTGATGCTACCAGTAATGATCTTCCTGTTCTAGGATGACAATGCTCACCAACTGCACTGTATGAAAGAGCAGGACTGTCACTATTGGCTGCTCACTTCTGATTTGGACTACAGAAGACTTCTGCCCTGTACACACGATCGGACCTTTGTCCGACCAAATTCACATCAGAATTCTGACGGGATTCCATCGGAGTAAAATAGAACATAGTTACATAGTTAGTCAGGTTGAAAAAAGACACAAGTCCATCAAGTTCAACCATAAGAAATAAAATAATAATAATAATATCGTACAATCACATATACCCAATTCTATACCCACAGTTCTCTAACAATTCTATAACATGTTCTCTATGTAAACTCCGATGGAATTAATATGAATTTCCGATGGAATTACTCCAATGGGGCATACACACATCGGAATTCCGATCGTGCGTACGGGGCTTTCATCCTCTCCTCATCTTTATAATGGGGTTTTGTTCTGTAGTTCACAGTGATAACCTTGGCAGGGCCGATATGGCTTCTTGGATTTCAATTTAGCACAGGCAATGTTGCGGCTCGCTGAAATACATTATCAGCTCAGTAAATATAGACAGCAAGTAGCAGCAGCAGCAGGAAGATCAAAGCCCTCCAAATGTTAAATACCATTTATTAGAGATAACTAAGCTGGTCCAATCTGACTTCTAAAATGAATTTATTTTCTGGAACTCCACTTTTAAGTAGAATTCTGGGATAAAGCTGACTCACTTTAAAAATGCTCCCTCCTAACATCTATATTACCGTAACTAACCTGTGTAAGAAAGATCTGTATACTTACTTATTTTCAGGTTGTTCCAGTCCAGGCACATGACTTGGCTCCCCTGTGCCAGCCGGCAGCAGCTGCAGGGAAGATAAGGGAGCACTAACAACGGATGGGCCATTGAAGTCTATGGGCCAGATTCACGTATTCCAGAGCATCTTTGCTCTGGAGTAACGCTTCTGATTTGCGTTGCGCTGCCGAAATTTTAGGAGCAAGTGCTGTCATTCACGAAGCACTTGCTCCTAAAGTTGCGGCAGCGCATCACAAATGAGCCGGCGGAATTCAAATGTCGCGGGTACGGGGCGTGTAGTATGCTAACTACGCGCGATCCCGCCGCCAACGTACTGCGCATGCGTCGAGTGTCAAAACATCCCCGTGCGCATGCTCCAAAATCTGTGAATGAACGTCAATGACGTCACATTCCCATTCATGACCGTTTTACGCAAGCGACGTTTTTTTTTTTTTTTTTCCGACGCGATGACGACGCCTATACCTAACATAGGATACTCCAACCCCATGTAGGTATATCTATGCGCCGCGTATCCCGTCCGGAAACGTCGTATCGTCATTGCGTCGCGCCGGATTTCGATCGTGAATTGCCGATTTCCGCTCATTAACATATTTTTTGAGCGGAAATCGGCGGGAACGCCCCCGGCGCCATTTTTAAGTTGAAGTAACGATGCGATGGCGAAACTCAGTTACGCTGCTCGCATCGGAACTTCAACCCGGCGTTTCTTGTTTTCTGGTTACAGAAAACAGAAACGCCGGCTCAAAGCCACAGTTAGGCTGGCGGATCACTCGATCCGCCAGCGTAACCTTTCCTGAATCTGGCCCTATGGCTGATGTCAATGCTCAGGCTTTACTGGACTTTGTTAAGAGCCCCTCCATTACCCTGCAGCCAGTGCTGGCTGACACAGGAGAGATCATGTGACTGGACCAGACTGCCCTGAAAATAAGTAAGTATACAGATCATTCTTACACAGATAAGTTAGAATAGGTGTTAGGAGGGGGTAGGGATCATTTTTAAGATTAATTAGTTAGCTTTATCCTGGAATTCCACTTTAAGGCTGCTTGCACACAGGCATAATAAAATAATCCAATTTAGCCTGGATCTTTCTTCCAGAAGCTGTCAGAAAAGTCCAGCATAAAAAAAATGCTAATTTTGGTGTGTATTTGCGTCTGTTAATGCACATAAGGCACATAATTTCATTCTAGTGCCTAGAATATTCATGCCCAACTTTAACCCCTTGCTGACCACCGCACGCCAATGTACGTCAGCACAGGAAGAAATTCATTTTTTTTATATAGTTTTTGGGGATATTTTTAGCAAGAAGTAAAAAATATTGCTTTTTTCCCCCAAAAATGTTGCTTTTTTTTTGTTTACAGTGCAAAAAATGTATCCTGCAGAGGTGATCACATACCACCAAAAGAAAGCTCTATTTGTGGGAATAAAAGGACCTCAATTTTGTTTGAGTACAATGTTGCACGACCGCGCAATTGTCAGTTAAAGCAACCCAGTGCCGTATCGCTTGGGTCATTAAGGGGGTAACATTTTCCGGGGCTGAAGTGGTTATCCAACCTTGTAAGTGCAATTTTATTTTTTAAACAAAAGTTACCAATCGGTTTTTCACTTTAAAGTTTTCTTCTACCTCTACTTTGAGTATCTTGGGACAGAGAGCTTTCTGGTGAAAAAGTAATTAACAGCAATACTGAGAGGAGTACCTGGAGAGCAAATAAGATACTGTATTTATTGGCGTATAACACTAATTTTTTTACCCTGAAAATAGAGGGTAAACTGTGCCTGCGTGTTATACGCAGGGGGGTGTGGAAGGTTTTTTTCCTGAAACTTCCCTCTTAAAGTTAGGGTGCGTGTTATACGCCGATAAATACGGTACATCCAAGCATTATGTGACCTCCTCTTTATAATAGTGGGTCTAACTTGGAAGGTAAGGGTACACCAATTAGTGCACAGTGGTGGTATTGAGGCGCATATTGAGTTGACTGAGAATACTTGGGGCACGGTAAAGATTTTAATTCTGACCATACGATTATTAATCTACTAGATCTTCTGCGGACTGATCACATATATATTCTGTGGATATTTGGATACTGATATGTTGGAATTAATATTTTATTATTATTTGGTCCAGATAAGATATAGTGTGGAAGCACATTTATTTGCATATGTAATATATATGAACGCACATGGCTTGTTATAGGTATTATTTATGAACCTCTTTGTCTTTTTGTGTAGCATAAATATAGATGCTGGTTTATTTTTGCACACTTCAGAAGAGTACTTTACTATTTTTTCCTTAGTTAATCTATGTAAATCACAATGTAAAGTGTTAGAAATAATGCAATATAATGGACAAATAAACAAAGGAAAAGTGTGCTCTGCCTCCAAGATCCTAAAATAAGGGAATTAACAGATTAGATATGAAGAATGAATGTCTATCTTATATAAAGGACCAGACACAGTATATGTCATATTTGTGTAATTTGAAAATCAAATTATTATTATTATTATTATTATTATAATACAGTATTTATATAGTGCCAACTGTTTGCTCAGCGCTTTACAAAACAAAGGCTGACAGTACAGTTACATTACAATTTGGTACAAGAGGATTTAGAGGGCCCTGTTCTTTAGAGTTTACAATCTAAGAGGGATACAAGAGGTAATAACCGTGGAGGATGAGCTGATGGAAAAAGTAAAAACAATGGGCCAGATTCTCAAAAGAATTACGCCGGTGTATCTACAGATACACCGGCGTAATTCGAATTTCCTGCCGGCGTATCATTGTTTTCTATCCTGAAAACATGATACGCCGGATTTACGCTAAGATCCGACTGGCGTAATAATCTTACACTGTCGGATATTAAATGTAATGTTACGCCGGCCGCTAGGTGGCGTTTACGTCGATTTCTCATTTGCTTATGCAAATGAGCAAGATACGCCAATTCCCGAACATTTTTACACCGCCTCGTAGTCGTTTATGACGTTTCTGTAAGCGTAAACTTACCCCTGCTATATGAGGGGTAAGTTTACGAAGGTCCGTTGTTTGCCATGTTAAGTATGGCGTCGGGACAGCGTCGTCTTTTTCCGTCGGTTACGTCGTTTAACTAAGTCGTTCGCGAATAGGGAATTGCGTAAATGACGATCACATCGTTTTCACGTCGGTTTCATCAACGTTTTCCGACGTGAGTTGAAGCATGCGCACTGTTTTTTTTTTTCGTCCGGCGCATGCGCAGTTCGTTCGGCGCGGGGGTGCGCTTAATTTAAATACAAGCCGCCCCCTTCGATTTACGCAGGGCCATTAACACTACGCCGCCGCAAGTTACGGTGCTTCGAGAATACGGCACTTGCTCTAGTAAGTTGCGGTTGTGTAGTGTAAATGGCTTACGCTACTCCGACGCGGGATATACGTGAATCTGGCCCACAGTGTATTAATTAGAAGCAGGTTAGGCTTAGCTAAAGAGAAAGGTTTTCAGGGATCATCCAAAGGTGGATGGATTAGGAGATAGTCCGCCAGATTGGGGTAGGGAGTTCCAAAGGATGGGAGAGAGGAAGCCATTGGAGATATTGATATAGAGAGGTACTAGTAAATGAACGATTTGCAAGGTGGATGAGTATGGCAGCAGTATTCATGATGGACTGAAGTGGGGATAGCCTATGTAGAGGATATTGAGTTAGGAGGAAGTTAGTTGAGGCGAGAGATAACCAGGTAGTGAATTAGAAGCTTTGTGGTATCATTGGTTAAAAAGGGGCGTATTATGGAGATGTTGAAGAGGTTGAGGCGGCATGATTTGGGCAGGGATTGGATGTGGGCCTGGAGGGACAGTTCGGAGTCCAGGGTTACCCCTAGCACCCTAAGGTGGTGATGAACTGATAGTTGTGCCATTGATCTTGAGAGAGAAGTCAGGAGAGGAAAAATTATGACCTTGGTTTTAGATAGATATGGATAGATATTATGCAATGCTCCACTATACAAAAATACCACTGTATAAAATTACCCAGTTGCTACAGGTTTCCCATACTTTGTAAAATTTCAACAAATTCTGTCATCTTCAATGAGCTTAGCGTCATAGTCAGGTTAGTCCTGTAATTTTGCGGAAGTGTCAGAGGCAGTTTTAGGATTTGGATAAGCCACACTTACCATTCCACCAATTAATCTTATTGTATTACATGACATGCTGGTTAAAGCGGTGAGATTTGTAGGTCCTCCTAATCTGACTGTGTAAGTACATAGTGTTATCAAAGTTCAGTAATTTATTCAGCAGCAATCTCACAATTCTTTATACTTCAGATACTTGCCTTTTCACCCCCAAAAAAAATGTGTTTAGATATTTAGGAGGAATGGACCACTGTATACTATATGGATGTAAACATAAAGTTATAGGGCCAGATTCAGGTAGATGCGAGCATCTTTGCTCCAGAATAACGCTTCTCATTTACGTTACTCTGCCGAAATTTTAGGAGCAAGTGCTGTTATTCATGAAGCACTTGCTCCTAAAGTTGCGGCAGCGCATCGCAAATGAGCCGGCGGAATTCAAATTGGGCGGGTACGGGGCGTGTATTATTAAAACTAAGCGCGATCCCGCAGCGAACGTACTGCGCATGCGTCGAGTGTCAAAGCATCCCCGTGCGCATGCTCCAAATTCTGTGAATGAACGTCAATGACGTCACATTCCCATTCAGGAACTTTTTACGCAAGCGACGCCATTTTTTTTTTCCGACGCGATGACGACGCCTATACCTAACATAGGATACTCCACTAGGGGGCTGCTTTATCTATGCGCCGCGTATCGCTTCCGGAAACGTCGTAACGTCACTGCGTCGCACCCGAATTCGCTCGTGAATTGCCGATTTCCGCTCATTAACATATTTTTTGAGCGTAAATCGGCGGGAACGCCCCCGGCGCCATTTTTAAGTTGAAGTAACGATGCGATGGCGAAATTCAATTACGCCGATCGCATCGGGACTCCAACCCGGCGTTTCTTGTTTTCTGGTTACAGAAAACAAAAACGCCGGCTTAAAGTGACAGTTAGGCTGGCGGATCCATTGATCCGCCAGCCTAACTCTACCTGAATCTGGCCCATAATGGGAAAATTTGTAAAACGAAAAAAAAAATTCCCCAGTTAAAAAGGTAACACAGTCACAAGTCTTTAGAAAGGCCTATCTACTCTGTTATTTAGCGGTACAATAGATATGAAATAGATGATCATCACCCATTTCAGCCTATAACAAATCACAGCAGGAATTTATTTAAACTGTACGTCCCCCCCCCCCCCAAACCTATGCAGATACTCTAATCATGGAATAGTCGACAGGATTGATTGTTTGCAAAGGATTTTCTAAGATTTTATTCCCAAAAAATATGGACAGAATTGAGTGTCTGATTTCATAAACATTCATATTTGGACTTTTCTATATCAATACTGTTATAAAATCAGACTGTATAAACAGTAATACTGTGTTTCCCCCCAAAATAAGCACGGGTCTTATATTAATTTTTGACACCAAAAACACACTAGGGCTTATTTTCAGGGTAGGGCTGAATCACCAGTATGAACATACCAGTAAAAGGATCATATAATGCAAAAGGTGCTGCTGAAATACAACATATTTTTAGGGGAGGGCTTATATTTCAGCCCTCCTCGAAAATAGTGCTAGGTCTCATTTTCGGGGTAGGTCTTGTTTTTAAAGGAATCATGGTAGATATGGGCTTCTTTTAAAAAAAAAAAAATGAACACAACTATTTGTTATAGCTAGGATGGGCAGCCAGACCTCTGTTCACCATTAAAGTGTTTGTTAAGGCATGCATTTAAAGCGGGGGTTCACCCTAAAACAATTATATGGCATCCCATCCAGCATACTGGCGTCAACTACAGTATGCTGTTTTTTTTTTATCTCTGTACTTACAGTTTAAAACGCTAATTCTATTTTCTTCCCCCCGTGCAGCTATGGCACGGCTATGGCGCATCACGCCCTCCGAAAATAGCCGAAATAGGACTCCGCTATATACGGCGCCTGCGCAGTCAGCTCCTAGGTCTGTGCGCAGGCGCCGTATAGCGCCGTGAAGAGCCGAGTCCTAGTCCGGCTATTTTCGAAAGGCGTGACGCGCTAAAGCCGTGCCATAGCAGCACGCCAATCATGTAGGAATGCCTATTCCCCGCGGTAGGAAGAAAATAGAATTAGCGATTAAACCGTAAGTACATCGATAAAAAAAAAAAACATCATACTGTAGCTGACGACAGTATGCTGGATGGGATGGCACATACATGTTTTTTTAGGGTGAACCCCCACTTTAACTCTATGCCAGTCCCTCTATTACACAATGTGTATGTTATATTTAAAAACGAGTGAACAAGTGTTCTAAATACTGTATTAGCTGTCTACCGACCAGTTTTATCACTCGCGGCCACTTTCCAGGTCTGATAGATGTCTTCTTTGCGATGGGCCGTGATCGTTTTTTGTTTGGGGCTAACAAATGCGGTTTCACCCCCTCTTCAAAATCAAAGAGTTACCCTTTAGGGAAAATAAAAAAATATAACAAGAAATAAGAAATGCGTCTATAATTTCAATAGTCCTATAAATGCAGTAAAAAGCATACTCTCACAGTATACAGGTTATGCATGCATATTGTGTATGATAGTTTCATAAATTACAATCGGAAAATAGTAATGCTAAAAAAAAAAAAAAAAAATGTTTAGTTCAAAATAGATGAAATACGTTTCTCACAACACATCAACTTATGCTGCGTACACATGATAGGTTAAACCGATAAGAACGGTCTAATGGACCGTTTTAACATCAGTCCAAACGATCGTGTGTGGGCGCCATCGGTTATTTAACCATCGGTTAAAAAAAAGGGAACTTGTTTTAAATTTAACCGATGGATACCTAACCGATAGAAAAACATATGATCGTTAGTAGGCACGACCATCGGTTAAAAATCCACGCATGCTCAGAATCAAGTCGACGCATGATTGGAAGCATTGAACTTTTTTTTTCAGCATGTCGTTGTGTTTTACGTCACCGCGTTCTGACACGATTGTTTTTTTAACCAATGGTGTGTAGGCATGACGGACCATCAGTCAGCTTCATCGGTTAAACAATGAAAACGGTCCATCAGACCGTTCTCATCGGATGGACCGATCGTGTGTACACGGCATCACAGTTGTGCTCATAAGTTTACATACCCTGTCAGAATTTATGATTTCTTGGCCATTTTTCAGAGATAATGAATCATAACACAAAAAAATTTCTTTCACTCGTGGTTAGTATTTGGTTGGAGCCATTTATTATCAACTGTGTTTACTCTTTTTAGATCATAATGACAACAGAAACTACCCAAATGACCCTGATCAAAAGTTTTAAAATTTTAGTTTCCTACCGATGGGTCACCCTTTACAAAAATCTACCTTAATACCCACTGACCTCAGCAGGGTCTATTCACACCAGGTGTGTTGTCACATTTTTTTTTCAAGGCATGCCAACCCAAGTACTTGTAAAAAAACATGGTATATTAATGGGAGTAGTTCACACTGGTGTGTTGTGTTGACATGTACTGGTTTGCATGGAAAAGTGAAGGAAGTGAGGAGAAAAGTGAATGTTAAAACACAGTTCGGCATACCAGTACACCTCAGTGCACATGTATTTACCAGCACTCAGCAGACACTTTGCAGTGAGAATGGATTCTAATACTGAAACATTTCTTTGAGGCAGTAATATCACACACTAATACAGTTTGGAATATGTGAAATAACAGCTACATTTTCAGTATGTTAAAGGGGTTGTAAAGGTAAAAGTTTTTTTACCTTAATGCATCCTATGCATTAAGGTAAGAAAAACATCTGGCAGCACCGCCCCCCCCCCCCCCGACCGTTCGAAATTCCCGGGCGCTTTCACGTCATCCTCTTCGGTTCCCAGCCTGGCCATTGATTGGCTAGGCTGGGTGGATTGATAGCAGGGCAGCCATTGGCTGGCGCTGCTGTCAATCACAGCGGATGACGCGGCACGCTGGGGGGCGGGGCCGAGTGATACAGTCGGCGGCTACAGCCGCCGCTGTATCACGGGAGCGCACTCGCAAAAGCTTTCCACTGTGTGAGCTCCCTCGCATTAAGGTGAAATGCTTTTGTGAGCAGGACCTGAGACAGCCGCCGAGGGACCCCAGAAGACAGCATTCGGGGACACTCTGTGCAAAACGAGCTGCACAGTGGAGGTAAGTATAACATGTTTGTTATTTTAAGAAAAATTAATTCTGACTTTAGTGTTGCTTAAAGTCTATTTAACGTGTAGTTACCCAGCATTTCATTTTTATACCATGTGTCTCAGGGTGGTCTTTAAAATTGACTGGACCCTGGGCAAAATTTTCTTTCTCCACCTGCTCTGAGACATATAAAAAATAGCAGTTTACTGAATCAGATCAGGCAGCGATTGTGATTGGTTGCTAGAAGTTACAGTCAGTGGCCGCCACTCCAAAAGGGACGCAGGGGCACCACCTTGCCCCCATCCATGCATCCTGCCCCCCTGATCTACATACATAAAGCCAGAGGCTTTAATAGGTTTTAGAACAGGGTGGGCTCTGGGCGCAGACATTAACTATTCTTCCTCATTTTCCTCCCAACCAATCAGGAAGCCCCTATTGGCCAGGGAGTCTTGGAACATCCTGGGAAATAATGTCTCAGGGCACACTTCCAGTTTCTGTTCGGCCTAGAGGAGAATGTCTCCTGTGTGCCTGATGAGATTGCCCTAGCTCTTCCTTCTCCCTGCTTCCATAAGGCAAGGCAGTCTCAGGTCACCGCTGCTGTCCCTGTCTCCCTGTGGTTGATCGCTGCCATCTGTGTCCCTGGCAGGGTGGTGGATGACCCACTGTCCATCTCCCGCGTGGGGGGGAGGGTAACCGACGCCATCCATGTCTCCCGGGTGGGGGGAGTGTTGATTGTGCCGCCCCTCCCAAAATAGTGAGCACCAGCTGCCACTGGTCACAGTGTATCATTACAGCTTACTGACTGGCTGCTAGAGGCACATGACTTCTGCTTGTTGATTGGTTGCTAGAGGTTACTGTACATCAATATTGCTCACTGATTGATTTCTAGAGGTTACTGTACATCCTTACCACTCACTAATTGGTTGCTAGAGGTCACTGCACAATATTACTGCTCACTGATTGGTTGCTAAAGGTTACAGCACATCATCTTCTCGCTGCCTGCACACCATGAACTCGGGAGATGATTGGACCCATCAATAGACAGAAAACACATAGGGAACCTAGGACTTCTGGGATCAGTGACAATGGGGGGGGGGGGGGTGATCAGTGACAATGCTGAGTGGTTGATGGGATCAGTGGCAGTGGTGGGGGGTGGGATTAGTTGGGAAATAGTACACTGTGGCAAATTCTAAATCATGTAGTGCAAATCAGGATATATCAAGTATATAGTGGTGGATTCTACACTGACCATCAATGTAATCTGGAATTTACAATAACCACCAATGTGAGGGAGAATTTACACTGACCACCATGTAAGGGGGTGTTTTATGCCAACCAATATAAAGAGGGATTTCCACACTGACACTATTGTAATATGAGCATTTACACCAAACACCAGATTAAGGGGAAATATACAATGACCTCCGTGTAAGGCCGCATACACACGGAGGGACATGTCCGCTGAAACATGTCCGACGGACACACCATTGGATGAAAATCCCCTCAGCCAGGGAACGCCGCCACGTCACCAAACGAGGAAGTGAAATCCTTCCGTGCATGCATCGAATCCATTCGACGCATGCGCAGACAGTTCTGTCCGCTGGTTAGTGTACTAACCAGCGGACAGATCCGACGGACAAGTTTGTAGCGGACAAAGCATGCTTTGAAATTTGTCTGATGGACAAACCTGTCTGCTCGTCCGTACACACGATCGGATTTGTCTGCTGAAATGGTCCTTTGGACCGGAGTATAGCAGATAAATTTGATCGTGTGTACGCGGCCTAAGGGGGAATTTACACGGACAGCCATTGTCAAGGAGATTTGTACTGACCACCAATGCAGTGTGACACTTCTACACGAATTACCAATGTTAGGGGGGATTTACACTGACCACCAGTGTAAAGGCGGATTTACACTGACCACCAGTGTAAAGGCAAATCTGCACTTACCACCAATGTAAAGGGAAATGTACACTGATCACCAATGTAATGAAGAATTTACACTAACAACCAATGTAATGAGGGATTTTACATTAACAATAAATAAAGGGGGATTTCTACACTGGCCACAAATGTAAGGGGGTGGGATTTACACTCACCAGTCACCACCAATTTTAACAGAACTTCTACATGGACCACCAATGTAAGGGGGGGGGGGTTTAAAACTGACCACAAAAGTTTTTTTTTACCAATTACCAATATAAAGAGGAGTTTCTACAGTGGCCACCAATGTAATGCGGAGTTACATTGACCACTAATGTAATGGGAGCATTCACAGTAACCACCAATGTGAGAAAGTATTTACACTGACTACCAATGTATGGGGGAACTTTAAATTGGCCACTAGTGTGAATGAAATAATTGTACACCAAGTCCCAATGTAATGAGAATATTTACACTGACCACCAAGGTAACATTTAGGCTGTTCACATTTGTGTGTGTTGGGAAAAATCACATTGCTGACACCACAGGAATATACTATCCTTCAGAGCAGTGCCATTAATTGTTAATGACACCCTCCCACATCGGCTAAGATGTGCATATTCACATGCACCAAAATTCCGGGTGCTGTGGTACCTTATTTTGAAAAAGGGTTCCAGCTTACCTTTACAGAACAGGCTTATGTTAGACTTAATAACCACAGTTGTAAGCAAGACTTTCAAGCATTTACCTCCCCAGTGGGCAGCATTTACCTCCCAGTGGTGGTGGATATGACCTCGGGGGGCATGATATACATATAAATGCCACCTCTATTTACATAACAATGCAGTCGGTCCGCAGCTAATTACATATTAATGCCACTGTCATTTACATATCAATGCTGGTTATTTACGTGTAAACACAGGGTCTGCAGGTAAGTCATCCATACACTGCAATAGGGCAGAGCTAGGCAGCATTAGTAACAGGACTTCACACCGAGATATCGGGACACAGCACCAGATTTCAAACTGGGAAAGTTGGGAAGTATGAAGCAGCTAATTTGGGCCCCACAACAATGATGGGGCCCAGGGCAGCTGACTCTTTTTCCCTGCATTAAAGACGGCCCTGATGTGTGTGTGTTACAATGTACTTATATTTGAAAATGTCATGCTCGCTTTGTATTGCCTGTTGTGTGTGAAATACCTGGTGATCTTGTCAGTCCCCCTGCAAACTGACAAAGCTAGCCATGGAAGCAGATCTATCCCAGCAGGGTCAGTTTTCTTATTTGCATTCTATTTGGGAGCACAGCCTGCCTGTACTCCAGTGATCAGCCTTCTGCTGACATGCCCCCCTGCAAGGCTCTTCACTGGGAAGATCAGTGTACTACTGGTTCTCTGACTTCTGCTGACACCCCCCTCCCCTGCAATCTCCAGCCCAGCTCTTTAAGCTTGTATGCATCTGAGGTCAGATAATCTCTTAGAAAATAAAAAAAGACACTTATCTATATACACTGTACTGTGCACAAGTTTTAGGCAGATGTGAACAAATGCTGTAACTTTAGAATACTTTCAGAAATAGAAGTGTTAATAGTTTATTTTCATCAATTAACAAAATGTAAAGGTAATAAACAGAAGAAAAATCCCAATCAGATCAATATTTGGTGTGGCCACCCTTAGCCTTCAAAAGCAGCATCAATTCTTCTACACTTGCACATGCATATTTGTCCAAACATCTACACAAAACCACAGGTATTGTGTAGATGTAGGCTGCCTCAAAACCTTTTGCTTCTTCATGCTATCCCAGACACACTCGATGATGTTCTGATCAGGGCTCCCTGGGAGCCAGACCATCACTTTCAGGACTCCTTGTTCTTTCTAATGCTGAAGATAGTTCTTAATGACATTGGCTGTATGTTTGGCGTTGTTGTCATGCTGCATAATAAGATTGGGCCCAATCACATGCCTCCCTGATGGTATGCCATGATGGATATGTATCTGTCTATATTTCTTAGCATTGAGGATACCATTGATCCTGACCGAATCTCCAACACCATTTGCTGAAATGCAGCCCCAAACTTGCAAGGAACCGGAACATGTCCGCAGACCAGTTTCAGCTGACATGTTCGATCGTGTGTACGGCCTATCGGACAGTTTTCCAGCGGACAAAAGTTTCTAAACATGCTTAGAAACCTGTCCGCTGGAAACCTGTCCGTCGGACAGGTTCGATGGTTAGTACGCCCAACCATCGGACCAAAATCCTGTGCATGCGTCAAATTGATTCAACGCATGCTTGGAAGCATTGAACTTCCTTTTTTCATCACGTCGTTGTGTTCTACGTCACCGCGTTCTGGTCCAAGGGGATTTTGGTCCGATGGTGTGTACGCACATCAGACCAAAAGACCACTTCAGACATGTGCGATGAAAACGGTCCGTCGGACCTGTTTCCTCGGACATGTCTGATCGTGTGTACGCGGCCTTACTGGTTTCTGTCAGTTCTTTCCTGATGGCACATGCTGGACATCTTCCGATGGTGAACAGAAGTAAGCATGATATGTCTTTCATCTGCTGCATTAAAGAGGAACTGCAGTCTGCTCACATAATTTGTAATAAAAACATATTTGCCATTCTAGAGCTTCCCTCCAACCACTTTGCATATTCATATTGTATGAAAGAAAGAGGCTTAGGTGGACTTTTTTTTGGTGATAAACAGCATATACATAGTCAATGTTACAAACATTCCATAGTCAAATTGGGCATTCGCCCAAAGTGCGTGTCCGCTTATTAAAACAGATATTTCAGTGGCATATCTGGATGTATATAATGTTACAGGAAAAGAATATATATTCGGACTGTAATATAGAGATCTTTACCACAGTAAGTTTGAAAGCATAATACAAAGAGAAAAACAAATGGTTAATTGTAGCTTATAGGCTTGAATATCAGTCTGCGTGCAGAAGGGGGGAGAGAATGGGGTGGAGGCGATATACCAGGTTGACAGCTTCTCCTACCATTGGATACGAAAATGCAAATTGTAGACATGTACAATTCGTTTAGTTCCTAATTCGTTTTTTAAAGTTTTTTGACAAATTAGTTAATTCCGAAATTTCCTGAATTTTTCAATTTTTGAATTTACGAAAAAAGCAAAAAAAAACGAATGAAACTAAAACGAAAAAAAAATGTATATTTCGGCAGTGCACATGTCTAGCAAATTCATGTCTCTGGAGGGCTCTTCTCCAGTAGTGCGGTTAAAGTCTTAATTCACTTCTGGTCAATGTTACCCTTTTAGAAGTAGGGCATACCCGCAGTTAGAGAGGCTCTCAGACTGAGGATTTGGGACCCGTATGAACAGGAATGAGGAAAAAAGGGGGGGTAATCCTGTAGGAGGATAATCCGGTGGGAAGGAGAGTGAGATATCTATCCAATATAAAGTGGTGTTTGGATGGTCCAGAGGCCATGAGAGGCCATGAGAAAAGATGGCAAGGTATCACAGAGAACAGCTTCTTTTCCTATATTGCCAGTTTGTCTTTTAGCCCTGAGAGTGTTATGTAATATTTATAAAAGATCAAGGACAAGTTAACATAAGGGAAAAGAGTGCGATCTGATTCAGAAGATGTTAAACCTAGTGACAAGTTATTTTTTTTAAACACAAAGTTTGTTTTAGTCAAGTGTTTGTATTGTCTGCATGGGTCTGTGATTGGTATACATTGTTCATTATGTGCTTGTATGTGTCTGTTGTTTGAAAGTGGAGCCAGCGGGTCCATGTTGATTTATATTTGGCTCGGATTCTTTAGCTATATGTATCAGTTCCTTCATCTCTGATATCTACAAACAATTCTGATAAGGGAGGCACTGGTGGAAAGTTCCAATGTACTGGTATGCACAACTTGGCTGCATTAAACTATACTTTTATTTTCTTCCCCCCACAGTTTTTTACCCTTTTGTATCACTTACTATGGCTGTAAAGGTTTGTTTTTTATTTTCTAAATAGGTTCCTTTAAGCTAGTGCATTGCTGCTTCGCTTACCCTTTCCTTCGATTTTTCTTCTAAATGTTTTTTTTTCTTTGTCTGAACTTCTCACATCCTGTTTCTCCTCAGTAAGCTGTTCTGGGTGACTAACCCCCGGCCAGAACAATTCGGATGATGGGGGAAAGCTTACTAAGGAGAAACAGGAAGTGAGAAATTCAGACAAAGAATAAACAAATTAGAATGGAAATCAAAGGAAATGGTTAGTGAACCAACAATGGACTAGCTTAGCCACTTCCATACTGGGCACTTAAACACCCTCCTGACCAGACCAATTTTCAGCTTTCAGCGCTCTTACACTTTGAATGACAATTACTCAGTCATGCAACACTGTACCCAAATGATCTTTTTGTCCTTTTTTTCCCACAAATAGAGCTTTCTTTTGGTGGTATTTGACCACCTTTATTTTTTTGCGCTATTAATGAAAAAATACCGAAAATTTAAAAAAAAAATGTTTTTTCTTAGTTTCTGTGATAAAATTGTGCAAATTATTAATTTTTCTTCATAAATTTTGGCCACAATTTATACTGCTACATGTCTTTGATAAAAATAACCCACAGTTTTTGGAAATTTTTTGGTCTGTGTGAAAGTTTTAGAGTCTACAATCTATAGTGCAAATAATAAAAAAAATATCACATCTAAACACACCTGATGTACTGAAGGCCTCTCTCATTTCTTGAGACCCTAACAAGCCAGGAAAGTACAAATGCCCACAGATGGCACTAAGGCGGCACAGATGGCACTGAGAGGGCACAGATGGCACTGAGATGGGGACTGATAATATGGGTACTGATGTGCACCGATGAGGCCTGTGTACTTGTGGACACAGGTGGGCACTGATGAGGCAGCACAGATGGCACTAATGAGGCGGCACAGGTGGCACTGAGATGGGTACTGATGAGATGGGTACTGATGTGCACTGATTGACTGCGGCACAGGTGGGCCCTAATGAGGTGGCACAGGTGGGCACAGGCACAGGAGGGCACTGATTAGGTGTCACAGGTGGACACCGATGAGGTGGCACAGGTGGGCACAGGCACAGGAGGGCACTGATGAGGTGGCACAGGTGGGCACTGATGAGGTGGCACAGGTGGGCACTGATGAGGTGGCACAGGTGGGCACTAATGAGGTGGCACAGGTGGGCGCACATTTGTACGTGTGGGCACAGGTGGGCACGGTGGTACTGGTGGGCACAGTGGTACTGGTGGGCACGGTGGTACTGGTGGGCACAGGTGGCACGGTGGTACTGGTGGGCACACAGTGGTACTGGTGGGCACACAGTGGGCACAGTGGTACTGGTGGGCACTGTGGTATTGGTGGGCACTGTGGTACTGGTGGGCACTGTAGTACTGGGGGGTACTGTGGTACTGGGGGGCACTGTGGTACTGGGAGGCACAGGTGGTACTAGGGGCACTGATTAGTGATTTGAATAAAAAAAAGTGACCAGTTACTCACAGTTCTCTCTCCCTCCTCACACGCGCTGTCTGTGTGAGGAGGGAGAGTCGGCAATGAGAGATGATCTCATATGTTTACATATGAGATCATCTCTCATTGGCCGCACAGATTGCGCTGTAAATAGCCGCTGTGATTGGCTATTTACCGCGATCTGTGTTTGGCTGTGTCCAGGGGTAGTTCCCCGCTGCGCGCTCGGGAGCGCGCGCGGGAACAGAGTAAAATGGCGGCCGTAAAAACACAGCGCCTCAGAGAAGTAGAGCCGCGCTGCGGCCGTATATAGTCGTACGGCCGTCAGCAAGTGGTTAAAGGAACCTAGAAAATAAAAAACAAACCTTTACAACCCCTTTAGATCTCCCTCCTATATTGTAAGCTCTAATGAGCAGGGCCCTCTGATTCTTCCTGTATTGAATTGAATTGTATTGTAATTGTACGGTCTGCCCTAACATTGCAAATCGCTGCGCAAACTGTTGGCGCTATAAGTCCTGTATAATAACTAACCATGTACTTTGCAAGTGATTTATGGTATCCCTTTGGAGGGAGTGATGTATAGTGTATTGTACAATACAGCAAGTATTGCATGCGAGTACTCTAAGATATTGGTTGTGACCTGAAGGGTGGTAGAATACACCTAAGACCAGAAAGATTGGAGGAGTGGGCATTCCCACCATATATGCAAAAGCGTGCCTACTTCTTGCTGGCATCTCCAGCATCGATTGGAGCAGGAAGTGTCGAATTTATGTAGCAATGCTGAGGTCCTGTACCACCTGGTGCCCATCTGTGCTGCATTTTAGTGCCCATCATCAGTGCCACCTCATCTGTGCCCATCAGTGCTGCCTTATCAGTGACCATCAGTGCAGCCCCATCAGTGCCCATCAGTGAAGGAGAAAACATACATATTTACAAAATTTTGTAACAGAAACAAACAATTGAAAACATTTTGGACTTTTTTTATTTATCAGAAAATAAAAATTCCAGAGGTGATCAAATACCACCAAAAGAAGCTCTATTTGTGGGAACAAATAGATAAAAATAGTATTTGGGTACAGCGTAGCACGACCGCGCAATTATCATTCAAAGTGCGACAGCGCTGAAAGCTGAAAATTGATCTGGGCAGGAAGGTGTATAGGTTCCCTGTCTTGAAGTGTTTAATCCTACAAAATTCCTGACTTTGTGCAAGTGTACAAAGTGTTCAAGTGTAAGAATTGATGCTGCTCTGAAGACAAAGGGTAGTCACTCAAAATATTAAAGTGATACTAAAGGTTCAGATTTGTTTTTTTTAAATAACAAACATGTCATACTTACCTCCACTGTGCAGTTCATTTTGCACAAAGCCCCAGGCCCCGAACATCCTCTTCTGGGGTCCCACGGCGGCTGTCTTGGCTCCTCCCTGCAAGAGCTAACCCCCTCTGGGAGGCTCTCACCCTAGGGGGTTAACTTGCAGGTGCGCTCCCGTGTTTTACACTCGGCGTACATAGCCGCTGAGTGTATGACTCGGCCCTGCCCCCGGCGGCCGCGTCACTGGATTTGATTGACAGCAGTGGGAGCCAATGGCTGCACTGCTATCAATCTATCCAATGAGGAGTCAATCAGCCATGAAAAGAATGACACAGGATCACACCTACGGAGATTCAGGGCTCAGGTAAGTAAAACGGAGGCCGGAGAGTGCAAGGTGTTTTGTCACCTTAATGCATAGGATGCATTAAAGGATCACTAAAGGATTTTTTTTTTAGCTAAATAGCTTCCTTTACCCTAATGCAGTCCTGGTTTCATGTCCTCATTGTTCGTTTTTGCTGTAATCCTCTGTTCTGCACACTTCCTGGTTGTCTGTTTCCTTATGAAAAAAGTACTGGGAGCTTCTCTCTGTGTGATTACTGTGTGTCTAAAACCCCTCAGAACCAATCAGTTTCATTTTTAAAAACAAACACTGCCCTGTATTGGCTCTTTGTCTCTGTCCTTCACAGAAGCATAAAACTAGATGAAAAAACGAAACTGAAACTGCAGGCACATTATATGATTGTTTTTTTTTATCTATTTTTAATAATTTTTAAAAGGAATCAGTTAACTATTATGTCTCTATACCCTGTAACAGTCATTTCAGAAAAACATTTTTTTTCCTTTACAACTCCTTTAAGGTGAAAAAACACAAAGCTTTATAACCACTTTCATTTGATTAACATTTTTCTTCTGTTGGCTCACTTTGTAATTTTATACATTTTTGAAAGCATTCTTTACAGCATTTCACACCTGCCTAAAACATTTGCACAGTACTATATATATAAAACGTTTCCCTGAATTTCTATTTTCGACTCAATGGGGGTTATTTACTAAAGGCAAATCTACTTTGCACTACAAGTGTAAAGTGCACTTGAAATTGGACTGAAAGTACACTTGGAAGTGCAGTCGCTGTAGATCTAAGGGGGACACATGCAAGGAAAAAAAATGCATTTTAGCCTGCACATGATTGGATAATAAAATCAGCAGAGCTTCCCCTCATTTCAGATATACCCCTTAAGCCCTGTACACACGATTGGTTCGTCCGATGAAAACGGACCGATGGATTTTTTCATCAGATATCTGAAGAAGCTGACTTTCATCAGTCTTGCCTACACACCATCGGTTAAAAATCCGATTGTGTCCAACGCGGTGACGTAAAACACAACGACATGCTGAGAAAAATTATGTTCAGTGCTTCCGAGCATGCGTCGACTTGATTCTGAGCATGCGTGGATTTTTGACCGATGGATTTCCTCACAGACGTTCCTATCGTTTTTTTAACCATACGGAAACAGGTTCTATTTTTTTCACCGATGGGAAAAAAAACTAATGGGGCCCACATTCGACCGGTTTATTTGATGAAAACGATCCATCGGTCCGATCTTGTGTACAGGGCATAAGATATAGGCTGCATTCACACCTAGGCGTTTTGTCGCCCTACGCCCGGCGCTGTAGCAGCCTGAAATACGCTGGAGGGGCGAATTAACATTGTCGGCTATGGAGATGGTTCACATCTCCACGCCCAACACCGAAACGCCATACGCCTGACGCTCAAAACAAGTCCCGGACTCTTTTTTTCAGGCGTCTTCGGCGTTCGGGCATAGCCGACAATGTAAAAATCACCCCTCCAGCAAAAAACAAGACGCGTTTTGTCGCCGCAAATCGCGGTGACAAAACGCCTATTTCATGTCGCCGCAATACGCCACATACCGCCTACGCCTAGGTGTGAATGCAGCCTTAGATTGACTGTACTTTGCACTTGTAGTTTGCACTTGTAGTGCAAAGTGGATTTGCCTTTCGTAAATAACCCCCAATGCGTTGTTTTATTAGGTGAAGGTTGACATATACTTTTCTACAATAAGTTCAGTGTGTGGAAAAGAGCAGAAAAAGAGAGAATCAGAGAGAGGAAGATAAGCTTTTATAGCCTTATATGTATTATAGTAATTTTCATTAATTATTAGGGACACTTGTAAATGTTCCACTCAGCCTGTTTCTTCTCTCATGTAATGAGATTATCTGTCTGGACAGAAATTTCCCATGTCTATCAAAAGTGGACACAGCATTAAGTCCACACCTCAGAAGCTGGTGAACCAGTTTAGCTTGTGTTCAGTGGAATGCCCATTTCTGTTCCCATTACACTTTTGACCTTGCGTGTAATTTATGGGAGCATTGTCACATACCAAGCTGGAATGTTACTTTAACTCTAAGGTCTCCCAACATCAATTAGCTGCCATGTGGAGGCCCCAATTCAATGCAGCCTGTGTTTATTTTACTAGTCAGTGTAGAGATATGTAACAATGAGTCATGAAAAGCTTTTCTTTAGCCACTTCAGCTCCTGCATATGTATACCTTGGATGGGTCAAAGCAATGTTTATCTCTTCTGCTGTGGGCCTGTTTTTTTTCAGGGATTGCTTCATCATTATTACTTAAAGCGGATCTCCACCCTAAAGTGAAGATCCGCTGATCCGAACCCTTCCCCCCTCCGGTGTCACAATTGACACCTTTCAGGGGGGAGGGGGGTGCAGATAGACACGTATCTGCACCCACTTCCGGCCCAGCATTCACGGGCAAAAGACGGGCATTACATCACATCCCGTCTCCCGCCCGTTGTGTGCTGGGAACACTCGGCTCCCAGCACACAGCTGGAGCCAATTCGCGGGCGCAGCGCGACTCGCGCATGCGCCGTAGGGAACCGGGCAGTGAAGCCGCAGCGCTTCACTTCCTGGTTCTCTCACCGTGGATGGAGGGGGAAGCAGCAGGGTGACGAGCGATCGCTCATCCTCTGCTGCGGACGCCGCTGGACTCCAGGACAGGTAAGTGTCCTAATATTAAAAGTCAGCAGCTGCAGTATTTGTAGCTGCTGGCTTTTAATATTTTTTTTTAGCTGAACCATCCGCTTTAAAAGTATTTTTTTTTTTTTAGCTAAATAGCTTCCTTTACCTTACTGCAGTACTGGTTTCATGTCCTTATTGTTCATTTTTGCTTTGAAGTTGCTGTAATCCTGCTATGTTCTCCACACTTCCTGCTTGTCTGTTTCCTTATAACCACAGTGCTGGGAGCTTTCTCACGGTGGTCTAAGCTGTCATTACTGTGTGTCTAAAACTTCCCAGAACCAATCAGATTAATTTTAAAAACAAAACACTGCCCTGGATTTGTTTGTTTTTGTTCTGAGTTTCTATTTTTACTTTACAGAAACATGAAGCCAATTCAAAAGTGAAACTAACCTGCAGGCACTTTATATGATTGATTTTTATCTATTTTTAATCATTTTGAAAATGAATCAGTTAACTTTTATGTCTCTATACCCTGTAAACAGTCTTTTCAGCAAAAAAAAAATGTTTTCCTTTAGTGACCCTTTAATATAACAAAGTAACAAATACTGTATATTATTTCGTGGGAACAAACACTGCTGTAGCGATATTGTCTTGCAAAATATATTTTCATTTTTTAATCGATCTATAGACAAACAGACATAAATAATAAAAAAAACAAAAAAAAACAGCTGTTTTACTTTAGGCCTGGTTTCTTGTAAACACTGTTTATCCTGACAGGAGAAAATCAGTGTTAAAAAACTCACCTACGCTGCATTTTTTCAAAACATTTTTCCAGAGTTTAACCACTTTGCCCCAAACCATTTTATAGCTAAAGGACCAGGCCACTTTTTGGGATTCGGCACTGTGTCGCTTTAACTGACAATTGCACGGTCGTGTGACGTGGCTCCCCAAAAAAAAATACGTCCTTTTTTCCCACAAATAGAGCTTTCTTTTGGTGGTATTTGATCACCTCTGCATTTTTTTATTTTTTGCGCTATAAACAAAAATAGAGCGACAATTTTAAAAAACTTTTTTGCTATAATAAATATCCCCCACAAATATATACATTTTTTTTCTCAGTTTAGGCCAATATGTATTCTTGTACATATTTTGGTTAAACAAACAAAAAAATTTTGCAATATGCGTATATTGATTGATTTGTGCAAACATTATAGCAGTGGTTCTGAACTTTCCTAGTGCTGTGACCCCTAGATAAAATTTCCCAAGTTGTGGGGACCCCTAACAGTAAAATTATTTTCGTAGCGTGGGTAGTCAGCACCCAAGGAAAGACAAGTAATTTGCACCCCTAACCCACGGACATTTAGCCCCTTTCACTCCACATTTTAGGATGCACCACTCTATCTCTTTCTCCTCCTTTCTTTCCCTTTTATCTCTCTCTATCCTGATTTCTTGTTTTTTTCCCCATCTCTTTTTCTCTAGCCATCTTTCTTGTTCTTTCTCTCTATTTTTCTTTGTTCCTCCCCCTCTATCCTCTCCCTTCCATGTATTCTCTATTTTTATTCATTCTCTTACTCCTTGTTGAGGGGGTGGAGGGAATGGGAAGAGTAGCCGTCCTGGGAGAGTTCTGATCAACCCATTTAGGTGTTCTTGATCAAATCTGCTGATCTGAGAACTGTAGTGAGGACTTTTAATGGCAAATATAATCACAGGCAATGTTACTCACTGTGTCTCTGGCTTTGTGGTGTCTCACAGCAGTGACCCCTATGCTGAAATCAGGAAATAGGGTCTCCTCCAGCCCCTCCCACTTGACATTCCTCACCAGTCAGCTGACCCTTAGTCTCTGCCCCCATCCATGCCGTGAACTGGGCAGCTGCGAATAGGCTGAGTGGGCGGCCGTTAAAAAGGCTGGGAGAGTGGTGCGTGATTCAGGAACAGCCCGGGGGTTTGGTGACCCCTGGCAAATCGTAATCGTTATAGCGTCTACAAACTATGGGATAGATGTATGCCATTTTTTGTATTTTTTTTACTAGTAATGGTGGTGCAATTTTTAGCAGGACTGCAATTTTGCGGCGGACAGATCGGACATTTTTGACACTTTTTTGGGACTATTGACATTTATACAGCAATCAGTGGGGTTAACACTAGGGGTTAAATGTGTTCCCTGGGAGGTGTTTCTAACTGTGGGGGAGGAGACTGGGAATACAGAGAGATCACTGTTCCTAATCTCTAGGAACAGACGATCACACTGTACTCCCCTGTCAGAACGGGATCTGTTTATTTACATTGACATAGCTCCGTTCTGGCACTCTGTGGAGTGATCGCGGGTGGCTGGTGGAGATTTGCCTATACTAACAAACATGCTACAAAAATCCTAACCTACATCTAGCACACACTACATGTGCTGCATGATTTTGCATTTGTAGGCCACATTTAAACCAATTTTGACATTGATCCTTAACTCATAGAGCTCCTGCTTCCAGTGGCCATGCCATTAATTGTTGACACTGTGCCATCAATTGCCGCCACTGTGCCATGCCATCAAATGCAGCCACTGTGCCATGCCATTAAACGCAGCCACTGTGCCGTCATTTATCGCCACTGTGCCCATCAATTGTCACCACTGTGCCATGCCATCAAACGCAGCCACTGTGCCATCAATTGTCACCACTGTGACATGCCATCAAACGTAGCCACTGCGCCATCAATTGTCACCACTGTGCCATCAATTGTCACCACTGTGCCCATCAATTGTCACCACTGTGCCATGCCAAACACAGCCACTGAGCCCTCAGGCTGTAATCGAAAAGCCTATCAGAGCCAGCGGCACTTCCAAAGCCAACCAGCTGCCATTATTCAGATGGTCGGCGCTCACTAGGGGGCCGGCCATCTAAATAGTGAGCGGCAGCAACAATACAGGAATTCATGCAATGCATGAATCTATGTATTGTTGATCAGTGGCGGTGCAGGAGAGAGAGGGGGCAGTGCTCCTGCGCCCTCTATGGACGCACCGCCACTGCCTACTTCGGTATATTCACTATGAATTGGTATACAGTATGTTTGTAGTAGGCCTCATCCTATAATCTGGGTGCGATTCTCTCTACCCTAATTTGGTTGTGTATCTGTGTGCATCTCTCTAAGGCCGCGTACACACGAGGGGATATGTCCGCTGAAAACGGTCCAAGCTTTGAAATCTATCCGGTGGGAATCTGTCCGCCCGACATGTCTGCTGGTTAGTACACTTACCAGCAGACATGTCGTCCCCCACCGCCGCCGCGCCGCTGCCGAATGGATTCGGCGCATGCGCGGAAGTGTTTTACTTCCTGGTGCGGTGACGTGGCGGTGACGCGGCGGCGTCAACGTCACCGCCGCGTCACCGCCACGTCACCGCGCCGTCCGGCGGCGGGGAATTTGATCCGATGGTGTGTACACGCCATCGGATCAAACTCCTGATCGGACATATCCGATGGAAATGGTCCGCGGACCGTTTTCATCGGATATGTCCGATCGTGTGTATGGGGCCTTAAGCATTGACCAGTCTGTTTATGTACATCTGGATGTCCTCTGTTAGTGTAGGTCAGTGCATGCCAGTCATTGTATGTTGACCAGTGTGTGTCAGTAAATAAACGTTAGTTTCTGTTTTTACCTTAACAAGCAGCCAAACTCCTCTGCAATTTGGAGTTCATCTTGTCTGCTGTCAATAAAATCTTGGCCTTCCCGATCTGAGGATGAAGGAATCACATGATCTATCCATCTGTGCATAGATATTCAGCTTAAATATCTCCTCCTTCCTCTCAGGTGGAAATGGCTTTGAAATCTCTGGGTTGTCAGTTGGTTTAATGCCTTCACCTGAAGCAGACTTGAAATGAAAAATGCAATTTTAGTATTGGTGCACAAATATAATACCCGACATATCAAGCATTGCAAAACAAAAACAAGATTCAGCCCCCTAAATTTCTCATAGGCAGCATTTTAAAAGCCTTGTTTGGTCATCAGTTTAAAGCGGAGGTTCACCCTCAAAATTAACTTTTTTGCTAACCTATCTGCAGCCTTAATAAAGGCTTGTAGCCTTGTCATTTTTTTTTCAATGTGTACACTTACCTGTCTTCAGCTGCACTTCCGGGTCTTCTTCCTTGCGGGGAGTGGGCGTGTCGCTCCTTTTCCCCGACGGGGAGCTCTGCGCAATGTCTCCTGGGAGTGAGTGATGATCCTCCCAGGAGACGATTGACGTGCGGGTAAAGCGCGTCATCGCCTTCCAAAAATATCCGACGGGGACTCGGCTCTTTACTGGGCTATACGGCGCCTGCGCCTGCCGCATAGAGCTGACTGCGCAGGCGCCGTAAAGTGCCGAGTTCCCGTCGGATATTTTCGGAAGGCGATGACGCACTTTACCAGCACGTCAATCATTTATGCGACGCCTACTCCCCGGGGGGGATCGAGAACCCGGAAGTCGGGTGAAAACAAGAAAAAAATGACAGTACAGCCCGAAAAAAAAAAAATGATATAACAGTATAAAGAGATTTAAGGGTGAACCTCCGCTTTAAAGTTAAGGTGCTATTAAAGGGGTTGTAAAGGTTTGTTTTTTATTTTCCTAATAGGCTCCTTTAAGCTAGTGCATTGTTGGTTCACTAACCTTTTCCTTCGATTTCCCTTCTAAATGTTTTTTTTCTTTGTCTGAATTTGTCACTTTCTGTTCCTCCTAAGTCTGACTGTGTGTATAAGGCATCACAGTGTAGTGCAAGCCGGCGGGGACTCTTTCCGTGCTGCCCCACTGCAAAGTGCAGCCCTAGGTCTGGGCCTTGTTGGCCTAGGCCAGGATACAGCCTTGCTTCCAGTAGTGAATTTTTTCCAATTCTATTTTTTTCCTTTACCCCTCCCTCCCAATGGTCATAGTTAATATGTATCCTGCAGCTTGCCTTTCCAGTTATTTCTTCACACTGCATCATGGACATTCTATCTGACAACATCATTTAGATCAGGCATGTCCAAAGTCTGGCCCGGGGGTCAAATGTGGCCCCCCCTGTTGATTTAATATGACCCCCCTGGGGATTTGGATATATATATTGTTTGTGGCCCCGAGGGCCACAAAAGATATATACCGTATTTATCGGCGTTGCCTTGGAGGGGACAGGGAGGGGGCAGGACAAGTGCCGTCAGATTACATGAAGAGAATCTCCTGTTTACTCAGCAGCGTCTGTATTGTAAAACCCGTCTCCTGGGATACCATTGGGCGACTGTTCTGTCTATCATAGGAGGCAGGACTTTCTATTAAAGTGGCCACAGAGTAAACAAGAGATTATTTTGTTTGTAATCCGTCGGCACTCGTCCCGCCCCCCTCCCTCTGCCCGAGTCAGCAGATGGGCATCAATCAGGCTGCACTGATGGCAATGGTAAGGCTGCATTCAGGCACATGCGAGTCTGCATTGGTTGCAATGGTGAGGCTGCATTCATGGCAATGGTGAGGCTGCATTCATGGCAATGGTAAGCCTGTGCGTGTTATATGCCAATAAATACGGTATATCCAAATAACACGCCCAAGCTCATCCTTAGTCCTGGGCAGTGCTCTGGGATTCGTTGGGGCCACAAAAGAAATATATACAGTATATCCGAATAATACGCCCAAGGTCATCTCTTCACCACACACAGCCACAAAGGCAAGAGAATTCTTGTAGGACAGTGTATTAGTTGCTCGGACGAACACACTTAGACCAAATTTTAATGGTTCAAAGAGTCAGGCAAAATAGTCGGCCCTCACACATGTTCACTTCATCAAATCTGGCCCTCTTTGAAAAAAGTTTGGACACCCCTGATTTAGATGAAGCATCCCTTGTGACAACATGCTTGTGCGGAAATATGAGCTGAAATATCAGTTCAGGGAGGAGTTTGATTTTGTTTCTACACTGCCACTGAGATAACAAGATTGTCATGTCCATGAAAGTATGTAGCATGCAAACATTTCTCAAGGCTGAAATGTAAATATAGATTCAACGTGTATAATGTTAAGGTATTTGGATGTCTATGTGGAATCATATAGATGTTCAGTGAAGCTAAACAAGCAAACACAAGCTAAGGCAAGCTGCTTGATCATTTGTAAGATATTTTAATTGCAGTGCTAGTCAGAGCTGCCATATATGGTACTCAGGGGGAAATCAATGGAGCCGGAGGACACAGAAAAAAATCTGTAGATGTTGCCTGCTATTTAAAGAGAAACTGTCATTATTGCCTTTGTTGAATTGCTCTCATGGGGGGTTATTTACAAAAGGCAAATCCACATTGCACTACAAGTGCAAACTACAAGTGCAAAGTACACTTGAAATTGCACTTGGAAGTGCAATCGCTGTAAATCTGAGGGATAAATCAGAAATGAGTGGAAGCTCTGCTGATTTTATTATCCAATCATGTGCAAGCTAAAATGCTGTTTTTTTCCCCCTTACATGTCCCCCTCGGATCTACAGCGACTGCACTTCCAAGTGCACTTTGCACTTGTAGTTTGCACTTGTAGTGCAAAGTGGATTTGCCTTTTGTAAACAACCCCTATGGACTTGGTTTACCACAATGCACAGTGCGGTAAGGCATACACAATAATGCATGTTGTGCTGCATGTTAATGTGCATTGTGTTAAAGTGGTACTAAACTCACTGATTTACAGTGCCTTGAAAAAGTATTTATACCCCTTGAACATTTTTTCAAATTTTGTCATATTACAACCAAAAACTTAAATGTATTTTATTGGGATTTTATGTGCTAGACCAACATAAAGTGGCAATTGTGAAGAGGAAGGAAAATGCTAAATGGTTCTCAATTTTTTTTTTTTACAAATTAATATCTTAAAGGTGGGGCATGCATTTGTATTCAGCCCCCTAACTAAAGTCTAGTGGAACCAATTGCTTGTGTGTAACTTAATCTCAATACAGCTGTTCTGTTCATGTTCGATCGTGTGTACGGCCTATTAGACCGTTTTCCAGCGGACCAAAGTTTTAAAACATGCTTTAAAACCTCAATGTTGTGTGCAGTTAACACATAGGAATGTCCATAAAATAGCACCGCAGTGAGTTGTGAACCTAAGGGTGTTTCTTTCATATGTTTCCACATACGCAATTGTCCATCAATAACACCACAATAACATGTGAGCCTGGAAGTGATCCCTTCACCAATTATGCAATGGCTGCTTACCAGAGGCAAGCTCAATTAGAGCAGATGGCTATAGCCCAGCCACGGCCTTGGCATCCGGAGGATCCAGTAAATTCCCACGGGTCAGTCTAACGGCTGGTTTAATGAGCGCAACTCATAATTCGGCTGTGGGAATAATAGAAGAATATACCATAGTGTAATTCCGTATAGAAAATTTTATTCATAAAACAAATGGGTACTCACTCATATAATCTCAATCGCTTGGTCATGAATGGGCATGGAGTAAATAACATAAATAAAATTGTTATTGTTAAATTAAGGTGTTCCTATATGAAATAAACCTCCCTATGTATAAAATAAAAAGTAAGAATAGCTAAAATATTTATTAAAAAACAAGAATATTAAGATTCAAAACGTCGGCAGTGACACTCCAGATCAGACCCGTGCAGAAGACATCCGGCCTGGCACATAGCCGCAAGTCCCAGCAACCGTCACATCAGGATGCACATCAACGCACTCCAGAAGAAGGAGATAAATAGACGGCACTATCTATCCAAAATTGAATATCAATATATGACATTCTATCGATGGAACTCATTTATTACCATGCATCCTACTCGATCATTAGCATATGATTCCAATGTTTTCAAATGCTAAGACATTGTTTATATACTAAGGGGAACACCTCAACATTACCCCTACTCTAAACTACATAAATTGTGAATAGACCCTTTTGCTAAAAAGGAATCCCAAAAACAGGTGATTACACCCATCTCCATTGTAAATAACTAGAAAAAATAAAAAATAAAAATTATATAATAATAAGAGTGTATATCCAAAAATTGGAAAAAATAATTATTATATAATACAATAATTAACATTGTGGCCTAGTGTAATTAATACTAAAATCAATACTTGACCACCATGTTGGGTGTCAGATATTTGTACAAATTCAGTTAATATTTCTTTTATATTTGAAAATAACGAAATATAAAAACGTGAATATTATATATATTTGTGAGAATAGGATATATTGAAAGTGAATCATTATACTACGTGAAAAAAAAGGAATAGAAATATAAAAATATTTCAAAAGAAAGGAAAAAAAGGGAGAAAAAAGGGGGAGTAGACGCCTCTGTTGATGCATTTCACACTGAGTTCACATTTCAGGTTCCCACATTATGCGTTATTAATAAATGCGTTTACATCAGTTTCTATATTCAGGCCGAAAGGAGCATAAGTCTTAAGGCGGTATATCCAGCTCATTTCCATCCGTGATATTTCTCGCACTAGATGACTCCCCCTCCAATGCGGTTTAAACTTATCTATTCCTAAAAAGAGGGTGTTAGACGGATCCTTATGGTGTTTGAGTTTGTAGTGATTAGAAACTGAATGGTTCTTAAACCCTGACAGAATGTTCGTAATGTGCTCGTTTACACAAACTTAAAACGCCCTTTTAGTCCGCCCCACATACTGTAGGCCACAAGGACATTGTACTAGGTATACTACGCCTGTGGATGCACAGGTGATGCAGGGCCTAATCTTATATTCCCTACCGGTGGCTGTGGATGAAAAGACTGTCACACACCTTTGGGTGACTGTATTGAAACTGCACACTCTACACCGCTTACATTTATAGTATCCTTTCAATTGATTAAAAAAAACAATATGTCTGCGGGGTGGGTCAATGATGTTAACCGCCACTTGGTTTCTAATGGATTGGACTCCTCTGAACACTACCTGAGGTCTAAGGGGTAGTATCTCCTTCAATAGGGGATCATTCCTTGCTATATGCCAGTGCTTCTTTACTAGATGTGAGATGGCCCTATGTTGGACAGAGTAGGTGGTAATAAAAGGCACCCCCTCAGGAAACCTAGTACCCTCCACAGGATCCCTCTCACCGAGAAGATCCTCTCTTTGAGTATGTAGGACCTCACCTAAGGTCTTCTGTAGGCATTCATATGTATAACCCTTTTCAAGGAACCGTTCTGTCAGAATCTCAGCTTGGGCTACAAATTGGCCATGATCTGAACAGTTCCTCCTCAGTCTGAGATATTGACTTTTTGGGATGCCCTTGAGCCATGGTTCATGATGGCAGCTATCTGTTGGAATAAAGGAATTACGGTCTGTCCCTTTAAAATAGGTGGAAGTGACAAATCTACCTCCTTTGATTTCAATTCTTAGGTCCAGATAATGGACATCAGTCTGACTGGCCTCATATTGCAATTTAATCCCTCTTTGGTTATCATACAAAGATTCCATAAATTGGGCCAGATCCTGCTGTTCACGGGCCCACAGGAGGAGGATGTCATCGATATATCTTGCCCATAGGGCCACCTGGGTGGTGGTCCCAGGGTTGATGACATCCTCCTCCCATTTGGCCATGAACAAATTGGCCAGACTGGGGGCGTATTTAGCCCCCATCGCAACTCCCGTGTCCTGCCTATAGAAATTGCTGTCGAACCAAAAATAGTTTGATGCGGCCGCAAACCTAAGTAGGGACATAATAAAGTCAATCTGACTGACATTAAGTCCTGAATCCCGTATTAGGAAGTGATGTACAGCATCAAAACCCAGTTCATGTGGGATGATTGTATATAGAGAGGTCACGTCTATCGTGACCATCCACATGTTATTGGTGGGCAAATGACCAGAAAGGATATTAATAATATGCCTCGAATCTTTGACATACAAGGGGACCTTTTTTACAAGTGGCTGTAGATAAAAATCCACATATCTACCCACCCGGGACGTGACCTAATTGATGCCACTTACTATAGGGCGTCCCGGGGGGCAGACCGGATTCTTATGAAGCTTCGGTAGATAATATATTGTGGGAGTGCGGGGTGCCTTGGGTAAAAGGTAGAGTTTCTCTTTAAGAGACAAGATACCTTCATAGTGGCCTCTACTCAGAAGAGCCTCCAGGGCCCTTATATATTTAGTTTTAGGGTCACTTGGTAGCAGAGTGTAGGTCTTAGTATCGTCTACGATGTTGTGCATCTCTTTGAGATCGTCTCTCCTATCCAGAATCACAATCCCCCCCCCCCTTATCTGCAGGTCTGATAACCAGTTCCTTATTATTACATAAAGAATCGAGGCCTTCCTGGAGTGTTTTGTTGAGTTTACCTTTCTTTATTTGTATCTCCTCCAGGTCTCTAATTAATACATCTCTAAACAATTTAAGAGAAGGTGCCAGTCCACCCGGAGGGTTAAATAAAGATGCATTGGCTAAACCTGAATGCACATAGCCATTATTGGGCACAGGGTTAGAAGGTGAATTCCCAATCATGTACCGTTTAATGTTCAGTTTCCTAATAAATCTATGGATGTCCATATAAGTGTCAAACTTATTCAAGACCTTTATTGGTGCAAAATTTAAACCCTTATCCAAAAGAGCCTTTTCTGAATTGGACAAGGTTTTGGAGCTCAAGATAAAAATACCCTTTCCTTCTATGTTTTGGTACGCTTTGAGTGTCCTGCATCGCCTCCCCCCTCTACACCCTCTCCTCTTTCGTCTTAGTATGGGCATTTTTTACCACATCAAAGATGGCGTCCTAGTAGCGCTCGTTATGCATCTCACAACGAGGGCTGGATATATAGTATGGTGAGTTACTGCGAGAACCCATCCCATTGAGAACGTCTGTTGATGACGAAACGCGTCTGGGGGACGCGCAGTGACGTCACCACGTAGGGGGAAGGTATAGCTCCAAACGTTTGCCGGCCGGCTTTTATACATGCAGTTTTTTACTTTTCTACATGTGAGTACCCATTTGTTTTATGAATAACATTTTCTATACGGAATTACACTATGGTATATTCTTCTATTATTCCCACGGCCGAATTATGAGTTGCGCTCATTAAACCAGCCGTTAGACTGACCCGTGGGAATTTACTGGATCCTCCGGACGCCAAGGCCGTGGCTGGGCTATAGCCATCTGCTCTAATTGAGCTTGCCTCTGGTAAGCAGCCATTGCATAATTGGTGAAGGGTAGTGTTGCTCACGAATATTCGTATTGCGAATATTCGGCTCGAATATGGCATATTCGAGTATTCGCGATATATTCAGAATTTCGCGGTCAATATTCGCTATTTCGAATATTCGTATTTTTTCAATTGTTTTTTAGAACAGATCACATCCTAGAGATCCCCATCGACGTCTAAAAGCATTGCTGGTATGATTAGAGACCTTGGGCCGAGTAGCTGCAGCGATCATTTTATATTGCCGAAAAATCGCAATGCGATTATTCGGCAATAGCGATATCGCGCGATTATTTTCGAGAAATTCACAATATTGTTTTTAGCTAAAATAACACATATATTCGATTTCAGAGTGTTACTGTCGAAATTCTGCAATCAATTTCTCATTCGCATTTTTGCGAAATTACGATAAAATATCAAGAATATTCTGAGCCAATCAGAGTGCTCCATTCCGCATTTCTCGAAATTTCGCAATTATTTTGTATTATAAAATATCACGAATATTCTGATCCAATCAGAGTGCTCCTTCCGCATTTGCCGAATATTCGCAATTATTTTGTATTGTAATATATCACGAATATTCTGAGCCAATCAGAGTGCTCCTTCCGCATTTGCCGAATATTCGCAATTATTTTGTATTGTAATATATCACGAATATTCTGAGCCAATCAGAGTGCTCCTTCCGCATTTGCCGAATATTCGCAATTATTTTGTATTGTAATATATCACGAATATTCCGAGCCAATCAGAGTGCTCCTTCCGCATTTGCCGAATATTCGCAATTATTTTGTATTGTAATATATCACGAATATTCCGAGCCAATCAGAGTGCTCCTTCCGCATTTGCCGAATATTCGCAATTATTTTGTATTGTAATATATCACGAATATTCTGAGCCAATCAGAGTGCTCCATTCCGTATTTCTTGAAATTTCGCAATTATTTGGTATTATAAAATATCACAAATATTCGGAGCCAATCAGAGTGCTCCTTCCGCATTTCTCGAAATTTCGCATTCGCATTCGCAATAGCGAAATTTCGCAATCATTTCATTTCCAAAAAATATCACGAATATTCATATTTAGCGAATATATCTCGAATATTCGACTATATATTCGATATATATCACGAAATCGAATATGGCATATTCTGCTCAACACTAGTGAAGGGATCACTTCCAGGCTCACATTTTATTGTGGTGTTATTGATGGACAATTGCGTATGTGGAAACATATGAAAGAAACACCCTTAGGTTCACAACTCACTGCGGTGCATTTTATGGACATTCCTATGTGTTAACTGCACACAACATTGATGTGCAGTATAGACTGTTGGTATAATCCAGACCTGTTATATATTTATTGCATGGATCAGCCTTTTTGCTTATTATTGATACAGGGTTTGAATTATACTTTTTAGTGGCGCGGCTTTGCTTTATTTATTTATATCTATGTTTTTGGTGTTATCACACGACAGCTGCGGCCTTTAAACATTAACTTTTTTCATATATGCATTATTTCTTGAATTAGCGCAGTTTTTTTGTTTGTTATGCTTTAAAACCTGTCCGATGGAAACCTGTCCGTCGGACAGATTAGATGGTTAGTACACAAAATCATCGGACCAAAAACCTGCGCATGCTCAGAATCAAGTCGACGCATGCTTGGAAGCATTGAACTTTCCATCACGTCTTTGTATTCTACGTCACCGCGTTCTGGTCCGATGGGATTTTGGTCCGATAGTGTGTACGCACATCAGACCAACAGACCACTTTAGCGTGGTCCGATTAAAACGCTCCGTCGGACCTGTCTGATCATGTGTACGCAGCCTGAGTTGTGCACTCCACAAATCTAACCTTTATGGAAGAGTGGCAAGAAGAAAGTAATTGTTGAAAGAAATCCATAAGAAGTCCCGTTTGCAGTTTGCTAGAAGCCATGTGGGGGACACAGAAAACATGTGGAAGAAGTTTCCTTTGTCAGATCAGACCAAAATGTAACTTTTTGGCCTAAAAGCAAAACGCTATGTGTAGCAGAAAACCAACACTACAAATCACCCTGAACACACCATCCCCACTGTGAAACATGGTGGTGGAAGCATCATGTTGTGGGGATGCTTTTCTTCAGCAGGTTCGGGGAAGCTGGTCAGAGTTGATGGGAAGATGGATGGAGCCAAATACAGGGCAATCTTAAAAGAAATCCTGTTAGAGCCTGCAAAAGACTTGAGACTGGGGTGGAGGTTCACCTGCCAGCAGGAAAAAAAAACACAAACATACAGTCAGAGCTACAATGGAATGATTTAGATCAAAGCATAATCGTGTCCTGTGATGTACTCCAAGAAATGGATTTTACAAGCAAGTACAAAAATCCAGTTTTCTTTTTTATACATCACGGCACACAGAGCAGCATTAAAAAACATGATTACCCGAGATGTCCTAAAGCACTGCTCACAAGGAAAGGTGCGTGTGTCTATGCACTTTTCCCTAAACTAACACTTGCTGGTTCCTGTGATGTACTTTCTCTGCTGCCATATTGCTTCCCTCTTTTACTTACAGAATAGACAAAAAAAGTACACAGGCGCATGAAGAATGCATGGGAGCACACACGGGCATGTGGAAGTGCACACGTTTAGATAAAATCACTCAATATTTATTAGAGACAGACTTACCCCGACTCTCTAAAAAAGCAGCATCTGTCACGGAAGCCTCTATTTCAGGCTCAAAACAGATGCAGACAGGGAAAGTGCCTGGACTGGATGGACTTTTTCTTTCCTACTTTAAATCCTTCTCTCCCATACTCCCATATTGTCTGAGAGCCTTTAATGGGATAGGGAATACCTCTGGATTCTCCCCAGAATCATTAACAGCCCATAGCACCATAATTCAGAAAGAGGGCAAACACCCCCTTGTTCCAATTATCACCCACTATCACTAAATGCTAAATGCAGACATGAAACTGTTCAAAATACTGAAAGTCAGGCTTGCGGAGGTTATCGCAGTGCTTGTGCATTGGGACCAAGTCGACTTCTTCCCATCCAGGGGAGCCAGGGATATTGTAGTTAGGATCTTGGCCAAGTTAATGCAACTCTCAATGGCACTACTCTCCACAGACGTGGAGAAAGCTTTTGACCAAGTAGATTTGACATTTATGGACTTTAGTAATGGCCTGGATCAGAGCAATTTATCATTTGACATATTAAACTGCATGACACAAGGCTGTCCCCTCCCCCCTTATTTTTATTCTCACCCTGGAACCATTTTTTATGTAGGGTAAGAGACAATCCAAATATCACAGGTGTTCCTTAGAATGATCTTAACACACAGAACGTTTCTGTGTATGCAGACCATTTGATATTTAAAAAAAATAATAGTTGTGGTTGATCCAGCAGTACCACATCCCCAATCAAATATGACAAAAATAAGTAAAACTTTTAAGGTGCATTCAGCACAGTGAACCCCGAAACACCTCCCTAATGATTTAAAATTCTGTATAGCATACAGTAGTACTAATATGTTGAATTGAATAATAGAAGAAGAATGTGTCATCTCCCATTTCACTGGATGTTCATACAGATAATTGACTTCATATTTATATAACAGTATACATTATGTGCCAAATTAGAAAATAATAAAACTTTATTAGCACTGACGATCATCGAAAAATGGGGAGATCAGATGGAAACAAGACAAAGGCACAACTGAAGCAGCTGTGTGGCAAAAGAGTAAGGCCTTGTACACACGAGGGGATATGTCCGCTGAAAACGGTCCGATGGACCGTTTCAGCAGACATCTCTGCTCGTGTGTATGGGCTAGCGGACAGATTTCTCCACCCGACAGATTTCAAAGCATGCTTTGAAATCTATCTGGTGGGAATCTGTCCGCCCGACATGTCTGCTGGTTAGTACACTTACCAGCAGACATGTCGTCCCCCACCGCCGCCGCGCCGCCGCCGAATGGATTCGGCGCATGCGCGGAAGTGTTTAACTTCCTGGTGCGGTGACGTGGCGGTGACGTGGTGGCGTCAACGTCACCGCCGCGTCACCGCGCCGTCCGGCGGCGGGGAATTTGATCCGATGGTGTGTACACGCCATCGGATCAAACTCCCGATCGGACATATCCGATGGAAATGGTCCGCGGACCGTTTTCATCGGATATGTCCGATAGTGTGTACGAGGCCTGAGTGTCATGGACATGCAATAATGTCTGACAGCTTACCTTCTCCTCCATGTGTCCATTAGAGGCCTGACTCTCTTGTTAGCTTGTGTTCCTGTCTGCCGTGTGCTACGTTAACCTTTCTGTGTACTGATTTTGACTAATCTCTGACTACTCCTGTTTGCCTGTGACCCTGACCTTTGGCCTGTCCCTTGGTTACCCTCGTCTGCCTATTGCCCCGACCTCGGCTTACCCATCACCATCCCTTGTGTCCTCAGTGGCTGCTTCCCCTCTCTCCCTACGGAGCGTGACCTGGGGGACCACAGGTGCCACAATCTGGGTTCAGTTGCAGCGAAGGCCATCCCCACCACTAGAGGCTCTGGTGAACACCTGCTGGACCTAATGCCGCGTACACACGGTCGTTTTTTGCGATGAAAAAAAACGTTGTTTTTTAAAACGTCATTTAAAACGTCATTTAAATTGATCGTGTGTGGCAAAACGTCGTTTTTTGTCTTCAAAAAAACGACCAAAAAAAATTCCAACATGCTTGAATTTTTTGTGTCGTTTTTCAAAACGTCGTTTTTGTTTCACAAAAAGTCACCGTGTGTAGCAAAAACGTCGTTTAAAACAACGTTTTTCAACCCGCGCATGCCCAGAAGCTAGTTATGAAGCGAGCTTCAATGGAAAAGAGTGGTGAACGTAACCTCGCTTTTTGTGAAAAAAACGATGGTGTGTATGCAACATCGTCTTTGAAAAGTGACGTTTCAAAAACGTCGTTTTTTACTTCACAGAAAACGTCGTTTTTTTCATCACAAAAAATGATCGTGTGTACGTGGCATTAGACTCTGAGCCCTGGGGAATCTTGGTTTCACGTTTCCTGTCCATCCGCAGCAGTCTGCTATTGGGTTCACTACAGTACCTTGCGGTGCACTCCTGTCTCCATCGGCTGCATTTGTCACCAGGCCACAGGTGATCTGACAGTAAGCCAGAAGGCTAAAGTGTTCTGAACATGCAAGTTACAGTAATGGTGGAACCTGGGCTACTGATGTCTTTTGTGAACTTTTCCATTATTTTAAATAAAAGTGGGATTCTCTGCCCTTAAAAAATAGTTTTGGACTGGCTCACTCATTAAAAATGTACCTACCGCTTAAATATGATCACCCCAATCTTACACTATTTATAACCTGGAGTGAACCAATATCAGTTTATTGCAGCTCTTTGGGATGAGGATGTATTGCTGTAAGCTGGATATGGAGGTATGTATAGGGCTATCAACCAAGTATTTTTTTTATACATGGCTCACTAAGTACTGAACAGTCTAATGTTAAAGGGGTTCTAAGGGTTTGTTTTTTATTTTCTAAATAGGTTCCTTTAAGCTAGTGTCACTTACCTTTTCCTTCGATTTTCCTTCTAAATGTTTTTTTTCTTTGTTTTCTTTGTCTGAATTTCTCACTTTCTGTTCCTCCTCAGAAAGCTGTTCTGGCTGACTAACCCCCAGCCAGAACGGCTTGGATGATGGGGGGGAGCTTACTGAGGAGGAACAGGAAGTGAGAAATTAAGACAAAGAAAAAAAAAACATTTAGAAGGGAAATCCAAGGAAAAGGTAAGTGAACCAACAATGCACTAGCTCAGGGATATTCAAACTACGATCCTTCAGCTGTGGTGAAACTACACTTCCCATGAGGCATTGTAAAAATCTGACATTCACAGACATGACTAGGCATGATGGGAATTTGAAGACCCCTGCACTAGCTTAAAGGAACCTATTTAGAAAATAAAAAACAAACCTTTATAACCCCTTTAATATCTTTTGCCGGATTGGCTGTCCGATTTAGGAAAGTCTGGCTACTTGAACCAGCACCACCGTATTCCATCTGAAGCTTAATTTATCTATAGGAAAGGTGCATAAGGCCCCCGGTCAGACTGGTGTCACAATAAAGTACCTATTTCATAAAAATGTCACCCTATGATCAGAACCACATGGGCCTTGTGTAGAAAACCGTTCAAGACAGAAAATGTCTCTCCATCTCCTTCCCCTCTTTTCCGCATAATCAGAAATCCTGCCTTCCCACTGGGAATTGATGATCCCCTATTTAGAATCGTACTTTACATGAACCTACTCTGGGTGCATTGCTTCCACTCACCACTCAAGAGGGATTGTACCAACCAAGAACCATGTAGACATGCAGACAATTTCTCCCCTGACTATCTAATAAGTGGAAAACAGACCTAATTTCCTATTGACATCTGAACAGAGGGACAAGGTGTTATATCATGTCCAAAATACCTCAATATGCATAAAATACCAAAAACCAAACTTTAAATTCTTAATTATTTGCCGACCACTCACAGTACATTTACTGCGGGAAGACTGCATGGGCAAGCTGAATAACGTACATGTAAGTAGTGTTGAGCAGAATATGCCATATTCGATTTCGCGATATATCTCGAATATATAGTCGAATATTCGAGATATATTCGCTAAATACGAATATTCGTGATATTTTTTGGAAATGAAAATATTGCGAATTTTCGCTATTGCGAATTTTCGCTATTGCGAATTTTCGCTATTGCGAATGCGAATGCGAATCGCGAATTGCGAATGCGAAATTTCAAGAAATGCGGAAAGGAGCACTCTGATTGGCTCAGAATATTCGTGATATATTACAATACACAATAATTGCGAATATTCGGCAAATGCGGAAGGAGCACTCTGATTGGCTCAGAATATTCGTGATATATTACAATACACAATAATTGCGAATATTCGAGAAATGCGGAATGGAGCACTCTGATTGGCTCAGAATATTCGTGATATATTACAATATAAAATAATTGCGAATATTCGAGAAATGCGGAATGGAGCACTCTGATTGGCTCAGAATATTCGTGATATATTACAATACAAAATAATTGCGAAATTTCGAGAAATGCGGAATGGAGCACTCTGATTGGCTCAGAATATTCGTGATATATTACAATATAAAATAATCGCGCGATATCGCTATTGCCGAATAATCGCATTGCGATTTTTGGGCAATATAAAATGAGCGCTGCAGCTACTCGGCCCAAGGTCTCTAATCATACCAGCAATGCTTTTAGACGTCGATGGGGATCTCTAGGATGTGATCTGTTCTAAAAAAAAAATTGAAAAAATTCGAATATTCGAAATAGCGAATATTCGCCGCGATATTCGTGTTATTCGCGAATACTCGAATATGCAATATTCGTAGCGAATATTCGCAATGCGAATATTCGTGAGCAACACTACATGTAAGTCATCCAGTCTGGGGCATGTAACATGCCACTGAGCAGTCCTCACAGCACCTGAACAAGAAATATATATGTTATTTCTTGCTCAGGTGCTGTGAAGGCTGCTGATGCCACTTCCTTCTTTTTAACGATTGAAGTCAGTTAGTGGATGGTTTGCAGTGGAATATACCTACACCCTGTCAGGTGGCTACTATCTTTACCTTCTTTGATTCTTTTGGAACAATGGATCTACAATTTGGATGGTAAACCTTCCCTATTGGTCGCCTCTTGGCTTCCTAGTTGGCCTGCCTTGTTCTGTTGCGTTGTTTTTGCCCTGAAGTTTGCTCTGTACGGGTCTTCACTCACATTGAATAGGATTGATACAATACCCCTTGAATGTCCCCTTGAGGAAGCTTAACCAGGGAAACGCATTGGGTTCTTATACCTTCTGTCATCAATCTAATTACCATCAGTCTGCTTATTGTTTGGTTCTATACCCACTATACTCATGATTATATGTGTATTTGAACATAAGAATGTGTATGGGGTAGTTTGTGTTCTAAACTTTTCAAATGCATCTATTGTTTTTATGGACTTATTGTCCTTTTTTTTTATATTTTTCTACTCAAAAAGATGTGTTTTTAATAAATTTGTATGTGTGTTTTGAGGCCTAGCACCATTAAAGTCCTATTATTTTCTATTTGTTGAGATTTAAGCTCAATAGCTCTGGTGAAGCAGTTCCAACACAGCAAAGCTTCTTTGGTACCCCAGGAGTCTTCAGGAGCAGGGACGTGCCATTCATGCCTAAGTGTTAGGGTGGCATGGGGAGGGGCTGGACAAGAAAATATAAAAAGCAAGCAAAAAAACAATAAATACATGATATACAATGGATCTTGGGTGTGAAGGTGTGAAACTGCATACTGTTTACAGAATACATTGTTGGTAATGTCAGCTGACTGTCCTTTAACATTGTAGTACTGTGAGTAAAAAAGTTTGCATTCCCGGCATGATAATGTGAACCTTCAAATCCAAACATGGTGACTCCATCTAAGATTCACAAACTATGATTCATAGACTTACACAGTGAGGCTTCATCATTTATCGCTTGCTAAATGATGATTTGGCTGCAGATATACATGCCCTGCAATTATTGATCCACACCCCGAGAGCAGCCCGCAACGCCCAACAATGACAAACATGATTTTACTAGACTCCAGTGAGCACTATGAAATGAAACGTAGGTATCTCATGCCGACATACACTAATAAAATGTGCAGCTTGGGATGTTGCGCATATTTATGATAATTCGGATTATTTGTAAATGACATTTGTGACATATAAAACTACCATTTATAAAAATTGATTAATCTACTGGGAATGTGTTAAACATGATGTGACTCTATCTAAATCTTTAGCCATCATGAGGCGTCTGACTGTCAGAACTGCTCAGCAGCGATGTTACAGGCTTAGGACACTCTCCTTCTGTTGGGAAGAGGCAACTTATTACAAACAACTTCTCCCGGATTGCCCAGAGAAGCAGCCAATCTGCCATCAATGTGATCTGCCAATCTATTATAAGGGAGCAGTCAAGCTTTGACACTACCAAGTTGTTACAAAGACTAAAAGCTACCTGCCTGCACTTTCTATTGGACAGACATTTTTTTTCCTTTTAAAGTTACCTTGTCTCCCTCTTTCTAGACCCAAACAGGCACAGTGTACTCTCCCCCTTCTGTTGCTGCAGCAGCTGAGCTCAGCACTACTGCAGCATCCATAAAGGGCACACAGGCGCTGCCCCCTCTCTTCTGCCACCTGTCTATCACCATAGATAGATTCATGCATTGCATGAATCTATCTATGGTCGCCGCTGCCACTCCCCTATTAAGGTGTCTGGACCCTTGTCGGACTCCGGGCACCTCAATTACAGCTGCGGGGTATTTTTTGGAAGCACCTGTTTAGAACCATAGGCTCTAATAGGCGTCTAAAAATGTGAACAGCAGGCGCCATGCTGTGCTGTGTGTTAGGAAAGTGAATGATTTGCTTTCCTAACACTGAACCGCCTCTCAGCCAATCAGGTGCTCAGTTCTGTGTTACCTGTCACCTAATTGGCTCAAACGACATATGCTGTGATAGTAGCACCAATTGATGAGCACACTGGCAGCAATTGATAGGCACTGTAGCAGAAATTGATGGGCACAGTGTCAGCAATTGATGGGCACAGCGTCAGCAATTGATGGGTACAGTAGGTGCGTTTGATGGCACAGTGGCGGCAATTTATGGGTACAGTGGCTGCATTTAATGGCACAGTGGCGGCAATTGATGGCACAGTGGCTGCGTTTGATGGCACAGTGGCTGTATTTGATGAGCACAGTGGCTGCGCTTGATGGGCACAGTAACTGCGTTTGATGGACACAGGGGCTGCTGTTTTTTTTTTTTCAGTTTTTTTTGCGCCACCAAACATTTTGAGCACCGGCCACCACTGATCAGGAGAGTGCGCACTGTGCATGCATGGGTCTTGAAAGAGAGAGAGAATGCTTGTTCCTTTTTGTGTTGAGGGTACTCTCATATCCTAGGCTGTCCAGTTCTGGGCACCAGTCCTCAGGAAGGATGTACTGGAAATGGAGCGAGTATAAAAAAGGGCAATAAAGTCGATAAAGGGTCTGACGGATATTAGTTACGAAGAAAGGTTGCGAGCACTGAACTTATTCTCTCTGGAGAAGAGACACTTGAGAGTGGATATGATTTCAATCTACAAATACCGTACTGGTGACCCCACAATAGGGATAAAACTTTTTTGCAGAAGGGAGTTTATCAAGACATGTGTCCACTCATTAAAATTAGAAGAAAAGAGGTTTAACCTTAAACTATGTAGAGGGTTCTTTACTGTAGGATCAGCAGGCGGTGGTCTCAGCAGGGAGCATCGATAGTTTCAAAAACTATTAGGTCACGTACACACGACGGAGAAACTCGACGGACAAAACAAATCGTTTCCCCGCCGAGTTCCTTGTTCGGCTATCAAAAAACTTGTCGAGCCAAATTTTTCCATTGCCCGTCTAGGAAATAGAGAACATGCTCTCTTTTTGGCTCGACGAGTTCCTCGACAGTTTTCTCGGCGAAAAGTGTACACACGACCGGTTTTCTCTGCAGAATACGTCTCCCATCGAGTTTCTTGCTGAATTCTGCTGAAAAAACCGGTCGTGTGTACGGTGCCTAAGATAAGCACCTGATCGACCACAACATACAGGGAAATACAATGTAATACTGACATATAATCACACACACATAGGTTGGACTTCACGGACTTGTCTTTTTTCAACCTCACTTACTATGTAATTATGTAAAAGTCGTATGTTTGCATTTGTTAGGAAGGGAGAGGGAGTACTACAGATGCTAGTCTGTAATGGGAAAACAAAAGCATTAGAAACAAGTGGCCACTGCCCCCACCTATAACTGATCTTTGCAGCAAGGAGCACTGGAAGAATGAAGTATGTCAAACAAATACAAAGAGATTTCCAGGCTCAAACTTACCAGCCAGCGACCAACCGAATCTACCAGTTTAACAATATGCCTTAAGGACGGGGGTTTAGTCTATACGGATTTGCAAATAAATGCGTAAGCTTCAGGCCCTGTTAGGGCACCCTGTTTTCTGTAGTCCCTAACTGTAACTTCTGAGAGTCTCCACAATGGCAGCAAATGTATTTTATTGGATATGCAGAGTACAGGTGAGCCTGGAAGGAGCCCACCCCTTCTTTAAGGTATAGGGGCACACTGAACACCCAGCACATACTGTAGCTAGTTGGTTGGTAAGCTTGATCTTGGAATTCTCTTTGTATTTGTTTAAAATATGTCATCCTTCAGTGCTCCTTGCTGCAAAGATCAGGTATAGGTGGGGGCAGTGGCCAGTTTGTATTTTTGATTATATTGGTTAGGCAACGCAGTGACATCTTTGCTGCCATAGTGCGATGTGATGGGTGTTCAGTGTGCCCCTCTACCTTTTTAGGAGGGGCGGGCTCCTTCCAGGCTCACCTGACTTCTGCCTATCCATTAAAATGCATGTGCTCCCATTGAGGAGACTCAGAAGTTAGAGTTAGGGGCTACAGAAACAGGGTGCATTGACAGGACCTGTGGCTTATGCATGTATTTGCAAATGTGTGTAGACTAAACACCAGTTCTTAAGGCATATTGTTAGACAGGTCAATTTGGTTAGTCGCTGGCTGGTTGGTAAATTTGATCTTGGAGATCTCTTTGTATTTGTTGGACAAAACAAAAGGATTATCCTGGATCATCATTGTACTTCTTCCAAACAGTATTGTCCATCAGACAAGTCAATGGCTAAGGGCTAAAGACATATGGATGTTTCCCAATGCAACTGGAAATAGCTAGATCAATATCTATGTTCTTGTAATTGTTGCTTGGATTATGTGTATAGAATTGTTTGTTTAGGACCAGATGCAAATTGTAAGGAAAACAATTTAGTGCAAAAGTGGATTGCGTCACTTTGTTAGTGACGGAAGTCTCAGTATGAATCTGACCGGAATACCATCGCAAATGACATCACAAGAACTAACCAGCAGATGAATTTGCTTATATGTAATTATCTCAATGATGTTAAGTGACAGACAGATTATAGGAACTATGACTCCTCATAGGAATGCTGTAAATTTAACTATTACAACAAAAACTCATTATGAAATCTTTTATACTTGAACTTTCATTCCAAATGATAGAAATTTCAATGTGAGCCTGAAGAGGTAACTCAATGTACCGTTGTCGGCTAGTGGGTGCCACAATCACATCTGGGCAACCCCCATATCTTATTATTTAATTACTTTCTAAAAGTCAGAGATTTTGTGCAATGGTGCCTGTCAAAATGTCACAGAAGCAGTGGCTTTGCCTTGTGAATAAAGTTTTTTTATAAGGAAGTTGTAGTATTTATTTTGACATAGAATTGGTAGTGCCGATACTTTTGGGCATTCTTAACCTCTTAAGACCCGGACTATTATGCAGGTTAAGGACCTTGCCCCTTTTTGCGATTCGGCACTGCGTCGCTTTAACTGACAATTGCACGGTCGTGCGATGTGGCTCCCAAACAAAATTGGCGTCCTTTTTTTCCTACAAATAGCGCTTTCTTTTGGTGGTATTTGATCACCTCTGTGGTTTTTATTTTTTGCGCTATAAACAGAAATAGAGCGACAGTTTTGAAAAAAATTCAATATTTTTTACTTTTTTCGCAATAAGCATTTATTGATTGGTTTGCACAAAAGTTATAGGGCCAGATTCAGGTAGATGCGCGCATATTTTATCCGGCGTAGCGCAGCGCATATACGTTATGCTGACGCGAACTAGTGAGTCAAGTACAGTATTCACCAAGCGCATGTTCGTTACTTTGCGCCGGAGTAACGAAAAAGCGATGGCGCAACCCGACGCAAGTGGAAGTGGGTGTGATCATATGTAAATGATGGGCGGAGCCCAGCGCAGTGACTTACGTTCATCGCATCATCTACGGAGCATGCGCAGTGAGGGAGGGCTCCACTCGCTCCCCTGTGCGCATGCTCACAACTTCCGTCAGCACCACTTCATGGGAAACGGCAGCGCAATGTGTTCCGTTGCGCGTATAAAAGCGGCCGCAGATGCGCCTTTCCGGCGCAAAAGTATATCCGGTTCCCCCCACCCCAGGGAAGTAACTTTTGCTGTGTGATGGCTGCTCCCGTTCCCCGCAAAGAGAGGAAAAACCTCAACTTTAACGCCCAGGAGCTGTCAGTAGTGATCTCCGCTATGGAGACCTACAATGACTTCCTCCATGGCAGGAAAAGTAGGAAGACCAGCCGGGACAGGAAGCAGGGCATCCTGGAGAGCATTGCTGGCAGGGTCAATGTTTTGGGCTACTCCACCCGGACTGCTGCCGATATCGGGAAAAAAATCAATGATTTGAGGCGCAAAGTCCGGGGCAAGGTGCCCACCATCAGGAGGCATGAGAGGGGCACGGGGGGTGGACACCCATGTGCGGTCAGCCTGACCACGGAGAAGGAGGTGGTCGTCCGCTGCCTGGAGAGGGAGCAGTTGGAGGGGGTACCGGGATATGATTCTGTGGAGGAAGGCTCTAGGACAGGTACGTTTTTTTTATCCCCTATTTGGTGTGTTGCATGTGGGGGGGGAGGGTACATGTGCCAAGTGTGTGGGACCACCAACATGTGTCTGCTTTGTGTCATCCACAGATGACGGAGCTGGGCCATCATCTGTCGGCGGCCAGTCCACCCCATCCCCCCCAACGGCATCCTGAGCCCGACCCCCTGGGTGGTGAAGACACTGAGATGGAGGGGAGTGCCCACACCTCACCTGCTGAGGTGGTTGAGGAGGAGCCTGTTGTTTCCCGAGCAGGACTTTGTTTTATTTTTGGAGGAGTCCTCCCCTTCAGCAGGGCCCTCTCTAATCCCCTCCCCATCCTAGGAAGCCCCTCCAGGGTGACTCCATCCCCCCGGGGACTACCATCTCCTGGGGTGTCTGATATGGTCCATGACCAGATGGCAAGGGACCAGGCCAGGCAGACCCAGCAGATGGGGGAGATTGCTGGGCATCTGGACCGGGTAGCTGACAGCCTGGGCTCCGTGGCCCAGATGTCCAACACAGTGCAGGATGTCAGCTGCAACTGCGCTGCAGTGGTGACCAGTCTGGGGGAGGTGCAGGCTGATCTTCGGCACCTCACTGCAGCTGTCCAGGCCAACACAGCTGCCATCCGGGACCAGGGGAGGCAGAGGCAGCGGGCCCAACATTATAAAGTGACCCGGCAGCTCAGGATGCAGGCCCACACAAACTCATACCTCGGCCGGATAGCCATGGCCTTGGGGGGCATGCAGGCCACACCTGCCAGGAGTGGCCCACCCGGGGATCAGCCACCACCAGATGCCCCCCCACACCCACCCACTCCCTCCAGGCAGCTGAGGAGCCAGAGAGGGCTCACCAGAAGGAGCCCCCGTCAGCCCAGATGAGGGCTTTTTTTTGGCTCAGGTTATGATTTTTATTTTTTATTTTAATGTTGCTCAGGTTATGAGCTTTTTATCTTGAGTTTAACTGCACATGGTCAGGAGTGCAGGGGACAGTGTGAATGGTGTGTGAATGTGAGGGGGTGGCACTCATGTCAGTAAGGGGTGTCACCCTCGGCCGTTGGGGAGAAGTTATCCCCACGGCTGTGTGAATGACGTGTGAATGGTGTATGAATGGACAGCGACATCATTGGGGCCTTGACGCCGGCGTTGCTGCTTCCAAGTCCTGCATGTTGGACTTGGGCTAATCCAATGTGATGTGGATGTGGTGTGTGTGATCTAAGGACATCAGTGGTGTGCATGCGTGCATTGTGTAATCAATGTTTTTGTTTAGTGTCCAAAGATGCCTACGGCGAGGACCCTCCTGACTGCTCTTCCATCAGCTGAATGGGTCTCCTCTGGCAGGGGGTGCTGTCTGGTTAGGGGGTCAGGTCATCACGTATGTCAATCTGCAGGCTCTTTCTCATGGCAAAGTTGTGCAGAATGCAACATGCACCGATGATCTGACACACAAAGGTAGGGGAATACAATAGTGCCCACCCAGACTTATCCAGGCAGCGGAAACGGGACTTCAGGAGCCCAAATGTTTGCTCCACCACTGCACAAGTTTTGATATGTGCCGCATTGTATCTTCTCTCTCCTCTGGTTTGGGGGTTCCGGAAAGGAGTCATGAGATGGGGTCCCAGTGCATATGCAGAGTCACCTGTAAGGGAAAAGGCAGGAGGATGTTAGTCATGCATGTGCCCCTTGTGATTTCAGCATCATGGGGGGGACAGTCATGCCTGCCACCCATGTCACTCACCAACCAGCCAGCTGTCCTCATACATGTTCTGTTCGAATTCCATTGGGATGGGGTTCTGATTGTATATGTAGCTGTCATGGCTGGATCCGGGGTGTTTGGCACGGACGTGCCATATGAGGCATTGGGCATCGGCTATCACCTGTACGTTGATTTAATGCCAATGCTTCCGATTGCGGTATATGTGCTCTGTGGCACTGGGGGGCTGGAGTGCCACATGTGTGCAATCAATGGCCCCCACGGTACGTGGGAATCTGGCAATGCTGTAGAAATCTGTCATTGCCTTCAGCCGCAGCTCCTCAGTGGTTGGTCTGATGAAGTGGTGGGACATGCGTCTGAGGATTGCGGGGACAACCTGGTGCACACATCTGCTCATGGAGGACTGTGACATCCCAGCCACCACTCCACTTGTACGCTGGAATGATCCACTTGCAAGAAAATGGAGTGTTGCCAGTACCTTCACCAGTGGCTGCACTGCTTGTGAGCGGTGTGTTGGGCTGGTGATGTCATCCTGCAGGTTTGTGGTTAGTTCAAGGATTGCATCTGGGCTGAATCTGAAGAGGCGATACACCTCCTCATCACCCATGCCAAAGAGGCTCATGCGCGTGCGGTATATCCTCTCACGTGCCCGCCTCCTCCGTACCGGGGGATCCATTAATAGTGCTAGGACCACGGCTGCCCCTGGCATGTTGGCACACAAAGGTGTTGTCCTTGCAAGTGTGGTTGTTCAGCTTGCTATTTTCGTCGGTAACGCTGCTGCTGTAGCTGCTCTTCTGCTGACCTGTGGCCGTCAGGAGTAAAGATAAAGCAGCTATTTGTAGGAATAACTTTGCGACAGACGGACGACATACGCGCGGCGCATGTACCCAGCGTCTGGTGCTAATCCGTTCGTGAATCGGGAAATCTCCCTAATTTGCATATTTCCATGGGAAATCAATAGGCGCGACGGATGCGCCAAGCGAAAATATGCGCTTACGATACTCTGGCGAAGGAAAGTTAAGCCGGTCGGAAAAAGCCCGTTTTCTGTCGCATCTAGTTTGGTGGGTACAGCCGCATAGATACTACGGCGCATCTTGACAGTTACGCGGCGCATATCGATATACTCCAGCACAAGTCTTTCTGAATCTGGCCCATAGCGTTTACATAATCGGGGATAGTTTTATGGCATTTTTATTAAAACATTTTCTTTTACTAGTAATGGCGACGTTCACCGATTTTTTTGCGACATTATGGCGGACACATCAGACACTTTTGACACATTTTTGGGACCATTGTCATTTTCAGAGCGAAAGTGCTGTAAAAATGCACTGATTACTGTGAACATGACAATGGCAGTGAAGGGGTTAACCACTAGGGAGCGCTAAGGGGTTAAGTGTGCCCTAAGGGAGTGATTCTTACTGTAGGGGGTCGTGGCTGGACGTGTGATGTCACTGATCGTCGTTCCCTATAACAGGGAACAGACGATCAGTGACAAGCCACAGAGAAGAACAGGGAAGGTTTGTTTACACTCACCTCTCCTCGTTCTTCAGCTCCTGTGACCCGATCGTGGGACACCGGCGGCTATCGGGTCTGCGAGTCCTGCGGGCTTGGTCATGGAGCTTCGGACCGTGACCCACGGCTGGGCACTTAAAGGGCAACATACCTGTACGTGCCTGTGCCCAGCCGTGCCATTCTGACAAAGTATATGGGCGTTAGGCGGTCCACAAGTGGTTAACAGGTGCCATCGTAGGTGCAATCATTTTCATGTCTAGTATCTTACCAGCTTGCATTCCCATGATAGAATTTTTCAGTAAAAAAAAATGTTTTCATTTAATGTCTATGGTTTTTTTTTTTTTTTTTTCGTGTCATTCGTTATGATCACAATTCGTAATTTTGTAAATTTGTAAATTCGAAAATTCGTAAATTTGAAAATTTGAAAAATAAGAAATAACATTTGAAAGAATAACTAACTAACTACCTAATAATAACTAAATATTAAATTATAGGTATTGGAATTTCCTTTCAAATTAGTGAACGTAATGAATACAAATTTATCCAAAGTTATGAATTATCCAAAATAACAAATGCGCATCTAAACAAATGTAATGGAACAAATGAATGATAATAAATAATAATAATTATAATAATAATAAAAAAAAACATGTATTATTGTTATTTATTGTTATCAAATCATTATGTTCCATTTGTTTAGATACAGCATTTGTTATTTCGGCTAATTCATAACTTCGGATAAATTTGTATTTTGGGTTTTCAGATTTTAGAATTTAGAATTTTGGAATTTCCGAATTCTTAAATTTTGGAATTTCCGAATCTTTAAATTTTGGAATTTCTGAATCTTTGAATCTCGAAATTTCAAATTTACGAATATTTAGGAAAATTTGTTAAATGGGTTTTCTTTTATTTGGATATTTCTGAATTAATGAATTAGTTGAAATTTGTTAAAAAAATATTTCAGAACTAAAAAAATTGCACATGTCTAGTGCATAATGGTACAGTATACTATACATTAGGGCTCATGCACACTGGGTGTTTTTAACTCTGCTCCTAGTAGAGGTGCCTGATTTTTATTTATTTTTTCTGCCTCTAAATGCCCCTGCGTGTTAGCCTATGTATCCATGCAAACATAGGCATTTAGAGTTGTTTAGAGGCAGGAGTCAGAAAGAAAAAACGCCTTTCCTGACAGGTATTAAATACAAACATTATTAGGATATAACATTTAAAGCAAACATTTATTATATTGCAGATTACCGATTCTTAAATGTGATGGCTGCATTGTTCTTCTTTAACCTCCCTGGCGGTATGATTTATTCAGATTTTAGGTGCTGAAAGCGGTACCATAATTTTGCATGGAAATTTGGCGTTTTAGATTGCAGGCCTATAATTCTTAGGAATAACTCACCTAAATCTGTCCAAACCAGACTCTAGTAGACGTCTCGGGTATGATAAAGTGTGAAACACAAAATCATAAATTATAATATAATAAATAATAACAAATAATAATTTAATAATAACAATACTTTTTTATTCAAGACATTTTAACAAATAATATATTCAAAAACTCTGATTTTTTTGGGGGGTCAAACAAGGGTGCAATATTATTAGTCAGTAAATGTCTCGGGCATGGAACATTTTAAAACAAGGTACATGACTGAGTCCTATAGTCGGAACAATAGAAACGCGTTTGTTAAAAGTATTTTTCTTCCGGTGTCGTCGCGCTTGGAGCAGCAAACCACACACATCCTTGTGGGTGCTGTTTTTTTTTCAGTGGGTGGAATGTGGTCCATAAAGTGATGGCTGGTTCAGGGTTCACAACACCAGCAACCCGATGTCCAGATTGGTTTACAGCCGTTGGCATTTGGTGCTTTAGAAAGATTAGTTTTGCAACCTTCCACACAAAGTCCGCATGGACCATAGGCCTGTCACTTTGTTTCATCAGAATGAAGGCATTCCAGAGGCACTGTTCCAGAAGATGCCGGAAATTTTCTTTATAGTAATTTTTTTGTGCTTCCTCATGACTGGATAAAAGATCATGGCCTGGTCAGCTCTGTCCACACCTCCCATGGTGTGGTTGTAGTCCAACACAACCTGTGGCTTCATCACATCCTTTCCACCTTTGGTGTGTACCATTACGGTCAAGGTGTTATGGACTGTACTCATAAGGGACACAATGTTTTTGTCCCGCCACTTCATTGCCATCATTTTCCCTTTCTGCCAGGCAACTACTTCTCCTGCCCCAAGCTTTTTATTGGCAAAGGTTGACAGCATGTCACGTCGGTTAGGTTTCACGGTCCCATATGCGTCCGTCTTGTTCATGAGAAGGAACTCATAGAGTTCTGGGGACGTGTAAAAATTGTCTGTGGTGGCACAGCAGCCCTGGTTCAGCAATGGCTCAATCAAGGAAAGCGGTTGCCATTCCAAAACCGCTGGCAGAATTTGGTCCCTTTCCCGGTGTACAGGACCGAATTCCAGATGTACCCAGAGCTGGATTCACATAGCATAAATGACTTTATGCCAAATCGTGTGCGTTTTGATGCGATAAACTGTATCCAGCTGAGTCTACCTTTGTAGGCCATGAGGCTTTCATCGATAGTAATGTCTCTCTCTGGAATGTAGGTCTGCTGAAAATTACTCAAAATAAGCTGGTAAATCTCCCAAATTTTTGTCAGCTTTGGAGCTGGATGAGAACTCTCATCAAAGTCCTCATTATTTGCAAAGTGCAAATATTTCATGATCAGTGAAAATGTATATTCCGACATGACGGTTCCAAAAAAAGGTGTGGCCAATAATTTTTTGGTTGTCCAGTACCATTTCTACAGGGGTTTCCCCACCACTCCCTGTAAAATTATAAGGCCAAGAAACTTCCAGATGTCTTCGCTGGTTACTGGTTCCCATTTTCTGCACCTTGAAAATCGCTGATGGGTAGCAGCTTGTTGCTTCTGGTAGCGATTTGTCTCCAAAACGATTATGGCGATAACTTCATCCGTCAAAAAAAGTTAGAGGTATGCCAAGGGATTTTTATCCTCAACATCCACTTTGATCCCAGGTGCTCCTGTAAACCGAAATCTTGGTGGCGCTACGTGCTCCGTACCACAATCAATTGAACACCAAGTCCTCATATCACTGGGCACAGTCACAGGATCATCGCTCAAATCACTTTTTGCATCTGATGACTAGTGTTGAGCAGAATACGCCATATTCGCTTTCGCAATATTTCGCGAATATATAGGAGAATATTCGAGAAATATTCGTAAATTTCGAATATTCGTGATATTTCATCCAAAAAAAAAATTGCGAAATTTCGCTAACGTGAAATTTCGCAAATGCGAAATTTATTGCGAAATTCTCGACCGCGCATGCGCGCGGACAACACGCGGTCGCGAAAACGGCGATCATTTCCTGGATTCTTTGCCAGTGTATATTCGGATTGCTATTTAGTGCTGCCCTGCGAATCTACTGCTGCCCTGCGAAGCGAAGATGGTGGGGAGTAACTTTTCATCCAGTGAGGAAAAACTGCTGATTACTGTAAGTAATTTCACCACTTGTTATTTCATTATCTTTAACTGCATTTTAGACTAGTTAAAAAGTTAGGATGCAAGATCAGATATTAGTATTTCCCAAACAGTGTGTTTCCAGCGGTTGCAAAACTACAACTCCCAGCATGCCCAGGGTTGCCACCTTTTGTTCATTTCAAACCCGAACACTTCAGCGTCGCACAGCAATTTTTTGTCTTAGTTTGCATAGATGTCGCTATTAAATAACATTTCTAACCATATGAAATTAATCATAAAAGTTCCTCTTTACATCAGAGTCCACAGACTTCCCCTTTTACATCAGAGTCCACAGACTTCCCCTTTTACATCAGAGTCCACAGAGTTCTCCCTTTACATTACAGTTCACAGAGTTCTCCCTTTACATCAGTGTCCACAGAGTTCTCCCTTTACATCAGAGTCCACAGAGTTCTCCCTTTACATCAGAGTCCACAGAGTTCTCCCTTTACATCAGAGTCCACAGAGTTCTCCCTTTACATCAGAGTCCACAGACTTCCCCTTTTACATCAGGATCCACAGACTTCCCCTTTTAGATCAGTGTCCACAGAGTTCTCCCTTTACATCAGAGTCCACAGAGTTCTCCCTTTACATCAGAGTCCACAGAGTTCTCCCTTTACAACAGAGTCCACAGAGTTCTCCCTTTACATCAGTGTCCACAGAGTTCTCCCTTTACATCAGTGTCCACAGAGTTCTCCCTTTACATCAGAGTCCACACAGTTCTCCCTTTACATCAGAGTCCACAGAGTTCTACCTTTTACATTAGAGTCCACAGAGTTCTACCTTTTACATTAGAGTCCACAGAGTTCCCCTTTTACATTAGAGTCCACAGAGTTCCCCTTTTACATTAGAGTCCACAGAGTTCTCCCTTAACATTAGAGTCCACAGAGTTCCCCTTTTAAATTAGAGTCCACTGAGTTCCCCTTTTACATTAGAGTCCACAGAGTTCTCCTTTAACATCAGAGTCCACAGAGTTCTCCCTTAACATCACAGTCCACAGAGTTCTACCTTAACATCAGAGTCCACAGAGTTTTCCCTTTACATCAGAGTCCACAGAGTTCTCCCTTTTACATCAGAGTCCACAGAGTTCTCCCTTTTCATCAAAAAGTGAAAAGAAACAAACATATTATTTTTCATATGTAAAGATAGGGATTAAAAAAAATAATCTATTGTACAGGGCCAGTGTAAGGCTCAAAAAATTATTATAGTGGTCAGATGAATAGCAACTCATTTCTCCCCTATACGTCTATCCTGTGATGTTACTCATATATACATAATTATGCAAATGATAATGGCTGCTATATTTATTCCAAAAAGCTGGTGACCAAAATGGCAACATATAAAATCTGTCATGTTACCACTGTCAGTGATTAATAAGGCGAGAATGCTTCCAATTATTGAATACCATACATTTACGTCATATATCCATAAGGGTTTAAACAAAAGTATTATAATATACTTTGTTCTTCATCTTGCAGAGGTTCCTGCAACATGGTTACGACCTAATGAGGTGCCAGCAGGATAAACAAAAAATCGTCCAGTCCGTATTGGAGGAATTACATGAGTTTCATGGCGGGTCACATGACCACATGGCCATTCTCAAAAAATGGTCAGACTTGAAGAGGCGCCACATGGACCGGGTCACACAGATCCGCGATGAATTTCATCCAGGTAAGTTATTGGTGACAGTCATGTAAGGTGATATGTAATTAACCTTAGGGCAGATGTTGTTAACCCAGACGCCATGTTGTGGTAACATATATCACCACCGAAGGTATTCATAGTACTGTTGAAAAAAGACATTATTCCATCAAGTTAAACCATGGAATTAAAGTGGTGGTGTGGTGGGTTTCAAGGGGAAAGGGTGGTATTTTATAACTCAATTACCACTAAATTCCTGTGCTAGGCGTGGGGTTATCATAGTAATCACGTGTACTCCATCAGGCCCTTTTTTTAACATGAGATCTTCAGAATAATACAAAGGAAACACAAACAGCTAATTTTACCATGGTGGCAGCCCAGCTCACACTCAGTCCCCTGTAGTGCCAGCAAGACCCTTTAGTATAACATTATCCCATTGGTTAACTGTCTATATAAATAAATGTGTATTCATATACAATACAGCAGAGTACACAGAATGTGCATATGTTATTAGAAATCATTTTTACATATATAAACATTGTGTTATTATAGGATCTCCTCTACCATCTGTGCGCCCCAAGCGCACAAGGCGACAGGCCGCAGAGGAGGAGGAGGAAGAAGAGGAGGATGAAGAGGAGGATGCAGAGGAGGAGAGGGATAAGGAGCAGCCAGGGCCCTCCGACTTACCACCCCCAGCTCCTGAGGAGCTGCAACTTCCCCCCACCCAACCTCCTGGTGAATGCCATGATGCAGAAGAGGAGCAGGAGGATGACACAGCGCCTGTGATGACCATCAGTCAGGAGGGTAAATATGTGCACAACGATTAATGACATTTCAACAATAAGATGTAGATATAAAAAAGTACAGTATTTAATCCTAATTTTTTTTTTCTTATATCCTAACAGTTTTGAAAGAGATTCAGGAGAAATCCTATGTCATGGAGAGGACCAATCAAAAAGTCCTGTCCAATCGGCGCAAAATAAAAAAATTGGACCTCGAGAATGAACAGCTGTTACAACAGCAGAGAAAAAATTTCAAGGAGCTGGCTGAGATTTACAAGCGCTTGAAAAAATCCATGTAAATATTTATATTTTTGGTTATTAAACCTGTTATTCTTTTCAAATGTTTCCTTTCTTATTGAGATTCTTAGGTCTTTCAACACATCTAACTTCACATCTAACACATCAACATCAACACATCTAACTTCATAATAACCTAAAAACATTTCATACTATTATTTTATTTAACACAAATCTAATAAAAAACAAAATACACGGACACAGACACTACTAACACAAACTAAACTGTTGAAAAATTACTATAACAAAAGCTACAATATATACATATATACATATATATATATATATATATATATATATATATATATATATATAGATATAGATATAGAGAGAGAGCGAGAAAGAGAAAGAGAGTGCTGATTTGCTCTTGCAGATAGGCTAAAAGTTGCAGTAAAAAGGCCACAAACCAGGGTTTAACATAACGTTCAGTCATTTAGTCACACTTGCTGTTTGTTACGATCCGGTCTGGTAGCTTTTAGCGGATGCTGTTTGTGGATCCGCTGTGACAGAGAGGTCATGAAGCATTACTCAGCATGAAGGCAGCAGCAGTAGTATTCAAATATAAAGTAATTATCACACACACAACATTTACAAGCAGTAGTGGTAATAGTACTAGACAGCATCTAAACACTTGGGCAAGACTTGACAGCAGCAGTAGTGGTAATTGCAGCATATAGTGCCAAAGAACTTGTCACATAGGTATCTGAGCACTGGCAGCAGCAGTATAGTAGTAACAGTACCCAATAAAGTGTTGTATCACTTGTGGAAGAGGTGGCAGCAGCACAGCAGCAGCATTGGTAATTGTAGCATATAGTGCCAAAGAACTTGTCACATAGGTATCTGAGCACTGGCAGCAGCAGTATAGTAGTAACAGTACCCAATAAAGTGTTGTATCACTTGTGGAAGAGGTGGCAGCAGCACAGCAGCAGCATTGGTAATTGTAGCATATAGTGCCAAAGAACTTGTCACATAGGTATCTGAGCACTGGCAGCAGCAGTATAGTAGTAACAGTACACAATAAAGTGTTTTTTATCACTTGTGGAAGAGGTGGCAGCAGCACAGCAGCAGCATTGGTAATTGCAGCATATAGTGCCAAAGAACTTGTCACATAGGTATCTGAGCACTGGCAGCAGCAGTATAGTAGTAACAGTACACAATAAAGTGTTGTATCACTTGTGGAAGAGGTGGCAGCAGCACAGCAGCAGCATTTGAAATTGTAGCATATAGTGTCAAAGAACTTGTCACATAGGTATCTGAGCACTGGCAGCAGCAGTATAGTAGTAACAGTACACAATAAAGTGTTGTATCACTTGTGGAAGAGGTGGCAGCAGCACAGCAGCAGCATTTGAAATTGTAGCATATAGTGTCAAAGAACTTGTCACATAGGTATCTGAGCACTGGCAGCAGCAGTATTAGTAGTAACAGTACACAATAAAGTGTTGTATCACTTGTGGAAGAGGTGGCAGCAGCACAGCAGCAGCATTTGAAATTGTAGCATATAGTGTCAAAGAACTTGTCACATAGGTATCTGAGCACTGGCAGCAGCAGTCTAGTAGTAACAGTACACAATAAAGTGTTTTATCCCTTGTGGAAGAGGTGGCAGCAGCACAGCAGCAGCATTGGTTGAATTGCAGCATATAGTGCCAAAGAACTTGTCACATAGGTATCTGAGCACTGGCAGCAGCAGTATAGTAGTAACAGTACACAATAAAGTGTTTTATCACTTGTGGAAGAGGTGGCAGCAGCACAGCAGCAGCATTTGAAATTGTAGCATATAGTGTCAAAGAACTTGTCACATAGGTATCTGAGCACTGGCAGCAGCAGTCTAGTAGTAACAGTACACAATAAAGTGTTTTATCCCTTGTGGAAGAGGTGGCAGCAGCACAGCAGCAGCATTGGTAATTGTAGCATATAGTGCCAAAGAACTTGTCACATAGGTATCTGAGCACTGGCAGCAGCAGTATAGTAGTAACAGTACACAATAAAGTGTTTTATCACTTGTGGAAGAGGTGGCAGCAGCACAGCAGCAGCATTGGTAATTGCAGCATATAGTGCCAAAGAACTTGTCACATAGGTATCTGAGCACTGGCAGCAGCAGTATAGTAGTAACAGTACACAATAAAGTGTTGTATCACTTGTGGAAGAGGTGGCAGCAGCACAGCAGCAGCATTTGAAATTGTAGCATATAGTGTCAAAGAACTTGTCACATAGGTATCTGAGCACTGGCAGCAGCAGTATAGTAGTAACAGTACACAATAAAGTGTTGTATCACTTGTGGAAGAGGTGGCAGCAGCACAGCAGCAGCATTTGAAATTGTAGCATATAGTGTCAAAGAACTTGTCACATAGGTATCTGAGCACTGGCAGCAGCAGTATAGTAGTAACAGTACACAATAAAGTGTTGTATCACTTGTGGAAGAGGTGGCAGCAGCACAGCAGCAGCATTTGAAATTGTAGCATATAGTGTCAAAGAACTTGTCACATAGGTATCTGAGCACTGGCAGCAGCAGTCTAGTAGTAACAGTACACAATAAAGTGTTTTATCCCTTGTGGAAGAGGTGGCAGCAGCACAGCAGCAGCATTGGTAATTGCAGCATATAGTGCCAAAGAACTTGTCACATAGGTATCTGAGCACTGGCAGCAGCAGTATAGTAGTAACAGTACACAATAAAGTGTTTTATCACTTGTGGAAGAGGTGGCAGCAGCACAGCAGCAGCATTTGAAATTGTAGCATATAGTGTCAAAGAACTTGTCACATAGGTATCTGAGCACTGGCAGCAGCAGTCTAGTAGTAACAGTACACAATAAAGTGTTTTATCACTTGTGGAAGAGGTGGCAGCAGCACAGCAGCAGCATTGGTAATTGTAGCATATAGTGCCAAAGAACTTGTCACATAGGTATCTGAGCACTGGCAGCAGCAGTATAGTAGTAACAGTACACAATAAAGTGTTGTATCACTTGTGGAAGAGGTGGCAGCAGCACAGCAGCAGCATTTGAAATTGTAGCATATAGTGTCAAAGAACTTGTCACATAGGTATCTGAGCACTGGCAGCAGCAGTATAGTAGTAACAGTACACAATAAAGTGTTGTATCACTTGTGGAAGAGGTGGCAGCAGCACAGCAGCAGCATTTGAAATTGTAGCATATAGTGTCAAAGAACTTGTCACATAGGTATCTGAGCACTGGCAGCAGCAGTCTAGTAGTAACAGTACACAATAAAGTGTTTTATCCCTTGTGGAAGAGGTGGCAGCAGCACAGCAGCAGCATTGGTAATTGTAGCATATAGTGCCAAAGAACTTGTCACATAGGTATCTGAGCACTGGCAGCAGCAGTATAGTATTAACAGTACACAATAAAGTGTTGTATCACTTGTGGAAGAGGTGGCAGCAGCACAGCAGCAGCATTGGTAATTGTAGCATATAGTGCCAAAGAACTTGTCACATAGGTAAGTGAGCACTAGCAGCAGCAGCAGCATAGTAGTACCAGTTACACAACTAAGTGTTTTTTTTCACTCGTGGTCGTGGAAGAGGTGGCAGCAGCATAGGAGCAGCAGCATTGATAATTGTAGCATATAGTGCCAAAGAACTTCACACATAAGTATCTGAGCACTGGCAGAAGCAGCAGCATAGTAGTACCAGTACACAATTAAGTGTTTTTTTCACTCGTGGTCGTGGAAGAGGTGGCAGCAGGATAGCAGCAGCGTTGATAATTGTAGCATATAGTGCCAAAGAACTTGTCACATAGGTAAGTGAGCACTGGCAGCAGCAGCAGTGTAGTAGTACCAATACACAACTAAGTGTTTTTTTCACTCGTGGTCGTGGAAGAGGTGGCAGCAGCATAGGAGCAGCAGCATTGATAATTGTAGCATATAGTGCCAAAGAACTTGACACATAAGTATATGAGCACTGGCAGCAGCAGCAGTGTAGTAGTACCAGTACACAATTAAGTGTTTTTTTCACTCGTGGTCGTGGAAGAGGTGGCAGCAGGATAGCAGCAGCGTTGATAATTGTAGCATATAGTGCCAAAGAACTTGTCACATAGGTAAGTGAGCACTGGCAGCAGCAGCAGTGTAGTAGTACCAATACACAACTAAGTGTTTTTTTCACTCGTGGTCGTGGAAGAGGTGGCAGCAGCATAGGAGCAGCAGCATTGATAATTGTAGCATATAGTGCCAAAGAACTTGACACATAAGTATATGAGCACTGGCAGCAGCAGCAGTGTAGTAGTACCAGTACACAATTAAGTGTTTTTTTCACTCGTGGTCGTGGAAGAGGTGGCAGCAGGATAGCAGCAGCGTTGATAATTGTAGCATATAGTGCCAAAGAACTTGTCACATAGGTAAGTGAGCACTGGCAGCAGCAGCAGTGTAGTAGTACCAGTACACAACTAAGTGTTTTTTTCACTCGTGGTCGTGGAAGAGGTGGCAGCAGCATAGGAGCAGCAGCATTGATAATTGTAGCATATAGTGCCAAAGAACTTGACACATAAGTATCTGAGCACTGGCAGAAGCAGCAGCATAGTAGTACCAGTACACAACTAAGTGTTTCTTTCACTCGTGGTCGTGGAAGAGGTGGCAGCAGCATAGGAGCAGCAGCATTGATAATTGTAGCATATAGTGCCAAAGAACTTGACACATAAGTATCTGAGCACTGGCAGAAGCAGCAGCATAGTCGTACCAGTACACAATTAAGTGTTTTTTTCACTCGTGGTCGTGGAAGAGGTGGCAGCAGGATAGCAGCAGCGTTGATAATTGTAGCATATAGTGCCAAAGAACTTGTCACATAGGTAAGTGAGCACTGGCAGCAGCAGCAGTGTAGTAGTACCAGTACACAATAAAGTGTTTTTTTTCACTCGTGGTCGTGGAAGAGGTGGCAGCAGGATAGCAGCAGCGTTGATAATTGTAGCATATAGTGCCAAAGAACTTGTCACATAAGTATCTGAGCACTGGCAGAAGCAGCAGCATAGTAGTACCAGTACACAATTAAGTGTTTTTTTCACTCGTGGTCGTGGAAGAGGTGGCAGCAGCACCAGCAGTAGTAAGAAAGTGGCAAATCTCACAGACAAAAGGTAACAGCACCAGTATGAGTAATATATCGGTACATAATCACTCAGCCTTTTGGCATTAGCAGTAGGAGCCCATATAGTGCCAAAATTACAAAAGCTTGAAATTGCATTAGCATGGTGATTACATTTGAAAAGCAGAATGACACAGGCCTTAAGTAGCTGTGGCACCGGGTGGAGTTTTTGGGTTGTGTTTTGCACGCCACAGGCTTTTCAAAAAAACAAAAAAATATCCACCTTCTTCCCAGCAGCAGCATAAGGAAAGGGAGATGCACTGTGATGTAAGGGAGAGGGGGAACTCCACTTCTGATGGTGGGGTAGGATGGTGGGGTGGCCTTTGACATCGAATGTAAGGGGAGGGGATGCGCTGGACATATAATATTACAGATATAACCGGCCCTTTTGAGGGCAACCATAATGCTGATGCGGACCACGATGAAATTGAGTTTGACACCCCTGGTATAAAGAGATAGGAGAGGTATTGGTAACTGACAAGGGACCATTCAGCGCCCTGAAGCGACGGCGGGTGCCAGAAAGTCACCGCCGATCCAGGACTCATTCATTTTGATGAATGTGAGTCTGTCCACGGAGTCTGTGGACAGACGGGTCCTCTTGTCCGTGACCACCCCACCTGCCGCGCTGAATGTCCGCTCAGATAGTACGCTGGAGGGGGGCAAGACAATAACTCCAGCGCATACTGAGCGAGCTCGCGGCAGGTGTCCAATCTGGCAACCCAGTACTCCATGGGGTCGTCGGTGCTCATACTGTCAGAAGCACTGACGGACCCCATGTAGTCTGCCACCATGTGGGCCAGCCGCTGGTGGTGATGGCTGCTGCTGCTGCTGCTGCTGCTGGTACTGGGTCGCTCAGTTTGCATGAACATCCTCATCTCACCCATTAGGTCCCCTGCTCGGCTGCTGATGTTGCTGCTGGGTGCAGCCACCTGCTGGGTGAGATGAGGGGGGACAACTGGAGGCCGGGGACTTGCCTGCTCCAAACGGCTGACTAGCATGCCTGCAGTTCCTCCATCCGGGGCTGCCTCCGTCTGGCTGGGAGGAACTGCTCCAGTTTCCCCTTAAATCTGGGATCTACAAGGGTGGCCAGCCAAAACTCGTCCCTCTCCTTGATGGCTTTAACCCGGGGTCCCTCCTGAGGCATCTCAGCATGTGGGCAGCCATGGGGAAGAGCACAGCCCGCTGTGACTCCTCATGGCTGCCTGGGTCCATGACGTCCGCTTCCTCGTCATGGAGGCGCTGCTGTTCGCGGTCAGTCATGCCAAACCCCCGGACTATCGGTGCCCCCAACACCGGCTCTCCCTCCTGACCAGGCCCTGACTCCAGGACGCCACCAGTCACCTCCTGATCATCATCATGATCCTCCTCCTCCTCCTCGTCCTGGGCCTGGTCTTGGTGGAGCAGTGTTGCCTCCTCCTGCTCCACCAAGGCACTCTCCCCAGCTCCGAGCAGGCGATCTAGTGCCCTGTCCAGCAGGAACACTATAGGGAGCACGTCGTTGAGGCCGACATGCTCCCTGCTCACCATCTTGGTCGCCTGCTCAAAAGGGGCCAACACATGGCAGACCTGGTGTATCTGCCCCCACTCCAGACTGGTGATGTACGGGAGTGTGTGTTGTGATGGCCCGCCAGTGCCTTGCTCCAGCAGGTACTCCTTCACCGCCCTTCGCTGCTCCCACAACCTCTCCAGCATGTAGAGGCTGGAGTTCCACCGCGTCACACTGTCCACAATCAGCCTGTGAAGGGGCAGGCTGTTGTCCCGCTGCAACTTTGACAGGGACGCGGTAGCGGTTGGGGAGCGCCTGAAGTGGCTGGCAATCCTGCGTACCCTTAGCACTATGTCACTCAACCCGGATAGGTGCGCAGGAACTTCTGCACCACTAGGTTGAGGACATGTGCCAGACAGGGCACGTGTGTCAGACTGCCAGCCTGGAGGGCGGAGAGGAGGTTGCTGCCATTGTCACAGACAACCAGACCTGCTTGGAGCCTTCGGGGTGTCAGCCACTTCTGGACCTGAGCCTGAAGTGCGCTCAGCACTTCTCGTCCAGTGTGTCTCCGTTCCCCTAAACTAACAAGCTGGAGCACGCCGCCTGACAGCGCACGTGCCCCACACTTGAATAGCTACGGGGGCGCTTGCTGGGAGGCTCAGCAGCTGCGGAGACAGTGGCTTGAGGGAGACCAGCACTTCTCCCCTGGACACCCCGGGGCGGCACCACAAAATCAGATGCCGCCAATCCCTCCCCGGCGCCTCGGAGGGAAACCCAATGGGCCGTGAAGCTTATGTAGCGCCCCTGCCCATGCCTGCTGGTCCAGCCATCCATTGTCAGATGCACCCTGTTGCTGACAGCATGATCCAGCGACAGGGTTACATTCTGCACAATGTGCTGGTGTAGGGCAGGGACACCAGTCCTGGCAAAGAAATGGCGGCTGGGGACACGCCATTGGGGTTGGGCCTGCTCCAACATCTGCCTGAAGGGGTTGCAGTCCACTATGTTAAAGGGAAGCAGATGTTGGGCAATAACCCTTGCCAGGAGCCCATTGAGGGAACGCACACGTCGGTCTGAAGGGGGGAAGGGAGTGTTGCGTTCAAAGGCGTCAGAAAGAGACGCCTGGCGCCGGACGGCAGTGCGGGACACCGAAGAGGAGGGTGATGATGTGGAGGTCTGGCTGTCGGTAGCAGTACCTCTACTAGAGGGAGCGGGGGGGCATGACCTGCTGGTAGCCGATGAAGCTGTGGCAGGGGCTGCTGTACCCTGCACACTTGTGGTGGTGGCGCTGCTACCACCAGCACGCTTCATCTGGTCATGCTCCTGCCAGTGATTAATCCGCAGGTGCTGGTTGAGTGCCGTGGTACCCACCCGAGCCAAACACTTCCCTCTCTTCACCTTGGCACGACAGAGCTGGCAGATGGCTACTGTCGGGTTATCTGCTACCAAGGTGAAGTAGGCCCAGAGAGGTGACTTCAGCGTCGCCCTCCTGTCAGATGGGGTGACGCTGACTTCCACCTGCTGGGACTCGGTGCGCACAGGTGGAGCTGCCTGCTGCTGCTGCTGCTGCTGCTGCTGCTGCTGACACCTCCTGCTGCCATCACCAGTGGAGACCCTGACGTTGGTCTCCCTGGTGACCTGGCGCACCGTTTCCCCAGGGTGCCTACCTTCCTCGTCGTCACTGATGCTGTGAACCGACGAGGCAGGTGGCACCCATGTTGGGTCACCCTCCTCTTCGCCCCCAGATATGTCAGACCCAGGGCTGACATGTGGTGGTCTGAAGGAGACATCTGACATGGAGCCGCTAGCCTGGCTCCGATGTCCCCTCACAGACGCATGGGTCTGACTAGGTGCTGGTGTTTCCTGCAGAAAACCACCAGCACCACCATGAAGGGAGGTCTCTGGGCTACTGACAGCCAGTACCCCATCCTCCTCCTCCTCCATTAACCCTTCAAAAAGGTCCTGACCATCAGCACATAAATCAATGTCTGCATGATCGAGGGCCTCCCCCAAGATATCCATGTCACTTTCACCATCAAACAGCATGAGGCTGGACTCGCTGGGGCTGGGTACTAAAGGCACCGGTGTACTGATGGTGGTGGTGCTACTGGTGATGACTGAGTGGCACTGCTGTGCCCCATGTACTCCACCACTGCTGGAGCCTGTGAAGGCAATATCGGGCGGCTGCCCGAAGTAAAAAACTCCCGGATGAGGCGGACTCCCCTTCCACCCGATCCTCTACCAGTAGTAGGGGCGCGAGAGGTACCCCGTGCTGGCAGCGACCCAGCACTGGGAGTAACTCCCCTACCCCTGCTGCCACGACCACGGATGCTGCTCATGCTGATATGGGGGGGTGGGTAAACTTTATTGGGGGGGGGGGTAAATGTGATAATAGAAAAAACAGGCGCGCAGACAAACAACTAGTAGCTATGCCACTAAACAACAATTAAACGAAAGGTAAATTTTTTTAAATTTTTTTTTTTTTTTAAACTAACTAACTGACTGACAGACAACAGACAAAAACTGACTGGGCAACGAATAAGAGCAATAAAGAAACTAATATAGATAGAACAGTGACTCTGCTAACACAGCAGAGCCAGAGATCTGAATAAACTAAAAATAACTTTTTTTTTTTTTTTTTTTTTTATAAAACAGATAACTATCTAACTAAATAAACACACTAAACTAAGCTAGCTAGCTTACAGAGGTGTACAAGTACACTCAAACCTATCTATCTAACACTAAATGAAACTGGAACACAAACACACAAATAGTAGCTTTAAAAAAAGCTGTTTGGTCTCTTCTTGCTTTTAAAAAAGCAGTTTAGAAATATAAGCACTAGCAGCTGCTAATACTCAAATGAACTGAACACTGAACAGGAGCACAGAACTGAAAGGCACTGCAATGCTGATGCAATATAACACAGAGCACAGAAACACTTCTCCCTCTATATCCACCTTGTGAATCTGCAATGAGCACATGCTGGCACTTAGTTTATATAATGGTCGTGAGGCAGCTTCCTATTGGTTGATGTGGAGGTTGCTAACCTCTGACACCTGTGGAAATGGAACTCTGATTGGCTGTGATGTGAATGAAGGGCGGGGAAAAAAATCGCGCGATATTGCTATTGCCGAATATTCGCATTGCGAATATTCGGCAGCATAAAAGGATCACATGCGCTACTCGGCCCAGGGTCCCTCTAATCATACCACCATTGCTTTTACACGTCGATGGAGATCACTAGCATGTGATCTGTGTTAAAAAAAATTTGAGAAAAATCCGAATATTCGACATTGCGAATATTCGGCACAATATTCGAGATATTGCGCGATTTCTCGAATATGCAATATTCGAGCCGAATATTCGCAATTCGAATATTCGTGAGCAACACTACTGATGACGAACTTCCCCACAAGTCGCTGTCACTCAACTCCTCTGCAAGCGATTCTGTATCGCTGTTGCTCATTTCCAGCAGGTAGCATAGCGATTTTGAGGTAGAGGCGCGCTCTTTTGATGCCATGGTCGCTGTGCAGTTTACAGACACAAAGTACAGTAAATCTGCAGACAAGGGCACTGGAGAAAGCACTGGGGGGGGGGGGGGGGGGGGGGGGGGGGGTGGGGCAATCTGAGGATGGATATTATGCAAAAATATCCATGCTTCAAAAGTTATTGTTATTTTCAGCTAAGTTGAGAATTATGGATGGAGAAAGTTCATTTTTTTTAAAAAAAACGGTGGTTGGATGAAAGATACTCAAAGTAGAAAAAAAATAAAAATAAAAAGACTTCCTGAATGTTAATTAATTTATGGAAGTGAGGAGAGAAAAGGGAAATTTATCATTTTTTTTTCCTCCCCTCTTTTTCACCTCCGGAAACTCATATTAGAATACTGAACGGTGGACTATTTTTTTATGTTCATCCTTTCTCCTTATATTTTTCTTTTTTTGGCACATGCATAACACCTGTAACTGTGTATGGCCACTAGACAGGCCCCTTGTATGAATCCCGTGTGGACTGTGGGGAGGAGTCAGGGTTACAAGTGTTGTTTCTGAGTTAGATCAGTTGCCTAAATTGCCCAAAAGGGAAGGGGTTAAGTAGAGCTTAGCATTTTCCCAGGCATTTATGGCCTCTAACATCCACCCTGTGTTATAAATAAATAGGGGAAGGCCCTACTCGTGTTCCAACCTTTTTTAGCCGTAGCCTGGATGGGAAATAAGACCAGAAACAAGGGGAAGGTGTAATCCAGAACCAGCCCCTCAAGGGGGAACACCTGAGTCAGGACTCTGTCGGATCACAGACTTTAAGAACTGTTACCATGGGAAGGTATGCAATGGGCAGCATACTGTTAGAGAGTTAGGTAGAGACATTGCATAAAATTTATTATGCTGCTGGCATAATGTTTAGTCGTATCAACTGTTTCATTTTAGGTCTTAAGTTACTCAAAGGGGTGCATAAGGGTGGCATTAGTGAGCCTGTACATGAGAAGAGGTACTCCCCGCATGCAGGGAGAGTAGCCCCCCCCCCCCACTATAAATCTAGTCTTTGAGATGACTACTGTTACAAATCTGTTTACATCCAGCATTTCCTGGAGCAAAATTAATTACAATTCTTCAAGATTTTCCCACATAAGATCTCATAAAACTGACACAGTTCACGACTAACTTCATAAAGTATTCGGGTCAACGGCAAAACACTTTCATTCAAAAAACTATAAATCTATTTTTTTTTTTAGGTTAATACAAATCTGCTTACATTAAGCATTTTCTGGAGAAGTCATACTAATGCTATTTTCAGACAAATATTTTCAAAACCAATATTTCTTGACTGAAAATTTTAAAAATAACATTGCTAAGATATTTGAAAATCAGTTTAGCTCCTTCAGGGCACTTGTGTTGTTTTTTTTTTGTTTTGTTTTTTTTACATTGACCTTGCAATATATATATTTGAAACATGCACAACATGCTATGTCAGTGATGGCAAACCTTGGCACCCCAGATGTTTTGGAACTACATTTCCCATGATGTTCAACTACACTGCAGAGTGCATGAGCATTATGGGAAATGTAGTTTTAAAACATCTGGGGGGCCAAGGTCAAACCATAACCATTTTCAGGAAACCTGTGCCAGGTGGGTTGACACTGCAACATTATGGTAGACACATCGGACAATTTTGACACATTTTTGGGACCAATGTCATTTTCACAGCAAAAAGTGCTATAAAAATGCACTGTTTACTGTGAAAATGACAATTGCAGTTTAGGAGTTAACCACAAGGGGGCACTGTAGGGGTTAAGTGTGACCTCATATGTGTCTCTAACTGTAGGGGGGCGGGGCTGGACACGTGACGTCAGTGATAGTTTTTCCCTATATCAGGGAACAGACGATTACTGACACTGCCACAATGAAGAACGAGGAAGGTGTGCAATCGGGTCTGGGAGTCCCGCGGGCACGGTCACGGAACTTCAGACCGGGTCACGGAGCTTCAAAACTGGTGGTATTTGTAGGATAAAACAGAGAGCAGTCATAGGTGCGACCCCCAGAGCTGGGCTTAAAGAGACACATACAGCTACGTGATTGTGCCCAGCCGTGCCATTCTTCCGACGTATATATCATGGGTAGGGGGTCCTTAAGTGGTTAAGATAGAAAACCTGTGTGCAGCAGCCCCCCTAATACTTACCTGAGCCCCATCTGTTACATGAGAGACTCGGCTGTACAGGACTCTCCCTCCTGATTGGCACCATTGGCTTCCCCTGTTGTCAAAGTCAGTGAGCCAATGAAGAGAAAGAGGGTGGGACCAAGTTGCAGCTCAGGTGCCCCCATAGCAAGCTGCTTTCTGTGGGGGGACTCGGCAGAAGGGAGGAGGCCAGGAGTGCTGGCGAGGGAACCGATAAGTTGAGGATCTGGGCTGTTCTGTGCAAAACCACTACACAGAGCAGGTAAGTAAGACCTGTTTTGTTATTTTTAAACAAAAAAAGCAAGACTTTAGGATCACAAAATAAATAAAATAAGAAAAAGACAAAATACTTTAATACTTTACATTCTTGGGTGTTTGTATATGAGAAATCCATAGATGTCATCATCCATGCAAAACAACGTAGATGTCCGAATCTCCAGCTGCCAGCTCGTGTATTAGGACAGTTGGGCTGTAAAAATACCCAAACAATCTGCATCTGGTTAGCTGTAGTAACTGTTCACAGCCAACTTTTTTTCCATCCTGCTCCTCAGATTTCAACTTTATTCTATTGTTAGTGATTGATAGCAAGCATTAAGATCAGTGAAGTATTTCTGCTACTGAACTCCAGGGCATGAACAAAATGGCTCCCAAAAAAGACCCATTCTTCTATTTGTAGTGTCCACCCAATTTTTTTTTTAAATTGATAAGCTGTTTTACATTAAAACCTGTACCTCTTAATTATCATATATAAAGTGTAGGCATCTAGAGGTAGGTACTGTACATATTTGCAGCAGCTTTATTTACTGCCTCTAAGCCTGATGCCAAGCCACTCTAAAAAGGCAAAACTCATGTTCTATTTATGACATGGTCTCAATTTATCTATCTATAAAAAAATGTTTTGCCTGGAGATCTACTTGATATTTCATACAGATACAGAACTCCAAAATATTAGAGTGGGGTGAAACAGTAACACAAAAAAACATGCTGTTAACACACACAGATCGAGATGGCAGATACAAGGTAAAGTGGGTTGAGAAGGTCTGGGGAAGTTTTAATACTGGGGAAAATATTTATTGAAATTCTGAAAAGCTCTGGATGGGGCTGGGTGTCACTGTGGGGGGATGAAGGTCCTAAAGGGGGTTAGGAGCTTCTGCACTAGACTTGTTGGTCTCTGGAGGAGGCTGGGGGGTCTTTCCATGAGTCTGGGGAATTTGCAATGGTAATGTCAGAGACTGGAGGGCACGTCAGGGTCTGGGGGTGGGCACTATGGCACACTGTTGGGGGCACTATGGGGAAGCGGAGGCCCTGCAGAAAGCAGGGGGTACTGTGGGGGGCTGGGGGCACTCTGGGATGTTGGCAGGCACTATGGTGACTAAGGACCCTTAGGGGGACTGGAGGCATCGTGAATGGTTGAGGGGCAGTGGAAAACACTACTGGAAGTTGGGTGGCACTTTGAGAGCTGACAGGCACTGTGAGAGGTTAGGGAATCTGCAGCAAATGGCGCGGGGATGCCATTGCAATGGGTCATGGCCTGATGATTGAGAGCCACTAGTCTAGGGGAATATACTGACGTGGTATCCCCAATCATTTTCTCAAGAGTTCCCAAATAAGAATTAAATATGAGACATTTCAAAGCTCAGACTGTGCACACCTATGTTCGGCAAGCCTCCTTTGTGTATCCATAGTATCACTATACACATAAGCAAGCTTAGCAAAATCGCCTAAGGTGAATCACACAGCAGCAACTACCTCATGTCAGACAGTCGAAATGCTGACCTAAGCTTTAACTCCTGAGGCAGTCTCAGACTTGAACAAAACCTGTACTGGGAGCACAGTACATGTTGTAATATTGTCACTAAACTCAAGGGGAAATGCTAGGGGCTATTTGCAACATGCACCACTTGTTTCTTTAATAATATTCCAGAAAATTATATAGATCAGCACAAATCTAATCAGCATTTACAGTTTGTCCCAGTTGATGCATACGTTGAGTCAATCTCAATGCATATGAGAAAATAATTTTATATCTTTAGCCTTTCTATGATTGTAGTTTAACCAGGAACGTGATATTTTGCAGTACCATTTTACTTTAGTGTGTTCATTTTTGCTTTGATGTTTTGCTCTTTTGGTAATAAAGATTTACATACTCTAATAAATATTTACAGAGGATTTAGAGATCAGAGGGTGCGACCTGCCACTACCACTGCCAAGCTTTAAGTTGTGCCTGTATCTAAAGGTGTGTTAGCTACTCACACTGGGCAGGGTCACGTCAACACTTAATAATAGGGGTGTGTAAAGAAGCGATGAACATTATACAAATTAACCTAATAAACAGGGTGTATGGTCACAGAAACAAGCTAAACCAAAATGCTGAGGGTGTTCACAATGTCTAACCTATCAGCACTTGTTTTAATAAAATACCTTATAAATTGAAATCAATTTCAGCACAATGTAGGTCATCTAATATGTTTCATGTTACTTTTACATTTCATGATGGGTCATTTTTTGTGTGATTTGTGCCCTTGGAGTAGATCTTCTGCTTTGTTTTTTATATACAACAAGTTCAGCAGTCTTAAGGCTTTAGCAAAGAACACCAATTAGAAGATCCATAGAGATGAGATGACAGTTGCCAATCTGGCTGTTTTTGACTGCTGAGCCTGCTGGCTGGCTGCTGCTAGGAGAATCTAATGACCAAACAGGTTATAAAATCCAACCTTATCAATCCTGTTCCTCCTGATAAGCCAACATCAGCCTTCTGCTTACTGTACCATGGCCCTACCTTCTCTGTTGAAATGCTTATAAACAAGGTCATACTAGGTCCATTAGGTTTTAGGGTGCTCTGGAGCACCTTGCCTAGAACTTCAGTGGTTGACACACTACCACCACCACCAAACACTATACATAGCTTTAGAGCTAACCTGGCTAAACAAAGGAAAATGTTGACCTGCTGAATCAACAATATTTTGCAGCATCTGTGTAATATAGTGTCTACTGAATTAATATAATTTAAATTAACTTCAGATGTAGAGTGCATTTGTAAATAAATCCAATAAATAAATAAAACTTAATCATAAAAATGTAATCATAAAATAGGCAGTTTTATCCATCTTGCATTAAATGGTACAAATAATAATTTGTTATTTATTTTTTATTTAAGTTCTTCCCCTTTCCATAAAATGTGTTATTATGGCATCAAAGCAGTTACAGTCCTTCACCAGAGCAATGCAAAATATTTGTACACTTGTGTTCTTTATAAAATAAAACAGTGCAGCGCAAAAAATAATAATAATGAAAGTCAATCTACAGAAAGAAGTCCGTATGTGCATGTAAAGAAAGGCTCAAATAATTCACAGCATGCAGTGCAGGTAAATAAAGGTGACCAGATATCCTCCACCGTACACAAGATGGCCTCTCACTTCACAAATTTGACCTAAAAAGGTCACAAGCCATCAATCACAATAAAAGGATCCTTGTCCCACATGTCAGAAGGATGACTGATAGTTCAGCAAGCATGAAATCAAATCCTGCAGTTTCGCTCCACCATATAAATAAACAAAAAAGGCAATCTAGTGCTCTCTGATTTGGAAGTTTAACCACTTTAGCCCCACACCATATTGCTGTCCAAAGACCAGAGCACTTTTTGTGATTCGGCACTGCGTCGCTTTAACTGACAATTGTGCGGTCGTGCGACGTGGCTCCCAAAGAAAATTGGCGTCCTTTTTTTCCCACAAATAGAGCTTTCTTTTGGTGGTATTTGATCATCTCTGCGGTTTTTATTTTTTGCGCTATAAACAAAAATAGAGCGACTATTTTGAAAAAAATATTTTTTACATTTTGCTATAATAAATATCCCCAAAAAAGATATAAACATTTTATTTTTTTTCCTCAGTTTAGGCCGATACGTATTCTTCTACATATTTTTCGTAAAACAAAATCGCAATTAGCATTTATTTATTGGTTAGTGCAAAATTTATATCGTTTACAAAAAAGGGGGTAGTTTTATGGCATTTTTATTAATATTTTTTTTTTACTAGTAATGGCGGCGATCAGCGTTTTTTTTTCGGTACTGCGATATTATGGCGGACACATCGGACACTTTTGACACATTTTTGGGACCATTGGCATTTTTATAGCGATCAATGCTATAAAAATGCATTGGATTACTATAAAAATGCCATTGGCAGTGAAGGGGTTAACACTAGGGGGCAGGGAAGGGGTTAAGTGTGTTCCTATTTGTGTTCTTACTGTATGGGTGGTTGGCCTTACTAAGGGAAACCACTGATCTTCTGTTCATACATTGTATGAACAGAAAATCAGCGTTTCCCCCGCTGACAGGAACGAGAGGTATGTGTTTACACACATACCTCCCGTTCCCCACTCTGTAACGAGCAATCGCGGGTGCCCGGCGGCGATCGTACCCACCGGGCATGTGCGCGGTACTTGGGGGCGTGCTGGGGGGCGTGCGCCCCCTAGTGGCCAAAAATGAGAGGACGTAGAGCTACGTGCTCCCGCGAGACAGTGCCACCGTCCCACAGTAATATGACTGCAGGCGGTCGGCAAGCAGTTAATGAGGTTGAAAACATATAAAAATCTACTCACATATTGAAGCACTCAAGCCATGAGTGCAAACAGATACAGCATGTAAACACACACAAACAGCGGTGATCGTGGATGACGTCCTACGTGGCTCCTCCCCCTGTACGCGTTACGTCCTATGGGCGGGACTTCATCAGCGTAGGGCAGAAGCACACAGAATAAACTACAAATAATAAAGAACATTTTAAGAAAAATATAAAAATAAACATCAAAAGACAAAACAAAATGGATAAAATATTTTAGCCACTAATCTATGTGTTCTTAATTCCCTGATATGCCTCTTTGAAGCTCAGCTGTTTGAGACTTGCAGGCACTATGAGTTGTGTGTTGACTTAATTCTCCCCAGAGAGTCATCCTCGTCAAATTACAATGGGAAATCCCTATGAATTTCAAGGAGGTCAAAACAGCAGGTTTCGTGTTGGTCTGGATGTCCCATAGAACTGTGGTTTAAAGTGGTAAATAGGATAAAGAAAATTAAGGTAATTTGCAAAACCTTTATGAATTTTGCAGGTCAAGCAGCGGGTTGCATGTTGGTCTGGATGTCCCATAGAACTGAGGTTTAAATTGGTAAATAGGATAAAGAAAATGAAGGTAATTTGCAAAATCTTTATGAACCTCATTTGATACTTTACCTCAGCTTTGAACAACAAAAGGCTACAATTAAGACTTTTGAAAACATCTTTCATACAGTAGCTTGAGCCTTTTACAGAATCAAGGACACTCATTTTTTCTTTCCCAAAAAAAAAAAATGGATTAGAGGGTAAGAGTCTAGAGCTCTACTTTTACTATTTACTATAGGCAAATAGACTTTTAACTTTGCAACAGAAGTTTTGCTTTGCAAGAGAATTTTCCAGAGAGTTTGGTGAATGAGGAAACATTCTGATAACATCCATCATCCAATCATGTGCAAAGAATGATTAAAGGGGTGAATGGGGTACACTGCACATTATACATTTCAGAGCTAACAGTTTTATGGTTGGAAAATTGAGCATATCCCTTTCAGAGGAGCTGAATAGTTATTTTGCTAATTTTGAGGTTAAATTAACTCATTGTGATACAGTGCAACCTCTAGTTTCTGGTAATTTTACACTTATTGTGCAGGAACATGAGGAAAGACATGTGTGTAGGACACTGAATGTAAGGAAAGCTGTAGGTACTGATGGCATTCCAGCAAGGGTAGTCAAGGATAGTGCTGACCAATTGGCTGGGGTTTTTAACAAGATTTTTAATCTATCATTGTTGCAGACTGTTACTCTACCTTGCTTGAAATCTGCAGTATTCTTATTTATTATACCAAATAGTCAGGCATTGACAGCTTGAAAGACTGATTGCAGTCCCTTCAGCAGTAAATGAAATGTCTGGAGAGATTGGTTCCAAGGTATGTTAACTAAAGCCTACCATGTACTCTAGACCCCCATTAATTTGTGTATCAAGCTAATAGGTACATGGAACATGTAATTTCTTTAGCCTTGCATTTGGCATTGATCCACTATTGTGTCTGGGTAACTACAGGTATGTAAGTAATTCGATCAACACTCTATACCCTAAGCCTTCACCAATTTGTTTCTTGCCTTTGTTCTGCTCTCAGCCTAATTCTCCTTTCTCCACTCCTCACCATTCACATTAGGGGTGCTCGGGGAGCCCCGGACCACCTGGACCCTGCCTGTAGCGAGTGTTGCCCTTTCACATGTCCTTGGCTTGCCTACGGTTTCGGAAGCCATGTCCTCTGGTTCCTGCACAGCTGTAAGTCAATCTTTTCTATTGGTTTTGGGGGGTATTACCTCCCCCCTTACCTCTATATAGTCAATTGACCTAATTAATTATCCTCCTATTGCAGACACTGCAATACATGCTCCTGATGAGCGGCTGAAAGCTGTGAAACATGTCAAGCTACCTTCACACCGTGTATGAGATACACACCTACCTTGATATGTGTCCATACCATCTTTAACCTATAGGGATGCCAAGACTCTTGTATGTGCAGATGTTATTATTTTAACCATACTATCCAATATCAATATGGTGGACCTCCTTCTATTTACCATGGATATTAATGTTTGTTAGGCATGTTAAGTACCAGTGATTGCTCAGTCAAGGATTGACGCCATGTAAATTTTCTGTAAAATGCAATTAAATGTATGTAAACATGTTTTTTATGCAACATTAAAATATTTATGTTTCCACCAGTTTATGTTTTTTGTCATCATGAGCTTCATACAAAGTCCCACCCTCTTATGTGCATCACTGTGGTTCAATGCCGCATTGTAGCATGTTTTGTGTTCAAATGACAGGGATGGAGGTGCATGACTTTACCCAACCATGACCTCATGTAAAGTCTCAATTTCCCCAATCCCCCCTCTTGTTTTAGGTATGTAAGGGTGTTATTTATATATAGATCATAGCTTGACCTTCAATACTATTATCCCAGATATACTATTTGATACATTGCTTAAATTGGGTCATCCACTTTCCATGTGCTCTTGGATATAAGATTTTCTTTTAAATCATCTGCAAGTGGTTAACATGGGGCCATATTCTTCTTCCTAGTATAAGTTAAGTACAGGAATTCCATAACCTTGTACTTTATGCTCTTACACCTATGACTGCTCTCTGTTTTATCCTACAAATACCACCATTAAATTTGCTGACAATACTATGGTAGTAGTAGTCTGTATATGAGGAGGAGGTGAGCAACCTTATAGAGATGAAGTTCAAAAGATAGTAGTGGTGGTATGTGGCAAATAATTTGGAACATTGGATGAACTTATGGACTTTAAAAATAACAAGATTGTTTTAGTTTGAATCTTTATAAAAGGTAAATGTGTGTGTGTGGGGTTCTATCTTTACATTTTTTGGTGTTTCTATCACCAGGAACTTATCTTGATTGATTAATATGAGCACAGTTATTAGGAAATTACAGCAACAACTACATTTGATAAGAGTACTCAGGAAAAGTGGCTAAACCTTTGATGAACTTTTACCATTCATCTATTGAGAATGTTCCCGGTGTACTGCATTTCAGTGTGGTACTCCTCGGTTGCTCAATGGCTAATAAGATTGCCCTCTAGAAAATCATTCTCAATGAACTGAAATGTATAAGTTGTAAACTTTCCTCCTTAGCTGATATATTTCAACCCCACGGTCTCCATAGAGCAGAGAGTATTGTGAAGGATTTTCTCATCCAGGTCAACTGTATTTCAATCAATGTCTTTGGATAGGCACTTTAGGAATATAAAGTTGAGGATCCATTTAATTTAGTGATAGCTTTCTTGGGAGGGCTATACATGCGATAAATGTGAAAATTGCAATCTAGTTAGTAATAGCAGCTTGTGGGTATTGTGCAACACAAGATGGTGTAATTACATTATCACATTTAAATGGTTTGAATGATTAATTTGTTTATTATTTTCTTTTGGAATGGAATGTTATCTATATGTATGTAAGGTATTGTTTTTTTTATGTGAGAAATTTTATTGTAATATCATTGTATATTTTTTACAATGACAATAAGGCTGGGTTCACACCTATGCGAATTGAGTGTGGCTTAAACCGCATCCAATACGCATAACATTTCTAAATACACTGGCCCAGATTCACAGAGCAATTACGCCTGTCTAACTGGTGTTAGACAGGAGTAATTTCAAATTTCGCGCGCCGTATCACTAGTTTGAATCCTCAAACCATGATACGGCGGCTTCGGGCTTCGATCCGAGAGGCTTACGTCCTCGTAAGCCTTCGGATCTACACTGCAATATTTTTGCGGCCGCTGGGAGGAGTTTGCGTAGTTTTCATGCGTCGGGATATGCAAATGAGTTTTTACGGCGATCCACGAAGGTACGAGTGTCCCTCGCAATCGCCTACATCATTTTTTGGCTACGTAATGTTAGAGGAGCTTTTTGCTGGTCTAACAGTGCGTAACCCATGTAAAGTATGGCCGTCGTTCCCGCGTCGATTTGAATCTATTATTTTTTTTTTAACGTAACTCATTCGGGAATAGGAATGTACGTAAACGACGCTACTACGACGTGATGACGTGTTTTCGTGCAATGCACGGCGGGAAATTTGCGAACGGAGCATGCGCAGTTAGATCGCCGCGGGAACGCGCCTATTTTAAATGCTTCACGCCCCCTACTCGCGCAGATGGATTGCAACGGGAGAAATACACTACGCCGCCGTCGTTTACTGGACAAAATCTACCTGGATTCCACGTAGAGCCAGGTAAAAAACGGCGGCGTAGTGTATTTCTGATACTCTACAAGAATCTAATTCTCTGTGAATCTGCCCCACTGTTTTCAATGAGGCTGGTTCACATATGTGTGATGCATTCACACTGCGCATTGTAAAAAAAACGTGTGCGTCTTTTAGACCCTTGCGGTGCGGCTCAGGTGCGAATTCAGGGCCATTATCTTCTATGGTTACGCAGCTGATTCGCAGATGTGTTCATTTCTCTTCAGGATTTGTCTCATTCAGCTCAATACACTTCCTCCTCTCTCTCAGGTCTCCAAATTCGCAGCTAATCTGCAGTTACAATGCAATGGATCTGCTGAACAGTTGTCTTATCTCTCTGCAGAGATAAGAGAGCTAAAATTCGCACTGCACAAGTGTGAATCCGGCCTAAAGGTCTTCTAATAATGCTGTCTTTTTTAAATTTCCCTTGCATGTAATTGGGTATTCTTTGGAAAGTGAAATTGTGCTACATTCATTAAGCTCTTGGTAAAATTCCCTTATAGTGTGCAACTTCCCATGGAAAATGAACACCCTATTGCCTGCGGGTTTGCTGTGGATTAGCTGCACTTTCCCAAAGAGTGAGCCAAAACTCCTGCATGCAAGACTTTTGGTGCACTTTCAGAAAGCATGCAAAAACTTGGGACATAATAAAACTCTATGGGAAAGTGCAGCAAATCCACGGATACATACGCTACACCCGTGGTGCCACATCAGCGTAAAAGGGGCATTAATGAAAGTTAATACATTTGAGTTATCAACACATGCAATGAGATAGATGATCTCTGATGGTACAAAGATAATTTTTGATCCACATGTGGTACTAATAAGCAAGATAGATGTTGTGGATATGGTTTTTGCAGACCAGATTTTGGCTTTTGTTGCTTTCAAATACATTCTGGAGCTAGAACCATCCTTCACAATTAGAACTTGAGAACACTTGTATTTTACAGTCTCATCTGTGATGCAATATTTCATGATGCATTGTCTAAAACAATAGGTATATGAACACATGTACAGTTTTGAAGATTACACATGCAATTTATGACATTGTAAGCTCAGTGTACCAATACTAGAGCTATGGTTTTAGTATAAACCTAAACATTCATTCCTTCAAAACGTTCATATAAATACAAAAGCAGCAAAACTTGTCCTCTTCTACCCACTACCTGTTTTTCACCTTGGATGTAAATATCCTACTTTTCCTGCTTTAATATTCTTGACATTTATGTTTTTATTTCAAATCTGAAGACCCTACTGTTACCATTATCTACATCAGTAGTGTATTTATGTTTTGTGCTGCCCTAGGCCTGGCTAAACTCATGCACCGCCTAATTTAAATATGACCCACCCCTTCCTGTCAAGGCCACACCCCTTTATGTTTAAGACCCGCCCTGAAATGTTAGAGTGGGGACACTAGTTCTGAGGGCCGGGTGGAGGAGCAATGGATTCCCTTAATTTTGATAGTTTTCCTCTCACTTCCTGTTTGGCTATGGAGCAGGGAGTAAAGGGAAATCTCTGCAATGGTAAGGGATGATAAAAAAAAAAAATTGACAGGGGCTATAACCCTTCCCTACTCTATCCAAAATAAAGTGTTGCCTATAGTTCTACTTTGAGCACAAACTTCTGATAATTTTATGGAGAGGACTAAGAAGATATAACCATGCCAATGATGCAGCAGAACCCCCCCCCCCCCCCAGTTGCGGAATGCCGGCCGCCCACATATCAGAAGCAGTGTGGCGGCTTTATGGGGGCGCTAGACTAATTTACCTCTCAGCCCAGTCCGCCCCATAAGACTGGCACTACACTAACAGTGCTGCCCTAGGCCTGGGCCTTGTTGGCCTAGGCCAGGATACAGCGCTGACCTACATGCTCATAAGTCAACTAAATAAACTAGGGTAAGCAAATGAAATTATAGAAACAAAGACAAAGTGAAATTGCACCTCATTCATTAAGGAATATTATAAAGATACACCATTTTAATTAATTATGAGTTATGGTCATTTCAAAATCCTGAATGGAGATGCAAATTTAGGGTAATAATTAATTTAAATAACACTGAGCTTTCAGGAATGAAAAAAAATATTAAAGAAAATCACTGAGCACTTTTTCTGCAATAAAAAATAAATACATTTATTTGCACGTGGGTACAAATTAGGAGGAATTTAGAATCTCATTAGAAATAGATAAGAGGACCCTTACTAAATCTCTAAAAATTATTTATAACCATATTTAATGCCCATAACCATGTAATTTACTAAATAATTTGAAATACTTCATTTAAAAAAAAGCAAAGATTTTCTTTAATAATGTTCAGGTAGGAATTAACTTTCCACTAGATTGGATAATTGAAGTGAATAATCACTTCTTTTTTTTTTTGTGAAGATTCTCAACATCTTTACAAAATCAGCCTCAAAACATATTTCATGCACTGAGCGTACACATTTTTGGGGAAGTGAAATGGTTATGGGATATGGCAATCTGTCTGTTTGTATCATTGATTAGACCTCTAATCTTTTTCTACTGGGATCCTTGTATGCTTTTACTTTGGTCTGTGTGCCATGAAACAGCCAAGCATAAGCCGCATGAGTTGCCCAATCTTTCACAACTTTGTAGTAAAAAACAAAACAAACAAAAAAATAATTCAATATATGGCTGATATCTAATTGTGCTGAGTACAGCAAACTTTTACCCCTCCTTACTTTTGCAGCAAATTAAAGTCATTTGGTCGCCAACCAAAATGCCTCTTTCAAAGGCCTCCAATTAGGGTTGCCTGCTGTGAGGGTAGTTTCACCCGGGCAGTCTGGGTTTTAAATCGTGTGTCCGGGTTTCATTCCCCTTGAAACCCAGACACATTATTCAGACCAGACTGTGGTTGAGGGATGGGCAGCGTTGGGGTACTCAGAACCATTTAGGGGATGATGGGAAGGACGATCGGTGGTTCCCCTCCTCTCCCGATCCCCCTTCCCTCACCCACAGTTTCCAGCTTTTCATCATCACGAATCCCTGGCAGAGGATGTTGGAGGTACTGGCCTGCAACCCAGACACATTATTCAGACAGGACTGTGTGTGTAGCTTCAGGAAGCCTGTGCCGACTCCCTGTCACACATTTAATAGAACCGATTGGCTTTATTATACTTCTGCAGCAGCTGAGAGTTGGCTTCTCCTCCTCTCCCCCCTGCTGGCATTCAGCTGTTGTAGGAGGAAAATACAGAAGATCTGTTCTAGAAAATTCTGCCACCGCTGCCCTTCCTGTCCAGCTTCCTCCTCCTTCTGCTGTAACCGGGCTCCTGTTTGCTCCCCTTTGCTGTGTGCCCCTGTTCGGGTTTGGCTTAAAAAAAAATGTACATTTAAAGCTGGGCAAACACGTCAGTGTTTTTGATTAGCCAACAGGCTGATTGAGAAAAGTTAAAGGGATTCTCCCATCCACACAAGCGAGGTGGATGGAGTGTTTTTGTATTGTGTTGTGACAGCCAGAAGATGCCTCTGCTGTCAGAATACAAAGATCAGTGCTGTAGCTGATTAGCTGTAACACTGATCGGAATCAAAGTCTATTCATGGGAAGTTGATCATTAGATCGACTTCTCTTGAACGGGAATGACCATAGGTGGATCTAAATTTAGCTGGTTCCTGCTAAACCAGCCAAATTTTGATCCATCTATGGCCAGCATAAGCACATTACTGCAACAATATACTTGGCACGCTGCGATGTTTCATATTACTTCCCTTATGTCAAGTATTGCATATACTTTTTTTTATGGTATTCTACAACTATACAGTAGTAAATACTTGCAGAAAGTGACTGTAAATCGAGGAGTGCTGATATTCAAATGTCTGTGATATTAACATGATATCACACACAGATTTTACCTGAAACACTCATAGGCCCTCTTCACACCCTTATTAGGTGTCTCGCTTCGCCTGCCAGAAGGAGCCACTCATACATGCACACACCCAAGGACACCATCAAGGTATGTCAAAATAAAACAAGGGAAACAAGTTCCACCCTGGATTTTCTTTTGCAGGTTTATAGCACTTTTTTCAATCCGTTCAAATGGATTTCCTGTTTTACACCAATAGTTTTTTTTAGCAGGTGCTGTGGTTGTTTTCCTCTCAACTATCAAAATGTATTTAAGGTGGCTGAAGGGAACATACTTCTATTGTGCTTAATTCTATATTATAAAATGTGAACATTTTCATAAAATAATAACTCAACAGATAGCTAACTTTAAAACACAGCGATATGATGGAATTTTCTCATCAATGTATGTGTGTCTTCCATTGGACCCTTTCATAAATTGTACAAGCACTAATACATTCAAATATGTGATAATATACAACAACATTTTGGGGGCTATTTACGAAGGGCAAATCCACTGCAGATCCGAGGGGGACATACAAGGAAAATAAAAAACAGCATTTCAGCTTGCACATGATTGGATAATAAAATCAGCAGTGCTTCCCCTCTTTTCAGATCTACCCCTCAGCGACTGCACTTCCAAGTGCACTTTCAGTTCAATTTCAAGTTGCATTTTGCACTTGTAGTTTGCACAGATAGTGCAAAGTGGATTTGCCTTTCGTAAATAACCCTCTATATTTCTTCAGAAGAAATGTATCTTTTATCACTACAAAGCAGTCCTTGATCTCTGTAACAAAATTCAAAGACAAACTACGCCCCTCAAAAACACTCAATAAAACAAATCTACATATAAAGTTCTGAACTGGAAACCAAAATGAAATACACTATCAATAATTAATAATAACATTTGTGACAACCAATAAAGTGCTGTGTGATAATACAAAAAAAGTGCTTGGTGCGAATCCTATATAAAAGTTGTGTTGCAATAACAAAATAGTGACCAGAAGACCCCACAAATCCCCACAAATCCATGCCAACTCAGGTGACAACACTCCGCACTTACCAGAATTATTTTACCTTTTTTTCTCAAAGAAAGTAAAAAAAACGCCTCACGTAAGTGTGTCCCCAATTGGGATGTGTAGTCACTCTTCGCAATGTGACCACTTAAGGACGTTTTAAAGACAGAGGAATATTTTATTATGAGGTGTTGATCCATAACTACACATTTCAGTTGGGGACACACTTACCTGAAGGCGCTTTTTTACCTTCTTTGAGAAAAGAGGTCAAATAATTTGGGTAAGTGTAGAGTGTTGTTACTTGGGAGAACGGATTTGAGAAGTCTTCTGATCGCTAATGCCACAAACAAATGATGAGTACCGGATGGTCTCAAATCCAATTGATTTTTTCATCAGAATTCCGTTCAAGCTATCTTGCATACACACTGTCAGACTAAATTACGACCTTCTAAAACGCAGTGACGTAAAACACTATGATGAAGTTCAAAGCTTCCGAGCATGCGTCGACTTTATTCTGAGCATGCATGGATTTTTCTCAGACAGAATTCCACAAAGACAATCGGAATTTCCTATCGGAAAAAAATCTCATGGGGCCCACACACGATCGGAATTTCCGATGAAACACGTCCATCAGACTTTTTTCATCGGAAAATTTGATCGTGTGTACGCGGCAAATCTGTCACTATTTCACAGCAAGCACTTTATTGAATATCACAGCAAGCACTTTATTGGGACCTTTAAATATTTTCTTATATGAGCTTTTATATGTGATTCAAACCAAGCACTTTTTTGGATTATCACACATCACTTTATTGGTTGTCACAAATTTTATTGTTAATTATTGATAGTGTATTTCATTTTGGCTGGAGGCACATAGCTACATATGTGGGGGACATGGCTGGAGGGACATGGCTACATATGTGGGGGACATGGCTGGAGGGACATGGCTGCATATGTGGGGGACATGGCTGCATATGTGGGGGACATGGCTGCATTTGGGGACACATTTAAAAAAAGTATCGGTATTCGGTATCGGCGACTACTTGAAAAAAAGTATCGGTACTTGTACTCGGTCCTAAAAAAGTGGTATCGGGACAACCCTATTAAAAATGATGTGCGTTGACAGGGTTTCCTAAAAGAAGGACTAACGGAGGTGTGTTTCTTTGTGGTCAATCATGAAAATGTTTATAATAACATGGTAACATACTATACCTTTTGTTTAATAATGTTTTATGGGCAGTTCTGCAGTAATTTTACATTTTATTGTTCTAATTAATACTATGTAATTGAAGCCTTGTATATTAAAACCGAGTTTTAGCTTCTCTTTGCTGTCCGTGGCTCCAGTAGGAAAACTTCTACTCACTTCCTATTTCTCTCTATCTTCTTGTCATCAACATTTACAAGGAAATTTCCACAATGGGGATTTAGATAGGGAAATGTAATATTATATTAGTGCCACACAATATTTTTTCTTATACTATAATCTTATAATAATCTTTGAGAAAAAAAATCAAAACAAGTTTTAGTTGAACTTTTGCTTTAAACAATCCTGTGGTGGAATTTGTACTAGGGATTTAAAAAATCTCTTCAGAGCCAAATTTAGATTATATTTTTCCCAAGAAAACCTTACAATATGAGTCATATACATGCAAGCATCATCTTTTTTTGGCAAAAATTGCTATTGTGGTTTTCCCAGATGTTATGGCATGCCAGACTAATTTACATAAATGATATGTATTTCAGTAACCACCCTCACACTAAACATTTTTCTAACCCTAAACTTTACACCTTCCTTCTCTGTAACCCTAATACTTAACCTCTTTTAACCCCTTGTCTGCTCACTCACTAATCATCCACTAGGAGCCTTTACACCAAGACAAACATTCCTTTGCTAAAGATACCAGCTTCAAAGCTCTGATGCAGTAAACTCTAGTTTCACTGCATGACCTATAATGTGCAAATGTAAGAATATGAAAAAGATTCACATGTAATGTGCAACCCATTGTACCAATGCCAGTGCCAATTACAAAAAAAACTCTTCCAAAGTGCAGAAGTAAACACAGGCTGTGTTCAGTATCCGATTTGACATACCCTGATGCAATAGTAAAATGTACTGATCAAGCCCCAAAGTGAAAAAATCTGCGAAACCTATTGTTTTCAATAAATGTTATTGCAAAGGGAACCATGCATTACAAAAAATGACATCCAAGTATGAAATTTCAAACCTTCTAATAATTTGCAAAACAAGGACTGCATCCAAAAGCACCCTAAGGCACTCAAAAATCTGTAACATCTTGCTACAGGATAAAAGGAAGAGTGAGACAAACAAGCAATAAAGAAGACATAGAATAGTTTTAAAAATAAAAAAGGAAGTCCCCATGGAGTATGGGTAAGTTAAGGTTGAAAATTCTATAAACTATATTAGATTTTTTTTTTAAATTTAGAAAAAAAAAAAAAAATAGAAGATACTTACGTGTGCTACATAATGACCCAGACCTTATAACATTTGAAATAAGAAGTACAGTTTGTAACTTAAGTAGAGCACACCCAATAGGAAGCTGCTTATTAATAAGTTTATTCCATACAGAATAGAGTGCATCATTTGACTGAATACCACTTGTATGGTTTTGGTTCATATGTAGAATGACCAGGTCTTGAAGCTGTTGCTTTGTGGAAAATTCACACATTAGCAAACTTTGTTAGACTTGGGTGACTTTTGGGCTCCCAGTTCCCTTGGCAGAAAAAAAAAATGCTCATAATCATTTTTGTACTGGAATTTAGGAGAGCTTAGGAGTGTTTAGTGTCTTTTCTACCAGAAAGCTCCAATCAAAACACAAACCAGAAGGAGTTTTTCCTGCCTTAAAACACTGTGCTTATAATGTGTCTCTTATCATCCTAATGTGCATTGATACATAGGATAACACTGAGCTTCTTCTTCAGGCACAACACAAAACTCAAGTAGAAGCAGTGTTCTTTAAGCCCAGTGTGCATGAACCCTTAAAATGAATTTCCACACAAAAGTCATTAGCTACAGTACTTTTAATTTTTTAACAGAGAGCAAAATAAGTTGCACAACTGCCAAATGTTTCTTATTTTGCCATAAACTTTATTCCATAATTATTATTAATAAGTCAAAGAGCAACAAATCATGTCTTTTTAATGCATACCTGACTTACAGTGCACATTGGATTGGTTTCCCTGCATCCAATTTGCATACAGTGCCTTGCAAACGTATTCACCCCCTTGGCTTTTTACCTATTTTGTTACATTACAGCCTTTAGTTCAATGTTTTTTTTTTTTAATCTGAATTATATGTGATGGATCAGAACACAATAGTCTAAGTTGGTGCAGTCAAATTTGAAAAGCATGTACATAAAACAATTTTTCAGAATTAACCCCCTTTTTCACCCCGTTTGTTATACTGTAAAGCCCATACAAAGCTCTGGTGCAACCAATTACCTTCAGAAGTCATATAATTAGTGAAATGATGTTCACCTGTGTGCAATCTAAGGTCGCGTACAGACGACGAGATATGTCCGCTGAAACATGTCCGACGGACCGCTTCCAGCGAACATGTGTCCTCGGATATTTGGTCTGATGGCGTGTACACACCATCGGACCAAAATCTCCTCGGACGGATGTGGCGGTGACGTGGCGGTGACGTTGACGCCGCCACGTCACCAATCCAGGAAGTAAAATACTTCCACGCATGCGTTGAATCCATTCAACGCATGCGGGAGATTTATGTCCGCTGGTTAGGTGTACTAACCAGCGGACATGTCCGACGGACATGTTTCCAGCGGCCAAATTTCAAAGCATGCTTTGAAATTTGTCCTCTGGAAAAACCTGTCCGCTAGGTCGTACACACGAGCGGATATGTCTGCTGAAACTGGTCGGCGGACCAGTTTCAGCGGACATGTTCGATCGTGTGTACGCGGCCTAAGTGTCACATGATCTGTCATTACATATGCACACCTTTTTGAAAGGCACCAGAGGCTGCAACACCTAAGCAAGAGGCACCACTAACCAAACACTGCCATGAAGATCAAGGAACTCTCTAAACAAGTAAGAGACAATGTTGTTGAGAAGTGCAAGTCAGGGTTAGGTTTTAAAAAAAAATCCAAATCTTTGATGATCCCTAGGAGCACCATCAAATCTATTATAACCAAATGGAAAGAACATAGCACAACAGCAAACATGCCAAAGAGACGGCCGCACACCAAAACTCATGAACCGGGCAAGGAGGGCATTAATCAGAGAGGCAGCACAGAGACCTAAGGAAACCCTGGAGGAGCTGCAGAGTTCCACAGCAGAGACTGGAGTATCTCTACATTGGACAACAATAAGCCATACACTCAATAGAGTTGGGCTTTATGGCAGAGAGGCCGGTAGAAAGCTATTACTTTCAGCAAAACTCATGTTTTGAGTTTGCGAAAAGGCATGTGGAAGACTCCAAAAATGTATGGAGCAAGGTGCTCTTATCTGATGAAATTTTATTTTTGGCCATCAAAGAAAACGCTATGTCTGGCGCAAACACAACACATCACATCACCCAAAGAACACCAGTGAAACATGGCGGTGGCAGCCTCATGCTGTGGGGATGTTCTTCAGCAGTCGGGACTGGGAAACTGGTCAGAGTTGAGGAAAAGTTGGATGGTGCTAAAGACAGGGATATTCTTGAGCAAAACCTGTTCTACTCTGTGTGTGATTTGAGGCTAGGATGGAGGTTCACCTTCCAGCAGGACAATGACCCTAAACACACTGCTAATGCAACACTTGAGTGGTAGGGCAAACATGAAAATGTGTTACAATGGCCTAGCCAAAGCCCAGACCTCAATCCAATAGAAAATCTGTGGTCAGACTTAAAGATTGCTGTTCACAAGCACAAACCATCCAACTTGAAGGAGCTGGAGCGGTTTTGCAAGGAGGAATGGGCAAAAATCCCATTGGTAAGATGTGGCAAGCTCATAGAGACTTATGCAAAGCGACTTGGAACTGTGATAGCCTCAAAAGGTGGCTCTACAACGTATATTGACTTTAGGGGGGTAAATAGTTATGCACATTATTTTGCACATTATTTTGTCCTATCTGTTGTTTGCTTCACAATAAAAAAAAAACATATTCAAAGTTGTGGGCATGTAAATTAAAGAATGCAATCCTCAAACAATCCATGTTAATTCCAGGTTGTGAGGCAACAAAACACGAGGGGATGAACACTTTTACAAGACACTGTAAGTGTGAACCCAGAGTAAAAGACAGCAGCTACAGTACTTGTAGCTTCTGATTTCACATTTTTTCTGAAGGAGTCTGGAGCTCCGCTTTAAGATTACACAGTTAGTAAACTGTTACACAAAACATTTGGTTTATGTACTGATGTGCACTGAAAGTCAGGTATGCATTAAAGACATGATTTGTTGCTCTTTGAGTTATTAATAATAATTATGGAATAAAATGTATTGGAAAAAAAAAAGAAAGCATTTGACAGTTGTGCAACTTCTTTTGCTCTCTAAGTATACCCACTAGAGATACCAAACTATCCTAAACACTACAAATACTACCAAATACATTATATGTCCAGATAGTGTGTCCTTTGCAAGAAAACAAGAAAAGGTCTTGTTTTTTAATGACTTTTTATTTATTGTTATGGTGTCAGGATGATTAAAGGGCATTATTTCTATTATTACATTGTAATATAAAATTAAATCATTCAACTCACCACAATGCAGAATCAGTGGGAGTCCTGAGCGTGTCACCTGCCACGTCACCTGCAACCAAATTCCATCAGGTGCCACAGTGGAGTCCCTCTTTACATCGGGTGCCCCCGGCAGAGTCCGTCCTTACATCAGTTGCCCAGGTGCCTATGGCAGAGTCCGTCATTACATCAGGAGCACCGGTAGAGTCCGTCCTTACATCAGGTGCCCTTGGCAGCGGAGCCCCTCTTGCATCAGTATCCCCAGCAGCGAAGCCCCTCCATACATCAGTGTCCCCAGCAGCGAAGCCCCAACATACATCAGTGACCCCATTAGAGGAGCCCCTCCTTACATCAGTGTTCTAATCAACTAAGCCCCTGCTTATATCAGTGTCCACATCAGAGGAGCCCCTCCTTATATCAGTGTCCCAATCAGCTGAGACCTCCTTACATCAGTGTCTCCATCAGCGGAACTCCTCCTTACATCAGTGTCCCCATCAGAGGAGCCCCTCCTTACATCAGTGTTCTAATCAACTAAGCCCCTGCTTATATCAGTGTCCACATCAGAGGAGCCCCTCCTTATATCAGTGTCCCAATCAGCTGAGACCTCCTTACATCAGTGTCTCCATCAGCGGAACTCCTCCTTACATCAGTGTCCCCATCAGAGGAGCCCCTCCTTACATCAGTGTTCTAATCAACTAAGCCCCTGCTTATATCAGTGTCCACATCAGAGGAGCCCCTCCTTATATCAGTGTCCCAATCAGCTGAGACCTCCTTACATCAGTGTCTCCATCAGCGGAACTCCTCCTTACATCAGTGTCCCCATCAGAGGAGCCCCTCCTTACATCATTGTCCCCATCGGCGGAGCCCTCCTTACATTAGTGACTGTCTGTGCCCTCTCGTCGGACACAGGGCAGAGGGTTGGTGGCAGCTACTGTTAGTTAACCGACTTAGTTCCTCAGTATGTTCAGTGGAGAGGGGAGGCGTCTCTGATGTGCGCAAGTCAAAAACATTCCAGATTTCCTTGGACACCGGCAAAATCCTGTGAATTTAATCGGGACAGGCTCCGATAGGCATGAGGGTCCAAAAATTGGGATTTTCCGGGGAAAATCGGGACTGTTGGTAAGTATGTTAATGTAACATATAGACTGTACAACTCGATTGAAAAACAAACTATAAAACTAAAATAATGTGGTTGCATAAGTGTGCACATCCTCCTGTAACTCGGGATGTAGCTGTGTTTAGAATTAAGCAATCACATTCAATTGTATGTTAAATAGGAGTCGGTACAAACCTGCCTTCATTTAAAGTGTCTCTGATTAACCCCAAATAAAGTTCAAGTAGGTCTTCCCTGACATTTTCTTGGTCGCATCCTACACCAAAAGCCAAAAGCTATGGTCCACAGAGAGCTTCCAAAGCATCAGAGGGATCTCATTGTTAAAAAGTATCAGTCAGAAGAAGGGTACAAAAGAATTTCCAAGGCATTACAAATACCATGGAACACAGCGAAGAAAGTCATCAAGTGGAGAAAATATTGCACAACGGTGACATTACCAAGAACTGGACATCACTCCAAAATTGATGAAAAGACGAGAAGAAAACTGGTCAGGGAGGCTGCTGAGAGGCCTACAGCAACATTATAGGAGCTGCAGGAATATCTGGCAAGTACTGGCTGTGTGGTACATGTGACAACAATCTCCCATATTCTTCATATGTCTGGGCTATGGGGTAGAGTGACAAGATGGAAGCCTTTTCTTATGAAGAAATTCAAGCCTGGCAACATTTTGCAAAAACACACCTGAAGACTGCCATAAGCATGTGGGAAAATGTTTTACGGTCTGATGAAACCAAGGTTGAATTGTTTGGCCCTAACTCTAAGGCCTCGTACACATGACTAAACAAGTCCGATCTGACAGATCGTTTTGATCGGATTTGTCTTCTGGGATATGTTGGTTTGATCGTGTACACACGATCAAACCAAAATCCCCACCGGCATGACAGCGCGGTGACGTGGCGGTGACGTTGATGCCACCACGTCATCACTCCAGGAAGTAAAATACTTCCACGCATGCATCGAATCCATTTGGCGCATGCGGGAGATTTTTGTCCGCTGGTTAGGCGTACTAACCAGCGGACATGTCGGACGGACGGGTTTCAGCAGACAGATTTTAAAGCATGCTTTAAAATTTGTCTGCTGGAAAAACCTGTCTGTTCACCCGTACACACGATCGAATTTGTCTGCTGAAACGGTCCGTCGGACCGGTTTCAGCAGATAAATTTGATCGTGTGTACGCGGCCTAAAAGATATGTTTGGCACAACAACAACACTGCACTTCACCAAAAGAACACAATACCCACAGTGAAGCATGGTGGTGGCAGCATCATGCTTTGGGGCTGTTTTTCTTCAGCTGGAACAGGGGCCTTAGTCAAGGTAGATGGAATTATGAGCAGTTCCAAATACCAGTCAATATTGGCACAAAACCTTCAGAGCCCAGACCTGAATCCAATTGAAAATCTGGCAGATTTTAAGTGTTTTTGCAAAGAAGAGTGGGAAGAGTACTGATAGACTTATACCCAAAAAGAGTGCTGTAATAAAATCAAAAGGTGTTTAAACAAAGTATTAGTTTAAGGGTGTGCACACTTATGCAACCAACTTATTATTTTATTTGTATCTTTACTTTGTACATTTGTACAGTTGTACATTTTATATGTCACATTAGGTGAAAAAAGTTCTGAATTATTCATCTTTGTCTCATTTTTTTACATCACAGAAACCGGACATTTTAAATGGGTGTGTAGGCTTTTTATATTATTATTATTATTATTATTATTATTATTTTTCTTCTTTTTTTTTGCTTGCACATGATTAAATGCTAGAAGTCAGTAGAGATTCACCACATTCACCAGACTCGGAGGAAATCTTCTTGCAAAGTGCAAAATTCCCTTGCAAAGAAAAAAAGTTTATTGGCCTTTAGTAAATCAAGTAAAACAAAGTATGCCGTGCTGCGGAAAAATAAAATCACATAAAGCATTTTTTTAAAACCTGCGTTGCGTGTCCCTAATCATGCACATATCACTTAGGTCCTGTACACACGAGGAGACATGTCCGATGAAAACGGTCCACGGACCATTTTCATCGGACATGTCTCCTGGGATGTTTTGGTCTGATGTGTGTACACACCATTGGGTGACGTTAGCTGGGTGAGCTGGGTGACGTTAGCTGCGCATACGGAAAGTTTAGCAACAGTGAGGCTCATACATGTCCTGAGTGCATAGGAGTTAATGCAATGTTTTTTTTTATTCAATAGTAAATGCGATTTTAATAAATTCCAAGCAGTATCGCATATTTTGTTAGTATTTTGACAGCGCATAAGGTTTTTGTGGGCTATTATCCTTAGTAAATCAACCCCATGATGGTGATAATGCTAAGTAAAATCTTCAATATGAAAATTAAAAACTTGAATTTTAGTGCTATTGAAAAATTAGCTGTACTATCACAGCAATTGAATGTGTCAAGAATAAGTAACAACATGGTCTAATATAGAATTGTTTCATTCATACATATTGTAGATTATTCTGTCCTATCCACAAATAAAAAATATATATAAAAAAAAGGTTTCATTAAATTGGGCCTGCATGGCTCTTTGCGTATGTACTAAGTTGTATAATGGTATTACACCTTTATCCTCTATTCAGGATTTATACTTCTAGCAAATAGGGCACTATAATAGCTGAAATATTCATACAGGCCAATATGTAATGTTGATCTGTAATATGGCAACTATGTAAATTACAATTCACTCACCATATAAAGAGTGATTCATGAATTCTTCTAGCAGATAGCACTATCAATTGCCATAATTATATACTTGTCACACAGTTTATTTTAAGTGAGATGACATACTGGACATTACACTAGTAATATACTAAGGTGTTTAGATGGTTTACCTTCTGATGCATCCATGTTGAGTTTGCTTTTCAGTCAAATGCAAACACTATAACAAAATCAAACCGTGGATAACTGCTTAGTCTTAAAGTGTCTACCATCTACCCTATACTTTAACAATTTACATCTATAGTTCATATATAGAAAATAATCACCCCAATAACATTTTGTTGCTTTTCAGCCTGAAATAAAGACAGCCACTGTTTTTGTTTTATCCCTGTCATTGTCGTGGGGCCCAAAGCAGCTGCCTCATACTTGCCAACTATCCCAGTTTAAATTCCCTTGTCCCTGAGGCCACGCACACACGACCAAATGAATCTGTTCAAATCGGTCGGACAGACCGATTTGAACAGATTTGTCTGCTGGCTGTTTTGGTTTGATCACTGTACACACGATCAAACCAAAATCTCCGCCAGCAGACAGCGCGTTGACATAGTGATGACGTTGACACCGCCACGTCACCGCACCTGGAAGTAAATCACTTCCGCGCATGCTTCGAATCCATTCGACGCATGTGTAGGCAGATATGTCTGCTGGTTAGCGTACTAACCAGCAGACATATTGGTTCGACGGGTTCCCAGCAGACAGATTTTAAAGCAGGTTTTAAAATCTGTCTGCTGGTCAAATCCGTCGGCTCGCCCGTACACACGATCTAATCTGTCTGCTGAGACGGTCTGTCAGACCGTTTTCAGCAGATAGATTTGATCGTGTGTACGCGGCCTTAACGTTTTAGTCCTTTGCTGTGTTCTGATATCTTAGTGTGAAATGCTGCTACTAATGCTGTCCAGCTCTGCCCTATTGTTGTGTACAGGTGACTTACCTTCAGGCCCTGTGTTTACATGTAAATAACCGTCATTCATATGTAAATAACGGGAACATTTATATGTAAATAGCTGAGGCAGGCGGCATTCATATGTATATTATGCCCTTCTGCAGTGAAGAGATGATGTGCTGTAACCTCTAGCAACCAATCAGTGAGCAGTATTACTGTCCAGTAATCTCTAGTAACCAATCAACAAGAAGAAATCATGTGCTGTAACCTCTAGCAACTATTGAGTGAGCCGTAATGTGTGCTGTAACCTCTAGCAACCAGTATGTAAGTGGTAATGATATGCTGTAACCTCTGGCAACCAATCACAATCACTGCCTGATCTGATACAGTAAACTGATTTTAAGTCTAGGCTAGCTGATATTTATTGTAGGTCCAATCAACATTAGAGACGGCCCTGGGAAAAAGGATCACTCCCTCGCGTCAGTATTTTGTAAACCACTTTCTGTTTTAATTACAGCCTTCAACAGTAACTTCAACATTCCTGTTAATGTGAACACCCCAGCTACCTCTCAGTTTCTCAAACTAACCTCATCTTTTGACATAACACATTGGAAATACACTCCTACTCACTCTGATTGCAAGACCCTTGGCCTTGTATTCTCCTGCCTCTGCACTCCTTAGAACTTCTCTAACACCTTGTTTCCCTCGCTTATCACAACCCTATCAGTTTAATGCTCACCCTGCCTTCGATGTACTATAACTCCATCTTTACTAAAGCTGCACATTCATCCTCCTTCACCCCGGAGGTGCTGAAAGCACAAGTGGTTACCTTGCCTAAACCAGGTAAGGACCCAACCACATCTGCCAACTTTCGTCTGATCTCGTTGTTACATACAGATATAAAAATATATGCCACGGTATTGGCAAAATGTCTGATGGAAGTCTTACCTACACTAATCCAGAGGGACCAAATTGGATTTGTTTTTCGGGAAGACAGACATCAGATGCAACTAGACATATTATCAATAGTATCCATTATGCAAACAAAACTCAAACGCCTTCTCTGCTCCTCTCAGTGGACGCCAATAAGGTGTTCGATAGAGTCCACTGGCTTTACATGTCTAAGGCCTTGTACACACGATCGGACATATCCGATGAAAACGGTCCGCGGACCGTTTCCATCGGATATGTCCGATCTGGAGTTTGGTCCGATGGCGTGTACACACCATCGGATCAAATTCCCCGCCGGCGGACGGCGCGGTGACGTGGCGGTGACGTTGACGCCACCACGTCACCGCACCAGGAAGTAAAACACTTCCGCGCATGCGCCGAATCCATTCGGCGGCGGCGCGGCGGCGGTGCGGGACGACATGTTTGCTGGTAAGTGTACTAACCAGCAGACATGTCGGGCGGACACATTCCCACCCGATAGATTTCAAAGCATGCTTTGAAATCTGTCGGGTGGACAAATCTGTCCGCTAGCCCATACACACGATCGGAGATGTCTGCTGAATCGGACCGTTTTCAGCGGACATATCCGCTCGTGTGTACGAGGCCTTAGACCTTAGAAAAATTTGGTTTACAGTGAACCATACTTAAGGCCATCATGGCCCTATACTCCACTCCTTCTGCACAGGTGAGTGACTCTGGCCTACTATCCAAATCTTTTTCAATCACAAACGGGACTAGACAGGGTTGCTCACAATTTCTATCTATTTTCAATCTAATGATCAAACCTCTGGCAGAGGCGATCCGTTCCCACCCGGGAATCACTGGTTTCCAGTTTGGTAAATCTACCCACAAAATAAACCTCTTTGCGGATTACAATGAACCCGGATGCTTCTTTACCAAAAACTTTCCAGATCTTCAGTCAGTTTAGTCATATATCATACTACAAGGTCAACGCCACTAAGTAATTAATTCTGGATCTAGGAGTTCAGTCCTCCATGAAACTAAATTTACAAAGTCAATTCCCATTTAAATGGTCACTTTCCATCCCCATCCCTGCCTGATACTTAACATCTCTGTCTAGAACCCTCAAGTCTTACATTTGGAAAAAAAAACACAAAACGATTGGTGGAGCGGGCTTCCCTGATGTTAAGGACTACTACTGGGCTGCACAACTAGACCAACTTAAGAACTGGTTCTCTTCCACAACAACCCCAGTATGGGTGGACTCTATGTCCACCCATATTGGGGTTGTTGTGGAAGAGAACCAGTTCAAATGCAAACACTGTAACAAAATCAAACCGTGGATAACTGCTTAGTCTCAAGTGTATACTGTCTACCCTATACTTGAACAATTTACATCAATAGTTCATATATAGAAAATAATCACCCCCCTTTAAAATAATACAGTTTTGTAATAAAGACAGACACCGTTTTTGTTTTATCCAGCAGTATTTACTTAGTGCAACTTAACTACATGCCGACTGCCCGTCATCATTTTACTGCGGGAAGTCGGCACTGCTGGGTGAGAGCCCGTAGCTATATGTCTGCTCTAAAGCGGCCGCTAGGGGGCGGCGGCGTGCGCGCTTCCTCGCTCGCCCCCGAGTCCCGCGCGCGTGCCCGGTGGGTACGATCGCCGCCGGGCACATGTGATCGCTCGTTACAGAATGGGGACCGAAGCTATGTGTTTAAACACATAGCTCCCGGTCCTGGCAGCGGGGGAAACGCTGATCTTCTGTTCATACAATGTATGAACAGAAGATCAGTGATTTCCCCTAGTGAGTCCACCCCCCCATACAGTTAGAACACACCCAGGAACTCACTTAACCCCTTCCCCGCCCCCTGGTGTTAACCCCTTCACTGCCAATGGCATTTTTATAGTAATACAATGCATTTTTATAGCATTGATCGCTATAAAAATGCCAATGGTCCCAAAAATGTGTCAAAAGTGTCTGAAGTGCCCGCCATAATGTCGCAGTACTGAAAAAAATGCTGATCACCGCCATTACTAGTAAAAAAAAATATTAATAAAAATGCCATAAAACGACCCCCTATTTTGTAAACACTATAACTTGTGCGCAAACCAATCAATAAATGCTTATTGCGATTTTTTTTAACAAAAAATATGTACAAGAATACGTATCGGCCTAAACTGAGGAAAAAAAAATGTTTTTTTATATATTTTTGGGGGATATTTATTATAGCAAAAAGTAAAAAATATTGTATTTTTTCAAAATTGTCGCTCTATTTTTGTTTATAGCGCAAAAAATAAAAAACGCAGAGAAGATCAAATACCACCAAAAGAAAGCTCTATTTGTGGGAAAAAAATGACGCCAATTTTGTTTGGAAGCCACGTCGCACGACCGCGCAATTGTCAGTTAAAGCGACGCAGTCCCGAATCACAAAAAGTGCTCTGGTCATTGGGCAGCAATATGGTCTGGGCTTTAAGTGGTTAAAACGTCCAAGTGAAATATATAACACCAACATGTCAGAAAAAATCAAAAATAGAATCACTGAATTGGAAAAAGGATCACTCCCTCGTGTCGGTATTTTGTTAAACCAATTTCTGTTTTAATTACAGCCTTCAACAGTAACTTCAACATTCCTGTTAATCAAATCTGAACCTACTGCTTCAACGAGACACCTGGGATCCATTGGACCTTAAACCTCTCTCTGATCACATGCAAGCATCACTGATGGCTTGAAGACACCTTATCCATGCCCCATCAAGTCCTAAATCTGGGTCCATATTACCTATCCCATTCATATTCTTGAAACCCTGATACCATCCATTACAGTCAAACCATTTCTGAAGCTTGGCATCCACGAAATGAATACTCTCTTTAAGGACAACATCCCTTTCTCTTTAGGGGCATTTTTTCAAAAATCCTGTATCCCTAAATGTCTCCACTACACATGTGTGTGACTCCTACACTACAATAATTGTTAAAAGAAAGAAAAAGTATTTGGGAGCAGAGAAACTTTACTGGAATCAGTATATAACATTAACCATAAGTATATAGAAGTACACTAGCATAAAAATTATTATAAGTGTAGCACTACCCCATTCAGGAGCCCCTGATTAGATGTGGGATCGGTATAAGTTAAGTTACCTTTGATGTGGGAAATTGATGTTAGCAACTGTGAGAGCAGTAACGGAATGTCCAAGCAAATGATCGATGTTTTCTAAGTGCTTTATTTTCAGTCCAACACAACCATCAGCCAACTTGAGGTAGACAGGATAGGTTGGTGAAAAGAATAATTTTTCAGATTCAGGCTATGGATAACGAACAGAAGCAGTCCTGCTTCTAGAGTGTATTCTTTTCTCCCGTCGCCACACCAGCCGGAGTGTCAGTGAGAATGCTGAGAAGGAACAAGTCTCTGCCACCGACTTGGCTCTAGTAAATTAGTACCGGCCTCTGCCACAGGTCCGATACTTGAGAGCAATACAGCGTATCCTTTCAGTCAATTTCACTTGAAGTGTGGGGACCCAGTAAGTCACTGGGGCCCTTTGGCAGCTTTAGTTGCTCTGAGCCATGAGGGCCCAGAGTAATTAACTCCGCGTAGCACAGGCCCTGGCCAGGTAGGCCATAGTGATGGGGCCCGTGATGTGTGCACACCCTAAAGGTGAGTGCCGCACCTGTAACCAGGAACCCGCGAAGAACCCCCGAAAAATGGCGTCTGCCACAGATATACCCTCCCCCAGCATGCCCCACGAGGGAAACACTCCTCCAATTGGCTGCTGGGAAAAAGTGGCTCTGCCTGAATCCCTTTGGCGCCACCTGCCGCCCAGAGATGGAACTGCATCCCGGGAGCACAGAATGACCCACAGGATAATTCAGGACTGACAGCAGCCTAATTTTGCATAAATCAACCTGGGTGAGAGCAAATAAGTCTCTCACCCCACTAAATTTGAACAGCGTCCCTTACTGACAGTAAGGCCTCGTACACACGAGGCAATAGATTTGTTCAAAACGGTCTGTCCGACCGATTTGAACAAATCTGTCTGTTTGGATTTTGGTTTGCTCGCGTGTACACACGAGCAAACCAAAATCCCCGCCAGCAGACGGCGTGCTGACGTGTCGGTGACGTGGCGGTGACGTTGACGCCGCCACGTCACCGCACCAGGAAGTAAAACACTTCCGCGCATGCGCCGAATCCATTCGGCGGCGGTGCGAGACGACATGTCTGCTGGTAAGTGTACTAACCAGCAGACATGTCGGGCGGACGGGTTCCCACCCGATAGATTTCAAAGCATGCTTTGAAATCTGTCGGGTGGCCAAATCTGTCGGCTCGCCCGTACACACGATCAAATCTGTCTGCTGGGACGGTCTAGCAGACCGTTTCTAGCAGACAGATTTGATCGTGTGTACGCGGCCTAAGGGGGCGCTCCATAAGCTTTATATAAGAAAAGATTAATAATAGTATATACATCCAATATACAAACGGGTATTATCAGCAAAGGGTCCAACAAGAATCCTGGTGGAATTTTGCACATACCCAGGTATATATAGTTAATGGGCTATATCCAGACGAATGTTGTAGTGAAGTCAATTTGCAGGGGCCCCTGAGGATAATCACGATGCGGTGTCCTTCTTTGTGTGAGAGACCTGAAGACGAGAGCAGTGGCCTGGAATGCCTGGAATGCCAATTCTCACCAGCTGAAACCATGGTGTGGCACACGGGCACTGGAACTTAAGTCAGCTCATCTACTCTGCATCTTAGTCGCCAGTAGTTTCTAATCTGTCATGCAATCGGACCTCTAACTACCAGAAGTGACAGATGGATGCCTAACGTGGTTCTAGCTTATGCTGGTTATTGGCCCTAAGCTAAAACTAGCTATAAAATCCCAGAATAGTAAAGACAGAGTTAAATAAAATAACAGGAGCTTCATATAAACTCTATTACAATAAAAGTGTTCACCTACTAATATACAGCAAGATGACCACTACATACATACACTGTACCACATACTTAATAATCTGGTATAGGGCATGTAAAATAACAACAAACAGAGACAGATTTATATATACACATTCATGGCCAAAAACATTGGCACCCCTGCATTTCTGTCAGATCATTCACTACTTAGCCTAGAAAACTGTTGCAATTACAAATGTTTAGGCATTCTCATTTTTATTTATTTTGTTTGGATTGGTATGACACATAAAAGTTGAGAATCAAAAAGCTAAATCTGACACATTCCACACAAAACTCCAAAAAATGGACTGGACAAAATTATTGGCACTCTCAATTTAATATTTAGTAGCACACCCCTACTGAAATCGATCGCTTCCTATAACAATTAATGAGTTTCTTACACCTATCTACTAGAATTCTGGACCACTCTTCTTTCGACCAATTGCTCTGGGTCTCACAGATTGAAAGAGTTCCTTTTCCCAACTGCTGTTTTGAGATCTCTCCACAGGTGCTCAATGGTATTTAGATCTGGACTGCTGGCCAGTTCAATACTCTACAGCGCTTTGTCTTAAACCATTTCTGGGTTCTTTTTGAAGTGTGCTTTGGGTCATTGTCCTTCTGTAAGACCCATGACCTCTGACGGAGACCCAACTTTCTGACACTGGGCCCTACATTGCTCCCCAGAATTCTCTGGTAGTCTTCAGATTTCATAAAGCCATGCACACAGTCAAGACATCCAGTGCCTGAAGCAGCAAAGAAACTCCAAAATATAATTGATCCTCGCCCATATTTGACTGAAGGGACTGTATTGTTTATTAATCTTTTTTATGAAAACAGTAGAATAATGGCCTTTACCAAAAAGCTGCAATTTTGTTTCATCTGTCCACAGCACACTCTCATGAAAGGATTGTGTCTTTCTCAAGTAAGTTTTGGCAAACTCTTTGATCAAATTTTTCTCTTTGACAGACAATTATTTGCTGCCCTTTCTCTTCTCCATGCTCTGTGTAGACACACAACAGAAAGGTTGAGTACATTTTCCACCATTTTAACTGCCTTCCGGTGTGATTTCTACATTGTCAGCACATGTTAATTGATACATTTGGAAATGCAATTATTTCTTTACAATTTTAAAAAGGTGCCAATAATTTTGTCCAGTCCGTTTTTGGAGTTTTGTGTGGAATGTGTCAGATTTGGATTTTTGTGTCTTCACTTTTTTGTGTCATACCAATACAAACATAAGAGATAAACATGAGAATGTCTAAACATTTGTAAGTCCAACAATTTTCTGGGGCGAAGTGGTGCATTATCCGACTAATGCAGGGGTGCCAATATTTTTGGCCATGACTATACAGTTAAACCTTGGATTGCGAGCATAATTCAGTCCGGAAGCATACTTGTAATCCAAAGCACTTGTATATCAAAGCAAATTTTTCCATAAGAAATAATGGAAACTCAAATGATGTGTTCCACAACCATTTATTCATAGGTCTTTCAGTTTATAGTGCATATAAAGAGATTATAGCAATGTGATAAATTGTGTAACCATAAAATGCCCATCCACAAATAGAAGCCTCCACAAGGGGATTAGAATCAAAAGCCAGCAGGAGCTACAGAGTATAAAAGAGAAGAGAGGTCTATAAGAGGCCTATAAGTGTAGCAATATGGTTACATTTCATGGAGATACAACATTTAGCAACTCACATGGTTGATGATTAAAAAAGGCACATCTACGTATGCAGGGATCCGAGATAAAGAGATCCACCGTCCTCCGCACAGCCGGCTCTCACTGCTGTCAGTCTACAATTATGACCGGAAAGACTACCCTCCAGTAGAGCAATCTGAAAGTGAGGCTTGAACCACCCGTGGAAGGGACAACGTCAATGGTGTTGAGGAGAATGGTCTATGTGGACAGCTTTACCCCGGATGCCTGCATACTTGGATGTGCCTCTTTTAATCATCAACCATGTTAGTTTCTAAATGTTGTCAGTGGCGTCACTAGGGTTGGTGTCATCTGGTGCGGTAATAGATGGTGTCACCCCCCCCACCATCCCCCATATTTAATTTTTTCCCATATAACACTGCATATAATGGCAATAGTAGTGCTGTTAACAACTATAAAGCAATTAGCAAATTTACCTAACAATATGATATGAAAAAAAATAGAACTCCCCAGGAAATAACCCCCCACCCCCCCGGATCAATGCCCGTTTCAACAATAATAACAGTCAGTATTGGTGTCAGTTTCCACAATGATATCCAGCATTGGTGTCAATTTCTACAAAAATAATTGTCAGCATTGGTGTCCATTTCCACAATGATTCCAAGCATTGGTGCAGTAGCTGCAATAATAGCCCCTGACATTGATGGTCAGTGGCATTAAAGCGGAGGTTCACCCTAAAACATTTTTCTAACCTTACATTGTGCTCACTTGCAACATTGACAGTATGCGTTTTTATTTTATTTTGCTGTACATACCTCGTACAGCTATTTTCCCCCCAGCTTCCGGGTAGTGGCTCCCGCAGGACTGGGCGTTCCTATCCAGCTGGTAAGTGATTGACATGATGACAAAAACTACTACCCCCGTCGCATAAGGAGCGTCACGAGTTGCCTAAAGAAGCCGAACATCGGTGCGCAGGCGCCGTATAGAGCCGACTCGCAGTTCAGCTTCTTTTGGCAACTCGTGACGCTCCTTATGCGCCGGGGGGAAGTTTCTGTCATCACGTCAATCACTTACCTGCTGGATAGGAATGCCCAGTCCCATGGGAGCCAATACCCGGAAGCCGGGGGGGAAAGCTGTACGAAGGTATGTACAACGAAAAGAAAAAAAAGGGATACGGTCATTGTTGCGAGTGAGCACAATGTAAGGTTAGAAAAATGTTTTAGGGCGAACCTCCGCTTTAATGCTATTTTAAAGCCCTGCAGCACAAGGAGTTAAAGGACACTGTCATTGATCTCTAATGCAGTAGTGCCCAGTAGAAGTTAATTAACCCCCTTGTGCTGTATTAGTGGTCAGTGTTAATTACTCCTTTGTATTGCAGCATGAATGGGTTAATTAACACTGACATTGACCACTAATACAGCATAAGGGGGGTTAATTAACTTCTACTGGGCACTACTGCATTAGAGATTAATGGCAGTGTCCATTAACTTCTTGTGCTGAATTAGACATTAACCAGTCCTGTGCACTGGAAAAGAGTCACTGCAACATGAACATATATATTTTCCACTGCTCACTTACCTAATCCCAGCAAAATGCACGTTCTCTCGCGGTGCCTCTCTCTCTTCCTGTCCCGGCCTCTGAATGACATCATGTCAGAGGCGGGGACTAGAAAAACAGAAATTGTCGGGTCACCCCCACGCCTGTTCGGTGGACACCCCCCGCACCTATTATGCCTGCCGTGGCCGCCGACCAGCGCCAGCCGAAGTCTGGAGAGGAGAGAGAAGACTGGGCACCAATCATCCTAAAAGCCAGGCGAGCGGCAAAACTGAAAGTGTGAGAGGCACAGGCTGAGCTCTGCTAAGGCTCGCCTCGCCGGGGGGGACAGTAGGGAAGAGTGGAGTAAGGAGGACAAAGTAGGAAGTGGCGTCAGCTTAAAAAAAAAAATCCTCTATGTCGGGATGGTGTCACCCCTCTAGTGGGTGTCACCAGGGTGTGGGCCGCATCCCACGCACCCCCCTAACAACGCCTCTGAATGTTGTACCTTCATTAAATGTAACCATATTACTACACTTAGAGGCACCTCTCTTCTATTTTATACTCAGTTGTGACATGACGCTACTCTTATCTCTTTTTATTAAAAAATGTTGCTTGTCTTGCAAGACACTCTCAAACCAAGTTACTCTCAAACCAAGGTTTTACTGTACACACTTTTACTAGTTTCAGTTTCCTATCTACTTCTATTAGTTACAAGTCTTACTAGTCTCATTTTCTTATCTACTACTATCAATTGCTAATCTTTTTTGGTCTCATTGTCACATCTACAATTATCAGTTACTAGTTTTGTAATAGCAAAATAAAATTAGAAAAATCTAACCTCTCCCAATTTCTGGTGCCTCAAGACATAGCTGGAATATTATGTATGGTCATTGGTCTGTAATTTTTATTTTAGGCTGCACTGTGCCAACAACTGATGAGAATAAAGGAATGTATACGTGAACAATGGTAACCTGTCCTTAAAGGATTTGGTTAATAGATGAATTTGTTTTCTAGTATAAACAGCTCAGCACCGTGCATTTTCCTGCCTTTGAACCTTGGCTAGTGTGGTTGCTCTTGCCACCATCACAGCCAACAACAGACTTATCAGTCTGCTCCAACCTGGTGTATTTTCTAATTTTGTGATTTCTCCAACCAGTCAACCAGGATATTAAATTTGTTTTGGGGCAGCGTATAGAAATTATTATTATCTGTGGTATTATTATCTGTGGCTGTATTGGGAGGCTTTTCCCCTCATTTCCTGTTCTGGTGATATCAGGACAAGAAATGAGAAGGTGTTATTGACTATTGGCATAGGAAAAGACAAACTGATAAACCCTCCCCAGTACCCACTAGGGAGTAGTTTGCATTTGTTACCCTCTCTAGCCCCATTCTTCCTACCTCTTTCTGGATGTAAAGGGAAACCTCTCCTATGTGAACAAAGAGAGCAGTAAAAAATGTACATTGATTCTAAAGGCACCCTACAAACAGCATACCAAAGCTGGCGACCTCACTTTTTTCTCCTGCAGATAAAGCCAATCTCCGGAAAAATTTATTTTTTGGTTGTGTAAAGTGGGAAGCAGCTGGAAGCTCTGTCAGTTTTATTAGAAAGAGCGCTGTAATGATGATCAGGAAGGGATCTCTTCTCTGTTGAAATACACTGGACCAGCACTGCATCATGAGATAAAGAGGAAAGGATCACATGCTACCCATCCACAGGTATCCTTAGGTATATCAGCTGGCAAATATAGTGGTTGGGGTGTGAGACAAATGCATTTATCTGGGATCCAATCTTTGCCCTTTAAGGGCACGGGGAAAGGTTTAGGCCGCGTACACACGATCAGACCGGTCCGATGAAACTGGTCTTAAGACCAGTTTCATCGGACCAATTCGATGGTGTGTACGGTCTATCAGACCGCTGTCCGTCGGACCAAAGTTTTAAAACTTGCTTTAAAATCTGTCCGACGGACAACTGTCCGTCGGACAAAAACGATGGTTAGTACACAAAAGCATTCGACCAAAAACCCGCACATGCTCAGAATCAAGTCGACGCATGCTTGGAAGCATTGAACTTCGTTTTTCAGCACGTCGTTGTGTTCTACGTCACCGTGTTCTGGTCTGATCGGATTTTTGGTCCGATGGTGTGTACGCACATCAGACCATCAGACCACTTCAGCATGGTCCTATGAAAACGGTCCGTCAGACCAGTCACATCGGACCGGTCTGATCGTGTGTACGTGGCCTCACTGTGAATACACCTATTTCTATACTTACAATGGTTGTTTATCATGTTGTGACTGTGAACTATATCCCTCTTCATTCAGTACCCCTTCCTCTAATGTAACCTTACCCACCTAAAAGAGGCATCTTCTCTCTATACAGAAGCATACTTACCTCAATCTATTGGCTGCAGCCTCTTGTGTTTACCTACATCCAGCTATGCAAAATCTATGTACAGTGTAAGTGTGGCCCAGAGATGAAGACTTGCTGCACTGCATGTTAACAAATTTGGTAGACCACAGCCATTGGACTGCAGTGAATATGCATATGCAGAGAGGTTAGGTAGGTTAAATTTGGTTAAATTAGGTCAGGAGAAAGAAGCAAAAAGGATATGTGCACTTTGACTACACCACCTAATTCCCCAGATCTTTATCTCTCTAACCCCTTGAGTCGCAGATTTTTTTATTTTTTTATTTTAGAGATATTACTGTTCCACATAATATACTTTTTAGATTTTGTTGTGTAACCAATCGTATTATACATCGTTTAAGGTTTTCTCAACTCCTGGGGACTGTTTATTTCTGTGTTCTTATGGAGCATATTGCTCTGGAATAAGAGAAGCTGATTGACAAAATGCTATGTTATGTTAATACTTTACTAATCCTTTTTAAAGCTATAAGAGCATTGACACGCTTTAACAAGGTTTCCATAAGTATGAGCCTTAAAAAAAGAAAAAGTAAACAAGTAGTAGGATGCGCCACCTATACATGAGGGTTATTTCAGGGACAGTGAGTCCTCCTCTATATGGATGGGTTATGTCAGGGACAGTAGGTACCCCTCTATATGGATGGGTTATGTTAGGGACAGTGAGTCCTCCTATATATTGATGGGTTATGTCAGGGACAGTAGGTACCCCTCTATATGGATGGGTTATGTTAGGGACAGTGAGTCCTCCTATATATTGATAGGTTATTTCAGGGACAGTAGGTACCACTCTATTTGGATGGGTTATGTTAGGGACAGTGAGTCCTCCTATATATTGATGGGTTATGTCAGGGACAGTAGGTACCCCTCTATATGGATGGGTTTTGTCAGGGACAGTGGGTACCCCTCTATATGGATGGGTTATGTCAGGAACAGTGAGTCCTCCTATATATGGATGGGTTATGTCAGGGACAGTGAGTACCCCTCTACATGAATGGGTTATGTCAGGGACAGTGGGTACCCCTCTATATGGATGGGTTATGTCAGGGACAGTGAGTACCCCTCTACATGAATGGGTTATGTCAGGGACAGTGGATGGGTTATGTCAGGGACAGTGAGTCGTCCTATATATGGATGGGTTATGTCAGGGACAGTAGGTACCCCTCTATATGGATGGGTTATGTCAGGGACAGTGAGTCCTCCTAAATATGGATTGGTTATGTCAGGGACAGTAGGTACCCCTCTATATGGATGGGTTATGTCAGGGACAGTGGGTACCCCTCTATATGGATGGGTTATGGCAGGGACAGTGTGTACCCCTCTATGTGGATGGGTTATGTCAGAGACAGTGAGTACCCCTCTACATGGATGGGTTATGGCAGGGACAGTGTGTACCCCTCTATGTGGATGGGTTATGTCAGAGACAGTGAGTACCCCTCTACATGGATGGGTTTTGTCAGAGACAGTGAGTACCCCTATACATTAATGGGTTATGTTAGGGACAGTAAATACCCCTCTATATGAATGGGTTATGTCAGGGACTGTGATTACTCCTCTATAGTGAGTATCCCTCTATATGAACAAAATATTTTTGGGATGAGGTGCGTTCTTATGTATATAGTTTAATCTTGGCCAATCAGATCTCCTTTACCCTTTCTATCCCTCTATATGGATGGGTTATGTCAGGGACAGTGAGTACTCCTCAACGTAGATGTTTTTTTATTTCCAGGGACAGTGAGTACTTCTCTATATGAATGGGTTATGTCAAGGAAAGTGAGTACCACTATACATGGATGGGTTTTGTCAGGGACAGTGAGTATTTCTCTATATGAACCGGTTATGTCAGGGAAAGTGAGTACCCCTCTACATGGATGGGTTTTGTCAGGGACAGTGAGTACCCCTTTACATGGATGGGTTATGTCACTGACAGTGAGTACCCCTCTATATGGATGGATTAGGTCACGGACAGTGAGTACCCCTCTATATGGATGGGTTATGTCAGGGACAGTAGGTACCTCTCTATATGGATGGGTTATGTCAGGGACAGTGGGTACCCCTCTATATGGATGGGTTATGTCAGGGACAGTGAGTCCTCCTATATATGGATGGGTTATGTCAGGGACAGTAGGTACCCCTCTATATGGATGGGTTATGTCAAGGACTGTGATTACTCCTCTAAATTAATGGGTTATGTCAGGGACAGTGAGTACCCTTCTACATTGATGGGTTATGGCAGTGACAGTGTGTACCCCTCTATGTGGATGAATTATGTGAGAGACAGTGAATACCCCTCTACATGGATGTGTTATGTTATGGACAGGGAGTACCCCTCTATATGAATGGGTTATGTCAGGGACTGTGATTACTCCTCTACATGGATGGGTTTTGTCAGGGACAGTGAGTATTTCTCTATATGAACCGCTTATGTCAGGGAAAGTGAGTACCCCTCTACATGGATGGGTTATGTCACGGACAGTGAGTGCCCCCCTATATGGATGAGTTAGGTCACGGACAGTGAGTACCCCTCTATATGGATGGGTTATGTCAGGGACAGTGAGTATCCCTCTATATGGATGGGTTATGTCAGGGACAGTGAGTATCCCTCTATATGGATGGGTTATGTCAGGGACAGTGAGCACTCCTCAACATAGATGGGGTTTTTTCAGGGACAGTGAGTACTCCTCTATATGAATGGGTTATTTCAAGGAAAGTGAGTACCACTCTACATGGATGGGTTTTGTCAGGGACAGTGAGTGCCCCCCTTTATGGATGGGTTAGGTCACAGACAGTGAGTACCCCTCTATATGGATGGGTTATGTCAGGGACAGTGAGTACCGTTTTATATGGATGGATTATGTCAGGGACAGTATGTACCCCTCTATATGGATTGGTTATGTCAGGGACAGTATGTACCCCTCTATATGGATGGGTTATGTCAGGGACAGTATGTACTCCTTTATATGGATGGGTTATGTCAGGGACAGTATGTTCCCCCTCTATATGGATGGGTTATGTCAGGGACAGTGTGTTCCCCTCTATATGGATGGGTTATGTCAGGGACAGTTTGTACCCCTCTATATGGATGGGTTATGTCAGGGACAGTGTGTTCCCCTCTATATGGATGGGTTATGTCAGGGACAGTGTGTACCCCTCTATATGGATGGGTTATGTCAGGGACAGTGTGTCCCCCTCTATATGGATGGGTAATGTCAGGGACAGTGTGTTCCCCTCTATATGGATGGGTTATGTCAGGGACAGTGTGTCCCCCTCTATATGGATGGGTAATGTCAGGGACAGTGTGTTCCCCTCTATATGGATGGGTTATGTCAGGGACAGTATGTACCCCGCTATATGGATGGGTTATGTCAGGGACATTATGTACCCCTCTATATGGATGTATTATGTCAGGGACAGTATGTACCACTCTATATGGATGGGTTATGTCAGGGACATTATGTACCCCTCTATATGAATGGGTTATGTCAGGGACAGTGTGTACCCCTCTATAGGGATGGGTTAGGTCAGGGACAGTGTGTACCCCTCTATATGGATGGGTTATGTCAGGGACAGTGTGTACCCCTCTATATGGATGTGTTATGTCAGGGACAGTATGTACCCCTCTATATGAATGGGTTATGTCAGGGACAGTGTGTTCCCCTCTATATGGATGGGTTATGTCAGGGACAGTATGTACCCCTCTATATGAATGGGTTATGTCAGGGACAGTTTGTTCCCCTCTATATGGATGGGTTATGTCAGGGACAGTATGTACCCCTCTATATGGATGGGTTATGTCAGGGTCAGTAGGTACCCCTCTATATGGATAGGTTATGTCAGGGACAGTATGTACCCCTCTATATGGATTGGTTATGTGAGGGACAGTATGTACCCCTCTATATGGATGGGTTATGTCAGGGACAGTATGTACCCCTCTAAATGGATGGGTTATGTCAGGGATAGTATGTACCCCTCTATATGGATAAATTATGTCAGGGACAGTATGTACCCCTCTATATGGATGGGTTATGTGAGGGACGGTATGTGTTTTGTCAGAGACAGTGATTACCCCTCTACATTGATGGGTTATGTTATGGACAGGGAGTACCCCTCTATATGGATGGGTTATGTCAGGGACAGTATGTACCCCTCTATATGGATTGGATATGTCAGGGGCAGTATGTAGCCCTCTATATGAATGGATTATGTCAGGGACAGTATGTACCCCTCTATATGGATGGGTTATGTCAGGGACAGTATGTACCCCTCTAAATGGATGGGTTATGTCAGGGACAGTATGTACCCCTCTATATGGATACATTATGTCAGGGACAGTATGTACCCCTCTATATGGATGGGTTATGTCAGGGACAGTATGTACCCCTCTATATGGATTGGTTATGTCAGGGGCAGTATGTAGCCCTCTATATGAATGGATTATGTCAGGGACAGTATGTACCCCTCTATATGGATGGGTTATGTCAGGGACAGTATGTACCCCTCTATATGGATGGGTTATGTCAGGGACAGTATGTACCCCTCTATATGGATATGGGTTATGTCAGGGACAGTATGTACCCCTCTATATGGATGGGTTATGTCAGGGACAGTATGTACCCCTCTATATGGATGGGTTATGTCAGGGGCAGTATGTAGCCCTCTATATGAATGGATTATGTCAGGGACAGTATGTACCCCTCTATATGGATGGGTTATGTCAGGGACAGTATGTACCCCTCTATATGGATGGGTTATGTCAGGGACATTATGTACCCCTCTATATGAATGGGTTATGTCAGGGACAGTGTGTACCCCTCTATATGGATGGGTTAGGTCAGGGACAGTGTGTACCCCTCTATATGGATGGGTTATGTCAGGGACAGTGTGTACCCCTCTATATGGATGTGTTATGTCAGGGACAGTATGTACCCCTCTATATGAATGGGTTATGTCAGGGACAGTGTGTTCCCCTCTATATGGATGGGTTATGTCAGGGACAGTATGTACCCCTCTATATGGATGGGTTATGTCAGGGTCAGTAGGTACCCCTCTATATGGATAGGTTATGTCAGGGACAGTATGTACCCCTCTATATGGATTGGTTATGTGAGGGACAGTATGTACCCCTCTATATGGATGGGTTATGTCAGGGACAGTATGTACCCCTCTAAATGGATGGGTTATGTCAGGGATAGTATGTACCCCTCTATATGGATAAATTGTGTCAGGGACAGTATGTACCCCTCTATATGGATGGGTTATTTCAGGGACAGTATGTACCCCTCTATATGGATTGGTTATGTGAGGGACAGTATGTACCCCTCTATATGGATTGGTTATGTCAGGGGCAGTATGTAGCCCTCTATATGAATGGATTATGTCAGGGACAGTATGTACCCCTCTATATGGATGGGTTATGTCAGGGACAGTATGTAACCCTCTATATGGATGGGTTATGTCAGGGACAGTATGTACCCCTCTATATGGATTGGTTATGTGAGGGACAGTATGTACCCCTCTATATGGATGGGTTATGTCAGGGACAGTATGTACCCCTCTAAATGGATGGGTTATGTCAGGGACAGTATGTACCCCTCTATATGGATAAATTATGTCAGGGACAGTATGTACCCCTCTATATGGATGGGTTATGTCAGGGACAGTATGTACCCCTCTATATGGATTGGTTATGTCAGGGGCAGTATGTAGCCCTCTATATGAATGGATTATGTCAGGGACAGTATGTACCCCTCTATATGGATTGGTTATGTCAGGGGCAGTATGTAGCCCTCTATATGAATGGATTATGTCAGGGACAGTATGTACCCCTCTATATGGATGGGTTATGTCAGGGACAGTATGTACCCCTCTATATGGATGGGTTATGTCAGGGACAGTATGTACCCCTCTATATGGATATGGGTTATGTCAGGGACAGTATGTACCCCTCTATATGGATGGGTTATGTCAGGGACAGTATGTACCCCTCTATATGGATGGGTTATGTCAGGGGCAGTATGTAGCCCTCTATATGAATGGATTATGTCAGGGACAGTATGTACCCCTCTATATGGATGGGTTATGTCAGGGACAGTATGTACCCCTCTATATGGATGGGTTATGTCAGGGACAGTATGTACCCCTCTGTATGGGTATGGGTTATGTCAGGGACAGTATGTACCCCTCTATATGGATTGGTTATGTCAGGGGCAGTATGTAGCCCTCTATATGAATGGATTATGTCAGGGACAGTATGTACCCCTCTATATGGATGGGTAATCTCAGGGACAGTATGTACCCCTCTATATGGATGGGTCATGTCAGGGACAGTATGTACCCCTCTATATGGATGGGTTATGTCAGGGACAGTATGTACCCCTCTATATGGATATGGGTTATGTCAGGGACAGTATGTACCCCTCTATATGGATGGGTTATGTCAGGGACAGTATGTACCCCTCTATATGGATGGGTTATGTCAGGGGCAGTATGTACCCCTCTATATGAATGGATTATGTCAGGGACAGTATGTACCCCTCTATATGGATGGGTTATGTCAGGGACAGTATGTACCCCTCTATATGGATGGGTTATGTCAGGGACAGTATGTACCCCTCTATATGGATATGGGTTATGTCAGGGACCGTATGTACCCCTCTATATGGATTGGTTATGTCAGGGGCAGTATGTAGCCCTCTATATGAATGGATTATGTCAGGGACAGTATGTACCCCTCTATATGGATGGGTAATGTCAGGGACAGTATGTACCCCTCTATATGGATGGGTCATGTCAGGGACAGTATGTACCCCTCTATATGGATGGGTTATGTCAGGGACAGTATGTACCCCTCTATATGGATATGGGTTATGTCAGGGACAGTATGTACCCCTCTATATGGATGGGTTATGTCAGGGACAGTATGTACCCCTCTATATGGATGGGTTATGTCAGGGGCAGTATGTAGCCCTCTATATGAATGGATTATGTCAGGGACAGTATGTACCCCTCTATATGGATGGGTTATGTCAGGGACAGTATGTACCCCTCTATATGGATGGGTTATGTCAGGGACAGTATGTACCCCTCTATATGGATATGGGTTATGTCAGGGACAGTATGTACCCCTCTATATGGATTGGTTATGTCAGGGGCAGTATGTAGCCCTCTATATGAATGGATTATGTCAGGGACAGTATGTACCCCTCTATATGGATGGGTAATGTCAGGGACAGTATGTACCCCTCTATATGGATGGGTCATGTCAGGGACAGTATGTACCCCTCTATATGGATGGGTAATGTCAGGGACAGTATGTACCCCTCTATATGGATGGGTCATGTCAGGGACAGTATGTACCCCTCTATATGGATGGGTTATGTCAGGGACAGTATGTACCCCTCTATATGGATGGGTTATGTCAGGGACAGTATGTACCCCTCTATATGGATTGGTTATGTCAGGGACAGTATGTACCCCTCTATATGGATGGGTTATCTCAGAGGGCAGACAGATCGGAATGCAGACACCCCTCCCCCTCCATCCCTGCTCCTGTCTTCTCATCTTCCTTCTCTCACACATACAGATGATTAATGAGCGGCAGATCACACAGGACTTTGCCCTCCAGTATCCATGTTACCTAGGACTGAGTCACACAGAGAAGGGCGGAGCCCAGTTTCAATAAAAACTTTATTTGTGTCCCTCCCAGTCCCGCCCCTGTCCCTTCCCACCTTGGTGGTGGTGAGTAGGGAGGGGACAGGTGCGAAGTGTAGGCAGGGAAGAAAAGGAACAGACAGTCTGTGCTGGCAGCCCGAGTCCCCGCACATTCCTCGTCTCAGATCACAGTCACAGTCACAACCAGCCGGCCGGGCGGATCGGAGGGGACATCCTGTGTGTATACTGTCATCTGTACACCTTGGAGCACAACTACTTACCGCCACAGCTACATACCACCCGGATTCTGCACTTCGATCAGCTGCTGGGCTTTACCAGTCCTTCCCATGGGGTCACCCGGAGGATCTGTCACTATGTACTGCTGCTTCCTGGCACTGCTCCTGGTGAGTGCCCCAAGAAATCTGCTATTCGTCTCATCGGCACTATTATTATTGTTGTTGTTGTTGTTACTCTCTATGTGTTTGTTTACTTTCGGTTAGTGTGGCAAAAACAAATGTATTCTTTTTATTGTAACATTCGGAAACTGTAACAGTTACTGTTATATTGTTACCATTCTGTAAGTGTGGTGTGTGTACATATCTATATATGTGATGCATACATACTTATATATGCTTATATATATATGTGATACATACACACACACACACATATATATATATATATATATATATATATATATATATATATATATATATATATATATATATATATAATGCTATTATTTATTTTACTTATTTATTTATTTATTTATTTTTATTGTAAGTGCACACACCATTTCTTTTTTCCTATCCTGGAATCAGCCTTCTAATAGCTCCTGTGTGATAGAAGGTTTGATTGGCCACTCCTCTATAAAGTTTAGTAGAAGGGATTATCTGCAGCCTAGTGGCTGACCAGGGAAATCCGAACAGAAGAAAGACTTCTTTGTTCATAAATATAACCTGCTGTGTTCTTTCCTGGAGTCCTTCTCATCAGACATGGCTTTATCTTTCTTTGACAGTTGAGGAAAACCTTAGCTTAGACATCAGCTTTGTTGTGGTGATCTGGTGTCATTTTTTTTTAACAGGGGTGATCTTTTAAGCTTGTTCGTAAAAGTATCTGGATTATGAGAAGAGGAGTCTTGGTGTGTCAGGCTGCATTAGAGAAACACTGGTGTCAGGCTTTGAGGTTTATTGGAGTGATGGGCTACATAAGAGGTGTGAAGGGTTTTGAGGGGAATTTGGGTTTCAGGCTACATGAGAGGTACGTTGGGGCATTTGGGCTATGTGAGAGGGGCATTGAACCATGTGAGAGGAACATTGAGGCATTGGGCTATGTGAGAGGAACTTTGAAGTGTTGGGCTACATGAGAGGGCTGTTGGGCTACGTGAGAGGGACGTCGAGGCGTTGGGCTACATGAGAGGGCCGTTGGGCTACGTGAGAGGGACGTTGAGGCATTTGGTTACATGAGAGGGCCGTTGGGCTACGTGAGAGGGACCTTGAGGCATTGGGCCACGTGAGAGGGGCGTTCGGCTAAGTGAGAGGGGTGTTGGGCTACATGAGAGGGACGTTGAGGCGTTGGGCTACATGAGAGGGCCGTTGGGCTACGAGAGAGGGACGTTGAGGCATTGGGCCACGTGAGAGGGGCATTCGGTTACGTGAGAGGGGTGTTGGGCTACATGAGAGGGACATTGAGGCGTTGGGCTACATGAGAGAGGTGTTGGGTTATGTAAGAGGGACGTTGGGCTACGTGAGAGGGGTGTTGGACTACATGAGAGGAACATTGAGGCATTGGGCTATGAGAGAGGGGTTTTGGGCTACAAATGTAAGCTGTACCCAGCAAATGACAAAAATGCATTATTTCCTGGAGTTCACAATTAAATGTATTATTATTGTTATTATTATTATAATAATAATAATAATAATAATAATAATATCTAATCCACCCTGGTTTATAATAAAACTAAAATACTGGACTGAAATCCTATATCTGCTAAAAGTGCCTCAATATTTTCTGGTAGAGGTTGCAATGATTCTTTTGGAGACTGACTATCGAGTGCTCTTTTTTTATGCCTTGATTTGAGATAGAAGCGTGAGAAGTTGTTTATTTATTGCAGGTACTTACAGTATTAAGCAGGGATCTCCAAACTAAGGCCCTTCGATTGTGCAGGAACTACAACTCCCATCATGCCCAGTCATGTCTGTGAATGTGAGTTTTATAATGCCTTTTGGGACGTGTAGTTCTGCAGCAGCTGGAGGGCCATAGTTTGGAGATCACTGGTATATAGCATTGATAACATTCACATCAGTCCCTGACCTCAAGGAGCTTGCAATCTCAGGTCCATAATACACATACTAGTAAAATATATACAGGATCCAGTTAATCTACTAGCATGTCTTTGGAGTGTGGGAAGAAATTTGAGTACCCAGAGGAAACCCACACAGGCACGGGGAGAACATGCAAACTCCAGGCAGGTTGTGCTGTAGTTGGGATTTGGATCAATGACCCTAGGCGGAAGTGCTGACCCCTGAGCCACTCTGTTGTTCCTACTGAATGGAGATTTTAACCCTAACTAATTTTTCATTAGTCTATTCATGCAGCGTTTTTGCTATGGGGCCTTTTTTATTCTACTAACTAAATGATTGCTCTTATGCTCGTCGGTTTATACTTGCAGATGTTCTCTCGATAGTTTCACTTTAATAAGGCCTTGTACAGGTAGTGGTGCACGAGTGATCGCAGGTTTCATTATGCCAGTGCTGTAAACAATTCTGCCTCTGCTTTTATTCAGGCCTACAGTGTTTATATTGCTACTAGAAATACGACCTAACTTCTGCTCACAGTGCCACAAGGCTGGCCATACATTATACAATTTTCTTGTACAATTTTCCTTTAGATTTACCAAAACCATATAATATGAAGTCAAACCTAAACACTTTCAATTTGTATGCAATCAAACAGGCCCTTGCACTACATAGTTGAAGGTAAATCTAAAGGAAATGAAATAAGAAAATTGTATAATGAGTGGCCAGGTTTAGGGAAGGTGTACATTCAAAAAGCAATCGCTGTGCAAATGTATGACTTCTGAAAAGGTATACTAGTTAGATATTTACTTCTAAATACATTTTTAAGGCATATATATAAGGCCCCATTCACACTTGAGTGTCTTTGGTCATTTTAGGGCATTTGTTTTCTTTCTTTTCTAGGATGTGTGCATTTTTCGTGCTTGAGTGCAGCCAATGAAAAGCTAGTTACTAAGCAAGGAAATATGTTGAAAAAGCACATTGCAAGTGATTTCAAGTGTTCCCATAGACTCAAAAAATGCGTGCGTGTTTTTTTTATTTTAGGCAACACCACACTTGGGTATAAACAAGCACCACATAATATAATGGTAATCTCAGTGTTAAGCATTGATGCACCCCCTTATGGAGCTCCAAATCGTGCTTTAAATCAATTGTGTGTGGATGGGTCTCAAATCAACAATATGAATTACCAAGAGGAAATCGTAAAAGGTTTTATTAGATCATTCAGGAGTTGTTAGTGATAAGAAAAATGGAATAATAGTACATTCTGTACTGCTGTACATGGAATTGTTTTAGCATTAATAATATTTTGTTAATTTCTGTATTAAAAAGCATTGTCTAATTTTAAGGATTTGAATGTAGATAATGTAAATTGTATATTTAGTTTTTGTTAATTCAATGCAGCTTTGCAAATGCTGAGAAGTTTTGTGGTTAGCTAACCAGTAATAATTCAGAGGTAGCCCCACTCCTTGTTTTGGGGCTGATGCTCTTTGTATTTTTTTACAATTATGTTTGGACCTCGGGAGAGGCAGTTTAGCTGATACAATTAAGATTACGTAGCCAACGGTGTAGGTGTATAAGGCAGGGGTAGGCAACCATAAAGAGGTGGCTATCTACCTGAACAAGATGGGAGAAGTCAAAGATCTCCCGGCACATCGTCGCTTCCTCACGCCGGTTTTAAACGTGTAATTTCCGTACTACTGTGTCACAATCGCGTGCATTGCACAGCAATCAAGGGTTTAAATCAAGTGGTGAGGAAGCAACATATCTCCTCCTAACCACCTGTCAGACACATTTAGATCACTTTTTAGAGGACCAGCAGTACTTTCTGTACTTGAATGAGCCCTTAGTTGCATTTGGCAGTGGCATTCTTATGCCGTGTACACACGATTGTTTTTTCAGATGAAAAAAGTCAGATGGACATTTTTCATCAGAAAAAACGATTGTGTGTGGGCCCCATCTGACTTTTTTCCATCGGTGTAAAAAAATAGAACATGTTTTAAATTTTTTCTGTTGGAAAAAAAAAAAAACGATAGGAAATTCCAATCGTCTGTGTGGAACTCCATCGGAGAAAAATCAACGCATGCTCAGAATCAAGTTGACGCATGCTCGGAAGCATTAAACTTTCTCGGCTCATCGTAGTGTTTTACGTCACCGCGTTTTGGACGGCTGGAATTTAGTCTGATAGTGTGTAAGCAAGACTGATGAAAGTCAGCTTCATCGGAATTCCGACAAAAATTTCCATCAGATTTTATTTCCTTCGGAAATACGATCGTGTGTACCCGGCATAAGGGCTCGTTCACAAGTAAAGCCCTGTGGTTGAGTTGTGGTTTTACTGCCCCAATCCCTACCCCCTTTTGCTGCCGAGGCAGCAGCCAAAAGTGTACACATGCTGCAGCACCAATTAAGTGCCCTGTTGCTTTTGGTACAGGCTACTGCCTGCCAATTGCGATCCATTCAAGTAAATGGGGGAACTCCACATGGGACAGCTCCATCTTTACAAGTAGTCCTTCTGCATTTCACTCTGTTTTATGCTCTGGGATGGCGGGTCAGCAAGCCTAGACAGAGATCTACCAAGCACCTGTCTGCGATCTGCTGGTAGATCACAGTCTACAGGTTGCTGACCCACGCTATAAGGCCTCATGCACAGGGGTATAAAGAAAGCATTTTTTGTTTACAGGTCTGAATGCAAGTGTATGTTTTAAAGGGGACATGCACACAGGTACATGAACGGCATTCAGATCTGTAACTCAAGATAAAAAAAATGCGTTAGAGAACATGCATTTTAAATGCATGTACTGTATTTGCATATACATTGATGTAAATGTGCATTCTATTGTTGAGTAGCGTGGAGTCAGAAATTCAGCTGGTTCTGTGTTAATGACTCAATAGTGTTGATTTACTAAAGGCAAATCCACTTTGTACTACAAGTGCACTTTGAAGTGCAGTCACTTTAGATCTGAGGGGAAGATCTGAAATGAGGGGAAGCTCTGCTGATTTTATCATCCAATCATGTGCAAGCAAAAATGCTGTTTTTTTTTTTCCCTTGCATGTCCAACTCAGATCTACAGCAACTCCACTTGTAGTGCAAAGTGATTTGCTTTTAGTAAATAAACCCCAAAGTAGTGTTACTTTAGCTTTGATAAAAGTTGTTAGCTAAAAGACTTTAATTGAAAAAAAAGATTATGTATGTCTCTCGTGTAGAAACTGCCTATTAATTCCTTAACCACTTCAATACAGGGCTTTTATACCACCTCCATACCGGGCCTATTCTGACACTTCTCTCCTACATGTAATAATCATCATTCTTTTGCTAGAAAATTACACAGTACCCCCAAACATTATATATGTTTTTTTAGCAGACACCCTAGGGAATAAAATGGCGGTCATTGCAACGTTTTATCTCGCACGGTATTAACGCAATCATTTTTCAAACGCCTTTTTTTTGTAAAAAAAATTGTTTCATGAATTAAAAAAATAACAACAAAACAGTAAAGTTAGCCCAATTTTTGTTGTATTATGTGAAAGATTAGGCTACACCGAGTAAATAGATACCCAACATGTCACGCTTTAATTATGCGCACACTCATGGAATGGCGCCAAACTTCGGTACTTAAAAATCTCCATAGGCAACGCTTTATTTATTTTTTACAGGTTACAGTTTAGATTTACAGAGGAGATCTAGTGCTAGATTAGTTGCTGGCACTCTAACGCACGCGGCGATACCTCACTTATGTGGTTTAAACGGCGTTTACATATGTCGGCGGGACTTACGTGTGCTTTCGCTTCTGCACGCACGCTATTGGGGACAGGGGCGTTTTAATTTTTTTTTATCTTTTATTTTTTTTTTTTACTTATTTTTTATTATTTTTTACACTTTTTTTCAACTTTTTTTTTTCCAGTTTTATTCCTATTACAAGGAATGTAAACATCCCTTGTAAAAGGAAATGTGTGTGACAGGTCCTCTTTAACCTCCCTGGCGGTATGATTCTTTCAGATTTTAGGTGCTAAAAGCGGTACCATTATTTGCAAGGGAATTTGGCGTTTTATACTGTAGGCTTGTAATTCTTAGGAATAACTCACTGAAATCTATCCAAACAAGAGTCTAATAGGCATCCTGGGTATGATTTTTTATTTTTTTTCTTATTAAAAATTATAATATAATAAATAATTATAAAAAATTATAACAAATAATAATATAATTATAGTAAAAATTATTCAATAATGTAATCAAATCAAAATCACTGAAATTTGCTCCGTTGCAGAATTTTTGCTGTCATTATTTTTTTTTTTTATGACGAATTTCCCCATAAATCGCTATCGCTAAATTCTGCAAGTGATTCTGATTTATTATCGCTGTTTTTTAGCTGCTCTAAAACAATTTTTGCCATAAAGGGACACTTTTGGTTGCTATGGGCAATCTACAGTTTGCAGGGAGAAAGAACAGTTTTTATTATATAAAAGGACATGTAGTGTACAAGGCAGACCACTAGGGACATGGGGGGTGTGTATTTTTTACATACAGTACTGTAATCTATAAGATTACAGTGTACTGTATGTATAGTGTTTGTTTACTTTTTTAAATTTGGCGCCGTTCCCCCCCCTACGTCGCGACGCTCGCAGGGAAGGGAATCGGCGGAACACACAGCATCAGGCGGACATCCGCCCGCCGTGTACTGCGGGGATTCATCGCTGGATCGCAGAGAAAAGGTAAGTAAACTTTTTTCTGCATCCAGCGAGGCAAGCCCGTGTGTGGCACGGGGTTACCGATCGTAGCTTTAAAATCTCACCCCGTGCCACACACGGGAAGACCGCCAGGGAGGTTAAGGAGAGATGCGGGGTCAATAAGACCTCACATCTCTCCTCCAGGCTGGAAACCATGAGATCGGTGAAAAAAAATTCACAGATCTCATGAATGGTTGCTTACAGCCGCAATTGCGGCTTTTTTTACTTACGGGGACCCGGGCGTGACGTCATCGCATCGCGCCCGGGTCCTCCGACGGTCATAGAGATGACTGGTGACCATCTGGTCACCAGTCATCTCTATGCTTCCTGCCGAGGCCGACGATTCGTTCTCCGGGCCCCCGAAGCCACGGGAGAGCCCGGAGAAGCACCGGATGGCGGCAGGAGGGGGGGGGGATGTCCCCTCCCGTGGCCTGTAAGAACGATCAAGCGGCGCTATGATCGTTCTTACGTCGTGCAGAATCGCCGGCTGAAGAAGAGGATATCTGGATGATGCCTCTGGCTGCAGGCATCATCCAGATATTCACCCGCAATGCCCAGGCCGTCAATTGACGGCCACTTAGGATGGTAGATCCCACCTCAGGCCGTCAATTGTCTATGGCCGGGTATTGAAGTGGTTATGGACCGCCGCATGTACATTTATGTCGGCAGAGTGGCACGGACAGGCACATTGGCGTACCTGTACGTCCCTGTCTAGATGTGGGTCGGGGGTCCGCTCGGACCGCCCCTGGTACTCGCGGTGGTCCCCGTGGCTGCAGGAGCGATCCGGGATGAGGGGGGGTAGGGAGCGATCCGGGATGAGGGTTTCTAGCCACCCCCTCGCGATCGCTCCCAGCCAATCCGCGCACTCCCCCGCCCTCTGCCTGTGGGGGAAGTGATGTAATCTCTCCTTGTGGCGGTGTTTTCAACCACTGCTGAGGAGAGAAGACATCACACAGTGAGTTTGCACCAACAGCACACTGACACCAGTACACATAGGCACATAAAACCCCCCCGATGACCCCCCCCCCCCCCCCCAGTCCCCTGTCACAGTGTCACTGAATGCAGTGATTATATATTTACTGATCACTGCATTTAGTGTCAGTGTGACAGTTAGTGTGACAGACAGTTAGTGTTAGGTCCAGGGTAGCCCCCTACCCCCCCTAATAAAGTTTTTACCCCTTGATCACCGCCCTAGTTAACCCTTTCACCCCTATTGCAAGTGACACTAAGCGATCGGTTTTCTGATCGCTGTATTACTGTCACTGTTGCCGCTAGGTAGCTAATTTTTTTTATATTGCGATTTTTTTTTTTTATACTAAAGACATGTGGCTAAATACATTTTGGCCTAATGGTTTGACTAAAATGTAGTTTATTCGATTTTTCTAATAACAAAAAGTAAAAAAATATTGTTTTTTTTCAAAAATGTTGCTCTATTTTTGTTTATAGCGCAAAAAATAAAAATCGCAGAGACAATCAAATACCATCAAAAGAAAGCTCTATTTGTGGAAAGAAAAGGACGCAAATTTTGTTTGGGAGCCACGTTGCACGACCGCGCAATTGTCTGTTAAAGCGACGCAGTGCCGAATTGTAAAAACGCCTCTGGGTATTTAGCAGCATATTGGTTCGGGGCTTAAGTGGTTAACAAGTTTTTCAAAGTTTGTACAGTGATCCACGCATGCACATGTCCATGTATAGTCTTGGCTTTCCTTGGTGCTGGGATGAATGCGTTACGTCTTCTCAGGCCAGCCAATTTAGATGGCCTGAAACTGCCATAGCTGTAAGAAGAAGCGTAGGCACTGATTGAAGTGCAGCCAACGAAGGAGAGCAAGATTGTCTCATGGACTGGAGGAGGCAAATTAAGTAGATTCCAGTTCTCTTTAAGTCTAATGCTGCGTACACACGGTCGTTTTTTGCGATGAAAAAAAACGTCGTTTTTTAAAACGTCATTTAAATTGATCGTGTGTGGGCAAAACGTCGTTTTTTGTCTTCAAAAAAACGACCAAAAAAAAATTCCAACATGCTTGAATTTTTTGTGTCGTTTTTCAAAACGTCGTTTTTTGTTTCACAAAAAGTCACCGTGTGTAGCAAAAACGTCGTTCAAAACGACGTTTTTCAACCCGCGCATGCCCAGAAGCTAGTTATGAAGCGAGCTTCAATGGAAAAGAGTGGTGAACGTAACCTCGCTTTTTGTGAAAAAACGATGGTGTGTATGCAAAATTGTCTTTGAAAAGTGACGTTTCAAAAACGTCATTTTTTACTTCACAGAAAACGTCATTTTTTTTTCATCACAAAAAATGATCGTGTGTATGCGGCATAAGGATTAGCAGGCGGGCAACTAGCATTTTCAGAAACCTAGACTGGCAATCACAGCCAGCCTAGAATAACGTGTAAATATTAGAGCAGGTTTGGTCTTGTAGTACCCTATGGCTAAAAGAAAATTATTCAGATGCTTACACGCTATGGACAAATGTTTGTGGAGATCTATCATAGCTACACTTTAAGGCCCACAGACTGAATTAGCCACAATAAGGCCAACATCCATCCAGACTGAGTTTAGGTGCTGTTGGAGAAAAGTACTGTAATGCCTTGTACACACGATCAGAACTTCCGATCGAAAAAGTCAGACGGAATTTTTTCATCGGATATTCCGACCGTGTGTGTGCCCAATTGGAGTTTTTCCATCGGTAATTCCAACGGACTTAGAAAGAGAACATTTTTTTCTCCGAAGGAGAAAAAAAACACGCATGCTCAGAATCAAGTCGACGCATGCTCGGAAGCATTGAACTTAATTTTTCTCGGCTCGTCGTTGTGTTGTACGTCACCGGGTTTTGGACGGTCGGAATTTGGTGTGACAGTGTGTATGCAAGACAGCTTGAACAGAAATCCGTCAGAGTTTATCTCGATGGAAATTCCGATTGTGTGTACGGGGCATTAGTGTTACAGTACAAAGACAATTTAGAGAATTGTGGGCCAGCCTTGTGGCAACAGTTTGGGAAAGACTGTCTTTGGGTTCTAGCTAGACTGTTCCCCTTTGCTATCATGAATTTGGCCTTGGAAAAGTCATGCAGCCTGCACTCAGCTCAACCCTATTGAACACCGATGTGACTTGTTGGAAGTCTGATTGTAAGCCAAGTCTTCCCATAAAAAAAATCAGCACCTGATCTCACAACTAATAATTTTGGCTGAATAGACAAAAATTCTGATAGACATACTTCCAATTTTTTTGTAAAGCTCTTTTACAAGAGTCTAGTACCTCTGCAATGGAGTGGCCAACTGCATAATCCCTATGGTTTTGGACATGGATGTCCAACCAGCTCATATGGATGTGATGGTCAAGTAGTCAAAATCTTTTGTCCATATAGTTGGGGTTATTTACGAAAAGGCAAATCCACTTTGCACTACAAGCGCAAAGTTCACTTGAAATTGCACTGAAAGTGCATTTGGAAGTTCAGTCTCTGTAGATCCGAGGGGGACATGCAAGGAAAATAAAAAAACAGCATTTTAGCTTGCACATGATTGGATGATAAAATCAGCAGCGCTTCCCCTGATTTCAGATCTACCCCTCAGATTTACAGCAACTGCACTTCCAAGTGCACTTTGCACTTGTAGTACAAAGTGAATTTTCCTTTCATAAATAACCCCTACAGTTTTTTTTTATAGACTGTATTCTATTAACATGTTACCACATTATAGCTTACCTAAGTGCACAGTGTAAAAATGCAAATATATATAATTATTTCTTTCTTTTTCATGCACCAATGTGCTATTGTGATGTAAACTGAACTCAAACTCCTAGGACGTTGCGTTACCTTGTTCCTGTGCTAGGTAACTCGGCCTACTCAGCAGGTGTGAAGGAGGCCTTATGGCTAATGTGTGTTTTATGTTATGGCTCGTAAAACACTAATAGTGTTCACTTTTAAACCTTGTATAAATGCCTCCTTTATCCTGTAAATAACACAAACTGTGTTCATTGTTACGTGCAGCAGGTTCTTACGAAAACATTTCTGTAGGGCCCCTGAAGGTGCACATTCCTTTATCTTCTGTATATATGCCGCACCTGCTGTATGGAGAGTACATACAGTATGACTATTCTGTATGTAGAGTACATACAGTTCACCAGTATAACTAGTGCCAAGTAACTGATTAATGTCACATGCAGTGACCACGCACTTTCATGTATTCATTGGTGAAAATACAATGAGGCCACTTTCTCTTTTTTCTCACTCTTCTTCTTGACAAATTGATAGGCTAACTTGTGGTGTGCGAGGGTGTTTTTACGTGTAAAAAAAAAAAAAAATAGCCTGCCTCCAGCAGTTTGGTAATTACAAAACTAATTATATAGCCTTTGCTTGCTCCTGGCCGGAGAAAAGCTGCATTAAAAATGAGCTTAAAGTCACATTTTGTTTCTAAATGCGTTTAGGTGTGTGTAGGTGCATCCAGTGTTTGGGTGTTCATTTAATTGGCTAGAACAGGAATAGTAATTTATTCTGAAGAATTAGGATATATGTGCAATGTATATATTCATGTCCTGACAGGAAGGAGAGACACCCCCTAACAGGTATACAGGTGGCAATAAAAACCTGCTCTGTCCAAAAATTAAACAAAATGTTTTGGCTGGAGTTTGGCTTTAAAGTATAACTAAAGGCAAAACTTTTTCTTTTTTTGCATAGAGTAGAGCAGGCATCCTCAAACTACGGCCCTCCAGATGTTGCGGAACTACAAATCCCATGAGGCATTGTGAAACTCTGACATTCACAGACATGACTAGGCATGATGGGAAATGTAGTTCCTGAACAACTGGAGGGCCATAGTTTGAGGACCCCTGGAGTAGAGAGTAGGGTTGCCACCTGTCTGGGATTCACCCGGACAGTCCGGGTTTGGAATCATGTGTCCAGGTTTCAGATCATCTGAAACCCAAACACAGTATTTAGAATGGACTGTGGCACCCCAAGTAATCAAGCACCACAAATGGCAAGTGCACGCAGGCCCCACACCCATACACGGACAAGAGAGGGGGCTCATCTACATATCACCTTCCCACCCTTACCTGTCTGCCCACTCAAATCTGATTGCCTCTCGAAAGATCAAGAAGGAATTATTTTCCTGCTGTACCAAATTGGATAATGCTCTGCTGTGTTTTTTTTTTTTTTTGCCTGCCTCTGGATCAACTGGGGTTATAGGATTGTGTATGTAGGATTGAATGATATTATTTTTTATTCATTTATTTTAATGGTTGAGCTAGATGAACTTGTGTCTTTTTTCAACCTGACTAACTATGTAACTATGATGGGGGCAGGGCTGTCTCAATGAGAGGGCACATCTGGGCACTGCCCATGGGCCCCAGCTGTATGGGGGGCCCTGCACTTTTCCCAAAGCAGCTGGTCCTTAAACCCACACTGCCCCAAAATTGGGGGCCCCATGACGGCACTGAGAGTGATGGATACACGGGGGGGGGGCAGTCTGCCTCCTACCTACTTGATGTCTGTTTACCTGCGCTGTCATCATTGTAGGGGCCCCAGAGCATTACTTTGCCCAGGGGCCCATGATGCTATTAAGATGACCCTGAATGGGGGTTAAAAAACTGCAAATGCAGTCCGACTTCAGGGGCGATTTGACAGACATCTGTTCGGGTTCCTGTCTATTTAAACTGTCCCCCAGGAAGTCGCGGCAAAGTTGTCGCCGCACCGTTTCAGACACTGTGCTCTGCGATTTTCTTAGGGTGTCAATATAAAGTTAATGACCCCCCCAAATCAGTTCGTAGAACATAGTACGAACTGAGGAATCGGCTGGAATCGGATCACATGAGTGTGAACACCCATACGATCCAATTCCAGTGTGGACAATAACAAAAGGGTCCTGCATGTTATTGCTGCAGATCCAGTGCAAATTGAGCCATACATAATGTTAGACTCAATTTGCATCACATTTGTACAGGAATCGGGTGTGATTACTGTACAAATCACATGCGATGCATGCATCAGTGTGCTAAAACCAAACTCCAGGAAACAGGGAAACAAAATGTGTGCACATTATTTCTGACTATCCTAGGTCTGGACCACTGCTGTTTACAGTAGAAATCTAGTGTCACCGTCCAATGCCAAATACTACTTCTGGCACTGCAGCTTAGAGCTCTGGCTTTTAGTGTGGTAATACTGTTTTGTTCCCTCCTTTCCTCTCCTCTCCTGTTGTCAATTTACAAAATACCTTGTACTCTGTTCAAAGAATTGCACTTCTGGGGAATATCTGTCATCACAGGCTGTGCGTTGTGAATGGCAAAGTAGAGTTTGTGATGCCACAACTCAGCTGTTTTTTTCTTTATACTGGCCTTGCTGATATTGGAGAGTTCTCCAATGTACAGGGGAATCTGTTCTAGCCAGATCAGATATGAGGACCAGCTTTACAACTTAGAAGGGTTGGGACTTTACAATAAAGGCACTTTATGGTTAAAGACTTGCAATATAGCCTCCTAATCAGATTGAATAGCAGGTTGGCACTCAAGCTGCAGCCTCTGTGAGCTAGCCATGATTAAGGCCATAACGTGAAATTGTGGGTTGAGAGTGGTCAGTCACCACTCCCAGCTCTTACCATCCAGTGCTCACTGGAGTGCCAGGCCGAAGAGGGAGCGGGCATAGCTGGCTTTGGCTCTAAACCACTCTGAGAGCTGGGGTCAGCTGTCAATCGGGCAGCTGGGTGGATCTGAACAACATGGCTGGGATCCTTCCAGAGCCTGGAACGTCAGCTTTAGCTCACTGTTGGCTGATTCTGGGTTAAAGGCAAGCACAAGTAAGTATACTCCTGTGACCCACATGAGAAGTATAGCAAAAAATATTTTGATCATACTTTTTAAAAATTGGAGCTTACCCTTTTTAGACTCTTTTCTGTAAACTCCAGCATACTGGTTCATACTGTTAGTGACCATTGCATAAAGCTACAGAGCCTTGATGCGGATTAAAGGAGGCAAGATTTTTGAACCTGGGGGTAGATTCACATAGATCAGCGGATCTTTAGATCCGCGTAATCTATCTTATTTACGATCCGCCAGTGCCAGTTTTTGAGGCAAGTGCTGTATTCACAAAGCACTTGCCTCTAAAGTGGCACCGGCGGCTCGTAAATCCCCCCGCGGAATTCGAATTCCGCGGCTAGGGGGAGTGTATTATTTAAATCAGGCGCGTCCACGTGCCGATTTAACTGTGCACGCGCCGCCGTCTAAATTTCCCAGCGTGCATTGCTCCAAATGACGTCGCAAGGATGTCATTGGTTTCGACGTTAACGCAAATTACGTATGGCCGTATTCGCGAACGACTTACGCAAACGACGTAAAAAATTTAAAACTCGGCGCGAAAAACAACGGCCATACTTAACATAGGATACGCCGCACGTACCCCTCATATAGCAGGGGTAACTACCTGCCAGAAAAAGCCGAACGCAAACGACGTAAAAAAAAAAGCGACGGGCGGGCGTTCGTTTCTGAATCAGCAGATCTCCTCATTTGCATATTCGTCGCCTATACAAACGGAAGCGCCACCTAGCGGCCAGCGGGAGATTGCAGCCTAAGATCCGACGGTGTAAGTCACTTACACCTGTCGGATCTTAGGGAGATCTATGCGGAACCTGATTCGATGAATCAGCCGCATAGATCCGACGGAACTCAGAGATACGACGGTGTATCAGATACGTCGTCGAATCTCTATATGAATCTGCCCCCTGGTTTCTCAAGCCTACCCTCTTCCTGCATTCATATTCAGGGGTCCCACCCTACACATTCGTTTTCTGTTATTTTGCCATATGACAATAAATGGTAGGGGTGACACAAGAGTGCTAAGCTGAGAAATCCAGGGGGAAGATTTTGTCCTTGGGACCCTAACAAGCTACATTCACACCTGCACTCCTGTGTTTTTTTTTTTTTAGCTTTTTTTTTTTTTTAATGTAGGAGACATTCACTAACTCGTATAGACCAGTTTAACTGCTTCCCAAAACACCTTTTCAGCGTTTAGGTGTGATTCCTGTCTTAAAGCAGGTTTAGCTGCATTTACACTTGTTTAGCCAATTTAGAGTCTCTAATCGGATCCTAAAAGTACAATGCAGCTGACCTGACTAAATGCGGAGCTTGAATGATGCCATTGAAAAACCATTAAATGAATTTAGGAATGTTCTCTAAATGCATGAAACTACAGGTTTAACACTGCCATTTTGAGGCCTGAGGATCCACTTTACAAACAATTGCTTTTTTACAAATGAACAAAGTTGTTAGGCAGAAACCTACTCTTATGAGGTAGCACTATAGCAGAGAAATGCAGATGGAATTCTGTGTTTATTTTGTGGCTGATTTGGGGACAGAAGAAAGATGGCAATAGTCACGGGCATTAAATTGTTGACACAACAGTCAAAAAAAAACATTTAGAAATAAAAACTGAGATTTTATCTGTGGTAAACTTCATAACAGTCAAAACTGATAAGCTATGAACATAAAGCAAAATGTATCCTGTTTGAGATAGATATTGATCAACTGATGACATAAAGACTGTTTGTGAAACAAAATATTCTAACTGTTTAAGAGTTTTTACATTTTTTTTCTTTCTCTTTTTAGCCATTGGTTGCAGCAGAAAAATCTTGTCATCACATAAAACTTCCCGTGCATCACTATATCCGTACAGGATCCTTGGTTGGCACTGGTGAGTTCATATTGTTTTAATAAAGGTTTATTTCACTGTCTTTTATCCATCCAATTGGATCTTTCAGTAATAAATGTAAAGTTTGCAATTATAAAATTGGGCGGGAAGTATTTTGTGAATTATCTACTTGTAACAAAAACTGAATCTAGGAATTGTGGCAACAACCTTGGCTTGGGACATGTGTTTCTGCTCTTTAGTTGATGTCTAATTACTACTGATTACCAATGTTCACAGGCAGGTTGCACAACCAGAGGGCCAAGAGGTCCCCAGTTCCCAAATGTAGGTTTAGTTGGGTACAAAAAGAGCCCTACATAAATGAGAACTGGAAAGGTGTGTATGCGTGATATATAGCCAGATACCATTTTGCATACCTTCTCAGAAATTCACAAAATGTGGAACCACTAGGAGCCCAAGATGGCAGCACCATTTATTCCAGGACTAAGAGGGAGTTAGAAGCATTTAGCTTGCATGTTAATAGGATCTGATGTTCCCTGAGCACTAACTGTCAACAAGGATTATGTACAAATTAGGGTGACCACGTGTCCCGGATTCCCCGGGACAGTCCCGCATTTTGCAGGTCTGTCCCGGGCACATTCATTCTAGGACAATACAGTGTCCCGGAATGAAACTGACACAGCCACCCCCCTGGGCCAATCTTATGCCCCCAAAAAAGGCCGCCACATCAACGCTTTACTCATTGACAGTACTTGTCCTGGCCAGGAATCCCTGGAGGAGCACAATCCTGCCCTCTGCTTGTGATTGGAGAAATCATGAATCCCGCCTCTTGTGTCCAATCACTGTGCTGTGATTCGTTACAGCACAAGCTGATTTTTGGGATGGGAGGGTGTCCCTGAATGGTAGTTTGGAAATGTGGTCACCCTAGTACAAATCCTAGTTCAGTATCCTTATGCCGCGTACACACGATCACTTTATGTGATGAAAAAAAAACAACGTTTTTGAAACTTAAATTTTCAAAGACGATGTTGCCTACACACCATCGTTTTTTCACAATGCTCCAGCAAAGCGAGGTTACGTTCACCACTCTTTTCCATTGAAGCTCGCTTCATAACTAGCTTCTGGGCATGCGCGGGTTGAAAAACGTTGTTTTAAACAAAGTTTTTTGCTACACACGGTGATTTTTTGTGAAACAAACGACGTTTTGAAAAACGACACAAAAAATTGAAGCTTGCTTCATTTTTTTTTTGTCGTTTTTCACAAGACATAAAACAACGTTTTCCCCCACACACAGTCATTTAAATTGACGTTTTTAAAAACTTCGTTTTTTTTCATCACATAAAGTGATCGTTTGTACGCGGCATTACATGTATTGCAATGCTACATCTGTAGGTTTTGATGTTTATTTTTAATTGTCCGTTTTTTTAAATTCTTTAATTTGTTGTATTTAGTTTACAAATGTATTGGTAACCCCATGCATTCTTTATTTTATTTCATAGTTGATCTGCATAAATGTTTGCACCCCAACGAGGCAGTTGCTGGAACAAGTAATTCTAATTTCACAATTGAGCATGTTAATTTCGCTTTTGCCTTATATGCCACGAAACGTGTTAAGATGCCTAATCATCCAGTTTCACTTGGAATCATACTGCAGAACCAAGATTCAAAAAAGGAAAGGATTATTCCAGTGACACTTGTACCTGAAAAAAATGTAAGTATGTTTTTTTTATTTCTTTATGGCATTGTCTTTTTAATAAACCAAAAGAAAATCTGCACTTTTGATTAATTTCACAATGCTGCTGAACACTATACTTTTGATACCAGGCTAACATATAAACATTCAAAAAAAATGCAGCATATATATATTTAAATGTGCTTAATAATAAATTTGCGGAAAAAATAAACATGAGAGGATAAAAGTGCAAAACATGAATGCACATTGAATAGAGTCCATGAACAGTTTACAGATTAAATGTGAAAAAAAAGGGGGGAAACCACAAATGATGAGAAACCTTAACAGAGACGTTTATAAGCAATTTTAATGTGAGCAAGTCTCATGTTGGTTGGTGGAGTCTAAAGTGGTTAAAAAATAAATAAATAAATGTGAAGACACCTCCAAAACAAATTAAAAGAAGTGAAATTTGTTTTGGAGGTTTCTTCACATTTAATCTGTGGACTGTTCATAGACTCGATGTAATGTGCATTCATCTCTATTTTGCACTAATATCCTGTCACGTTTACTTTTTCTGTGAATTTATCAAGCACATTTAAATGTACAGTATATGTGCTGCTCTTTTTTGATGGTCTTTTTTTTAATACTGGTCTGTGAAGGCAAATTTAAAGCAACAGGGATATATGCATCCTGTTAAGAAAAATGTTAGACAGGGCCGGCGCTAGTGCAAGGCAACGTGGGCACTTGCCTTACAGTGCCAGCGCTGCCAGGGAACAGGTGGAAAATTGACCGAGACAGTCGTCCGCTCCGATCGTAGAGTGTGTCTGTACAGTCTGTGGGCTGCCGCTGCGGGGCTATCCTGTGCAGTGAGTCACTCTGTCAGTCTCAGTGTGTGATAGACAGTCGGCAAAATACACCTTTGCCTAAGTTGGCAACAATCCTTGCCCTGGACCTGATGTTAGAGACTACCTCAGCAATCTCAGCTTGCTGATTGGACAGTGAAGGATTAATAGCACACAGATGTCCTCCCCTTGCTTGTTTTTATGCTGCAGGTCCTACAATAAAGAGAAGTAGAATTAAAATTAATACATAGCTGTGTTGGTGGCTATTTTGGTGAATCTGGTTGAAGTTTAACTTTAATTTTTTGTTGATTATTAAATTGATTAAGGCTGGGTTCATGCTATTGCGAATTGTATGTGGATTTCCTCGCATCCAATTCGCATGTCAGGCACCTGTAACCGGCTCTCAATGGAGCCGGTTCACACAGCTCTGGGGCGGCTGTGGAGCGAATTGCACAGGAGTCCTGTGTGTCTTCTGGTCCAGTTCAGGTCCGAATTCAGCCAAAAATTTCAGACTGAAATCGGACCTGAAACAGTGAACGGAGAAACTCTGGACCCCTGCTGTGAGCCACTGCGCACAGAGATGTGAACCTAGCCTGAAGCTATTGCATCAGCTAATCCTTTAGAAGTTAAAGAGAGACATAAATGTAGAAAAGTAACACTTGTTTTGCTGATGAAAGTCCTCAGTTACCAAATAGCATATGTAACCAATTCTAAAAATCAAAGATATGGCAAACAAATTATTGCTAATACACTGGCGTTGAATAAAATGCATAGATTTATTGTATTTATTGGCGTATAACACTCACTTTTTTACCCTGAAAATAGATGGTAGACTATACCCTTTGTGTTATATGCAGGGGGCTGTGGAAAGTTTTTTTCCCTGAAACTTCCCTCTAAGGCCCCGTACACACGAGTAAATGTATCTGTTCAAATCGGTCGGACAGACCGATTTGAACAGATCTGTCTGCTGGGACGTATTGGTTTGATCGTGTACACACGATCAAACCAAAATCCCCGCCGGCAGACAGCGCGCTGACGTGTCGTGATGTGGCGGTGATGTTGACGCCGCCACATCACCGCACCAGGAAGTAAAACACTTCCGCGCATGCGTCGAAACCTTTCGAAGCGTGTGCGAGCAGATATGTCTGCTGGTTAGCATACTAACCAGCAGACATGTCGGGCGGACGGGTTCCCAGCAGACAGATTTGAAAGCATGCTTTCAAATCTGTCGGATGGCCAAATCCGTCTGTTTGCCCGTACACACGATCGAATCTGTCTGCTGAAAGAGTCTGGCAGACCGTTTCCAGCAGACAGATTTGATTGTGTGTACGCGGCCTTAAAGTTAGGGTGCGTGTTATATGCCTGTGCGTGTTATACGCCCATAAATACGGTATTTAAATTCCCCCTAAGCACCAGTCACTAGACCCTAACTAAAATAAATCTCTATTTGTTCAAGCTCACATTTTTCTTATGCAGAAAAATTCTAGTTCTTTTGATGTGTGCGTTATTCTAACCTTACTTTTCAGATTTTTTTTAACTGGTTTACTTGTAAGAACTGGATATGAGGTTCATGAATAAAGGTGTATGCCCCTTTCAAAGCGTAGTATATTTATAGAATGTTACGGCCTATATCAAAGGGCTTTTGTTCTCTTGTGTGGGTTTATTCCCGTACAAGTCTTAAGGGAATGCAAAACTGTCTTGAATGAAGCGGGTCAAATACAAGTATAAATTAATTTTTTTAATGGGCTCAGAAGTGTTTCAAACTGATGCCATTGACACAAGCCCAAACCATATCACTCTAGCAATACACATTAAGATATTAAGGATAATTTAAGAGGGCTTGCATCTGACTGAATGTAGTTGCTGTTTTGGCCAAGGTGCTTCCGCTTGAATTTTTCTAAGTTGAGTGATGCCAATAGAGTCACCCATGGAATGAATTTAGGACAATTCAGAAGAAACAAAATTTGATTCAAAGTATGGCCGGTTTAATCAAAAGCATTCTTGTAAAGCATTCTTGACTTTTGTGTTTTGTATTTTCACTCATGTTTGTTTTTGGATTTCGCAAAATTTTCATGTTTCCTTTTTAATATCTTATTGTTTTTAGGCTGAGAAAGGAAGATATACCAGAGAATTGCTGCTAAGACGTACAAAAAGGAGGTGGGGTCCTATGCCCATCGGACATAATGAGAACTACAGAGGGACATTTCCATGTTATCTTGAACGGGTAGGGCTCATATCCGAATCTATATTTCTCTCTATTTTTGGCTTCCGAATTGTGGTTTACCAGCAGGCTTGTTCAGTGAAGTGTTATAAAAGGTATCTGATGAGGCTCACTAAGTCAGTGTTTTTTTTTTTTTTTAATCAGATCTTTTTTTATATATATCATTTTTGGTTTTAAACAACTTTTCAGTTATTGGTGAAACTCTTAGGCCGCGTTTTAAAACTTGCTTTAAAATCTGTCCGAGGGACACCTGTCCGTCGGACAGATTCGATGGTTAGTACGCAAAAGCATTTGACCAAAAAACCCGCGCATGCTCAGAATCAAGTCGACGCATGCTTGGAAGCCTTGAACTTCGTTTCCGCGTTCTGGTCTGATCGGAATTTTGGTCCAATGGTGTGTACACACATCAGACCACTTCAGCCTGGTCCGATGAAAACGGTCCGTCAGACCGGTCTGATCGTGTGTACGTGGCCTTAAAGCTACCACCACATAGGCTGTCTCAGAAGGCTTCTGGCTTGTGATGTATGGGTTTGTTTTTTACTTTTTTTTTTTTTTAACTGTCAATGGTGAGAATATTCTGTGAGCGATGAGGATATCATATTGCTGCTAATTTGATACTCGCTGCTTTTCACATTTTGTGAATCTTATCATAATTTGTCAGCATAATAAAATGCCTTTGCAACCAGGACTGTCCCTAATGTAATCTGACTTTCCACAAGGTTTTAAAACGTATTTGTGGTCATTAAGTAAAAAGATCACGATAGAGATATTGGAGGTAACTACATGGCTCATAATTTGCATTCCAGTTCATCTGAATGGTGTTGAGTAAGATTGAGATCAGGTCAGGACTTTCTGCTGGCCATACAAGTGCATCAACACATAATGTTGTTATGAATCTGTCTTTTTGCCCAGGGGCACAGTCATGCTAGAATTAAAAAAAAGGTCTTCCCTAGAGGGTTGTCACAAGTTGGAAGCTCTCAGTCCAAAATGTACTTGTATGCTGTAGCTTTACCACACTGTTTCTTGGAAAACCCATAAATATAGAAGGGTATCCTAATTTTGGCTAGGGTGGATGGTCTGATGTCCAAAAACTCTGACCATATGGTGTAATGCACTACCACATTTAAGGAGCAGATCTTCTTGTTTGAAACATACTTGCAAATTCACTTCTTGAGTAAGAACTTAACATAAAGTTGAATCTGTGGGGTAAGAGGAAGGATCCAACAGGAGGATGATGATGTATGCAGCAACTTTTTTCCTGTACAATTATAATAGAATACAAAATTAGACCTTTTATATTTTATGTATTTTCCCCCACAGGTCCAGTCTGATACTCAAGTGCTATATGATATTATTTACACTATTTCGGGACCAGGAGTGGATCAGCCACCAATAGGTTTGTTTCAGATGAATCCAAAAACTGGAGACTTGTACATCAATGGCCTAGTGGATCGGGAAGAATACCCTTCTTTTCCGGTATGCAGTTTTCCCTTTTTCCTTAGTTTTACAGAATAAGTTTATCAACACATACTGGTAACTTGTGTCTGCACTCTGTTTTATTGAATGTTTGTGCCTTTTTTTATTTTGAAGCTCAACTTCCACCCAATACAGTTTGTTATTGTATTTTAGAACAAGGAGAGTTTACCTTTTGAAAGTGTTATATTGCCCCTCATTATCCTTATTTAGGAATTGCCCCACCCAAACTACACACACATGCATGCCATAGCATAATGTGTTGGGAAATCTCCTCAGTGGAAACATTTTTATTAAACTAGGGAAAAGTCAGAACTTTAGATGACTTTAAATTATTTATTTGTTTTGGTTCCTGTCTTCCTGGCCTAGTGACATCCTACAGCTGGCCTCTCCCCTCCCCTATTTCTTGTCACAAGGACACATCTCTTCAAGGGGGTTACAGAGAAAAACAAAAACCTGACTGGGATTGTGGGGTGATTATCCTGTTTGATCTCTCTTTTTTTAAGAAAACCAGTCCCCTGACTAAGTTGTGGTTTAGACCAGTCCTCTGAACATAGAGGTGATTGCAGTGTTGTGCTGGAAGACTTCACTTCCTGTACTGTAGACACAACAGAAAGGGCAATCTCTCTAAAACAAGACATATAATCTTTGTGACAGTTGTCACAAGAACAGAGGAAAAATGGGGACACTTGTTATAGGAACACTTGTTATGGTGACAACTCAGTCTCAGTAACAATAGTCATCAGGACAAATAGAGTGTGACTATTCCTAGCAGGGACAATAAAGCCCTGATGGAGGTTTCAAACCCCTACCCCCTTCACCACCACTCTTCTTCTTTTTTTTTTTTCTTTTTATTAAACTGTGTTGGCTTTAACTGTTTCTTCTCTAGTGACTCTAGTGACTTGTATAAATGTGTGCTTATCTTTCAAAGGTATCCCTCTGTAAAGCATTATAACAACTTCTACTTTTATCTTGCATTCAGCTAACAGTTTATGCAACGACAGTAGATGGATATTCACCAGAGTCTCCTCTGACGCTACCAGTCATCATAGAAGATGACAATGATAATGCCCCAGTGTTTACTGAAGCCGTGTTTTGTGCTGAAGTGTTAGAGCACAGTAAAGCTGGTAAGCAACTTTCAGAAGCCATAATATTTTTAATATGTATAAGAGAATAATTGTGTCTATTGTGGGCAATGCATACTTCCCTTTTTGACATTTTGTCATACATGAGGCTCTATGTGTACTCAAATGTGTTCAGTTGCACCCACATATAAAGACTCACAACTGCTTTTTAATCTTGATTGCACGAGATTAGACTCTATTGACTAAACAAACTAAAAGCAATATTTTGCATTGAGATTGCAATTAAATAAAAATGCCGGGATAGTCTATCCCTAAACTTAAACCCTCTATTAAAGGGTTGCTTTAGTGTGGCAGTAATCCCTGTTCATCTTATATTAACTTGGTTTAGTCAGATTTTTACCTTTCATATACAACATAAGTAGTAATCTTTTGAATAACTAGATCTATGCTAGAACCATTTTAGTTAAACTATCTTTACTTATTATTGGAACTACAAGTCAAAAAATATTAATACTCATGTGCCCTTATCTTATGCTGCCAACAAATTAACTTATGTATACTAATTGTTGAAACACAATAAACAAATTTGACAAGAAAAGTCTAGGGTGATTATGATTTTTCTATCTTTTACTTTTTACATTTTTATTTTTATATTGTTATGTTAAGTGTGAAAGCAGATTGAGAGCAAATGCACAATTTTAGAGGTAAAACCAAGGGTTAGGTTAAATATATGTAAACATGAAGGCTGCCATTCCTGTAATCCTTCAGAAAATGCTAGTTGCTTGGCTCTGCTTTGAGTCACTGACCCAGAAGTGTGTAGAAGGTGAATGATGTCATATGATTTGCTTAATACTTCCATGTCTGTGGCTTAGAGAGTTTTGAATCTTTGGTGCAGCATGACTGCTAGGAAACTAGGTTTTTAGAAAAAGAGGCCACATTGGCACCTTGAATTTCTCTGTCAGTAGAAGTATACTTTAATGTGGGTAGCATTTCCGCTCTCATCTTTGACCCTGTAAAAACAAATTCCAGGAACCTAAGTTGTAAATTGGTGGCACATGCCTTTTCTCACTGGGGAAACTTTCCCTCCTTTAATTGTGCCTAATCCTACATCCTGAACTCTACAGTAACTTGTCCACTTCTGCTTTAGTTTAGTGCTGTTGGGGTGTGTGTTTGTGTGTGGGTTTTATGAAGTCTAGTTTTCATCTGAGCTGTTGTGCGTATTTTTCCAATTTGATTAATCTTCATGTATTGTGGTTGTTTCTTATTTGAAGGTACTATTGTGGGAAGAGTAAATGCCTCAGACAGAGATGAGCCACAAACTCGACACACCCTGCTAAGATACTATCTTCTTAGACAAATTCCTCCATCACCACTCCTTTTTGCTGTGAATGTAGAATACGGCATAGTCACTACATTATCAAACACCCTTGATAGAGAGGTAATGTGTTTTTTTTTTTTTTGTTTGCTTGTTTTTCCATATTTAAGGGCAGATAGGTTCGACCACAATTCCGACTTATTGCAGCAGGCCTACTAAATCTTCTATCTTTGGTCTATAGGCTTCTACAACTCCAATAGGAATGTATCCCAGACTATACTGAGAAATTTGGATTCTTCATTTCATGGAGAAGCCAGGTTTATGGTGCCCCAAATTAACATGCCTTGCGCAAAATCAATGCATTTTACACTACTAAGGCTGATTATGCCTATTTATAGGAATATAAAGAACCCACAGCTTAGTTTTGTTTTAAAATGTTTCTAAACCTTAATAGAGTGTCCGCCTCTACATGATAGTGCACACTATCACCCACTGATTTACATTGAGCATTCTTTAATTATTAAAGAGGAGGTCCAGCCTGCTCACAAAAAAATTAAAATCAGCAGCTACAAATACTGCAGCTGCTGACTTTTAATATATAAACACTTACCTGTCCAGGGAGCCTGCAATGTTGGCACCCCAGCCAATCTGCAGCCACCACCATTCATGTTAAGAGAACCCCATCAAAAACGGATACTTTCTCCCTCCCCACTGAAAGGTGCCAAATGTGGCACCAGAAGGGGGAGGAGACAGATAAGCGTAAGCTCTACTTTTGACTGGAACTCTGCTTTAAGTACCTATTTTTCCTCTTGTAATGTGGCGGTTACATGATTTTTTCCCCTTTATCCTGCAGTTGGAGGCGGGGCAAAGCTGGAGCTGGTCACATGTCCTTTGACATCACCTCAGCTTTTTTTAGACCCTTCCCCAGGCAGTACAAGTGAATTGGAACTGTCAGCCAAGGATCTGATCTGTCCTATTGGTGGTTGGATTAGTTCCTTGACTGACAACTGCTTTAACATATCTCCTTCTTTGGGTGTCACTGTGCTATGCACAGGACGGCATACAGAGCTCAAATGCTGTAATGGCCAGTTAAGACTTATCAGCGGCCAGTAAGCCAGAACAGCACTTGAACCTCCAACTTAAATTACAGAGCAAGACACAAGGTTCACATCGGTGCTCTGTACAAGCTTGAGCACAATGACAGGCAAGGAAAGAAAAAGTGCAGCTGTCAATAAAGAATCTGATCTAACCACCAATACCTTTTGGGTAGATCAGATTCTTGACTGACTGTTCCAATCCACTTTGCACACCCTGAGGGGGAGGGCTTTGAAAAGCTGAGTTGCCGTTACTGGACAAGAGACATGCTCGACTTGGTCCTACCCCCATTCCAGGCCATTACAGGGCTTTCCATCACCATAAGCCATGTTGAAATATAACTTCTAAAGGTAGAAAAAAATAAAACACTTAAAGGGGGCGTACCATCATCCAGAATATAGATATAGAGAAATTGGATCTGAGGTCCCCAAACCAGAGAGCCAAAAAAAGGGGGGGTGGGGCCATTGTTGGACTATCGCGGTACTGGTAACATAAATATAGAATATACAAAAACAATTAAAACATATGGAAAACATTTTTATTAAATACAGTATCAATGAAGAAACAGGGGGTACAAAATTAAAAGAATTAACGACCAACGCAACACCAGTATAGTGGGTTGAGTGTCATAACGAACATCTTGACTAGTTTCATCGGAAGCATGTCTAAAATTAAAATGACACACAGTCAAACAGTTATATATTGAACAACAGCTACAAAAGATAGGTTGGGGAACAAATTATGAGCAGCTGAGCCCTTTGTTCCCCAACCTATCTTTTGTAGCTGTTGTTCAATATATAACTGTTTGACTGTCATTTTAATTTTAGACATGCTTCTGATGAAGCGGCTGAAGCCGCGAAACTAGTCAAGATGTTCGTCATGACTCTCAACCCACTATTCTTTTTCCCCTCCTGGGGATTACTATACTGGTGTTGCGTTGGTCGTTAATTCTTTTAATTTTGTACCCCCTGTTGTGTCTTCATTGATACTGTATTTAATAAAAATGTTTTCCATATATTCTACTTGTTTTTGTATATTCTATATTTATGTTACCAGTACCGCGATAGTCCAACAATGGCCCCCCTTCTTTGGCTCTCTGGTTTGGGGACCTCAGAGCCAATTTCTCTTTTATTTTACAAGCTATAATAAAATAACAGTGTTTCTTGCCAAATTTTTAATTCTGCGCTGACCCTCCCAGTCTGAGTTTTGCTGTGCAGGGGGGGCTGCAGGAGGCTTATATCAAGACAAATTCAAGTACCTAAACTAGCTCCATTTTAAAATGTAATGACAATATAATTGCATTCATTTACATTCCTGGTTAATTGGTTGTCCTGCAAGCTGGTCAGTAAGTAGGCTTGGTTTTTCCCTGGGCATTCCCCAGGTTTTTGTTGTTATCTGCTTTAGCCTTCCAATGCTACCTACTGCCATGGCCAGCTATAGATGGGGGCGGTGGACACGTTTTATGTTTCACCTGTGGTGTCTATATTGGTCCAGCAGTACACCAACACCTTTGCAGCCATTGTGCTACATTCTGGGTGTTTGGTGTGCTCCTGTACCTTTAAGGAGGGGTGGCTCCCCTTCAGTCCACCTTCCCCCGTCTATCCATTAAAATGCATGTGCCTCCACTGTGGGGACACTCATTGTTTACTGTTAGGACCACAGATTACGGGGTGCCTTGGCGCGGCTCTGTGGCTCACGCATGCGTTTTCAAATGCGTGCGGACAAAACACCTGTTTTAAATGCATACTGTTAGACAGGTTAATTGGTTGTCCTGCAAGCTGGTCGGTAAGTAGGCTTGGTTTTTCCCTGGGCATTCCCCAGGTTTTTGTTGTTACATTCCTGTATATGCCTGGAGTTCATATAGCGCGCGGTCATGTACAAAATGTTTTAATAATTTTTACTCAAGCTCCGTGTTAAGGCAATTAACCAACAGACACAAATGAACAAATATTTTATTCAAGCACTGTTTTATTCATTTTGACATTCCTGTAAACTTTAGCATGTGCTTATCTTTGCAGACATTGGACCACTACACTCTTATACTTGAAGTGCGTGATATGGGTGGCAGCATAGGTTATTTGTCTTCCACTGGCACCATGTCTATAACGGTCACTGATATGAATGATTTTGCACCAATCTTCTCACAGCAATCCGTAAGTTTGCATTCAATCCTTTAAACTTATTAACAATTGTACTGGTCAGTATTTATTTGATTAGATGCAAATGCATTATGCTTCCATGCAAAAATCAATGCTAGTAGACATTGTGTGTTTTTTTTTTTTTGCGGGCTAGAGGTTTCTTTGTATGACCTTGCCTTAAAAAGCGATTAAATCTTTATAGTTATCTGAGTGTAATGAATATTTCTTCCATTTTTTTAGTATCAGACTGAAGTGAATGAAAATGAATATGGAATAGTCATACTGAGAATTCCTGTAACAGACAAGGACTTGCACAATACTTCAAACTGGAAAGCTGTGTATACAATCACACAAGGAAACGAGAAGCGCTTTTTCAATATAACTACTGATCCAATGACAAATGAAGGACTGCTTTCGGTTGTAAAGGTAAGTGCAGGAAAAACATGTGGTTATTCATTTTTTTCTTCTACATGCTAGCTTTGGATTTGCCATTCCTAAAGGAAATCTGTCACTTGAGAGGTAGTTTAACAGCATTTTGAAACAGTGGAACCTTGGATTATGAGCATAATTCATTCCAGGAGAATGCTCATAATCCAAAACACTCACATATCAAAGCAATTTTTTTCCCATAGAAGTCAATGTAAACTAAATTAATTTGTTCCGCATTGACTTCTATGGCAGGCAATACCGCATATGGCTTGGCTGAACTTGGAAAACCTCGGAAAGGCTTGGGAACTGAGTTTTTCAGACTATTTCCGATCAGCTCCGCCCCCCTCCACCCCTGGCCAAATGCGGTACTGCACACTGCTGTGGCTTGAATCCTGCTCGTTTCGCAAACCGAGTCAGGATTTAAAAAAAATTAAAATTGTATTGCGAAACGTTTGTTAACTGCGTTACTCGCAATCTGAGGTTTCACTGTACTTTCTAAATTCATGTTGCTAATAAAGCCCAACGCCAGCCAACATTTTCTTCTTTTCAAGGAAGAATAATTAACAATTTTTTTTTGTCAGGACAGGATGTGATGGAAAATCATCACAAGGGTGCATATAAAGAATATAAAGACATCAATTTTAAAATCAGGATATGTTTGTCTTGGTGACCTCTACACTTACCATTTTTTATACAGGTGTCACAGGCAGCAGATGTGAGGGAAATTCTTCCCAACATTAGCAGAAATAAAGCCTGAGAAGAAATCGGCTACATACAAGTAATCAGAATAAAAGGTATCCGGCAACTTAAAGAGGGGGTTCACCCTTAAAACCACTTTCTCCCATCCCATCCAGCATACTGGCATCAGCGCCAGTATGCTGTCTTTTTTTTTTTTTATCGCTGTACTTACCTCTTAATAGATAATTTAATTTTCATCCTACCGCGGGGTATGGCGCCGCTATATAGCGTCACGCCTTCCGAAAACAGCCGATGAGCACTCGGCTGTTCTCGGCGCTATACGGCGCCTGAGCACAGACCTAGGAGCTGACTGCGCAGGCGCCGAATATAGCCGCGTCACGCCCTCCGAAAAAAGCCGAAATAGGACTCGGCTGTATACGACGCCTGCGCAGTCAGCTCCTGGGTCTGTGCGCAGGCGCCGAGAACAGCCGAGTGCTAGTCGGCTGTTTTCGGAAGATGTGATGCGATATAGCGGCGCCATACCCCACGGTAGGACGAAAATAAAATTACCTATTAAGAGGTAAGTACAGCGATAAAAAAAAAAAGACAGCATACTGAAGCCAGTATGCTGGATGGGATGGGAGAAAGTGGTTTTAAGGGTGAACCCCCTCTTTAAGAAACCAGTAAAATTAATAATCTTTATTGCTAATGTAGGTGGATAAAAACGGCTTGCATGTTTAAGGAAAAAGCCTTGATCACAGCAAGATTATACATTTTTCTGGATTCTGGAATTGGCGGCTGCCATTTCTTATGAATACTTGTTACAACAGATGGAGCACCCAGCGGAAAGACTCCACTTCCGATTTGTCGGGAGTCTCCTTTGTTGAGAGCGCTGCTCTTGTGTCGTTTGCCTACATACATTTTACATTGCTTTGTTCTGGTAGTGCTAGAGTAGAGGGATTTATACCCCATTCTTGGAACAAAATTGCGCCAGGCAGAGTGCTGCTCAGCCATTCACAAGAAGCTTTGTATTTTTTTAATTTTTTCATGAATGCATACAAGACATCCCATGATTGAATTCCCATGAGTGGCTAGAAATGGTCTATTTGGACCAGCTTTAAATTAAACCTGAAGTTAGGCTTAAAAAAAAAAAAAGTGCACTACCGTTTCTTGACCTTGCTATGGGTGCAAACAACAAATATTCACATATGGTATCAGAGAATGAAAATGACAGATATCCATACTCTGAAAATCACAAGGTATAATTTACCTGGATATACTAAGGAGTTGTGACAGGACACTTTTTACTTACACATGCCTAAATTGCAAAACTGTGTCCAGACTTTAAGATTTTCCACCTTGAGGCATTAATATGGTAAACACCTAATGCAACTGACTGAATATTTTCAATCTGTGTGGTTTATATTAAAGACCAGCTTTTTTTTCAACCATATGTCACATAGAAACTGAAGCCAAACGTAATGGTTATTTAAAATATAAATTTGTATATATGCACGTTTTAGGGAATAAACTATGAAGAAGACAAAAGCTTTCTACTACAAGTTGCAGTCGCTAATGAAGTAAGCCTAATGACACAATCTGGGACAAAAAGCAGCGGTATTGTTACTGTTCCTGTCACAGTCACTGTTAAAGACGTCGATGAAGGTCCTGAATGTCAGCCAAAAATTAAAGAAGTATTTGTTCAAGAAAATCAGACAATTGGTACTCTAGTTACAGAATATACAGCAATTGATCCTGAAACTAAAACTTCTACTGGCATACGGTATGTGAATTTAAATTATTATTATTATTATTGCACCAACAGCTTGTGCAGCGCTTTACAACATTAAGGCAGACACTAGTCACAATACAATTCTTGGTCTCTGGATGTGAAATGCCCAGTAATAAAGCAGGCCACAGAAGCATAAAAATTGCGAAACTGGCCGAATTTCAATCCATCTATGGGCAGGCTGGTTGTACTGTAGTTGATCTGTTCATCAATTTCAGTACAACCAGCCTGTTGGAGTTTTTTTTTCTTTTCTGTTCAAACATGGAATGTTAGAAAGCCCTGAGCAGTATGCAGGTCTAAATTTGGTCTTGAGGATTAAACAGGGCTTTCTTTATTTGCTCCTGGTAGGGAGGAGTAAAAGAAAGTAGCATGGAAGGGCAACATTTAAGTGAGCTGCCCAGGATAGGTGCAGGGAACTGTTTTTGGTTTTCAATGGACTAACCTATCTAAATCTTCCCACAGGTACCAGAAGTTGTCAGATCCACTAGGTTGGGTCAGTGTGGCTGATAATGGTCAAATTACTACTGCCCAACTTATGGACTATGAATCTAAAGATGTTCCAACTCACAAGTATAATGTAACCTTTTTGGCAACTGATACATGTAAGGCTTTCAATTGTTACGTTTGATGTGAAGTGGGCATGTGTTTTTTTTTTTCTTCATTTTATAAACTGTCAATACATTGTATTAAAGGCCTCAGTCATGAAAAACAGTCTATACTTCATGACATGACCCAGAGTGGCCAATTCATGTCCTGGCCTAAATGATGCAGAGCGAGTTTCAATCAGGTGTTGTGGTTACAGCACTAACAATTCATTGTAAAAGAAAATCTTTATTTTGCTTATGTAGACTAAAGCAATGCAAAGTAAAGCACTTTAATGCCACCTGCCCAGAAACATATTTTTTTCTTTTGTGCAATCAACACCCAGTGTTGTCACATGCAGCCAGGGAGAGTCCTTGACTCTTTGTGAGCTCTTTGTGAGTGGAAGTAAACTCTCCTATTGTTTTCAGCCTAGGAAGCCATCATTTCGGCTTCTGTTTAATATACAACTGCCATGATCAGTGCCGATCCTGACCTCCCTGGGGCCCTAAGCAAAATGACGTCACAAATGATGTCATATTAAAGATTGAGAAGCAGGGGTGTTCTGCAGAGTCGGGAATGACATTTTACATTAAAGTGAGAAGCTGGGGGTGCTGACTTATTACCGCTTCTCCAAAGCAGCCAGCGAGTTGAGAAGCGGGGTGAGGGGCCAAAAATGACTTCTAACCAAGCAGGGCCTCTAGTAATTTGGGGGGCCCTCCTCAGCTTTTCAGGGCCCTAAGTGGCTTGCATAGTGAGCCTGTAGGGCGGATCGGCCCTGGCCATGATGCTGCACATGTGATCAGTTTAGACACCAGCCATTGGATGGTTTTACAGTTTGGTTGAGAGCACAACCAATGGGAGTGTTACACTTCTGGCACATGCCGGAAATGAATTTACTTCCGCTTTGAACTGGGCTGCGTTTACTTGCTTCCAGCAGCTGCTTGGAGTTTAGGAAGGCAAAGGAAAAGGTATGTATGTGGTGAAGGGAGGGGAATTAAAGAACTCTGTTTTTGAATACCTTATTTATTATGACCAAATGTTAATGCCATTAAGGTCAAGATAATTCGCATCACAGATTCCCCCATCAAAAAGCCCCCATATCAGGTCCCCCCCCCCCATAGCAGATCCCCCCATCAGACTCCCCCCATCACAAAGCCCACCCAACACAAAGTCCTCTCCTCACATTGCCCCCCATAACAGACCCCCATCACATATCTCCCCCATCACAGATCCCCCCCCCCCTATCACAGATCCCTCCATCGATATTACACTGCCGCCCATTCTATAACATCCCAGCACTCTGCCTCTCTGCTACCTCAATCACACAAGAAGCAAAGCATGGCAAGTCCGGACAAAGGGCGGGACTTTGCTAGTGAAAGGCAGTTGTTTGATTGCTAAAACCGCCCTGCTGCTTAACTCAAAAGACTTGCCTTTTGTCCAGACCTGTCGTGTTTCTCATCTTGTGTAATAAAAAGGTAGCAGAGGGAGGGGGATTGCTGCGATATTAAAGGGGCAGTCTGCGGCCCGGGTAAATCACACTGGCGGGACAGATCCGGCCCGCGGGCCATAGTTTGAGGAACCCTGCTCTAAAGCATCCTCTTTTTACAATCCAACTGAAGTCGCAGAAATACTGTAGACATGCAGGCAGACCAAAATTGTACTAACTGCGTCTGTTTACTCCTGGCCTCCCAAAGAACAGTGTCTGTGTCCGCTCTGCAGAAACTGAGCAAACACGGTTGGCTCATGTGAAAGGGGCCTTATGTTTTATAAATATGCATTTGAATTTTGAATTTGAAAGCAGCATTTTTCTGTTTTTGTTTGTATTTTAAATGGTTATCTTTCCAACTGAAACTGAATTATTCAATGAGATGTTGAGGTGTCTGTGTATATATAAATTATATAAAGCTTTCTCCCACTTTTGTTAAACAGCTGGAAAGACTGGCACCTGCACTTTAGTGATAAACCTTACGGATCTTGATGAATATGGACCGCAGTTTTCTAGAATCAGTGGCAGTATTTGTACAAATGGTAGAACATCTGACCGTTTTGAAGTAGTTGACAAGGATGGAAGTGTCGTCAAATTTCCATACAGATTTCAACTCGATAGCAGCATAGACACAAGGGTGCAGAATCAGTGGCGCATTACCCAAGAAAATGGTATGTGAATAATTTGAACGTGTACTGTAAGTAAAACCTGTATTGGATGAATGGAGACTCCTGCTGACCTAATTGCTGGTGATCTGCTTCCCATTCCTGCACATCTGCCTCTCCCTCGAATCCACTTTCTTGCTCCGATGTTTCCATCTTTGAATTGGACATCATGGGTCGAGGGATAGAAATATGTCAACTGTCTAGATTGCTTTATCGTGATTCTAGTGTAGGTAATAATTTTTCAAATCTGGAGATGGCACCAATCTAAGCACAGCCAGGTTGGTGAGAGGCAGATGAGATATATCATACAAAATGAGGTAGCTGCAGTGTCTGAAGGAGGGCTTTAACATTTTTTTTTACTATATTGCTTAAAGATTTAGGCACCTTTTCTCTCTGTTGGTATAATTAATCTACAGTAGACCGAAAAGGCAAATGCCAGCACATGTGAGAAAGTAGGGGAGAGCTCAGTGGGTCCTTCACCACAAATTCACATGAATTATCAGGGTTGATTTACTAAAATGGTATAGGCTGTTCACAATGCAAAGTGAATGCTCACCTAGCTTGGTATTATGGTGAATTTATGAAAAAAAAGGAATACCCCCAAGAAGGCGGGACTTTGAAGGCCAGGCTCAGAACAAATAGTTTTTATTATATAGACCAATTTACATACAAATGGATATTTGTAAGGAAAGTGACCTGGATGGTCCACTATCTCTGCACAACACTCAGAGTAGATACGGAACATCAGGGATAAGAAAAGTGCACCCAGTGAAAAGAATAGAGGAGAGGTAAAATCAATTGTCAACACGGTATATAATACATCATGGTAAAAAAGAAAAAAGCACAATCTCCATGGGACAAAATGGAGAATGCCCGACGCGTTTTTGGTCTCTTGGTTTAACAGAGGACCATCATCAGGGGCCAGAGAGTTGTACCGCATAAAACCGCATTTCTAAAGATAACAGAAACAACATAAAGGAATACACAGTCAAAGATAAAAAATAATAAAACTTGTATGTTTGATTTTCCAGAACTTGCATGTAAATTTGCATATAATTTTAATTTTAATAAACCACCTACCGCTAAGTTTGCAGAGAGAAGTCCCTTATTGGGGTAAAAGAGGTCGCAGATGGGTTAGGGGTGGGTCATTAAGGGGTTTCAGCCCTTACCGTGTGAGTAATCACAGTCCTAGGTAAAATAGAAAAGGAAAAAAGAAAACATAGAGCAAGGCTTGCTACTTTGTTATATAATGGATAAATAGGTAAGTGTATACCAAGGACTTTGTCCATTAGTTCTGTCAATATGTATTTAGTTAGGTACAGCCAGTCTCATGATATTTACCCAATGTGGGGGGGGGGGGGGTTAATTTAAAAAAAAAACTGAAGTCCTGTGTGTTTGGTATTAGATTGATCCACCTGGATCACAAAAAAACGAGACCTGTAGAGAGAAATTGTATATATAGCTAGACCATTCACATCCATGTCAGCATGATACTGGAGGTGAGGTGAGATGAGGTACTACACTTACAGTTTTTAGGTGTCCCAGTCCAATGGCGTTGTCCGTTATCTCACGAACACACTTGTTGCTGACAGTAGTGTATACAGCAGGAGTGGCCACCGGCGTGTCTAACACGCCCACTTGCTAAATCCAGCCACCCACACTCAAGCCTATCTAAAACATAGCAGGACGCCGCGGTCACATGACCAACGCGGCGCTGCGGACGTCATGACGATATACGCGATGACGTCATCACCAAGCGAGGATTCGACGGGCCTGTACACACAAGCCCTTAAAACCCACGCTAGACTCTGTATGAGCAGGCACCCTACGTACACTAGGGACAACGCCATTGGACCGCGGACACCTAAAAACTGTAAGTGTAGTACCTCATCTCACCTCACCTCCAGTATCATGCTGACATGGATGTGAATGGTCTAGCTATATATACAATCTCTCTCTCTACAGGTCTTGTTTTTTTTGTGATCCAGGTGGATCAATCTAATACCAAACACACAGGACTTCATTTTTTTTTTAATTGACCCACCCCCCCACATTGGGTAAATTTCATGAGACTAGCTGTACCTAACTAAATACATATTGACAGAACTCTATTGACAAAGTCCTTGGTATACACTTACCTATTTATCCATTATATAACAAAGTAGCAAGCCTTGCTCTATGTTTTCTTTTTTCCTTTTCTATTTTACCTAGGACTATGATTACTCACACGGTAAGGGCTGAAACCCCTCAGTGACCCACCCCTAACCCATCTGCGACCTCTTTCACCCCAATAAGGCACCTCTCTCCGCAAACTTAGTGGTAGGTGGTTTATTAAAATTATATGCAAATTTACATGCAAGTTCTGTAAATCAAACATACAAGTTTTATTATTTTTTATCTTTGACTGTGTATTCCTTTATGTTGTTTCTGTTATCTTTAGAATGAGAATTTTATTGCGGTACAACACTCTGGCCCCTGATGATGGTCCTCTGTTAAACCAAGAGACCAGAAACGCGTCGGGCATTCTCCATTTTGTCCCATGGAGATTGTGCTTTTTTCTTTTTTACCATGATGTATTATATACCGTGTTGACAATTGATTTTACCTCTCCTCTATTCTTTTCACTGGGTGCACTTTTCTTATCCCTGATGTTCCGTATCTACTCTGCGAGTGTTGTGCAGAGATAGTGGACCATCCAGGTCACTTTCCTTACAAATATCCATTTGTATGTAAATTGGTCCATATAATAAAACCTATTTGTTCTGAGCCTGGCCTTCAAAGTCCCGCCTTCTTGGGGGTATTCCTTTTTTTTCTTGCGCTACCAGGGATGTGGCCACCCTCAGACTATCCGGATGTATAAACCCCTCTCCTTCCTTCATATGGTGAATTTATGTTTACTTCAATCCATCCAATGAATTGAAAGAAAAAATATTGGTTGGCTGCATGCCCCTGTGTTAAATTGGCATTTTACTTGGTCATGATACACATACTAAAACATGGTACCTATTTAAACTGTGCTTGTGACATGACTTCACAGACATGTTTAACTGTATTGAAAATCATTTTGCTTGGGTCACTGCTGATCAGTCTCTAGATTATTTTTCCTAACTGAATAGTCATTGAAAATGTTCTTTTTATTTTGTGTATTAATTTTTCTCGTTCTGTGTCTTTTTCTACTACAGATAACACTGTTAGAGTTGAAAATGTTGGTAATGATGTTGGAACATATGTTGTGCCGGTAAAGATAGTTGATCATTTGGGTCGTGCCACAATCCAGAATGTGGGGATTTCAGTGTGTAACTGTCCTGATGGTCAGAACTGCGTTTCATCACGTACTGGCTCATCTACTGCGCTTGGAGGGCTGGCTATTCTTGTAATGGTTCTGTCAGCGCTATTGCTTGCTTTACTTCTCTGTAAGTATGTTTTTATTCCTTTTCTAATGTATCTCCTATTACGAAAAAACAAGGGTTGTACCAAAGAACTAGTATTCTGGTATGCTGTGCATCAAGCCATATTTAAAATGTGTTACATGAGAATGACCACTAAATCATCTTCTGGTGATTGTCATCCTTTTTTGGAATATAAGATTGCTCATGTCAGCTTTATAGGTACATTTTTGTTTTAACGTGTACTAGGAAATGAACAGACTGTCCACCAGCTGGGGCATGCTGTGATGTGTAGTCACTGTAGCACTGTGTGCTCAGTATTTTCCCTTACCCAGAGAAAGGAGAACCAGGTTCCATACCCATGGCTAGAAAATCCCCTTGTACCATAACAAGCATGGCTTATTATTGAGCCATCTTTGCCTATTATCCCTGTCCATCCTGCATTGACCTATTGTGTTCAAGTTTAGTATGCTAAAGTTTGTCAAGCCCAAACTTTTTTTCCTAGTTTTGGATGAGTAGGGAAAGGCTAAAACCCCTATCTGTTTTTTATAGATGGAGAGATTTTCACTAATGTCCAATCTCTGTTTTGTAAAATGTTCTCAGCAGGACTGAAAGAAAATGAACACTGCTGTAAGCCAAGTTTGCTTGCTTCTTTCAGCCTCTGCTGCTGATCCCGCTGCCAAGCTCATCCTCATCCCCATTCCCAAGAAACAAATGGATAAAAGGAGTAAGGGCCGCACCCCCGATCCAGTGATGAACATTTAATTTATTTTCAAAAAGCTACAAATGCATCCCTGTCCAAGTCCCTTGCCTTTGGTGCATTTTCCAACAGTAACAATGAAACAAAATAGATTTTCTTCAATTGAGTAGGGAAAGGCCAGAAACTTCTGACAGATTTTAGTTTTGTCTTTGTTTGTTTTGCACATTTTTTATTCACTTCTTATCTGGGGCACCTGTTTGGCAGTACAGAAAGTGAGGGCAAATCTTTTTAATAGTCCAAAATAACTGTAAAAAATTGACCGGAGTTCTAATCCTTCCCAACTCTATCCAAAACTAGAACAGTTCTTAGCGTGATTGTCCATTTTTAGGAAGCAAGGAAAAAAAATCCTCAAATATCCAGAAATGCTAGGTACAGGGGTAAACATGCTGTTGTATCTTTTGGATTAGTGGCTCCAGCAACATTTTGGCTACTGTTCTGAATTCATAACAGCTCAACAGGCTGGTTTCATATTCAACTGCTTAAAATTTGGAAATAGAAAGCCGGTGTGAACTGATTATTTGCTATCTCCTTGTAGCGGCACATGTTTACATAATGATCATACAGTTAGATATGATATGTGTGTGTGTGTGTATGTATGTATGTGTATATATATATATATATATATATATATATATATATATATATATATATAAATGTGTGTGTAGTATGTATGTATATATATATATATATATATATATATATATATTCAATTTTATAATAAACCTGGATGTATTCCATTTAATGATTTGAATATTTCATATGTAATCATTACTTTTCCCATTATATTGTTGATCATATATAGTGATTCTGAACATTATACAAAAACTGGCCTGTATAAAAGATTTGGATTACAATTTATGGGCATGGGGTTAGGACGCTGTGATATTGTACTGCACATCTTCTGCTGATATACAGTAAGATATTGGCGATGTTGACAGGTGTAAACATCTCAGCATCTGCCCCTCTAAGTCTCCATGGTTTCCATGAGTGACGAGGGAAATTATCCCAAGCGATTTCATGAACTGTTTGAAGTGTCAGGGTATTCTCATAAGGTAAAAAGCAAATTAACACCCCTTTAAGATATTTCTGGTCCTAATCATAAAAGTTCAAGACACTAGTCATAAGGTAAATACTCTATCATTGCATACTGCCTTCTAAAAATTATTGTTGCTTGGCTGCAATGCTGATCTCCTGTTTTTGTGTTGAACCAAAAACAGAGAATACAAAGTGATGTCAGAACTCCTGATCTGCATTAGGGATTGGCTCAGGCAGGTTTGGACATGAGTCTGATCTATCCTACGGAGAAACTGTCAAAACAGATAACTAGTCATAGGCAGTGGCGTCATTCCGTGCCTTGCCACTGAATGTAGTATGCAAGGGGCATGTACAGTATATGTGCAGGTGTGGAGCAGGGAAAGCCTCTGTTGCGTATGATTGGGTGAGCCTTCACAGCTTCTTAGTGGGATAGCTCAGACAGGTTCTGTCTCTGTGTTCTAACCTACATCAGTTTATCACTGACCTGCATACTTGCCCTGGGTCACAGTACTAAAGCTAGATACTCAGCATGACAGTCAGGCAACTAGCATGTTTACAATAAAGTCAGCAATGGCATATAGGTGTTTCTTGCATGACAGGTTTTCCATAAACCCAATAAATTGTAATAAGATAAAATATAGCAGGTGCTGGTGATTAGGGAGCTCACTTTTTTTTATTTATTTATTGTCCCACAGGTCTTTTGTTGGCATGTCTGTGTGGAGCTGGACCAGGCAAGGGCAATCTGGGTTATGTTGATGATGCAGCACAGCAGAATTTGATTGTTGCAAACACAGAAGCGCCCGGAGCAGATGTCATGGTAAGCCTGTCTATTTTCTTGTTTCATGCTGGATGCAATAAGCACATATTTTTGAATTATTGCAATGAGACTTTTAACATGCTTTCTCTCTTTTTTTTATTGTACTACTACTTCGAATACTCTACTTAACTGCCTAACAACTATTGCTGAGATAATATGTTTGGTGCAAAGAGAGGGGCATTTCTTTTTTTTTATCGATCAATTCCTATACTAGTATCTTGTGAGAAGGAGCTGTGAAACAGAACTATTAATGGCAAACAATGAGCTGTATTTTTATTTATTAAAAAGGTTCTTTAAAAAAGCATGTCACTCTGCCTGTAAAGTTATACCGTTCTCACCAATACTGCTGCTAATATGCTGTGAATCTATAGCTCTATCAAACCATAACACTCCCACATGACTGTCTTCCCTATATCACACATGTTTTGGAACTGACAAGGAGGAATGAGCAACTGGTTTGTTTTCCTATTTTTTGCTTGCTGGGCTTATATGGTGGCACCCAAGGAGGCAAACACAGTGTACCTGAGAATGGTGCAACCAGGTGTTTATAAGCTGAGAAACAGCAGGGATAGTTGTGTTATGACTATTAATTTCCTATCTCTATTTTTTGGTCACAAGGCATGTACACATATTCTAAATGGCCAGGTCTCATTACCAGCTTTCAGAAACCTGTAGGGGAGTGCTTACCACACAGAGAAGCTTTGGGTGAACAATTTCATTCAGGCTGGAGTGGACCCTAAAGGAAACCTGTACTATAAGAACCTTGTAGCAGTTTTTCCTGACTACCTCCTGAGAATAATATTTTTCTGTCTTTCTCTGGCTTCGGTGCAGTCTGAATTGCCAAGCTAGAACAAGTATGCAGAGCAATAGCAATTGGTGCTGGCATCTTTTTTAAAGGCTTGTTCACTCAAAATGTGTGGTCTTAAGTTCTGCTACATTTCTCTTGCTTGAGTTTAAGGAATTCATTATTTTAATGAGGCCAAAGTGACATGGTGGTATATTGGGGTATTTTTTTTCTGCAAACAAATGGCAGCCAACCCAATCGTTAACTGGCCTTGGAAGGGTAACGCATGTCAAAAAACAGCAAGCAAATTCGTAGTTCCCTTGCCAGCCTGCAACAAGTCAAATTGACCCTGTCTATGCGCAAGCTGCAGTGGCCACATCACGACACCCTAGTGTACGGCAGTCCTAACTCTATAAATGTGTGAGTCTCCTAGTTGGAGCATATCTATAATGGATAGATTAAGGACAGGTATGCCTGGAGGAAGCCCACATCTCCTTAAAGGTATAGGGATGCACTGGACACCCAGCAAGAGCTCAAGGGCAGTGAAGGTATCTAGTGTGTTCCTTCACCAACAGTAAAATCAAATGATAACCACCCCAACCTGTAACTGGCCTTTGCATACTGTACTGACGTGTGTTTGTTTTTTCAACTTTTTACTCCTCTTCTAAAGATTTCATATCTGTTGCATAAACTGTTAAATAAGTAATGAACTAAAGAATGCCTTACTAATTTTTTATTTTTTTATTATTTTTTATAGGATCCAAATTTTAAAGTCCCTATTACGATTATAAACAGCAACAAAAGCGGAAATGCTCAGTCTGGTTCGTATGATCAGAATAGTCAAGAAATGACTCAAATCAGGAACCAACAGCTTAATACTTCAAAAATTACAGACCACCACCTAAAAACAGGTGGGGGTATGGGTACACTACATTCTATGGGAGGCATGGGTACCCTACATTCTATGGGAGGAGGACATCAAAGGTTTGACCCCAGCAGACAGACCTATTCAGAGTGGCAAAGTTTCATGAACACTCACCTTGGAGATGTAAGTAAATTATTACCGTACAAGCGGAAGTAATTTGACATTGTTTCCTATAACTTGAAGCTATTATATTCTGTTTGTTAGGCTAGCAAAGATCTTTCTTTTTTTTACGGGAATACAGGAATAATGAATACTTTATGCAGATTTTTTTTTGCATTAACAAAACATCCTTTTAATTGTCCATTTCCCTAAAATATTGCATGGACATTAACAGCGGTTCATCTAAAACTGGATTTTGGATATCTACTGGCATCTTAAACAACCTATTCGCTTTATATATTTACAGAACTTGTGACTGTTTTTTTTCCTACATTTTTTCTCGGTGATATATCTGCACCTAAATTCACATTTTAGCCCACCTGTTTTCATCCTCTTGAATTTCCCATTTATGTTATAATAAAGAATACAACAGGAAGAATAATGCCCTGTACACACGATTGGTTCGTCTGATGAAAAAGGACCGATAGACCGTTTTCAGGCAGAAGCTTGGCACAATAATGTGGAAATCCCAGAAAGAGGCCCCAGAATTTGAAAGGGATTTTCTGGGCAGGATTTTTTTTCCAACTTTTATTTGAAAGGCAGTGAAAGTAGAATTTATGATTTGAACAAGAACTACTATTTTTGTTTTGTTTTTTCCCCTAGTGACAGTAATGTTTCATGATAGATTTCTGCATTTGATTATATAGACCAGGGATCCTCAAACTACGGCCCTCCAGATGTTGTAGAACTACACATCCCATTAGGCTCTGTAACACACTGACATTCACAGACATGACTAGGCATGATGGGAATTGTAGTTCCTGAACAACTGGAGGGCCGTAGTTTGAAGACCCATGATATAGACCTTTATTGCCCTGGATTGTATGTTGATGATGTCTTGTTCATTTGCGATAATGACATTATTTTAATTTTAGGATTATATAAGTATATGAACCGTGATCTCATGACCTGTGTAACAGGAGTTAATTCTATTAGAATATTTTAAGAGTTTGTTTAATCTCACTTATTTATTCTTTCAGAAATTATATGTGTGTGGACAAAATGAAGAAACTCAGCATGGTGAGGATTATGTTGTCCCATACAATTATGAAGGAAGAGGATCAGCAGCTGGTTCTGTAGGCTGTTGCAGTGAACTTCGAGGGGATGACGATAGGATGGACTTTTTAAATCATCTTGAACCAAAATTTAGGACATTAGCAGAAGTTTGTGCAAAAAAATGAGTCGTTTATCCACAGACTGTCTTTATCATGTGCTCAGTCTTTTAGTATCTAATTTTAAACAGAGTTTCGCTCTGTCACGTGTAAAATAAATTACTGCCTACAGAAAAAAGAAGCATCAACTGAAATCCCCCAAAAGTGTTTTTTCATTGTTTTGACATTAGTTTACAGTACTTGAAGGGTACCTCTAATCATCATTGTCATGTTAATTCCCAACTAGTTCATACTCTATACTGCTGCTTATCAAATCTTACATTTTGAAAGCCCAAATGTCCGTGTTTTTTATTTTTTTTTGCAAATCTGTCAGTTTCCAAATATTTATTCAAAACCCAAAAAGCTTTGCTACCCAACCAAATGGTAATGCCCAATACGGAGACCCCAAAAAATGGATTTTGGGACCACTTTAAGATCGATGCCCACATTGGTTTTAGGACCATTATTTTGTAGATGCAAAGATGATTTCGAATTGTGAAACCCCTTTTGTGTGTGTGTATAATTTTATTTTGATCATGGCACAGGATCAAATTTAATTAACAACCTTTAAAAGTAGGCATTTAAATTCCCATATGAAGTTACTATGAACATGATAGTCAAAAAGAATGGACCTTTATGTTTTTTTTTTAGCACTTTTTTCAACTGACCCCTTTTAAACCATTGCTCTTGCGACATCACTATTTATATGCAGTAAAGAACAAAAGTGCACAATCCAATTGTTGTAAAGAAAGTGTTCTCTATTACTACATGGTATAAATGTGCTATATATAGTAAATATGTACCATAGTGTTTTTGTTTTTCAAAGGTTGTCTTAGAAACATTATATGTGTTGTGTGTTTTCTTTTTTTTTTTTTTTAGCTACATTGTTTAGAATACATGGTAAAATACAACTTTGTGTGGTTCTTTATGCCTTTTTTGTTAGTAGTCCATGTTGTTAGGTTGAGATATCTGCACCTTGTTTTTTGTGTATATACTTTTCTTTTTTCTTTTTTGTTTTACGTTTCCCCCCTCAAGAAATAATGCTTACAACATACAGCTGCAACACAAGCAAAATAATGACTTAAAAATTATTAATGCACAAATCTTTTTTGTTACGTAAGGCTAAGCTACACTGCGACAGTTTGGTTATGTTTTTAATCTAGTTCCTAGACAGCATTCACATGTTCAAACCTAACTCTTGGAAAATGCAGAAGGGGTGGGGGGTTTATATGACCTGAATTTGCTAATAAAATTTAAGATTGTTATAAACCCAAATATTTTTTATCTTAATGCATGCCCTGCCGCCCATTTTACTTACCTGAGCACTCTTTTAATTCAGTGCTGTGCCCATTTGCAGCTCTTCTCTGCCCTCACTTCCTGGTCTTGCTGGCTTTGCTGAGACACTGGAGCCTGGGCTTCCGCTGCTGTCAATCAAAGCCAGTGATGAGGGGTAAGGGGGCGGCTTAGGGTTCTGCTGTTCGTGACTATAGACATAGACAGCAGGGCTCGGGAGTGAGCCTAAGGGAGCACTCACCAAAGAGGAGGTCCAGGGCTGCTTTCTGCAGTTCCATTGCAGAAGAGCAGGCAAGTTTAAACCTGTTTGTTATAAGAAAGAAAAGGAAAAAAATAAATGCATTTGCAATCTAAACAGTGTAGACAAATGCCAACATACACTAGATTTGTGATAACTTGGTACTAGCCTATACAGTAACTAATCTATTTTGTCAATGACAAGAATAGAGTAACTTATAGAATTTAAGAGATAATTCATTCCATTCCCAATGACATAATGTAATTATGTGTGGGTTTTTTTTTTTTTTTTAACAAGATAAATTGCACTGATATTATTTAAATATGTACTTTTTCAAAATTATCAAGTGGTGTGTTTTGTTTCTAAATTGTTAGGTACTCATTTTATGTTTTTGTCTTGTGTTATCTAAAGCTAAAAAGTACAATAATCTGTTCATGTGTAAAATACCTTTTTTGTAGATGCACATAAAACACCACTTTAAAAATGTACAGATTTTTTTTTTTCTTAAATATTTTTTTATGAGAATATGCTTTTTCATTACAACCGCTTTTCATGGACCTGTCCATCAAATATAATACTGTAGAATATGTATGAACAATTTCCAGATACTTTTTACTGCTTCCTCACAGCTCAGTCTGAATACCAAATAAGCATATCTTAATCCTAATTTCCTGAAAATATTGAATGTCTAGCAGGAATAGGTTACAAAGGATACCTGAAACTTCAAATTGTAGTTTCTTTGAAACCATTCATGTTTAGTGCATATCTGTGACCAAATTTTAGTCCTTTTAAAGGTCTATAGAAGCTCCAGAATTTTTTTTTTTATAAAGTGCAAGCTCCTGGACTGTCATCCCTAGGCCCCTTTAACACATGTGGACCATTCATTTCATCAGTTAAGTCACGTCTTTTCAAAGAATAAAAGGATCAAGTTTTCATGACCAGTTTCTCATACATATTTTTTTTTTACATCCATTCCAATGCAAGAACGATGGAATGGAAATATGGACCGTTTGTCAGTTTACATCCATTTTTCATCCGATCCTTTTTTTATTATGGATGAAAAATGTAACTTTGATCTGTTTCAAAAAACAGATGTTGATGGATGTGTATGTAGACTAATGTAAATAGGTGATGGACCATTTACATCAGTTGTTTAATAGATATAGAGATACATTGATGTCCGTTTTTCATCCGTCAACGAATGGATAGATGAAAAATGGACAAACGGCCCTCATGTGTGAAAGGGGCCTTTTTCTTGCATCTGGAGAGTCATTAAAGCGGACCTTTAGTGATTTTTTTCAACTTTCCATCTATTAAATCTTCTGCCCTTTGGATAGTAAAACATTTTTTTTCTGCCAGTAAATACTTTTTACAGCCCACTTCCTGTTTCTTGCCCGGTCATTAGCCTAGACTAATGACATCATGCACAGCTCTCTCTCACTCTTGTGAGGGTTTGCCAGAAAGGGAGGGTGATGAGTCATAAGAGGGCAAATGAGAGCTGAAGAGTTGGAGGTATGCCTCTGTGTGTATGTGTAAATCCAGGAAGTGAACAGCCAGCAGCTTCAGCTGCCCACAGTTAAAATGGATGCAGCCAGACTTAGCGGAGGGAGATTTCTGCAGCACATTTGGCAAGTAAAGAATCCATAGTTTATATATAAAATAATATGCTAAGTGGTTGGAAGGAAGCTTCAGAAAGCAAAGATGTTTTATTTATTTTTTCACAAATTATGTGAACAGACTGCAGTTTCTCTTTAACTAGAAGCAAATATTCAGGTCAGGTAGCAAAGGTAATAGGTTCTCTCAATACTGTAGCAATTACATGTTCTTTTATTGATTATGCAGAGTTAACAAATATCTGGAAATGCCAAATATCTGTGGGTACAGCTCTATAGTATTTTTAAATAAAATTGAAATATTTTAAAAACAATGTTTGTCTTTTTGGTTTGTGTTTTACAAAAAATGAATATCGCAAGTACATAGTACAGTTCATTTAGATCTATATACCTTTTGGAACCCATTGCTTTGACACATTTAATTTTTTACAGGGCAAGGACACATTTCCTTTCATACACTAAGGAATGACACTTTCCTTATCCTGTCATTAGATCTGTTCATAGATTAATGAGGTTGATTTATAAAAAGAAAAAAAGTTGGATGAATGTCACAGGCCCAGCCATCACAAGTTCTACCCATATTTTGCCTAATACGTTGATTTTATAGGATGGTCTGCTCCATTTAGTGGTCATAATACCTGCATTATTTTCGTAAGATGGAGCGAACGATCATAGGAAATCAGGAGGTTAGGTAAAATACGGGCAGAGATTGTGCTGACTGGGCAAATGCTTGTGCTATTTGTTCAACTATTTTTTATAACTTAACCCCTATGTGTTGTCAAGTGTAAGTGGTTTGCATATGATATAGTGAAATATCATATGTGTACACTATATGACCAAACGTTCCAAAAAAAAAAAAAAATGGGCATTAATGAAGTGCACTCCCCCTCCACCTTGGAACTTTAACAGCCTTGACAGCAGTTTGTGAAAATGTGTGCTCATTTATCCAAAAGAGTATTTTGCCAGAGGTCAGATACTGATGGATGGGATGAGATCAGTTTTTATTCCAATTCATCTGAAGTTATTCCAAAGAGCAGCTATATACATTGCTACCTGAGATGTCTCAGAGCAATCCCTTTGAGGGGAGAGAGACACAATTTATAAAAAAAACACCTTCAGATTTATACAGCAGCCTGTAAGACACTATGGCCAAAAGCCAAGTCCTCTGCTGCCCTAACATCCACCTGATAAAATCTTGTGAACGTAAGTACTGAAGACTAAGTATTGGCTTTGCAAATCTGCTCCACCAATGCCTGATGGCCAACATCCCTGGTAGAATGGGCTCCCCCCCCCCCGAAGGGAGGAGCGCTACCTTTCAGGCCATAGGCCGGAGTAATTAACTGGTGAATCCAAAGTAAAATGGATGCCTTCAGGCAGAACAAAAACATGCATTAAAACTTCTGATGCTTGCCAACCTTTTCAGATAGATTCTGACTGCCCTCACCACATCCAAAAAGTGCAACTGTTTCTCTTCTGGTGAGCCAGGCTGAGAGAAAAAAATAGGGGAAGAACCGTATTGTGATTTAAATGAAAACCAGAAACTACCTTAGGAAGAAAGGACAGAAAGTACGTAGCATTCCCTTATGAAGCAGAATCAAATACAGCTATTTTCAAGAAAGGGCCGCCAGTTACAAAACCCTTCTAGCCAAAGTAATTGTAAAAAGGCTAACTTCCGTGCTAAGAATCTCCTTGATCGCTTTAAAAGGTTGCTTCTGTAGCACCAACAGAACCAAATTCAAATCTTCTGGAAGTGCACTGACAAGGCTGAAACTTGTCCTTTAATTGTTGCCAAAGCTAACTTCTTGTCTAAGCCTAACTTCTTGTCTAAGAAGAAAAGAGAGAATTCTCCCCATCATGTATGGGGAGAGAATGCCATCTTCTGTCATCACATTACGCAATATAGACCTTCCAAACCCTGTGATAAATTTTCCTGGTGACCACCTTTCTGGCATTCACCAATGTAGATATCACTGGTCCTGAGATATCACGATCTCCTAGCACCATGGCCCCAATAGCCACACTCTCAAATTTAGCAAACCTAAATTTGAGTGGAATATAGGACCTTGTGACAGTAGATTAGCCGGAGTGTCCAAGGATCACCTACTGAAAATCTTACCATCTCCGGGTACCAGGACTTCCTGGCCTCGGCTGGAGCTTTTAGGATGACATACATCAGCTCCTCTCGGATTCTGCACAAGAGATGTGGCAGGAGAGGAATCAGGGGGAATGCATAGATTAGGGAGAAGTGGGTTCAGGGAACTACCAGTGCATCCACACCGATCACAAAGGGGCTCCCTTGACCTGGACACAAACTGCAGAATGTTGCATTGAACCTGGCTGCCGGCAGATCTACATTCAGCATGCCCCATTGCTGAAAAATCGGAATAAATACCTGTGGATGCAAAGACCATTCTCCATTCGCCGCAGGACTATGGCCTAAGCCAGAGGTCCAGCCTTCACCCATCACGGTGGGTTCTGTCAGCCAAGGACCTTCAAGGACTGGGTACCCTTTTAATGTGAGGGTCCACTCCCTTGGACCTGTACAGCACCCTACAGGAAATGCCTTTGTTCAGAAGATCCCAGGATTTCTATAACACAGGGTCCCAAGAGTGCTTAGGGTTTGCATTACAGGCAAAACCTTGTAGTTGCTTCTAATATTCTTTATGAGGCTCATGTACAATTATTTTTAGCATAGCAGCTTTTTGAAATGGATCCAATTGAGACACTGGCATAAAAATGGAAGTACTTCTTGTATGGGAGAGGTTATATAGAGGGGGACCTTCTGTCTTTTTTTATTCTGCCAGTGTCCATTCACCTATAGATTGCGTATAACCCAGGTAGCATGGTATATGGCTGCTCTGTGTCCAGCCATGTACGAAAAATAAATGTGTTTTGTACCCCATTGCAGAGCACCGTAGAGATACAGGTTTTTGTTTGCTTTCACTGAACTCAGGGAGGTGTGTGGGCCAGGCTTTGTAATTGACAGCCTTGAAAGCTGTCAATTAAAGCCAATGCCTTCACATGCCAGCAGAGAAGGCATTGTGTATGCCTTGGCATTTGTGTCAGAGGTTGCTGACTTCAGCCATAGGAAACACACTTTCAGTGCCGATTTACATGGGTGCGATGCAGGAACAATGCTAATCCACAGTGGGTTCCTGCATCGCACCTGACTCCCACGGCAGTTCACACTGCCATATGCAAACTGCTGGGAATGTCAATACAATGTAAATGACACCCCCATTTCAGCTTGCATATCGCACTGACAGTTTGGACATGTGTGAAAACCCATGCGATACGATTCTGGAATAGACCAAAAAAAAAGGTCCTGTGTGAGTTTGGTCCGAATGCTATGTACATATTTTGTATGGCTAAAATCGCATTGCACCGACATCGCATGTGAGTTGCACTACAGTGCGATGTAGATTACATGGAATTTCGCAAAGTACACCTATGTGAACCGCCACAATGTATTTAATCTAGGTATTGCTGATAGAATTGACATGTTGCATGATTGGAGTTTTGACATTTCAAATAAAGTTCAACCATCTTGCTAAAAAAGACTACAAAAAGACTACAAAAAAAGGCTAATTAATGCAAAAAATTGGTACAGAATTAGTATCCTCACTGAGAACATTGAACAAATGATATAGGTTAATTAAATCCACAAGGGCTTTTTTTTTACCACTGGTATTACTTTATATTGGCTTTTAACATTTACAAATGCAGCAATTTAGATGAAAGATTTAGCACTGGGGAAACACTTTTTGAAAGATAAAAAGTGCATTTTATATACAACTTTATAGATCAGACCAAAATGAGGGACACATAAGGAAGAAAATGGGACAAAGGGATCAGTTTTAAATGACTTTTGCATTGATACATGTCCCCTGGGGCAGGACCAAGGTCCCCAAACATTTTTTTATGACCATACCATGCATATAATGCTGCATACACACGACCATTTTTCATGTCATGGAAAAAAACAAAGGCCCGGATTCAGGTAGAGCGGCGCATCTTTGCGCGGGCGTAGCGTATCTACTTTACACTACGCCGGTGCAACGTTGAGAGGCAAGCATGCTATTTAGTAAGAATATGTGCTCAACCTTGCACCGGCGTAGCGTATAGTTGACGGCGTAAGCCGACGTAAGTCAAAGTAGGTGGAAGTGGGCATGATATATTATAATGAAGCGTGACCCCATGCAAATGATGGCCACAGCTTCAAAAAACGAACTGTGCATGCGTCGTCTCTTGGACGCATCCCAGTGCGCATGCTCACAGTTACGTCGAAATAGCTGCTTAAGATACGTCGAACACTGCCTAAGACGTGAACGTAACCTACGCACAGCCCTATTCACATAGTACTACATAAACGGCGTACGCGATGTAACATTCGACGGCGTCGTTCCCTGGCCCATACCTTTGCATTTCCTGCGCCTGCTATATGAGGGGTAACTTTACGACGGACGTAAGCCTTACGCAAATCGCGTATATGAAGCGGCCGGGCGCATCTACATTCGTGAATCGGCGTATCTTACTCATTTGCATATTTAAAATGGGAACGCCGAATGCGTCCAGCGTAACTATGCGCCCACGATACGCCGGCGTAGGCAATTTACGTTGGGCGGCTGAAGCCTTGTTTTACGGCGTATCTAGCTTCACGAATCAGCGTAACAATACGACCAGCACACTTTGTACTTACGACGGCGTATCGACGACGTACACACATCCGAGAACCTCGTCAGGCTAAACCCATCGTTCCGCCCGACGAGGTTCCCGATGAGCGGTCGGAAAAGCTTGTCGAGCCAAAGTCCTCATTGAACAACGAGGAAAAAGAGAGCGTGCTCTCTTTTTTGTCTTGACGAGCGTCCCGATGGGACGCTCGTCGGAAGTGTACACACGATCGAGCTTCTCGCCAGAATATGTCTCCCAGCGAGCTTCTCGCTGGATTCTGCCGAGAAGCCATGTCGTGTGTACGGGGCCTCAAACGTTCGTGAATCCGGGCCAAAGTTTTTCTCTACGTGATTCCTCTCAAGCCTGCCTTGCATACACACGATCTTGATGCGCGTTTTTCCCCCTCGTTAAAAACTACACACGACCGTTATTCACAACGAGAAAAACGACAACGTGAAAAACGACGAGAAAAAATAGAGCAGGTTCTAAATTTTTAATGGTAATTTTTCTCGTCGATAAAAATGCTCTGGAGCCTACACACAATTGTTTAATTTACTAATTTAAAAAATGACATTTTTCTCGTCATGAAAAATGGTCATGTGTACGCGGCATAAGCCTTTAAAATGATCACTTTTGGTTTTTCATGTTATTCTCCCATAGACTTTAACGGGATTCCACGGCTTTCGAATTTGCCCCGAACTCTGCATATTGTTCGTTGTTCGCCCGAACATCCGAACAACCAAAGTTCGGCCCAAACCTATGCTCAGGCCGAACCATTCGCCCATCCCTAATAACTACTGTATAAATACAGTACATGATGGGGGTAAGATCTAAATGTGCTGAAACATGTAACAAAATGGCCTGATACAATCTTACACAAGTGTGTGTGTGTATATATATATATATATATATATATATATATATATATATATATACACAGTACTGTATATATATATATTTTTTTAGGGGGAATTTGGCTGTTTGGTGTCGGTTAGGGAGGCATGTTGTAGCTGATTGGTTGGATGCCATGTCGCTATGTATTGGGGGGAGGTGGCTTCCTGGTCCTGGGTGGGGTGTAGCTTCTTTTATCCATGGTGTCTACTTGGACAGTGAGGGAACAGATGTACAGGTTGTGTGTGTCATTTCCGGTGCTCAGCTGGTCTGGCCTTTATGCTTCAGCTGCAGATATTTATGACTTTTATGACCTTTTCTGGGCATGTGCCACAAGGGAGGGGTGTTAATGCATGCCCAGGGACATACCCATCTGATTTCCTGCCACAGCTGGCATGTACGTGGCGGGCGTGGGGAGGTGCCCTGGTGAAAGCAGCCATTGAGTTCCCTATACAGTATATAGGGATTATATAGGGATCCTCTGTCATGATTGGAGCAGACATATATTTTGTAGGATATTGGTGGCCAGCGGCGGCCGCTCCATAAGGGGCACTGCCCCTCTAAGCTCCATGCGCCCAGCCCCTAATCTCCATGTGGGGCACCAGATGCATGGATTTGTACGATTAAATCTCTAAGGCCTCGTACACACGATCGGACATATCCGATGAAAACGGTCCGCGGACCATTTCCATCGGATATGTCCGATCGGGAGTTTGATCCGATGGCGTGTACACACCATCGGATCAAATTCCCCGCCACCGGACGGCGCGGTGACGTGGTGGTGACGCGGCGGTGACGTTGACGCCGCCACGTCACCGCCACGTCACCGCACCAGGAAGTTAAACACTTCCGCGCATGCGCCGAATCCATTCGGCGGCGGCGCGGCGGCGGTGGGGGACGACATGTCTGCTGGTAAGTGTACTAACCAGCAGACATGTTGGGCGGACAGATTCCCACCGGATAGATTTCAAAGCATGCTTTGAAATCTGTCGGGTGGAGAAATCTGTCCGGTAGCCCATACACACGAGCGGAGATGTCTGCTGAAACGGTCCATCGGACCGTTTTCAGCGGACATATCCCCTCGTGTGTACGAGGCCTAATTAGCAAATCAGCATTCGCTATTGTCTTCTTGGTTCTCCTCCCAGCCAATCTAGAAGCGAGTCTTTAGACCAGATTGGCCAGGAAGGGAAGTGACCAGATTGGCTAGGAGGGGAAGCCGATGAAGCTGTCCACGACCTAGATGGGGTTAGTGCGGAGCTGGCGGGTGGCCTGGTGGGTAGAGGCAGATTTTGGAGGTATTAGTGGGACTGGGACTAATTCTGTGCTAGGCCTGGGAGCTGAGCATGGTAACAGACTGGTAATGTGAGAGACTAAGAGAGAGGTAGAAAAAGGGAAAGGATCGTGAAAGAATTGCACACAACTCAGAGACTGGTATGGGATGGAAAAACAAAAGCTCTAGAGCTGGCCAGAAGGAAGAAGAACTCCTCTGTTCAACACATGCTGCTGTTCAGACTGCTTACCACTAGATGTCACTACTTCCCCTCTTCATCAGGATGCAGTGCAGGAAAAAGAGGGGTGATGGAAGAGTGCACATAGAAGATATCCTCCTCTAGGCAGCTTGTGGATCTATTTCACATTCCTCAGGCGTGTTTGGAAAACTAATCCTGGGAAAGTTGTAAGGAACTTTAATTTTGACCCAATAAATCTCTGGTGTGTACAATAAAAATTGTGGCAGGTGAGTTGGCTGGCTGGCGAACAAGCGGAGGGCAGATGTTGTGTGCCGCCCCCCCAAAAAATGGGGCACCAGCCACCACTGCTGGTGACACTTTTGGAGCGATCATTTTCAGCAAGCGGGTGGGGCATATGTACCATGGTTAGTTATTGGACCTTGTCCATGGAGTACAGAGCTGGGTTATCTGTGGCTATTTGTGGGGATATTCAGATGAAAATACCCCCCAAGGATGGACTTTTTATGGATGTTTTGCATTTATCTTGCTTTGTTACAGCACAAGGTGTTAAATACATGAATTTCATCTGTCCTTTGGGCTATATTACCCCTCCTTTGTATCAAAGGCTCCTGCTCTACACTCTTTTTAAGTAAGTTTTTGATTTTATGTTTTCGTTTATCCCCAGTTTAAGTGTCTAAATGTGAGATACTAAAATCCTTTTTATGATTTTGACTCTATAGGCTATGAACTGCCCATAGGGCTCCTCTTGCAGCCATTTTGGTCCTGGTGCTGTGCCCCCACGCTTATGGGTTTGACTAGGGACTCCCCCCTTCTTCTCTTTCCTTCCATTCCTCCAATTGGGGCTGGACACTACACAGGTTCTAGCTTCAGTTGTTGTGCATGGATGTGAGCACTCTATACTTATGTACACAATATTGTCAAAAGTATTGGGACACCTGCCTTTATACACACATGAACTTTAATGGCATCCCAGTCTTAGTCTGTAGGGTTCAATATTGAGTTGGCCCACTTTTTGCAGCTATAACAGCTTAAACTTGTCTGGGAAGGTGGTCCACAAGGAGTGTGTCTATGGGAATTATTAAGCATTCTTCCAGATGCAACAGCACGCAATGCCAAGCTACAGCTCACAAAAGGTAGAAGACTACTCTCTTGCATTAAAAATAATATTTATACAAACATTAATAATCCTACTACTTTACAAAACACTGGTTTAGCCTCATCTTGAGTATTCAGTTACATTTTGGTCACTAAAGGTGAGGTCAGGAAGGATGTCCCTCAACTAAAGAAAGTTTAGGGATGGGCAATAAAATTAATAAGGGGGCTGAAGGACTTCAGTTATGAGAGACAATTTATGAAACATGAAATTTATGAAAAATGAAACATAATAATCTTGGAAAAAGGGGGTCTGATATAATGACTATACAAATTTATCAATGGTGATTGCAGCTTGGTAATAAAATGCTTACTCTAAGGCCCTGTACACACGATCAGACCGGTCTGATGAGACTTGTCTCAGACAACTTTGAACTTGTCTGATGGTCTGATGTGCGTACACACCATCGGACCAAAATCTGATCGGACCAGACTGCGGTGACGTAGAACACAACAACGTACTGAAAAAACAAAGTTCAATGCTTCCAAGCATGCATCGACTTGATTCTGAGCATGCGCAGGTTTTTGGTCCGATGCTTTTGTGTACTAACCAACAAATCTTTCCCACAGACATGTGTCCATCGGACATGTTTTAAAGCATGTTTTAAAACTTTGGTCCGACGGACAACGGTCCGATGGGCCGTACACACCATCGAACTGGTCCGATGAAACTGGTCCGCAGACCAGTTTCATCGGAGCGGTCTGATCGTGTGTACGCGGCCTAAGGTCCCTGAGAAAGGCATAGTCACAACCTGAGAGTGAATGAAAGAAGGTTAAGTCTTAAGCCTCGTACACACGATCGGATTTCGAAGGGCGTTGGCAATGAACTTGTATTGCATACAAATGGCAAATAATTGTCGGCCAACAAATATGAAACAACGTGGTTTTTCAGCTCTTTATCGCCACCCTTTGGGCAATTTCTGCTCTCGTTGTTATATGGTTAGCAATGCTTCTGAGCATGCGTGTTTATACTTTGGAGTTTTTTCCAACAATCAGATAATCCATCAACACACATTTGTTGTTGGAAAATTTTAAAGCATGCTATCCCACATTTGTTGATGGAAATTTCGACAACAATTGTCCAATTGAGCATACAAACGGTCAGATTTTCCGACAACATCCTGCCATCACACAATTCCCGTCAGAAAATCTGATCGTGTGTATGAGGCTTTAAACTGCATAGGGGTCCAAGAAGCAAGGCAATTTCACTGCTCCAAGCATCAGAAGCATTCTCTGTTTGCTGAAAATCAGGTGCCTGGCCAGTGGCCAGAAGAGTTTGTTCATGCTTCGTGTACACCATAGAAGAAATGAGCAGCTGCACACTGATGATGTCACTTCTAAATTCATATGTTATAATGTGTTTTCAAATGTAAGATAAACACAAAAAAATCCATGCGTTTTTGTCCTTTCATTCCAACTTTTCCTTTTCTTGTCGTCTATTTACTCTTATGTATTGTGGACACCAGGCAATACTGGACAGAATTACTGCAATTGTAAATATTTGCCACAAGATGGTGCCATAACCTTATCAAAATCTCTAGCTGATCTTTGGTATCAATTCATAAAAGTGAACACATTAAACACTATTTCTCCATAATAAAAGTAACTGTATTTTTCTAAAAAGTAAAATAGAGATCCATTAGAGCTTTTTTATTATGGCATACATTATACCTATATTTTTCAAGTGGGCAGTTTATTTGTCTTTCTATCTGCTAGTGGGACATAAACTGTATCCTAATCAAGCAGCCTCCGTAAGGATTTTTTATATTAGTCATACACTTAAAATGGACCTTTCATCCTTATTGGTACATTTTTTCCATAATATTTAACCCTACTCACCCATTAGTAAAAGCTAAATAAACATAACCTGAACCCAATGACACACCTGGCACACCTGGCACCCAAGGCAAAAAATGGTCTAGAAAAAAATGAAGAATTGTGGGTGTGGTAAAATTGCACCGGGGAGGATCTCAGCTAAATAATACCCCCCTAAACTCCCTTATACTCAGCACATCTATGATACAGTCCTTTAATCCACAAAATATGCTTTAATGACTGTGCCACAAAGCAGGAGTGTAACAGACACATATAAACCTCAGCACACTCATTTTAATAAAATTAAACTGTTCCATACATATGCTTTTCTGCACTCTTGAGCAGAGAATTTCTGGAGTAATTTATTTAGAGCCAGTGGTGGCCGGTCCATAAGGGGTGCAAGGGCACCACCCCTCCAGCCCTTAGTGCCAGCTCCCAGCTTTCACCATCTTAGTGGCCATCCACTTAGCGGGTCGCCGGACCAATAGGTTTCTACCAGGTCCGTCACCCCCTCACAGGCACGTGACCACATCCCAGGGGCCCAATTGGCCAGTTTTATATTGTCTTCAGAGCACAGAGCACTGCACCCTGAGCCCTCCTGCCCTGCGATGCCAGCAAATTGGCATCGGCTTCCTGGCCATTCAGAACCCGGAAAGAAGACAAAATCATTATATCTCTTTAACATTTCTAGGGGAAGGCCAATCCACCACTGCTTTGATTCTCAGAATCCATGCTCAACCCTTCAGGAAAAATAATATATCCCAAGAATGGGTTCCCAATGCATCTGGGTTCATTCAAACTCACATTTTTACAATTTAATTTAAAGTCGGATCTTCCTTAACCACTTGCTGCCTGCCCAATAACAAAATGACGGCGGCAAAGTGGTTTCAATATCCTGAATAAATGAATCATATGACGTCCTCAGGTTATTGAGCCGTTGCACGCCCCCGGGGGCACACATCGGGGCGCTCGTTGTTGCAGGGTGTCAGTCCCCACAATGGATGCCAATCAGTGCCCACAATGGGCATCACTGATTGGCAGGCATTGTTGTTTGGCACTGATTGGCATCCATAAGTACAATACAGTACATCTGTGCCACCTATCAGTGCCCATCCATGCCACCTATCAGTGCCCATCCATGTTGCCTATCCATGCCCATCCATACCGCCTATCTGTGCCCATCCGTGCTGCCTATCCATGCCGCCTATCTGTGTCCATCCGTGCTGCCTATCATTGCACATTCGAAACGTCTAGCACGATTTCATGCCGCGCGCGCCCGTGCGTGCGCGCAGCGCGGCGATCGGTGATGCGGGGTGTCAGTCTGACACCCTGCACCTCCGATCTCGGTAACGAGTCTCCGGCGGAGCCTCGTTACCACGTGATCAGCCGTGTCCAATCACGGCTGATCACGATGTAAACAGGAAGAGCCGCCGACGGCTCTTCCTCACTCGCGTCTGACAGACGCGAGTACAGGAGAGCCGATCAGCGGCTCTCCTGACAGGGGGGGTTCGCGCTGATTGTTTATCAGCGCAGCCCCCCCTCGGATCGCCACACGGACCACCAGGGAGTGCCCACACTAGACCACCAGGGAACATAAAAAAAGAAAAAAAAATGTCAAAAAAAAAAAAATGTCAAAAAAAATACAAAATCAGCAAGAAAAAAAAAAAGGGGGGCAGTAAAAAAAAATGATGCCAATCAGTGCCCACACATGGGCACTGATTGACAACATTGATCCATCAGTGCCACCCCTCAGTGATCATCAGTGCCACCCCAGTGTCTGTCAGTGCCACCCCACAGTGCCAATCCATGCCCAGTGCCCACCTATCAGTGCCCACCTGTGCCACCTATCAGTGCCCACCTGTGCCACCTATCAGTGCCCACCTGTGCCACCTATGAGTGCCCACCTGTGCCGCCTATGAGTGCCCACCTGTGCCGCCTATGAGTGCCCATCTGTGCCGCCTATGAGTGCCCAGTGCTGCCTATGAGTGCCCATCAGTGCCGCCCATGAGTGCCCATCAGTGCTGCCCATGAGTGCCCATCAGTGCCGCCCATGAGTGCCCATCAGTGCCCCATACCAGCGCCGCCTATCAGTGCCCATCAGTGCTACCTAATCGGTGCCCATCAGAACTACCTCATCGATGCCCATCAGTGCCACCTCATCGGTGCCCATCAGTGCCACCATATCAGTGCCCGTAATTGAAAGAGAAAACATACTCATTTACAAAAAAATTAACAGAAAAAAATAAAAACTTTATTTTTTTTTCAAAATCTTTGCTCTATTTTTAGTTGTTGCGCAAAAAAAAAAAAATCGCAGAGGTGATCAAATACCACCAAAAGAAAGCTCTATTTGTGGGGAAAAAAGGACGCCAATTTTGTTTGGGTGCAGTGTAGCATGACCACGCAATTGTCATTCAAATTGCGACAGTGCTGAAAGCTGAAAATTGGCTTGGGCGGGAAGGTGCGTAAGTGCCTGGTATGGAAGTGGTTAAAGGTGTTGTAAAGATTTATTTTTTATTTTCTAAATAGGTTCCTTTAAAGGGGTTGTAAAGGTAAAACATGTTTGTCCTAAACAGCTTTCTTTACCTTAGTGCAGTCCTCCTTCATTTACGTCATCCTTTAATTTTGAATGTCCTTATTTCTTCTGAGAAATCCTCACTTCCTGTTCTTCTGTCTGTAACTGCACACCATAATGCAAGGCTTTCTCCCTGGTGTGGAGAAAGCCTCTTGAGGGGGGAGGGGGCGAGCAGCAGGGTCAGGACACTCTCTACTTTGCAGATAAAGAAAGGAGCTGTGTGTTAGTGGGCGTCCTAACACTCCTGCTCGACCCCCTCCCCCTCAAGAGGCTTTCTCCACACCATTTAAAAGCATTCATTTTTAAAACAATTGTGACAAGAAATTACACATTGGTTCATTTTGGGGCAGTGCTAACATTAAGGCCTCAAGAAATGACATATGCTGTGAGTACATCAGAAACTTTCACACAAACCAATTAATATACACTTATTGGGATTAAGAAAGAAAGACATGTAGCAAAATATATTTTAGCCTAAATATATGATGCAATTTAATTTGATTGGATATGTTTTATGACAGAAAATAGAAAATATTTTTTGTTTAAAGCGCAAACAATAAAAAAACCCAGTGGTGGTCAAAAACCACCAAAAGATTTGTGTGAAAAAATGCAAAAAAAAAATCTGTTACAGGAGCTGAAGCGCTATGGTGCTCTGTCTGATTTTAAGGTTAATCTACAAAAGCCTAGGGCCCTGAATGTCTCCTTGTTAGATTCTACAATTTCAAACCTTACCAATCAAATGGGCTGCCTGCCTAATTCAATACCTGGGAACAAAAATTTCTCTAACCTGCATGACATTATTCTCTTCAACTACCAGCCTCTCCTATCTACGCTCACTGCTGATCTTAAAAAGTGAGACTCTCTGGCTCTTTCCTGGTTCGGCCATTGTAATATACTCAAAATGAATGCAATGCCCAGACTTCTGTACTTATTGCAGACACTGCCTGTCAAAATACCCCAGATGTTTTTTCACGCCATACGTTCAATATTTATCAGATTCATTTGGCGTGGTAAACACCCTCATCTCAGTAGAGAATTATTACTATGACCGAAGATTAAGGGTGGTCTTGGGATTATTTTTTTTACCTTTACAACCCCTTTAAGCTAGTGCACTAACCTTTTCCTTCGATTTCCCTTCTAAATTTTTATTTTCTTTATCTGAATTTCTCACTTCCTGTTCCTCCTCGGTAAACTTGCCCCCATGTTCTGGCTGGGGGTTAGTCAGCCAGAACAGCTTACTGAGGAGGAACAGGATGTGAGAAATTCAGACAAAGAAAACAAAGAAAAAAAACATTTAGAAGAGAAATGAAAGGAAAGGGTTAGTGAACCAACAATGCACTAGCTTAAAGGAACCTATTTAGAAAATAAAAAACAGACCTTTACAACCGCTTTAACCACTTAAGCCCCGGACCAAAATGCAGCTAAAGGACCAGGCCCCTTTTTGCAAATTGGCACTGTGTCGTTTTAACTGACAATTGCGCGGTCCTGCGACGTGGCTCCCAAACAAAATTGGCGTCCTTTTTTCCCCACAGATAGAGTTTTCTTTGGTATTTGATCACCTCTGCGGTTTTTATTTTTTGTGCTATAAACAAAAAAAGGAGCGACAATTTTGAAAAAAATGCAATTTTTTTTATTTTTGCTTTAATAAATATGCCCCAAAAATATATATAAAAAAAGTTCCCTCAGTTTAGGCCGATACATATTCTTCTACCTATTTTTGATAAAAAAAATCGCAATAAGCGTTTATCGGTTGGTTTGCGCAAAATTTATAGCGTTTATAAAATCGGGGATAGTTTTATTGCATTTTTATTAATTATTATTTTTTTACTACTAATGGCGGCGATCAGCAATTTTTTTAGTGACTGCGACATTATGGCGGACACTTCGGACAATTTTGACACATTTTTGGGGCAATTGTCATTTTCACAGCAAAAAATGCATTTAAATTGCATTGCTTAGGCCTCGTACACACGATCAAATCTGTCCGCTGGAAACGGTCCGACCGTTTCAGCAGACAGATTCGATCGTGTGTACGGCCGAGCCGACGGATTTGGCCACCCGACAGATTTCAAAGCATGCTTTGAAATCTATCGGGTGGAATCCGTCCGCCCGACATGTCTGCTGGTTAGTACACTTACCAGCAGACATGTCGTCCCGCACCGCTGCCGAATGGATTCGGCGCATGCGCGGAAGTGTTTTACTTCCTGGTGCGGTGACGTGGCGGCGCCAACGTCACCGCCACGTCACCGACACATCAGCGCGCCGTCTGCTGGCGGGGATTTTGGTTTGCTCGTGTGTACACGCGAGCAAACCAAAATCCCAGCAGACAGATTTGTTCAAATCTGTTGGACGGACAGATTTGAACAAATCTGTCTGCTCGTGTGTACGAGGCCTTACTGTGAAAATGACAGTTGCAGTTTGGGAGTTAACTACAAGGGGGCGCTGTAGGGGTTATGTGTTCCCTGTGTGTGTTTACAACTGTAGGGGGTGTGGCTGCAGGTGTGATGTCATCGATCGATATAAAAGGTAGGTGGAGAAAGAGATTACCTTGCGGTGCTGGTTAATGTTGGCTGAAATTGGAAAAAGTTAGTATAGTGTTTATTGACAGTTTGGAAAAATCTGATTAGAACACCCTTCAGATGAGTGAATAGAAAAAGATCAAAAATCTCAGAGCACAATCTCTATTAACATAGCGGATTATCAATTTATACATATATGTAGGGGGGAAACTGCCAAAGAAATGTAGGAAGGATTACCAAAGGTGCATGAAAGAGCTGATCTCAGCAATGAACTGTAATTGATTAGAAAGCTATACTAAACCAAGCTGATGAAAGGCCAGGATAAGCGGGATTACATAGGGCACACCTTGGAAATTGTTCAACGCTTGAGAGGTATAGGAGAAGAAATTAAATATTTTTTATGTCGCAGCACTATTACTAAGTAGTTTACTATAAAACTCTGAAACGCTTGTCACAGCACTTGATGCATGCCCAGATGATGAACTTAACTGGAGCCGGAATATGTTAGGAGCAAGCTTAAATAAATATAAGCATAAAACAGAAATAATTAATAGTGATGGTGCTTTTGTCGCAGAGTCTGCTTGAACCACTCGCTTACTGGGCACATAAACCCCCTTCGTGCCCAGGCAAAATTTCAGCTTCCGGCACTGCATCAGTTTAACTGACATTTGCACGGTCGTGCGATGTGGCTCCCAAACAAAATTGGCTTCATTTCTTCCCCACAAATAGAGCTTTATTTTGGTGGTATTTGATCGCCCGTGTGGTTTTTATTTTTTGCGTTCTAAACAAAAAAAGAGCGACAATTTAAAAATATATATATTTTTTACTTGTTGCTATAATAAATATCCCAATTTTTTTTTTTTTTTAAATATTTTTTTTTCTCAGTTAAGGCCGATACGTATTCTTCTACGTATTTTTGTAAAAAAAAAAAAACGCAATAAGCGACTGCTTTGCGCAAAAGTTATAGCGCCTACAAAAAAGGGGACAGAATTATGATTTTTTTTATATATTTTTTTTTTACTAGTAATGACGGCGATCTGCGATTTTTATTTTGGCTGCGACATTACGGCGGACACATCAGACACTTTTGACACATTTTTGGGACCATTCACATTTATACAGCGACCAGTGCTATAAATATGCACTAATTACTGTATAAATGTGACTGGCATTGAAGGGGTTAACACTAGGGGGTTAGGAAGGGGTTAAATGTGTATCCTGGGTGTGTTCTAACTGTGTGGGGGGAGGGCGGTGAATGGGGAAGGTGACCGATGCTGTGTCCCTATGTACAAGGGACACAGATCGGTCTCCTCTCTTCTGACAGCACGTGGAGCTCTGTGTTTACACACAGAGCTCCACATCCCTGCTCTGTCACCGCCGATCGCATGTACCTGGCGGACACTGGTACACGCATCGAATCCTCGGCGATGCAACGGCACTACAAACAACGGAATTACAACAACATTGACGTCCAAAGACGTGACCCCGGCAGCTCAGGTCCGCGCTGTTGACGTCTTTTGTCAATAGCGCGGATCTGTACTGGTTAAAGGAGTTGTAAAGTAAATATTTTTTTTTGCTAAAATTACTGTTTACAGGGTGTAGAGACATAATAGTTAACTGATTCATTTAAAAAAAAGATTAAAAATAGATAAAAATCAATCATATAATGTACCTGTAGTTTCTAGTTTTGTTTTTGCATCTATTTTCATTTTTGCATGTTATTTCCTGCCTCTGTGCTATAAAGAGCATACAGAGCCATAGAGCAGTGATGGTTTGGAAAACGAAACTAGATACTAGACACACAGTAATTTCACCTCATTGAAGTTAGTGACCACAGAGAGAAAGCTCCCAGGACTGTGGTCATCAGGAAACAGACAACCAGGAAGTGTGGAGATCAGAGAAGAATTACAGCAACTTGAGAGCAAAAACGAACAATGAGGACATGAAAACAGCACTGCATTAAGGTAAAGGAAGCTATTAAGATAAAAAAAAAAATCCTTTACAAACCCTAAAGAAAAAAAATGCGAATAAAAACAGTAACATGAAACAAGAAACACGCAAATGTTTTGTGTGCAAGAAACAAGGTAATTTAAAAGCTGATCGCAGAATCTGGAAAGCTAGAATTTAAAAACAAACTAAACTACAAAAGGCCAAAAGTGTGAAAAAAAATTAAAAAATGCATTCACACATGGCACAGACTACTTGGGCATGTATTGCGCACAGACAATGGAACTGAATGTACAGGAGATAACATACAGATGATTCTCAGAAAGCATGGCATAATATTTTAACCCCTTATGGACCGCCGCATGTACATTTACATCGGCAGAATGGCACCGACAGGCACATCAACGTATATATACGTTGGTGCCTTGAGGTGGGTCGGGGGTCCGATCGGGACCCCCCCCCGGTACATGTGGCGGTCCCCGTAGCTGGCCGAGCAATCCGGGATGAGGGGGGCGGCTATTCATTTTTGTCCTGCCCTCCGGATCGCTCCCAGCCAATCCGCGCGCTCCCCCTGCAGTGCACTTCCTCCTCCTGTGTAAACACAGGAAGGAGAAAGTGATGTGATCTCTCCCCCCTCAGTGTTTCTTTCAACCACCGCTAAGGAGAGATCACATCGCACAGTAAGTCTGCACAACACTACACATAGGCACATTTAACCCCCGCGATCGCCCCCCCTCCCCCCCTGTCACAGTGTCACTGAATGCAGTAATAATACATAATACATGTATGATTACTGTATTTAGTGTCAGTGTGACAGTCAGTTAGGGTTAGGTCCAGCTTAGCCCCGTACCCCCCCTAATAAAGTATTAACCCCTTGATCACCGCCCTAGTTAACCCTTTCACTCCCTATTGCCAGCATCACTAAGCGATCATTTTTTTGATCGCTATATTAGTGTCGCTGTTCCCGCTAGGTAGCTAATTTTATTTTTATTGCGATTTTTTTTTTTACTACAGACATGTGGCTAAATAAATGTTGGCCTAAATGTTTGACTAAAATTTAGTTTATTTGATTTTTCTTATAACAAAAAGTAAAAAATATTGATTTTTTTTCAAAAATGACGCTCTATTTTTGTATATAGCGCAAAAAATTGAGGCGATCAAATACCACCAAAAGAAAGCTCTATTTGTGGGAAGAAAAGGACGCAAATTTTGTTTGGGAGCCACGTCGCACGACCGCGCAATTGTCTGTTAAAGCGACGCAATGCCGAATCACAAAAAGGGGCCTGGTCATTTACCTGCATTTTGGTCCGGGTCTTAAGTGGTTAATTACTGTACCATACAACCCAGAACAAGACTGGGATTCAGAAAGAATGAACCACACTCTATATGAGACTGCAGGAACCATGCTGTTTGATGCAGATATGCCAACTACATACTGAGGGGAGGCAATTATGACTCCAAAGAAAACTCTGTATGAACTGTACAACGTTGAACCACCTAAAAATTTGTGGAAGCAAAGCCTGTGCACATCCCAAGGGCAAAACATACAAAATGCTTGCACAAAGGATTGTGTACTTGTGGGATACAGAATTCTACACCAAGACACAAACAAGGTAACCATAAGTAGAGGTGTTATTGTCGATGGAACTTCAGTGTGTTCAAAATAAGATAAGCAACAACGTGACACAGAAATAGAAATTGACACAGACAATCCAAATGCTGTAAAAGAAGAAACCAGTCTACAAGAGGCTTCAATCAATAAATCCACCAGAAACAGTAAAAGCACCACAGACAGATGTCTGGCTTTTGTAGCATTAAAACCACAGCCAGATTCGTGGGATAAGATGCAAAGACTTCTAATTCCCCGTACACGCGATCAGATTTCCCGTCGGAATAAACTCAGATGGGTTTTTTCGACGTAATTCAGCTCAAGCTGTCTTGCATACACACGGACACACCAAATTCCGACCATCGAAAACGCTGTGACGTACAACACTACGACAAGCCTAGAATAATGAAGTTCAATGCTTCCGAGCATTCCGAGCATGCGTCAAATTGTTTCCGAGCATGCGTGTTTTTTTCTCCATCAGAATTCCATACAGACTAATGGAATTTCCGTTGGGAAAAAAGAGAACATGTTCTCCTTCTAAGTCCGTCAGAATTTACGAAGGAAAATGTCCAATGGGGCATACACACGGTTGGAATATCTGTTGAAAAAATTCCGTCTGACTTTTTCCATAGGAAATTTCGACCGTGTGTAGGCAGCATTACTCAAGGGAAACAAAAGTGGATCAGATGCTTTGATGAAACCGCTTCCAAGAAACAGATTTATAGAACCAAGATACTAAACAGGACTAATATAAGGAGTAGTTGTTGAGTGGGTGTGTTATAATACAGGCATTTTGTGCAACAACTACATCAGCCAGTAGATGGCTTTTAAGCTACATTTACGACTATACTGTATGCCTTCTTTCTGCATAATAAGTTCCTGTTCCTGTATGCAGTTAAGCAGCAGTGCTATCTATTCTGTTGTTGAAAATCCCCCACCATGGGAAAACCTGACGTTAAGGACTTTGTTTTGACTTTTGTTTAAATAAAAGTGGTCTGGCAAGCCCTAAAACCACAGTTCAGACTGGCGTGGGCTCATTAAAAATGCATCTACCACGGATCTGAATTCCCCAATATCACAATATTTATAGGTAATGTTTCATATTTGCCAAAGTGAAATGTTTTCATAGTACATTATCCCCCCCCCCCCAAAAAAAAAATGCTGACCGTAATAAATAAATATAAGATTGCTAACTTACTATACCTTTCCTTTAAGGTATATATTTTCCTTAAAAAATAGTTAATCACACTACTCATTGATGTAAATAATATATTACCCTGAGGCAGATGTAGTACAATCACTACATTAGAGCATACATGTTCAGTACTGGCTTAACAACGTATCTGGATAACCATTTCATCTTAACATAAATGTTTTTTTGCTAATTCTTTAACGTGAATAAGCAAATTAATTTAAAATGTGCATATAAAGAAGATGACAGGATTGTGTAGCCTTGGTGATATCACAAAAAAAAAAAAAAAGAGTAGTGGCAGGACAAACTACACTTTATTAAAAAAGTAATTAGGCATAACACACTTTTGCGTGTTTTACGTTTAAATGTATTAGGTTCTTATAATAAAGAACAAAATTATTTCTGTTTTCATTCTGTTTATTTTTAACTTGCCTCTCAATTATTTGTGTAATTATGAAGTTAATCAGTTTACATAAGATACAATTAAAATGCAAATCGGAAAGCAAAATTTAGCAATTAACATTATCCACAAAGACAGAGAAGACAACTGTAAATAAATGAGACTACTTAATGCATGCTTTTTATATTGCACTTATTAGGCTCCATTCACATCTAGGCGTTTTGTCGCCTGAAGCCCGACGCTGAAGCAGCCCTAGATACGCTGGAGGGGCGAATTAACATTGTCGGCTATGGAGATGGTTCACATCTCCACGCCGAACGCCCAAACGCCCGTACGCCTGAAGCTCAAACAAGTCCCGGACCCTTTTTTTCAGGCGTATCGGGCGTACGGGCATAGCCGGCAATGTTAATTCACCTCTTCTGCAAAAAATCAATAGGCGTTTTGTCGCCGCAAATCGCGGGGACAAACCGCCTATTGATTTGCCGCCGCAATACGCCGCTACAGCGTACGCCTAGGTCTGAATGGAGCCTAAGTCTTCAACATGCTTGTAGCTAGTGGAAATAAATAGGCAGAGTTAGAATACACTGATATAATATTATACAGTGGATATAAAAAAGTCTACACACCCCTGTTAAAAGGTCAGGTTTCTGTGATGTAAAAAAACGAGACAAAGATAAATAATTTCAGAATTTTTTCCACCTTTAATGGGACCTATAAACTGTACAACTCTATAAAGTTGCACAAGTGTGCACATCCTTAACCCCCCTGGCGGGAATCCCTGAGCGTTACTCAGGGTGTTTTTTTTTTGCTAAGAACGGTATCCCCGATTCACGCTTGGGTAGCTATGCAGAGCCTACAGCGCGCGCTGGCTTACCTTGTTCCTGGATCCAGCGATGCATCCACGCTGTGTGAGTGAGCGGGTGCTCGCTCGATTCACACAGTGTTCCCTGCGACGTTACGACGCACTGGAGCGGAGAACAGCGCCAAATTAAAAAACGTAAACAAACACATTACATACAGTATACTGTAATCTTATAGAATACAGTACTGTATGTAAAAAATACACACCCCCCTTGTCCCTAGTGGCCTGCCCAGTGTCCTACATGCTCTTTTACATAATAAAAAGTGTTCTTTCTCCCTGCAAACTGTAGATTGTCCATAGCAACCAAAAGTGTCCCTTTATGTGAAAAATGGTTTAAGATCAGCTAGAAAACAGCGATAATAAATTATAATCACTTGCAGAATTGAGCGATAGCGATTTGTGGGGAAATTCGTCATAAAAAAAAAATAATGAAGTGTTTTGGAGTTGATTACATTATTGAATATTTTTTTATTATAATTACATTACTATTTTGTTATAATTATTTATAGTTATTTATTATATAAAAATGTATGATTTTGTTTTTCAAACTTTATCATACCCGGGATGTCTTGTTTGGACAGATTTAAGCAAGTTATTCCTAAGAAGTGCAGGCCTACAGTATAAAACGCCCAATTTCCATGCAAATAATTGTACCGCTTTTGGTATGTAATTCCAGACAGAATCATACAGCCAGGGAGGTTAAACGAATACTTTGTTGAAGCGCCTTTTGATTTTATTACAGCACCTCAGTCTTTTTGGGTATGGGTCTATCAGCATGGTACATCTTGACTTGGAAATATTTGCCCACTCTTCTTTGCAAAAACACTCCAAATCTGTCAGATTTCGAGGGAATCTCATGTGCACAGCCCTCTTCAGATCACCCCAGTGATTTTCAATCGGATACAGGACTGGGCTCTGGCTGGACCATTCTAAAACTTCTTCTGGTGAAGCCATTCCTTTGTTGATTTGAATGTATGCTTTGGGTCGCCGTCATGCTGAAAGATGAAGTTCCTCTTCATGTTCGGCTTTCTAGCAGAATCCTGAAGGCTTTTCTGCAAATATTGACTGGTATTTGAAACTGTTCATAATTCCCTCTACCTTGACTAAGGCCCCTGTTCTAGCTAAAAATAAAAAACAGCCCAAAACCAAAAGCATGATGTTGCCACCACCATGCTTCACTGTGGGTATGGTGTTCTTTGGTGATGTGCAGTGTTGTTTTTGCGCCAAACATATCTTTTGGAACTATGGCCAAAAAATTGAACCTTGGTTTCATCAGACCATAACACATTTTCCCCCATGCTTTTGAGAGACTTCAGATGTGTTTTTGCAAAATGTATGGCATAAACACTCTGGCCTCGTACACACGATAGGATAGCCAGAGGACAACGGTCTGATGGACCGTTTTCATTGGTCAAAACCGATCGTGTGTGGGCCCCATAGGTTATTTAACCTTAGGTTAAAAAAAGCCAACTTGCTTTAAAATTAACCTATAGACTCCTAAAAGGTCATAACCGATCGTTAGTAGGCACGACCATCAGTAAAAAATCCACGCATGTTCAGAATCAAGTCGACGCATGCTTGGAAGCATTGAACTTCATTTTTTTCAGCACATCATTGTGTTTTACGTCACAGCGTTCTGATACAATTGGTTTTTTAACTGATGGTGTGTAGGCACATCAGACCATCAGTCAGCTTAATTGGTTAACCTATGACAACGGTCCTTTAGACCGTTCTCATTGGATGGACTGTTCGTGTGTACAAGGCTTTACAAACCATATTGTCATTGAATGTTTTAAAAAAAAATACACTTCCTTTATAATATGCAGCACTGTCTTGTTTTGTAAATTTCAAAGCAACATAGAAACCCAGAGGCTACAGGTTGTACAGGACGCCACCAGAAATATAATTTCTAGCACGTGTGATTGGCTCATTGGTTTTCTTAGAATTCTGTGAAGTTTGTCGGCAACAACATTTTTATTTTTGGTGAAATACTCCCAAAGGGTAATTACTTCTAAAGTAATGCAGACACTGCAAGTGTCCTCATTGAAACACTGCAAGTGCATCAGCTAGTTAAAATAGTCACTCCCATTCAAGTTCACATAAACAAACAAGCGTTTTTTTATGTGAAAAGCTTTTTTCTTCAGAGCAGAAACAAGTAGACATCTGCAACAAATTTTGTTTGAAGCCTTGAAATGTATATTGATCAACTAGACGAAATTGCATTTTTCTCAACCAAAGTGGAGTTACTTTTTAAATGTAAAGCAAATTCCTTTGCATAAATTTACTAATGGTGTCATTTACATGCATCTATTTTAAAGCGGAGCTCCAGCCGCGAAAACATTTTTTTTTAAAGTCAGCAGCTACTAACAGTGTAGCTGCTGACTTTAAATAAGGACACTTACCTGTCCTAGGCGCCCGCGCTGATGGCCCCCCCGATGCCGGTCCCGCGATCGCTCCGGGTCCCGCGCCGCCATTCACACTATGGGAAACAGGCAGTGAAGCCGTACGGCTTCACTGCCCGTTTCCTACTGTGCCTGCGCGAGTCTCACGTTGGCTTGTGAATGGGCGCGCTGCTCTCTGAGAACACACACAGTTCCCAGAAAGCAGCGCGCCCATTCACAAGGAGAAGGAGAAGAAGAAATCGGACCGCGGTGCAGGTGAGGCAGATTACGGACTTCCGCATAGCAACAGCTATTTCGGGTGAGTATTTTTTTTTTTTCAGGTTTTTTTTTTTAAACAACATGGCAAAATGTTGTTTATATGGGTGGAGCTCCGCTTTAAAGTATTTAAAGTATTTTACACTTTAAATGTATCTACAACATCATAGGAATAATAATATATAACACTTTTGTTGCTTGTTGTTGGGCATTATATTATTAAACATGAATACTAAAGTAGGCTGTGCACAGTAAGATATAACCGTTATCTTAGATAAAACTCCTAAAACTATTATATTTATCTGAGAATATTACAGGTTCTTAAATATAAATCAACAGTATTCTTATTAATGCTCCTTTAAGTATCTTCTTTTACATAAAGCAAGTTGAACATCACACCACTGATTAAAACTCAATTAAAAATGTCAGATGATAAAACTGGCATCTTGAGCAGATTGGCTCCTGTATGATTTATCAAAGGAAGACAAGTCTATTTCTCCCTTGTTGGTGTAAGTAACAATGCTTTTGAGGTGAGTACTGGAACAAGAGAGAAAGGCTGACAAACTAACTTCTCTTGGCACGTCACGGCTGCTCTTGGAACTGAGGTTGCTGTCAGACTAAATGCAAACGAGAGCTGCAACAGGTGATGTGACTACAATAGAAGAAGGAAATACTTTTTAGGGAAAGAACTGAAAAATGTGAAGGGAATTAAGTATGATCTACTCTTACCATATATATTGACCTTTGCATGTGTTTGTTTGTGTGTGTGTGTGTGTGTGTGTGTGGGGGGGGGGGGGGTAATTGTAAAATATATCACAATGGATCCCCAAAGACTAGGAGGTTATATCATAATCTAAGTTTTTTTGAGAGAGACAGTGGAGAATGTCAAAATTATGTCAAAAGGGTCAGTGCTCCAATGAAGCTTACGGAATTTTTGAAACAAGACTTTAAATGAAACAACAGCTAATAAGAGGACTAGGCAGGCAATGGTTGTGATAACAAGGGTTTCATATTTTCCATAAAATATTGCTCACAGAAGACAGAAAGGGCTTTTGTAAAGGAACATTATTTTCCTTTGTTTGATGGGCATTTTTAAATGCAGGCCAGTAGATTCCTATTGTCTTCAATGTAGCAGTGTGGCATTTCCTATTGAGGTTCATTTGCATTGCATGCAAAGCAGGTAAAACGGAGCCTTTCTTTTCAAATGTTTTATATAGGAACCCATTTGACCAGTGCTGCTTTTAAATGGAAAGGTCGTGTTTGACAAGAAAGTTCATCTGCATGAACCATAAAGCACAACTGTTTGAACCTAACTTCTGGTATCCCACGCTTCTATGAGGTGTGTAGTAATCATAGGAGGACAATAAACACTTAGGCCCGGATTCACAGAGAGTGGGCGGACATTTACGCCCGGGTAGCGCACACACACAGTACGCTACACCGGCGCAGCACGGTCAGACAGGCACTGTATTCAGCAAGCTATTGCTCACCAAGATACGCCAGCATAGCGTATTTTCGAGGGCGCAGGCCAGCGTAAGTGGAAGTGGGAGTGACCCCATGCAAATGATGGTCTAAGCATGGTGCAGTGTTCTATGCCCGGCGTATCATGAACTGCGCATGTGCCGTGACGTAGTCATGACGTGGACACATGAAACTGCACCCTTATGCGTATGCTCACAACTACGCTGGCACAACTGCTTAAGCTACGCCGGATCACTACGTACATCGTGAACGTAACATACGCCCAATACGCCGGCCTGTGTTCTCTGGGGCAGACCTTTGCATGTCTGAAAAGATTTGGCTCATGTATAGGGGCATGATGTTGCCAACATCCCTAAATCGATAGAAAAGATGAATACCTCTAACAAGGTGGGATTTTCTGAGCAACCATAAATAGTGGTGACAACTAGGTCATAAAAATATATAAATGTATTACAAAATATAAAAAAATATAAATAATTCACAATAGCATATCAATATACAAATAAATCAAGCTAGAAAAAATACTGCTATAGATCATCATACACCCCAGGACAAAGCTAAGGGTGTGGATGGTTGTTTCCTGCGTTTCAAATGTTAATTGTACATCCTTCTTCAGGGAAAATAAGCAGTAGAATTTTTTTCTGAAAAATGAGAAATACATAATAAAAGAAAAAAGGAAAACAACAAAACTCTTATAGTCAGGCATAGACATTGCAGCATGTGGACATGGTAAAAAGGGACACGAAGGGGCTCATTGTTCCGAAGGAGGGGACTCACCTTCTCCCAGACGAGGAGCACCTGGATAATCCATATGCAAAGAAAATATCCAATCACAAAGTGAAAGAATGGCGGACTTTGAGGCAGTGCGGAAGTATGTTAAAAAATATATATTTTAATACAAAAATAAAAATAAAGGATTATACAATTTTACAATATATAGAGTATACTTGACATAGGTAAAATGTAACCCTATAGATTACAAAAGTACTGGAACAAATCCCTTGAAGTCGCCTACGTGTTTCGTCGTTGGGCTTCTTCAGGGCAAGACAGAGAGGATTTTAGGGAAGAAGAAGAATGTAATACAGTCGTGTAATCTGAAACAACATATACAGTATTAGTACATTCTAGAAACTTTAATTTAAACAAATGAAACATAGGTAGAAAATGCAAAATTGAAATTACATAAAAAAATCGTAAGGTAAGGAAGTTGCATGTGTATATATATATATACACATATGTATAGAGTGGCTACATCACCTAGTGGAACACGGTAAGTATATTCATCCACCGGATTCAGGCATCAAAGGTGCCAGGGTGTTCGAATATAGGTATTGTCACCTATTGAGGCGTCTTGAAAAGGTCTGATAAAGATAAAGTATATTTTTACCAACAAGGCTATAAAGTAAACTATAAAAGAGAGCTACATATGTTCATACATAGGAAGAGAATTTATAAAGATAGTGTGACAGAAGTTTTCAATAAACATACCAGTGATCCATATAGTGACGTCACTACTAACAAAGGTCCCCGAATATCAGGAATTCTATGGTACAGCACGCCATTTTAATAGGTACCAGAAACTGTGTCACAACACCCAGTAAACAATAGTTCCTTGTCTGTAGGTAAATATAAAATAAATAAATAGCCTGTCCATCTATCTAGCTCTTCTAATATGTTGAAAAAGTCAGATCAAACAATACCTGGAAAATCCTAAGATGGAACTAGAGCTGGGGCCACTTCTTATGCACAATCAAGCATCCAAGCAAGTAAAAGCTCCAAAGTAAATTCTGGACAAACGCTTTTTATCAACAGTGTGATCTGCAGCAACCTCAGTGGTGCTGGGAGAGCAAAAGTAGAAATAAGAACCGCATCATTATCATATCACACAATGAATCCTTCAGTTCAGGTGCCCCCTGGGGGGGCTATGTGCGCACCAAGACCAAGGGTGGGCGGACCAAGTGATGTATCCCAATGCCCATGAGACTTCACCACTGAGGGGGGCTTCAAAACCATGGGGGGTGGGATGATAGTGAAAACCACCATTTAGGTCAGCAGCCAGAGATAGAAAACGGAGATCCCAGCTAAAGGGAAATTTAAATATATATAGAAAAGTCACTGAATTGTCATTTGTCAAGCAGGACAGAGCAAGACAGATTTAGGACCTTAGGTGTACTCACCACTCCTATAGACCCAGTTCTATCAGAGATGAGCCAGTGTTCCAGTGGGGAGTCCAGGATCAAATATAACCAAATACCAAAATGACCTCCCACTCCAGCAGGAGATGGGAGGAAAATGAATGCTGATACTGCCCCCCTGACTTCCTTTAATACTTACCTGGAAGATGATCATTGGCCCCAGGTGTAGATCCACCTCCCCTTCAATAGAGCAGGCGTCCTCAAGGATGAATGTTAATGCTAATACTAATTGGGCAGCGAGGGGCACCTACCAAGTGCGCCATCGCAAACTCCCCACTACAACGCCGTAGGGATCAGATGCTGGGATATTGCGCTGGATACTGACGCCAGCATCCAGTGCATCATGTGACTACAGCGCGACGAATCAGATGCGCCGCACATCACGTGACCCCAGCGTGACGAATCCAGCATCTGGTGTCGCGCCTCAGACGCGTCATTCATGACGTGACCGTGGGCGCCCAGTAGCTGCGTCACACCTCCTATCGAGAGCCACATCGGTGTCCGCATAGAAGGAAAAAGAACCCACCTAAACATCCGCCACCCGGAACGAACACGCAGGGCAACAGAGGGCGTCTAAAGACGGCACCAACAGCAGGCATCCCATCCACAATGGGGGGAGGAGGCAAATAAGTGTAAAAAAATAAAAATAAAAAAATAAACATAGAAAGTCATCAAGAGTAGCTCTATATATGAGAAGGGTAGGGGGGAGGGGGGGCCAGGATATCTCAGCATTTTTCCAAACCGTGTGGGAAGGAAAAGGAGACCAGAGAAGATCTTCCTGAAACTCCTAAGGAGAGGGCGACGGTGTTTGTTGCGCCAAGAATGTGTTAAGAACTTGCAGACCAAGTCTGCAAGTTGTAGAAAGGAATCAAGTCACCACTGCCGGAGGAGAGAAAAGGGTGGATCACACATCAAGGGAGACAGGGGGAAGAATTAGGAGAGGGAGAGAGAGAAAAAAAGAAAAAAAAGGAGGAAAACAGGGGGGATGGCAAGAAAAAGGGGGGATTTAGTCTGTTTTCCCCGAACTAAAACCCTCCAGGAAGGGCCTGAAGCTCTCCATTTCATTCAGGCCTGGAGAGGTTGTTGCTTTAAGGTGCCTAATCCAGCGCATTTCGCGCTGGAGTAGCACCTTGTTCCAATCCCCCCCACGTAGGGGGATATGTATTCTATCCAGGACAGTGAAATTCACTTTAGGCATATGGTATCCATGTTTTTTGGCCACATGTCTTCCAAGAGGTAAGTACAAGTTGCCAATTCGCATGGACTGTATATGCTTTTCCACTCTTTTATAGAAGGGCTGTTTGGTCTTAACATAAAAGGAGTCACATTGGCATTGTATGAGGTAAACCACCCCACGCGTAGTACAATTTGCGTAATGTTTTAACGCAAAAGTCTCCCCATTGGGAAGGGCCAGTGTGGTCCTTCTATCAATGACCTCGTATTGTGCACAGTGTCCGCATGGAAAAGTTCCATACGTCTTGCAAGGATCTTTTGTAGAGTTTCCCCTGTACTCACTCTGGACCAACATGGTCCCCAGTGAGTCCACACGCCTAAAGGTAAGTTGGGGTCTATCCAAAAAAGTAGGTTTTTGAGGATAGGATCCTCAGTGAGTATAAGCCAAAATGTTGTTATTATCTTTCTCATTCTCATATGTTCGTTAGAGAATCCTAGGATGATTCTTGAGTTATTTTCCTCAGGTCTGACCTTCTGAGATTTCGTTTTGAAGATCAGATTTCGTCTATTTATGGCTTTTACTTTATTGAACGCCTTACGAAGGCAGGTTTTCGTGTATCCCCTTGAAAATAGGCGGAGGGAGAGTGCATCACACTGTTCATGGAAGTCATTTTCCAAAGAGCAATTCCTCCTAATTCGGAGGAATTGGCTGAAGGGTATTGATCTCTTGAGAGGTTCAGGGTGAAAACTGCTGGCATGTAATATGGTATTTCCGGCCGTTTCTTTCCTGAAGAGGGTCGAATTGATCTTGCCATCTTGGTCCTTTCTGATACTGATGTCCAGGAAACTAATCTCCGAATAATCATGAGACATTGTAAAAAACAAATTGAAGTTGTTGATATTCATGAGTCTCAGAAGTTCGGTTAAACCGCCCTCCGGTCCATCCCAGATGATAAAAATATCATCATTGTAACGCTGCCAGATTAGAATATGGGCAGCGCACATAGAGGCATTCTCTCTCAGGAGGAAATCCCGCTCCCACTCCCCCAGGTACAGGTTGGCATAGGTAGGTGCACAGCACGTCCCCATAGCCACGCCCTGTACCTGGAGGTAGTGGAAGCCCTGGAAAAGAAATGTGTTGTGATGTAAAATGAAATCCAACATAGTGAGGATAAAGGTGTTGAACTTCCAATCAGTTGTAAGCCGTTGCCTGAGAACCTGTTCAATAGCCTTCAATCCAGATTGGTGAGGGATGCTATTGTACAGGGTCTCAACATCGACGGAGACCAAAATGGCGTCCATCGGTACCGTCATGTCTTCGAGCATCTGTAAAAGATGTATGGTGTCTTTTGTATACAATGGTAAATTAAGGACATGTGGTCTCAGATATTGGTCAATGACCTCACTGACACCCTCCAAAATTGAACCGTTGCCGGAGATTATTGGTGTCCCTGGGGGGTCCACAATGCTTTTGTGGACTTTGGGCAGGGCATAGAAAGTGGGTTGTCTATGGTGTTGCACACGCACAAAATCCCAGAGATCTTTGATTATGACCCCCACGGTGAAAAAAGTCATCCACAAGGTCATAAAAATCTTTGCTAAAACCATCAGCCTGGGCTGAAGTGATTTTGCGGTAACATTGTTTATTGTTCAAGATTTTAAGACACATCCTCTCATAATTGTTATTATCCATCAAAACCACATTTCCCCCCTTGTCAGAAGCCTTAATAGTCACATCTGAGAGATTTCTCAGGGTTTTTAATGCTAGTTGTTGTTCAGAATTCAAATTTCGGTGGACACTGTCCTTTTTCATAGCTTCAAGTTCTTTAGAGGTTTGTCTGACAAAGTGGGAAATGGCTGGATTTTGATTCAGAAGAGGGAATTTGTTAAATTTCCGTTTGAATCTAGACATTATATCTTTGTTTTTGATGTTGGCCTCATTTTCCATTTCCTCAAAGATTTCATTGTCCCAGGCTCCATCTAATGTCGCATTCTCCTGAAGCAGGAGATTTAAATCCCTTAGAGCTTTGAAGTCTGCAGCCCTAAGATTAGGGGCTATATCTTTGGTGGGATCCACATGTTTAGCATATAGGCTCTTGTAGAAGAGCCTACGAGCGAATAGGTGTATGTCCTTCACAGCATCAAATGTATCCATGCAACTATTTGGACAAAAAGAAAGTCCTAGTGACAAAACCTCATGTTCTATGGGTGTGAGGTTGTGGGAAGACAGGTTGATAATGTTGAGACCCCCTCCTGACTCGATATTGGGGAGACAGGGGGAATGTCCATTACTGTCCAGTTGGGGGATGTCACAGGCATCCCCCTCTTGTCTAAAAAATTGTCCAGTATGGTACGTTGTACTTTGGGAATAGCTCCACTATCTTTTTTCGGAAAGAGTCTATTTACAACTTACGCAAACATCACATAGCATGCATCAATCGCACGTACGTTTGTGAATCGCCGTATTTTCCTCATTTGCATATTTGAATGCTTAATAAATGGGAGAAGCAACATGCGTCCAAACCATATTTGCGCCCACGCTACGCCGGCGTAAGCAAGATACGTCGGGGTAGGATGGCCTGTTTTTGGACGTATGTTGGTTTGTGACTCTGACGCACACGCTGGGCACACATTTGCACTACAACGGCGTAAAGTGATTTACGTTGGCATAAGTGCTTTGTGAATCCGGGCCTTAGTCCACAAAGCTTCTTTATTTTTTTTTAACAAAAGCTGGGGCGAATCCGGGGAACATCTAATGTCATGATTAATAATAATTGTGTTGATTAGAGAATACCTTTACAAAAAGCCTTGGATGTGCATAGCCCAATAGTTCAGTTAGGCAGTTCTAAATACGCCTTTTTAAAATGAGTAGGTCAATGACTATGCAATGCAATGTGTGATGTATCACCGATTTAAATGCTGGCAATAACCTGGTCTAAGGAGCATACATTCTATCACAGAGATTTCATCTTATTGTAACAGAATTATTTGCAAAGCACTTTATTATAAGTGAAAAATCAAAATGTATCATTCTCATGAGTGATCTAAGTAGTCTATTCCTTTTATAGGATCTATACACATTCTGCTTCTTTGTTGTAGATTTCTTTGAAAATTCCTTTGTCTGTAATCAAAAACACATTGCTTGCCAAGGTTTTCATAGCATGATATTGTAGAATGCTTTTGTCAATATGAAAACGATTACTGTGAAACACAGTGTATACAATTGTGAGGTAGTAGGAGAAAACATTTGAAAAGTATTGCTACAAATAGTTTTTCTAACAATAATAATAATCTCAAATGCACAGTTTAACATGGGTTTCAAGGCTTATTTCATAAATGCACACTTTTAGCAGGTAACCAAAATTGCATGTATTTTTTATTTATTTTTTATTACACAGGAGTCTGCAAAGTATTGCACCCACGATCACTGGATCGCAGGTGCAATGTCAGGCTCCTGCACCCACTTTGTGCCTGTACTTCCATTACAGGCATTCAATTAGAAATCTTGTAAATATTTTATTATATCTTTTTATGTGACAACACTGGAGAAATGACACTTTGCGACAAAGTAAATGTAGTGAGTGTACAGCTTGTATAACAGTGTAAATTTGCTGTCCTCCTCAAAATAACTCAACACACAGACATTAATGTCTAAAGCGCTGGCAACAAAGGTGAGTACACCCATTAAATGAAAATGTCCAAACTGGGCCCAAAGTGTGGCCACCATTATTTTCCAGCACTGCCTTAACCCTCTTGGGCATGTAGTTCACCAGAGCTTCACAGGTGGTCACTGGAGTCCTCTTCCACTCCTCCATGACGACATCACAGAGCTGGTGGATGTTAGAGACCTTGCGCTCCTCCACCTGTTTGAGAATGCCCCACAGATGCTCAAAAGGATTTAGGTCTGGAGACATACTTAGCCAGTCCATCACCTTTACCCTCAGCTTCTTTATCAAGGCAGTGGTCATCTTGGAGGTGTGTTTGGGGTTGTTATGTTGGAATATTGCCCTGCGGCTCAGTCTCCATAGGGAGGGGGATCATGTTCTGCTTCAGTATGTCACAGTACATGCTGATATTCATGGTTCCCTCAATGAACTGTAGCTCCCAAGTATTGGCAGCACTCAATACACTCCCACCACCATGCTTGACTGTAGGCAAGACATACTTGTCTTTGTACTCCTCACCTGGTTGCCGCTACACATGCTTGACACCATCTAAACCAAATAAGTGTATCTTGGTCTCATCAGACCACAGGATATGGTTCCAGTATTCTTTGTCCTTCGTCTGCTTGTCTTCAGCAATCTGTTTGCAGGCTTTTTTTGTGCATCGTTTTTAAAAGAGGCTTCCTTTCGGGACGACAGCCATGCAGTGGCTGTGGCTGTGGCTAATATAGTGTGTGGCGTATGGTCTGAGCACTGACAGGCTGACCTCCCACCCGTTCAACCTCTGCAGAAATGCTGGCAGCACTCATGTGTCTATTTTCCAAAGACAACCTCTGGATATGACGCTGAGCACATGTACTCAAAGTCGACCATGGCAAGGCCTGTTCTGAGTAGAACCTGTCCTAAACCGATGTATGGGCTAGGCCAGGGGTGGCAAACTCAAATTCATCGGGGGCCGCATCAGCAGTTTGGTTGCCCTCAAAGGGCCGGTTGTATCTGCACTCCACCATAGTGTTCAGTCTGAGCAGTCTCCAAGTTTTCTTGCGCTGCATATGGACGCAGCGCAGGGTTCAGGAGTGCGAAGCACATTATTTCTAATATTACATTCTAATATAAAATGAAATCATTCAACTCACCATAATGCAGAATCAGTGGAAGCCCGGAGTCTCTCCTTGCATCAGGCGTCCCCACCAGCCGAGTCCCCCTTTTACATCAGGCGTCCCCACCAGCCGAGTCCCCCTTTTACATCAGGCGTCCCCCCTTTACATCAGGCGTCCACACAAGCCGAGTCCCCCCTTTACATCAGGCGTCCCCCCTTTACATCAGCCGAGTCCCCCCTTTACATCAGCCGAGTCCCCCCTTTACATCAGCAGAGTCCCCCTTTACATCAGGCGTCCCCCCTTTACATCAGGCGTCCCCCCTTTACATCAGGCGTCCCCCCTTACATGAGCCGAGTCCCCCCCTTACATGAGCCGAGTCCCCCCCTTACATGAGCCGAGTCCCCCCCGAGTCCCCCCTTACATGAGCCGAGTCCCCCCCCTTACATGAGCCGAGTCCCCCCCTTACATCAGCCGAGTGCCCCCTTACATGAGCCGAGTCCCCCCCCTTACATGAGCCGAGTCCCCCCCGAGTCCCCCCTTACATGAGCCGAGTCCCCCCCCCTTACATGAGCCGAGTCCCCCCCTTACATCAGCCGAGTGCCCCCTTACATGAGCCGAGTCCCCCCCTTACATGAGCCGAGTCCCCCCCCCCCCCTTACATGAGCCGAGTCCCCCCCCTCCCCCCCTTACATGAGCCGAGTCATCCCCCCCCCCTTACATGAGCCGAGTCCCCCCCCTTTCATGAGCCGAGTCCCCCCCCTTACATGAGCCGCGTCCCCCCTTTACATCAGGAGTCCCCCAGCATCCGAGTTCCCCCACCAGCAGACTCTCTCCGGTCTTCAATAAAATGGCGGCCGGCAGAGACATTGTCTCTGCCCGGCCGCGGACCTCTAGCGGCGGCGACGGCGGACTTCAAAAAAATGGCGGCCGGCGGAGACATTGTCTCTGCCCGGCCGCGGACCTCTTGCGGCAGCGACGGCGGCGGTCTTCAAGAAAATGGCGTCCGGCAGAGACATTGTCTCTGCCCGGCCGTGGATGCCAGAAATATAAAAAAAAATGGGATGAGAGATATCCGCCCTGCTGACAGGGGCTGCTGCGCGGGCCACATCACAAGGCCTGGCGGGCCGGATTCGGCCCGCGGGCCTTGTGTTTGCCACCCCTGGGCTAGGCCATCTTTATGTAGAGCAACAATTTTCCTTTCAGATCCTCAGAAAGTTCTTTATCATGAGGTGCCATGTTGAACTTCCAGTAGCCAGTATGAGAAAGTGAGAGCCACAATACCAAATTTAATACACCTGCTCCTCATATAAATTTATGAAAATGTGAGGGGCGTGTTCACTTTTGTGGGATACTGTTGTGGGCCAGATTCTCAGCGGCGCTACGACGGAGTATCTCAGATACCCCGTCGTATCGCCGTTTTTTTTTGCCTCGTATCTATGCGAGTGATGCTTAGCATCACTTTGGCATAGATACGCTTCAACATCCAACAAGTGTAATACCATTACACTTGCGGATCGTAGTTGTAATGACAACTCCGGCCACTAGGTGGCCTTTACGTTGTTTTTTCATTTGCATATGCAAATGAGGCTAGTATGCCGATTCCCGATCGATTTTACGCCGCCCCGTCGTCGCGTACGTCGTTTTCGTCCGCGTAAGGTTACCCCTGCTTCTATGAGGAGTAACCTTACGAAGTTCCGTCGGATGCCGTCGGGTACCGTCGGATGCCATGTTAAGTATGGCGTCGGGTCAGCGTCGGCTTTTTCCGTTGCTTACGTCGTTTTACTAACTCGTTTGCGAATAGGGCATTGCGTAAGTGACGATCACGTTGTTTTGACGTCGGTTTCAAAGACGCTTTCCGACTTGAGCTGGAGCATGCGCACTGGGCTTTTTCCCCGGCCGGCGCATGCACAGTTCGTTCGACGCGGGGGCACGCTTAATTTAAATACAAGCCGTCCCATTTGAATTACGCGGGCTTACGCTGGGCCATTTTCGCTACGCCAACGCAAACTACGGAGCAACAAGTGCTTAGAGAATACGGTACTTGCTCTAGTATGATGCGGCGGCGTAGTGTAAATGGCTTACGATACGCAAGCGAAATTCTATGAGAATCTGGCCCTGTATATATATATATATATATATATAGTAAGATACGGGTTATTAGACTCCAGTGATAGATGCGTTTTTCAGTGAGTATACCAATCCAGAACTGCGTTTTTAAGGGCCTGGTAGCCCAATTTTATTTAAAAGTTCACAAGTACAAATAGCAGCCCTCGCAGGGGGGTTCCACCATTCCTGTATCTTATCATCCGGCTGTTTCAGGCCTCCAACTTAGGCCCAAGTTCTGCTCCTCAGAACTACCCATTTCCTAACGGTAAGCACACAGCTAACTTACTCTTGATCAGCGTCTTGCTGCTCAATCGCGCAACATCTGTCTCTTGCAGTCATGCATGCTGTAGCTGCACCAATGCAGTGCCTCCGACTCCTCTGTTCACTTTTGTGGGATACTGTTGTGGGCCAGATTCTCAGCGGCGCTACGACGGAGTATCTCAGATACCCCGTCGTATCGCCGTTTTTTTTTGCCTCGTATCTATGCGAGTGATGCTTAGCATCACTTTGGCATAGATACGCTTCAACATCCAACAAGTGTAATACCATTACACTTGCGGATCGTAGTTGTAATGACAACTCCGGCCACTAGGTGGCCTTTACGTTGTTTTTTCATTTGCATATGCAAATGAGGCTAGTATGCCGATTCCCGATCGATTTTACGCCGCCCCGTCGTCGCGTACGTCGTTTTCGTCCGCGTAAGGTTACCCCTGCTTCTATGAGGAGTAACCTTACGAAGTTCCGTCGGATGCCGTCGGGTACCGTCGGATGCCATGTTAAGTATGGCGTCGGGTCAGCGTCGGCTTTTTCCGTTGCTTACGTCGTTTTACTAACTCGTTTGCGAATAGGGCATTGCGTAAGTGACGATCACGTTGTTTTGACGTCGGTTTCAAAGACGCTTTCCGACTTGAGCTGGAGCATGCGCACTGGGCTTTTTCCCCGGCCGGCGCATGCACAGTTCGTTCGACGCGGGGGCACGCTTAATTTAAATACAAGCCGTCCCATTTGAATTACGCGGGCTTACGCTGGGCCATTTTCGCTACGCCAACGCAAACTACGGAGCAACAAGTGCTTAGAGAATACGGTACTTGCTCTAGTATGATGCGGCGGCGTAGTGTAAATGGCTTACGATACGCAAGCGAAATTCTATGAGAATCTGGCCCTGTATATATATATATATATATATATAGTAAGATACGGGTTATTAGACTCCAGTGATAGATGCGTTTTTCAGTGAGTATACCAATCCAGAACTGCGTTTTTAAGGGCCTGGTAGCCCAATTTTATTTAAAAGTTCACAAGTACAAATAGCAGCCCTCGCAGGGGGGTTCCACCATTCCTGTATCTTATCATCCGGCTGTTTCAGGCCTCCAACTTAGGCCCAAGTTCTGCTCCTCAGAACTACCCATTTCCTAACGGTAAGCACACAGCTAACTTACTCTTGATCAGCGTCTTGCTGCTCAATCGCGCAACATCTGTCTCTTGCAGTCATGCATGCTGTAGCTGCACCAATGCAGTGCCTCCGACTCCTCTTAGAGGGTTTGGGAGCTCACACCTGGCTCCCAGGACCAGACTTCCTGTCTGTGGGGTGGGGTGGGGCTCTGAGCCACAGCCAGGCCAGCACTAAATAGCTGAACACACAGCTGTGTAATTAATGTGTCTGTCTCTCCAAAATATGGTGAAAACCAGCCATCCTTCAGGTAGGACAGAGTCAAACCATCACAATATATATATTATATATATACATAGTGCCTTGCGAAAGTATTTGGCCTCTTGAACTTTGCGACCTTTTGCCACATTTCAGGCTTCAAACATAAAGATATAAAACTGTCATTTTTTGTGAAGAATCAACAACAAGTGGGACACAATCATGAAGTGGAACGAAATTTATTGGATATTTCAAACTTTGTTAACAAATAAAAAAATGAAAAATTGGGCGTGCAAAATTATTCAGCCCCTTTACTTTCAGTGCAGCAAACTCTCTCCAGAAGTTCAGTGAGGATCTCTGAATGATCCAATGTTGACCTAAATGACTAATGATTAGGGATGAGCTTCGCGTTCGAAACGAACGTATGTTCGACTCGAACATCGTCTGTTCGATCGTTCGTCGAATTTCGAACAAAAACGATCGTTCGCGGCAAATTCGAGTGAAACGAAACAACCATTTTAAGGCTCTTTTCCATTGATACATGTTCCCTCGGGCAAGACCCGGGTTCTGAAAGACGTTTTCCAACAATAACTTGAAAATTGGTCTTTAAAACGACCGTTATTAAAAAAAAAAATTTTCATTGATACTATCAATGGAAAAAAAAAAAGTTTTAAAAACGGTCGTTTTTCAGGAGTCCTGCTCCTGAAAAAACGACCGTTTTTAAGACTTTTTTCCATTGATACATGTTCCCTGGGACAAGACCTGGGTTCTGAAAGACGTTTTTCAACAATAACTTGAAAATTGGTCTTTAAAACGACCGTTTTTGAATTTGAACGTTCGAGTCCCATAGACTTCAATGGGGTTCTAAATGTTCATGGGAACGATCGGACTGTTCGACGGTTCTGGTGCGAACCGAACGCAGGGGTGTTCGGCTCATCCCTACTAATGATGATAAATAGAATCCACCTGTGTGTAATCAAGTCTCCGTATAAATGCACCTTCACTGTGATAGTCTCAGAGGTCCGTTTAAAGCGCAGAGAGCACCATGAAGAACACACCAGGCAGGTCCGAGATACTGCTGTGGAGAAGTTTAAAGCCGGATTTGGATACAAAAAGATACAAAAAGATTTACCAAGCTTTAAACATCCCAAGGAGCACTGTGCAAGCGATAATATTGAAATTGAAGGAGTATCAGACCACTGCAAATCTATGAAGACTAGGGATGAGCCGAACACCCCCGGTGTGGTTTGGTTCGCACCAGAACGTTTGAACAGACCGCGGGTTCGCACGAATATTTCGAACCCCATTGAAGTCTATGGGACCTGAATGTTCGAATTCAAAAACGGTCGTTTTATAGACCAAAATTCAATTAAATGTTGGAAAACGTCGTCCAGAACCCGGGTCTTGCCCCAGGGAACATGTATCAATGGAATTTTTTTTTTTAAAACGTCAGTTTTTTCCGGAGCAGCCATTTTAATGATGCTTAAAGTGAAAAAAATAAACAAAATTCCTATAAATATCACACCTGCTGGGTGTCTATAGTAGTGGCACGTGTTTAGAAATGTCCCTGCACAACATGAGAGGACTATAAAAAAAAAAGTAATTAATGCTACTTGCGCAAGTTCTGTGTGGCAACATTATGTCGAATATTTTAGCGGTGGTGGGGGGCCATTATTGTTTTGTGAAAGAAATTTTTTAGAAAAAAAGGCACCCCTCAAACTGTTATACCTGAAGGGTTCCACATGTACTGGCACTTTAAGGCTGGCTCCACCCAGCAGTGATGATAAGGGTCAAGGGGTACAGTGGCCATCTTAAAGAGTGCTCATGTAGGAAGCAGAGAAGATGTAATGTCCTGAGATGCATGTTGCAGTGTACAGCCTGTACAGAATAAACATCCATTGCTCCAGACCAGAGTCTTGTGTCTCTCACAACACACAGGACATCACAGTGGCGACGAGAATGGAATTTACAAAGTGTCTATCAGTCTGAGAGATAGAGAGAGACAAAGGCATTGTGGATTGTCACCTGGATAAAAGCAGTCACAGATCCCAGCAGGAAAATGTCATTAATCGGGACATTAAGTGAGTTTGATGGAGAACAGACATCCTGGAGTTCCTGGGTTGAGAGGCTGGAACAGTATTTTAATGCAAATGACATCACAGACAACAGGCAAGTGGCAGTTTTTCTTACAGTGGTCAGGTCCAAAACGTATGACACTCTTAGAGATCTGCTTTCCCCTGTAAAACCTTCAGCTAAGCCATTGGCAGAGCTGCTGACACTGCTAGAGGATCACTTCCAGCCCAAACCACTAGAAATAGCAGAAAGATTTCGCTTCTATCAGAGGCAGCAGCAGACAGGTGAAGAGATTAAAGTTTATGTGCTCCCCCTTCGCAGACAAGCCTCTACCTGTTCTTTTGGGGACTACCTACCTACTGCACTGAGAGATAAGTTTGTTATGGGACTGAATTGTGAGTCAATACAAAAGAGACTGTTAACAGAGAAAGACCTTACCCTTACAAAGGCAATTGAGATAGCTTCAGTGATGGAAATGGCTGTGAAAGATACAGAGCAATTGAACCCCCAAAGCAGAAGGGAAGAGGTGAAGCAGGAAGTTTTCAGCACAGCAGTCAAGCCGACTGCCGCAAAATGGAAATACAGACCCTCACCAACCCGGGAGTCAGCTTGTTACCGTTGTGGGAATACAGACCATGACCACAAAGTCTGCCGGTTTAAGGATCAGACCTGTCATAATTGCAGTAGGACCGGCCATCTGAAACGAGTTTGCCGTAGCAAGAAGGTGCGAGATAAACAACCTCTGAACCCCAAGACAAAGACATATATGGTGGGAAGATATACATCATCATCTGAGTCAGAGGATAAAGAAGTGCTCCATAGGTTAGACATACATCATATGCATGCAGCACCCTCCGCAATGACTGTAGATGTAACCATTGAGGGAAAGAAACTCAAGATGGATGTAGACACAGGAGCAGCAGTTTCAGTTATCACCCAGAAACAATGGAGACAACTTCAGACCCGAAGAACTGTCCGCCCAACACCAATCAAACTGCAGACATACTCAAAGCAGATACTCCACCCACTGGGTTACGCAAAAGTAAAGGTATTGTACAAGGGTCAGACAAAGAGACTGCCATTATATATCCTGAAAAATGGGGGACCCCCTCTCTTTGGGAGAGACTGGATTGCTCACTTTGGTATGCCAGACATCGCCATAAGTCCCTGTAGTGCCGTCACCATTCCATTAGGAGATAATGAGGGATGGGTGGTGTCCCTGAAGCAGCAGTTCCCAAAGGTTTTTGATGACCAGTTGGGAAAAATAAAACATGACTGTGTGAGACTCAAGCTGAAACCCAACGCTCAACCCAAGTTCTTCAAAGCTCGGACAGTACCTTTCGCACTCCGAGCAGGTGTGGAAGCAGAACTAAGTCGGCTGGAGGAACAAGGTGTCATCTCAAAGGTAAAGCACAGCGAGTGGGCATCACCAGTTGTACCGGTAAAGAAAGCGAATGGGGACTTGCGCATTTGTGGCGATTTCCGCATTGGCACTGAACTCTCAACTGGAAATAGACCAGTATCCCCTACCCAGAGTAGATGACATTTTTGCCTCTCTTGCAGGGGGTGAAAAGTTTACCAAGCTTGATCTCAAACAAGCATATTTACAGTTTGAGGTCCATCCTTCTTCCCGCAAGCTTCTCACCATCAACACCCACAAGGGACTATATGAATACAATCGGATGGTGTTTGGGGTAGCCTCTGCCCCAGCCATTTGGCAACGAAAAATGGATGAGATTTTGGCAGACATTCCTTTCACGCAGTGCCTGCTAGATGACATGCTCATCATGTGGAGCTTGTGTTGGCGAGACTCCAAGAACAGGGTCTGAAAGTGAACTTAGCAAAATGCCAATTCATGGTGCCTAAATTGGAGTTTTGTGGCCACTTTGTGGATGCAGAAGGTGTTCACACCACGGAAGCCAAAGTTGATGCTTTAGTCAAAGCTCCAGCCCCAACCAACGTCCAGCAGCTGTGATCATACCTTGGCTTGCTGAACTATTACCAAAAATTCCTGCCAGATCTGGCACACACCTTGTTTCCATTGAACAAGCTTTTGGAGAAACACCCCAAATGGGACTGGTCGGCTGCATGCCAGCGTGCTTTTGAAGTTTCTAAGCGGAAGCTGTTGGCGTCACGCATGCTCGTGCACTATGACCTCCAGAAGCCTCTCACCTTGGCTTGTGATGCCTCACCCTATGGTCTGGGGGCGGTACTATCCCACATCTTACCAGATGGGTCAGAAAAACCAGTGGCATTTGCCTCCAGGTCTTTGACAAAAGCAGAAAGCAATTACTCACACATTGACAAAGAGGCTCTTGCACTGATATGGGCAATTAAGAAGTTTCATCTTTACCTGTATGGTAGGGAATTCACCATACTGACGGACCATAAACCACTCCTTCAGATCTTTAGCCCTGACAAAGGCATCTCCCAGACTACTGCGGCCCGCCTCCAACGCTATGCCCTATTCTTGGGGGCATACAGCTACAAAATTCAGTATCGTGGTCATGATGCCAATGCTAATGCGGACGCAATGTCCCGACTGACAGGGAGGTCCATGGACTCTTCCCCACCGGTCAAGAGTTGTCGTTACACCAGCCTGTCCTTCTTGTCTTCTGGAGAGATAGCAGCCCATACAACCAAGGATACCTTTCTGAAAACAATACTCTCCTGGGTACGGTCCAGTTGGCCTGCAACTGTCACACAGGAGTATGAACCTTATTTCCATAGGCGTATGGAATTAACTGTGGCTGGCAACTGTGTTTTATGGGGAGACCGAGTGATCATTCCACAGACCCTCTGGAGACACATTCTGGACTTGCTACATACCGGTCATCCTGGGGGCACACGTATGAAACAAAAGGCCAGAGGCTATGTGTGGTGGCCAAATCTAGACTCAGAAATCGCAACATATGTAAATGCTTGTCTTGGATGTGCACAAACGGCAAGAGACCCTCCTCGAGGGTGTGTCCAGCCCTGGACTTGGCCCACGGTTCCTTGGTTTCGCCTACACTTGGACTTTGCAGGCCCGATCAGAGGACACACCTTCTTGATCATAGTGGACGCCCATTCAAAGTGGCCTGAGGTCATTCCTGTTACTCAGCCAACGACTATACTGTAATTGGAGCGCAACAAGGAGCCACGTGCAAAGTATTGCATCAAAAATTGTTATTAGGCGCCCCTGTTAAACAGGGGCTGAAAAATTGTGCCTTGGGCACAACACAACACTTGCAACCCCTCCCAATAACTCTAATTGGAGCACTAACACTAACACTAAATAGGTGGTATATAACAGCACACGTACAGTGACACTAACTGCGCTCAGGTGGTATATAACAGCACAGGTGCGGTGACACTAACTGCGCTCAGGTGGTATATAACAGCACATGTACAGTGACACTAACTGCGCTCAGGTGGTATATAACAGCACACGTCCAGTGACACTAACTGCGCTCAGGTGGTATATAACAGCACAGGTGCGGTGACACTAACTGCGCTCAGGTGGTATATGACAGCACAGGTGCAGTGACACTAAATGCGCTCAGGTGGTATATAACAGCACACATATAGTGACATTAACTGCGCTCAGGTGGTATATAACAGCACACGTATAGTGACACTAACTGCGCTCAGGTGGTATATAACAGCACACGTACGGTGACACTAACTGCGCTCAGGTGGTATATAACAGCACACGTTCAGTGACACTAACTGCGCTCAGGTGGTATATAACAGCACACGTCCGGTGACACTAACTGCGCTCAGGTGGTATGTAACAGCACAGGTGCGGTGACACTAACTGCGCTCAGGTGGTATATAACAGCACACGTCCAGTGACACTAACTGCGCTCAGGTGGTATATAACAGCACAGGTGCGGTGACACTAACTGCGCTCAGGTGGTATATAACAGCACACGTACAGTGACACTAACTGCGCTCAGGTGGTATATAACAGCACACGTCCAGTGACACTAACTGCGCTCAGGTGGTATATAACAGCACACGTGCGGTGACACCAAATGCGCTAAGGTGGTATGTAACAGCACACGTGCGGTGACACCAAATGCGCTAAGGTGGTATGTAACAGCACACGTGCAGTGACACCAAATGCGCTCAGGTGGTATGTAACAGCACACGTGCGGTGACACCAAATGCGCTCAGGTGATATGTAACAGCACACGTGCGGTGACACCAAATGCGCTAAGGTGGTATGTAACAGCACACATGCGGTGACACCAAATGCGCTAAGGTGGTATGTAACAGCACACGTGCGGTGACACCAAATGCGCTCAGGTGATATGTAACAGCACACGTGCAGTGACACCAAATGCGCTCAGGTGGTATGTAACAGCACAAGTGCGGTGACACCAAATGCGCTCAGGTGATATGTAACAGCACACGTGCGGTGACACCAAATGCGCTAAGGTGGTATGTAACAGCACACGTGTAGTGACACCAAATGCGCTCAGGTGGTATGTAACAGCACACGTGCGGTGACACCAAATGCGCTCAGGTGGTATGTAACAGTGTCAGGGTCCCAGCGCTCACAGCGCTCAATCTGTGCACAGGCACGATAGAATCGTGTCACGGCGCGTGCCCGCGCACCTGGGGCGCGCGCGCGTGCGTGGCGTGGCGGCGCGGCGCATTCACGAGCGCGCGGACGTGCGCGCCTCCTCCTGGGACCAATCACAGACCTGACAGCCCTATTTAAACCAGCCCCTGTCTTTGCACAGGTTGCTGGTTTATCGTCAGCTCTGAGTAAAGTTTTGACACTTTGACTTGTGCTATTTGACCCGGATTTACTTCCCGACTCAGCTCTCGCCTGGAAACCTGACCTCGTCCTGTTTGTGGACTCTGCCGCCTTCTTGAACCCTCTGACCTCGGACCGTGACCTGGATTTGCTTCTGTCTCCTGCCCTTGAACTTCGGCTTACATACATGGACTTGTCTTAGCTCTACCCCGAACCCGGACTTTATACCTGTACCCCGGATCTGCTATCATTAGTCTGTTGGCTTCTGAACTGTGCCATGGGACTTTACCACTTTCATCTGCCTTGATGACCCTCCAGCACCTGCAGCACATCTCAGCCGCTGACCTTCAGTACCTGCATCCCATCTACCTACCCGCCGGTACCTGTACCTCCTTGTGCCTCTGCCTCCTGTCTCAAATTCCAGGGGGCAGGTGCGCTTGGTCGTAAAGGTGAGCCGTCCTCAGCATCTCGGCCTCGGTAAGTACTTGTGTTTCTGACAGTATAAACCAGCCAGATGTCTGAGGCCGACAGGGCACGCTCACCATTTGAAACACTCTGCCTGCAAGTGTCCGCACTTACTGACTCAGTTCAAAAGCTCCAAGATGGCTACCTCCAAATAGATGGCCGTCTCCAACAGCTGGCCGTGATTCCTGGACCCTCACCTCCACCTGCACCACCATCCTCTGGAGCTGCAGCACCTCAAGCCGCCCCTAGCTCGGCCGTAATGGTGACCCACCCGGAACCACGTGTGCCTGTCCCGGAACGTTTTTCAGGTGAGCGCCGGAAATACCGGGCGTTAAAGAATGCTTGCTCCTTATATTTATCTCTTCAGCCCAGAACCTTTTGTTCAGAGACTGTGAAAGTGGGTTTCGTCATTTCTCTTCTCTCGGAAGAACCACAAGCCTGGGCTTACACTGAAATGGAGCAACAGAGCCCAATCCTAAACACAATAGACACCTTTTTTGAACACATGGCGAAGTTATATGATGACCCACAGCGTACGGCCACTGCCGAAACCATTCTCCATAACCTTACCCAAGGTAGAAGGCCAATCGAGGACTATACAGCCGAGTTCCGAAAATGGTCAGCCGACACAGGCTGGAATGAGGCTGCGCTAAAATACCAGTTTTGCCAAGGCTTGTCAGAGTCTCTTAAGGACGAGCTGGCTCGGACAGAAGTCCTGGCCACTCTGGAAGACCTGATTCAAACTGCCACGCAGCTGGATCGACGCCTGAGAGAACGTCGTTCTGAACGATATCAAGTTCCACGCTCTACCTGGGCCCATCCAAGACTCACTCCGGCTCCACAGCCACCTGCAGCTCCTCAAAACACAAACCTCCCGGATCCTGAACCTATGCAAGTTGGATTGGTCCGAACCCCGCTTACCTCCAAGGAGAGACTGCGGAGACGTCAAAACAAATTATGTCTGTACTGCGGAGAAGCCGGTCATTTCCTTCACTCCTGTCCAACAAGGCCTCGTAAGTCCAAACTACAACCTACTCTCAGTTACAATATTGCAAACCTTTCTCAGGCTCATGTTGTTCTTTTCATTTCCCTGCAGTTACCAGAAGGGGCAACCCGTCTACGGCCATAGTTGATTCCGGGGCATGCAGCTGTTTCCTGGACGCTACATTGGCTCAAAAGCTTCATGTACCCCTTCGCAACAAAAAACATCCTTTTCAAATTCATTTAGCTGACGGTTCTCTACCCCGATCTGGAAATATCACGCAAGAAACCGCACCTATCTGTGCCACCACCGACTCCGGCCACCAGGAATTTCTACGTCTGGACCTCATTCCTTCCCCACTGTTTCCCATCATCCTGGGTCTTCCCTGGTTACAAGCACACCAACCGGTCATAAACTGGCTAAAGAAAGAGGTCAACTTTACATCCTCATATTGTTCACAGAATTGCCTTCCACCTCCAGTTGTTTCCTGCTCTGCCGTGACAACCTCGCCTGAAACTCTCCAGAACGTTCCCTCCGTCTACCTGGAATTCACGGATGTGTTCGACAAACAGCAAGCCGACTGCCTTCCGCCCCACCGACCGTATGATTGCCCCATTGACCTTCTACCCGAGATTCCCTTTGGCCGCATTTTTCCGCTGTCTGAGACAGAATTAAAAGCCCTCAAGGCCTATATTAACGAAAATCTGCAAAATAAATTTATTCGTCCCTCGTCTTCCCCGGCTGGAGCTGGAATCTTTTTTGTTGAGAAAAAAGATGGAACTCTTAGACCTTGTATTGACTATCGAGAGCTCAATAAAATCACTATTAAAAACAGATACCCGCTTCCCCTCATATCAGAATTATTCCAGCGGTTCCGATCAGCTCAAGTATTCTCTAAGTTGGACTTATGGGGTGCTTATAATCTTGTCAGAATTAGGGCAGGAGACGAGTGGAAAACCGCCTTCAGGTCAAGATTCGGGCACTTTGAATATCTTGTTATGCCTTTTGGACTTTGCAATGCCCCAGCCACTTTTCAGCATTTAGTTAACAACATTTTCCGTGAACACCTGGACGATTTCCTGGTCGTGTATCTGGACGACATGCTCATTTTCTCACCTTCCTTAGACCTACATAGGTGCCATGTAAAAAGGGTGCTTACTATACTCAGAGAACATAGACTCTACTTAAAAGCTGAGAAAAGTGAATTTGAGAAATCTTCCGTGCAATTCTTGGGATTCATTATATCCACCAGTGGCGTCGCCATGGACCCTCAAAAGGTTAAAGCTATTCAGGAATGGCCAGCCCCGGTGGACAAGAAAGGGGTGCAACGGTTCATCGACTTTGCCAATTTTTATCGACGGTTCATTGTGGGGTTCTCCTCCATCGTGAGCCCCATCACTCAGGGTCATCCTTTTTGCTGGTCACCGGAGGCCCAAGAAGCATTCAGGAAACTAAAATCTGTTTTTTCTTCCGCTCCTGTTCTGCGACACCCCGATCCAATGCTGCCTTTTACCTTGGAAGTAGACGCCTCTGAGACTGCTACAGGAGCCGTGCTATCTCAGAGACAAGGGCCAAAGTCCCTACTACACCCTGTGGCCTATGCCTCTCTGAGATTAACTCCGCCCGAAAAGAATTATGATGTTGGAGACAGGGAACTGCTTGCTATCAAATTTGCTCTAGAGGAGTGGAGGTATCTGCTAGAAGGATCGGCTCATCCTATAATGATCTTTACCGACCATAAAAACCTTGAATACAGTATCTGCGGACAGCAAAACGCTTAAAACCCAGGCAAGCCCGTTGGGCTCTTTTTTTTTCTCGGTTTAATTTTCATCTCACTTACAGGCCTGGTTCAAAGAATGGAAAAGCAGACGCTCTTTCTAGAATATAATACAGAAAAAAATTGCGCTTGTCACAAATGAATAGTCAATTAGTACCGGAGTAATCAGTCACTAATATTAAAAAAGAAAATAGGCAGCAGCTCTTGTGCCAGGACACAAAGGGAAATACAAAAAGAAAACAAAGATTTAGAGCTGCGCCTTGTCACCCAGACTCAGTATAGTCAAAAGAGTCCATATAACAATCATGTGGAGATGAACAGTCCTTCAAACGAAAGAGATGTAGTAGATTGGCTCCAAAGACTACTCTCCGCTGATCTTACTTCAGGATGGACATATAATATTTACCACTGTGCTCAAACTTGGCTTTTTCAATGTGGCCCACCACCAGAAATATAAGCAGCTTATCAGAGGAAAGGCTACAATCAGCAGTCGGCTGTGACCCAGCCGCGGCCTTTAAGGGAACCAAGATGAATCCCAAGTCCTAGGGCAGTGTCTCCACCGGAACTCCACTCAGCAACTCCACCAATTAGATCATATGTAAATGATAGATAGAGGCAGACATAGCGTAATCCCGCTGGGACATTTATTTAAAATCATAAAAAAACAGAATACTCACATGGGAGATGAGTTAAACAGGCATAAAAAACACATTGTTGCCGGCCGGCAGACAGATAAGCAAGGACCCTCCTCCAAAGCGCGATGACGTCACCGCACATCTTCCCAGACGCGTTTCGTCATAGGACGTTGTCAATGGGATAGGGCGTTGCAGTGAGTCATCACTTAAATAGGCAAGGACCTCGCCGTGAGGTGTAGATCCAAGACTACAGACGCCATCTTGGACAGGGGCAAGGTGCCAGTACTTGACCCGATCCAAAACTGTTACACACATAAACCACAAATCTTAAAAACTTTTCTCAAGAGGTACAGCAGGCAAAGCCCTTATTTTGTAGTCCCACAGGAAAAAGAAAAGAAAAAGAAGAAGCAGAAAAGACTTTAATTTAATCGCGTAGACACAGGAAATTAATAACAAGTGCCTACTACATCATTCACATTGTCTATAACTATTCCTCGTTATGGCGACATCTAGTGGATTATTTGAAGAAATGCAACGATGTCATCACATTGGAAAAAAACAAAGGAAGAAAAACGGCCAAGACAAGTAGTCTGACTTGATCTGACCTACACCATATAATACTGGTAATGATCGATAGCTGCCGATCAAGCGCATTGGATGGAGTATGAGGAAAAAAATAAAAAAAAATAAAATAAAAATACAATAAAGGGAAGAGTGCAAGATAGAGGGGATATGAGCCCAATACTTAATGCATCCCCCGACTTGGATGAATATTATACCTAAGGTGAACAAGTGTCAAAAATAACTAAACATTAATATTAATGTGATTTTAAACCCACAGAGAGTTTAGATGGAGAATCAATGCATAGTCACATTTTAGGTGGCTATGCAACGTAGTTTCTAATAGAAACAACAGTGCAAATGTGAACACCAAATCCTATACACTAGTGAAGTGTTGGTGACCTAAAAAATATTGAGAGGACTCAATGTTAATGAGCCTCTAATAAAACAAAAAGAACATAATACTCAAAAAGGAAAAAATATTAATTTTAATTTTTATCATTCCAAACATGTGTGGAAAATGTTAAAATACTTACCCTAAGTGTAAACTATTTATTTTAGCCTAGTGGTCATTGTACCGGGCTCATACTTAAATGGGCCTGGTATGGAAATGAAGGGGGGGGGGGAGTGGAAAAAAACATAAAGAAAAAGAAAGAAATGGAAAAAAAGTAAGAAATATATAATCAAATACAATGATTCTAATGCTGTGTGGAAACTGTTACACTGATAAACTCAAAGAAAAAGTTGTATGAAAGGTCCAGAAGAGACAATCTCCCGACCAAGAGACAACCTATTATTTCCCTTGGCGTCAGCAGTACATACAACCACACCTCACGCTAAGTTCCAGTACAAAATTAAGCATTATTAATAAACGCGTTAACATCAGTTTCGATGTTTAACCCATACGGTGTATAGCATTTTAAGCGGTATATCCAGCTCATTTCCATTCTTGAGATGGTCCTAACCAGATGACTCCCCCTCCAGTTGGGTTTGAATTTATCTATCCCCACAAACAAAGTTTTGGATGGATCTTTATTGTGTTTAAGGAGGTAGTGTTTCGAAACCGAATGGTTTCTAAATCCTTTTAAAATGTTGGTTATATGTTCATTGATGCGGACCTGTAAGGCCCGTTTGGTCCGTCCCACATATTGCAGGCCGCAAGGGCACTGCAACATGTAGACGACCCCTGTGGACATACACGTAATGCACGGTTTTATGGTATGTTCCTGACCTGTCGCCGTAGAGACAAAATTCGTAATCCGCCTCTCTTGACAGGAATTCAAGGCACATACCCTGCATTTTCTACACCTATAATACCCTGTTAATTGATCAAAGAAACCCCTACTCCCTGTGGGGGGATTTAAGGTATTGATCGCTACCTGAGTCCTTAGGGGTTGAGCGCCCCTAAAAATTACTCGTGGGTTATCTGGGAGAACATCTTTCAAGACATTGTCATTCAATGCTAGATGCCAATGCTTTTTGATGAGTTGCTTAATGCTATTATGTTGTACCGAGTAGGTAGTAACAAAAGGCACCCCCAATGGGAATTGTTCACCCTGTGCCGGGGCCTTATCTGCCAGAAGACTTTCTCTGTCAGTGTTGAGCACTTCTTCCATAGTTACTTTCAGAGTTTCTTCAACATAGCCCTTTTCTAGAAATCTCCCTGTCAGGACCTGGGCTTGATTCTTAAAATCCGTGGTATCACTGCAGTTCCTCCTAAGCCTCAAGTACTGGCTCTTGGGAACTCCAGTGATCCACGGTCTGTAGTGGCAACTATCAGTAGGTATATAGGAGTTTCTATCTGTCTCCTTGAAGAAGGTTGAAGTAGTAAACCTATCCCCTACTATTCTGATGTTTAAATCTAAATAATGAACCTCTGTCTGGCTTGCCTCAAACTTAAGGGCTATTCCTCTATCATTACTATTTAGAGAGGCCATAAAGGATGTTAACTCCTGATGGTCTCCAGCCCATAGGAGGAGGATGTCATCAATATACCTTGCCCACAATGTAACGTGGGGCATATGGTTAGACAGGATGACATCCTCCTCCCATTTGGCCATGAATAAGTTGGCCAGACTTGGGGCATACTTGGCCCCCATTGCCACTCCCGTATCTTGACAATAGAAACTACCTTCAAACCAAAAGTAGTTCGGGGCGGCAGCAAATCTAAGTAAGGACATGATGAACTCTATTTGTTTGACTTGCAGCCCCGACTGTAGTTGGAGGTAATATAACACGGCCTCAAACCCAAGGTGGTGGGAAATGATAGTATATAGGGAATTTACATCAATAGTGACCATCCACATGTCCCTTGTGGGGGAATAATTAGCCAATAAATTAATAATGTGTTTAGAATCCCTAATGTAGGAGGGGATCTGTTTCACAAGTGGCTGTAAATAAAAATCGATATACCTACCCACCCGGGACGTGATCGAATCAATCCCACTAACTATGGGACGTCCCGGGGGGTGGGTAGGATTTTTGTGCAACTTAGGTAAGTAATAGATTGTGGGAGTACGTGACGCTTTCGGTATCAGGTGTAATCTTTCTTTGGGCTTTAGAATCCCCTCGGAAAGGCCTCTATCCACCAATAATTTGAGGGTTTTTGTGTATTGAGCACGGGGGTCCACTGGTAGCATAGTATATGTGTTGGTATCATCAACAATATGATGCAATTCCCGTAGGTAATCTGCTTTATCTAAAACAACTATCCCCCTCCTTTGTCCGCTGGCCTTATTACCAGTTCTTTATTTTTACACAAAGAATCAAGACCCTCATATAGGGTCTTGCTGAGTCTAGCCTTTTTGACCTCCAATGTTTCGAGATCCCTAATGAGTACATCTCTAAACACTTTTAGTGAGGGGGGAAGAGATCCTGGGGGATTAAAGAGGGATGCATTGGATAGCCCAGAGTGGAGATACTGGTTAGTGATACCAGCCCTATTGTGGGAAATTCCCATCATGTACCTTTTTATGTGCAGTTTTCTCACAAATTTGTGTATGTCCATAAATGTGTGGAACTTGTCAAGATTGGTAGGGGGAACAAATTTGAGACCCTTGTCAAGAATCAATGTCTCCGCTTCGCTCAAGACTTGGGTACTTAAATTGAAAATTCCCTTTCCTGCTACAGCCTTGCTCGCTTTAATTGCTCTACTCCGCCTCCCCCCTCTGGTCCCTCGTCTCTTTCTCCTTGCCTTTTTTGCCCTTGGGTGGGTTTGTGAAAACCCCAGCTATTTGACCCATTGGGTATTGGGGGGCCTAAGGGATTGGGACCTCGGGTATTATTAATGTACGTTGGGGGAGGGGGAATCCGTTTTGAAGCCTCTGGGAATGGGAAATATTCCGGTCCTTCCTCGTATAATGGGAGAAAGGAGTTGGACACTGGAATATTGTAATCCCAACCGGAGTTAGCATCCGTTCTATACGGTGAGGGGGGATGAGTGTCAAGGTCATACCCTTGTCCCTGTCCCCATCCGTTAGAGTAATCAACATAGGTTCCCTTCCCTCTAAAAGTCCCCTGTGTCCATCCCCTGCCTCTTGCTGTGTAACCCCTAGTCTTAGGTGGTGGACCATGGTACCCGTTGGGGACATGATCCATTCGGGAACCCCCCGGCGGGCGGGTCTGGCCCCTTGGTGGATACCCTCCCCTAGGAGGTCCATGACCCCTTCTGGGAGATTGGGACGATTGTGGTCCTATTTTTTTAACACCATCTGTGACGGTTTTTTTAGGGATCACAGAGGATGTAGGTTGAGACCCCTGTGGTATGGATCTCACCTCCATATGGGCCAAGGTGTCCATATCGTTAGAGTTGGTTTTATTTTGTTCTTCTGCAAGTTTCTTTTGCCAACTGAACACATTGCCCTTGTGATAATCAGTGAGGTCCCTATTGTACTTCTTCTTTTTTTTATTTCGTTGTTCCTTATCCTCTTTTTCCATGATTTTTTGGAGACCCGATGACCTTTCGCAATACTCCTCACAATCTTTATTTGGATTGAGTTTATCTTTGATGAGTTTGATCTCATCATCTAATCTGGAAAGTTTAGAGGCTTTCCTTTCTAATAGGAAACGCAAAAGGGCAACCCCAGCTAAATTAAAGTAAGAGTACCAGCCCTCGAGGTCGGTATCCCCTTTCTGTGGTGCTAGCTCCCACCTCAGACTGCGAGGAACCATGAGGTGTTTGACATATGTTTCTAAATACACTATGTCCCACTTAGTGTGATTTTCAGAAATCATAAGATTCTTGAGGCGGGCAAATGTCCCTCCCAAATCATTATCATCTTCTTTGAAGGATTCGAAAACCCCTTCTATGTTTACCATCTTACTAGCCCTGAATTCAAAAATATCCATAATTAAACAGATACTAAGGGGGATGGTAAGCGGAAAGTACAGCAGCAATAATAAAAAACAGAATATAATACAGAAAAAAATTGCGCTTGTCACAAATTAATAGTCAATTAGTACCGGAGTAATCAGTCACTAATATTAAAAAAGAAAATAGGGAGGCAGCAGCTCTTGTGCCAGGACACAAAGGGAAATACAACAAGAAAACAAAGATTTAGAGCTGCGCCTTGTCACCCAGACTCAGTATAGTCAAAAGAGTCCATATAACAATCATGTGGAGATGAACAGTCCTTCAAACGAAAGAGATGTAGTAGATTGGCTCCAAAGACAACTCTCCGCTTATCTTACTTCAGGATGGACATATAATATTCACCACTGTGCTCAAACTTGGCTTTTTCAATGTGGCCCACCACCAGAAATATAAGCAGCTTACCAGAGGAAAGGCTACAATCAGCAGTCGGCTGTGACCCAGCCGCGGCCTTTAAGGGAACCAAGATGAATCCCAAGTCCTAGGGCAGTGTCTCCACCGGAACTCCACTCAGCAACTCCACCAATTAGATCATATGTAAATGTTAGATAGAGGCAGACATAGCGTAATCCCGCTGGGACATTTATTTAAAATCATAAAAAACCAGAATACTCACATGGGAGATGAGTTAAACAGGCATAAAAAACACATTGTTGCCGGCCGGCAGACAGATAAGCAAGGACCCTCCTCCAAAGCGTGATGACGTCACCGCACGTCTTCCCAGACGCGTTTCGTCATAGGACGTTGTCAATGGGATAGGGCGTTGCAGTGAGTCATCACTTAAATAGGCAAGGACCTCGCCGTGAGGTGTAGATCCAAGACTACAGACGCCATCTTGGACAGGGGCAAGGTGCCAGTACTTGACCCGATCCAAAACTGTTACACACATAAACCACAAATCTTAAAAACTTTTCTCAAGAGGTACAGCAGGCAAAGCCCTTATCTTGTAGTCCCACAGGAAAAAGAAAAGAAGAAGCAGAAAAGACTTTAATTTAATCGCGTAGACACAGGAAATTAATAACAAGTGCCTACTACATCATTCACATTGTCTATAACTATTCCTCGTTATGGCGACATCTAGTGGATTATTTGAAGAAATGCAACGATGTCATCACATTGGAAAAAAACAAAGGAAGAAAAACGGCCAAGACAAGTAGTCTGACTTGATCTGACCTACACCATATAATACTGGTAATGATCGATAGCTGCCGATCAAGCGCATTGGATGGAGTATGAGGAAAAAAAAATAAAAAAAAAATAATAAAAATACAATAAAGGGAAGAGTGCAAGATAGAGGGGATATGAGCCCAATACTTAATGCATCCCCCGACTTGGATGAATATTATACCTAAGGTGAACAAGTGTCAAAAATAACTAAACATTAATATTAATGTGATTTTAAACCCACAGAGAGTTTAGATGGAGAATCAATGCATAGTCACATTTTAGGTGGCTATGCAACGTAGTTTCTAATAGAAACAACAGTGCAAATGTGAACACCAAATCCTATACACTAGTGAAGTGTTGGTGACCTAAAAAATATTGAGAGGACTCAATGTTAATGAGCCTCTAATAAAACAAAAAGAACATAATACTCAAAAAGGAAAAAATATTAATTTTAATTTTTATCATTCCAAACATGTGTGGAAAATGTTAAAATACTTACCCTAAGTGTAAACTATTTATTTTAGCCTAGTGGTCATTGTACCGGGCTCATACTTAAATGGGCCTGGTATGGAAATGAAGGGGGGGGGGGAGTGGAAAAAAACATAAAGAAAAAGAAAGAAATGGAAAAAAAGTAAGAAATATATAATCAAATACAATGATTCTAATGCCGTGTGGAAACTGTTACACTGATAAACTCAAAGAAAAAGTTGTATGAAAGGTCCAGAAGAGACAATCTCCCGACCAAGAGACAACCTATTATTTCCCTTGGCGTCAGCAGTACATACGACCACACCTCACGCTAAGTTCCAGTACAAAATTAAGCATTATTAATAAACGCGTTAACATCAGTTTCGATGTTTAACCCATACGGTGTATAGCATTTTAAGCGGTATATCCAGCTCATTTCCATTCTTGAGATGGTCCTAACCAGATGACTCCCCCTCCAGTTGGGTTTGAATTTATCTATCCCCACAAACAAAGTTTTGGATGGATCTTTATTGTGTTTAAGGAGGTAGTGTTTCGAAACCGAATGGTTTCTAAATCCTTTTAAAATGTTGGTTATATGTTCATTGATGCGGACCTGTAAGGCCCGTTTGGTCCGTCCCACATATTGCAGGCCGCAAGGGCACTGCAACATGTAGACGACCCCTGTGGACATACACGTAATGCACGGTTTTATGGTATGTTCCTGACCTGTCGCCGTAGAGACAAAATTCGTAATCCGCCTCTCTTGACAGGAATTCAAGGCACATACCCTGCATTTTCTACACCTATAATACCCTGTTAATTGATCAAAGAAACCCCTACTCCCTGTGGGGGGATTTAAGGTATTGATCGCTACCTGAGTCCTTAGGGGTTGAGCGCCCCTAAAAATTACTCGTGGGTTATCTGGGAGAACATCTTTCAAGACATTGTCATTCAATGCTAGATGCCAATGCTTTTTGATGAGTTGCTTAATGCTATTATGTTGTACCGAGTAGGTAGTAACAAAAGGCACCCCCAATGGGAATTGTTCACCCTGTGCCGGGGCCTTATCTGCCAGAAGACTTTCTCTGTCAGTGTTGAGCACTTCTTCCATAGTTACTTTCAGAGTTTCTTCAACATAGCCCTTTTCTAGAAATCTCCCTGTCAGGACCTGGGCTTGATTCTTAAAATCCGTGGTATCACTGCAGTTCCTCCTAAGCCTCAAGTACTGGCTCTTGGGAACTCCAGTGATCCACGGTCTGTAGTGGCAACTATCAGTAGGTATAAAGGAGTTTCTATCTGTCTCCTTGAAGAAGGTTGAAGTAGTAAACCTATCCCCTACTATTCTGATGTTTAAATCTAAATAATGAACCTCTGTCTGGCTTGCCTCAAACTTAAGGGCTATTCCTCTATCATTACTATTTAGAGAGGCCATAAAGGATGTTAACTCCTGATGGTCTCCAGCCCATAGGAGGAGGATGTCATCAATATACCTTGCCCACAATGTAACGTGGGGCATATGGTTAGACAGGATGACATCCTCCTCCCATTTGGCCATGAATAAGTTGGCCAGACTTGGGGCATACTTGGCCCCCATTGCCACTCCCGTATCTTGACAATAGAAACTACCTTCAAACCAAAAGTAGTTCGGGGCGGCAGCAAATCTAAGTAAGGACATGATGAACTCTATTTGTTTGACTTGCAGCCCCGACTGTAGTTGGAGGTAATATAACACGGCCTCAAACCCAAGGTGGTGGGAAATGATAGTATATAGGGAATTTACATCAATAGTGACCATCCACATGTCCCTTGTGGGGGAATAATTAGCCAATAAATTAATAATGTGTTTAGAATCCCTAATGTAGGAGGGGATCTGTTTCACAAGTGGCTGTAAATAAAAATCGATATACCTACCCACCCGGGACGTGATCGAATCAATCCCACTAACTATGGGACGTCCCGGGGGGTGGGTAGGATTTTTGTGCAACTTAGGTAAGTAATAGATTGTGGGAGTACGTGACGCTTTCGGTATCAGGTGTAATCTTTCTTTGGGCGTTAGAATCCCCTCGGAAAGGCCTCTATCCACCAATAATTTGAGGGTTTTTGTGTATTGAGCACGGGGGTCCACTGGTAGCATAGTATATGTGTTGGTATCATCAACAATATGATGCAATTCCCGTAGGTAATCTGCTTTATCTAAAACAACTATCCCCCTCCTTTGTCCGCTGGCCTTATTACCAGTTCTTTATTTTTACACAAAGAATCAAGACCCTCATATAGGGTCTTGCTGAGTCTAGCCTTTTTGACCTCCAATGTTTCGAGATCCCTAATGAGTACATCTCTAAACACTTTTAGTGAGGGGGGAAGAGATCCTGGGGGATTAAAGAGGGATGCATTGGATAGCCCAGAGTGGAGATACTGGTTAGTGATACCAGCCCTATTGTGGGAAATTCCCATCATGTACCTTTTTATGTGCAGTTTTCTCACAAATTTGTGTATGTCCATAAATGTGTGGAACTTGTCAAGATTGGTAGGGGGAACAAATTTGAGACCCTTGTCAAGAATCAATGTCTCCGCTTCGCTCAAGACTTGGGTACTTAAATTGAAAATTCCCTTTCCTGCTACAGCCTTGCTCGCTTTAATTGCTCTACTCCGCCTCCCCCCTCTGGTCCCTCGTCTCTTTCTCCTTGCCTTTTTTGCCCTTGGGTGGGTTTGTGAAAACCCCAGCTATTTGACCCATTGGGTATTGGGGGGCCTAAGGGATTGGGACCTCGGGTATTATTAATGTACGTTGGGGGAGGGGGAATCCGTTTTGAAGCCTCTGGGAATGGGAAATATTCCGGTCCTTCCTCGTATAATGGGAGAAAGGAGTTGGACACTGGAATATTGTAATCCCAACCGGAGTTAGCATCCGTTCTATACGGTGAGGGGGGATGAGTGTCAAGGTCATACCCTTGTCCCTGTCCCCATCCGTTAGAGTAATCAACATAGGTTCCCTTCCCTCTAAAAGTCCCCTGTGTCCATCCCCTGCCTCTTGCTGTGTAACCCCTAGTCTTAGGTGGTGGACCATGGTACCCGTTGGGGACATGATCCATTCGGGAACCCCCCGGCGGGCGGGTCTGGCCCCTTGGTGGATACCCTCCCCTAGGAGGTCCATGACCCCTTCTGGGAGATTGGGACGATTGTGGTCCTATTTTTTTAACACCATCTGTGACGGTTTTTTTAGGGATCACAGAGGATGTAGGTTGAGACCCCTGTGGTATGGATCTCACCTCCATATGGGCCAAGGTGTCCATATCGTTAGAGTTGGTTTTATTTTGTTCTTCTGCAAGTTTCTTTTGCCAACTGAACACATTGCCCTTGTGATAATCAGTGAGGTCCCTATTGTACTTCTTCTTTTTTTTATTTCGTTGTTCCTTATCCTCTTTTTCCATGATTTTTTGGAGACCCGATGACCTTTCGCAATACTCCTCACAATCTTTATTTGGATTGAGTTTATCTTTGATGAGTTTGATCTCATCATCTAATCTGGAAAGTTTAGAGGCTTTCCTTTCTAATAGGAAACGCAAAAGGGCAACCCCAGCTAAATTAAAGTAAGAGTACCAGCCCTCGAGGTCGGTATCCCCTTTCTGTGGTGCTAGCTCCCACCTCAGACTGCGAGGAACCATGAGGTGTTTGACATATGTTTCTAAATACACTATGTCCCACTTAGTGTGATTTTCAGAAATCATAAGATTCTTGAGGCGGGCAAATGTCCCTCCCAAATCATTATCATCTTCTTTGAAGGATTCGAAAACCCCTTCTATGTTTACCATCTTACTAGCCCTGAATTCAAAAATATCCATAATTAAACAGATACTAAGGGGGATGGTAAGCGGAAAGTACAGCAGCAATAATAAAAAACAGAATATAATACAGAAAAAAATTGCGCTTGTCACAAATGAATAGTCAATTAGTACCGGAGTAATCAGTCACTAATATTAAAAAAGAAAATAGGGAGGCAGCAGCTCTTGTGCCAGGACACAAAGGGAAATACAACAAGAAAACAAAGATTTAGAGCTGCGCCTTGTCACCCAGACTCAGTATAGTCAAAAGAGTCCATATAACAATCATGTGGAGATGAACAGTCCTTCAAACGAAAGAGATGTAGTAGATTGGCTCCAAAGACAACTCTCCGCTTATCTTACTTCAGGATGGACATATAATATTCACCACTGTGCTCAAACTTGGCTTTTTCAATGTGGCCCACCACCAGAAATATAAGCAGCTTACCAGAGGAAAGGCTACAATCAGCAGTCGGCTGTGACCCAGCCGCGGCCTTTAAGGGAACCAAGATGAATCCCAAGTCCTAGGGCAGTGTCTCCACCGGAACTCCACTCAGCAACTCCACCAATTAGATCATATGTAAATGTTAGATAGAGGCAGACATAGCGTAATCCCGCTGGGACATTTATTTAAAATCATAAAAAACCAGAATACTCACATGGGAGATGAGTTAAACAGGCATAAAAAACACATTGTTGCCGGCCGGCAGACAGATAAGCAAGGACCCTCCTCCAAAGCGTGATGACGTCACCGCACGTCTTCCCAGACGCGTTTCGTCATAGGACGTTGTCAATGGGATAGGGCGTTGCAGTGAGTCATCACTTAAATAGGCAAGGACCTCGCCGTGAGGTGTAGATCCAAGACTACAGACGCCATCTTGGACAGGGGCAAGGTGCCAGTACTTGACCCGATCCAAAACTGTTACACACATAAACCACAAATCTTAAAAACTTTTCTCAAGAGGTACAGCAGGCAAAGCCCTTATCTTGTAGTCCCACAGGAAAAAGAAAAGAAGAAGCAGAAAAGACTTTAATTTAATCGCGTAGACACAGGAAATTAATAACAAGTGCCTACTACATCATTCACATTGTCTATAACTATTCCTCGTTATGGCGACATCTAGTGGATTATTTGAAGAAATGCAACGATGTCATCACATTGGAAAAAAACAAAGGAAGAAAAACGGCCAAGACAAGTAGTCTGACTTGATCTGACCTACACCATATAATACTGGTAATGATCGATAGCTGCCGATCAAGCGCATTGGATGGAGTATGAGGAAAAAAAAATAAAAAAAAAATAATAAAAATACAATAAAGGGAAGAGTGCAAGATAGAGGGGATATGAGCCCAATACTTAATGCATCCCCCGACTTGGATGAATATTATACCTAAGGTGAACAAGTGTCAAAAATAACTAAACATTAATATTAATGTGATTTTAAACCCACAGAGAGTTTAGATGGAGAATCAATGCATAGTCACATTTTAGGTGGCTATGCAACGTAGTTTCTAATAGAAACAACAGTGCAAATGTGAACACCAAATCCTATACACTAGTGAAGTGTTGGTGACCTAAAAAATATTGAGAGGACTCAATGTTAATGAGCCTCTAATAAAACAAAAAGAACATAATACTCAAAAAGGAAAAAATATTAATTTTAATTTTTATCATTCCAAACATGTGTGGAAAATGTTAAAATACTTACCCTAAGTGTAAACTATTTATTTTAGCCTAGTGGTCATTGTACCGGGCTCATACTTAAATGGGCCTGGTATGGAAATGAAGGGGGGGGGGGAGTGGAAAAAAACATAAAGAAAAAGAAAGAAATGGAAAAAAAGTAAGAAATATATAATCAAATACAATGATTCTAATGCCGTGTGGAAACTGTTACACTGATAAACTCAAAGAAAAAGTTGTATGAAAGGTCCAGAAGAGACAATCTCCCGACCAAGAGACAACCTATTATTTCCCTTGGCGTCAGCAGTACATACGACCACACCTCACGCTAAGTTCCAGTACAAAATTAAGCATTATTAATAAACGCGTTAACATCAGTTTCGATGTTTAACCCATACGGTGTATAGCATTTTAAGCGGTATATCCAGCTCATTTCCATTCTTGAGATGGTCCTAACCAGATGACTCCCCCTCCAGTTGGGTTTGAATTTATCTATCCCCACAAACAAAGTTTTGGATGGATCTTTATTGTGTTTAAGGAGGTAGTGTTTCGAAACCGAATGGTTTCTAAATCCTTTTAAAATGTTGGTTATATGTTCATTGATGCGGACCTGTAAGGCCCGTTTGGTCCGTCCCACATATTGCAGGCCGCAAGGGCACTGCAACATGTAGACGACCCCTGTGGACATACACGTAATGCACGGTTTTATGGTATGTTCCTGACCTGTCGCCGTAGAGACAAAATTCGTAATCCGCCTCTCTTGACAGGAATTCAAGGCACATACCCTGCATTTTCTACACCTATAATACCCTGTTAATTGATCAAAGAAACCCCTACTCCCTGTGGGGGGATTTAAGGTATTGATCGCTACCTGAGTCCTTAGGGGTTGAGCGCCCCTAAAAATTACTCGTGGGTTATCTGGGAGAACATCTTTCAAGACATTGTCATTCAATGCTAGATGCCAATGCTTTTTGATGAGTTGCTTAATGCTATTATGTTGTACCGAGTAGGTAGTAACAAAAGGCACCCCCAATGGGAATTGTTCACCCTGTGCCGGGGCCTTATCTGCCAGAAGACTTTCTCTGTCAGTGTTGAGCACTTCTTCCATAGTTACTTTCAGAGTTTCTTCAACATAGCCCTTTTCTAGAAATCTCCCTGTCAGGACCTGGGCTTGATTCTTAAAATCCGTGGTATCACTGCAGTTCCTCCTAAGCCTCAAGTACTGGCTCTTGGGAACTCCAGTGATCCACGGTCTGTAGTGGCAACTATCAGTAGGTATAAAGGAGTTTCTATCTGTCTCCTTGAAGAAGGTTGAAGTAGTAAACCTATCCCCTACTATTCTGATGTTTAAATCTAAATAATGAACCTCTGTCTGGCTTGCCTCAAACTTAAGGGCTATTCCTCTATCATTACTATTTAGAGAGGCCATAAAGGATGTTAACTCCTGATGGTCTCCAGCCCATAGGAGGAGGATGTCATCAATATACCTTGCCCACAATGTAACGTGGGGCATATGGTTAGACAGGATGACATCCTCCTCCCATTTGGCCATGAATAAGTTGGCCAGACTTGGGGCATACTTGGCCCCCATTGCCACTCCCGTATCTTGACAATAGAAACTACCTTCAAACCAAAAGTAGTTCGGGGCGGCAGCAAATCTAAGTAAGGACATGATGAACTCTATTTGTTTGACTTGCAGCCCCGACTGTAGTTGGAGGTAATATAACACGGCCTCAAACCCAAGGTGGTGGGAAATGATAGTATATAGGGAATTTACATCAATAGTGACCATCCACATGTCCCTTGTGGGGGAATAATTAGCCAATAAATTAATAATGTGTTTAGAATCCCTAATGTAGGAGGGGATCTGTTTCACAAGTGGCTGTAAATAAAAATCGATATACCTACCCACCCGGGACGTGATCGAATCAATCCCACTAACTATGGGACGTCCCGGGGGGTGGGTAGGATTTTTGTGCAACTTAGGTAAGTAATAGATTGTGGGAGTACGTGACGCTTTCGGTATCAGGTGTAATCTTTCTTTGGGCGTTAGAATCCCCTCGGAAAGGCCTCTATCCACCAATAATTTGAGGGTTTTTGTGTATTGAGCACGGGGGTCCACTGGTAGCATAGTATATGTGTTGGTATCATCAACAATATGATGCAATTCCCGTAGGTAATCTGCTTTATCTAAAACAACTATCCCCCTCCTTTGTCCGCTGGCCTTATTACCAGTTCTTTATTTTTACACAAAGAATCAAGACCCTCATATAGGGTCTTGCTGAGTCTAGCCTTTTTGACCTCCAATGTTTCGAGATCCCTAATGAGTACATCTCTAAACACTTTTAGTGAGGGGGGAAGAGATCCTGGGGGATTAAAGAGGGATGCATTGGATAGCCCAGAGTGGAGATACTGGTTAGTGATACCAGCCCTATTGTGGGAAATTCCCATCATGTACCTTTTTATGTGCAGTTTTCTCACAAATTTGTGTATGTCCATAAATGTGTGGAACTTGTCAAGATTGGTAGGGGGAACAAATTTGAGACCCTTGTCAAGAATCAATGTCTCCGCTTCGCTCAAGACTTGGGTACTTAAATTGAAAATTCCCTTTCCTGCTACAGCCTTGCTCGCTTTAATTGCTCTACTCCGCCTCCCCCCTCTGGTCCCTCGTCTCTTTCTCCTTGCCTTTTTTGCCCTTGGGTGGGTTTGTGAAAACCCCAGCTATTTGACCCATTGGGTATTGGGGGGCCTAAGGGATTGGGACCTCGGGTATTATTAATGTACGTTGGGGGAGGGGGAATCCGTTTTGAAGCCTCTGGGAATGGGAAATATTCCGGTCCTTCCTCGTATAATGGGAGAAAGGAGTTGGACACTGGAATATTGTAATCCCAACCGGAGTTAGCATCCGTTCTATACGGTGAGGGGGGATGAGTGTCAAGGTCATACCCTTGTCCCTGTCCCCATCCGTTAGAGTAATCAACATAGGTTCCCTTCCCTCTAAAAGTCCCCTGTGTCCATCCCCTGCCTCTTGCTGTGTAACCCCTAGTCTTAGGTGGTGGACCATGGTACCCGTTGGGGACATGATCCATTCGGGAACCCCCCGGCGGGCGGGTCTGGCCCCTTGGTGGATACCCTCCCCTAGGAGGTCCATGACCCCTTCTGGGAGATTGGGACGATTGTGGTCCTATTTTTTTAACACCATCTGTGACGGTTTTTTTAGGGATCACAGAGGATGTAGGTTGAGACCCCTGTGGTATGGATCTCACCTCCATATGGGCCAAGGTGTCCATATCGTTAGAGTTGGTTTTATTTTGTTCTTCTGCAAGTTTCTTTTGCCAACTGAACACATTGCCCTTGTGATAATCAGTGAGGTCCCTATTGTACTTCTTCTTTTTTTTATTTCGTTGTTCCTTATCCTCTTTTTCCATGATTTTTTGGAGACCCGATGACCTTTCGCAATACTCCTCACAATCTTTATTTGGATTGAGTTTATCTTTGATGAGTTTGATCTCATCATCTAATCTGGAAAGTTTAGAGGCTTTCCTTTCTAATAGGAAACGCAAAAGGGCAACCCCAGCTAAATTAAAGTAAGAGTACCAGCCCTCGAGGTCGGTATCCCCTTTCTGTGGTGCTAGCTCCCACCTCAGACTGCGAGGAACCATGAGGTGTTTGACATATGTTTCTAAATACACTATGTCCCACTTAGTGTGATTTTCAGAAATCATAAGATTCTTGAGGCGGGCAAATGTCCCTCCCAAATCATTATCATCTTCTTTGAAGGATTCGAAAACCCCTTCTATGTTTACCATCTTACTAGCCCTGAATTCAAAAATATCCATAATTAAACAGATACTAAGGGGGATGGTAAGCGGAAAGTACAGCAGCAATAATAAAAAACAGAATATAATACAGAAAAAAATTGCGCTTGTCACAAATGAATAGTCAATTAGTACCGGAGTAATCAGTCACTAATATTAAAAAAGAAAATAGGGAGGCAGCAGCTCTTGTGCCAGGACACAAAGGGAAATACAACAAGAAAACAAAGATTTAGAGCTGCGCCTTGTCACCCAGACTCAGTATAGTCAAAAGAGTCCATATAACAATCATGTGGAGATGAACAGTCCTTCAAACGAAAGAGATGTAGTAGATTGGCTCCAAAGACAACTCTCCGCTTATCTTACTTCAGGATGGACATATAATATTCACCACTGTGCTCAAACTTGGCTTTTTCAATGTGGCCCACCACCAGAAATATAAGCAGCTTACCAGAGGAAAGGCTACAATCAGCAGTCGGCTGTGACCCAGCCGCGGCCTTTAAGGGAACCAAGATGAATCCCAAGTCCTAGGGCAGTGTCTCCACCGGAACTCCACTCAGCAACTCCACCAATTAGATCATATGTAAATGTTAGATAGAGGCAGACATAGCGTAATCCCGCTGGGACATTTATTTAAAATCATAAAAAACCAGAATACTCACATGGGAGATGAGTTAAACAGGCATAAAAAACACATTGTTGCCGGCCGGCAGACAGATAAGCAAGGACCCTCCTCCAAAGCGTGATGACGTCACCGCACGTCTTCCCAGACGCGTTTCGTCATAGGACGTTGTCAATGGGATAGGGCGTTGCAGTGAGTCATCACTTAAATAGGCAAGGACCTCGCCGTGAGGTGTAGATCCAAGACTACAGACGCCATCTTGGACAGGGGCAAGGTGCCAGTACTTGACCCGATCCAAAACTGTTACACACATAAACCACAAATCTTAAAAACTTTTCTCAAGAGGTACAGCAGGCAAAGCCCTTATCTTGTAGTCCCACAGGAAAAAGAAAAGAAGAAGCAGAAAAGACTTTAATTTAATCGCGTAGACACAGGAAATTAATAACAAGTGCCTACTACATCATTCACATTGTCTATAACTATTCCTCGTTATGGCGACATCTAGTGGATTATTTGAAGAAATGCAACGATGTCATCACATTGGAAAAAAACAAAGGAAGAAAAACGGCCAAGACAAGTAGTCTGACTTGATCTGACCTACACCATATAATACTGGTAATGATCGATAGCTGCCGATCAAGCGCATTGGATGGAGTATGAGGAAAAAAAAATAAAAAAAAAATAATAAAAATACAATAAAGGGAAGAGTGCAAGATAGAGGGGATATGAGCCCAATACTTAATGCATCCCCCGACTTGGATGAATATTATACCTAAGGTGAACAAGTGTCAAAAATAACTAAACATTAATATTAATGTGATTTTAAACCCACAGAGAGTTTAGATGGAGAATCAATGCATAGTCACATTTTAGGTGGCTATGCAACGTAGTTTCTAATAGAAACAACAGTGCAAATGTGAACACCAAATCCTATACACTAGTGAAGTGTTGGTGACCTAAAAAATATTGAGAGGACTCAATGTTAATGAGCCTCTAATAAAACAAAAAGAACATAATACTCAAAAAGGAAAAAAAAATAATTTTAATTTTAATTTTAATTATTATCATTCCAAACATGTGTGGAAAATGTTAAAATACTTACCCTAAGTGTAAACTATTTATTTTAGCCTAGTGGTCATTGTACCGGGCTCATACTTAAATGGGCCTGGTATGGAAATGAAGGGGGGGGGGGAGTGGAAAAAAACATAAAGAAAAAGAAAGAAATGGAAAAAAAGTAACTATGGAAGAAGTGCTCAACACTGACAGAGAAAGTCTTCTGACAGATAAGGCCCCGGCACAGGGTGAACAATTCCCATTGGGGGTGCCTTTTGTTACTACCTACTCGGTACAACATAATAGCATTAAGCAACTCATCAAAAAGCATTGGCATCTAGCATTGAATGACAATGTCTTGAAAGATGTTCTCCCAGATAACCCACGAGTAATTTTTAGGGGAGCTCAACCCCTAAGGACTCAGGTAGCGATCAATACCTTAAATCCCCCCACAGGGAGTAGGGGCTTCTTTGATCAATTAACAGGGTATTATAGGTGTAGAAAATGCAGGGTATGTGCCTTGAATTCCTGTCAAGAGAGGCGGATTACGAATTTTGTCTCTACGGCGACAGGTCAGGAACATACCATAAAACCGTGCATTACGTGTATGTCCACAGGGGTCGTCTACATGTTGCAGTGCCCTTGCGGCCTGCAATATGTGGGACGGACCAAACGGGCCTTACAGGTCCGCATCAATGAACATATTACCAACATTTTAAGTGGATTTAGAAACCATTCGGTTTCGAAACACTACCTCCTTAAACACAATAAAGATCCATCCAAAACTTTGTTTGTGGGGATAGATAAATTCAAACCCAACTGGAGGGGGAGTCATCTGGTTAGGACCATCTCAAGAATGGAAATGAGCTGGATATACCGCTTAAAATGCTATACACCGTATGGGTTAAACATCGAAACTGATGTTAACGCGTTTATTAATAATGCTTAATTTTGTACTGGAACTTAGCGTGAGGTGTGGTCGTATGTACTGCTGACGCCAAGGGAAATGATAGGTTGTCTCTTGGTCGGGAGATTGTCTCTTCTGGACCTTTCATACAACTTTTTCTTTGAGTTTATCAGTGTAACAGTTTCCACACAGCATTAGAATCATTGTATTTGATTATATATTTCTTACTTTTTTTCCATTTCTTTCTTTTTCTTTATGTTTTTTTCCACTCCCCCCCCCCCTTCATTTCCATACCAGGCCCATTTAAGTATGAGCCCGGTACAATGACCACTAGGCTAAAATAAATAGTTTACACTTAGGGTAAGTATTTTAACATTTTCCACACATGTTTGGAATGATAATAATTAAAATTAAAATTAAATTTTTTTCCTTTTTGAGTTTTATGTTCTTTTTGTTTTATTAGAGGCTCATTAACATTGAGTCCTCTCAATATTTTTTAGGTCACCAACACTTCACTAGTGTATAGGATTTGGTGTTCACATTTGCACTGTTGTTTCTATTAGAAACTACGTTGCATAGCCACCTAAAATGTGACTATGCATTGATTCTCCATCTAAACTCTCTGTGGGTTTAAAATCACATTAATATTAATGTTTAGTTATTTATGACACTTGTTCACCTTAGGTATAATATTCATCCAAGTCGGGGGATGCATTAAGTATTGGGCTCATATCCCCTCTATCTTGCACTCTTCCCTTTATTGTATTTTTATTATTTTTTTTTTCCTCATACTCCATCCAATGCGCTTGATCGGCAGCTATCGATCATTACCAGTATTATATGGTGTAGGTCAGATCAAGTCAGACTACTTGTCTTGGCCGTTTTTCTTCCTTTGTTTTTTTCCAATGTGATGACATCGTTGCATTTCTTCAAATAATCCACTAGATGTGGCCATAACGAGGAATAGTTATAGACAATGTGAATGATGTAGTAGGCACTTGTTATTAATTTCCTGTGTCTACGCGATTAAATTAAAGTCTTTTCTGCTTCTTCTTTTTCTTTTCTTTTTCCTGTGGGACTACAAGATAAGGGCTTTGCCTGCTGTACCTCTTGAGAAAAGTTTTTAAGATTTGTGGTTTATGTGTGTAACAGTTTTGGATCGGGTCAAGTACTGGCACCTTGCCCCTGTCCAAGATGGCGTCTGTAGTCTTGGATCTACACCTCACGGCGAGGTCCTTGCCTATTTAAGTGATGACTCACTGCAACGCCCTATCCCATTGACAACGTCCTATGACGAAACGCCTCTGGGAAGACGTGCGGTGACGTCATCACGCTTTGGAGGAGGGTCCTTGCTTATCTGTCTGCCGGCCGGCAACAATGTGTTTTTTATGCCTGTTTAACTCATCTCCCATGTGAGTATTCTGTTTTTTTATGATTTTAAATAAATGTCCCAGCGGGATTACGCTATGTCTGCCTCTATCTATCATTTACATATGATCTAATTGGTGGAGTTGCTGAGTGGAGTTCCGGTGGAGACACTGCCCTAGGACTTGGGATTCATCTTGGTTCCCTTAAAGGCCGCGGCTGGGTCACAGCCGACTGCTGATTGTAGCCTTTCCTCTGGTAAGCTGCTTATATTTCTGGTGGTGGGCCACATTGAAAAAGCCAAGTTTGAGCACAGTGGTGAATATTATATGTCCATTCTGAAGTAAGATCAGCGGAGAGTTGTCTTTGGAGCCAATCTACTACAGCTCTTTCTAGAATGTTCCCTGTAACTCCATCCACAACTAAACCGAGCACCATTTTGTCATCTCGGAATTTTCTATTAGTCTCTCAAATCGACCAGTTAAATTCTATTAAGGCTGCATCCAGACAATGTTCTGATCCAGAGGTGTCTTCATTGGTAAAACATCACGATATCTTTTTGTCCCGAGGGAAAATTTTCGTTCCATCAGAATCTAGACAACTGGTCTTGAGCACCTTTCACGACCGTAAACTAGCAGGTCATTTTGGAGCACGAAAGACCACGGAGATGGTTCTACGATACTTTTGGTGGCCAAGCTGCAGACAAGATTGTAAAGCCTACGTTGCATCTAGTGTTGCTCACGAATATTCGCATTGCGAATATTCGCTACGAATATTGCATATTCGAGTATTCGCGAATAATGCGAATATCGCGGCGAATATTCGCTATTTCGAATATTCGTATTTTTTCAATTTTTTTTTAGAACAGATCACATCCTAGAGATCCCCATCGACGTGTAAAAGCATTGCTGGTATGATTAGAGACCTTGGGCCGAGTAGCTGCAGCGCTCCTTTTATATTCCCGAAAAATCGCAATGCGATTATTCGGCAATAGCGATATCGCGCGATTATTTTGTATTGTAATATATCACGAATATTCTGAGCCAATCAGAGTGCTCCATTCCGCATTTCTCGAAATTTCGCAATTATTTTATATTGTAATATATCACGAATATTCTGAGCCAATCAGAGTGCTCCTTCCGCATTTCTCGAATATTCGCAATTATTGTGTATTGTAATATATCACGAATATTCTGAGCCAATCAGAGTGCTCCTTCCGCATTTGCCGAATATTCGCAATTATTGTGTATTGTAATATATCACGAATATTCTGAGCCAATCAGAGTGCTCCATTCCGCATTTCTCGAATATTCGCAATTATTTTATATTGTAATATATCACGAATATTCTGAGCCAATCAGAGTGCTCCATTCCGCATTTCTCGAATATTCGCATTCGCAATTCGCAATTCGCATTCGCATTCGCGATAGCGAAAATTCGCAATGATTTCATTTCCAAAATATATCACGAATATTCGTATTTAGCGAATATATCTCGAATATTCGACTATATATTCGTGATATATCGCGAAATCGAATATGGCATATTCTGCTCAACACTAGTTGCATCCTGTACCACTTGCCAACGTAATAAGGGTCCTAAAACCAAGACCTGGGGGTTACTCAAGCCTCTACCAGTTCCAGAACGGCCTTGGTGTGAAATCTCTATGGATTTTATTGTTGACTTACCACCTTCTGAAGGCTTCACCACAATCCTAGTCGTAGTAGATCGTCTCTCTAAAATGGCACATTTTGTGCCCATGATCAGTACTCCCTCTGCCCTAGAGACAGCCAAAGTCTTCTTCAGGGAAATCGTCAGGCTCACGTGCGGTGACACCAAATGCGCTCAGGTGGTATGTAACAGCACACGTGCGGTGACACCAAATGCGCTCAGGTGATATGTAACAGCACACATGCGGTGACACCAAATGCACTCAGGTGGTATGTAACAGCACACGTGCGGTGACACCAAATGCGCTCAGGTGATATGTAACAGCACACGTGCGGTGACACCAAATGCGCTCAGGTGATATGTAACAGCACACATGCGGTGACACCAAATGCACTCAGGTGGTATGTAACAGCACACGTGCGGTGACACCAAATGCGCTCAGGTGATATGTAACAGCACACATGCGGTGACACCAAATGCACTCAGGTGGTATGTAACAGCACACGTGCGGTGACACCAAATGCGCTCAGGTGATATGTAACAGCACACGTGCGGTGACACCAAATGCGCTAAGGTGGTATGTAACAGCACACGTGCGGTGACACCAAATGCGCTAAGGTGGTATTAAACAGCACACGCACAGTCAGAGCAACTGCGTTTCTGTGCAATTCAATAGCCCACTTGCATTAACAGCAACTGCCTTTCTGTGCAAATAAATAGCACACGTGCAGTAACAGTTAATGCGTCTATGTGCAATTTACTAACACGTGTACACTAACACGTTAGAGCATCAAGCACAATCTCCTGCCTGACAGATACTAATAGCAGAACTAGCTAAGCTCTACAGTTTATAAATATATTGACAACTCCTAGGGATGTCAATATATTCTCTACAAACGGTACATTTAACTATACTAACTAGTAGCCTCCCTGATCTATCTATCTATCTATCTATCTATCTATCTATCTATCTATCTATCTATCTATCTATCTATCTATCTATCTATCTATCTATCTATCTATCTATCTATCTATCTATGTGAAAAGACACTGTGTCTCTATCTATCTATCTATCTCTCTCTCTCTCTGTGTCTGTCTGTCTCACTTCTCTAAGCAAGCCGGAACACAATAGGGAGGCAGCCTTTTATAGTGTGGGCCGTGTGCTAAAACCCTGAGCCCTAATTGGCCAAAGCACCCAGGCTTTGGCCAATTAGGTCTCTTCGTTTTTTGGGCGCTGTGATTGGCCAAGCATGCGGGGTCATGGTGCATGCTTGGCCAACCATCAGCGCGCAACTCCGCAGTGAATTATGGGTAATTCAAATTTGGCGCGAATGACCCGATTTGTTCGTTTTCGACGAACGATCGAACGGCCAATATTCGATGCGAACATGTGTTCGCATCGAACACGAAGCTCATCCCTAATGAAGACCTTTATACTTTCAGCTCATACAAAGAGAAGACTGATCAGAGATGCAGCCAAGAGGCCCATGATCACTCCGGATGAACTGCAGAGATCTACAGCTGAGGTGGGAGACTCTGTCCATAGGACAACAATCAGTCGTATACTGCACAAATCTGGCCTTTATGGAAGAGTGGCAAGAAGAAAGCCATTTCTTAAAGATATCCATAAAAGTGTTGTTTAAAGTTTGCCACAAGCCACCTGGGAGACACACCAAACATGTGGAAGAAGGTGCTCTGGTCAGATGAAACCAAAATCAAACTTTTTCGCAACAATGCAAAACGTTATGTTTGGCGTAAAAGCAACACAGCTCATCACCCTGAACACACCATCCTCACTGTGAAACATGGTGGTGGCAGCATCATGGTTTGGGCCTGCTTTTCTTCAGCAGGGACAGGGAAGATGGTTAAAATTAATGGGAAGATGGATGGAGCCAAATACAGGACCATTCTGGAAGAAAACCTGATGGAGTCTGCAAAAGACCTGAGACTGGGACGGAGATTTGTCTTCCAACAAGACAATGATCCAAAACATAAAGCAACATCTACAATGGAATGGTTCACAAATAAACATATCCAGGTGTTAGAATGGCCAAGTCAAAGTCCAGACCTGAATCCAATCGAGAATCTGTGGAAAGAACTGAAAACTGCTGTTCACAAACGCTCTCCATCCAACCTCACTGAGCTCGAGCTGTTTTGCAAGGAGGAATGGGTAAAAATTTCAGTCTCTCGATGTGCAAAACTGATAGAGACATACCCCAAGCGACTTACAACTGTAATCGCAGCAAAAGCGGGCGCTACAAAGTATTAACTTAAGGGGGCTGAATAATTTTGCACGCCCAATTTTTCAGTTTTTTATTTGTTAAAAAAGTTTGAAATATCCAATAAATTTTGTTTCACTTCATGATTGTGTCCCACTTGTTGTTGATTCTTCACAAAAAATTACAGTTTTATATCTTTATGTTTGAAGCCTGAAATGTGGCAAAAGGTCGCAAAGTTCAAGGGGGCCGAATACTTTCGCAAGGCACTGTGTATATATATATATATATATATATATATATATTATATACACATACACACAAAGCTTTATCTACACATATGAAGAAGAGAGAATAAACAAGTTAGTGTAGACTGGCGTTGCACGCCCTAACTTTAAAGCGGAGCTCCACCATGATTTTTTTTTTCCAAAATACATAAAAAAAAATTATACATACCAGAAGTGCCCGTTGCTAGGCAGATTGTTCTAATCTGCCACTTCCTGACCCGTCTTCTTTCTACTTCTCCTTGCGCTGCCTCCTGGGGAATGGGGGAGCGGTGTCTTCTGGGACTGTGTGTGTGTCCCAGGAGACATTGCCCATTCACGTAGCGCTGCGCAGCTCGACTTCGGCTGCCGTCATCGCTTGCACCCTGGACAGGTAAGTGTCCTTATTAAAAGTCAGCAGCTACAGTGTTAGTAGCTGCTAACTTTTATTTGTATTTTTTTTTTTAACCTCCGCTTTAAACAGCAAGAAAAAAGTATAGTCACACAGCACAATAAAAAAATACAAATGATCTTTAAAGTTTTCAATGTTCAGTAAGGGGTTACTTGTTGTTCTATGTAATTGACGTAAATAAAGCCCTTCATGTTCATTAAACATAATAGAATTCAAATCACTAGAAAGTTGAAGGAAAAATTAATAGAAATTGATTTACACTGTTTTTTTCTATGAATAAGTCTGTGTGATTTTAATCCCTAATGGGACATGTAACACTCTGTAAGAAAAAGGTATTACAACAAAATGTTACATTTTCCTCTATACAAATATATGTCAGTGTAATCAATATGCAGCAAAGGCTCTATTGCCTCATACTGAGGAGTTTTCCGTACCCGACTCTTCAGTTAAAAGCATTTGGATTTTGAGTGAGCAGCTGAAATTGTAAAAGAAATTACTACTGAAAAGAGTTTAGCAACTCAGCCCTGGAGAGCCATTTGCCAACCAAGTATTAAGGATACTGAGCTGTAATTCAATCCAAGACGTAATCTAAACATTCAATGCCATCGCATGGCTGCTCAGTTTAGCAGTGATGTGTTCCCTTCTCCATATCCTGATCTAAACAGAACAGCCAATTGCAGACTAAAATAATACATTATCAGAGGTGGGTGCACACTGAAAACTCAGTGCTTTACATCATCTTGAATTGAAGATTAGCACATTTTCCGGATTTATTTGTGTGAAGTTTTAGAGCACAAGAGAAAAAAACGTTTTCCCGTGAACAGTTTGATTTGGTGTGAGGCAGGGGGATAACTATAGACAGTATGATACGACCCCACAGAACAATCAAAGGCCCCCCTTCTTGTCTGATCTTTAGTGATACAGAATAATGTTTGTCTTTACAGTAATTGTTCATTTTAGATTTTAGGTCTTTATGCCCATCAAATGCAGCCACTGTGCCATGCCATCAAACGCAGCCACTGTGCCATGCCATCAAACGCAGCCACTGTGCCATGCCATCAAAAGCAGCCACTGTGCTATCAATTGTCACCACTTTGCCATGCCATCAAACGCAGCCACTGTGCCATGCCATCAAAAGCAGCCACTGTGCCATGCCATCAAACGCAGCCACTGTGCCATGCCATCAAACGCAGCCACTGTGCTATCAATTGTCACCACTTTGACATGCCATCAAACGAAGCCACTGTGCCATTAATTGTCACCACTGTGCCATGCCATCTAATGCAGCCACTGTGCCATACCATCAAACGCAGCCACTGTGCCATGCCATCAAACGCAGCAACTGTGCCATGCCATCAAACGCAGCCACTGTGATATCAATTGTTACCACTGTGCCATGCCATCAAACGAAGCCACTGTGCCATCAATTGTCACCACTGTGCCATGCCATCAAACGCAGCCACTGTGCCATGCCATCAAACGCAGCCACTGTGCCATGCCATCAATCACAGCCACTGTGCCATGCCATCAAACACAACCACTGTGCCATGCCATCAAACACAACCACTGTGCCATGCCATCAAACACAACCACTGTGCTATGCCATCAAACGCAGCCACTGTGCCATGCCATCAATCACAGCCACTGTGCCATGCCATCAAACACAACTACTGTGCCATGCCATCAAACGCAGCCACTGTGCCCATCAATTGTCGCCACTGTTTCCTTTAATTGTCGCCACCATGTCCTTTGACGCCACTGAGCCCTTTAATTGTCGCCACTGTGCCAATTGTCACCACTGTGCCAATTGTCACCACTGTGCCCCGTAATTATCGCCACTGTGCCCTGTAAAATTCTGCCCCCCCCCCTGCCCGGGAATTATCTTTCTGGGGTCGGCCATCCTCCTTCCATGGTCCCTCAATGTCTTCTCCCGTCCCTCAATGACATTTCAGCCAATCAGGTTACCGGTAACCAGAACTGCTGAACTTGATTGGCTGAGACGCCTCAATCTTATCCAAGGATCGCACCCCCCAGGGGGCCGGCCATCTGAATAGTCGGTGGCAGCGGCAATACATAGATTCATTCAATGCATGAATCCATGTATTGTATCAGTGGCGGTGCGGAAGCGAGAGGGGGCGGCACTCCGGAGCCCTCTATGGATGCACCGCCACTGGAGTTACATTAACCACTTAACCCCCGGACCATATTGCTGGTCAAAGACCAAAGCACTATTTGTGATTCGGCACTGCGTCGCTTTAACTGACAATTGCGCGGTTGTGCGATGTGGCTCCTAAACAAAATTGGCGTCCTTTTTTCCCCACAAATGGAGCTGTCTTTTGGTGGTATTTGATCACCTCTGCGGTTTTTATTTTTTGCGCTATAAACAAAAATAGAGAGACTATTTTGAAAAAAATTCAATACTTTTTACATTTTGCTGTAATAAATATCCCCAAAAAATATATACATTTTTTTTCCTCAGTTTAGGCCGATACGTATCCTTCTACATATTTTTCGTAAAAAAAAAATCGCAATTAGTGTTTATTGATTGGTTTGCGCAAAATTTATAGCGTTTACAAAAAAGGGGGTAGTTTTATGGTATTTTTAATAATATTTTTTTTTACTAGTAATGGCGGCGATCATCGATTTTTTTCAGTACTGCGACCTTATGGCGGACACTTCGGACAATTTTGACAAATTTTTGGGACCATTGGCATTTTTATAGAGATCAATGCTATAAAAATGCATTGGATTGCTATAAAAATGCCATTGGCAGCGAAGGGGTTAACAATAGGGGGCAGGGAAGGGGTTAAGTATGTTCCTGAGTGTCTTCTAACTGTATGGGGGGGTTGACTCACTAGGGGAAATCACTGATCTTCTGTTCATACATTGTATGAACAGAAGATCAGCATTTCCCCCGCTGACAGGAACGAGAGCTTTGTGTTTACACACAAAGCTCCCGGTCCCCGCTCTGTAACGACCGAGCACGCATGCCCGGCGGCGATCGCGCCATCCGGGCACGTGCACGGGACTTGGGGGACGAGCGGGGGCATGCAAGGGGGCCGCCGGCGGCGCGCGCGCCCCCTAGCGGCTGCAAAAATGCGGACGTATAGCTACGGGCTCTCGTCCAGCAGTGCCACCGTCCCGCCGTATAATGACGGTGGGCGGTCGGCAACAGGTTAAAGAATATGTAAACCTAACATTTCATATTTCTGGTATGTGCCTGTTGTACCATGTACTTAAAGGAAAGAGTATCCTGTTCTCTCTGTATCTCTTTGTACAACATATTGCATCGCATAAAGCTTGTTGCCCATAAGAAGCTCCTACTACTTTTTGAGTGACAATCTTCACTCGCAATAAATTGTGGCAAAACCGCACCACGTTTTAGGTGCCATTGAAAATTATACAAAACAGATTATAGCGCACACATGCAAAAAATACATTTATCCTGCAAGGCTAGTTAAAAACACCTGAACATATTAAAAAATACGGGGGTTTGGTCACACTATATGGTCATATAGTGCTAAGCCCACTTACTGCGACAAAGTACCCCCAATTAGTGGGTCCTGCCCTGTTAATAGAATGAAAGAACCTGGGTCTCAACCATGGGAGATAAACTTAAGGGATTCCTCCTATGCACTGGTGGCCACTAATGTGAAGTAATGATGATCCAACCCAAGAGACCTGGTCAGAGTCTATACAAAATACAAAAATATACTTGGGGGGCACACCCTTCACAATCTTCACTCGCTGGCCAAAACCGCATTACGTTTTAGCTGCTATTGAAAATCATGGCACCTGAATCTGGGGGTTATTTACGAAAGGCAAATTCACTTTGTGAATTTGCACTTGGAAGTGAAGTCGCTTTAAATCTGAGGGGTAGATCTGAAATGAGGGGAAGCTCTGCTGATTTGATCATCCAATCATTTGCAAGCTAAAATGCTGTTTTTACCTTCCTTGCATGTCCCCCTTGAATCTACAGTGACTGGGTGGAAAGTGGTTAAAAGGAGTTGTAAAGGAAAACATTTTTTTGCCTAAAATTAATGTCTGCAAGGTAGACAGACAGAATCGTGTAATGATTCTGTTAAAAAACAAATGCCTATTAAATTCCTTCATCTATGTCACCTCCGGCGTTCTAGTTTCTGTTCTCTCATTCACTTCCTGGTTTGTGGTGCTCGTTCATGTAAGAACTACATTTCCCAGTATGCATTGCGGCACGCCCAGTAATTCACACCTCCTTGAAGTCTCTAACACATAGGCCGCGTACACACGAGGGGATATGTCCGCTGAAAACGGTCCGATGGACCGTTTCAGCAGACATCTCCGCTCGTGTGTATGGGCTAGCGGACAGATTTGTCCACCCGACAGATTTCAAAGCATGCTTTGAAATCTATCCGGTGGGAATCTGTCCGCCCGACATGTCTGCTGGTTAGTACACTTACCAGCAGACATGTCGGCCCCCACCGCCGCCGCGCCGCCGCCGAATGGATTCGGCGCATGCGCGGAAGTGTTTTACTTCCTGGTGCGGTGACGTGGCGGTGACGCGGCGGCGTCAACGTCACCGCCGCGTCACCACTACGTCACCGCGCCGTCCGGCGGCGGGGAATTTGTTCCGATGGTGTGTACACGCCATCGGATGAAACTCCCGATCGGACATATCCGATGGAAATGGTCCGCGGACCGTTTTCATCGGATATATCCGATCGTCTGTACGCCGCCATAGAGTGCGTCCTGCCGCACAGTTCCCAGGAGGGGGCAAGCATGTCACTGACCACCGCAGTAAACAGTGGTGAGTAACAATCAGACAAGCAGGAAGTGAACAGAACAGAGAAGAAATAGAGCAACTTCTGAGCAAAAACAAACAATGAGGAAGTCAAAAGAGGAATGTCTGCAGGTAAAGGATGCTTATTATGAAAACATTTTTTTTCCTTTACAACCCGTTTAAGAGAGGGCATCCTATTCAGAAGTAGGCCAACAAGGAGGGAGTTGCAATACCAAGAGGGGTGAATTAGAAAGTTGTGGTGTAGATTGTTAAGAGTTGCAAAACGCTGGAAATGTTGCAAAGATGATTTGGAAAGCGACAAGATTTGAAAGGTGATTAGATATGGGGCCAAAGTGAAAGGTCAGAATCCAGGGTTACACTTAACACCCTGGCCTGAGGGGAACAATTGATTGTAATGATGTTGATTTTGATGGAGAAGTTGGGGGACACATGGGTGGAAATATTATGGGCTCATTTTTTGAATGATTGAGTTTGAGGATGTGGTGTGACGTCCATGCAGATACAGTATGTTTTTGATGTGTGAGAAGACAGAGATGAGGACTGGAGAGATAAATTTGAGTATTGTAATCATTGAGATGGTATTGAAAATTGTGGGATGTTATCAACTGACCCAGGAAGGAGAATAGACTGTAGAACTAGCTATCCAAAATCTGTAAATATGTAACACATCCTATCAGGACAGCTGCTAGCACTGATCACTTCCCATACAACCGTGCAAATGCACCGCTCCCCGCCGGTGTTCCTCCTCTCTTCTGGTTTGTCCCAGGTGATGTCACGATGCATACAGTACAAGCACCTGGGACGGACGGGAGGGAAGAGAAGGGGCCGGTGGGGAGCAGCTCTCCATTAGCGGTATTATAATCGACAATGGCATTACTACAGTCGCTTCAAGTGGCCTCCCATGGGGCCAAGTCCGGGACCCTAATGGCCTCAGGCCCTCGGTCGGTGCCTGAGTGCCCAACTGGTCAGTTCGCCCCTGCGTAAGGATCATTCTTCCCACTGACCACCAATGTAAGGAACATTCTTCCCACTGACCACCAATTTAAGGAGCATTCTTCCCACTGACCACCAATGTAAGGAACATTCTTCCCACTGACCACCAATTTAAGGAGCATTCTTCTCACTGACCACCAATGTAAGGATCATTCTTCCAACTGACCACCAATGTAAGGATCATTCTTCCAACTGACCACCAATGTAAGGAACATTCTTCCCACTGATCACCAATGTAAGGAACATTCTTCCCACTGATCACCAATGTAAGGATCATTCTTCCAACTGACCACCAATGTAAGGAACATTCTTCCCACTGATCACCAATGTAAGGGATATTCTTTCCACTGACCCCCAATGTAAGGAACATTCTTTCCACTGACCACCAATGTAAGGATCATTCTTCCAACTGACCACCAATGTAAGGATCATTCTTCCAACTGACCACCAATGTAAGGATCATTCTTCCAACTGACCACCAATGTAAGGATCATTCTTCCAACTGACCACCAATGTAAGGATCATTCTTCCAACTGACCACCAATGTAAGGAACATTCTTCCCACTGATCACCAATGTAAGGAACATTCTTCCCACTGATCACTAATGTAAGGAACATTCTTCCCACTGATCACCAATGTAAGGATCATTCTTCCAACTGACCACCAATGTAAGGAACATTCTTCCAACTGACCACCAATGTAAGGAACATTCTTCCCACTGATCACCAATGTAAGGGATATTCTTTCCACTGACCCCCAATGTAAGGAACATTCTTTCCACTGACCACCAATGTAAGGATCATTATTCCCGCTGACCACCAATGTAAGAGACATCCTTCCCACTGACCACCAATGTAAAGAACATTCTTCCCACTGATCACCAATGTAAGGAACATTCTTCCCACTGATCACCAATGCAAGGGATATTCTTTCCACTGACCCCCAATGTACAGAACATTCTTTCCACTGACCACCAATATAAGGATCATTATTCCCACTGACCACCAATGTAAGCATCATTCTTCCCACTGACCACACTGCAGGGGAAACGTTTTTCAGGCGCTTTACAGGCTTTTTATTTAGCCCAAAAGCGCCTGAAAAATTCCCCAGTGTGAAAGGGGACTTAGGGAAAAGCACTCAGTGTATACATTCCAATGATTACCATATATATATATATATATATATATATATATATATATATATAGGGCTTAACACTCACTTAGCCCAGGTTCACACTGACAGCGGGAATGAAATTGTGCAAGTTCATGGAAACTTGCACGATTTCATACCCACATGTCAGTGCGAGTTTGGCGGGCGATTTCAGAGACATCTGTGCGGGTTGCTGCACAGATGTCTATGGAAATCACACCCAAAAATCGCGAAAAGTTGTACAGAAACTAATTTTGGGAATCGGTGTGGAGCCACAAATGCGGCATTGCACCGATTCAGGTAGTGCCATTGCCAGCTGATTTGCCATGTGATTTGACATGACAACTCATATGGCAAATTTCTCCAATGTGAACCAGGGCTAAGTGCTATTTCCTATATATAACACTGATACCTATACACTGAGTGCAATGAGTGGCATTCAATGTATAAAATATCTGTGTGCACTAGTGAATAGCACCTGCCAACCTGGTAAATAGGCACACAACACAGGGCAAGAAGGAAGGAAGTAACACTCAGCATGGCTCGTTCTTCTTATAACAACACAGACACACTAACTGCAGTGCTTTTATTATCACACTAACCTGCTGCTGCACACAAGGCAGGTCAGTGTGGGTGCCTTTGGGAAATTCCAAGTTGACTGAGTCTGCTCTGCTCTGTGCAGTGCACTCAGCCTCCAGCTCCTTCACCGACTGTCCCCCGTGGCAGTGACTTATGGCCCAGCCCCCTCAGCTGAATTCTCCAGGGGGAGAGGTGGCCGGAGCGCCTGTCATGAAATCATCCCCACCAGCTCACACCTCTGAGCCCCTCATACAGCCGCATCAACCAGGCAGGATTTAATGGTTCACTGGCACTGTTCCTCAGGGGTATCGTTTTTTTATTCTGTATGATAAGTTGCGCTGCTGTGGGCACCTCCAGGGGCAGACTGAGGCGGCCCTGGAGGTGCCCGAGTGCCTGAATGGTCAGTCCACCCCTGCCTGTGTAGGTGTGGGACGGTCTGTGCATAATATAAAAATGTAAACAAGTAAAAAAAGTAAACAATTTAAAAAAAGGTGGACATATGAAATACTAATAGATTATCTGAGAGGGGTATAATTTTTATACTGTATCTGACAAATTCGTCCCACCTTGCAATTTTGCTAAGTGAATGCATATTTCAGTTTCAACATAAATAACTAATTTGTAAACAACTAATTTTACTAGAATGTACCATAGTCCTTTAGTCTGTCTTCTTTCTCAGTTTGTGGAATCTAGTCACAATGTGAATTCACATCTCCTTTTATGTACAGTAATAGCTCCGGTTGCTATATCATTCAGTAATGCTTTTCATTTTCTCCACGGTTGCTCAGCTATTTGTATTATACATTGCTTTTCTAGGGGATTATAATTTTGCCTTATTATGGCTTTTAAGACTTCCTTGTTGCTACTTTGCTCTGCCAACTTCAGGTACTGCTGGCTAGTCAGCTTTTTTATGACAGGCAGGGCCATATAATCAATTTGAACCATATCTCGAGGAAAGAAGAATCAATCACTTTGATATTTTTAAAGCTATTCATAATAATGTGAATACAAAAAGTTCATGGCCTTTCATTACTGCTGTTCTCTGTGGGCTCTGGTTCATGTCATGAAGTAATTTGAAAGAATGCTATCATATAGAGCAGCTGCTTCCAACAGGAATTTTAGCAAGCAAGCTATTGAAAGAATTTGTTTCTATTAACATAGCAGCATATTTTTATTAGGAATTATCTGCATTTCAATAAGCATAATTGGATCAATGTAAGCATTGCAAGGACCACATTTGTACGAACATGCAAGCTGTACACTTTTTTCAGAATAAATTATTTGCTTTAGATGTTTTTCATTCTTCTCACATTCATAAAGGCTGTTTTGTCAAATTTTTACTAAGTTAAAGTGGATGTAAACCCGGAAATGTTTTTTTTTTTTTTTAATTAAGGCTTGCACCTTGTACAGTATAGGATTTCATGTCATCTGTGCATGGTCTTGCCACGAAGAGTTAATCCAACTCTGAGGAATTCTCTTATCTTTTTTCATTAAAGCGGAGGTCCACACAAATGTCTAAAGCCCCGTACACACGACAGGGAAACTCGACGGGCGGAACACATCGTTCCGCCCGTCGAGGTTCTCTGCCGGCCGTCAGAATCTGTGACCCGCCTGTCGGGAATGGCAACCAGCCATTTATCCCGACGGGCCGTCAAGCAAATAGAGAACCTGTTCTCTATTTGCTTGACGGGTTTCCCAACGGGCGGGGCGAGCAGAGAGCGTACACACGGCCGAGGTTCTCGCTGGAATGCAGCTCCCAGCGAGGTTCTCGCTGGTTTCTGGCGAGAACCTTGGCCGTGTGTACGGGGCCTAAGTTTAGCTCCGTTTACATTGTTAAATGTATTTTTTTTTTTAAGAGCGTGTACCTGTATATGTTTGCTTTCCTGTTCGTTTCCTGTCTATTACCCCCCCCCCCCCGGATATGGGCGGGTATGGTTGGGTATGTTTGTAATGTCCGGCACCCCGCACTGTTTCCTGGGAGCTCTGTGTCACTGTTCCCAGGAGTCAGTGTGGAAGCCCTCTGCAAATTCTCCCGAAATTCGGAAACAGAAAGTGACGCAATGTCTGTTGCTGTGCTGCTCTTTCCCCGTAATGAGCTTTGCTTTGTCTGTGTTATCTTCATTGCCCTCACAACAGGGTGGAAATTTTTGACGCTTCCGCCCATTGTGATGGCAACGTGGAAGTTTACGGCTCTCCACACCGTACTAACTGGGCATGTGCAGGACAGAGCAGGGAATTCTGGTAGCTCAGCATTCACTGTATCCAGGAAGTTTTTGCTTGAGGGCTTCACATGCCCACAGGCAACATGAAACCTGCCAGTAACTGATTTTATAAATACTATTTTGCTACCAAACTGGACATCGGGGAATATCGGTTACCAAACATGTGAGAGTAACATTGACCATATGTAAGGGTCTAAGTTGATAAAAAAAATAATAATTGTATCGTCGGCGGACCTCCGCTTTATGATAAAAACTGACACACAGAGAAATAAGAGTCAGTTCTTCCCCCTTGCTGTGACAGATGGGTGATTTCCCTATCTCATGAACTAGCCTCAGAGAGGCATTCTGTGTACTCCCCATCCCCACTCCTTTCTTCTCCACCTCTTCCAGGATTGGCTGGCACAGCCTTGGCATGATTGAGCATGCTGATGTCATGTGGTGACTTTTCTGAGTTCAGTGTAAGAAATACACAGGAAAAAATGCATGTTGACAAGGGGAGTGTAGAGGTTGGCGGGGAGATTACTGACATCACGACTCCACCGTGGAGTGACCTCCGGTCAACAGACAAACCCACACAATCTGCAGTTTTTCGGGTCTCATAACAGACAGAGGGGAGACATTTGACAGGGAAGGATACATGCAGGAGGCATGTATATCCTTATAGATAACCACTATGGTAGTAGTCTAGAAAGGATGATAGTGGGTTTACATTCACTTTAAGTACATTTGTCAAGCTGACATAAGGCTTGTTTGTTTGTATGTCAAACAATTTCATTAACCTCTGTATATACAATGAAAATGGTGTAAGTGTATAACTAAATTTCACCAATACTCATTTTCCACAATAAATGTGAACACAAAGAAACAACCCCCCCCCCCCCCCCCCCAGGGAGAGGGGGCAGAGCTGAGCCATGCTCTCTGTGTCTTATGGATGCAGAGAGCTGGCTCAGGAGAGAGCATGCACGAGTTCCCCCACAGCAAGTGGCTTGCTATAGGGGCACTCGGCAAAGGGGGGACTCAGAGCGCCATCAGGGGTCCCGAGAAGAGGAGGATCTCTGCTGCTCTGTGCAAACCACTGCACGGGGCGGGTAAGTATGACATGTTTGTTATTTATTTTAAATAAAATGTTTTCCTTTACAATCTCTTTAACAAAAATGCTATATATATATATATATATATATATATATATATATATATATATATATACTTATATATAAGTTTGGACACACCTTCTCATTCAAAGAGTTTTCATTATTTTCATGACTATGAAAATTGTAGAGTCACACTGAAGGCATCAAAACTATGAATTAACACATGTGGAATTATATACATAACAAAAAAGTGTGAAACAACTGAAAATATGTGTCATATTCTAGGTTCTTCAAAGTAGCAGCAGACACATCTCTAGAAGAACTGTTAAGAGGAGACTGTGTGAATCAGGCCTTCATGGTAGAATATCTGCTAGGAAACCACTGCTAAAAAAAGGCAACAAGCAGATGAGACTTGTTTGGGCTAAAGAACACAAGGACTGGGCATTAGACCAGTGGAAATCTGTGCTTTGGTCTGATGAGTCCAAACTTGAGATCTTTGGTTCCAACCACCGTGTCTTTGTGCAACGAAATGGTGAACGGATGGACTCTACATGCCTGGTTCCCACCGTGAAGCATGGAGGAGGAGGTGTGATGATGTGGGGGTGCTTTGCTGGTGACACTATTGGGGATTTAGTCAAAATTGAAGGCATACTGAACCAGCATGGCTACCACATCATCTTGCAGCGGCATGCTATTCCATCCGGTTTGCGTTTAGTTGGACCATCCTTTATTTTTCAACAGGACAATGACCCCAAACACACTTCCAGGCTGTGTAAGGGCTATTTGACCAATAAGGAGAGTGATGGGGTGCTGCGCCAGATGACCTGGACTCCACAGTCACCGGACCTGAACCCAATCGAGATGGTCTGGGGTGAGCTGGACCGCAGAGTGAAGACAAAAGGGCCAACAAGTGCTAAGCATCTCTGGGAACTCCTTCAAGACTGTTGGAAGACCATTTCAGGTGACTACCTCTTGAAGCCCATCAAGAGAATGCCAAGAGTGTGCAAAGCAGTAATCAAAGCAAAAGGTGGCTACTTTGAAGAACCTAGAATATGACATATTTTCAGTTGTTTCACACTTTTCTGTTATGTATATAATTCCACATGTGTTAATTCATAATTTTGATGCCTTCAGTGTGAATCTACAATTTGCATAGTCATGAAAATAAAGAAAACTCTTGGAATGAGAAGGTGTGTCCAAACTTTTGGTCTGTACTGTGTGTATATATATATATATATATATATATATATATATATATATATTGTGAGGGTTTAACTCGGTAGCGGGTGTGTGTGACCCCCTGGATGGGTTCACTACACGCTGAACTGTACAAAAAGGCAGTTGAGGAGGATTGAAAACAAATGATATGGTTTATTTTTCCATATTGCTGGATACACGTGCAAGCATAAAAACAACATAAACAAAACCAAACATAAAGTAAACCCTTGCCCCTTGGGGCGTCTACCTTCCCAACACAGGAACCTACCTATGGAGTCTGGCACAGCCTACTGCTGGGCAGACACTGCTGGTCCTACAGCAGAAAACAACAAAAAATCTATTTGATATTTCTCACACAGAAATATCCAACAGCACCTCACCTCTTCAGAAGTCCTTATGTATGCTCCTTCACTCCCAAAGTCTCAGGATGCAGCAATCAGTCGTCATCCCTAGGCTGTCTTTATAGGGGCTTTAATTGCTTAATTCTGAACAGCTGAAACCTTTTAACGCCCCAAACCTCTCTGGTCATCTCTGCAGCCGACGCCCAATAGTAATTAGTGTATTGTCTAAACAAGGCAGAAAAGTACCTCCCGTCTGGGACAACTGTCACAATATATATATATATATATATATATATAAATATATATATATACATATACAGTGCCTTGCGAAAGTATTCGGCCCCCTTGAACTTTGCAAACTTTTGCCATATTTCAGGCTTCCAACATGAAGATATAAAACTGTAATTTTTTTGTGAAGAATCAACAACAAGTGGGACACAATCATGAAGTGGAACAAAATTTGTTGGATATTTCAAACTTTTTTAACAAATAAAAAACTGAAAAATTGGGCGTGCAAAATTATTCAGCCCCCTTAAGTTAATACTTTGTAGCGCCACCTTTTGCTGCTATTACAGCTGTAAGTCACTTGGGGTATGTCTCTATCAGTTTTGCACATCGAGAGACTGAAATCTTTGCCCATTCCTCCTTGCTAAACAGCTCAAGATCAGTGAGGTTGGATGGAGAGCGTTTGTGAACAGCAGTTTTCAGTTCTTTCCACAGATTCTAGATTGGATTCAGGTCTGGACTTTGACTTGACCATTCTAACACCTGGATATGTTTATTTGTGAACCATTCCATTGTATATTTTGCTTTGTTTTGGATCATTGTCTTGTTGGAAGACAAATCTCCATCCCAGTCTCAGGTCTTTTGCAGAATCCATCAGGTTTTCTTCCAGAATGGTCCTGTATTTGGCTCCATCCATCTTCCCATCAATTTTAACCATCTTCCATGTCATTGCTGAGGAAAAGCAGGCCCAAACCATGATGCTGCCACCACCATGTTTGACAGTGGGGATGGTGTGTTCAGGGTGATGAGCTGTGTTGCTTTTACGCCAAACATAACATTTTGCATTGTTGCCAAAAAGTTAGATTTTGGATTCATCTGACCAGAGCACCTTCTTTCACATGTTTGATGTGTCTCCCAGGTGGCTTGTGGCAAACTTTAAACAACATTTTTTAAGAAATGGCTTTCTTCTTACCACACTTCCATAAAGGCCAGATTTGTGCAGTATACGACTGATTGTTGTCCTATGGACAGAGTCTCCCACCTTAGCTGTAGATCTCTGCAGTTAATCCAGAGTGATCATGGGCCTCTTGGCTGCATCTCTGATCAGTCTTCTCCTTGTATGAGCTGAAAGTTTAGAGGGACGGCCAGGTCTTCGTAGATTTGTAGTGGTCTGATACTCCTTCCATTTCAATATTATCGCTTGCACAATGCTCCTTGGGATGTTTAAAGCTTGGGAAATCGTTTTGTATCCAAATCCAGCTTTAAACTTCTCCACAACAGTATCGCTGAGCTTCCTGGTGTGTTCCTTGTTCTTCATGATGCTCTCTGCGCTTTAAACAGACCTCTGAGACTATCACAGTGCAGGTGCATTTATACGGAGACTTGATTACACACAGGTGGATTCTATTTATCATCATTAGTCATTTAGGCCAACATTGGATCATTCAGAGATCCTCACTGAACTTCTGGAGAGAGTTTGCTGCGCTGAAAGTAAAGGGGCTGAATAATTTTGCACGCCCAATTTTTCAGTTTTTTATTTGTTAAAAAAGTTTGAAATATCCAATAAATGTCGTTCCACTTCATGATTGTGTCCCACTTGTTGTTGATTCTTCACATAAAATTACAGTTTTATATCTTTATGTTTGAAGCCTGAAATGTGGCAAAAGGTCGCAAAGTTCAAGGGGGCCGAATACTTTCGCAAGGCACTGTATATATTAAAAAATTCAATTAATTGTGCATCCAAATAAACATATGTGCATAAATACTGCAACCATAGAAAAAAAAACAAAAGGTGCTTATGTGCACTCATTCTCAGTCCGTGTGATGATGATCTTAAAGGATAAGTTCACCTTTTGTTATCTTACACCCATGTACAGAGTGTAACATGTACCATGTTACAGATGCATCAGCCCCCCTATCCTCTGTTTTGACAGCAAGCGGGGATCTTCTGTTGAGCGCTCTTGGTATAGTCATTTACCGACTCTTCCTGTCAGATTGTAACTGCCTGCCAGTATGAGGTACGAGCAGACAGCTTACTCAGACTGTCTGCAAGAATTCTGCATTGGACCTGCGATCTGCTGATCACGGGTGCAATGGTTTGTAGGCCCATAGCAAAAAATATAATAAATGCAAAAAGATATGCATTTTTTTTTTACAAAGGTGAACTTATCCTTTAAACAAGTGAGTAATCCATAATCTCTCAACGTATAGAAATAGAGAATCAAAGCAAAATCCATACCACCTCCTGTTACTAGGTAACACTTACCAGATCACCATGAATATGCAGTCCAGTTTTGAGCCCCAGTTCTCAAAAAGAATATTGGGGAACTGGAGAAAGTGCAGAGAAGGGCAACCAAACTGATAAGAGGCATGGAGGAGCTCAGCTATAAAGAATGATTAGAGGAACTGAAATTATTCTCTCTTGAGGAAGAGGAGATTAAGGGGCGAATATGATCAACATGTACAAATATATAAGGGGTCCATAAAGTGAACTTGGTGTTGAGTTAATCACTTTACGGTCAACACAAAGGACAAGGGGTACTCTTTACGTCTAGAGGAAAAGAGATTTTTCCTCCAAATACGAAAAGGTTTCTTCACATTAAGAGCTGTGAAAATGTGAAATAGACTCCCTGCAGAGGTGGTTCTGGCTAGATCAGTAGATTAACCACTTTAGCCCGGACCATATTGCTGTCCAATGACCAGAGCACTTTTTGTGATTCGGCACTGCGTCGCTTTAACTTGCGCTATAAACAAAAATAGAGCGACAATTTTGAAAAAAATGCAATATTTTTTACTTTTTTCTATAATAAATATCCCCCAAAAATATATATAAAAACATTTTTTTTCCTCAGTTTAGGCCGATACGTATTCTTGTACATATTTTTCATTAAAAAAATCGCAATAAGCGTTTATTGTTTGGTTTGTGCAAAAGTTATAGCGTTTACAAAATAGGGGGTCGTTTTATGGCATTTGTATTAATATTTTTTTTTACTAGTAATGGTGGTGATCAGCATTTTTTTTCAGTACTGCGACATTATGGCAGGCACTTTGGACACTTTTGACACATTTTTGGGACCATTGGCATTTTTATAGCGATCAATGCTATAAAAATGCATTCTATTACTATAAAAATGCCATTGGCAGTGAAGGGGTTAACACTAGGGGGCAGGGAAGGGGTTAAGTGTGTTTCTGGGTGTGTTCTAACTGTATGGGGGGGTGGCCTCACTAGGGGAAATCACTGATCTTCTGTTCATACATTGTATGAACAGAAGATCAGCGTTTCCCCAGCTGACAGGACCGGGAGCTTCGTGTTTACACACATAGCTCTCGGTCCCTGCTCTGTAACGAGCGATCGCGTGTGCCCGACGGCGATCGTACCCGCCGGGCACGCGCGCGGGACACGGGGGCGAGCAGGGACGTGCGCGCTCCGGCGGCGTGCACGCGCCCCCTAGCGGCCGCTTTAGAGAGGACGTATAGCTACGGGCTCTCACCCAGCACTGTCGACTTCCCGCAGTAAAATGACGGCAGGCGGTCGGCATGTGGTTAAGAAAAGTCTGGATTCTTTCCTAAATGTACATAATATAACTGGGTACTAACATTTATAGATAAAGTTGATATGGAGAATATCCAATTGCCTCTCGGGGGATCAGGAAAGAATTGTTTTCCCCCGCTGTAGCAAATTAGATCGTGCTCTGCTGGGGTTTTTCGTCTTCCTCTGGATCAACTGTGGGTATAGAATTGGGTATATGGGATTGTATGATAATATTGTTATTTTTTATTTTTATTTTTATGGTTGAACTGGGTGGACTTGTGTCTTTTTTTTTAAACCTGACTAACTATGTAACTATATAACTATGACCCTCACAAACTGAGTGGTCACAACTCGCAGAGGAATATGTTAGCCTGCTAGTGCCTCCAAAGATCAGCTGTTTTTTGCTCTGGACCTCCAAAAGGGTTATATGCATGCATAAAAACAAAGTCACTTCCAATGCTGCAGATCCAGGTAAACCACTTTATTAAAAGACATTTAAGCCATAGTATAGAAATGAAAAATTAAATGAAAAACAGAGTTCCAATCCTAGTTATTCAATACGAACAGATGTAGGTACTTCTGTCTCTCTTCTACATGCATTGTCAAATGACGTCATCACGGGGTCTGTATCTTTGCTTTAATGCTTACATGTAACCCTTTTGGAGCACTAATAATTAGTCACACACTTTTTAGAGGCTTTTAATGGATCCTATAATCCATTGAAAAAATTCACTTGTTGGCAATTGTGTATTAGTGCGATTTTAACCTGTTCACCTGTTTTCTCTTATGAGTGGCTTTATAACAATAAATTAAGTATGCATATTAGGCATTTATTGTAGAACTTGAGTATTGGTGAGATTTAGTGCTACACTATTTACATTGTACTGTATATTGTAGCTGTATATCAAAATATAAGGTGAGCTGCTTTTATCTGTTATTTTGCCTGATAGCGAGGTTAACTATTTATCTTCTAATTAGCCTCCATAAACTTAGTCAGTAGAGGTTCTGGCATTTGACAGTCTAATGATAGGGTTGGAGATGGTGAAGGGGGGTGGCAGTGGTACTTATGATCACAATGATCATCTAATGATCACAATAAGGTGCACTTTCACTTTAAATTATAAAATCCAATAAGAAAAGAATTTGACAAATTACCTCTATATGTTTGAATAAGTAAACCAATAAATAACAAAAAATGTGATACATTATAAAAATAGTCCACAATACAAAAAAAGTCCATTAAGTGAAACCTCTGTGATCAGCTCCCCTGGATATCAAGAGCTCATAAAAACGAAATCATCTGCACCTGGCTGTCACACAGCTTTATAGTCTTCATCCTTATTTCTACTTAGTATGGCTCCAAATAGGTGATATATGGGGCATATGAGGAATAAAGGGTAAATCTCATAGTGTAGTAAGTTAAAACATACAACATTTATAGTTAAAAAGCCACTCACAAGAGAAAACAGGTCAGCAATGTACTGTACAATGTCACAGACAGCGCTTCTGCAAGTCCCGTTGGCGTGCGTGCAGACATCACTGGCCAAAACTCTGCCCAACGCATTTCCTTTCAACAGACATCGTCAGGAAAGGAGACTGGCTCAGGATATCAGAAACACTATTTAAATAGCAATCGGATATTGGAGCCACAGCATTATGTACTTAATGAATAAAATGTAAACATACTCTAACCACATTGTCACAGCATCGGCATGCATACACAATGTTAGAAATTAAAATGAAAATAAAATACAAAATATTCAGGTTATAAATGGAAATAGACTAACCCATGCTCTCTAATAGACAAAAGGAAATTTACAGCCGTATGTATAAAGCCATTACCGGGGGCCTTATAAACAGCAAAAAAAATAAAATACAATTATTTAAAGGTAAGTAAACAAATCTGAAGCTCCATACTAGAGGTCGACCGATATGGGTTTTTCTCTGGCCGATGCCAATATTTAGAAATCTGGGCGGCCGATGGCCGATATATGATGCCGATCTTTGAGGCCGATATTTTAGGTCGATTTTTTTTTATTGGTGCCACTGGCTCGTGGCACTGGATGGCACTAATTGGCACTGGAAGGAAGATGGCACTAGCAGAAGGCACTTATTGGCACTGGCAGGTTGCACTGGATGGCACTGAAAGATGGTACTAGCAGGTGGCACTGATTGGCAGATGGCACTGGCAGGTGACACTGGCAAGTGGCACTGGTTGGCACTGGCAGGTGGCACTGGGTGGCAATAGTTAGCACTGGTTGGCATTGGCAGGTGGCACTGATGGCTTTAGTTTGCACTGGCAGGTGGCACTGGATCGCACTGGCAGGTGGCACTGGATGGAAGGTGGCACTGGTATTAGCACTGGCAGGTGGCATTGGCGGATGGCACTGGATGGAAGGTGGCACTAATTTGCACTGGATGGTGGCACTGGTATTGGCACTGGCAGGTGGCATTGGCGGATGGCACTGGATGGAAGGTGGCATTAATTGGCACTGGATGGTGGCACTGGTATTGGCACTGGCAGGTGGCATTGGCCGATGGCACTGGATGGAAGGTGGCACTAATTGGCACTGGTATTGGCACTGGCGGGTGGCATTGGCGGAAGGCACTGGATGGAAGGTGGCACTAATTGACACTGGTATTGGCACTGGCAGGTGGCATTGACGGATGGCATTGGATGAAAGGTGGCACTAATTAGCACTGGTATTGGCACTGGCAGGTGGCATTGGCGGATGGCATTGGATGGAAGGTGGCACTAATTGGCACTGGATGGTGGCACTGGTATTGGCAGGTGGCATTGGCGAGTGGCACTGGATGGAAGGTGGCACTAATTGGCACTGGATGGTGGCACTGGTAGGTGGCATTGCCGGATTGGCACTGGATGGAAGGTGGCACTAATTGGCACTGGGTGGTGGCACTGGTATTGTTACTAGCAGATGGCACTGGATGGCAAGTGGCACTAATTGGCACTGGCAAATGGCACTGGTGCAAAAAAATTGTGTCACCCCCCTCAGTACAGACCCCCGCTCCCTCCAGTATAGACCCTCCCCCCTGCCCCCCCGTAGTACAGACACCAGAGCGGTGTGTCTCCCACGAGCGCGGACCCCTCCTCCTCTGTGGGCGTAAACAGAGGAGGGATGCCGCGCTGGGTGTACCAAGATGGCCCCGGCTCCGGAGCTAGGCCAAAGCCGCGGTCTTTCCTGATGCTGTGACCACGGCGGCAATCCGCGGATTGCCGCCGCGGTCACAGCATCAGGAAAGACCGCGGCTTTGGCCTAGCTCCGGAGCCGGGGCATCGCTAGCGGGAATTGAAAAATATCGGCCGATGCCGATTTCTCCAAAACGCCCAAATATCGGCTGATATATCGGCCTGCCGATATACGGTCGACCTCTACTCCATACTCCAACAATGTATGCAATATATGTAAAATGATGACAATTAAAAACCCATACAAAAAATATAATAAAAAAATGGCTATTAAACATAAAAATGTATAAAATAAAAAATCTGCCAGAAAACAAAAAAAAAACTAGGGTGCAGCTGTTATTAAAAATAAGCAGCTAATGCCCTAATCAACGTTTAGTACCCAAATCAAAGATCCACTGAGTTTCCAATGGGGAAATCCTCCTCTTTGAATTATGCCCTCACCAGCGGGGATGAAGACTATTTATTCCCACAAGTCAGAGAGAAATGGGTATGGGTATAGTGCTTAGATAGATTGTGTCCTTTAAAACTCCTTTAAAACAAAGTTCTTTTGGCCCTACTTCTCCTGGGGATGACAGTATGGTCGAGATCCACCCAGATCCCTGAACCAGCAACAGGCTCAGCAACAGCCAGATGCTCCACTCCCCAGTTCTCTGGAGCGTTAAGACTGAGAGCTGAGTGATCAGCAGGCTTGGATCATTCAGTTCTCGGTCTGGTGCCATCAGGGGACAGATGCAGCATCGGATTGAAGAGTAATTCTGTTTTTGATTTATTTATTTTTTATATGTTAATATTATATCACAGATCACAGATATTAGAGAAGCAGTCTCTATGCAATAAAGTGACCTAAACGCAATTAAGGGAGGCTCGCAATGGCCCTTTGCAGGAGACATCAGAAACTGCATTCCGGGCTGCTGGCGCCAAAGCCGCCATACCCCTGGTGGAACATGATGTCACTGCCTCCGGAGAAGCCCATCCCTATAGCTCTCTAGGTCTACTGTATGGAGTGAACAATACGGGCGGCGTTCAATCTGGTCAAAGCTCGCTCCCTTGTTATTGCCGGAGAGCAGGATAAACAGATAGTCAGAAAAACTAGAAGAAGCAACTTAGCGGTACTTCTACCACATTTCGCCTACCTTTAGAAGGTGAACCTCAATGGAGCCTGGGGCCCTGAATGTAGGTAGGACAATTTCTTGGATCTTTAAAAAAAAAAATGTAACTTTCGGACTGAGCCAAGCACAGGAGTAAGGAACCTCTGGTTCGGGAAGAAAGACAGAAATGGTTCTTAAGGGCTTAAGGACCCAAGCTCAGAGACCCCCTTTTGCCAAAGTAACGGCAACTAGAACAGGTGACTTTGCAAAAAAAAAGTCTTTGATAGACAGACAGTCTTTGTCGAGGACAAGTGGAAAAATCTACATGGAGAATCTTGGCCTTCTTTGGGGTCTGAATCTTGCCAACCCACAGAAGGACTGCCAAAATAAAAGGTTGAACAGTCCATGATATTCCAGAGAAGGCCAAAAGGGCTGAGACTTGAATCCTGAGAGGGCTGATGGGTAAAAACCGACATAAGCCAGACAGAAGGAAACCAGGGATATTTTTGACTCCTGAACCTCTGCGCGATCTACCCGTAGGATGAGAGTCCAACAAACGTAGGGAAACCATGGGCTGTTCAGCCATTAAGGGTCTGACGCCATGCCCCCGACCACTTCCGCTAGGAGCCTCAGAAATCATCTGAAGATGATCGGGAATGAGAGAACGGTGTATACCTTTGCTAAAAAAAAACTCCACTGAGCTGTCAGAGCATCTATTCCAAAGGCCTGGTCTTCCTAACCTCGAAGTTGCCAGAAAAGACAAGCAGGTCTATTTTGAGATCGACTCCCATGGCCATGACCCACTCGAACATCACCACATGAAGAGACCACCCATTGTTGTCTAACTATGTGTGAGACAGGAAGATCGCTTGGAAGATTTGGACTCTGGAAATGAAGACTGCTTAGATCCTGGCCAGGTTTTCCCAGATCCATGACATGATGGGCTTGACTTCTTGGAGCAAGGTGGAGCTCCAAGAGTCCCCTTGACTCTTCAAATAGGAGACTGCTGTGGCTTTAATCAGCAGAGGGCTCCCCATCCAGCACCGCTGGTATTGGTCGTGACAGTGACCCATAAAACGGGGGCAATGGAGTGGCACGTGAGCAGATTCTTGTGTTGAAGCCACCAGAAGAGCTTGTTCTTCATCACTGGCAGTATGCAAAGTGTGGATCCAAATCCTATTTAAATGTGTAATACACTCAGAGGGTATCTATGTGAACAAGATTGAATCTCTAATAAATGATGTGACAATAGATATAAGCCACCTCACATGGATTAACAGATCTAGTAGGTAACATGAGGATTAGGGATGAACTTCGCGTTCGATACAAACGTATGTTCGATTCAAACATTGTCTGTTCGTACGTTCGATGAAATTCGAACAAAATCGGTCGTTCGCGCCAAATTTGAGTGATGCAAAACAGCCCATAATTCACTGCAGCATTGCGCGCTGGTGATTGCCCAAGCATGCTGTATGTCCCGCATGCTTGGCCAATCACAGCGCGCAAAAAACGAAGAGCCATAATTGGCCAAAGCCTGGGTGGTTTTGGCCAATTATGGCTCAGGGCTTTAGCACACGCCCCACACTATATAAGGCCGTCTGCTGGGCGGCCTCGTGTAGTGTGTTCCGGCTTGTTAATGAAAGCAGTCAGAGAGACAGAGAGATTGTCTTTTTAGATAGCTAGATAGAGCAGGCAGGCAGGCTAGTCAGTTTAGCTTAATTTACAGTGTGTAGAGAATATATATACATCCCTAAGAATTGTACATATATTTATACACTGTATAGCTTAGATAGATCAGTTCTTCCTAATTTACTGGCAGGCAGGTGATTGTGCTATTTAAAGATGTTATCACAGGTATAGACACCCAGCAGGTACAATATTTAAAGGAATTTTTCTTTTTTTTTAATTTAAGCATCAATAAAAATGAAAAGTTATTTTAAATATTGTACCTGCTGGGTGTCTATAGTTTGCCTGTGAAAACGTCTTTGAGAACCCGAGTCTTGCCCGAGGGAACATGTATCAATTAAAAAAAAAGTTTTAAAAACGGTCATTTTTTCAGGAGTCCTGCTCCTGAAAAAACGACCGTTTTTTAAACTTTTTTCCATTGATACATGTTCTCTGGGCAAGACCCGGGTTCTTAAAGACGTTTTCCAACAATGACTTGAATATTGTTCTTTAAAATGAGCGTTTTTGAATTCCCATAGACTTCAATGGGGTTCTAAATGTTCGCGTGAACGGTCGGTCTGTTCGACGGTTCTGGTGCGAAACGAACACAGGGGTGTTCGGCTCATCCCTAATGAGGATATAACAACTACTTGCATATCATAGGTTAACCACCATATATGAATGAGTCATGTATTAGGCCAACATAATCCAAACCATATAACATGAATGAAAAGTGTGCAAACCACACTGTGTAGGATCTGCCTGATAGCACCTAGTGCTCTACATATTGTATTACACATTCAAATAAGATTTGGATCCACACTGCGTGTTCACTTGTTGTTTTTTTTACTTATTGTGATCTTATAGGGAGGGTCTTTACTCCCCCTCGTTTCACTCCACATTTCAGTTTATTTTTTATTGTACACTTATTTATTATTATTTTTAGTAAACTACTTCTAGGTAGCGGCACTACTCCACTCATTATTATTTTTTAAAAAGAGACCATTGTGCCAATAATATATAGATACTATGAGGTCCTTTTCTGTGTCGAGCTAGGCGCCCAGATATACCAGGCATTGGACTGGATCCAAGTGGCTTTTCTCTATGTTTAGGAGTCAACCAAATTCGAGCAGTGTGATGATAACCGGCTCTCTGTGGATCAACAGCTGCTCCTTGACTTAAGACAGTAGCATATCCCTTATCAGGGCCGATCCTCCCTATAGGCTCACTATGCAAGCCGCTTAGGGCCCCTGCAAAGCTGCGAAGGGCCCCCCAAATTACTAGAGTCCCTGCCTGGTGAGAAGTAATTTTCGCCCCCTCACTCCGCTTCTAAACTCACTGGCTAAATCATTTCCGACAGCAGAACACCCCCTTCCCCGCTTCTCAACTTTTTTTAATGTGACATGTCACTGTCGTCAGCGCCCCCCGCTTCTAATTTTTAATGTGCAATGTAATTTTGCTTAGGGCCCCAGGGAGGTCAGGATCGCCACTGTCCCTTATGTTCTGATGAGGACCACCATGGCTAGAAGAACTTTCGAAGGCCAAGTCAGATTTATTAGTGACTTTTGCAAGAGAGGCATCCACTATGGGGCATTTAGCCCAGGTTTTGGTGTCTGTCTCTACAAATGGGTATTTGCGTTTTACTGACACCGTTATGAAGAGTTTTCTCTCTGGGTCTTCCCACTCTTTTTTGACAATGTCTTTAGGGCCTTGTACACACGATCAAATCTGTCTGCTGGAAACGGTCTTCTCGCACACGCGCCGAATGATTTCGACGCATGTGCGGAAGTGTTTTACTTCCTGGTGCGGTGACGTGGCGGCGTCAACGTCACCGCCACGTCACCGACATGTCAGCGCGCTGTCTGCTGGCGGGGATTTTGGTTTGCTCGTGTGTACACGCGAGAAAACCAAAATACAAGCAGACAGATCTGTTCAAATCGGTCGGTCCGACCGATTTGAACAGATAGATTGCCTCGTGTGTACGAGGCCTAAGAGTTTGGTGTACAGGAAATGTTCTAGATTTCCTGGGTTGTAGCCCTTTGTACGTTTTTTTTTTGCTCTTTAATACCTAGCGTGCTGTAGCTTTAAGAAGACTATCCGTGTCTTCTGAGGGAAATAAGTTGCCCTCTAAAGCCGGATCTTCCTCTTCAATATCTGAGCAAAGTCCATCCTCCGATTTGGATTGCTCGGATTCGTCCGAATCCTCCTCCAGTTCCTGTCGTACTGCTTGTTCATTGTTACCTGTAGAGACGCATGTCTTGCTGGTAGATGGATACAGGATTGACTAGTATTAGTTGGTGCTTCAAATCTTTTAATAGCTGAGCGTAGCGGTACCATGGTGCTCTTTATTTATTTCTTAAAGGAGTTGAGCAGTTCGTTCAGATAACCTTTTGATTCTTTAGACACCATTTTGTCCTTGCATTTTTGGCAAAAAGTTTTTTCCATTCAGGTGGAAACTGGTGGTTGCATGAAGCACATGTTTTGTTGCTTTTTGTTTTCCTTTCCTCTGGGGTCCTTGCCTGAAATCAAGCACAGAAAGGGTCCCTGTACAGAAGGGTGGTGAAAGACTGCCTGAGAGTGGGCAGTATTTGCAAATGAGGTAAAGACAGAAGTGACACAGGAATATTCTGGCTTACCTTGGAGCTGACCTGGCTTGCAGGGTGGAGAAGTGTAAGACATGGTCAGCCACCAGAATCCTCTGCTCGGAGGAGCCTTTTTAACTGCTTCCTGCTTGCGCTCCGGCCCTGCCCCCCAGCTGGCCCCAATGCAGGTTGGTGGACATACCTGCACATGCCACGGTTGTTGGTGTCCTCCTTCCTGACCTTCATTAGTAAGGGGCACGCTGCTATTTTGTCCGGAAAGTAAGTCACTGGAAATCTCTTTTTTTCTTTATGCTCCGGAAAAATGGCTGGCCGCAGAGGACGGCGACCTGACCATGGCTTCCGCAGGGATACCAAGGCAAATTCCACCCCCTGTAGTCCCAGAACAAAGCAGGATGGGGAGGGTGAGGGAACAGGACAAACAACTTCCCCTTTAAGAGCTGCTTCCTTTCACCTAATGCCCAGATAAAGGAAGACCTACCTGATGCACACTGCCCAAAGGAGCTTGGCAGCAGCAGGCTGACAGATCAATTTCAAACTCCCCCGCCTGATGATGTCACCGCCGCACCCCCTGCGCCAAAGAGACTAAACCGCGGGCACCTGCATGGCAACCTGGTCCCCCAACGCACCCTGTGCATGCACAAACCAATCCTCAGTTTTACCCATGGCCTTGTGCATGCACAGAGACGCTCCGCGGCCAGAAGAGCCTCAGCGTCCTGGAACGCAGAACATTCCAGGCGCCATTAGAGGCTAAGAGCACCAGGACAAAAACAAAAAAGGGCAAGACAATACACATAAAAAAACAAAAACTGCTGCCATGGATAATTACTTTACAATGATCTGTGATTGTACCATCTTTCACATTGCCAGGCAGCTGCACCATATGGAACGTCCTGCCTGGGCATAGACAGGCTGTTCCACTGGAACACTAAGCTTGGAAAGCCACTCATCTGCTTATTGCTGGGCTCTGGACTCCCGCATCATTCAAACAACATGCCCGACTCCGAATCTGCTCGGGGCTTATTAACCCGGACTGGACGTCAATAAGTAAGTGCGTACGCTGTTGTTGGTGCAAGAAGAGGACAAAAAAGGAACGCAGTCCCTTGTGGTGAGCTCAAACTTATGGGTAAGGGGTTCTATAGCATTGGAGAGGAGGCGGGGACAACCCACACGTAGTCTGCCATGGAGTCTGTCAGGAAATATCATTTTTATTTTCATTATGCATTTTCCAAAAACATGTGGCAAAAAATGTATTCTTCAATAGACTAGCTATGCCTTTTATAAATTGTGGTGTTTACTTTCCAAAATGTGGATCCATTTTATGGATGTTTCCACTGTCCCGGTGCTTTAGGGCCTCCAAATATATGATAGGTAGTAAGGAAATTAGAAAGTGTAATGTATTTGTAATTTATGCCCCTTTAAAGCTCAAAGATGCTTCTTGTATTTGGGGCTCCTCTATTTATCTAGGCTGTGAAAAAGTCTCACACATGTGATATCCCATACATAGGAGACTAGAAGTATGTGTGTTTTTGGTGTAATTATCAGTATGCCTGTGTGAGAAATAACTTAAAATTACAACTTTGTGAACAAAAAATAACTGCTATCACTGACCTGACCTCCTCTGTAGGGCTGCTCTGTTCAGGGCAGTGGGGGCACTGAGAGCAGTCTCACTCAGGCCATGGTCCTTTGGCTCCTGTGTCTTCATCCTCTAGGCCAGGGCTCTCCAAACATTCTAAACAAAGGGCCGGTTTATTATCCTTCAGACTCTTGGAGGGCCGGACTTTGGGCCAGAGGTAATGGAAATTTTCCTGCCATCAGTGGGAGTAAATGTCTGGTATTAGGGGGAGGAATAGTGTCCCATTGTTGGTATCATAGGGAGGAATAGTGCCCCATTAGTGGTGTCAGTAGGAGAAATGATGCTTCATTGTCGGTGTCAGATGGCAGCATAGGGTCTCATATCAGTGGGAGGCATAGTGCCCCAAGGGCCGCATAAAGGCAAGCAAAGGGCCGCATCTGGCCCTCGGGCCGCAGTTTGGAGACCGCTGCTATAGGCTCTAGCTGGACTCCTTCCACTGACTGTCACTGAGGCTCAGGGCACGGTCTGGGTGATGGTCCTCCTCATCTCCTGACCTTGATCATTCCTCTTCATTCTGTCGGACAGTCCTCCCCCATTTGATTCCCGAAACTTCCACTCTCAACTCCCCCTCAATTTGAAAAAGGCGAACAAGCCTGTCTAAGCTCAGCCAACTGGGCTGCGGCTATATTTTTTATGGCCAGCACAGACATTTACTGGTAAAGGGAACTATTAGCATATTTTAAGCAAGTACATATTTTACATAATTTACTTTAAGAAAATTATTTGGGGGTAATCTCCATATTTTATATGCTTAATGTTTCATATTTTCATAACTGATTTTCACATTTGTATTTCTACTTCTGGTGGCTGGTGTAATATTTTGGGAAGATTGGTTAACATCCTTACTAAGCAACTGTTAAAATAAAGTCAATTAGTAATAAAAAAGTAAAATTGTTTTTAATCAAGCTCAACAGACTCATATGCCGCGTATAGACGATCAGACATTCCGTAAACAAAACCATGGATTTTTTTTTTTCAATGGTTATTGGCTCAAACTTGTCTTACATACACATGGTCGCACAAATGTTATCAGAAATTCCAATCGCCAAGAATGCGATCACTTACAACGCTAGAAAAGGGAAGTTCAATACCAGTCGTGTTAGAAGTTAGGTGAGAGATGATTCGCGCTTTTCAGCCTTGTGCTTTTCAGTCCGTTACAGCGTGACAAATGTGCTACCTCTAATACCAACGCAAGCTTAACCAGACCGAGTGCTTCTGTCTCGTACTTGACCAGAGCATGCCGGGCATTTTGTGCGTTGGAATTGTCTACACACGCTCGGAATTTATGAGAACGGATTTTGCTCTCAAATTTTTGCAAATGTCCGATGGAGCTTACACATGGTCGGAATGTTTCATCGAACATTTGTTGTTGGAAATTCTGAGCGTGTGTACGCGGCAATACGCTGACACTGATAGAGGGAAACAGCAAGTGCTACAAATAGGCACAGCCTACATATTTAAAAATATAGGTGCTACTGTTTACTTAAAAAATATTAATGTTTTGATGTACTTTGATAATTACAAACTAAATATTAAAGCATTAACATGAAGTGATAAACATATTTACATTAATCACATTCAAGTCTATTTAAAAATCTTTAAAAGAGAATACAATATCCCTTAAAAAATCTATATCTCACTCAAACCTAAATTTGAATAAGATTACTAGGCAAAGCATCCACATTGCATTGCACTTCTATAAAGGATCTTGTAGAAAAACAAACTGATACTCAATTTGTCAAACTTATTACATGTTTTTAGTTTACTGCTATATGAAAGAACTACTTTGTTAAATTGCCAAAAGTAATCCTGAATTATATTTAGCAAAATAAAAGCATTAAACATCCAAAAGAAAAAGAAATCCAAAATATCTATTTATCAAAAACAATCCATGTTTTGAAAAATGCAAATTTAGAGCTGCAAGTTCCTGTGGTTAGTAAACCTGCCCAGAAATAGCACATCGTTAATTTTATATTTTCAACAAGAGAGAAAACAAATAATCCAAAAGGAAGAACAAAAAAGTCTGAATTTTTCATAAAAGTTTTAAAATAATAATAATAAATATTAATAATAATCTGATTTACTGATAATGTTATTACATATAACTAGCACAAGAGCTCTTATTATGAGTGTGCCTTTAAGGCAGCCCTGTTGTTGGTTTATCAATTAAAAACAAAAACTGCATAAGATGACCTTTTATACAAAAATGCCCTACTGTCCATTTTTTGGTTTACACTGTTTAAAGACAGTCTTCAGTAGAGTATTTACATTTCTACACACTTCCCAGTGTTTTGGATGTCTGTCTATCTTCCCTTTTACTTTGGTTCTGTACATCTACCTATATGTCATTACTGCGTCCTGTAGTTACATATATGCTGGTGATTAGAACCCCAGCACTCAATCGGGAACCACATATCTGAGACACATGGAACTGTGTCAGATGTGAGGATTCTACTGGAGGCTGTAGCTCTTAAGCAGGGTAAATATTTAAGGAATAGGACGCTTAACAAGTGGATATTAGTGGTCTTCAATTGCAGTTACATTTTTCATAAAACAGCTTCAGTGCTTTAAATAAAACCCTGAAAAATAAAGGCAGTTGCAGTTTATCCTTTACCAGGGCAATCTAAATAGCATCATGGGCCCCTGGGCAAAGTAATGCTCTGGGCAGGGCCAGATTTGCCACAAGGCCACCGAGGCCAGGCCTCGGGGCGGCAGTGGTGGAGAGGCGGCACGTCCAGCGCCGCTCCTGCGGTGACCTTCACGGCTTTCGCGGCCCCCTGCATTTAAAGGATCTGGCGGAGGCGGAACCTAAAGCTCCGCCTACCCTCTGCGCCAACTGCGGGGCTCGGGAGCAGGGGGACTTTGAGTGAGTTGTTGTCTGATCGGCAGCTCTATGGTGCCTGTGTGGGCGGTGGGATCTCACTGAGGCTCGAGTGTCAGCATATACAGTGGAGAGAAGAGGGGAGGGGCCTCTGACCCGGCAGGTATCACTTTCACTTTGCTTGTACACTGTTGCTGATGTCCGGGTCAGAGGCACCTCCCCTCTCTGCTGTAAGCATTTGGAGAAGAACTACTAGCCACAGGGAGACCCCCCTGCCTGTGAATACCATAGAGTTGCCGATCACCGCCTCCCACCTCCACCTGCCAGGTACAGGGGACCCTGGTGTAAGGGGGGGGGGGAGTCAGCTCTCTGGGGACCCTGGTGTAAGGGGGGTCAGCTCTCTGGGGACCCTGGCATAAGGGGGGGGGATCAGCTCTCTGGGGACCCTGGTGTAAGGGGGGGGGGAGTCAGCTCTCTGGGGACCCTGGTGTTTTAAGGGGGGAGTCAGCTCTTTGGGGACCCTGGTGTAAGGGGGGAAGTCAGCTCTTTGGGGACCCTGGTGTAAGGGGGGGAGTCAGCTCTCTGGGGACCCTGGTGTAAGGGGAAGGGGAGTCAGCTCTCTGGGGACCCTGATGTAAGGGGGGGCTCTCTGGGGACCCTGATGTAAGGGGGGGCTCTCGGGGGACCCTGATGTAAGGGGGGGCTCTCGGGGGACCCTGATGTAAGGGGGGCTCTCTGGGGACCCTGATGTAAGGGGGGGCTCTCTGGGGACCCTGATGTAAGGGGGGGCTCTCTGGGGATTCCCCCATGTGATGATGTGTGTGTGTGGGGAAAAAAAGGATCTGGCGGAGGCGGAACCTAAAGCTCCCCCTACCCTCTGCACCAACTACGGGACTCGGGAACAGGGGGACTTTGAGTGACTTGTTGTCTGATCGGCAGCTCTATGGTGCCTGTGTGGGTGGTGGGATCTCCCTGAGGCTCGAGTGTCAGCATATACAGTGGAGAGAAGAGGGGAGGGCAGGTATCACTTTCACTTTGCTTGTACACTGTTGCTGATGTCTGGGTCAGAGGCACCTCCCCTCTCTGCTGTAAGCATTTGGAGAAGAACTTCTAGCCCCAGGGAGACCCCCCTGCCTGTGAATACCATAGAGTTGCCGATCACCGCCTCCCACCTCCACCTGCCAGGTACAGGGGACCCTGGTGTAAGGGGGGGGGGTCAGCTCTCTGGGGACCCTGGTGTAAGGGGGGGAGTCAGCTCTCTGGGGACCCTGGTGTAAAGGGGGGGGAAGTCTGCTCTCTGGGGACCCTGGTGTAAGGGGGGGGAGTCAGCTCTTCGGGGACCCTGGTGTAAGGGGGGAAGTCAGCTCTTTGGGGACCCTGGTGTAAGGGAGGGAGTCAGCTCTTTGGGGACCCTGGTGTTAGGGGGGGAGTCAGCTCTTTGGGGACCCTGGTGTAAGGGGGGTGAGTCAGCTCTCTGGGGACCCTGATGTAAGGGGGGGGGAGTCAGCTCTCTGGGGACCCTGGTGTAAGGGGGGGGGAGTCAGCTCTCTGGGGACCCTGGTGTAAGGGGGGGGAGTCAGCTCTCTGGGGACCCTGGTGTAAGGGGGGGGTCAGCTCTCTGGGGACCCTGGTGTAAGGGGGGGGGGTCAGCTCTCTGGGGACCCTGGTATAAGGGGGGAGTCAGCTCTCTGGGGACCCTGGTATAAGGGGGGAGTCAGCATTCTGGGGACCCTGGTGTAAGGATGAGTCAGCTCTCTGGGGACCCTGGTGTAAGGGGGGAGTCAGCTCTCTGGGGACCCTGGTGTAAGGGGGGGAGTCAGCTCTCTGGGGACCCTGGTGTAAGGATGAGTCAGCTCTCTGGGGACCCTGGTGTAAGGGGGGAGTCAGCTCTCTGGGGACCCTGGTGTAAGGGGAAGGGGAGTCAGCTCTCTGGGGACCCTGATGTAAGGGGGGGCTCTCTGGGGACCCTGATGTAAGGGGGGGCTCTCTGGGACCCTTATGTAAGGGGGGGCTCTCTGGGGACCCTTATGTAAGGGGGGGCTCTCTGGGGACCCTGATGTAAGGGGGGGCTCTCTGGGGACCCTGATGTAAGGGGGGGCTCTCTGGGGACCCTGATGTAAGGGGGGCTCTCTGGGGATTCCCCCATGTGATGATGTGTGTGTGTGGGGGAGAGGGGGCACCGTTGAAGGACCTGGCCTTGGGGCGGCAAAGGGAGTAAATCCGGGCCTGGCTCTGGGGCTCCTACAATGGAGACATTAAGTAGGTAGGAGGCAGACAAGCGGAGCGTCCCCTTTTGGGTGGAGCTCCGCAATAACTATAGCAAGAATCATTCTGTACAGCAAAGAAACAGTGGGGAATGTATCCCCCCAGCACTCTGACCCCTTACACCACAGATAGTCCCCCCAGAATTCTGACCCCTCTACACCACAGATAGTCCCCCCCCAGCACTGTAACCATATACCATAAGACACCCCTTGTATTGTGACCCCACTACATCCCTGATACCCCCTACACTGTGGCCTCTCTACATCCCTTTCTTTGAGTCCTGAGCATTCAAGCTGCATGGGGCGGGGTCAGAGCATCCCTGGCACTCTAGCCCTGCCTCTTCCTGCTGGCTGTGAAATAATAGGTATCATTCTGCACAGTACAGCGCACTGCTGCCAGCCTGCTTCCCCTGTGTATCCATCACTCTCAGTGCCATCATGGGGCCCTCAATTTAAGGGCAGCGTGGGCTCAAGGACCAGCTCCTTTGGGGAATGTGCAGCTGGGGCCCCTGGGCAGTGCCCAGGTGTGCCCTCTCATTAAGACAGCCCTGCCCTTTACAAGTATAGAGAGAGTGGAGATTGAGAGGGGCTCTGTTCCTCTGCAACCTCTGAAGGTGTTATAAGGAGAGTATCTGTCTGATTAGACACAGCATTACTGCCTCCACAGCCATCCTAAGTGAGGGCAAATAAATAGTACTGTCCCACTGCAGCTGGTGTGCATTTACAAAGTGGATACGGTAGGGACAGGATCCACTCTGGTGAGGGTCAGTTTATTTAGTGCTAGGGAGAGGTTCCTGGCAAGAAGGGACAGAACTGCTGGCTCTGCTATCTGGAGACTTATAGAGCTGGAACAAGGATCATTCTATTGCCTTGTACATACGACCGGTTTTCACAATGAGAAAACTGCCATTCTCGATGAAAAAAACTGCCTGCAAAAAATTGAAACCAGCTCTCTTTTTTCTCGTCGTGTTTCCCGTCAGTTTTTTTCTCATTGCGAAAAATGGTTGTGTGTATGCTTTTCCGAGGGGAAAAAAAACGCTCATGCTTAGAATCAAGTATGCAGCCCAAAAGCAGCCCAAAGGGTGGCACCATTTGAAAGGAACGTCCCCTTTATAGTCCTGTTGTACGTCACTGCGCTTTGGTCAGACGTCTTTTTGCATTAATGTGTGTATGCAAGAGAGGAATCACGTCGGGAAAAACTGAATTTTTTTCCTGCCAAGAAAAATGGTTGTGTGTACGAGGCATATCAGTTTACTAAGTTTGCCTGCACCACTGCTCTGCCTATCAGCTACCCCCTTCACTCAGATCCAGTTCAAGTAATGCAAGAATTAATAAGGTAACATAGTTACATAGTTACATAGTTAACCAGGTTGAAAAAAGACACAAGTCCATCCAGTTCAAAAAAAAATAAACAAACAAAATAAAACACAGTACAATCCCATACACCCAACTCCATACCCATAGTTTACCCAGAGGAAAAAAAACAAAAAAAACAGAAGAGCGATGATCCAATTTGCTACAGGAGGGGAAAAAATTCCTTCCTGATCCCCCGAGAGGCAATCGGATTTACCCTGGATCAACTTTACCTACAAATCTTAGTTCTCAGTTATATTACATGCATTTAGGAAATAATCCAGGCCCTTCTCAAAGCAATCTACTGAGCTGGCCAGAACCACCTCTGGAGGGAGTCTGTTCCACATTTTCACAGCTCTTACTGTGAATAAACCTTTCCGTATTTGGAGGTGGACATCTCAAGTACTAAGACTGTGTTAAAGTAAGGCCAAGGTTGCTGAGAACTTTTACACTTGAATTGCCCATGGTATATAAAGACTATGATGCAATATTAGTTGGGACTGCTGAGTAAGCACATTCCCACTGTCTTTCAAGTGTTATTGGTTACTTATAATTAACCAAATAGTAAATCCCCAATTTTCTTTGCTTTTCTTTGGTCTCTGCATGCCTTTACTCTATCCTGGTTACCAATCAACTGGCTCTGAGTATTAGGATTAACTGTGAGTAACTTGGAGTTTTTTTAAGTAACTGTGAGTAACTGGGAGTATTGGGAGTAACTGGGAGTATCTTGGAGTATTTAGAATAACTATGAGTAGCTTGAAGGACCAGACGTAGCTAGGATTACCTGGAGTAATTTGGAGTAAGTGGAGTACTGGGATTAGATTAGTTTGGAGTAACTTGGAATACTTTCGGAATAACTTGGATTAGTTCAAAGTTACTTGGAGTAGTCTGGGGTAGCTTGAAGTACTGCGGTAAATTAGAGTAACTTGTTATCCCTATTAGAGTATTGCCGCGTACACACAACCGTTTTTAATGGTCTAGAAAAAACAAAGGTTTTTTTAACCCGATTATTGTTAAACTGGCCTTGCCTACACACGATCGTGAAAAAAAAATGCTCTAGCAAAGTGTGGTGATGTACAACACGTACGACGGCACTATAAAGGGGAAGTACCATTCAAATGGCGCCACCCTTGGGGCTGCTTTTGCTGATTTTGTGTTAGTAAAAGTTTGGTGAGAGACAATTCGTGCTTTTCAGTCTTCGTGCTTTTCAGTCTGTTACAGCATGACGAAACTGCCATCTCCATTACGAACGCTAGTTTTACCAGAACAAGCGGTCCCATCTCATAACTTGCTTCTGAGCATGCACGTTTTTTTCACGTCGTTAAAGCCCACACACGACAATTTTTTACGACAACATTAAAAACAATGTGAAAATTTAGAGCATGTTCTAAATTTTTAATGGCCATTTTTTTACGTTCTGAAAAATGCTCTGGATCCCACAGACGATCGTTTTTAATGACATAAAAAAGCGTAATTTTTTACAACCCGAAAAATGGTTGTGTGTAAGCGGCACAACGGGTTAAATGTTCAACAGGTGTGGTGCTGCGACCCAGTGCATGTATACATGTATGCATTCCTTGAAGAATGTTCGAGAGTAAATACTGCTGTGCGATATGTGAGCTAGTTGTTTCTCTGAAAGCCCAGATCCTGGATCCTGGATCTTATAAAAAGCATCAACAACCTAGAAAGGAGTTTGGACATTGGCTGGGCCAATTTAGAGGGGGGTGAGGATATGGAGATACAGGAGCCAGAGGTAGGTAGCTGGGTGACAGTTAGAAGGAGGGGTAAAGGGAAGAGCCTTAGGGAGGCTAGTCCTGAGTTGGTACATCCCAACAAATATGCCAAGTTGCATAATGTTAGGGATATCTGCTCAGGGGTGGCATTGGTGGAACAGCCCCCTCTCTAGCTGCCCAGGGAATTATTGCTCCGGCAAGGAGGAGGGCAAGGATACAGCCAAGGTTAGGCAGGTACAGATGGTAGGGGACTAAATTATTAGGACAGATAGGGCAATCTGTCACAAGGTCTGTGATTACCGAATGGTTTGTTTAGTGGGAGCTCAGGATCGGCACATCACGGATTTAAAGCATAGATTGTTGGGTGGGGCATGGGAGCATGGGAGGCACTTTAATAAATGATTGCAATCCACCGTCCATCTTTATATGATTCGAAGAAAAAATGTGCTCCACCACCAATGATGCAAAGGCTCACTTACCAGAGCCAAAAGGCCCGCTGGAACACAAAGCATATGTAATGATATTATTACAATCTCCCAGCATTGGGTTACAAGTTTTCTCCTTTTCCAGCTCACAGAAGCTCTTTCTCAACAGGATTTACACCAATCACCCAGAAAGAAGACAAACACAGTGATTGTGCATCACAGTTTTATTAAAAACATTCCCTTTTAACCACTTGCTTACCTGGCACTTAAACCCCCCTCTTGCCCAGACCAATTTTCAGCTTTCAGCGCTGTCACACTTTGAATGACAATTGCGCGGTCATAAAACACTGTACCCAAATGAAATTTTTATAATTTTTTCTGTACAAACAGAGATTTATTTTGGTGGTATTTGATCACCTCTGCGGTTTTTGTTAAAAAAAAAATACATAATAATTAAAAAAAATATATATTTTTATATTTTGTTATAACATTTTGCAAATGGGTAATTTTTCTCCTTGATTCATGTACGCTGATGAGGCTGCTCTGATGGGAATTCATGGGCTGCTCTGATGGGCACCGATTGGCTGCACTGGTGGGCACCTATAAGGTGGCTGTGGTGGGCACTGATAGGCGGCACTGGTGGGCACGGAGAGGTGACACTGAGAGGTGCCACTGAAGGGCATTGATAGTTGGCACTGGTGGGCACTGAGATGTGGCACTACTAGGTGGCATTGATAGGTGGCACTAATAGCTGGCAGTGATGGGCACTGATAGGTGGCAATAATGGGCACTGATGGGTGGCGGCGATGGGCACTGATGTGTGGCAGTAATGGACACTGATTTGCACTGGTAAGTTACTCTGATAGGCAGTACTGCTAGGTGGCACTGATGAGGCACTGATTGGCACTACTCGTGGGCATTGATAGGTGGCGCTTGTGGGCATTGATAGGTGGCACCCGTGGGCATTGATAGGTGGCACCCGTGGGCACTGTGGTCACTTGCAGGTGGCAATGTCAGGTGGCACTGACAGGGGGGTACTGGTAGGCACAGATTAGGCAGACTTGCCTCTTCCTCTTCGGGACCGATGTCCCTTACACATAAGCCGGTAATTGGCTTTTTTTTCTCCTTGCGCTGTCAGCTTGAGGAGAAAAAAAGATAACCGGCTTTTGTTTACATCACATGATCAGCTGTCATTGGCTGACAGCTGATCACGTGGTAGGGGGCCGGGACTCAGGTCTGTGATCACCCGAGTCTCAGTGACTCAGGTGATCACATTGCGCGCCCTGCAGGGGCGTGCGGGGAGCGCGCAAGTGGGAGGACATCTATTCATTCAGCTATAGCGTGGGTGCCAACTGGGTAAAACCAATGCCCAAATATATGCGCTTACATGTCAAGGTGCCCAGACCGGCACCAGCTCAACCAGCACAAATGTTTTAATTCAAAGGATAATATCCAGCACACTGCCATTGAAATGGTACAGACAAAGGCACTGTCTGTCTCACCAGATTCCGGTGTGCATCTCAGTGCTCAAACGGATGTGATGTCACATGCGGTCCATGAGAATAGTGACAGCAATCCGACCTCTATGCATTTCGCTGTATAGCTTCATCAGGAAGTTTTTTTACATTTTTAAATTGTTTTAAATACATTTTTTTGAAGGGAGCTGTGGTGGCTCAACGTGATTGGCACTGCGCTGACAAGCCGTTCACCTCTGCAGCCAAGGGTTCGGATCCCGGTCTCGGCTACATGTGAATTGAGTTTGGTGGTCTCAGCCCGGCTCCCGGTGGGTGTGGTGGGTGTGCTATGCAAGGTACGCCTGTGCTTAGTATGCCCACCCCCCCCCCACAAAAACCACCACACTTGCACGCACACAAAATTGGTTTAACACACACGCACTTTGGCCATGCGGTCTCCTAAAATAAAGCGAGGCGAAGGACCTACGGGGCTGGCTGGGTGGGCTAGGCCCCCTCACTCCCTCATAGGGGGAGTCCCTCTGCCCCATTGGGCTCCCAAGAGGAGCAGGTAGGGCGGGGTGAGTGGGAGGCCCCCCCTCACACCCGCCATTGCCACCAGGGGCATGGAGAAGGATGGCGATTGCCTCCGGGGGGAGGGTCTGCCTACTCCCAACTCCTGCAGTCCAGCTCCTCTCTCTCGAGTTCACGCACAAAAATACACTTTTTTCAATGATTTTTAATTTGTAGATTTTTTATGCCATGGAAAAATGACTGTATTCATAAATTGTTTGGGGGCAGAAGTTAAGATTCTAAATAACTGCAAGTGGATCATCATTAATCATTAAAGGGTACAATATAATACCGTATTATGTTATCTATCCTATCATGCTAATGTATCGTTTAAATTTTCATAAAGGATAAAAAAAAATATTTAAAAAAATCTAACCTATTGCTCTAAAAAAATGTATTTACTTTTTTCATTCTGTTTCTGGGAAAACATATTTTTCCCAGTATCTTCATTTTATGCAATGTTATTTTACTGGCTTCTTATACTATACAATGTAATTAAAAAATATCCTTTAGTGCTAGTATAATCTTTTTCTTTACTGCCTTCACTATAAACAGCATTCTCCCTAGCTGAAGGCTTAATTGCTTATTTTTCTCTAAACACAGATGGTGACCTTGAGTCTTAAGTGCATCTAGAGCGACCAAAACTCTCGATCACTGATTGTGTTTTGCATATCACTTTATAGTTTAATGTAACATTCACTAGGAAAAAAGTTTAACTGCATGGCTTTGTCAAATAAATGAGGGCTATTTACTACAAAGACCACTACAATTTTGTAGTCTATAAAAAATAAATAAAAAAAATACAATTTACACCCAATATGGCTATACTATAGAAAGTGTATATCTATATCTATATCTAGATATCTACATCTATCTATCTATCTATCTATCTATCTATCTATCTATCTATCTATCTATCTATCTATCTATCTATCTATCTATCTATCTATCTATCTATCTATCTATCTATCTATCTATCTATCTATCTATCTATCTATCTGCACTGATGTGGTTAGGTGACACTGGGAAATTAGGTCTTGTCTGAGCTAATTTTAGGTAGCACAGTGGTGGTATCTAATTAAGGCCAAATGTGCTTAGTCTTAGGACCCCTCTGTGTGATGAATACTAGCCAGAAGGCTGGACAATATTTTGTATAATACTGAATAAACCCTTGTGCTTTGATGCTTGATGTAAAACCTTTAAACATACATTGGATATACTGTAAATTGCAGAGGTTATAGTAGAGAGTACATTTGGTTTGGCAGTATTACAGAAACAGAATACACAGAGCAAATGTTCCATGAATCACCTGATGCCTTAGCTGGAAACAGATTGGTATTGAGCAGCAGCTAGTGACAGTATAATGTTTCGCTTTTGGAATGGTTTCAAATTTGGTAGTATAAAAGGATTATCATACTGTACACTGATGACTTTGAGCTTTAAAGACTATAAAAGAGAAGAAGTGTAGCACTACCCCCAAAGGAGCTGCTGGTTTAGATTTGGGTTTTGCACGTTACCTCTAAGTTTGTTGTCCAGGGGAAAAAGTTTCTATAAATTGCAATGTCCACATGTAAAACCTTCAACTGTTGGGTTTTATTTTTGCTGCATAAAACTTGTGAAGGAAGTAGAGAGTATATAGAGAAGGAGAAGGTTCAGGTACACAGTACAGAATGCATAAAAAGTATTTTAAAGTTCCAATGTCGCCACTAAATCCTGAGTGGGTATTGCTCACCCAGATAGACCCCTCTCACATGGCCTAGCAGCTGGAATGATGCAGGGACAGCACAGAAACAGTCTCTGCCACAGATGGATAGCCAGGAATCCTCTGCCACAGGATTTAAGTCCCCAACTTCCTGTCTTACATCAAAAGAGCCTTTAAGCCATGGGTGCTCAACCTGTGGCCCTCCAGATGTTTCAGAACTACAGGTCCCATCATGCCTTTGCCTTTGGGAGTCATGCTTGTAACTGTTCAGCTTTGCAAAGCCTCATGGGACTTGTAGTTTTGGAACAGCTGGAGGGCCACAAGTTGAGCACCCATGCTTTAAGCCGATCTGGCGGACCGTAAGACAAATTGTGTATTGGATTTGTTTAGTTACTGTAACAAAGTCACCAGACCTATCCCGGGACATGAGCTTGCCTTGCTTGGTCTCCTCCAGGGCAGGTCCTCCCCCGTTTTCCTTCGTTAAAAGCTTCCCCCACTGGGATGGACAGCTTGGGATCCCTTTTTGAACCATAGGCCCCAGCCAGCATAGCTGGGCCTACACGATAGGAGCACAGCCTCGATCCAACGTGGTCCCGGGGCTAAAATCACATGCGCACCTCGCGCCAGGAGGGCCACGAGGTGAAGGACCCCGAAAAATGGCGTCTGCCCCTTAAGTATCCCTTCCCAGCATGCACAGCAGGGCACCACTCCCACTGGGCTGCTGCCGAGAAGGGTCACTTAACACACCATGGTTTACCCGAGTCCCAACATGGGCCTGAGGCGGTAACGCCACCTACAGGCAACAGGGGAAAACTTCTACCGAGCACAAACATAGCTAGAACAGAGGCTAATTTACATAGAATTAGTAAAGTCTGAGCCCAACTATTGGCTCAGACACCCCTAAATTTACAATTGCGCGCAAATTATTGGGAGACCAGTGCTACAGAAGCAAGTAATATCTTGAGAATTCTTAAGGATGGACCCATTTATTACAGTTTTTTCTCTATTGTTTTGGCTCATTTCTTGAAACTGAAATGACATTCTCAAAACTCTAAGATCATTTGGCAAAACAGTCTTACAGTTCAGCACAACACTATAATTCACTTGCAAAAGCTCATATCTTTCCCAAAACTGTTCACCCATGCTTCAAAACCATATTCCTTTCCCATAAAAAGAGTCAATGCCTCCAAAATGGCAAAGATTCTTCTCAATTGCTTTGGCTCATTTCTTGAAACAGACCAGACATTCTCAGCTCTCTTGGTGCTTTTGCCAAAATAACCTGGATGGTTCGGCACAACACCATGGTTCACCTTCAAAAGTTCATATATTTCCCAAAACAGTTCACTCATGTGTCAAAACGAAATTTCTTTCTCATTCAAATAGTCAGTGCCCCCAAAATGCAAAGGGATGGCATTGTGTAAGCACTGCAAGTCAAAACATTTAGATGTTTTATCTCTATGGCAGAGGACCATTGATATATCCCTCATGTCCACCTTTCAGTCTTAGCCCAGTCCTTCATTGACAGTGGTTACTGTACAGTTTTTGTCTAGCTAACTGAATACAATCTTGTATAAAACTGAAAAAAAAAAGAAAAGATTTTAGGGTAAGAGCCGCCAAGGTTTGACATCACAAATTGCACTCATACTGCCAAGGAAAAATTACTTTACAGTATTGTAACAATTATCATTCACACACAAAGTAACTTCCATACATGAGACTAAAAAGAAAACATATACAGCATAATATACGGAAATATAAACACACAAACAAAAAACAAGGACAATTAAATTTAGCCTACAATGCTGTAAATAAAGCTCGAGTTTTACAACTATTGTAAGGCCTCTTTCACACGGGGCAGATCAGTAATGATCCACCCCGTGAACCTCCGTTTGCTCAGGGGGGATCGCTCCTTTGATCCCCGCTGAGCTGGCGGATGACAGGGCGGTCCCCGCACACTGTGCAGGGGCCCCCCTGTCAGCTCTCCTCTCTCCCCTATAGGGGGATCAGATCAACACCGACCGCCTGTCCGTGTTCACCCGATCCGATCCGCCAGATGAATGGAAGAGTAGGTTTATCCTCCGTCACACTTTGGCGGATCGGAGCGGGTCGGATGTCAGCGGGCATGTCACCGCTGACATCCGTGGCTCCATAGAGGAGCACAGAGCGCCCATTCAGGTCCGCCTAAAAAACTGGCAGGCGGACCTGAACAGGCCACCCGTGTGAAAGAGCCCTAACATCTCTTCACTGGTCGCTGTTCTCACCCTCCCTCTCATGGGTACTGCCCTCACCCTCCTGCCCATCCACACGCTGCCGACTGTCTGGCCACAGATTCTCATCAACATTGCAGCATATATCTTTCCTTGCGATGCAACGAGGGAAGAAACAAGGAAGATGTCACAACCACCCCCTACACCAGGGCTCAAGTCCTGCGGGAACGCATGGGAACGGAGTTACTGCACTTTTTCACAGCAGGAACTCAGTTCCCTTTGCAGGACTAGAGCAGCCGACCCGCCCGAGCCAATCCTTCACTAAGCGGCGATACCCAGCTCGAGTCACTGTCAGGGGCAGGCGAACCTTAGTAGTCCTTTGTTACTGGCCGCTTTCTGTATATGAATTCATCAGGTAGTGTGCGGGTATTCCGTCACTTCCTCGATGCCTCAATGTCTCCTGGGAGCTTTTGTCATTGTTCCCAGGAGACATTGCAGAGGCCTGCAACGAGTTATCGCGGGATTTAGAAAGAACTTGACCCCTGCCCTACACTGATCTCCTGTAATATCCTTACAGGCAGCGTTCATTGCATGGAGCAGGGACCTCTGATCTTGAGTCCGATGCTCATGCACTCTCTACCTCCAAGCGGAGAAAAACTCCTCAATAGGATTAAGGAAAGGAGAGTAAGGTGGTAGGAACACCATATCCATCCTTGGATGAGCAGTAAACCAGGCCCTGATAAGCGGCCACGGTGGAAATTCATTGTCCCATACAATTATATATTGTGGTAGGTGAGGCCCTATGAGACCTCTCTCATTTTCAGGGATCAAATCCAAATGAAAGCAATCCAAGAAGATGAGGAGCTTCTATGTATTGTATATGCCAAGACTGGGCATGTGAGTGGCCACACCATTCTCAGAAATGGCAGCACACATAGTTATATTGCCCCCTCGCTGGCCTGGGACATCCACCGTGGCCCAGTGGCCAATAAAATTACGGCCACGTCTTCCAGTGGATCCAAACCTGGGGTACATGTAGCCTATGCAGAGGTACTACAGGGGGTATTTGACAGAAAGGGGAGGGGAAAAATTATCAACGACTAGACTTACTAAAATGTTACAGTAACATTATTAGATAGATTTACATAGGAGGCACTACTGTAATTGCAGCTCTTTGACCCTTTTTCTTACTGTATTGTATGTTATGTTCTTTAACCACTTGCCTACTGTGCACCTACACCCCCTTCCTGCCCAGACCAAATTTTAGCTTCCGGCACTGAGTCGCTTTAACTGACAATTGCGCGGTCGTGCGATGTGGTTCCCAAACAAATATGGCGTCCTTTTTTTCCCCACAAATACAGCTTTCTATTGGTGCTATTTGATCGCCGTTGCGGTTTTTATTTTTTGCGCTATAAACAAAAAAAGAGCGACAATTTTGAAAAAAGACACAACATTTTTTGCTTTCTGCTATAATAAATATCCCATAAAAAAATAAAATAAAAAAAAATTGATCTCAGTTTAGGCCGATACGTATTCTTCTACATATTTTTGGTAAAAAAAAATTAAAAATAAAATCGCAATAACCGTATAGTGACTGGTTTGCGCAAAAGTTATATTGCCTACAAAATAGGGGACATAATTATGATTTTTTTTTTTTTTTACTAGGAATGGCGACGATCTGCGTTTTTTTTTCCGGGATTGCGACATTATAGCCGACACATCGGACACTTTTGACACATTTTTGGGACCATTCACATTTATACAGTGAACAATGCTATAAATATGCATTGATAACTGTATAAATGTAACTGGCAGGGAAGGGGTTAACCACTAGGGGGCGGGGAAGGGGTTAAATGTGTATCCTAGGTGTGTTCTTACTGTAGGGGGAGGGGGGGTGACTGGGGGAGGTGACCGATTGTGTCCCTATGTACAAGGGACACAATCGATCTCCTCTCTCCCTGACAGGGACGTGCAGCTCAGTTACACAGAAATCGCGGGTGCCCGGCAGCCATCGCGGCCGCCGGGCACGCGCACGGTGTTGTTAGTAACCCGACGGGTGCGCGCGCGCCACCTAGTGGCCTAAATTGACATCACGTCATATGACGTGATGTCAGGATAATTGAGTATCCCACCCGCCGTCATTTCACGGTGGGCGGGTATTAAGTGGTTAAAATAAGGATTATAATGATAATTGCATCATACAGTAAGCTGCAGTAATACTGGAATACTACTGTAAACTGTATCATCAATATTATAGAAAATAAACTATTCCATACTATTCCATAGTTTATTTTCTACAATATTTTTCTTGTCATTGTTAGTATCATACGTAACATCCCACTGAGGTAAGATACTGTAATACTGTAGGCCTATCACACACACACACACACACACTAAATGAATACGTAAATGAGTAAATAAACATATTTGTTGCTCTATGCACAGTGTCCTGTCCTATACATTATATAATTCCATCATTGATTGTGAGGCCATGGTTGATGACATGGTCTATAATTGTGGCCCGAATTTCATCAGGGACAGCATGGTGTCTTCGTGCTCCTCGGCCTCTTCCCCCTATTCCACCACCATGCACCCTTACTCCTCCTCCACTTCTTCTTCCTCTTCCTCCAGCAGGCAGTTGCCCTTGTTCATTTACTTGGCCAGGTGCCTCCATGTTCAGAAAGTCTACTGGTCCTGCATGGTCAAGCTCTCTCTCTCTCTCTCTCTCTCTCTCTCTCTCTATATATATATATATATATATATATATATATACACACATGTTTGGCAGCATTCACAATCATGGACAGCACCTCTCAGGTAACTAAACTAAATTTACTGTTTGATTGGATACCTGAGACCAACTCCAACTCCTCCTTCGTTAGTCAAGTCCTAGTTGTACCTGACGGTCAATTGCTGTAATCATTTTATCAAATGTTCCGAGAGATTCATATATGGTATTCATGGTATTATGTTCCTGAATAAGTTTGACAATTGAACAGACTATTGTGCATGTGATGACAATGAAATGGCGCTGACACGTTTTGGAGAGAAGGACCATTAGACTGATAATTGACAAATCAGTTTAAATCAACAAGATCTATTCAATTGAAAATTGAGCTAAATGTAGGCTACTTGTACTAAATAATTTGAAAAATGTACTAAGACATTGAGACATGTACTGAGACATTTGCAATTTGATGAAATGAATGAGAAATGCAATTCAGTTGTGAACAATTGCAAGGTGGTTTGGAGATTTGGAGTTTGGAGATGTGTCCATGTTGTTTTGAGAATGTCATTTCTGTTTCAAGAAATGAGCCAAAACAATTGAGAAAAACTGTATTCCATCATATGTCAATCTCAGTGACCTGAACTGAGTGACATTTCTACTGATAATGAGCCATGCCGAGGAGTACCCTGAATTGGTGCTGAATATGCTACATGACCATACCTCCCAACTTTTTGAGATGGGAATGAGGGACACCTATCAGCAAAAATATTCAAGCATAGGACACACCTCTTGCCACTCCCCCTTAATGAGAATTGTACAAAAAAAAAAAAAACAAGATTGGTTAAACCCACAAGTGTTTTTTTTTTTTACCACTACTATTCCTTTATATTGGCATTTGGAATTTACAAATGCAGCAATTTAGAAATCAGATGAAAGGTTTAGTTCTGGAAAACACTTTTTAATAAATAAATATTGCATTTTATACACATCTATATAGATCAGGCCAAAATGAGGGACAAATGAGGAGGAATGAGGGACAGCGGACATTGTTCCAATAAGGGACAGTTGGGAGCTATGCACATCTGTTACCAATTATCTGTTGTCTAAAATAAGTAAAAGTAGTTCTGCTCTTTTAATAGTGTGAGCATGAGTTTATTAACTAGCACAATGCTGGAAGGCTGAATTTGAATCTGCATAGATTACTGTTGTTTACAGTGTTGTAAGTAACGGAGTTACAATAAACGCAGTTACCTAACACAGCCCCTTTTGAGGGTAACGAGTAATCTACCTGATTACTCTTCCCCTCACGGTAACGCAGTTCCCATTACTTGGGCGCCATTACTGCAATTACATCTACCACCACTAGATGGCAGCAGAGTAATTGCTTCTGCCGGCGCTGTGAACATAAATATGGGTGGAACTCCGCTTTAGAATCATGTGACCGCTGTGATGCCCTGTCACAGCGGTCTGAAAACTCCCAATCGCAAGGAGCCCTGGATACAATGAGCCCCATCCGCCTCACACTGACCTATCACCAGGGAACAACTCACATGGATCACACACACTGTGCAACCTGATCAATGATCCGAGGAACACATGGCCAGAACAAAATGTTCCACAGAACAAACGTTCCCTATACAACACAGTGTACACAGCGACATCTAGTGGTCAACATGGTAAGTGCAGGACACCTATACAGACCAATGATCAGCAGGTTATTTTTGGTCAGTGATTTTATCTCTTCATCAGACAACAAAGAAAAATCTGACATCCCCATTCCAGATCCCTTGCATCCAATAAAGCTTATATAAGATAAATAAAATAATAAACAATAAACTATAGAAAATTCTTATAAAGCCTAATATAAGATTTTAAATTACAGACTCTGTAAACGTCAAGGGAATGTATATTATAAACATACATGTTAATCCAGCTTATAATTTGGATGTAATATGTAGCAGATGGATAAGGGTTTTAAGTCCTATTAGCTGCACATACATGGTGGGACGGATGCACCTAGGCTGGGATATACACGAGATCACCATTTGTTTCCGGTTTTCTTCTCTCAAGAATCCAGCATTCTTTTGTCTTGGAGTTTTAACTCACTGCTCCCTGGCAAGCGCCCGTCATCTCCTTCTCAATAAAGCATTGTAGAATATTAAAAAAAAAATTCAGTTACTTTGTTAAGTAACTAATTACTTTTTCAATGTAGTAACTGAGTCACTAACGCAATTACTTTTTCGGAGAAGTAATTTGTAACTGTAACGAATTACTTTTTTAAAGTAAGATGAGCAACACTGGTTGTTTAGTGTTGCATTGAACATTGAACTGGGCTATTTTAAACTCCTTTGCATTACATGGGAGCAACAAAACTCTTACATGTCTTCATACTGCAGAACAAAAGGGTTAGATTTGCTATAGTAACAGAGATTTGCTATAGTAACTGGGGCGTGGCTCTGGGAAATGTCTATTCTTAAGTCCTTACACTATTATCAGGTAATTATTTATTGAATAGAAGACATAAAGAGAAAATACATTCATCCCCTTCCTCTGGTATTCTGAACATATTCCCATAAAAAATCAGGTATCCGGAAGAGTGGTGTTTTGATGGGGGTGGGGGAGGGAAGGGGGGATTTGGTTCCTCCTTTTAAAACCTAAGGAGCTTTTGTCAAAGACATTTATATTTATTATAAATAAGGCTGTTACTGATTACAATTTTTGTGTTCGATTAATCGTTTTTTTATTCGATTAATCAAATAATTTCAATTAATTTTAATGCACATACAGATCCAACTACTTTTAGCGGATCTCCTTGCAGGCTGATTCCCAGTGCAGCTACCAACCACTGGAAAAATGGATAGCAGGATCCAAAAAACACACAAAGGCAGCGTTCGATTGGGAATAGCATTAAAACTTTTATAGTCGTCAAGTAGGTAACAAAATAAATAATGCGCTGGAGATAAAATTGATGTAGCTATATAAACTGTAAAAATGGTGCGAGTAATACCAAATGGTAGCAAAAGCAGTCATAAAAACAGATAGCCAAGTATGATACTGGTGTAAAAATGTGTACAATGATACCACTGCTGAATCCAGATGAGGAGGGGTTAACATCAGTCCGTCAGGATTAGTGTTGCTCACGAATATTCGCATTGCGAATATTCATTACGAATATTGCATATTCGAGTATTCGCGAATAAATCAAATATCGCGGTGAATATTTCAAATTTCAAATTTATTTTTAAAACAGATCACATCCTAGTGATCTCCATCGACGTCTAAAAGCATTGCTGGTATGATTAGAGACCCTGGGCCGAGTAGCTGAGGCGATCCTTTTATGTTGCCGAAAATTCGCAATGCGAATATTCATATTACGAATATTCGCGAATACTTTCTCTGCCTTTCTGTGTTTTGTGTATATATATAAAAAAAATAGCTTTAGTTTAGTCATATAAGTTTGTGTAAGTAGAGTTAGTGTTTAGTGCATATTAGTTTAGTAATCCAGGAAATGATCTCCGTTTTCGCGTGTTGACGAGAATTTCGCAATCAATTTCGCATTCGCATTAGCGAAATTTCACAAATTTTTTTTGATAAAATATCACGAATATTCGATATTAACGAATATTTCGCGAATATTCTTCTATATATTCGTGAAATATCGCGAAATCGAATATGGCGTATTCCGCTCATCACTAGTCAGGATGTAGGGAACTATCACAACTCCCAGTGGATGACTGTAGAATCCCAGGTTGATAGTAGATATGTGCATTCCCGTTCGTACAAATGTTATTTTCGTACGAAAATGTTCAGTTTCGTACCCGCGGGATAATGTGTACATACGAAAAAATTAAAGCACCAAAATACGAAAACTATGGGATTACAAATGAGCCGCATACGGCAAAACGAAAACGGCAAAAGAACGAAAATGACATCTATAACAAAAGATTTGCATTCTGTATTTTGTTTGAATCCTTTTTCTGTTAGTATTTTCAGTCGTATGTTCATTGTTCATATGACATCTATAACAAAAGATTTGCATTCTGTATTTTGAATTCCTTTTTTCTGTTCGTATTTTGGATTCAAAATACAGAATGCAAATCTTTTGTTATAGATGTCATATGAACATACGACTGAAAATACGAACAGAAAAAGGAATTCAAAATACAGAATGTAAATCATTGACTAAAATTCACAAAAATTATTGTCTAACAAGTAACAAACATGAATTAAACAGAATAACAAAAAAATCGACTCGTACGAAAAACGAACGGGAACGAACAGGAAAACGGGCGTCTTACGAAAAACGAACGGAAACAAAGCTACAAAACAATACGGAACGGAACAAAAAAAAAAAAACGAAAAAAAATTCTGTGCACATGTCTAGTTGATAGAGGGAAGTGTATCAGCCCTTGCGTATGGCAGATAGTAAGGTCCCGCTGGCATGCAGATATGAAGGCACAGCAAAGGAGCCATTCAGATGGATACGGCAAAGCCCTGCCATTGTCCGTGATGTCACCAGATCTCCGCTAGGACTCCCTGAAGACTTCCTGAAGGCCCAGAAGCCGGCGGAGAGGTGAGTACCAATCAAAAGAATTTTGATCGATCAAAAAAATCTACGATTAGTCGAGGAATTAATAGTTAATTTCCACAGCCCTTATTATAAATAATATAAATAATATACAGGTATATGTATATTATTCACAGTGAGATAAAATTAATGTAGAGCTGGTGGCACATATCACACAGTTTAAATCTATAAGGGTGCCAGCTTACAATGCCTTAAAAATTGAATTCACCAGAACACTGGCAGACAAATTAGAAATGTTCTTCATGGAAAAGGTCAGTAGTCAAGTATAATATGAAACACTATATGCTTGATTTACTAAGCTATGACACATGATATAATAAATTAACAGTTTTCATTTTCAGCCATGAGACTGTTCAGGTCCCATGCCCATGCTGAAAAAAACGCTTGCTAGTAAAGATCATCATTGCTTAGTTATCAGCTTCTACGCAAACACGTATAACATAACATTAAGTATAATAAACTATTATATTTGGGCAGTTTCAATAACTATTATATACATTTAAATGTCTCAGATAAATGTTAAAGGGGTACTAAAGGTTAATTTGTTTTCTTTTAAATAACAAACATGTCATACTTACCTCCTCTGTGCAGTTCGTCCTCTTCTGGGGTCCCACGGGGCTCTCGCGGCTCCTCCCTGCAATAGCTAACCCCCTCTGGGAAGCTCTCTCCCAAGGGGGTTACCTTGTAGGCGTGCTCCTGTGTCATACACTTGGCGTCCATAGACGCTGAGTGTATGATTCGACCCCGACCCTGGTGGCCGCATCATTGGATTTGATTGACAGCAGCGGGAGCCAATGGCTGCACTGCTATCAATCTATCCAATCAATGCAAAGTTTCCATGGAGAAGAGGATGCCAGGGGACGTGCAGAGCAGGTGAACAGGCTCAGGTAAGTAAAACAGGGGGGTGGGGGCCCCCGTGATAGCCAGGTGTTTTTTCACCTTAATGGATACATTAAGGTAAAAAAACATGAAACTTTATAAACCTTTAAAGAAAATCTATGGTGACAACATTCACTTCCATTTTTATAACATCAGCATTGTAATAACAGTACAAACAATAAATATTTTTGACAATCCAATAGAAGTTTACATGACAATTTACTTTCATGTTGTGATTGCTACCTGTTTGCGTGCCATCTCTGTCCACATCTTCCTGGATTCCCCTCATGATTTGCAGCTTCTTCTCTGCTGTTTACTTTAAATTTATAAGGACTGTAATGGTCACCACCGTTTACGATTTCCCATTCCACCGACCCAAGACAGCTTATCCGACACTCCACAATCCGGCAGACACGATCCATAAGAATTCCCCCAGAAATAACGAGACAAAAGCTCTGTTCTCTCTGGTTCAAATGAATGAACGCTTTAATGGTAAACTCAGCTCTTCTTATACAGTTACAAGTATGCTACAGTAATCACAGGGAAAATGAAACTCTCCACCCAAAACAACACACAATGGGTGCTTAACGAGTTTACCCTCCAATCCACATCCCAGACAGACATTCTGGCACTGCATCTAGAGAAGTTAAATACTACAGCTGACAAGTCACATTCCACACTTATTATCAATAGTATCTTCACACAAAACAGTGTCATTAGCATACACAAAGAAAGATCTTAGGAGAAGACGTAATTAGCATCTCAACAGTCCATGTTACACACTGAATGAATCACACTCTATTGACCTGTTGTGGTCAGAATAAACAACCTGTAATATTCCATGATATCCTGCAATACATGAATTATCAGTGATGTCCCATCTCATGTAATTTGTGATATCAGTTCTCAGTCATCCTATGCCCAAAAGGGACTCCAGTTACAAGGACTAAATATCCCTTGGTACCTTGCTGCCAGTAAGTAGTGATTACGATATGGAAACAAGGTGAGCACACGTACATATTTCAAAAGTCCAGATAAAAATGCCTTTGCGCCAGTAACCAGTTGCCATCATCCCAAATGGTTAAGTACCATTGCTAAAGGCCAGTACATGAGAATTTGCCGTAATTGTGATACCATCACTGATTTCCAAACCCAATCTGCAACTCAATTGGCTACCTCACACAATTATTAGAAAAAACAGTCCTGGATGTTATAAGTATGGATAGAAAAGAACTATTGGTCTCAAAAAAGAAACCCCCATTCTCAGGCGATATAGCTTTATTTTCAGGCTTCCACCACCAATATAGAAGCATTGAAAAAATCTTCCGCAAACATTGGCCTATCCTATTGAAAGACAATGATTTAGCCACAATTTTACCTCCTAAACCCAGATTTATCTACAGGAGAGCACCGGGACTACGGAACATGATAGCCCCAAATGTACCAGATCCCCCACCCAAACCACTTACCTTTTTGGACGGGTCAGGATTCCATTATTGCACCAGGTCAGATCGTGCAAAAGCACTATTAGAACCTCCAGAAAAATAACTAAATTCAAATCTAATGTCACACATCAATAATATACAATCAAACCTCTAATTACATGCGACACTCACCATGTCACATATTTACTGGAATGTCCGTGTTCGCTACAATACGTGGGGCGGACCACAAGAAAACTAAGAGTCCGAATTAACGAACACGTAGCTAATATTACCAATGGGTTCCCAAACCACAGCGTATCTAAACATTTCACTGAACATCATAATAAGGACCCCAGCAAACTTTCCTTTTGCGGTATTGACAAGATTACCAACCACTGGAGAGGCACCAACATGGTACAGGCCATCTCCCAAAATGAGACCATGTGGATTCACCGACTACGGGTCATGCATCCGCAGGGCCTCAACATCGAGTTGGATCTTAACTGTTTTCTAACTAATAACACACTATCCACTAGGGATGTAATGGCTATACTATTACACCATTTCCATCCATAAATACACATTTCCTCCATCCTCTTAATAACTTAGTCTTATCCATTATTTGCTACTACTAGCATGCATTTGGATTCCCAGTATAGGAGTTTCCAACCCTGCTACTTAAATGTATAATATTAATTCTATTTACATTTTTAAATTTCAATATACAGTTGGCCTTTGTTGTGTATATATATCCCCACAACCGATATTCCCCCGAGGGGTTCCACAAAGGGTTAACTTATTTTAATGTGGCAGATAATTAACAATTTATGCCACCAATGGTATAGGTTTGATCTAAGTACATGGTGTTATAGTCGAATGTTACACTTTATTACTATGTAGGTATCGCTGCCCATTCGCATATGGAATTCTAATTAATGTTATACAATTTGTGAATACATTTGCTGATTGTCGACACACATTCGACATGGTGTCGAATCTGCTACTGAGGCTGGGATTACTTTATCCCAGCCCATATCAATTAACAAACGTATAAATCAACCCATCCAAGCGTGGTAGGATGCGCTTCCTAAAGACATTCACAATGAAACGTACGTCGAGGCGGTATCCATCCACGCACGCTAATTTGTCACTTCCCGTCCCGCTGGTTCCGACTACCTGCTAGCTGGAACGCATGCCTGAGACACATGTCAGATGCCCGGGATTGATGATCTTTCACCCATACGATCTAGCCTCAGTGCCGGGTTTTGGGGCACTACTCATAGTAAGCAGCCATTTGGCACTTTTATGTTGTTTTTACTTTTTTAAATAAACGGGTTACACTATGTTGGCATCATTTTGTTATTCCATGCAACCATTGGGATCCATCTGAGTACAAGTATACCAAGCAGCAGGACACATCTCATCCAACAGGTTTTCCTGTACAGCTGTATGTGATTCCTTACTTTGTTATAAAATTAAGGGTCATTGTTATCTGGTAAGGAACCATTTCACTTGTGCACTTTGGGTGAAGACTGTTCTTACTGGTGAAGGTGGACCCTAACTGCGATTTTATGAGAGCACCAGCATGAGCTAATACAATCAAGATTAATATATGCAAATATACTTATCTATGGACTTTTAGAACAATTCACGCACATTTCCCGCACATGCTTTCTGTGCTGTCTTGTTTTGTTGGTTTGCACATGTTAGCACAGGCTATGCCAATTACTTTGATTTTGTGAGAGGTTTTTCACCAACTTCTTACTGGATCATCTTAACATAATTATCCTTATTAGTTATCACTTATTTTGCAATTTTGTTTGTGGACCTCAACTGGGATTTACAGGAGCACCAGCATGAGCTAATGCAATCAAGATTAATATATGCAAATATACTTATCTATGGACTTCTAGAACAATTTCCGCACATTTCCCGCACATGCTTTCTGTGCTGTATTGTTTTGATGTTTTGCACATGTTAGCACAGGCTATGCTAATTACGGTGATTTAGTGAGAGGGTTTCATCAACATCTTACTGGGTCATCTTAACAAAATTATCCATAGTAGATCACTTATTTTGTAATTTTGTTTTAGTTTACAATAGCGCACCCTTGCTCCTATTTTCCTACGATATGGACTCCGCCTTCCAAAACTCCTCCTGCTCAGCATCTCTGTAGTTAAGATGGCAAGCTATTTGAAATGTGTAACACAGCATTGCCTACTCACAGGGCATAGTGAATATGTGTTACATAAGGAAGAAAAATGTATGGGAATCTTACAACTTAGGCTTACAAAGCTTACACAATTAACATGAACAGATTAGAAATAATTGAAATGCAATGTGTAAATGAATATGCAGTTCTGTGCAAAAGTCTTATGCCGCGTACACACGATAATTTTTCGGCATGAAGAAAATGTTTTTGAAAAACTTAATTTTAAAATGATGTGTGTGGGTTACACATAATTTTTCAGGTTCTGAAAAAAAAAAAAAAAAAAAAAGAAACATGCTGCATTTTTTAACGTTGTTTTAAACAATGTTGTTTTTCAGGTTGTAAAAAATGATCATGTGTGCGCTAAAATGACGTTTTAAACCCGCGCATGCTCAGAAGCAAGTTATGAGACTGGTAAAACTACCGTTCATAATGGAGTAAGCACATTCATCATGCTGTAACAGACAGAAAAGCATAAATCGTCTTTTACTAACAAGGAATCAGCTAAAGCAGCCCAAAGGCGAATAGAACTTCCTCTTTAGAGTGCCGTCGTACGTGTTGTACGTCACCATGCTTTGTTCATCATTTTTTTTAAACGATGGTGTGTTGGAAACATTGGGCCAGATTCTCAGAGCGATTACGTCGGCGTAACAGGAGATGCGCGGCATAAGTCTAAATTTGCGCATGCGTTTCGATGCTCCGCATCCCCAAAACGAGATACGCAAGAAATCTACTTTTTTTTGTCTAGCGTAATTTCGTTAGACAGGCGCATCCGTCCGCGCAAAACTGCCCTAGACACACCATTGATTTGCTATTCAAATATGCTAATGAGGGAGTTACGGGGATCCACAAAATAACGTTGGTGCAGCGCAGGCTACGCGCTGTGCGCAACAGCTGCACGGCCTGTCTAAAATTAGACCATATAAAAGGTGGCACTCCATCAACGTACAGGTGATAGTCAATGCCCAAGGCCTCATATGGCACGTCCGTGCCAAACACCCCGGATCCAGCCATGACAGCTACATATACAATCAGAGCCCCATCCGATTGGAATTCTAACAGAACGTGTATGGGGACACCTGGCTGGTTGGTGAGTGACATGGGTGGCAGGCATGACTGTCCCCCCCCATGATGCACACATCACAAGGGGCACATGCATGACTAACATCCTCCTGTCTTTTCCCTTCCAGGTGACTCTGCATATGCACTGGGACCCCATCTCATGACTCCTATCCGGAACCCCCAAACCCCAGGAGAGGAAAGATACAATGAAGCCCACGCCCAAACACGTGCAGTGGTGGAGCGCACCTTTGGCCTCCTGAAGTCACGTTTCCGATGCCTGGATAAGTCTGGGGGGACCCTGTTGTATTCCCCCAACTTTGTGTGCCAGATCATTGGTGCATGTTGCATTCTGCACAACTTCGCAGTGAGAAAGGGCCTGCAGATTGACCTACGTGATGACCTGACCCCTGAACCAGACAATCCCCCCTAACCGAGGTTACCCCGTCTTCTGAGGGAAGAGCAGCCAGGAGACAGCTCACATTAGGCATCTTTGCACGTTAAACACACACATTAATCATGGCACAATGAGAATGCATGCATGCACACCACTGTGGTCCCTAGCACAGACACATCACATCCTCACCTAATTGGATTAGCACAAGCCCACCATGCTGGGCTTGTGAGCAGCAACGCCACGCCATACGCCATGGCTCCAATTATGTCACTGTACATTCATACACCATTCACACGGACCTGGGAATCACTTCTCCCTGGTCCTGGGGAACCCTTCTCCACCAAAACTGAGGGTGACACCCCTTTGCCGGCAGGAATATCACCCCCACATTCCAAAAACATTCACATCACAAAAAAAAAAAAAATGTCCAGAAAAAAAAAAAAATACAAAAAAAATAAAAGAAGGAGGAAAAACAAATTAATGCCGTTGGTGTGAGCCACGCCTGGGGCGCCCACGGCCACGGCCCCGCCTCCTCAGGGGAGACTCATGGGGAGGGGGGGGAATCCGGAGAAGGAGGAGCAGCCCCTAGTCTCTGCCCACCTGGCGGCCTGCCCTCCAAGGCCACGGCATCCTGCCCAACGTCTTCTGTTGTAGTCTGCAGTGCGTTTAGGCAGTTTGTAAGAGCCCGGAGTGGCAGTCCAGGTCCCCAAGCGTATCCTTTATGGAGGACAGGCTCTCCTCCATCCGCCCCAAGGTCTGGCTGACCTGTCCCAGATGGCGGGTCTGAAGGGCCTGGTCCCTTCTCAGATTGGCGGGCAGAAGCTCGGCCACCCCCTGGTCTTCTGGGACGACTTCCTGCCTCCAGCTGAGGCTTGTGGCCGGGGAGAAGGGGAGGCCCTTGGGAGAGGAGCCCTGTTGGGGGAGGAGTGGGAGGGGCTAGCCCTTATGGAGGGCTGGCTGCTGCCAGCCAGAGAGGAAGACTCCTCCAAAAATAACAATCCACTGGCTGACATGACATCCTCCTCCTCCTCAAACTTCTCCTCCTCAACCTCCTCCTCTTCAACCTCCTCCTCGACTCCGGCCTTGTCGGGGGGTCCTCATCAGGCTGGGATGGTGCGGTCAGCCCAGATGCCCAGCACCGTCCTGCTCATCTGTGGATGACACAAAACATTCACAGGTTGGAGGATCCACACACTTGCCACATATTCCCTTTCACCCCCTCCCCCACACATGCTACACACCTGATAGGGAAAAAAAACCTTACCTGGCATCACGCCTTTATGACTTGAGTCATAGCCGGGCAGGCCCTCCACCTGTTGTCTATGAAAGGTCTGGGCCACCGCACGCTCCTCCGCTGTCAGCCTAACAGGGCATGGTGGGCCCCCTCCTGTGCCCCTGGCATCGGCTAACATTTTGGCCAGCTTCTTTCTGATCAGACGCCGGAGATCATTGTTCTTCTTTTCAATCCCCGACCATTCACCTGGTCAGTAATGTTCTGCAAGATATCACGCCTCCTGGCCGGGGTGGTGTTGGCACTCTCCGGGCCATGGAGGAAACGCCCATATTGGGAAATGGCCCGGGCAAGAATTTGTTTCTCCCCCAAAGTAAAATTTAACTTTCTGTTTCTCTCCGTCATACTCATACAAAAACTCTCTCCCAAACAATCAGCAAAAATCACTCACAAAAACAAGCAGGACAAATCACTCACAAAAACAAGCAGGAAAAATCACTCACAAAAACAAGCAGGAAAAATCAAGCAAGAAAACAAACGAACAAAAAACTATCAACCAAAAACTCTCACAAGCAGTCACCAAAAATCACTTACAAATATCTTCTAACAAACACTAGATCACACAGTCCACAAATATCACAAAGACAAACCACAACGCAACTAACAACAGAACAAAAAGCACCTTGCTGTATAGGAAGGGATACAAAGGGATGTACTTTTGCAAAGGAAGTGCGTTTCTGTCTGTCTATTTATGCTGTCTGCGTAGTTCATGATTTTGCCCTAGTCCACTTCCAATTTCACTGATTGCGCTGTTCCCGAGTTGTGAGCATGCGCACAGAGGTGCTAACATGGTCTGCTTCAAGCGCGCATGCGCGAGCCGGACGGCCCTTCATTTGCATGGGGTCACGGCTCATTTCAATGTAACACGCCCACGTCCTTCCCAATTTGTATTACTCCGCCTTGCGCCTCAGAAATAACGTTGCGCATGCGCAAATTTCTGCATAAAACCGACGAGAATAGGGTGATTGCGCCGCTACATTGCGCCAGTCTAACGTAAAGAGGGTGCGCTACGTCGGTCCAATAATGCGCAGATGTACCTGAATCTGGCCCATTGTTTTTAATGATGAAGTTGGAAAAACTTTGTTTTTTGGACATGCTGAAAAACAACGATTTTTTTTCATACTGAAAAATGATCGTGTGTACGCGGCATTAGGCAAGTGTGAAAAAATGCTATAAATTAAATATGCTTTCAGGTCCTTCCTGTCTCTTCACGTAATCCTAGACAGACTCATTGATTTTGAGAACATAGCTCTGTGGGGGGCAAACTATCACTTCCAGCACTCCTTGTTCTACTTATACAGTATTCTACTGAATAGAGTTCTTAATGACAATGACTTTTTTGTCTCTAAGATTAAGACCATTAGAGGCAATATCCCTAGGCCAGAGACTGAGCAAGAGGATACCTGTCAAACAGTGATGGCCCCTGGATTGTCCTGTTTCCAACCGGTTACTGCTAAACAGGTGGTTAAGGTAATTTGCCTTTTTGAAACCATCTTCCTCTCCCCTAGATGCCTGCCCTGCTGGGTTGGTAAAGAAAACTGTTGTTTCTTGGCCCCCTTTATTGGGGAGATAATCAACTGTTGCTTTAGGACAGGCACTGTCCCGGGTGCTCTGAAGCGGGCTGTGGTCCTGGCCCTGCTGAAGAAACTGACCTTGGACCCAGCCGCCCTGGGCAACTATATGCCGATTTCCATCTTGCCTTTTGTGGCAAAAGTGATGGAGCGCCTGGTGGTCATCCAGCTACAGGCTTACCGTGAGTCTTTCTATCTGTTGGATGAATTCCAGTCCGGATTTCGACCTGACCACTGAACAGATATGAGCCTCATCTGTGTGTATGATGATGTCCTTCACAGTTTGGACAGAGGTGACTCAGTAGCACTGGTTCTCTTGGATCTGTTAGCCGCGTTTGATACCATAAATCATGGAATCTTACTGGAGTGGATGAGATCAGTCTTGGGCATTAGCGGGTCGGCTTTGGTATGGGTGGCCTCTTTTTTATTTCCATTGCCTAGTGCATTGCCAGCACCCATATTTACCTGGGCCTATCCGTGGTTGCATTCGGGACCTCCCTGGAGCGGGGAGCCCCATTTCGCTTTGGCCTCTTTTTTTAGAGGGCAGAGTTTAGGGAGTCAAGACAGGCCCCTTTTACTCTAAGTACTCCGCCTTGGCCTGCAGAGTGCCACATGGTTCTGCCTTGTCTCCTCTGCTGTTCAATATATATATGAAGCCTCTTACCAACCTTCTAAAGTCCCATGCCGCCCAGTACCATATATATGCGGATGACACCCAGGTTTACCTGAGGATTCCAAGGAACCAGTCAGTTGATGCCACCCTTCGCCAGCTGCTTGGAGGCCATCAACACATGGATGTCCGCCAACTTTCTGAAACATAATGGGGGAAAAACGGAGATGATCATCTTCAGCGATTTGGCTACCCCTCCAGATATTCCACCCTGATATCCCTCATTTAGTCCTGCTCCGGAGCTGGCCTCTCAGGTTCGTGATCTGGGATTTGTCCTAGACCCAGGTCTAACCTTGGCCCCTCAGGTAAAGAAGGTGGTCAATGCATGTCACTGGCAGCTAAAGCTCCTGAGGGTGTTGTTTAAATATCTGGATCTCCCGGAGAGAAAAAACGTCATCTGTGCCACGATAGACTACTGCAATTCACTCTATCTGGGATTGCCAAAGATCATAGTGCAGAAGCTTAAACTTATACAAAATGCAGCAGAAAGGTTACTTATGGATGTCCCACTGAGGAATCATATCACTCTTGTCCTCTGTGCCTTGCACTGGCTGCCGGTCAACTATCACACCTTATATTATATATGCAAGCCTTATCTGCGTAGCCTATCTTTTGTTTACCCTCTTTGCTGCTCCTTGCAACTCCTAGTCTCTGGGTCTCTCTTCCCCAGGAACTCTGCTAAGCTCGTCTGGACCCTTTGGGGTTAAACCGCACTATAACAAGGCACTTATTCTCATCAAAGACAATGAGAACATATATTGAATACATTAAGCAGAATTATTTTCTCAACAGTTGACATAAAATATATCTGACAATCACACTGTATGTCCAATTCCACATTTTGTCATGTTATAACCAAAAACGTAAATGTATTTTATTGGGATTTTATGTGATAGACCAACACAACAGTTCATCTGATATTATCTGATTGGACAAGTATGAAAAAATTTCTGTACAAAACCAGATTTTCTTTTAATTAGTACAGTTATTGTCTGAAAATACAATAAAAATACACTACAACACATGACATCACTTCCGAATTTTTATTCTATCGTACAAGAATTTTTATAACTTTAGTAACCTATTTAATGTCGACTTGCAACTAGCAAGCAAAAAAAGTCAGACCATCTTGCGTTCGATTTTGGGATCCTGTGTAGGGGGCATAAAAGTACAGTATCCCCAAGCCAAGTTAGGCACAGGTGGGTGGGGCTAAATAGATCCCATTGTGAGTCCCAGACTAGAGGAGAAAGTTAGGAGTGTGAACCATGTAGCTAGCAGCTGGGATTCCCCTGTTACACTGCCACTTTGCCACTCCTCGGACAGAGGATGAGTTAGATCCTTCAAGTGTGTTGAATACCTGTTGCCCCCACCAAACACAAAAATTCCTCTGTAATTTTGTATTTTCTCTAGTAATAGTGATGTATGAGCTAGCAGAAATAACCAAGGCCTGTGGTGGAGGATACTACCTTTCCTTGTAAATGTGGAATTCATACAACAACCCTTAAATCAATGGACAATCAGCTCATCAACTTATGCAGCTTACCATATGAACTCATTCCTTATACTTTCTGTGGGGACCCCCCTCTTTTTCTTTCTTTTTAGTATTTACCCTCAATATGCAACAAGCAAGAGGTGCACTAACTGTCTCATGACAATGTTGCAGGTCAGAGCAGGGGCAGACTGACAACTTATGGGGCCCCCGGGCATTAGAAGATTATGGGTCCCCTGGACTTACAGATGGCCACCACGCCAGGAGGCAGTGCAGAGGCGGGGCAGCTAAAATTCTGTTTCGGACATATCAGGGACAGATGTAAAAAAAACATCGATTTTTACATACTGTCCCTGGTTTTACTGAGCCTGGCAACCCTGATGGGCCCCCTAGTGGCATGGGGCCCCGGGGCAGTGCCAGAGTGACTCAATGGTCAGTCCGCCCCTGGGTCAGAGTGAATGTTGTAGGGGGTTTTTATTTTCCCTTTCTTTTTGGTTCACTCATACTCAGTTATGGCCCGTACACACGATCCAAAAATCGGACAACAGATCGCACAACTTTTTTAGCTTAATAGTCGCAAGTAAAATTGAATAGGTTACTAAAGTCACGAAAATTCTCATACGACAGAAAAAAAAAATCAAAAGTGATGTTATGTGTTGTAATGTATTAGTATTTGCGGACGATAACTATACTTATAAACGAAAATCATATGATCTGGTATCGTACAAGGAACATTTTCATGCTTGTTCAATAAAATTATATCATGAATTGTCGTGATATTGGCTCTCGAAAGCTCTGTACTAACGATCCGATCGCATCGAAAGCAGTATTTTTCGTCCAATTTTTGGATCGTGTGTACGGGCCATTAGACAGAGTTTGAACTCTTCTGCTGCTGTACTGCACCAAAGCTTGCATATTTGAGTTCAATGGAGCTCTCTCTCTTGCATGTAATAGTTCTCTTGAAAAAATGCTATATTCCTAGCACGGTTTAACAACTCCTATATGAACTTTATTGCTGCCACCACAGTTTTCACTGTTATATTGTACGAGATCTGTCTTATGTAAAATTCCAAGCTGTAATTTCATTTTATTGCACACATTTCTTTAGAAAATTTAAAATAAAGGATTTTTTTCAAAGGAAATTTTTAATGGATGCTGTTCCCAAAACATTCCCTCACATAACAATTTTCAGTTCCAAAATTATACTGGGCTATTGATGATATTTGATTCACTGGCATGGGTTAAGGAACCCACAGACTTGAGATGTGAATCACCCAACATTTTTGCAACTTGCCCAATTGTCTCATGTTTATTGGGATTGAAAATGCTGCTGAATGCCTGTTGTCAAGGGGATGTGAATTAGATTGGTTGTGCTATGCATGGTTGTGAATGACCGCAGGCAAGCCAGTATGAAGTTGGGAAACTTTGTTTGATTAGAATGGTCCAGCATACAGGTACAGCAGATTGAACATTGCTCCAGGTGTTCATTGATGTACCTTTATTTTAAAACATATGGTGTTATATGCTCTGCTTAAAAATGACATACAGAAGCATAGGTTTGCACTTACTATATCTAATGTTTGCTCTATACTTTGATATGGTAAATACATCTATATTTGTGTGCATTAGCCAAGAAAGGATGCATGTTGTATTGAATAAATCAGTTTCTAATTACCACAACTATCTAAAATCTTTAAACAAATGTAAGAATCAATTTACTATATGGGTATTATTTTACTGTATTGTTTTCCTTTTGATCAGTATACTGAAACATTGATAATGTAATGTTAATTGTTAAAGCGCAACCCCACTTTTGATGAGCTGGAAAACGTCCCCTCTGGGTGATCGTAAATGTACATTGTAGGCATTTTAACAAACTCTGTTGCAGATTCCTACCTTTTGTTATTTTAAAGAAATCATTGTTTGTTTCTCTGTGTCCATAAGGAAAATTAATCTTATGAGAGTGATTTTATAATTATCAATCAGCTGCTGCACTTGCAGGGTTCTAATAAGGAAAGTGGCAAGGTATATATCCCTTTAGATGTGATTTCCCTTTGGGAGAAACTCAGCAAAACATTTTTTTTTGCTGCAGAGGATGCCCAATATCTGACTTGTATCATAGTGCAGATTTCTGAGAAAATCAGTGAGCCAATCACACAAGCAGGACATTACATATCTGGAGGATGTTCTGTATACATCTGTTGCCAACAAAAGGATATTTTTTAATAGCATTTAATTACAATATGACTTGTGTAACAATTGTATATGCTATATACTGTGTGTGTGATATATATTATATATACACACACACAGTATCTCACAAAAGTTAGTACACCTCTTACATTTTTGTGCATATATATATATATATATTTTTTTTATCTTTTCATGTAACACTGAAGAAATTACACTTTTCTACAATGTAAAATAGTGAGTGTACAGCTTGTATAACTGTAAATTTGATGTCCCTTCAAAATAACTAAACATACAGCCATTAATGTCTAAACTGCTAAAACTAAGTATATCCCTAAGTGAAAATGGCCAAATTGGGCCCAAAGTGTCAATATTTTCTGTGGCCACCATTATTTTACAGCCCTGCTTTAACCCTCATGGGCATGGAGTTAACCAGAGCGGCACAGGTTGTCACTGGAGCCCTCTTCCACGCCTCCATGAGGATATCACAGAGCGGGGGGATGTTAGAGACCTTGCATTCCTCCACCTTCTGTTTGAGTATGCCCCACAGATGCTCAATAGGGTTTAGGTCTGGAGACATGCTTGGCCAGTCCATCACCTTTACCCTCAGCTTCTTTAGCAAGGCAGTGGTCATCTTGGAGGTGTGTTTGGGGTCGTTATCATGTTGGAATACTGTCCTACAGCCCAGTCTCCGAAGGTAAGGGATCATGGTCTGCTTCAGTATTCACAGTACATGTTGGCATTCATGGTTCCCTCAATGAACTGTAGCTCCTCAATGCAGGCAGCACTCATGCAGCCCCAGACTATGACACTCCCACCACCATGCTTGACTGTAGGCAAGACACACTTGCCTTTGTACTTTAGTGTTGTCACATGAAAAGATAGAAAAAAATATTTTCAAATATATATATATATATATATATATATATATATACATAAATATATATAGACTGTATATACAGTATGCATATTCTTATTTGCCATTTTTTTCCTGGAAAATGGAATTGCCCTTTAATATTTTCTTTTTGTTAGCATTGTCAAAGCTCTGCAACATGTTGCGTGTTTTCAGTCGTTGCAGATTGCCTATAGTTAAATTTAAGTTATTGTGGAGCATGTGCGGGCAAAATACTGCTCTAGAATTACTCGTGAATGTAGATTCCAGGTGTGAAGGCTCACTTTCAGATTTTCAAAATTAAAGCTCAATTAAATTTTCAAGTATTTCTGCTTGTTTATGTAGTGATTCTGGGAATTATCTTCAGTGCAAATGTACTAATGTTTCTTTGATTTAATCACTTTCTAAACAAATTCACTCATCCATATAAATAATTAGTTTTTGAGAGAACATGAAAATAATTATTGTTCAATATTTTGAAATGCAAGAATATCTCTGTAATTTGAAAGCTATAGAAATAACAAGGCACTTATTCTCATCAAAGACAATGAAAACATATATTGAATACATTAAGCATAATTATTCTCTCAACAGCTGACAAAATATATCTGACAATTACACTGTATGTCCAAGGGCACCAATTTAGGCTCTAAACATACAGTGCCGTGAAAAAGTATTCATACCCATTTAAATTTTCCACATTTTGTCATGTTATAACTAGGGTTGAGCGAACGCAAACTGTAAAGTTCGGGTTCGTACCGGACTTTTTTTTTTTTCTACCTGGACCCGAACAATTTGCTGTAAGTTCGGGTTCGGGTCCGGTATTCGGCTATGTAATGGTGCGCTGCAGGGCAGCCAATCACCATTTGTTTTACTTGTGTGACCTAGAAGCCATCACAGCCATGCCTACTAATGGCATGGCTGTGATTGGCCAGTGCAGCATGTGACTCAGCATGTGACCCAGCCTCTATATAAGCTAGAGGCACATAGCACAGCTCTTCACTCTGCTTTAGCCAGGGTAGGGAAAGGCTGCTGCTGCTGCTCTCAGGGAGAGATTTAGATAGGATTGTCCTGCTTCCGAAATTGAATTACAATACTCAGCGATCTACATAGCATTAGCTACTTTATGGAAAGATTCCCGATTGTGCTTATAGGGAGAGAATTAGATAGGAGTCAGTCCCACTTCACAAATCATATTGCACCAGCACTCCATGTGTTCCTGTGAGATACTCTGCATATTACACTAGCACTGAATATGTTCCTGTCAGATTCTCTGCATATTGCACCAGCACTGCATATGTTCCTGTCAGATACACTAGTAAGTAAGACAGGAAGAAGTTTGCCAGCTGACCTAATTAGCACACACCCTTCACCCATCAACTATGTTTGCACAGCATTCCTAGCATCTCTCCAGGTGTGCATTTGCCTAGCCTCCCCAGCAACCCTCCAGATGGGGCCCAGGCCGCATGCTTAATTCTCTGGGGCCGCATGCAACCCATGGGTTGGACACCCCTGATGTAGTGCAAGGGCCGGTCTGATTGGATACGGAGTGATTGCATACATGGTGTGTCCTTCTATTATATAGCTTTGGTAAATCTAAAGGCGATTGTACAGATATTTTACAATCAGATTGTATAGTGTATGGTCATCTTTATACACTGTAGCAGAGTGTCCCAGAGAGAGCCTGGGAAAGTCCAGTTCGGGGTTTATACCTCTCCCAGGCTCCTCTCTTACACATTCAGGGATCTCTGATCCCTGATCCAGTTTAGGTGTTGGCCCTCTCCCCCAGGCCAATTTAAGCTCACCTGAGCAGACAGCCTTTGCTCTGTCCTGGGAAACAGATAGTGTGGATCTGTGAGAGCAAGGAGGTTGGTGAAAAACTGGTGAGAAGTTTGTGTTTGAGCTGACAAGCGGTAGGCTTGTTTAGCTTGGTAGTTAGGGCCTACATATATATCGTGTATTTAGAGCCGAGACACGGCTAGATGTTTGTTTAACTATTTCTGTTCGCTTTGTTTTATGCACACTGTACAGCACCTGTAAATAGACAGGTATATAGCACCAATAAACATCCCACTGTTGTTCACTTATCTTATGGACTTGGTATCTGTGCTTGCTCATCCCAGAAGCTTTTGTACCCGCTACCTATCCCCCAGCTTACATATGGTGGAGAATGCGGGCAGCACTAGTAAGTTACTATTTTAAAAGGCCAGTACCTAAAGTGACAACATGGAGGAAATCCTCAAAAAAATGATGTTATCCAATGCTGCACAACAGCAAACTAACGCTGCACTGCAGCAAGCCAATGCTATCGCACAGGAGCAAACCAAGGCACTGTACAATCAGATGGGTGCTGCACAGGAGCAATCGCAGAGGCAGATTAATGCTGTACAGGAGCAATTGCAGAGGCTGTTTGAACAGCTTGCCACTGCTGCAGAAGTGGATAGGAAAACCCTGACTAAGGTTGCAGAGACGCTAGCACAGTGGGCACCTGCGGAAATCAAGGATATGGGAGTCAAGCCTTTAGCCATCCATGTGGGTCGCTTTCTGTCTAAAACCTTCCTGCTAACGTTTGAACGGACCGCTGAGAGGGAAGGTTGGCCTAAAACCAAGTGGGCAGGACTGATTGCCCCCTTACTTTCTGGTGAATCGCAGAAGGCCTACTATGATCTCGAATCAGCAGAAGCGGGAGACTATGAAAAGGTCAAGCAGGAAATTCTGGCGTGACTCAGCGTCACCTTGGCCGTTCTAGCCCAACGGGTCCACAGCTGGTTCTTCCAAATCGAGAGGCCCCCAAGATCGCAGATGTTCGACCTAATCCACCTGGTGTGAAAATGGCTACAGCCGGAGTCCCTGTCTGCGCCACAAATAGTGGAGCGTGTGGTCATGGACCAATTCCTGAGGTCACAGCCAATTCCCCTGCAGAAATGGGTAAGTCAAGGGGACCTCAAGTCGGCAGATAACCTAGTAGAACTCGTGGAAAGGTACTTTGCTGCAGAGAACCTGTTCACCACCCCAACAGCCGCACAGACTTTCAACCCAAAGCCACGGTCTCCCCAGGCAACCGGTAAGATTGTTCCAGGGGAAGTGGGTGGTAAGCATGGCATGGAAATAGGGGGGAGGATTTTTGGTGCCAGGACTGAAGTTTGGCGTCCCAAGCAAGGGAAACCACTGCCTGTCAGCAAACCAACTTGGGGAAACATCAGGTGTTTTCGTTGCCAAGAGCTGGGACATGTTGCAGCAAACTGTCCATTGACTGATGAACCAATGCAGTGTGATCTGTCTATTAGAAGGCAGTCTAGGTTTGCTGCTGTTTCCTGCACTGCAGCGCCAAATGTGGGGAAACACATGTGTCACATGACTGTTAATAATAAGCCTATTACGGCCTTACTGGACTCTGGAAGTCTGGTGACTTTGGTTACAGCTGACATAGTTGAAACTGTGAATTTTCATGCTAAAAAAGTTCTTGTGATCTGTGTACATGGGGATACCCGGGAGTATCCTATAGCCACAGTTCAGTTTAAAACTGGCTTAGGTACGGTGTCCCATGCGATCGGACTTGTGCCCCACTTGGTGCACGAGGCCATCATTGGTATGGACTTCCCTAGGTTTTGGGAACTGTGGGATCGTCCCGACCCGGTCGCAGTACCTGACTCAGTCGCAGAGCCAGAGCTCCTGGCTACTTCCGATATTGTGGGTTCAGGGGACTCATCTCAGGGATCTCTGAGTTTTCCTTTCTCGGTTATGGCAGGAGAGCTGGAGGAGCCTGAGGAAGTCCCCACAACCAGTAGAGCCGGACAGCCGTCTGCCGACTCGGAGCCTACGTTGGAGTTTACTGACCTTAATGTGCACAAGGAAAATTTTGGTACTGAGCAGAGAAAAGACCCTACCCTTGCCAGGGCCTGGGAAAATGTAATGGTGATTAATGATGTACCTGTCGAACCAGGGGATAGGCCCTGTTTTCCTTATTTCAGCAGCAATGAGGATTTACTGTATCGTGTATGTAAAAAGAATGATAAAGTTATTGAACAGTTGGTGGTCCCTAAGCCTTACAGAAGGGTTATGTTGGAACTTGCCCATGGGCACTTGTTAGGAGGCCATTTAGGGGTTGAGAAAACCACTAAAAGAGTGTTACGCAGGTTTTACTGGCCTGGGATACAGAAAAATATTGAGAATTATTGTCAATCCTGTCCTGTGTGTCAGATGTCAGCCCCCCAGCCCCACTTCCGAAGTCCTTTAGTGACCTTGCCCATTATTGAAGTGCCCTTCGAGAGGATTGCCATGGACCTTGTGGGTCCGCTCCCCAAATCTGCCCGTGGTCATCAGCATATCCTCGTGATTATGGATTACGCTACCCGTTACCCTGAGGCTGTTCTCCTACGCGCCACGTCTGCTAAAAATATTGGCAAAGAGCAATATCAGTCGGGTTGGCATCCCTAAAGAAATCCTTACAGACCAGGGTACCCCATTTATGTCACGTATAACTAGGGAGCTGTGCAAGTTATTTAAGGTGACGCAGGTGCGAACCTCTGTGTATCATCCGCAAACGGATGGCTTGGTGGAACGTTTCAATAAGACGTTAAAGGGCATGTTAAAAAAAGTTGTTGACAAAGATGGGAAAAACTGGGACTTCCTGATACCGTACCTGAGGGGTAGGTTCAGGGAGGTTCCCCACAGGGTCCTCGTATTAGTTCCCACTGTTGAGAGCAAGTTCCTGGCTAAATGGCAGGGCCCCTTTGAAGTAATTGAAAGAGTTGGGGAAGTCAATTACAAGGTGTATCAACCGGGTAAAAGGAAGCCCGAACAGATTTACCACGTAAACCTGTTAAAGCCCTGGAAGGATAGACTGGCGTTAACTGCGAGGTCCCTCCCGGTAACGCCTTAAGGCCGCGTACACACGATCGAATTTGTCCGCCTAAACTGGTCCGACGGACCAGTTCAGCAGACAAATCCGATTGTGTGTATGGGCTAGCGGACATGTCTGACTGGCAGACAAATTTTAAAACATGCTTTAAAATTTGTCTGCCGGAGACATGTCCATCAGATATGTCCGCTGGTTAGTACACTAAAAGCGCAACTAGGTAATTTTAGGTGTTGTAATCTGGGGGATAGGTAGCGGGTACAAAAGCTCCATGGGATGAGCAGGCACAGATACCAAGTCCATAAGATAAGTGAACAACACTGGGATGTTTATTGGTGCTATATAAAAAGTCTATTTAGAGGTGCTGTACAGTGTGCAGAAAACAAAGCAAACAAAAATAGTTAAACAAACACCTAGCCGTGTTTCGGCTCTAACTACACGATATATATGCAGGCCCTAACTACCAAGCTAAACAAGCCTACCGCTTGTCAGCTCAAACACAAACTTCTCACCAGTTTTTCACCAACCTCCTTGCTCTCACAGATCCACACTATCTGTTTCCCAGGACAGAGCAAAGGCTGCCTGCTCAGGTGAGCTTGGTCGGTTATCAACTCGAACTGCCGCCCTAACAAGTATTATATTAGCGCATCCACGGCCCACTTTATGGCTAAGCATTCCTTTTCAATGACTGCATACTTTTTCTCATGAGCTTTCTGCTTGGGTAGACTACAGGGTGTTCTTCCCCATTGTGTACCTGTGGTAGCACTGCCCCGATAACTACATCAGAGGCATCTGTCTGTACCAAAAATTATTTTGCGAAATCAGGGGAGTATAGTATAGTATAGATTTTTTCAGGGCTTGGAAAGATTCTTCCACTACTGGTAACCATTTCACCATTACAGAGTCTTTCCCTTTCGTAAGGTCTGTCAGTGGGGCAGCTAAAGTTGCAAAATTTGGGATAAATCTTCTATAATATCTCGCAATGCCAAGAAAGGCCCTGACCTGCTTCTTGTTTGCCGGACGTGGACACTCCTGGATGGCTTCTATTTTTTTCACCTGGGGCTGTATGACACCACGGCCAATAGTGTAGCCCAAATACATGGCTTCCTCTAGACCAATGGCACATTTTTGTGGTTTTTCCGTAAACCCTTCTTTGAAGAGGGAATCGAGGACCGCTTGGACACGGGCAAGTGAGAGTTCCAGTCAGTGCTATGCACCACTATGTCATCCAGATAGGCTGCAGCATACTGTCGGTGAGGTCTTAGGGTCCTGTCCATGGCCCTCTGAAATGTCGCAGGGGCATTTTGCAACCCAAAAGGCATCTTTTTATATTGAAAGGAACACTCTGCCGGCAGGGATTTTGATCCGATGGTGTGTACACGCCATCGGACCAAAATCTGGAGGAGACATGTCCGCTGGAAACGGTCCGTCGGACCTAAGGGTACTGAATCCCCTCTGATCCCTGAGGTCACGATTCCAGACACCCTGTCATATTCCCAAAAACAGGAAGCTAGAGAGTTCCTGATAAAGAATAGAGAGAAATTTTCAGAGTTGCCTGGCATGACTTCGGCGGTTCCGCATGATATTGTTGACCTGGGGTCGGTGTCAAGCTCAAACCATACCGAATTCCTGAAGCGAGGAGAAAGGACATCAGTGAGGAAGTTAAAAGAATGTTGGAGCTAGATGTCATTGAGGAATCCAATAGTGACTGGTCTAGCCCCATCGTGTTAGTCCCAAAACCGGATGGCACCTGGAAGTTCTGTAATGACTTCAGGAAGCTTAATGCAGTGACAACGTTTGACACGTACCCAATGCCCAGAGTAGATGAACTTATAGACCGACTTGGCAAGGCTCGCTCTCTGACTACTTTGGACTTGACAAAGGGTTATTGGCAAATACCCCTGACTGCTAGCGCCAAAGAGAAGACTGCATTTGTGACCGCAGAGGGTTCCTTTCAATATAAAAAGATGCCTTTTGGGTTGCAAAATGCCCCTGCGACATTTCAGAGGGCCATGGACAGGACCCTAAGACCTCACCGACAGTATGCTGCAGCCTATCTGGATGACATAGTGGTGCATAGCACTGACTGGAACTCTCACTTGCCCGTGTCCAAGCGGTCCTCGATTCCCTCTTCAAAGAAGGGTTTACGGAAAAAACACAAAAATGTGCCATTGGTCTAGAGGAAGCCATGTATTTGGGCTACACTATTGGCCGTGGTGTCATACAGCCCCAGGTGAAAAAAATAGAAGCCATCCAGGAGTGTCCACGTCCGGCAAACAAGAAGCAGGTCAGGGCCTTTCTTGGCATTGCGAGATATTATAGAAGATTTATCCCACATTTTGCAACTTTAGCTGCCCCACTGACAGACCTTACGAAAGGGAAAGACTCTGTAATGGTGAAATGGTTACCAGTAGCGGAAGAATCTTTCCAAGCCTTGAAAAAATCTATACTATACTATACTCCCCTGATTTCGCAAAATAATTTTTGGTACAGACAGATGCCTCTGATGTAGGTATCGGGGCAATGCTACCACAGGTACACAATGGGGAAGAACACCCTGTAGTCTACCCAAGCAGAAAGCTCATGAGAAAAAGTATGCAGTCATTGAAAAGGAATGCTTAGCCATAAAGTGGGCCGTGGATGTGCTAATATAATACTTGTTAGGGCGGCAGTTCGAGTTGATAACCGACCAAGCTCACCTGAGCAGGCAGCCTTTGCTCTGTCCTGGGAAACAGATAGTGTGGATCTGTGAGAGCAAGGAGGTTGGTGAAAAACTGGTGAGAAGTTTGTGTTTGAGCTGACAAGCGGTAGGCTTGTTTAGCTTGGTAGTTAGGGCCTGCATATATATCGTGTAGTTAGAGCCGAGACACGGCTAGGTGTTTGTTTAACTATTTTTGTTTGCTTTGTTTTCTGCACACTGTACAGCACCTCTAAATAGACTTTTTATATAGCACCAATAAACATCCCAGTGTTGTTCACTTATCTTATGGACTTGGTATCTGTGCCTGCTCATCCCATGGAGCTTTTGTACCCGCTACCTATCCCCCAGATTACAACACCTAAAATTACCTAGTTGCGCTTTTAGTGTCATTAATTAGTAACAGCACACCAAACACAGAAGCAAATATACATTTTGTCACATGAGAAAACGGTTGACTCGCACCACGCCAGAATTTCCCATGAGCTACTTTGCCACATGTAGCCCAATGAAATCAACGGGCTGTCCTATGTGTGTCACTGAAAAAATGAGCCAAAAAACATGCGCTCCCACTACTCTAGGTGTTAATGAGGCCTGAAAGTAATACTGATGTGTTTACACAAGAACAATGCGGCTCCATTCACATTTGTGTGTTTCCAAATGCACGGAAATTTTCTGTGCATTTCAGAAACACGTTGCAAATGCACCAAAAAGCACTCCATGCTCCACTCTGAAAAATAGGTCTGGAGCTTATTTGTGGTGATTATAGGGCAGCCCAGTGAACGTCCCCCCCCAAAAAAACGTGTAAGGGGGTGCGAGTTCCCTCTATGTGAAGATGTGACCAGGGTCTGACAGCTGAGTGTCCATCCACTCCCTCCTATGTACTTATATAGTCATGGCCATACACTATGCAATATGATTGTACAATTTTCTTTAGATATACCAGAACTTTGGAATTGTTGGACTTAACTCAACAATCTATCAATTTGTATCACATCAGGCAGGCCATTGCACTACATAGCTGATAGTAGATCTAAAGGAGATTGTAATGTGCATGGTCACCTTAAAAGAGTTGTCAAGTCAGAAGGTTTTTTATCTTAATGCTTTCTATGCATTAAGATAAAAAACCCTTCTGTGTGCAGAAGCCCCCCTCAGCCCCCCCCCCTAATACTTACCTAAGCCCCATCTCTCTCCAGCAATGTACACAAGTTCCTCAACCGTCTGACACTCTCCATCCTGATTGGCCCAGAGACATCAGCGGTGCCATTGCTGTCAAAGTTAGTCAGCCAATCAGGATAGAGGGGCCAGAAATTATATTACAAAATAATTCTATTTATTATGAAAAGTGAAAAATTCTGCCCAAAGTAGGGATGGGCCGAACAACCCTGGTTCGGTTCGTACTAGAACACCTCTAACAGGCATGAAAATTCTAGTGAACATACGACCGCTATTAAAGTCTATGGGTCAACAACATGAAGAATCACAAGTCCAAATGTTAAAGGCCTGTATGCAAGTTATTGCCATAAAGAAGTGTATGGTAACCTGGGTACAGCGCACCGCCTTTACGTTAGACTTGCGCAATTTTGCCGCGTAATCACCCTATTCTCGTAGCTTTTGCGCAGAAAATTGCGCCTACGTAACGTTTTTCCAGAGGCGTAAGGAGGAGTAATACAAATTGGGAAGGACGTGGGCGTGTTACATTGAAATGAGCCGTGACCCCATGCAAATGAAGGGCCGGCCGGCTCGCGCATGCGCGCTTGAACGAGACCATGTCAGCTTCAATGTGCGCATGCTCACAACTCGGGAGCGGCGCAATCAGTGAAATTGGAAATGGACTAGGGCAACGTTGTGAACTACGTACGCAAACAGTATAAATAGACACAAACGCACTTCCTTTGCAAAAGTACATCCCTTTGTCCCTTCCCATTTAACCAAGTGCTTTTGTTCTTGTTGTTCGTTGCGGTGTGTTTTGTAGTTGTCAGATTAGTGTTCTGTGTGATCAAGTGGTTGTTAGTAGATTTTTGAAAGTGGTTTTTGATAAGTGTTTGAGAGACTGTTTGTTTGATTGATATATTTCTTTTTGTTTCTTTTTCTGCTGTATTTTTTTTGGGGACTGTTTCTTGCTGAGTCGTTTTCTCTCTGTGTGTGTTTTTTTGTGATTGGTTGGGCTTGTTTGTGTGCGTGAATTTTGTTGACTGGGACTGTTTTTTTTTGGAAGGATGAGTGAGAGAAAACGCAAGCTGAATTTTACACTTGTGGAAAAACAGATTCTTGCCCGGGCCATTAGCGAGTATGGGCGTTACCTCCACGGCCCACAGAGTGCCAACACCACCCCGGCCAGGAGGAGGGAGATTTTGGATAGGATCACTGACCAGGTGAATTCAGCGGGGCAGGGGGAGACACGGACCAGGTCTGGGATTGACAAAAAAATCAATGACCTCCGGCGTCTGGTCAAAAAGAAGTTGGCCAGAATGCATGCCCATGCCAGGGGCACAGGAGGGGGCCCACCATGCCGTATTAGCCTGACAGCGGAGGAGCGTGCGGTGGCCCTGACCTTTCATCGGCATGAAGTTGAGGGCCTGCCCGGCTTTGACTCAAGTCCGGAGCCCGTGGTGCCAGGTAAGTTGTTTTTTTTTAATATCAGGTGTGTAGCATGTGTGGGGGAGGGGGTGAAAGGGAATATGTGGCAAGTGTGTGGATCCTCCAACCTGTGAATGTTTTGTGTCATCCACAGATGTGCAGGAGGGTGCAGGGCCATCTGGCCTGACCGCACCAACCCCAGGACAGCAGCCTAATGAGGCCCCCCCAACAAGGCCGGAGTCCGCGGAGGAGGAGAATCATGAGGAGGAGGAGAATCATGAGGAGGAGGAGAATCATGAGGAGGAGGAGTCCATGTCAGGCACTGGACGTTTGGGTTTTGAGGACTCCTCCCCTCTGGCTGCCAGCAGGCAGGCCTCCCTAAGGGGGAAGCCCCCCTCCTCCCCCAACATGGCTCCCCTCACAAGGGCCTCCCCTTCTCCCTGGCCACAAGCATCAGCTGGAGGCAGGATGTCATCCCAGACCACCAGGGGGTTGGCCGATCTCCTGCCCGCCACTCTGAGAAGAGACAAGTTACTCCAGACCCGCCATCTGGGACAGGTCAGCCAGACATTGGTGCGGATGGAGGAGAGCCTGTCCTCCATCAAGGATACGCTGGGGAACCTGGACTCCCACTCCCGGGCTTTTACAACCTGCCTAAATGAACTGCAGACGACATCAGCAGGCGTTGGGCAGGATGTGAGGGCCCTTACCCTGGCTATCCAGGCCAACACGGCAACAGTTGGTGCTGCCCTGGACAGAATTGCCATGGCCTTGGAGGGCAGGCCACCAGGTGGGCAGAGATCAGGGGCTGATCCTCCTTCCCCGGTTTTACCCCTTCCCCATGAGTCTCCCCCGAGAAGCCGGGGCCGTGGCCGGGGGCGCCCCAGGCGTGGCTCACGCAGAGGGCAGTAATTTGTTTTTCCCCCAATTTTTTTTTTTCAAATATTTTTTTTTTTTCTTTTTGTTTTGCTGAACATTTTTTGCTTTTGCAGGTCATTTTTTTTTTGGGGCTGTGAATGCTGTGTGAATGTGGGGGTGACATTCCTGCCGGAAAAGGGGTGTCACCCTCTATTTTGGTGGAGAAGGGTTCCCCAGGACCAGGGAGAAGTGATCCTCAGGTCCGTGTGAATGGTGTATGAATGTACAGTGACATAATTGGAGCCTTGGCGTGGCGTTGCTGCTCACAAGTCCTGCATGGTGGACTGGTGCCAATCCAATTTGATGTGGATGTGGGGTGTGTGTGCTAGGGACCACAGTGTTGTGCATGCATGCATTCTCATTGTGCCATGATTAATGTGTATGTTTAACGTGCAAAGATGCCCAATGTGAGCTGTCTCCTGGCTGCTCTTCCCTCAGAAGACGGGGTAACCTCGGTTAGGGGGGATTGTCTGGTTCAGGGGTCAGGTCATCACGTAGGTCAATCTGCAGACCCTTTCTTTTTGCAAAGTTGTGCATCATGCAACATGCACCGATGATCTGGCACACAAAGTTTGGGGAATACAAGAGGGTACCCCAGACTTATCCAGGCATCCGAAACGTGACTTTAGGATGCCAAAGGTGCGCTCCACCACTGCACGGGTTTGGGCATGTGCTTGATTGTATCTTTCCTCTCCTGGGGTTTGGGGGTTCCGGATAGGAGTCATGAGATGGGGTCCCAGTGGATATGCAGAGTCACCTGTAAGGGAAAAGACAGGAGGATGTTAGTCATGCATGTGCCCCTTGTGATGTGCATCACGGGAGGGGATAGTCATGCCTGACTCCCATGTCACTCACCAACCAGCCAGGTGTCCCCATACACGTTCTGATCGAATTCCAATCGGATGTGGCATTGATTGTATATGTAGCTGTCATGGCTGGACCCTGGGTGTTTGGCACGGACGTGCCATATGAGGCCTTGGGCATTGACTATCACCTGTACATTGATGGAATGCCAATGCTTCCGATTGCGGTACATGTGCTCTGTCTCCTGGGGGGGCTGGAGTGCCACATGTGTGCAATCAATGGCCCCCACGGTGCGTGGGAATCTGGCAATTCTGTAGAAATCTGTCATTGCCTTCAGTCGCAGCTCCTCAGTGGTGGGTTTGATGATTTGGTTGGCCATGCGTCTGAGGATTGCAGGGACAACCTGGTGCACACATCTGCTCATGGAGGATTGTGACATCCCAGCCACCACTCCACTTGTACGCTGAAAAGAGCCACTGGCAAGGAAATGGAGTGTTGCCATGACCTTGACCAGTGGCTGCACTGCATGTGAGCGGTGTGTTGGGCTGGTGATGTCCTCCTGCAGGGTTGTGGTTAATTCCAGGATGACATGAGGGGTGAATCTGAAGATGCGATACACCTCAGAATCACTCATGCCAAACAGGTCTATGCGGGTACGGTATATCCTCTCCCGTGCCACCCTCCGTGCCCTCCTCCTTCTTTGTTCATCTAAAGTCAGTAGTATAGCTATGCGCGACGATGCCCCTGGCATGTTGGCATACAGATTGTTGAGCAACACGTGTGACTGCTGAGCTGCTCACTAACAGTGTTGCTTTATCTAACAAGTAGACTTTTTTTCTCTTTTTAGACCAGCTTTTATCAGCTCTAATTTTAGACAGGACATTTTGCTGTTGCGCACACTGCGTCGCCTGCGCTGCCCCAACATTGTTTTGTGGATCCCCGTAAGTCCCTCATTAGCATATTTGACTAGCAAATCAATGGTGTGTCTATCGCACTTTTGCGCGGACGGATGCGTATCTCGTTCTGGGGATGCCTCGCAACGAAACGCACGCGCACATTTAGACTTACGCACGCGCATCTCCTGTTGCGCAGGCGTAAACGCTCTGTGAATCTGGGCCCCTGTGTCCATCCTTTGTAGCACACGCTCTTTACATCAGCTATCTATATGGATGTCACAGCTTTACTTATACTTGCTATTTTCTAGGTACAAATACTGGAACAAAGACCCCCCAAAGCTAACGCCGAGACATGTTTCTATTTGGACAGCACTTCCAACCTGGAATTAATCAAAAGTCCACCAATCCATTGCGGGGACATGCATCAACATAAAAAAACACGTTGCTGTGATAAAAAATATATATAATATAAAATGTATGATTTTTAGTTCTTAATTTAATAGGGATCATCATAATAATCACTTTCATGGTTCCTCAAATACATCACTTAAAAATGTCCAATGACAATGTCCCACCAGGTTCGCACCTGTTTTTCAAGCGTATTACTTAATGCCCTGAGTATCGTATTATAATCCATACTATGCTCCCCTTCTCCATCACTGGTGAAGATGGAGTCCATATTCAAATGGCGATTACTGAGAAAGTTAATGGAGTTAATAAAGGAATTGTCAAAAACTCTCTCTTGTGATTTTTACTTTTTGACACTTTTTTGGTGACTGGGTAGTGGTACAGTGTACCCAATACCCATTCACATCAGGGGGTTCTGGGGGCCCTTGTTAAAGGGGGCTTCCAAATTCCGATAAGCCCCCCACCTGCAGACCCTGAGAACCACCGGTCAGGGTTGTCGGAAAGAGGCCCTTGTCCCCATGCACTATTTTCTCTGCACTCTATTATATATACTACACTGACTGCACTATATACTCTGAACTGCATCGTATATACTACACTGACTGCACTATATACTCTGCACTGTATTATATATACTACACTGACTGAACTATATACTCTGCACTGTATTATATATACTACACTGACTGAACTATATACTCTGAACTGCATCGTATATACTACACTGACTGCACTATATACTCTGAACTGTATTATGTATACTACAATGACTACATTATATACTCTTGAGAATATTATATATTCTACACTGACTGATTGCACACTACACTAACTACTTGCCTAATTTCCATTAATTCGCTATATACGGCTGCCGTGTAAGCAGCAGCCTTATTTAGTGTGGGGTGTGGTGTCAGCCCCTGAACCATGATTGGTCAAAGGCACCCTGCCTTTGGCCAATCATGGCTCTCACAGCACATCATGCTTTGATTGGCCAAAGCATACAGGTCAGGTGCATACTTTGGCCAATCTTCAGCTGTCAACGCTTTGGTCAATCAGCAGCGAACTTACCGCAAGCACCCCATATGTTCATTTGTTTTATGAACAAATGGACACCCCTCGAACATCTGGACCATCACTACCGGAAAAAGGTTAACTTAGCCTTTAATTGCTATTTATAGGTTTGCATTTAAAATAAACCTGCCATACAGAGGCTGCTACCGCTGACCTTCTTTCAGGAATGCTAGTTGCTTGGCTGTCACACTTCAATGTTTATTTACCAATAGCTTGGAACTATTATACAATAAAGGAATGTCAGGAAAAATACAGAGGTCCTTCTATGTACATAATTCTGGTCAGTACTGAAGCAAGAGGGTCAGCCTTACAGCCAGGCATTTAAAGGAGAAGTACAGCCAATGTTTGTTTAGCTGTACTTCTCCTGTGCATCATAGGAGTGCAGTTCATTCTGCACTCCGGGGACCTGTTTTTAGCAGACAGCGGGCTGAAGCCTGCTGCCAGCTGACGTCACAGAGCTGGTCCAGGCTTGGGAAAGATCACGACCATATGGTTGTGATCCACCCACATACCTGGACTGGCACCCAGCTCAGCTTCTCAGCAAGTCGCTAAGAGACTGAGCTAGCAGCTCCCACCCCCTCCACAGCCTAGCACTCCAATAAGCGTGCAGGGGACAGAGCAGAGACAGTCACTAACTTTCTGCTCAGGGAGGTCTGAGAACCGAGGGATTGGTGGTGTTTGATCGCTCGGGTCCTCAGTGTTAAGCCGCGTACACACGGCAGAGAACCTCGATGGGCAGAACACATCGTTCCGCCCGTCGAGGTTCTCTGCCGGCCGTCGAAATCGGCGACCCGCCCGTCGGGAATGGCAACCAGCCATTCATCCAGGCGGGCCGTCGAGCAAAAAGAGAGCGTGCTCTCTTTTCGCTCGACGGGATTCCCGACGGGCGGGGCGAGCCAGGAGCGTACACACGGCCGAGGTTCTCGCTGGAATGCAGCTTCCAGCGAGGTTCTCGCTGGTTTCCAGCGAGAACCTCGGTCGTGTGTACGCCGCCTTAGAGACAGAGGGGGAAAAATGCAGCATCGGACCCATGCTACATTCACCAAGGTAAGTATGTTTCTGGAACAAAAAAAAAATTCAGAATGAAAGCTCAGCAGTGGCATGTGGCATTTTTCTCACACAGCAGCTTTTCTTTGTGACACTCGACTTTAAAAAAAAGTATGTGAGTATTCCTAAATCACAAAAGTATTTTCTATTGCACTATTTTCTATTGCACTCAAGTAGATTAAGGCTGGGTTCACACTGCAGCACGCTCTAGCTCACAGCAGTAGTCCAGTTCATCCCCATCCACTGTATGAATAAAATCACTAGTTGGGGTAGAATAAAAGTACTTTTAAATTAAGCTAAAAAAAGAAAAAAAAAGAACACTGTTTAATAATAGCATCTCGATGTGCTACCGTTGCAGATTCTATATTGCCAAATCCAACAACCAGTGAGCAAAGGTGAGAGTAGAGACAGAGGGACACTCCACGTTCGCATTTTCATGCCTACATTATTTTGTATAGAAATTTAATTTAATGAATTAAACATTAAATTCCTTTCCGTGCCGAAAAAAGTTCCTGTTAAGGCTAATCTATTGTACCTGTAAAACCTCTTAATTACCCATTCAGAAAGTGATGTCAGTAATTAATTATATGGAGAGAAAAGGAGCAAAACATATTGCATAAAATCAATTACAGACTATAAAGTAACACAACGCAGGTAAACACAATTCAGCCTACAATTTTAACCAACAAGCAGGACACTTATAAATATTCATTTATACCTAATTATAGAACAAATATACATCTTCATAATACTCTTGAGAGCTCACAATACAGAAATTCAATAGAGAGGTAAAGCTTTATTAATGCATCAAGGTCATTCTTACTTTACCTATGATTTATCAATAATACTGCACTTGATTAATGAATGCTATTATTTTTATCAAAATTACGTTTTTTTTTTTCACCTGTAGAGAGCATATCACCATAATTTTTTCCATGCCGAAAAATGATTGAGTGTACGCGGCATAAGTGTAGGGATGAGACGCACATCCCCCAGTTCAGTTCGCAGCAGAACATGCGAACAGGCAAAAGGCACGAACACCACTAAAGTCTACGGGACGCAAAAAATCACAAGTGCGAGTGATGCATATGTGCATAAACAGAAGTAAAGGAATGTCCACAACAGGTGCTCTTTTGCTGTGCTCTTTATTACCCACCAGGGTAAAAACAATAAAACTTGCTGTGAGGAAAGTAAAGTTCAAAGGAGGAAGGATAGCAGATTCAGGTGTAATGATAGGAAACAGTCCTGCTCCCAAATGTAACACTCTGCGCCAATCCCGCCGGAGTGGGTTTAGTGTACCCGGACAGGCCTCTCTCACTGACCTGGTAGCCGGAGTATCACTCGGACAATTGTAGGATAAGTCTCTGCCACAGGCCCTCCTGGGTGAACTTGAACTTGGGAGAAAGTCTCTGCCACAGACCCCTCTCTTAGAGCCTCAGAAGATACCTCTGCCACAGGTCTCCTCTGGGTAGAATTCTTGGAGATATGTCTCCTTGGTTGAGTTAGGTCTGGATCTCCTTCAACTTGTCGTCCAGGTACCGACTGACAGGTGATCAGTTCCGCAGTGTCCGGCTACCTGTGATCCCCAGTGGTTTTGTCCAAGCCTTATTGGACCGCCAGCCTCTCAATGGCGCTCCTTAGACCAACTCCCCACTGAACAGTACACAGCTTGGGATCTTCAAAAGAGGGAACCCAGTCGCTCACTGGATCCCCATCGCTGGTTCATATGCTCTGGGCCATCATGGTCCCAGAACCAGGAACAATGCATGGCACGCACGCACGCCCCGGCCAGGTAGGTCCTGTGATGTGGCCACCCTAAAGGTGGGTGCCACACTGGACAAAGAAGTCCCAGAACAATGGCGCCTGTCCCATTAATACCCCTCTCCCAGCATATACAGCGAGGAAAACCCCCCCGAATTGGCTGCTGGGAAGAGCACCCAAACCTTGACTCCACTGCTGCCACCTGCAGTACTGGGGTTGGAATAACACCCCAGCACAGCAGAATGGGCTCACAGCACAGCCAAGCTGAGACAGAGGCCGCAATTTGCTACTAACAATCAGGATCAGAGTCTAACTATACTCTGATCTATACTTAAATTTGACTAGCACCAGTACTATAAAGTACATAGGCGCTACATATATATCAGAACCACATAATATAACACAGCTCACATTGTCTATAGTTTCTATTCTATGATGTTACTTTAGTATATACCATTTAATTGTGATTAGTTTTGCGTACACAATAAAACACAACTAAAATGCAAAACTAGGTCCTTGAAAATTTTGGGCAACTTCACCTCCAAGCATTGGCTGCATACAATCCCTTTCAAGGTTAGACTCTATTCAAGTGTTCATATATTAGCAACCACTTTAACATGTGTTCTGACATTTCCATCTGTCTGTTATTTTTTGTTCATAACAATGTAACAGTAAAGAGCTATCTGTTCACAAACCCTCAAAATGCGTAAATAGTTGGCAATTATAGAAAATTTATTTAAAGACTTTATCTATAACTTTGAGCAAAACTTTTCTTCCTATATAAGAACAAATCCATTAACAATATAATGCACAAACGACCAGTCACAGCAGATCACATGACAATTGTACACAATGAATGGCTTCCATTCATGCCATCCATTGTATACAATTGTCTTGCAAGCTAATTCATTCAGGGTTTTTTATTGAGATTAGCTGTGATTGGCCACAGCTGATCACATGGTACAGACAGGGCCAATCACAGCCCATCTGTACCATGTGATTAGCTGTGGCCAATCACAACTAATCTTAATAGTAAACACTGAATGAATCATTTCATGATGACCTCCTCAGAGTTGTACAGTGTTACTATGGTAACCAGTGGCGGCTGGTGCTCCGAATTTTTGGGGGGACGCAAACGGAAAAAAAAAATATTGCAGCCTCACTGTGCCCATCACATGCAGCCACTGTGCCATGCCACCAAATGCAGATACTGTGCCATCAATTGTCACCACTGTGCCATGCCACCAAATGCAGCCACTGTGCCATCAATTGTCACCACTGTGCCATGCCATCAAACACAGAAACTGTGCCATCAATTGTCACCACTGTGCTATGCAACACAGCAACTGTGCCATCAATTGTCACCACTGTGCAATGCCATCAAACGTCACCACTGTGCCATCAATTGTCACCACTGTGCCATGCCATCAAATGCAGCCGCTGTGCCATCAATTGTCACCACTGTGTGTGCCATGCAACACAGCAACTGTGCCATCAATTGTCACCACTGTGCCATGCCATCAAATGCAGTCACTGTGCCATCAATTATCACCACTGTGCCATGCCATCAAACGCAGCCACTGTGCCATCAATTCTCACCACTGTGTGTCCAATGCAACACAGCAACTGTGCCATCAATTGTCACTACTGTGCCATGCCATCAAATGCAGTCACTGTGCCATCAATTGTCACCACTGTGCCATGCCATCAAACGCCACTGTGCCATCAATTGTCACCACTGTGCCATGCCATCAAATGCCACCACTGTGCCATCAATTGTCACCACTATGCCATGCCACCAAATTCAGCCACGGTGCCATCAATTGTCACCACTGTGCCATGCCATCAAACACAGAAACTGTGCCATAAATTGTCACCATTGTGCCATGCCATCAAATGCAGCCACTGTGCTATCAATTGTCACCACTGTGCCCCATGCCACCAAATGCAGCCAGTGCGCCATCAATTGTCACCACTGTGTTCCATGCAACACAGCAACTGTGCCATCAATTGTCACCAATGTGCAATGCCATCAAATGCAGTCACTGTGCCATCAATTGTCACTACTGTGCCATGCCATCAAACACCACCACTGTGCCATCAATTGTCACCACTGTGCCATGCCATCAAATGCAGCCGCTGTGCCATCAATTGTCACCACTGTGTTCCATGCAACACAGCAACTGTGCCATCAATTGTCACCACTGTGCCATGCCATCAAATGCAGTCGCTGTGCCATCAATTGTCACCACTGTGCCGTGCCATCAAACGCCACCACTGTGCCATCAATTGTCACCACTGTGCCATGCCATCAAATGCAGTCACTGTGCCATCAATTGTCACCACTGTGCCATGCCATCATATGCAGTCACTGTGCCATCAATTGTCACCACTGTGCCATGCCATCATATGCAGTCACTGTGCCATCAATTGTCACCACTGTGCCCCATGCCACTGTGCTCATTGTCGCCTCTGTGCCCTTTGTCACCACTGTGCCCTATGATGCCACTGTGCCCCATGATGCCACTGTGCCCCATGATGCCACTGTGCCCCATGATGCCCCTTTCCATGTAAAAATCACTTACCTGACGCTTCCATGTCCTCCCTCGATGTCTTCTGCCGCCGTGGAGAAACTTCAGCCAATCAGGTTCCTGATAACCAGAATCCGGGAACCTGATTGGCTGAAACGGCCGTCAGTCTCATGCAAGGAACGCAGATTGCCTGCGCTCCGAGCATAGACTTCCGAGAGCCGGAGGGCGGTACTGGAAAAGCCTATCAGAGCCGCTGGCTTTGGTAGGCAGTTCCCCTCAGCCAACCAGCTGCCGCTATTCGGGTAACCGGCGACCCATGTCCGGTTATAGGAATAGACCAGGCAGCTGGCAACAATGATAACTCACATTCAATGCATTGCATTGAATGTGAGTTATTTGCGAGAGAGGGTGGCGCTGCAGCGCCCTCTATAGACGGCTGCCAGAACTTCGGCTAAAATGTCAAAATGACATTTTAGCCGAATAAAAGTTCTTAAAGGGCCCATTTTTTTTTGTGACTGCGGGAGGGGGGGCGGCGCCCGTGTGCCCATATGGGCGGGTCGCCACTGATGGTAACACTGTGTTGCTCTGGTCAAAGTATGTAATACAATTTTCAGAAAAAAATGCAATAACAAATTTAAAATATGATGACGCTGTACTGCACTGATGTAAAAATTATCTTAATAAATACCTTGGACTGTCTACTTTTCAAAAAGGGTCATTTGGGGAATATTTGTACTATCCTGCCATTTTCAGGGTCTCAAGAAATTAGATAAGCTGCCAGTACATCAGGATTCATCTATTTTTGGATACAGTATATATACCATAGTTTGTGGAGTCCATAACTTTCCTAGAGATTAAATCAAGGGTTGGCAACCTCGGTACTCCAGTCATGCCTGTGATGGTTAGGGTCTTGCAATGTCTCATGGGACTTGTAGTTTCACCACAGCTGGAGAGCCAAGGTTGCCTACCCTTGGACTAAATAACAAACACTTCTTTACATTTGGGTTATTTCCACCAAAGAAATTTAGCAGTATACATTTTGGCCTAAATCTATGAAAAATTATTATTTATTTGCAAAATCTCATACTAGAAACAACATTTTCAGTCCTTTTTCATTTATTGAACAAAAAAAACCTGTGAATAAATACCACCAAAATAACTCTCTATTTGTGTTAAAAATACATATGGGTACAGTGTTGTATGACTGCATGATTGTGATTTAAATTGTGACAGCGCTGAAAGCTGAAAATTGGCCTGGACAAGAAGGGGGTGAAAGTGCTCGGTATTGAAATGGTTAAAGCATTAGCACATATACTACATTAAGTTGATTACTTTTTACATTTATATCTAAAGAGAGATTTCAACTTGTTCATGCTAAGAAGCGTTTACTAGTTATCTAAGTGGCCATAACCCCAATGTGCTACATTTTCACCCCAAAATAACCTCATCCCACATTCTTCTGCCTCTGGCCGCCAATTGCATTCTCATCTTTTACATTACCTAATGTAATCATCCTCCCCTCAACCCCTTCAGTCAGGGCCGTCTTTACCATAGGGCAAACAGGGGCAGCTGCCCAGGACCCTGTCACTGTTGGGGGCCCAAAGCAGAGCCGCCCATTAAGCCCCTGCCCACAAATCAGCGCTGAAAATCATCAGCGGCACGCAGTACTGCTTCCCTTCCCAGTGTTTTAAAATGTACAGCACCCTGGCTTCCCTTTAGACGTGCACTTCTCCCTTCCTGCCACTGGGTCCTGCTTGTATATGAAAGTGAATTAGAATGTGATTTTATAGCATCCCCAGTTTGCTCTTCCCGAGGCTGACTTCTTCTTCATGTCCTGCTCCTCAAGGTATGTCACTGTTTGCTATATTGTAAATAGAAGTTTTCTGTAGAGTGTGCCCGAAGTCTTTATAATATTTGATGATTCACTGCAGGCCTGGTCAGTGTTTTGAAAAGTTCCTGTATTTTACACATGGCATGACATGGGGTCACAGGACCGCCTGTCCATTCTGCTTTAGCACCATGGGACCCCATGCCATGCCATGTGTAAAATACAGCAACTCTTTAAAGTGGTTGTAAACCGCATATACAATTTGTTTTTTTAAACCTGCAAGGCAAAAGGCATAATCAGCTAGTATGCACCACTAGCTGATTATGAAATACTTACCTCGGAACTAGGTGAAGAGCACCTACCTGGTCCACACCGAGCGAGATGTCGTCTTGCTCCGGCGTGTCCCCCGGGTATCACCGCTCTAGCGCGGTGATTGGCTGGAGCGGTGATGATGTCACTCCCGCGCGTGCGTGAGATTTCAAATCGGCAAGGTCCGGCGGCTGCCGGTCCTTTCGCTGTGGATTCCCACCTGCGCATGCGCCGCTGCAATCAGCGGTGCATTGCGAGGGGGAATAACTCCTAAACCGTACAGGTTTAGGAGATATTCTTTATACCTACAGGTAAGCCTTATTATAGGCTTACCTGTAGGTAAAAGTCAAAAAGTGGGGTTTACAACCACTTTAAATGACAGACCAGACCTGAAGTCCAAGCTGAGTAAGGCCTCAGAGCACATGGCATTACTGTCTGTATTTAACTGCTTGATGGGCTTATTTTGGGCCTGGCTGGTTCACATGTATGTGAAAAGAAAAGCACATGCCTCATGTAATAGGCTGCGCACACGGCACACCTATGCCCATCAAACAATGAAATACAGCACTGTCTGTCCATTCTGCTGTGACTTATCTGCAGTTCCTGCACTGTCGAACTTGCTGTATTTTTTTAGACCTTTAGGTCACGCTTTTAAAAACACAGTGCGTTTGAGTGTGCAAGAACTGCAGGTAAGTAGCATGGTGCAAAAGCAGAATGGATTTCAAGGCAACTGTATTTTTAAAATGCTGAATGCACCTTTTTTCTGCAGGAAACAAAGGCATGGCAGCCCATTCAAATCAATGGGCTGCTGTGCCTGCACAAATGAGGGCCGCCAAAACACATACATGTGAACCAGCCAGGCCCAAAATAAGCTGGAGGGGGGCCCAAAAAAATGTTTGCCCAGGGCCCAAACCATATTAAAGATGGCCCTGCCTCCAGTACCAAATCTTCTCCTTAGACCTGTTGCTATTTTCACTTCCTTGTCCTTCATCTTCCATGTCGTTTTCTGTTCTCTCCTATGGCCTACTATTTTTTGCAAAACTCTCTAGTGACTTGCTGTCTTCCCAAACCGCTCTAAACCTCCAGTGAGCTGCTGTCTTACCAAAATGTTTTCCTCTTCTTTAGCTCACTGTCTTTCCAAAGTGCTGCCTTCAGGTCTGATGTCTTTACATGCTGTTCTCCTCTAGCCCATTATGCTTCCAAACTGATTTTCTCTGGATCTTAACAGTTTATGTGGATTTATTTTGAAACAACAATAATTTATTGGTAAACAAAAAGAAGAAAACTCTTCGCTAAACCCAATATCAAGTGATCAAGATAAAAATCAGAAAAAATAAAAAAAATTAGGAAGTAAATAAAAAATGTGAAAATATGTACCGTATTTTTCGCACTATAAGACGCAGTTTTCCTCCCAGAAAAAACGGGGTGAAATGTCCCTGCGTCTTATAGTGTGAATACTGACCAGCCACTGCTCCCTTCCCCGTCGCCGCCGTGTCAGAAGAATCCCTCTCTCCTTCACAGAAAGGACAGGACGTAAGACGCATTCCTAGCAGGGGCATACCAAGAGGGAGTGGGGGGGAGACGTTTTTCTCAAAACAGGGGGGATGTCAGTAGCAGTGCTATGGGGGTGCGCTCCGCACCCAGATTGGGTGTCACCCGCCAGAGGTGACACCATCCCGAAGGCAGTGAGAGCCTTTGCTGGGGTTTTTTTTCAGCCAAAACCCCCCACCCTTTCGACGCCGTGGTCTAGTCCTGTCTGACTTCCTGCTCCTTCCCCCGCAGCTGCTGCTGTAAAATGTCCCCACAACTAATTTCTAGCTGCTTCCTGGGTACATCTGAGAGCCAGCCAGCCAGCCAGCCAGCCAGAGAGCATTATAAAGGCAGTGTCCTCCACTGCCTGAGGTGAGCTGTTGATAAGGGGGTGGGAGGTGTGAGCTGGCATGGTATCCATTGCTCATCACCTGAGCTAATGTGGATGTTTGTGTCTGCCCTGCCACCCTGAGCAGATTTGGGAAGGGGGGAGGTTGCTGTTGTCCGCCACCACCACCAGATATAGTGTAGCTAAGCTGATTTGATAGGTGAGGGTGGTATTGCTGTGTGTCCACCACCCACCTATAGTAGTAGTATAATATAAAATATTTTAATACATCATTTGGTTCAGAATATTTTTTTTCTTGCTTTTCTCCTCTAAAACCTAGGTGCGTCTTATGGTCAGGTGCGTCTTATAGTGCAAAAAATACGGTAATTCAAAAAGGAGGGTGCAGCTGATTATGAAAGCCTAAATACATAAAGCTCAGAACACATACACACAGAAAATAAGCGCGCAATCCAAATATCAAAGTGCAATAGGTTCAAAATAGGAAAAAAGGAAAAACTGCGCCAATATAACAAAACAGCAAAGTCCTTATGAATGAAGAGATGAATCCAAATAATAATGCTTGACGACAAACAAGACCCAGGTGATAAGTAAGATCCAGTGAACCGCTACCACATGGACAGAGGCTTACCAGCAGGTAATGAATAACAGCATATATCAACTCCACGGCCGTAGTGGGAGACAGGCAGATGAAAACGAATTTGATCCTGGAAATAACCACATGTAGGTTCCTCAGTAAGGTGCAGGTGTCAACAAACCATAAAACGAAAAGATGGAGGGACCGCACATAGTGTAAAACCATCGGAGATTTTAATATCGAATAAAAAAACTACTTACAAACAGAGTTGAAACTCGATCGTAAAAACAAATGCCGGCCGGCAACAAGAGGAGCCCTTCCTCGTAACGTAGAGCGTGGTGGCGTCACTGCACGCCTTGTACCCAGACGCGTTTCGTCACAGAATGACGTTCTCAATGGGGCTCCCCATTGAGAACGTAATATCCTTTAGCAATATAACTGCATGTATGCGGGAGAAGGCACACCCCTCCGGAAAGGAGAAAAAAAACCGGAAGAAATAAACATTATTTATCTGGCATAATACACAAATATATAAGACAGAACAAACAAGCTGAACATTGACAATAGTTCAGACTCGTTAATTACATCTATAAAGTAGGGATATACTAAAAATAAAGGATATTATAGGTTTAATTTATGTTTTTTATGTATTTTGATCCTATAAATCAGGTGACTCCGGGGGTGGGACTGAAAAATCTGACTTACGGTGTCCTGACTGCCCATTATGGGCCATATTCAGAAAGACCTTAGGTCGGCGTAGCTGTGGATACGCCGCCTAAGTTCTAGGACGCGCCGGCATATCTTTTTTCTGTATTCAGAAAGCAAGATACGCTGGAATTTTGCTAAGATACGAGCGGCCGTTGTATCTTAGTTGCATATTTATGCTGGTCACTAGGTGGCGTTTCCGTAGATTTCCGCATTGAATATGCAAATTAGGTAGATACGCCGATTCACAAACGTAGTTGCGCCCGGCGTATCTATTTGTGCCATTTACGTAAGGCGTCGGACCGGCGTAAAGTTACCCCTGCTATATGAGGCGCAGGCAATGTTAAGTATGGACGTCGGAACAGCCGCCAAATTTCACGTCATATACGTCATTTACGTAAGCCGATTCAAAATGGGGCTGGGCGTAGGTTACATTCACGTCGAAAGCATTGACTATTTGCGACGTGATTTTGAGCATGCGCACGTCCACGGCCGGCGTATGCGCAGTTCGTTAGGCGCGTCATTTACATGGGGTCACCATTCATTAACATACAACATGCCCACTACCAGCCTACTTTGAATTACGTGCGGTTACGCCGGCCCATTTATGTGAATACGGGACCTGCCGCTCTAAGTTACGGCGGTGTAGTGTAAATGAGATACGCTACGCCGCCGGAAAGATATGGCAAAATACCTGAATCTGGCCCTAAGTATTTAAGTATGATGTGTTGGCGTGGGAAGTCAGCCTCCGTTCCCAGTATTCCGAGTATTGCAGCGATCGGTGAACTGATCCCTGGGAGTGTCCTGTTGTTAACTACTTCCATAATTTAATTTTGGACTTTATTTTCACTTTATATATATATTTTTTTGCACTACCCCTTGTTTTTATGGGTAGTTAACATTTGGTTACTTTGACAACATTGGCCCAGATTCACAAAGCACTTACGCCAACTTATTTTGAGATGCGCCGCGTAAGTGTAAATATGCGCCGTCTTATCTGTGCGCCGTGCCCACAGAACTAAGTTACGCCTAAAAAATGACTTCATCCGACTGACGTAACTTGCCCACGCCAGCGTATAGTGGGCGCATAGTTAAGCCGGACGCATTTGACACTCCCATTGATTTTCGATGCAGATATGCAAATGAGGGAGATACACCGATTCACGAACGCACTTGCTCCCGACGCATGTTTTAAGCGATTTGCGTAAGGTTTACGTCCGCCGTAAAGTTATTCTCCATATTGGAGGCGCAAACCCACTCAAAGGTATCGACCAGGGAACAGCCGTCGTATGTTACGTCGTTTACGTAGTACTACATGAATAGGGCTGTGCGTAGGTTCCGTTCATGTCGTAGGCAGTGTATTGACGTATCTTAGGCAGCTATTTCGACGTAACTGTGAGCATGCACACTGGGATGCGTCCAAGAGACGACGCAAGCGCAGTTAGTTTTTTGAAGCTCAGCTCATCATTTGCATGGGGTCACGCTTCATTATAATATATCACGCCCACTTCCAGCCCACTTCCACCTACTTTGACTTACGTCGGCTTACGCCGAGAACTATACGCTACGCCGGCGCAACGTTGAGCGCATATTCTTCGTGAATAGCATGCTTGCCTCTCAACGGCGTAGCGTTAAGACGATGCGCTACGCTCGGCATAAATAAACGCCGAGAACGTAATATCCCCTGATGAAGTCATGTGGTGTGATGATACGCGTCGGGATTGGAGCGCTGGACAACCGAAGCACCTGACGGACGGCTGACGAGTTCGCCACTCGTGGATGCTGTATTCGTTCCTCCATCGTCTATGTGAGTGTTTTTAAGTTGTTTTAAATAAATCCTTTTTACTGGATTACGCAATGTACCACCTTTTTTGTTTTCTGTGATATCACCCGAGCCTCTGAGCACCATCAGCCTAAGACCAAGCGGACTCCCAGTGACAGGAAAAGGAGGACACTGACGAGTTCGCCGCTCGTGGAGATTAGCCCTTTACCTTTACTTTATGTAAGTGCATAGAGTGCAGGCGTGTTTTGGCTCCCCTTTATATCAGTATCACACTATATATTGTTGTGTATCCTCTCCCCGTATGTGGTGTCTGATCCCAGGATTTTAAGAACCTTCTACCTTCATTTGGACTCCGCGTGAAAGCAGCTGGCTAGGCTATATCTGGTAGCCGTGAGTGATATCACCCAAGCCTCTGAGCACCATCAGCCTAAGACCAAGCGGACTCCCAGTGAGAGGAAAAGGAGGACACTGACGAGCTCCCCGCTCGTGGAGATAAGCCCTTGTACCTTTACTTTATGTAAGTGCATAGAGTGCAGGCGTTTTTGGCTCCCCTTTCATATCAGTATCACACTATATATTGTTGTGTATCCTCTCCCCGTATGTGGTGCCTGATCCCGGGACTTTAAGAACATTCTACCTTCATTTGGACTCCGCGTGAAAGCAGCTGGCTAGGCTATATCTGGTAGCCATGAGGTGAGCTGCTGGGACCACCTGAGGTGTGCGTGTTGTTCTTGGGTGACGGCTCGACTTCTTTCATAGAATTGGCTGCTGGGTCTCTCCTCATCTGTTCCCTTCCTTGAGGAATTTACTGTTATTTTTATTTTTATCTTTATTTTCCAGTACTGGACTTCCTAAATTAATTTTGTCTTTCCTGGACTATACTTTGCCGTTTATGTGTTACCATCAGTTTACCAATTGGAGATGTTTATTGCTGTCTAGGTGTATCATTGTTATTTAGCTAACACTTTTTCACTTACCGTGCCCCTTTCCCACACCCATTTCCTAGCCTTGTGCCCTTTTTCAATCTATTTTCACAGCGCAGACTCCTTTCACTTGCACATAAATAAACGCCGCTCTACATGAATCCGGGCCTATAACTTTTCAGCAAACCAATCAATATACGCTTATTGCATTTTTTTACCAACAAATAACAATACATATTGGCCTAAACTGAGGATTTTTTTTTATTTGAATATTTATTATAGCAAAAGGTAAAAATTTTGGGCCAGATTCTCAAAACAGTTATGGCGGCATATCTCCAGATACCCTGCCGTAATTTCAAATCAGCGCCAGCGTATGTTTACGCCGATTCTCAAACGCAGATACGTAAAAAAAATAGGCTTCTTCCGCCGACGCAACTAGCCTACGCCGGCGTATAATTTTTGTGCAATTATACGCTGGCCGCTAGGTGGTGATACATTTGAATTACCCGGGCTTACGCTGGGCCATTTACGCTACGCCGCCGTAACTTAGGACGCAAGTGCTTTGAGAATACGGCACTTGCGTCCAGAGTTGCGGCGGTGTAGCGTAAATAAGATAACGCTACGCCCCGCTCGTACTAACGCCGCCGTACAAGAATCTAGCCCATTGTGTTTTTGTTTTTTGTCTCTTTTTTTTATAGCACAAAAAACAAACAAAAAAACAAGGAGGTAATCAACTATCACCAAAAGAAAGCTCTACTTGTGGGGAACAAATGATAAAAATGTAATTTGGGTACAGTGTTGCATGACCGCACAATTGTCATTCAAAATGTTACAGTGCTGAAAACTGAAAATTGGCCTGGGCAGGAAGGGGATGAAAATGCCCTGTATTAAAGTGGTTAAAGTACAAAAAATACAGAACATGGACAATTCTGAAAGGGGTGTTATGTATTTTTGGGTGATGAGCATGCAGAGAGCATGCAGCCTGGCTGGCCAGGAAGGGGAGGAGGGCAAGCTGCTTTCTCACATCCTTAATTATACTAGGCTATATGCCCTCTACATTGGTGAGGGGGGGGGGGTGCATTGCCAGGGAGAATCCCCCTGGAAAAGTACCTTTGCCCCATGTTGATGAGCTCAAGGGCCTCTTCCCCACAACCCTAGTCCAGTGGTTATGGACGTCTTTGCAAAGCAGTTACCTTTACCCTCTCCTTCCCAATTTCCTTATCTGGTGATGATTTTCAACCACCAATCTCCCCAAAGTGACCCAAAGATTACACAATTGCCCAAAAAAAATGGTCTGGCCAATGGTCTGCAGTTTTGGCAGATGGTTTGCCTGGGGCGGGTGGCTGACTGCATGCCATCTTGTATCAGGCAAGGTCATGTATGAGGCTCTGAGGAAATAGGTATACCTTTGAAAGGCGTCAGCCAGCAGTGGTTCTCATGTCCTCTCCTTCATCACCTGGAGACTGTTGTAATCAGACTGATTGCCACCATTCAAAGGCTTTTACATTGTGGTTTTCTTTCACATGCTTGTTGTGAGTAGTTTTTAATTCATTTTAATAAATGTATCAAAGGATAATGCACAAGGCTGGTGCGCTATCTTTTCTTTATTCCTTTTTTGACTGCTAGGATACCCCTATCCTGGAGGGCAGCAAGGCCTGAGACATTATCCATCTTGCACTATAGATCACCTGATCAACACACTTGTGCACAAGAGTATTTGTTTTCTAAGGTCATGTGTTACAATGGCACAAACCTGTTCTCCATCCTTTAGCAGGAAAAATTCACACACATACCTTGTCTGGCACATGTCTTAAACCTGGTGGTACATGAGTTCCTGGTTAGGTATCCTGGATTTTTAGGATGTCCTGCAGCAGGCCAGATGAATGTGCGACCACTTTAGAAAGATGAGTGTGCATCTGGCTAAAATGCAACTGGATGATATGGGCTGGAACTCGACATTGGCCATGCTGCAATGACTGCGCCTGGAGCAGTGGGCCATTAATGAGTACCTGTGTAAGTACAGGATAAAGACAGGCTCTGGGGATACTGGGTTATTTTTACTACATCAGTGTCTTCTGATTAAGGATGCAGTTACCAACCTGCTGGACACAAACTGCGTAATATAGTAAACCAGAAACACGAGTCACAGCAGAAGGAGGAAAAGGAGGATTTTCTGTCTCAGAACCTGCCAGATCCTTTACCTTCACCACCTTCAGGGTTGTGGTGCCGACAGTGAGAAGGAGAAGAGGATGGGGCAGGCTTCCAGTAGTACATTTCCCCACTCTCAAACTTTGGGATTTGTATGTGGGTGGGGTGAGCTATTTGGGAACACTGTTGTGCTCAGCAAAACCAAAGACTTGGGGTTCTCTGCTGCAGGCTGTTTTTTTGGCAAATAGGCTCTTTTATGCTGAAATGACTGTACAAGGACCCTAAGATTTAGGCCATAAAGGAAAGAGATCATTAGCCCTCGTACACACGATCAGTCCAAACCGATGAAAACGGACTGAAGTTCAGTTTCATCGGTCCAAACCGACCGTGTGTATTCCCCATCAGTCTGTTGTCCTTCGGTCCAAAAACATAGAACTTGCTTTAAAATTGGACCGATGGACGCCTGACCGATTGGTCAAAACCGATGGTTAGTACGCAAAAGCATCAATTCCAAACCCGGGCATGCTCAGAATCAAGTCGACGCATGCTTGGAAGCATTGAACTTCATTTTTTTCAGCACGTCGTGAGTTTTACGTCACCGCGTTCTGACATGATCGTTTTTTGAACCAATGGTTTGTAGGTACATCAGACCATCAGTCTGCTTCATCGGTGTGTAGAGTAGTCAGTGCTCTGGCTAATTAAGCTCACAAGTGATCCCTAGAAAGTACAGGCCGGGAACTCAACAGCTTCTCAATAGAAAATATTAATTAACTGCTTGCTGACCAGCGCACGACTATTTACATCGACAGCATGACACGGATAGACAGAAGGACGTAAATATACGCCCCTTTAAGAAACCAGCGTTGTGGGCGCGCCCGCCTGCTGGGAGCTCCGTGACTACGACCGCGGGTCCTGCGGACTATATGTCCGTGGGCATACCCCCAATCGTGTCACGGTGAGGAAGAAGGGGGAAATACTTATGTAAACAAGCATTTCCCCAGTCTTCCTAGTGACAGGACAGTGTACACAGCTTCCTGTAATCGGAAGCTGTAATCACTGTTATGTCACAGATAGCGCATCCCCCCTACAGTTAGAACACATCCCTAGGCACACTTAACCACCCTCAGCGCCACCTAGGGGTTAACCCCTTCACTGCCAGTGTCATTTTCATAGTAATCAGTGCATTTTAATAGCACTGATCACTGTATAAATGACAATGGTCCCAAAAATGTGTCAAAAGTGTCCGATGTGTCTGCCATATAGTCCAAGTCATGATAAAAATCGCAGATCACCACCATTACTAGTAATAAATAATAATAATAATAATAATAATAATAATAATAATAATAATGCCATAATTCTATCCCCTATTTTGTAGACGCTATAACTTTTGCGCAAACCAATCAATATGCGCCTATTGCGATTTTTTTTACCAAAAATATGTAGAAGAATACGTATCAGCCTAAACTGAGGAAAATGTTTTTTTTTTTTATATATATATTTTTTGGGGATATTTATTGTAGCATAGATAACTGATGACAAATTCTTTGACACATCAGATAAAAGCAGCCTAAAATTTCTGTCCAGGGAGGTTTCTACAAATAAATTAGCAAGCAGCTGTTCCTGTTACAAAACGCCTCTGAGAGTCTCTGCCTATGTGGAGAAGGGGTGTGTTACACACCTTTCCTCCAATCAGCAATTTTAGCTATCTTGGCTGTATGCCCAGAGATCACACTCTGTGTTGAACAGATAGAAAACATTTCCTAACAAAATCTGAACTTTCTAAACAGTATATAAATGTGAAGACAGCAGATATACATGTAAAACCTAAGTAGTGAGATTTGTTTCATCTTTGTGTATCATCTGAGGCTGTTTACTTTACTGGGTGTATTGCGGGTTTTCATCCACTTTAAAGTGTTATGCCACATACACACAAGCTTTTGCCTGGCCTGATCACATCGGAATTCCATCGGGAAAAAATAGAACATGTTCTATATCTAAACTCTGATGGAATTCATTGGACTTTCTGATAAAAAAACTCTGATGGGGCTACACACGATTGGAAATTCCGATCATGTGTATGGGGCATTAGTCTGACCTTTGCCCTCACCAAAATGGCAGCTGCCAGCCTCTGGTATGACTTCTTGGATCTGGCAATGTTTTCATTATGCAACCTTTTCTGTGTGTTTATACAATGCAGTGCTGTACCTGGTCTTTTTGTTCCCATCAAAATGAAGACCTCTTCCACTCATAGTCCCTCTTTAGATATGACATTCCTTCACATAGGAATTTGACTTCCTTCCCTGCAGCTGTTAATGCATGGTAACTGTCTTGCACATGGTAAATAGGAGATATAATCATGTCATTAATATTAAAAAAGTATAGACATATCCTTTAAAATGTATACCAAAAGTATAATAAAATATAGAGTCCTAAAGTTTTTAGATTTTTGAAAACTTGTTCTTCAGGGGTTTTTTTTGGTTAACTAGTGTTGAAAAAACAGCTATAATAAATAAACTTTGTATACCGCAAAGCAACAGCTGAATTCTAGTTGCTCCCTGCCAGCGTGAGGATCAAAAAACGTAGAAGTAGCAGAATCTATACACAATCTCCTCTTGTTTTGGTGCCTTAAATTATGGATGCTGAAAAGAGAGATCACTTCGAAAAGCACTGCAGGACAGCTGAAAGGACAAGAATAAGTAATGTCTTGCGTCCTACAGTGGGAATTTAGCATCCTGCATAATTATTACCATTTTAATTTACTTCAGTATTTCTGTGTAATTCTAATGCAGTCATATTTACATAAGATAAAATGTAGACTCTACATTTTGTGTATGTCTTTTAATTATTCATAGCTAATTGAGAAAACTGTCACGGTTGCCTTCTGTATGTTTGCTTTCTTCCTTGTTCATTTATGCAATATATTGAACTGACTTTGTTTTAATTGTGCAGGCTCTAGTAAATAAAACATGGCGATCCAATTATATAAATAATATAAAAAGTCAGAGAGGTTTAAACTGTTGGATGTAATTGCAAGAAATGAAATCTTCTTCTTACTTTCCTTATTCAACCATTAGCTAGTAATTTGAAATGGGAATGACTGGCAGCATCTTTTTTTTTTTTTTTACACTAGCGTTGCAGATTACATTATGGAATTAGTGGTTCACAGTCCATGGGGTCTAATTATGCATCTGCAATGCAATCCTGCAGAAGCAACACTAGAAAAATGTTCCTAAGGTTCCCCAGGAATATACTTTAAACATTATTTAAATAATACATCAATTCACCCTTTGGACCAATTTTGTTCAGTTTCTGTGCAGTTGCGTGAAACCAATCCCCCGCTACATGATTCTTACGCTTGTGCATCCGATAATATTAACATAAATCTATATGATTATAAATTATTTATAAAGATATTTTTTGATAAGGGATGCTATGGCCCAACTTATTAATTATAGAAAAATATGCACTTAATTGGTGTAATGTTGCAGCTATTATGCAAAGCTTTGTTGTTATCTTTATATGACTTTTTAAATTGGTTTCACTCTATTAAAAGTTTAGTAACTTGGATGTTTTTTAAGTAAAAATGATGCTTTTTTGACAAATTATTAGGGATTCTTTCAGGGACTATTTATGAGCCTGAATAATGGAGGTCTTACATTAACTGAGACGGTAGGCAGAGTTCACTCTTTCTTGATCCCTATGGTTTGGCCATGTGTTCCTGTCCTTTGAAAAGCATGTCAAATGCTGCTGTGCTCATTTGAAAGGATGTAGCTTATGTTCAGACAGTAGGAACACTTAATTGTTAAATAATACATGTATAATTAAATAAACAGTAGTGTTTCCAGTATATAACAGCCAATAAGGAGCCTAGTCATCCAAGAGGTGTGCCTATTCCTCTCTATTTCTAAATCACTTTTGTTAGCCACCGAAACATTTTATACAGTATACAGAATACTTTCCTTGGCCCACTTATACCCCTCCAGTCTTCTGTTTTTTTTTTCTTAATATATTTATTTTCTCTTCCATGCCCTCGCCATTAACATTAATTAAAGGATCACTAAAGGAAAAAAAAAATTGCTGAAATTACTGTTTACAGGGTATAGAGACATAATAGTTAACTGATTCCTTTTAAAAACGATTAAAAACAGATGAAAATCAATCATATAATGTGCCTCTAGTTTCACTTTCATTTTTGCATCTAGCTTAGTTTTTGCGTGTAATTTAATGCATCTGTGCTGGACAGTGCCATAGAGAGTGATGGTTAGAAAGACGAAACTAGAATCTCCCAGGACGAAACTAGAATCTCCCAGTACTGTGGTCATCAGGAAACAGACAACCAGGAAGTGTCCAGAACAGAGCAGAATTACAGCAACATCAGAGCAAAAACGAACAATGAGGACATGAAACCAGGACTGCAGTAAGGTAAAGGAAGCTATTTAGCTAAAAAAAAAAAAAATACATTTGCATGACCACTGCATGTTTTTAGTATTAATCAGTTTCTGTCTGCAACCTGTAGATTAAAGCTTCTCTGTATGATGCCCCTCACTGTTAAAAAAAAAAGTCTAAGGGCCAGTTCACACCACACACAGTCTAGTGCATTTTGTTCTGCATCAAAAATGCCGCTGATTTCTAAGGGGATATCGGATGGAAATGGACAGCATTTCCATTTTCATCAGATCTCGTTCCATCCGCCAGATGGATGGCGAATGTATCGCAATATGTCTGTCATGAGCAGATCGGATGGCAGGCAGATGTCAGTGGACACATCTCCGCTGACATCCGCCTGCTCATGGGAGTCAATGTGCAGCCCGTTTGGATCCGCCTGAAAAATGAACAGGAGGATCTGAGCGGGCTTTTCGTGTGAAAGGGGCTTTATGTTCATCTTTCGGGGGGGGGGGGGGGGGAGTGAACTTACACTTTAAGCAAGGTTTAGTTAATTAAGTTATTTCTTTGGCTCATATGGGTTGATTTACTAAAATCGGAGAGTGCAAAATCTGGTGCAGCTAAGCATGGTAGCCAATCAGCTCCTAACTTCAGCTTGTTCAATTAAAGCATAACTCCACTCTTGTTAAGAAAAAAATATTCTCCTCTTGGTGATCTATGTACATTGCAAGGATTATAACGACCTTTGTTGCAGATTCCTACCTTTTTGCTATTCTGAAGACATCCCTGTTTGTTCCTATGTGCCTCTGTGCCAATGTGTTAAGGGAGTGGTTTCATAATTATATATCAGCTGTGCACCTACAGGGAACATATGATGAAATCTGCTAGGCCTGCATCCATTTAGATGTGTTCCTATTGGGAGTATCTCACCAAAAATCGAATTTTTGTTGTAGGGGATGCCAGAAATCTGACTTTTCTCTTAGGCAGACTTCTGGGAAAATTGGTAAGCCAATCACAAGCATGAAATTATGTTTCTGGGGGGTGGTCAGTACACATTCTGTGTAGAGAACAACTCCAGGTAGCCATATTGCATTGCAATTAAAATATGACTTGTGTCACAACTGTATACTCTATATTATTTTTCTTTATTTGCTATTTTTTCCCCCACGAAAGTGGAGTTACCCTGGAAGCTTATTGGTTTCTATGCAGAATGTACCAGATTTAGCTTTAGTAAATCAACCCCTTGGTTTCACTACAAATTTTGGTCTGGACAACTGGGCATCAATTACATTTGATCATGAAAAGTTTAACCACTACAATACTTTACACTTCCCCACCTTCCTGCCCAAACCAAGTCTTAGCTTTCAGTGCTGTCACTGTTTAAATGACAATTGCACGGTCATGCTACGCTGTACCCTAACAGAATTTTTATCATTTTGTTCTTTTGCTTTCTTTTGGTGGTATTTAATCACCTCTGCGGCACTGATTGTGGCACTGATGGGCATTGATAGGTGGCACTGATGGGCACTCAAGGGTGGCACTAGTGGGCACTGATGGGCAATGATAGGCGACACTGATGGGCACTAAAAGGCTGCACTGTTGGGTAATTATGAGTGGCACTGATAGGCGGCACTGCTGGGCACTAATAGGCACTGATAGGCGGCACTGATGGGCACTGATACATTGCACTGATGGGCATCCCTTGTGGCACTGGAAGGCATTGTGGGTGGGCACTGATTGGCAGCTGCCTGGGCTTTGATTAGCAGCTTCCTGGGCACAGATTGGCATTTCCCTGTTGGTCTAGGTGGCATACCTGGTGGTCCAGTGAGGTGGTCTTCCTTGGTGGTCCATTCCGGCATCCTCGTGGTCCTGGGCAAGCATCCGAGGGGAGGCTGCGCTGATAAACAATCAGCACAGACCCCCCTGTCAGGAGAGCAGCCGATCGGCTCTCCTCTACACGCGTCTGTCAGACACGAGTGAGGAAAAGCCGATCATCGGCTCTTCCTGTTTACATTGTAATCAGCTGCGATTGGACACAGCTGATCACATGGTAAAGAGCCTCTGACGGATGCTTTTTACCGAGATCAGTGTAGCGGTGCGTCAGACTGGACGTCATATGACGTCCAGTCAGGATAACGCAACCACCGGCCGGCCATCATTCTGCTATAGGCCAGACTTTTATTTATTTATCTCTTTAATAATGACTGTAATAGGTTAAAGATCCCAGGTAAAGACGGTCAAAATGTAGCTTTGAATCCTTTACTTTAAAAGTTTTTTTAACTACATTTAAATTGAATATTTAGCGCATTCTACAAAGTAACATTATTTCCGATTTACTTTTGCTTTTATTTAATTATCTCTTTAATAATGAATGTAATAGGTTAAACTGATCTCATAGAGATGTACAAAAATCCTTACTATTGTCAATTCCCAACAGTGATTATCACTGTTATAAGCAATCACAGTGTAAAAAAAAATCCTGATCACCTCCCCAGAGTAGTATAGTGTCACTATGGTAATACTGTACTGCTCTGGTCACAATATGTAAAAAAAATTGAAAAACAACATATATATTTATTTTTTAATTATTATTTTTTTGAACATACTGTCACCAGTGTCCCTGATCACCACCGCACCAGTCATATTATAGTGCTGTACTGCTCTGGTGGCAGTATTTAACCACTTAATCACCGGGCCTATTCTGGCACTTTTCTCCTTGTAAAAATCACAATTTTTTGGCTAAAAAATTAATCAGAACCCCCAAACATTATATATTTTTTTTTATAGCAGACACCCTAGGGAATAAAATGGCGGTCATTGTAACTTTTTTTCTTGCACAGTATTTGCGCAATAATTTTTCATGAATTAAAAAATATCAAAACAGTAAATTTAGCCCAATTTTGTTGTATAATGTGAAAGATGATGTTACGCCGAGTAAATAGATACCTAACATGTCACGCTTTAAAATTGCGCACACTCATGGAATAGCGCCAAACTTCGGTACTTAAAAATCTCCATAGGCGACATTTTAATTTTTTTTACAGGTTACTATTTTTGAGTTACACAGGAGGTCTAGTGCTAGAATTGTTGCTGACACTCTAATGCACGCGATGATACCTCACATGTGGGGTTTGAATGGTGCTGACATATGTGGGCGGGGCTTGCATGCGTGTTTGCTTCTGCACGCGAGCGACCAGGACAGGGGTGTTTAAAAAAAAAAATATATATATATATATATATATATATATTTTTTTATACTTCTTTTTTTTATTTTTACATTTTGTTTTACATTTGAGCGTGACAGGTCCTCTTTATGGAGAGATGCAGGGTCAATAAGACCCCACATCTCCCCTCCAGGCTGGAAAGCATTAGATCGTGAAACAAAAATCACCAATCTAATGCATTCAGCCACGGTTGCGGCTGTGTTTACATTCCGGGTAGCGGGCGTGACGTCATAATGTCGCACCCGGTCCTCAGACGGTCATAGAGATGACTGTGACCTTCTGGTCACCAGTCATCTCTATGCTTCACCAACGAGCGCCCGCCGATTCGCTCTCCGGGCCCCCGATGGCACAGGAGAGCCCGGAGAAGCACCGGAATGGCGGCGGGAGGGGGGACGTCCCGCTGCCTAGAAGAATGATCGAGTGGCAGAACTGCCGCTCTGATCGTTCTTCTGGTGCACAGAATCGCTGGCTGAATACGGCGATATCTGAATGATGCCTGTGGCTGCAGGCATCACTCAGATATCCCCGCACAAAGTGGAGGACGTCATATGACATCCTAAGGTGATGAAGTGGTTAAAAATGCAATAAATAATAATTTCTTAATTTTGCAAAAAATTGTGACAACAATTTACAACTTCAAAAAGCTCACCATGCATCCTACTTAATACTTCAGACTATCTACTTAACTATCTACTTAAAGGATCACTAAAGGAATTTTTTTTTTTTTAGCTAAATAGCTTCCTTTACCTTACTGCAGTACTGGTTTAATGTCCTTATTGTTTAGTTTTTGCTTTGAAGTTGCTGTAATACTGCTCTGTTCTCCACACTTCCTGCTTGTCTGTTTCCTTATCACCACAATACTGGGAGCTTTCTCACGATGGTTTAAGCTGTCATTGCTGTGTGTCTAAAACTTCCCAGAACCAATCAGATTCATTTTAAAAACAAAACACTGCCCTGGATTTGTTTGTTTTTGTTCTGTGTGTCTATTTCTACTTTGCAGAAACATGATGCCAGTTCAAAAGTGAAACTAACCTGCAGGCTCATTAAATGATTGATTTGTATCTATTTTTAATCATTTTGAAAAGGAATCAGTTAGCTTGTATGTCTCTATACCCTGTAAACAGTCATTTCAGCAAAAAAAAAAATGTTTTCCTTTAGTGACCCTTTAACAAAAAAATGTCATTTGGGGGAGTATTTGTACTGTCTTGGCATTTAGGGCCTCAAGAAATGAGACAGGTGTCAGTAAACCAGGATTGGTAAATTTTCAAACATATATACCATAGTTTGTAGACTCTATGGGCCAGATTCAGGTAGAGTTAGGCTGGAGTATCTGTGATACTCCAGCCTAACTGTCACTTTAAGCCGGCGTTTCTGTTTTCTGTAACCAGAAAACAAGAAACGACGGGTTGGTGTTCCGATGCGATGGGCGCAATTGAATTTCGCCATCGCATCGCAACTTTAATTTAAAAATGGCGCCGGGGGCGTTCCCGCTGATTTACGATGAAAAAATATGTTAATCAGCGGGAATCGGCAATTCACGATCGTATTCCGGCGCGACGCAGTGACTTTCCGACGTTTCCGTAAGCGATACGCGGCGTAAAGATAAAGCAACCCCCTAGTGGAGTATTCTATGTTAAGTATAGGCGTCGTCATCGCGTCGGAAAAAAAAAAATTGCGTCGTTTGCGTAAAACTTTCATGAATGGGGATGTGACGTCATTGACGTTCACTGACAGAATTTGGAGCATGCACACTGGGATGCATTGACACTCGATGCATGCGCAGTACGTTCGCCGCGGAATCGCGCTTAGTTTTAATAATACACGCCCCGTACCCGCCCAATTTGAATTCCGCCGGCTCATTTGCGATGCGCTGCCGCAACTTTAGGAGCAAGTGCTTCATGAATAACAGCACTTGCTCCTAAAATTTCCGCAGCGTAACGTAAATGAGAAGCGTTACTCCAGAGCAAAGATGCTCCCATCTACCTGAATCTGGCCCTATGGGGTAGATTCACATACACTTAATATTCCGCTGCGTAATCGAAATACTCTACGCTGCCGTATTTTACCAGGCTCTACACCGAATCCTGGTAGATTTTTGCCCGTACGCTACGGCGGCGTAGTCTATTTCTCGCAGCGTAATCGAAATACGCGATTAGGGGGCGTGAAGCATTTAAATTAAGCGCGTCCCCGTGGCGATCAAACTGTGCATGCTCCGTTCAGAAATTTCCCGCCGTGCATTGCGCAAAATCACTTTGTTACGTCATTCGTTGTTTGAGTAGCGGTGTTTACGAACATTCCTATTCCCGGACGACTTACGTTAAAAATAATAAAAGACGTCGGAAAACGTAGAAATTCGACGCGGGAACGACGGCCATACTTAACATGGGCTGTCTAATATTAGAGCAGCAAAAAGCTGGTATAGTGTTACGCAAATAAAAGATGACTAAAGGTGGGGGCGTGGCCGGCCGGAGAGGGACATGGACGCCTGAAAGCACAGCTCCTAAGCCAGGGGAATAGAATCAGCGACAACGGCCAGAATCGAGCCATCATCTACCCACTCCTTTACTCCAGACATTGCAGTGATCCTCCCCGACATGTCGAGAAAGAGATACCCGGAGTACCAGCCGCAAAAACTGACAGAATTCGCCTACAAGCCGGCGATGCGGACCGGAGCTATCCAAGATGGCGCCGGCCTGGAAGAACCTCGAGACTCCTATACAGACCTCCCGGACGAAACTACAGGGGAATCCCCCCAGCCAGGTACCGATGCTGCCCTGTCCCACCACCAGGAGAGTGACCCCCTCCTCCGCAGCCCAGCTAAAGCCAAGATGCGGCTTGACACGCCGCCGCGAGTGCTCCACCCGCAAATCGAGGCCCAGGCTTTCAACCCCCTCCTCTCTAACCAGGCCTTACATTCCTCCATGGCGTCCTTCCCCACCTCAGGCCAACCAGTCATGGACACCACCCTGAAGGACATGCTCCTTTCGCTACAGACATCCCTCATGACAGACCTCTCCTCCCTGTTTGCCAAGGTCACCTTAGACATACACTCCTTAGACGACAGAGTTACTAACGTGGAGAGGGGAATGTCTGATTGCACATCCACAGTAAATGACATAATAGACGCCTATGAGGAGGTGAAGGAGGACCAGGCATGGATGCGCGCCAAGCTGGCCGATTTAGAGGACAGGTCCCGCAGGAATAATGTTAAGCTAAGGGGGGTCCCAGAATCCATTCTACCCGCGGATCTGCCTCGCTATGCCAAGGAATTGCTCCACCTTGTCGTTCCTGATGCAGCCCCACGCGACCTGATAATAGACAGGATCCACAGAATCCCCAAACCTTCCCACCTGGCAGCCTCGGTCCCCAGAGACGTACTAATGAGGAACCACTTCTATCAAGTTAAAGAAAAACTTATGATGGGAATCAAAACCAAATCGCCATTGCCAGCTCCTTACACTAACATCCAACTGTTCCCTGACCTTTCCAAGTTCACACTACAACAAAGGCGCCATCTAAGCCCGATTACTAAGGGTCTCCAGAACCACAAGGTGCCATACAAGTGGCGTTATCCTGCCACCCTCCTCATCGTGAGGAATGGTCAGAACCACAGCATCAACACACTAGATGACGGCATGCGTCTGCTCCATGCTTGGGGAATCCTGCTAGAACCTCCCAAACCCGCCACTTCCCAGGGGGGACCGAATCCCCAGAAGAAACGCATGGATCGCAACCGCACCTGAATTGCCATTACGTGCCCTGGCCACTCAACGTTCACATAGTTCCCCTGAGCTCTGGCTTGTTACATCCCTTATACACCCGACTCCTCGAGTTAATAACTGTTTGATACCCCCACCTAGAGGCTTCAGCGGTGGCTTACACCCCCTCTAAGAATCTTTCCTTTGTTGATGTTGCTGGCATTGTGACCCACAGGGGTTTTCACTATACCGGATCGCACTAATCAATATCCTGCATTGTTTTTTTTCTTTGGTTTACGTTTTTCATTTTATGATCAGATAACTTGTTGCTCTATCTGCAGCCTTCTCGCATCCATTGCTTCCAGGACCACTGTATGCCACTCTACTACCAGTTAATCTTCACGCCAAAGCTCAAGAACCGACTCTACAGCGACGATCGCTTTTGGGACCGCACGCCTCTGGTCTGCTGCTACACTCCCACCTCAGGCCATCCTCCCTAATCCACACCCGGTCGGGTCTGAGTCAACTATCTGTAAGTGTTACCCAGTTACACACACCGGGCCGCAGCCCTCAAGATGCCGCTCACAATTCTCTCACTAAATGTGAACAGTCTTAATCACCCTGCCAAGCGACACTCATTGTGGAAGACCGCTGCGGCCCTCCACAGTGACGTTGTGTGTGTCCAAGAAACACACCTGCTGCCGTCAGATACGGCTCTTTGCTCCAACCGACAGTTCACACATGTCTTTCACGCTAACCACTCTACCAAAACTAAAGGTGTCATGACAGCATTCAAAGATACATTGGACTTCCAACTCCTAGACTCTGTTGCAGACACTGAAGGTCGTTTTCTAATAACTGTTTGCAACATAAACCGGGCCACATATACCCTTGTAAACCTATATGCCCCGAACACCCATCAAATGAAGTTCTTGCGCAAGGTACTTGCTTACACCAAACCTATCCGGAAGGGACATCTCATAATGTGCGGAGACTTCAATATGGTCCCGGATGTTACTTTAGACTCCACCTCAGCCGCAAAAAGGCGCGAATCTCCTCTAAAAAACGTCATTCTCCGCCATGACCTGTATGATGCATGGAGATGTCTCCACGGCTCAGACCGGGACTATACTTTTTTCTCCCACAGGCACTCCTCATACTCCAGAATCGATTTGTTCTTAACTGACAAATGGATCTTACAGAAAATATGCATATCTGAGATCCACACTGCAACATGGTCAGACCACGCCCCGATAACAATAACGATAGATGATCCCAACTCACATAGACCCACATTTGTTTGGCGGGCAAATAACTACCTTATTCAAAATGACGAATACAAGCCAGATATCTTAGAAAAAATCGATGACTTTTTTATGCTGAATAAGGGCTCTGTGTCTGACCCTGCGGTGGTGTGGAGCGCGCACAAGGCGTACATTAGTGGAATGTTGATTAGATTGAGCTCCCATCATAAGAAAAAGAAAATGCAGCGCTTGAATGACCTGACTTCCCAAATAGCTTCCTTAGAATCAGCACACAAAACTAACGCTACTGGCCCCCAGACGACCCTCCTACTGTCCCTCAGACAGGAACTTAAGACGTTGCTCCTACACTCCTATGAATTCCTTCAGAGGAAATTCAAAGCGACTTCATATTCCACCTCCAACAAAGCAGGGAAAAAGCTTGCCCAACGCCTTAAGGGTAGACACGCAAAAGCTAAGATTCCCTACTTAATCCACCCCCACTCAAATCTCACTCTGACGAACCCGCAGGACATAGCTGATGCGTTCAGCGCTTATTATGGTGATCTATACAATCTGAAACGTGACCCTGGTACCCCACAACCCACACAGGACGAAATTGACGACTTCCTACACAAGATAAACCTGCCATCCCTGACTGAACAACAACTGGAGGCGCTTAACGCGCCGTTCACAGAACAGGAAATTAATAAAACTATTGCCTCCCTCCCTAGTGGTAAGGCACCTGGCCCCGACGGCCTGACAGGAGAATACTTCAAACAATTCTCCCTATCTCTATCCCCGTACCTCGCTGAACTGTTTAATAGCGCTGCCTTTTCTTCTACCTTCTCCAAAGAATACTTATCAGCTTTGATTATAACTCTACTGAAGCCAGGGAAGGAGCCCAATATTCCCCAGAATTTTCGCCCCATATCCCTTCTAAATCTCGACCTCAAAATTTACGCCAAAACCATTGCCTCAAGACTGCTAGGAATTATGCCCACTTTAATCCATAAAGACCAAACAGGATTCACACGGGGCAGACAGGCTTCAGACGCCACCAGGAGAATGCTCAATTTAATCCACCACGCAGAATCCACCGGAACGCCTTCTCTGCTGCTATCACTAGATGCAGAGAAGGCGTTCGACAGGGTTAACTGGACTTACCTTAATGCTGTTCTCCAAAAGTTTGGCTTTAAAGGCTTCATCCTAAACGCCGTACTAGCACTCTACACCAACCCTATGGCCCAAGTTTTCACGGAAGGAATGCTTTCCTGCCCCTTCTCCATTACAAACGGCACACGCCAGGGGTGCCCACTATCTCCACTTATTTTCAACATGCTTATGGAACCCCTGGCGGAACACATACGTTCTCATAAGGCCATCACAGGCCTCCAAATTGGCCCACAGTCCCATAAGATTAGCCTCTTTGCTGACGATGTCATTCTCATCCTCACTAACCCATCATCCTCCCTGGCTGAGGTACAAAAATTACTGAATTGGTTTAGCTTGGTATCGTATTACAAAGTGAACACGACTAAGTCATACATTCTAGACCTCAACATTGACGCCACAACCAGAAACCTCATACAACTACAATATCCATTTAAATGGGCACACAACGACATCTCTTACTTGGGCATTCAACTGCCAAGATCTCTTAAAAATCTTTACTCCTGTAACTTCTCACCACTTCTCCAAACCGTCCAAGCAACTACACAACAATTGGCGAAACACGAACTTTCCTGGTCAGGGAGACTCGCAGCTTTCAAAATGATTTGCTTGCCCCAAGTCCTGTATCTCTTTAGAACCCTCTCCATCCCGTTACCTGCCTCATTTTTCAGGTCCTTGCAAACGATCTACAACAAGTATCTATGGAACGGTAAAAAACCTAGATGCGCTCATGCGACACTGTCCAAACACAAATTAGCTGGAGGTGCAGGTTCAATAGACTTTAAAGATTACCACACTGCGGCCATTCTGGCCCAGTTGCCCGCATGGTTCCAACCCCTCCTCACTTCACCGTGGGGACAAATAGAGAGCCTGACACTCACCCATCCTGACCTAAGTAGTTGGATACTGAGCACCCCTCTAGGTGCTCATGTCCCAACATCCATCCCCCCGACCATGAAAGCGTCGGTCCAGGCATGGGGGAAGTTGATCTCCATGCTCGGTCCAGCTCCTGCCACAACTCACTTCAAAATCCCTCTGGAATCCCTACGGTTCCTCTCACCAGACCTTTCACTATCAAGGTGGTCCACACATGGGATCCACCATGTTCAAGACCTAGTTCGGGACGGTCGTCCTAAGTCCTTCACACAACTACAGGCCGAATTCAAACTCCCAGACGCTGAACAGTTTACCTTCCTACGAGTTAGCCACTGCTTGCGCTCCATCCCCCTACCCCTTTACACCCTTCCTTCTAAGACGTGGAACTACCTCACTGACCCCGCTTCCACCACCAAAGGCATCTCCCACTTCTACAACAACCTCCGCCAAAAACGTACCTTCTCCAAACTTCCACCACATCACAAATGGGAATATGACCTCACATGCACCTTCACTGAAGCCCAATGGCAGCGTGCTTTTAGATCAATATACCAATTCACCAAATCAGCAGCCCTTTGGGAACTTACGCAGAAAATCTCGCTGCGCTGGTACCTTACACCCACAAAACTAGCATCTTTCGGCACGCAAAACTCCAGCGTTTGCTGGAGATGCAAGGCCGCTAAAGGGGACTTGCTGCACATTTTTTGGAAATGCCCAAATATCCAGAACTATTGGAACGACACCTTTAAGCTTATATTTGAAGTCACCGGTGCCCAAATCTTGCCATCCCCTGCTCTTGCACTCCTCAATCTCACCATCGAAGACATCCCTCACCACCTGTGATACACAACCACACACATACTGTTAGCAGCTAGGCTCAATTTAACGAGACACTGGAAATCAGACGTGTCCCCATCCAGGGATCAAATTCTAAATCTAGTGGCCCTGCACTTTAGTTATGAGACCATGATGGCCTCCAGCAATGGACACACCACTGTCACAAACCAACAGTGGCTGCCGTGGTCCACCTGGACGAAAGTTGCGAATGTTACATAAAGACAACCCTCCAAGTCTCTCATTGCACTCTTTCTTGACCGAGCAACACCTTATTCTTCACTTCAAATCTCTTTTTCTCCTCTTTCAGACCTCGCTATACAAGGTTCCTTATGTGTTATCTTCAATGTTTTATGTTATCACGATATGTATCTCCCCTCCTCCCTTGTGGCACTACTGCTCCCAATGGGGGTGCCACATTGGAGGAGTGGACGCCTATACTTGATATGTATCTATAGCCTATACCCCACGCCTAGTATACTCATTATTGTTAGCAGCACAACCTGTTCTGATGTAACTCCTGTTATAATGTTTTTGCACAACGTACACTCTTTAATTGTACTCTGTACCTATTTTGAAAATCCAATAAAATATTTGAAGTAAAAAAAGATGACTAAAGGTGCCGTAAGAGATTGCGATTGAAGATCGTAATTTCGGGGATCGCTGGCAAAAGCTCATTTGCATACCCCGACGCCGAAAACGACGGGAAGTCCACCCAGTGGCCGCAATTTTATTGCAGCGTAGATTCCAAGGCGTACAAACACGTAATCCAGTCGAATTGAAGCTCGCAGCCGTCTATTCATGGTTTGAGGTTTTCGACTAGCTAGAAAACGTGCGTAATTTGAAATTACTCCAGTCTTTGATCCCCTTTTTTTGACTCTCATCTGAAAGTCTATTGGAATAATGTGATTGGTGAGATGGCAGTTATTATTCAGGGACACCTGTTTTGTCCAAAGTTTTAAAGGTTAACAGTGAAAACCTTTTTAGCTTGTTTTGTTACCCAACCCATAAATAAACAAATATTTGTTGCATTAGTGCATGGGGTACCCAACCTTTTAAAGAGCGAGGACCACTTAAGCGACTTGGTAATCGATCACAGGCCACAATGAGCAAAGCAGGTGGATGACAGGTCCGTGTCCACGCAGCATATGCAAAGCGGACACGAATACAGCTGCCCTACTCTATGGGCCCTCCGATCAGATCTGCCCAGACGGAAGGGGATGGATCCCCTTCTGTCATTTTTTTTTTTTTTTTTGAGGAGGATCGGATTGGAGGTAGTCTGTTTACATCTGCCAATCCATAGAGTTAAATGGATGGTCCAATTGGGTTGGACTGATTGTGTGAAAGGGGTCTAAGACTTGTGCCTTTTCTGCGGGTTAGCTGCACTTTGCCATAGACTTCTATTATATCCTAAAGGTGTGGTGCACTTTTTGAAAGCTCACCAAACCCGAAGCTAATAACAGAAGTCTATGGCTCAGTGCAGGTAACCCACAGATGCCCTGCGTTCCACCTGCGGATCAGTGAAAGCAGCCCAGCAATCACTGCAGAATAGATATGCCCATATATACACACATTTTAGTAGTAAACTTACTTTTAAGTTATTGCCGGCTGTTGCTTCCCAGTGCAGAGTGCATTTGGTATCACTCTGCCTGTGACAGGAGCACTATACAGGCTTATGTGGTGGCTTGCCAAACTGCAATCCCAGAGGAGGTCGCGGGCCACATCAGAGGGGTTTGTGGGCCACATGTGGCCCCCGGGCCACTGGTTGGTCACCCCTGCCTTAGTGGTTTAGCTATAAGGGGTCATTTACCTACTACAAATGCAAAGTGCTCTTAAAATTGCACTTTGAAGTGCAGACGCTGTAGATCCGAGGGGGACATGCAAAGAGAGTAAAAAAACAGCACTTTAGTTTGCACATGATTGGATAATAAAGTCAGCAGAGCTTCCCCTCATTTCAGATCTACCCCTCAGATTTACAGCAGCTGCACTTCCAAGTGCACTTTCAGTGCAATTTCAAGTGTAGTTTGCACTTGTAGTGCAAAGTGGATTTGCCTTTTGTAAATAACCCCCTAAGTGCCTAATTTTCTCTTACTACAGTTTTCAGTAAGTAAAATAGCTAGCTAGATTTTTTCCCTACATAAATACAGAACAAACAGTACATATTAACTGGCAGAAGGTGGCGCTGTTGAATAAGAACAAGACTTGTTTTCACAACCCAACAATAAACTGGTGATCAATGCCTTATCACTTCTGTCATTCTTGATTGAACTTTAAAGAATCAACCATATGGAAAGCATTATAATGCTTGACTTCTACTGAGTTACTTTAACAGCAAATGTTTTAACTGTGGTATAACAATATATTTAAGTGCAGAAGAACATTATCTCCTCGGATGTATACTGCTAGATATACTAATTTTGGAGCTCTATTGATGACACAAATCGCTAAGCTATTTAAAAACACGGCACGGTCGTTAGATAAGCTACTTTTCTAAGCACCAGCCAGTGAACATTTCCACAGGCTTACTTTTGATGTAATGAAACATAAAATGTGGGTGCATTAATTACTGCTACAACATCCACATCTGCACATAGCTAGGCACAAGTTTAGCATTAGCATAGACTTAGGCTTTCTGTAAGCCTCATTATGATAAACTAAACCAATAAATCAAGATAGCAATTTTTTTATTTCCTTTCGTGCTATATTAACGGAACGTCTGAGAGTGCATTACAGGGTTGACTGGATCCGAGTGGTGAACATTTATTTTTGGCGGGGGGATGCACAAAGATGTGTAGCACGCTTCCTATGAAGCGTGAAGTCCTTTACACTCAATGAAGAATGTGTCAGTTACATTGCAGTGTTTTATAGTTTATTGTTAAGCAGAAAACCTGAAAATGTGTTGTCAAAGGCCCCTTGGGGGTGCTGTTGTTTTTTTTTTTCCTCTCGCATTTACCAAATATTTCAAGGGAGTATATTACTGTGATTTTTCTCTGGGCTGACAACCTGCTTTTTTAAGCTACGCACTTTAAAGTTCAATATGAAAGTCATCATATGAGTTAGTGTAATTTGAAAAGAATGAGCTACTGTGCTCTTAAAAAGCTTGTAGTGTAAAGAGATAATAAATTGCATTTAAAGTTTGTTTGCAGACAAATAGTGATATATAACACACACAGGGGCAACCCGACTTACAGCGCGACTTTGAGCAACTTACAACGCGACTTGAAGTTGCCTCCAGGACAGACGACCTTGGCTGTGGCCAATCACAGAATAATCAGCTCTGTGGGAGGGAGGGGTTTGCCTGGGTAAACTATTTATTTTCCTGTAAAGTTGCTTCAGTTAAGATGGAGATCCGACTTTGGAGGCAACTTTCATTGAAATCTATGGGTACAAGTTGCCTAGAAGTCGCCTTGAAGTAGTACAGGAACCTTTTCTGAAGTCGGAGCGACTTCAGTAGTGTACATTAACCTGCTTAACAGTATTCCCGAGTGTGGCTCGGGTGAGATTTCTGTGCTGTGATCGGTAACCCCGAGCCACACTCAGGCTTGCCTCGCTGGATGCCGAAAGAGGTGACTTACGTTTGCCCTGCGATCCAGCGATGTATTTTCACAGTGCAAGGCGGCCGGATGTTCCGCCCGATGCACTAAGTTCCCCTGATTCCCTTCCCTGCGGGCGTTGCGACGCAGGGGGCAGAACGTGGGGGAAACGGCGCCAAATTCAAACAGTCAAAAGTAAAAACAAAGTAAAAACATACTGATACAATTGGATTACAGTAAAAAATAATATACAGTGACCTTTGATTGCCCCCCAGTGCTTTCTCCAGTGCCCTTGTCTACAGATTTACTGTACTTGTGTCTGTAAACTACACAGCGACCATGGCATCAAAAAAGCGCGGCTCTACCTCAAAATCGCTATTCGACCTTCTGGAAAACAGCGTCAGCGATACGGAATCGCTTGCAGTGGAGTTGAGTGACAGCGCCGCGTGGGAAAGTTCGTCATCAGACGCAGAAAGTGATTTGCGACTGCGACTGTGCCCAGTGATGTGCAGACTTGGTGCGCAATTGATTGTGGTACGGAGCACGTAGCCCCCCCAAGATTTCCACTTACAGGAGCGCCTGGGATCAAAGTGGACGTTGAGGATGACAATCCCTTGGAATACCTCCAACATTTTTTGACGGATGAAGTGATCGCCAAAATTGTTTTGGAGACGAATCACTACCAGGAGCAACAAGCTGCTACCCATCAGCGATTTCAAGGCGCAGAAAATGGGAACCTGTAAGTTTGAAAGTTTCTTGGCCTTATAATTTTACAGGGAGTGGTGGGGAAACCCCTGCAAAAATGGTATTGGACAACCAACAAATTTTTACCCACATCTTTTTTGGAACCGTCATGTTGGAGTATAGATTTTCACTGATCATGAAGTATTTGCACTTTGCAAATAATGAGGACTTTGATGAGAGTTCTCATCCAGCTCCAAAGCTGAAACAAATTTGGGAGGTTTACCAGCTTATTTTGCAGAATTTCCAGCGGACCTATATTACTGAGAGAGACATTACTAATCGATGAAAGTCTCATAGCCTACAAAGGTAGACTCAGCTCGATACAGTTCATTGCATCAAAGCGCGCTTGCTTTGGCATAAAGTCATTTATGCTGTGTGAATCCAGCTCTGGGTACATCTGGAACTCAGTCCTGTACACCGGGAAAGGGACCAAATTCTGCCAGCAATTCAGCGGTTTTGGAATGGCAACTGCTTTGGTTCTTTCCTTGATAGAGCCATTGCTGAACCAGGGCTACTGTGTCACCACAGACAATTTTTATACCTCCCAAGAACTCTACGAGTTCCTTCCCGGGACCATGAGGCCTAACCGACGTGACATGCCGGCCATGACCTTTTACCCAGCGATAAGGAAGCAGCAAAAAAATACTATAAAAAAATTTCCGACATCTTTGGGAACAGTGCCTCTGAAAAAGGTGACCATGCAGACTTTGTGTGGAAGGTTGCAGAACTAATCTTTCTGAAGCACCAACTGGTGGTAAACCGATCTGGATGTCGGGCTGCTGGTGTTGTGAGCCCTGAACGACTGACTGGTTGTCACTTTTTGGACCACATTCCACCCACTGAAAAAAAAACAGCACCCACAAGGAGGATGTGTGTGGTTTGCTTCTCCAAGCGCAACGACAACGAAAGAAAAATCTGTAAAGAAACACGTTTCTATTGTCCCGACTGCGACGTTGGACTTTGTGCTGTACCTTGCTTTAAAATTGTTCATACCCGAGACGTTTACTGACTAATGATATTTTGACCCCCCAAAAAATCTGAGTTTTTGAATATAATATTTACTAAAATGTATTGAATAAAAAGTATTGTTATTATTAAATTATTATTTTTTATTATTTATTATATTATAATTTATGATTTTGTGTTTCAAACTTTATCATAGTCTACTAGACTCTGGTTTGGACAGATTTAGAGTGAGTGAGTAACTTGCATAGCGCAAAAAATGCAAACTTAATCGCCTCATGGCGCTTGGCATCCAGTGTCGTCCTGGTCCTTCAGGAGAGGGGGGTCTTTAGTTTTTTCCTAAAAGCCCGATGGTTTTCTTTCAAGCGGATGGTAGTGGGTAGAGCATTCCAGAGTCGTGGTCCTTGAACTGCAAATCTACATTCTCCCTTAGATTTGTAGCGGGATTAAGGGATTTGGAGAAGGTTTTGTGCGTGAGGCAGAGTGTCTTGAATGTCACCGGTCCTGTTCAGGGAGCCAGTGGAGGGACCTCAAGACTGGGGAGCAGCTTTTTACCTGTTACCAGTCTGGCTTCCGTGTTCTGGACGACTTGTAGACATGAAATCTGGTATTTCGGTAGTCCTAATTAGAGAGAGTTTGCATAGTAAAGTTGCGAGTTGATGATAGTTTCAACCACTACTGCTGTGTCCTCTTCCGGGATGAAGGGGATGAGTCTACGTAGCATGTGGAGCAGATGATGAGAACCGCTGACTACTGATCCTATTTGTGCATCCATCGTCATGTCTGAGTCAAAGGTGACTCTGAGACTTTTGACTTTGTTGCTTGGCGCTATGGTTTGTCCGAGGATGGTGGGTGGTGTCCATGTGGTCCTAGAATTGGATTTGCGATTTGCGTGAATAATGAGTAGTTCTGTTTTGGATCCATTGCGTTTGAGGGAGCTTTCAGTCATCCAATTGTCGATCAGTCTGAGGCATTTTCCTAGTTCATGATATTGGTCTTTTTTGTTGGTGATTCGAAGGTAAAGCTGCATGTCGTCAGCATAGGAGTGGTAGCGCAGGTCCTGTTTGCTGATGATTTTGAGGAGTAGATGTTGAAGAGTACAGGTGAAAGGGGTGATCCTTGAGGGACTCCGCATGTAATGGTCCGTGTTTCTGATGTAAAGCTTCCAAGTTTCACGGTCTGAGTGCAATTTTCTAGGAAAGATGCAAACCACGATAGGGGCGAGTCAGAGACTCCGGCTACTTCTTTGAGTCACGTGAGCAATGCGTTGTGGTCTACTGTGTCGAAGGCTGCACTGAGGTCCAGCAGCACTAGGAGACTGGATTCTCCGTCATCTGCTGCTTCGAGGGCGTCATACCATATCTTGAGGAGAGTCATTTCTGTGCTGTGGCCTGGGCGAAAAACTTATTGTAGGGGATCTAGGAGTTTGTGGTCGCCCAGATGGGCCTGAAGCTGTTGTACTACTGCTTTCTCCATGATCTTGGAGATGGTGTTCAGGCTTGTTACCGGTCTTTAGGTCTTTAGGGTCGAGGTTGAGTTTCTTTAAGAGGGGTTTTATTATGCCTTGCTTGAGGGTGATCGGAACAATCCCTTCCCTGAACGATTGGTTTATGATGTGCGTTAAGGTGGGGACCAAGATGTCAGTGCATTCTTTCAAGAGTTTTGTAGGGATGGTGTCATTAGGAGATGTGTTGTCTCGGAGGCTTCTGATGATGTTTTTAGTGGTGTCGATGGTAATTGGGACCAGCTCGAAATTCGTTGATCGTAGACTATTTATGTTCATTGCTTCTTCTTGCTTTATCTGAATGGGGTTGGTGTTTTTTTCCTGTTGAACTGTTGTCCGAATCTTTTAGATTTTGTCAATGAAAAAGTCAGATAGTTCATTACAGAATTCTTGTGTCTCACTTGCAGGGGGCTCCAAGCAGGAGGGGTTCATAGTCTTAGCGACTAGTTTGAAAAGTTCCCATGGATGGTTTAGGGCTTTTGAGATGGTGTTTACAAAATGTTATTTTTTAGCTTTAAAGATCGCTTTGTGGTAATTCTTGGTGAGGGTTTTGTACTTTGTGTGGTTTACTTTTGATGGGTGTCTCCTCCAGGCTCCTTCAGCTCTTCTGCATTCTTGTTTCAGTAGAGTGAGAGTGTCGTTAAACCAGCCCCAGTTGTTTTTCCGGATGAGAGCTCTACGTTTCGGAGCGACTGTGTCTGCTGTTTGTAGTAATGCTTTGTTTAGGGCGTTAAGTGTTTGTTCCGTTGAGTGGTTCAGATTTGGTACTTCTATTTTTGTCGCTAGTGTAGTTTTGAAGAGTTCAGAGTGTAGTTTCTTCTGCGATCTTGCTCAGTGTATTGTTGTTGGGAGTTTGGGTTTTTGAAGGATGGTGTCGGTGGTTAATATAAATTTGATGGCGTGGTGGTCCGTCCAAGGTAAAGGTCTGTTGTCCAGCTTGTTGATATTCATGTTTTGTTTGAAGATGAGGTCCAAAATGTGACCTGCGCATGCGTGGGAGTCTATCAGTTGCTGCAGACCAAATTTCCATGCAAAATAATGGTACCGCTTTCAGCACCTAAAATCTGAAAGAATCATACTGCCAGGGAGGTTAAGACATTTCTCATTCACTTCAATGGAATTTCTTATGTCCAGAGACTTGGTGCAACTTGAGGTCTGACAAGTCGGATCCCAAGTTGCTGTAGTGTGAACCGGCACAAAAGCAATTTTTTGCTTATTTCCCTCTCCATCTCTTCCCATTAACCTCTTGTGGACAGGCCACTGTACATATACGGCCAATCTGCTCCCCTATTCTTCTGGGAGGATATATATCGGTATGTTCACCGGGAACTTCACTCTTGTGATTGTTCTGTGATTGGACACAGATGATCAAAGGCAAAAGGTAAGGAGCCAATGAAAGCAACTTTGTACAGTATGATTGCTGTGACCAATCACAGCACCACATAATGCTGGTAACAACAATGTCTCAATTACTGGCAGTAATTCATTCTATTTCTAAACAGAGATCAGGAAGCTGATCAGTGTTTGAGAGGAAAGAAAGCCTCTTGACCACCCACCAACACCGGTGCAGTTCATTAACAGTGCCAACCAGGGCTTTTTTTTCTCAGAAAATAGGTGCAGGAACTCAAGCACAACCCCTTAAAACCCCTATATACACCGTACATACCACATCAAATGTGAATGTGGACACATTTTATTAACAGTGGGAGGGTCTTAAAGGGGCATTAAATACCAGGAGTGCATTACGTACAAAGTGTAGAGTCTGGGTGGGGGTGTTAGTGCACAGTTTAGGAGGGCACTATGTACATAGTATAGCGTTCAGGGGTGTGCTACTAGTGTTGAGCAGAATATGCCATATTCGATTTCGCGATATATCTCGAATATATAGTCGAATATTCGAGATATATTCGCTAAATACGAATATTCGTGATATTTTTTGGAAATTAAATTATTGCGAATTTTCGCTATTGCGAATGCGAATTGCGAATGCGAATGCGAAATTTCGAGAAATGCGGAATGGAGCACTCTGATTGGCTCAGAATATTCGTGATATTTTACAATACAAAATAATTGCGAATATTTGAGAAATGCGGAAGGAGCACTCTGATTGGCTCAGAATATTCGTGATATATTACAATACACAATAATTGCGAATATTCGGCAAATGCGGAAGGAGCACTCTGATTGGCTCAGAATATTCGTGATATATTACAATACACAATAATTGCGAATATTCGAGAAATGCGGAAGGAGCACTCTGATTGGCTCAGAATATTCGTGATATATTACAATATAAAATAATTGCGAATATTCGAGAAATGCGGAATGGAGCACTCTGATTGGCTCAGAATATTCGTGATATATTACAATACAAAATAATTGCGAAATTTCGAGAAATGCGGAATGGAGCACTCTGATTGGCTCAGAATATTCGTGATATATTACAATATAAAATAATCGCGCGATATCGCTATTGCCGAATAATCGCATTGCGATTTTTCGGCAATATAAAATGAGCGCTGCAGCTACTCGGCCCAAGGTCTCTAATCATACCAGCAATGCTTTTAGACGTCGATGGGGATCTCTAGGATGTGATCTGTTCTAAAAAAAAAATTGAAAAAATTCGAATATTCGAAATATCGTATATTCGCCGCGATATTCGTGTTATTCGCGAATACTCGAATATGCAATATTCGTAGCGAATATTCGCAATGCGAATATTCGTGAGCAACACTATGTGCTACATACATAGTGTAGTTCAGGGGTGCGCTAGGTACATAGTGCAGAGTTCAGAGGTTTGCTATGTACAGAGTTCAGGGGTTCATTACGTACACTGTACAGAGTTAAGGGGTGCATTACATACATAGTGTAGAGTTCAGGGGTGCGCTACATACATAGTGCAGAGTTCAGAGGTGCGCTACGTACATAGAGACCCCTCTTCGGGTCTGACCTCCTCTTACAACCCTCCCCTTCCACTTCCCCATCTTTTCTTCCCCTCCTTAAAAGCTCAACCATCTCTTATGTGTCTTACTTTTGTTGCTGTATTAAACTGAAGCACCCATTCGTCTTTAGTACCTCCTCACCCACTATAGGTGGCTCTGCCTCTCTCATTTGCAGGTAGACCATCCAGTGGGGGTGTCGGCATCCGCACTGCACCCCGGGCACCTGCATCTCTCTTATCCCCATCCTGCACTCAGAAGGAGCCACTCAGGAGCTCAGATCTATGGGAGCCATTGGGAGAAAAGCTGTCACTTGCAAACACAGAAGCCAGACTTCTGTGTTTACTAGTGATAGTGGTGAGCAGGGAGCAGAAGGCCTGAGCCAAAGGTGGTGGAACTGAGTTCCACCAAGTTCCAGCTGGAAAAAAGCCCTGGTGTTAACAGTAATGCAATCCACCCCTCTACTGTCATTTACCATTCCATAGTACAGCTCTATCTGGTCTTCAATCTGATCTATATATTAACCCTCCACTTTCCTTTTCCTGCACATCTGTATGTGAATCCCATTCTTCTCCATCCTTCCACTGTATGTGCTCTGTAAAGTAACCTCTTCACCACCTGATGATAATGTACAATTAACCATCTCTATATTTTAATCCCCTGAATACTGGCCTGCTTCTTCATTTCCAAAGATTTGTGGCATGAAAATCAGATCACCTTGACCACAGACCACCTTTGCAGAGGTTTTGTACTGCCCTAGCATTTTTATTTAACGTTTAAAACAGAAACCAAGGCAAACTGTTTTTATTGGGTCTTTTTTTCTTTATATAGTAAAATATAAAAAAAAAAGCATTTTCTTTCTTGATAAAATTGATATAAAAACTATTTGGGTACAGGTTACATGACAGAGTAATTGTCTGTCATACTGGAAGATGAAAAATCGGTCCTGGGACAGGTAATATTTGTGATTACTACAGAATAATTTCTCATAAGGTACCCATGGATCTGAGTCTACAGTAAAAAAAAAACTATCAGAAAACTTTACCAAACATTCATGGTTGCAATATGTAATTATTTTCTTTTTCTCTTTGGCTTTATGGGTACATTTGTAAGCAGAACTTAAAATAAATAGGGGAGAGGGCTGAATCTGCTTATTGGTAGACAGTACAGACCAATGATAACCCAGCATTAAAGTAGACAGCACAACAGCAACAAAAGAATAGGTAGCATATTGGTTACAATCAGCATGTCCCGTTGCACATTCTGTTTTTCATTTTCACTGTAATAAATTTGCAGCCCTGTAGGTGATAAAAGAAATTGTGTTTTAACAAAAATAATACATATTCAGTTATGTCTAAGGAACCATGAATTTAAAATATGTCTCTGACTAAATTATTACTTCCGTCATTTGATCTGCATAAACATAACTCATGTAATGGCAGTAATTCATCCTATTTCTTATCAGAACATATTGTATTACTAGTTTTGTCAAATTTCTCCTACCTTAGTCTGCATGTGACACGTCTTCTAATATAAATATATATTTTTTTTTATGACAACCTCCTAGCACATGGCATATAGATAAAAAAAGAGCAACCTCTTAACCCTGGTTGGCATGGACTTATATCAATATAGCAGAGGACAAGAAGAAAAATACTACATGAAATTTGATTTAATAAGTTTGATAGCCCACAAATGTCACAGCCAATCATATACAGGTTAACAAAAACAGCAGAAAGAGGGTGCCTGGGTCAGTGTGATAGTAAAAGCAAGTAAGCAGTCAGTCATCACAAGGGATGAAAAGACCACTGTGGGGATATGCTCAGACCTGCCATATGGAGGTATATAACCAGCAGTTTCTCCAGCTCTCACATCTGCTCTAACGCATTTTCGAGGCGCCACCTCCTTCTTCAGGCAAAGAAGTTTTGCCTAAAGAAGGAGGCAGCGCCTCGGAAATACATTGTGGCCCCCCCGTCCTTATTTGTTTTCTTGCTAGCTCTATAAGAGCAGGTGTGAGAGCTGGAGACACTGCTGGTTATATACCTCCATACGGCAGGTCTGAGCTTATCCCCACAGAAGGATCGTGTGACGGCTGACTGCTTGATTGATCCACATCCACCCTGTGTGCAGCTTGCAAGATACTTTTATGTAAGTGTATCTGAACAAAGTCTTACTTGCTTTTACTATCACACTGACCCAGGCGCCCTTTTGTTTGTCTAATCAAACTCCCATTTCCTGCTGAGGAGCTGCCGGTGACTGTATGTGCAATCCCCATCCACCTGTGGATCCATCCATTCTGTGGACTTCTTCTTGATATCCCTTGCTACTATGGACTGTGTGGGCTAATTCTTATTAATACATTTTGTGTATATCTTGTTGTTTTCCCACCTCCCTGCTATTGATCCCTTATGGTCACCTTATAGCTGCCCTTGAACGCTGACTCACACACTACCTAACAGTTCTGTGTGATATATTGCTTGTAATCATGAACAGGTTGGTGAAGAATTTAAAAGATCTACGCATTAATAATTTGGCTGTTACTGATTACAATTTTCATGTTCGATTAATCGATTTTTTTTTAAATCGATTAATCGACTAATTTTGATTAATTATAACGCACTTACATTTTTCGGATCATATATAATCCCCACTATAATATCCACAGACATCTCCCCCACTGTAATATCCACAGACATCTCCCCACTGTAATATCCACAGACATCTTCCCACTGTAATATCCCCAGACATCCCCCCCGCTGTAATATCCACAATTACCCCCAATGTAATATCCACAAACATCTCCACACTGTAATATCCACAGACATCTCCCCACTGTAATATCCACAGACATCTCCCCCACTGTAATATCCACAGACATCTCCCCCGCTGTTATATCCACAATTACCCCCACTGTTATATCCACAAACATCTATACACTGTAATATCCACAGACATCTCCCTCACTGTAATATCCACAGACATCTCCCTCACTGTAATATCCACAGACATCTCCCTCACTGTAATATCCACAGACATCTCCCCATTGTAATATCCACAGGCATCTCCCCACTGTAATATCCACAGACATCTCCCCCACTACATCTCCCCATTGTAATATCCACAATCACCCCCACTGTAATATTCACAATCACCCCACTGTAATATCCACAATCTCCCCCACTGTAATATCCACAATCTCCCCCACTGTGATATCCACTGACATCTCCCCACTGTAATATCCACAAACATCTCTCCCACTGTAATATCCACAGACATCTCTTCCACTGTAATATCCACAGACATCTCCCCACTGTAATTCACAGACATCTCCCCACTGTAATTCAGAGACATCTCCCCACTGTAATATGGTCCACATCTCCCCCACTGTATAGGAAGATTAGTGCTTGCTTAGTCTGACAAGAAACACCGGCCGAATACGAGCAGTTGAGGCCGGGTGAGGACGTCAGCGCGCTGCTCTATGATCCTATGGCCGAGGCAGCAGCGGAGCTCCGCGGATCACGTGGTGTGCCGATGCGCACATGGTGGAAATTAGCGATTAAAGGAGGAATTATTCTTTAATTTCCACAGCCCTAATTAGTAATGTATAATATTACATAGTTGGTAAGGTTGAAAAAAGTCCATCAAGTCCAATCTGTGTGCGTGTGCTTTTTATTTCAGTATTACATTGTATATCCCTGTATGTTGTGGACGTTTAGGGGCCTATCTAATCATTTTTTTAAATTATCAATGCTCCCTGCTCAAACCACTGCTTGTGGAAGACAATTCCACATCCTTGCCTCTCTTACAGTAAAAAACCCTCTACGCAGTTTAAGGTTAAAAAATGTCTTCTAATTTTAGTGAAGTCTTTTTAAATGCCCTATCGTTGAAAAGATTTATCCCTATTGTGGGGTCACCAGTACAGTATTTGTACATTGAAATTATTTCCCCTCTCAAGCTTCTCTTCTCTAGAGAGAATAAGTTCAGTGCTTGTAATCTTTCCTCATAACTAAGATCCTCCAGTAAGGATGAGCCGAGCACCCCCCCCAGTTCGGTTCACACCAGAACTTGCTAACAGGAAAAAAATTGGTTCAAACATGGGAACACCGTTAAAGTCTATGACATGAAAAATCAAAAGTGCTAATTTTAAAGTCTTATTTGCATGGTACTGTCATAAAAAGTGTTTGGGGACCTGGGTCCTGCCCCAGGGGACATGTATCAATGCAAAAGAAGTTTTGAAAACAGAATTTTTTTGGGAGCAGTGATTTTAATAATGCTTAATGAAACAATAAAAGTGAAGTATTTGTTTAAATTTCGGGGGAGGGGTGTCTATAGTATGCCTGTAAAGTGGTGCATTTTGCCTGTGTTAGAACAGTACCTGCAGCAAAATGACATTTCTAAAGGAAAAAGGTAATTTAAAACTGCTCACGGCTATAATAAATTGTCAGGTCCTAGCAAAATAAAAGTAATTGAAAAAAACAGCTTGGGTTCTCCCCCAGTTTATTACCAGGCCCTTTGGGTTTGATATGAATATTATGGGGAACCCTGAACCAAAATAAAAAAAATTAAAATTGTGTGGGGGTCCCCCAAATTCCATACCAGGACCTTCAGGTCTGGTATGAATATTTAGGGGAACCATGTGCCATTTAAAAAAAAATGGCCTAGGGGGTCCTCCTAAAAATCCATACCAAACCCTTCAGGTCTGGTATGGATTTTAAGGGGAACCCAGCACCAAAATAAAAAATAAATGGCGTTGGGGTCCCCCCAAAAATCCATACCAGACCCTTATTCGAGCTTGCAACCTGACAGGCCGCAGGGAAAGAGGGGGGACAATAAAGCGCCCCCCTCCTGAACCGTACCAAGCCACAGGCCCCCAACATGGGTGGATGCTTATGGGGTTTTTGACATTCTAACACATGAATATGCTTTGATCAAAACCATTCCATTGTAGCTCTAGCTGTATGTTTAGGGTCATTGTCCAGCTGCAAGGTGAGTCTCCGCTCCAGTCTCAACACTTTTGCAGACTCCTAAGCCTCTTACACATGCACGGCAAACTGCTGGCAGAGCTTTCTTGCCTAATAAACCATGCGTGTGTACGAGGCTTTGAGGTTTCTCATCGAGAAAACATCCCAAAATCTAGACGAGAAAAATAAAGAACCTGCTCTCTATTTTCTCGTCGTGATTCTCGGCAGTGTTATTCTGCCGAGAAACACGAGCGTCTGTATACTTTCCTGCCTCCATGGAAACCCACACATGCTCAAAATGACTTTGATGCATGCGCGGTAGCTTCTAAGGCAGGGGTGGCAAACACAAGGCCCGCGGGCCGAATCCGGCCCGCCAGACCTTACCATGTGGCCCGCGCATCTGTGATCCGAACAGGTCGATCCGCGGAGCGCACCGCTGCCTCAGCCTTAGGAAAGGCCGCGGCTTCGGCCTAGCTTCGGTGCGGTCGGCCATCTTGGTACACCCGGCGGCAGCATAGGCACTAGGAGTACGAGTGCACCGTGCGCACGGGTGGCTGGAGGTGGGGGGTGACTATCAGAGCTCAATGCTCGAGTACCGCACGCATAGGCTCTTTAGCTGTTGTGTCGTCAACCGGCTCCTTTGTGTCCCCCTCTCCTGCTCCATGCAGCGCCGCTCAGTCCGGTGACTGTCCCGCCCCCTGTTTCAAGCTCACACTGCATGCTTCTCCCAGGCAAACAAACTTTAAGCACAGAGATGCAGTGCAGCCCTGTGAGAGCCGGCTCCTCGGGGGACACGGCAGGCTTGTCTGCCAGCCCCCCTCCTTGCCCATCATGCAGATATGATGACAGACAAGTCTTTATGGGAGATACACTGATCGCCATCCAGCATGCTGGGGGGAGCCCAGGCCACCACGGATGAGTGCCCAGCCTGCAGATTGGTCATGGTAAGTTAGATTACTCCATCCCTCACACACCATCACATACCCCCTCCATCTCCCCTGGGGAAAGGGACCCCATCACCTCCGGGGACAGGGACCCCATCTCCCCAGGGACAGGGACCCCCTCTTCCCAGGGACAGGGACCCCATCTCTCCAGGGACCCTTTCTCACCTGGGGACAGGGACCCCATCTCTCCTGGGGACAGGGACGTCATCTCTCCTGGGGACAGGGACGCCATCTCTCCTGGGGACAGGGACGCCATCCTGCCTAGGGACAGGAACCCATCTCCTCTGGTAACAAGGACTCAGCTTACCTAGGGACTCCATCTTTCCTGGGGACCAGGACCCCCACCTCCCTTAAGAACAGGAACCCAATCCACAGACCATGCTGGCTGGCAGGGCTGGTGTCACCCATCCTAGGGTGCCAGGATGGAGGAGGGGGGCAGAACACACAGAGGAAATCTGAATTCCCAGCCATTTGGGGAGTGTTCCAGCCAGGTTCCCCCATCCCCTCTCCTGCTGGGAGTTTGTCAGGACAGAAAATGGGAAATGGGCCGTTAACGTGTAATTTACCGCTCCTTTTCTGAATTGAGAGTCAGCGATCTGTACTCATCACTGACTATGTCCATTCATAACTGTGGCATATCGTAAACTGTGTTACTGTGCTTCAGTTTATGAATGGACAGGAAGCTATGTACAGAGCTATTCCTGTCCATTCATTCTATGTAGCTGAGGCTGCAGAGAAAGATTGGGGGCTGTGTCTCAAAGGTGGAACATCAGAGGTTTAGACCTCTGACATCTCACCAAAGCCCCTGGGGTTCCTAAAAAATGATAAAAAATAATAAAAAAACTACTGATACAGTGGCGGAACTACATGGCTTGCAAAGGTCGTACCTGCGACCAGGCCCTGGAGTTCCACCACTGGACTCGGAGGAGAGGGCCCCGGCTGGGGTTGTGGGAGGGCCATTCATGGTTTCCTGCAATGGGGCCCTGAAGGTTCTAGTTACGCCACTGGGTAGGTCTATGTATGTCAGGTAGGTGAGGTCAGTGTATGTCAGGTAGGTGAAGTCATTGTGTATGTCAGGTAGGTCCATGTATGTCAGGTAGCCCATCCCATCCTATCCCACCCCACCATACCCCATCCCATCCTGTCCTACCCCGCCCCACCCTATCCCATCTCATTCCATCCCATAATAAATAGTGGACACATAGTCTTAAACAACCGGCCCTTTGAGGGCAACCATACTGCTAATGCGGCCCCTGATGAATTTGAGTTTGCCACCCCTGTTCTAAGGCATAAGTAGGGTGAAGCAAGATAGCAGCAAGGGGATCAAATGTGATGAGTGCATGCTCGTCGTAGTCGATGACATCACTGTGTCGTGCCATTCAAAAGAACAGTGGTTCATTTGAATCGTACGTCTGTACACTCGGCCGGCAAGAAAATCTTGCCAGGAATCTCGTCAGGAAAAACAAATTCCAAGTCACCCTGGATGCCGGCCTAGGTTCGGAGATTTCCGTCGGCAAGGGTTGTGCCTGCGCAGTCCTTACAGGAACCATCCTGATAGCCGGAACCATATTGGCAGATCACGGGACCAACATGGCCCAGAAACACTGCGTGGCACTCACGCATAACGCTAGGGATGTGACGCGTACACACGATCAAACAAGTCTGCTGAAACTGATCCGCGGACCAGTTCCAGCGGACAGATTCGATCGTGTGTACGGCCTAGCTGACAGGTTTCCAGCGGACAAAAGTTTTAAAGCATGCTTTAAAACTTGTCCGCTGGAAACCTGTCCGTCGGAATGGATTCGACGCATGCGCGGAAGCATTTTATTTCCGGGTTTGGTGACGTGGCGGAGTCAACGTCACTGCCACGTCACCGCGTTCTCTGTCCGAGGGGATTTTCATCCGATGGTGTGTACACACCGCCAGACCAAAATCCTGCAGGAGACATGTCTGATGAAAACGGTCTGCGGACCGTTTTCATCGGACATGTCCCCTCGTGTGTACGGGGCCTAAAGGTGGGTGCCACACTTGAAGAAGAACCCAGACCAATGACGTCTGTTCCATATGTACCCTCTCCCAGCATGCCCAGCGAGGCCCAAGCCTCCTGATTGGTCGTTTGGAGAGAAAACCCAAACCTCAGCTTCTACTGCTGCCACCTATCGTCCTGGGGTGGAACAACACCCCAGGCACAACAGAATGAGCCCACAACAGAATGAGCCCACAGCACAGCCGAGCTGAAACAGAGACCCTCACTGAATAAATACAATTAGAATCAGTCACTTACACTCTGATTATCCCTTAAATTTTAATAGCATCGGTACTTGGAAGTACACAGGCGCTACACACACACACACATATATATATATATATATATATATATATATATATATATATATATATATATATATATATATACTGTATATAATTTTTTACTACTTTTTTATTTAAATAGGAGCCCCGGTATCTCCTTTTCCTTTCTCTGCAGCCTGCAGTAAACATAGTTTACCTTGCTTCAGTTAACAATGAAGACAGGAGCGAATAGTACAGATCACTCACTGTGTTCATTCAGAAAAGAAAGGGGCTGGTTAATGAAATATTTACCAGCCCCTTCCCTGCTACTAAAAGGAGTTGCAGGGGACAGACAGGAAGCAGAGGAAATTGGCACAGCACAGGGAAGATGACACCCTGTGCGTTCGCCTATGAGTCTATTGTTGAGGCGTTCCATTTATGCTGTTTTAAATGAATATGTTGGCAAAATGATATTAAAGCATGCAGACATATGTTTAAATCTGCTATATTTTATATGTACACTGGTGTTTCCTACTGTGCAGATTTACATAAATATTTTCAAGACTTTTCATGACAGTTATTTTACCTTGCTATGGCAGTGAGTCCAAAATGTCACAAGTTTCTGTGCTCAGTCTCCGCAAAAGGAATATTCAATTTCAGATGTTGACAATCTTAAGGATTTACCAGTGGAAGCCTTAAAGTCATCTGGTATTCAGTTCTACCTCTCTTTAAGCACCTTGTCACAGTGAGTTATTTCAGTGTGTGCTACTTATGGCATCAGTGGGAAATTTTTCTAGTACCTGCTTATTAATCTCCTCCTTCTCTAAGCTCTGAATACAGAAAAATACAGGCTGCCAGAGAGTCAATCTGGATGTAATGTGCTCCCTTGATAAATGGCTCTTATCCTTTTTTTCAGCCTGGCAGAGTACTTTTGTTCTTTATTTTTTGTTAATGCTTATGATAAAAAATTAAATTACTGTTCATCTTTTCAATAAGTTTTCCACAGAGATTTCCCCACTCAAGAACAAACATTTAAAAATACTGCAGAAAAAAAGGTTTAGCTTTATACACAGCTCTGCTATATTATTCATTGCAATGTATTTTTAATGGTTTAAAAAAAAAAAAAAAAGAGAGAAAATATAGTTTAATTTCCATGACCGGCTGCCTGAGATTTTCAGAGCTATAACTTCACACATTCTTTTTAAAGATGCACAATAGAACAGACACAGTTTTCCTGACTTTTCTAAGCTAGAGATGCTCATAAGAGATTCATACATGCTTGAAGAATACTGTCAAGAGATTTGATCAGGGGCAGAGGATCAACTGACCTTTGACCCACCAGCATTAATTTGGTTTTACGATGAAGGAAAATAGGTCAGCACAACAGTACCCGTTCAAACACAAGCCACTAAATTTTGCTTGCAGTAGTTTAATCATTTACTTAAAGACGAACTCAAGAAAAACATATAAATATACAATGAAAAACATATACTTCCGATGGTTTAGCAGCCAAATGATTTGCATTTCTCTCTATACTGTCCTCCTGGGATTTACACATTTCGAATACATAACATAAAAGCCAGAAAAATGGCACTACTTGATTTTTTACAGTTAGGGAATATACTGATGGCACCTTTCTAACACAGCAGAATCATTATTTTATCTCTTTGCTCAAGCCTTCTATCAGCTAGATCCTTATTAGCACATTTGGATGCAGCACAGAGTCTTGTGTGATTTTTTTTTTACTTTTGAAGCATATTCTGTGTAATAATAGATATTTATGAAAGGGTGAACCATTTTGTGTCTACATATCATTATGGAGCTGACATCCCAAGATGTTTCTAATTCATAGCATATACAAGCATTGGGGGTTTTTATATTCAACAAATATATACTAAAACCAATAATAAAAAAAATATATATATATTTTTTTTAATTCAAATTGTGGGTGGCATAGAAGGCGCCACATCCTATTATTAATTACAATCCAATACTAAAAAAAACTCAAGCACTTTTAAGGCACCTGGCATCAAACAAATGACAATTACATATCTGCATACATAATTTTAATTTTCCATAATAAAAAAAGTATGACATAAAACAATTATTAAAAAATAAACATATTCTGTTAATCATCAATATAGGTATAGCCAGGGCTTTTTTTTCAGTGGGAGCGCGGGGAAACACAGTTCTGGCACCTCCAGAACTGAATATATGTAATTGGAAGGGGTGGTGGAGGATCTATTGATCCTGGTGCTGGGGAATCTGTTGGCACTGGATGAAATCTATTTGCTGAGGATGGGGATCTATTGTTGCTGGGGGGGAGGTTATTGTTGCTGTGGAGGTCTGTTGCCAGTGGGGGTTGTATTGTTTCTGGGGTGGGTCTTATGTTGTAGCAGGACAATCATTGCTGGAGGGAGGGGTCTAGTATTGCTGGCTGCTGGAGGGCCTATTGATGCTGGCTGTTGGGAGTGTATTGTCACTGGGGTGTCTATTGTTAATAGACACCCCATTTTACTGCTTTTCTTGTTATCATTAAAGGGGAGTTCCAGCCTATTTTTAATGTTTATTAAAAGTCAGCAGCTACAAAAAGTGTAGCTGCTGGCTTTTAATAAACATAAACTTACCTGTTCCACGGTCAAGCGACGTGCCGTCAGGAGCTTCGTTCCGGTCCCCCCCTTCACCGCTGGTGCCTCCATTGCAACTGTGGGCACCCGGCTGTGACAGCTTTTGGCTTTTACAGCTGGGCACTCACTGCACATGTGTGAACGGCGCAGCGCTCCCTGAGTGGACAGGCGATCGCTTGGGACCTGTCACGTGTCCCAGGTGGTCGCCTTCAAGGTGGGGGCCGCTAAAAGGTGATATGACGTATCGCCTTAGTGGTCCCTGGGTGGAACAGAAAGTCTTACTCCTCCTGAAGCCCCCAGTCCCCCCCAAGAAAATTACATGCCAAATGTGGCATGTAAGGGGGAGGAGTGGATTAAGCGGAAGTTCCACTTTTGTGTGGTACTCCGCTTTAACAAATTCCATACAAAATACTTAGCACTATAAAATTATACTTGGTTCTGTATTCTCTAAAAGGGGTGGTACTGGGAGGTGGGTAGGCCCTGGGTATAACTAAAACAAATAACCAGCGCTCTACAAGCTTTAAAAAAAAGTCAAGATATTCAACTACTCTGTCCCAAAATGGACCATGTATACTGCTGTAAACAAATGAATCATTTGCAGAGAGGGAAGTGAAGAGGGTTACCAATTAACTCTACTGATTTTGTGGCAAAAAAACTTCTTTGGGAGCAATATATACCAGAATCTGTAATTCAAGATATGAAGACAAAAACATTCAGAAGCTCCTATTTCAGATCCCTAGCGATGCACATGATAAATGCAGCCAAGTTATGCATCCCGGTCCTATGGGATAATGCCGCGTACACACGGTAATTTTTTGTCCTGTAAAAAAACGTTGTTTTTTTCTCATGAAAAAAAAAAACTAAGTTTTTCAAACTTCATTTTAAAAAACGACGTTGCCTACACACTATCGTTTTCTGAAAATGCTCTTGCAAAGCGCGGTTACGTACAACACGTACGACGGCACTCTGTTCCATTCAAGCTCGTGTCATAACTTGCTTTTGAGCATGCGCGGGTTTAAAAACATAGGGGCAGATTCACAGAGAATTAGATTCTCGTAGAGTATCAGAAATACACTACGCTGCCGTTTTTTACCTGGCTCTACGTGGAATCCAGGTAGATTTTGTCCAGTAAACGACGGCGGCGTAGTGTATTTCTCCCGTCGCAATCCATCTGCGCGAGTAGGGGGCGTGAAGCATTTAAAATAGGCGCGTTCCCGCGGCGATCGAACTGCACATGCTTCGTTTGCAAATTTCCCGCCGTGCATTGCGCGAAAACACGTCGTCACGTCGTAGTAGCGTCGTTTACGTACATTCCTATTCCCGAACGAGTTACGTTAAAAAAAAATATATATTTTCAAATCGACGCTGGAACGACGGCCATACTTTACACTGTTAGACCAGCAAAAAGCTCCTCTAACATTACGTAGCCAAAAAATGATGTAGGCGATTGCGAGGGACACTCGTACCTTCGTGGATCGCCGTAAAAAGTCATTTGCATATCCTGACGCATGAAAACGACGCAAACTCCTCCCAGCGGCCGCAAAAATATCGCAGTGTAGATCCGAAGGCTTACGAGGACGTAAGCCTCTCGGATCGAAGCCCGAAGCCGCCGTATCATGGTTTGAGGATTCAAACTAGTGATACGGCGCGCGAAATTTGAAATGACTCCTGTCTAACACCAGTTAGACAGGCGTAATTGCTCTGTGAATCTGGGCCATAGTTTTAGGCCGTGTACACACGATCAAATTTATCTGCTGAAACTGGTCTGACGGACCGTTTCAGCAGACCGTTTCAGCAGACATCTCCGATCGTGTGTACAGGCTAGCGGACATGTTTTCCCAGCGGACAAATTTCAAAGCATGCTTTGAAATTTGTCCGCCGGAGACATGTCCGTCGGATATGTCCGCTGGTTAGTACACTAACCAGCGGACAGAAATCTCCGCGCATGCGTTGAATGGATTTGACGCATGCATGGAAGTATTTTACTTCCTGGAGTGGTGACATGGCTGCGGCAACATCACCGCCACGTCACCGCGTCCTCAGCTCGAGGGGATTTTCGTCCGATGAGACATGTCCGCTGGAAACGGTCCGTCGGACATGTTTGAGCGGACATGTCTCATCGTGTGTACGCGGCCTCAAACGTCGCTTTAGCCCACACACGATCATTTTTTATGACACAAAAAACGACATTTTGAAAAACGACATTTTAAGCAAGTTCGAGGTTTTTTTGGTCGTTTTTCAGAAGACAAAAAACGACGTAAAGCCCACACACGATCATTTTAAATTACGTTTTTTAAAATCGTTTTATTTCATCACAAATAACGACCGTGTTTACGCGGCATTAGACTAACATTCCCTAAATTAAAGATTGATTTCTGAGAATAAATAAAATTGCAGAAATGGAGGAGCTCATTATCTCTCATGATAACATATCCAAATATAACACTTTAGGCTTGTTGGTCTTATTTTAAGTCTACTCTCAACTACACCCAAACCATGAGGCTGCATATCAATTGAATTGACCACTTAGTCCATCCACCCAAAGACCCCATAACACTTTGCTCTACAACAAGTTAACAGGAGGATTGAAGTCAGACAGGCCAAAGTTCAGGGCTAGTTAGGAGGCTCATACCCCCCTCTGTTTCGGCCTGTACTACCCCATCATCCCACAACTTTACCTACCCTGCCTTTTTTTATCCTCTACCCTAAATCAAACCATCACATACCTCCATATCTCCCTCTTACCTATTACCTTATCTTTTAAGGATCCCCAGCATGTTCCCCAGCTTAATTTGGCCTTTTATTTTATGTACATTTGGCACATTTTTCCCTCATCCCATTGGGAAATGCTGTTCCCCTCCTTTCCAAAACACACACACATACTATTTACGCAGGATCTACCTATGTATTGTAGCCCTGCACACTCCTCCTTTCAGGGCTGCTGAACAGGAATGTGTTGTAGCCAGGAGAGGAGGGGGAGGGGCAAGAGGGAGGAGTGACATCACTCAGACTTGATGAAGACTTTTTTTGCTTCTAAATATAAAGGTAATAAAAAAAGTGATTTCTCTAGAGCAGGGGTCTCTAAACTATAACCCTATGGTTGTTCAGGAATTTCCATCATGCCTATTCATATCTGTGAATGTCAGAGTTTTACAATGCCACATGGGAAGTATAGTTCCGCAACAGCTGGAAGGCCAACGTTTGGGGATCCCTGCTCTAGTGCAGGGGTCCCCAAACTGCGTCCCCAGGGCCAAATGCGGCCTGTTGCTTGCCTTTATCTGGCCCTTGGGGCACTATCCCCCCCACTGATACGAGACCCTATTCTGCCATCTGACACCGACAATGGAGCACCATTTCTCCCGCTGACACCACTATTGGGGCACTATTCCTCCCTATGATACCAGCAATGTGGCACTGTTCCTCCCCCTAATACCAGATGTTTACTCCCACTGATGCTAGGAAAATTTTCACTTCCGCTGGCCAAAGTCCGGCCCTCCAAGAGTCTGAAGGACAATAAACCGGCCCTTTGTTTAGAATGTTTGGAGACCCCTGCTCTAGAGGAAAGGGAAGAGGTATGCAGGAACGTACCTGTAGATAGCCTTTACATCTCTGTGGTTTCAACCTCCCAACAGCAATCTACATCGTGTCAGTATATTAACAATATGTAGCTGTTATTGAAAAAGGATCCTGCATAGTTATTATGTCTGCAACTGCTCAGGGAATTTTTTTTGTAATCCCTACTATTAAATGCTAGAAATATGGGCCTAGATTCACAAAGCGATTACGCCTGTGTAAATGTTGTTAGACTGGAGTAATTTCGACTTACGGGCGTTTTTAAGCTAGTCGAAATCCTCAAACCATGAAAAGACACCTGCGGGCTTCATTTCGACTGTATTACGTGTTAGTACGCCTTCAGATCTACGCTGCAAGAAAATTGCGGCCACTGGGCGGACTTCCTGTTGTTTTTCGCCGTCAGGGTATGCTAATGAGCTTTTGCCTGCAATCCACAAAATTTCGCACTTTAAACGCAATCTCTTACGGCACCTTTAGTCATCTTTTTTTTCCGTTTCACTATACCAGCTTTTTGCTGCTCTAATATTAGACAGCCCATGTTAAGTATGGCCGTCGTTCCCGCGTCGAATTTCAACGTTTTCCGATGTCTTTTATTATTTTTAACGTAAGTCGTCCGGGAATAGGAATGTTCGTAAACGCCGCTACTCAAACAACGAATGACGTCACGACGTGATTTCGCGCAATGCACGGCGGGAAATTCCTGAACAGAGCATGCGCAGTTCGATCGTCGCGGGGACGCGCTTAATTTAAATGCTTCACGCCCCCTAATCACGTATTTCGATTGCGCGGCGGAAAAAAAATACGACACAATAGCGTACGCGCAAAAAAACTACCTGAATTCGGTGTAGAGTCTGGTGAAATACGGCAGCGTACCGTATTTCGATTACGCAGCGGAATATTACGTCTTTGTGAATCTGCCCCATGGGCTCTACATATGTAACCCTATGCTTAAAATCCACAAGCACTGAGCCTATGGACAAACCATCCCTAACCTCTCTAGCTGCATGTAGCTTTAAGTAATTCTTTCTCACAGATCACAGCAAAGATTGTACATTTGAGTTTCAGTTGCTTTTTAATAGCTTAAAAAAAATTACAGTTTATTTACGTTAGGTAGCTGGCAGGCTGCCAAGATTATACTTCTACGAAAGTAAAAGGGAAAGGAAATGTGATTTCAGTGCTTCTGTTTTGAACATTAGTGTTTATAGTCAGGACTAGTGTTGAGCTGAATACGCCATATTCGATTTCGCGATATTTCACGAATATATAGAAGAATATTCGTGAAATATTCGCTAATATCGAATATTCGTGATATTTTATCAAAAAAACAATATTGCGAAATTTCGCTAATGCGAATGCGAAATTTCGCTAATGCGAATGCTAAATTGATTGCGAAATTCTCGTCAACACGCGAAAACGGAGATCATTTCCTGGATTATAAACTAATATGCACTAAACACTAACTCTACTTACACAAACTTATATGACTAAACTAAAGCTAATTTTTTTTTTTTTTTTAATACACAAAACACAGAAGGGCAGAGAAAGTATTTGCGAATATTCGTAATACCAATATTCGCATTGCGAATATTCGGCAACATAAAAGGATCGCCTCAGCTACTCGGCCCAGGGTCTCTAATCATACCAGCAATGCTTTTAGACGTCGATGGAGATCACTAGGATGTGATCTGTTTTAAAAATAAATTTGAAAAAATACGAATATTCGCAATATCAAATATTCACCGCGATATTCGATTTATTCGCGAATACTCGAATATGCAATATTCGTTACGAATATTCGGAATGCGAATATTCGTGAGCAACACTAGTCAGGACACAAGTTCACTTTAAGGACATTTCTGATAACCTTTTCTGTGAGTCCTGTAACATAATGTGCTATTTGCATTATATGTAAAACTATTCTTCAAAGGGTCACATCACCTTTGGGAGTTTAGCTTTGGATGACTACTTTTCTACTATAGCTTCAGATACATGTTTTAATGAATGTTTCTAATGTAGTTTCAGGCTTTCTTGCTCAGACACAGCTTCAAATGCCCTTGGTTTGTTCGCTGCTGGTGTGAGATTGACAATGCGTTTAGGAAATGTTGTGATCCAGATAGCTTGCAACTTCAAATTAAATGTCCATCTATGGAATAAATGTCCCTCTAGGAAAATTCTACCGCCAAAGTCTCAGGCAGGCATCAGAGTCTGAAAGCACTGAAGCTTCTGTTTGTGATATGGGATTTTCTTTATCGTACCCTTTATCACATTTATTGTGTTCTCAGATATTGCCTCTCCCTGCTGATTTATTATACTAATTTGTCATTGCTTGTAGGTTAGAGAAGGTGTCACTTTCAATGACTGCTTTACTAAATGTCCACTAACCCATTTCCCTCTTGCCCTGATTTTTATCGCATGCTTAGTCTGAAGTTGCTTCTTGTACTTTACCTGTAATAAAAGCTCAGAATTATATTCATTGTCACCATTTAGAATATCACAGCAGGTTTTCTTTCTGGAAGATGTGATTTTTACTCAATGCACTTGCTTTCATGGAAAATGCTATAAGATGGCAGCACAAATTGCTTACAGGTGAGGATCTAAATGGTTGTCTAAAAACATTTAAAATTCAAATTACAAGGACTAAGTGCGGGCTATTTTCTACATTTATTCCATTCATGCCAAGTGCTCTTTCCACGTTTTGCATGATCTAAGTGTGAGTGCTTTTTAGGCAGTGTTTAATCTAGAAGAAAAGCTAAGGTATGAAATATTCATATATGCTTTTGTGGTAGTAGACAGACTTGGCTATAGGCTCCATGCAGACTTTGGTTGTTAAAACATAATATAAAATGTCCTATATTTATGCATATCTTTAATCATACTTACAGTATCAGTAAACAAAATCACTAAAAAACATAACATTTTAATTCCATTTCAAAAGCAAAACCTGATGTTCTGCCATGAAGGCTTTTGTGCAAGCTCTTCTTGTTATGGGGTAACAATGCTCTATACCTGCCTCTCATTTGCCATCTTTGTCACACTGGTACAACGGACAAATGGCCATCTTAGTCCACATTGCACAGGCATGATCCACTGTTGTCACCATCAGGAATCCTGCTTTGTGAAATGCCATACAGCTCTGGCTGCATGTATGAAGACAGGAAGTGGCTACATATACTGTAGAGGCGATGCAACAAATAATGAAAAAAGGTAAAAATATTTTATTTAAAAAAACTCAGGAATTGTTTATGATACAGAGGGCTTTAGGAAGGTCATTATGTAAGGCCACATACACACGATCAGACATGTCCGATGAAACATGTCCGACGGCCCGTTTTCATCGGACCAGGCTGAAGTGGTCTGTTGGTCTGATGTGCGTACACACCATCGGACCAAAATCCCCTCGGACCAGAACGCAGTGACGTAGAACACAACAACGTGATGAAAAAACGAAGTTCAATGCTTCCAAGCATGCGTCAACTTGATTGTGAGCATGCGCGGGATTTTGGTTCGATGATTTTGTGTACTAACCATCGAACATGTCCGACGGACAGGTTTCCAGAGGACAGGTTTCTAAGCATGTTTGGAAACTTTTGTCCGCTGGAAAACGGTCCGATAGGACGTACACACGATCGAACATGTCCGCTGAAACTGGTCTGCGGACCAGTTTCAGCGGACATGTTTGATCGTGTGTACGCGGCCTTAGAGATAGCGTAAATCAATGTTAAAGATGTAATTTTTTGTTAAATATTAACCACTTAAGACCCGGACCAAAATGCAGGTAAAGGACCTTGCCCCTTTTTGCGATTCGGCACTGCGTCATTTTAACTGACAATTGCGCAGTCGTGCGACGTGGCTCCCAAACAGAATTGGGGTCCTTTTTTCCCCACAAATAGAGCTTTCTTTTGGTGGTATTTGATCACCTCTGCGGTTTTTATTTTTTGCGCTATAAACAAAAATAGAGCGACAATTTAAAAAAAAATGCAATATTTTTTACGTTTTGCTATAATAAATATCCCCCAAAAATATATAAAAAAACATATTTTTTCCTCAGTTTAGGCCGATACGTATTCTTCTACGTATTTTTGGTAAAAAAAATCGCAATAAGCGTTTATCGGTTGGTTTTCGCAAAATTTATAGCGTTTACAAAATAAGGGATAGTTTTATTGCATTTTTATTAATTAGTTTTTTTTTTACTACTAATAGCGGCGATCAGCGATTTTTTTCGTGACTGTGACAATATGGCGGACACTTCGGACAATTTTGACACATTTTTGGGACAATTGTCATTTTCACAGCAAAAAATGCATTTAAATTGCATTGTTTACTGTGGAAATGACAGTTGCAGTTTGGGAGTTAACCACAGGTGGCGCTGTAGGGGATGTGTGACCTAATGTGTGTGTTTACAACTGTAGGGGGGTGTGGCTGTATGTGTGACATCATCGATCACGTCCCCCTATTACAGGGATGACGCGATCGATGCTACGGCCACAGAGAAGCACGGGGAAGCCGTGTGTACACACGGCTCTCCCCGTTCTTCCGCTCCAGGGACGGATCGCCGCACTCCAGCGGCGATCGGGTCCGCGAATCCACGGCTGGGTACTAAAATCAACGTATCAATACGTTGATGTGCCCAGCCATGCCATTCTGCCGACGTAAATGTGCAGTAGGCGGTCCTTAAGTGGTTAAAGGTGTTGTAAAGGATGAGGTAAGTGAAGGAGGACTGCACTAAGGTAAATGAAGCTATTTAGGGGAAAAAAATTCCTTTACAACCCCTTTAATATTGTTAAATATTAAGCGAATCTGCTCAGGTTCAGTTTGTGAACACTTTTGCAAAATTTGTTCAAAATTAGCAAGCCGTAATGCAAAGCCTACTGAAGCTCATGGGAGGCAAATTTTGTTTTTCCTTTCTGGCCATACAGTATGTAGGACTAATAAGCTAGCTATTGTCCAACAAAAGGCACATGGAATTAACACTGTCATTGGAGACATGTACCCATGCCAAGATTAAATAAATTATATAATATTTTTTATAAATTAAAAAAAATACATTATTTCTTCCTACACAAAATTGTCATATCTAACACAGCCTGATGATAAAGCTTCTCTGAGCCCACCCTTTATTAGAGTGGGGATGGATTATCCAGTTCTTCAGTGGCGGAGCAGTCGCACTTGCGACTTGCGACTGGGCCCTGGTATTTTGCCACTGTTGGGGGCCCCAGTGGGGTTGCTAGTTTTAGGGCTCTGAGCTGAGAGCATATCTCTCATACAGCTCAGAGCCAACAGTTTTCCCCTCTGTCCTCCCTCTCTCACATGGGATGACACAGCCAATCTGCTCTTTCACCCTCTCTCCTGTTTGTGCTTTGCGGGAAGACAAGTGTGATGCTAATAAGCTCACACCTCACATGGCACTCATACAAGAGAGCGGTAGGGGAATAAAGAGTAGATTGGCTGTGTCATCCCATGCAAGAGAGGAGGACGGAGAGGGGAGAGCTTTTTGGCTCTGAGCTGTATGAGAGATACGCTCTCTGTTCAGAGCCGTGCTGAGGAGACAGGCTGCATTGATGAGCAATGATTGGCTGCACTGATAGGCAGTGCTAATAAGAGGGACTTATGGTCACTGGTAGGATGCACTGATAGGATGCATTGATGGTCAGTGATGGGCTGCACTGATACACAGCACTGATACACAGCACTATTAGGTGTCATTGATGAGAAATTATCTGTGGCACGCATAGGCAGTGTGGCACTGATGGGCATTGATGAGCACTGATATGTGGTACTGATAAGCAGCACTGGTTGGCATTAATGAGCAAAGATAGGTAGCACTCATATGCTGCACTGATGGGCATTGATAGGCGGCATTGATGAGCATTGATAGGTGGCACTGATAGGCATTGAGCACTGATAGGTGCCACTGATAGACAGCATTTATGAGCACTCATAGGTGGCACTGATGGGCACTGATAGCTGGCATTTATAAGCTCTGATAGGTGGCACTGATAGGCATCATTGATGAGTACCAAAGGCACCCTGTCTTTGGACAATCGTAGCTCTCACAGCAGATTGTGCTGTGATTGGCCAAAGCATGTAGATCAGGTGCATGCTTTTGCCAATCAGCAGCCATCAATGCACTGCGATCTCGCAGTGCATTATGGGGTGCTCCGCTGCGCTCAAATATTTCTGCGAACACCCCATATGTTCGTTTGTTCTGTGAACAAAAGAACACCGTTGTTCAAGTTGAACTTACGTTTGATTTGAACATCAGGACCATAACTAGTACTGCATTAAATATTTAACGAAACTAAAAATATCACATAACGGTCTTTCAGGCCCCGATGCAATTAACACATTTCCACAGAATGTGTCCACACATTGAAGAGCCAACCTCACTTAACATTTCAAAAGCCTATTATACAGAGGGATGTGTCACTGTCTTGTTAACCTGGTCTCAAGTCCACATGAACCACTTTTGTAATATTCCAGTCCTGCAATATGAATTATTATTAATGTCCCATCTCATGTAATATATGAATTATGATTTCTTTGTCACCCTATGGCCCTAGTGGACATAAGGTGACCCTAGACATAGGAGAATCTCAGTCTGTCACGGGTCATTCCGTTACAAAATGTATCTTAAAAGGGGGTATGAAACTATTCCAACCCCAATGGCCACCATATGACCAAATACTTAAAAATCAGCTTATAAATGAATATAAACACTTCCAAATGGTGACTGCCAAGGATGTCTGACCTGAGAGCTATGAGAGCATAACCCACGACACCCACATGGTATGCCTCTATCCCTATTCAGCCTCTGACAGCACACACCTAGCTGTAACTTATGTTCTGGGTCAAAGTCTCAGAAAGAACGGAATACAAATACTGGAATTTTCAAAATGATATTAGAAATGGTGACCTATGTCATTTTTTAAGGTACAGGTTTATACTTTGTACTTACAGTACATCTAATTTAAGGATATTTACATGTACAATGTCATATTTATTAACAATGTCGTCTTGCATAAGTATGGGGTATTTATTAATGTTTTCACCCAAGATTCATACAACTTTTAACTAAGATTCATTTATTAATTAGAAAATTGATTCAGAAAATGGATAAATCTTGGGTGAAAGTTGTGTAAAATTTAAATTAATTAAATATTTGTGCTCCTCTGTATTATATTGTTTTAGAACATTTCTCTCTGTAAAACACACCACTACTCCAGCTACAGTACATTTACATTATCTACATCTAATGAATGATGAATAGGATGAATAGTACAGAAAATACTTTTTCCCACTGAAAAACAAATGTAGGATAAATTGGTAAATGTTAGTTAAATATAGTTTTTATCAGGTGAATTTTGAGTGAATTTCCTTTAAAAATGGGTTAACATGACTGTGATAGAGTGATTGGCATATGAGAATCAGTGTGAAAAAAATCAGGATGTCCCATAATGGGTTCCCTAAATCAAATAGAAATTTGATTGTGTCTTTTCAGTGTTCTGTTATCAGTTATTCTTTTCACACAGCAGTAGGCTCCCACAGCAGAGAGAACTTTGTTCAATGATTAGCTCACTATTATAGAGGCATATGAATAGCAGAGGCTAATCACACATTTTGGCTACCAGGTAACATGTGAACCTATGAAAATGGCATTAATCCACCCAAAGCCTCTGGGCTCCAAGATCCAGAACAGAAAATGTTCACATAAATGACTATGATAAATAGAGAGAATTGCAAAACTGAATCAGGGCAACAAAAATGTGTATCTTGGATGAATACTCTATGAATATTAAGTGGAAACCATTGATAAAGTCACTATTAATATAGACACGTAGGAGCCAGTCTGTGTAGGATAGGGACAGAAGCTAAAACCAACAGGATACCTTGGAATCACATGTTGCACACATTAATGAGTGTATTTTGTTTCTGGTGCTTTAAGAAATAGCAGTTCCTACCTACAATAAATGTTTACTGTGATTTTCAAATTTCATTTAAAGTGGAACTAAACCCTCCTATCTTTTTCAGGCAAAAAAGCTGCCATCTTAGCCTCTGTTTGATTGGCAACTGCCACGGTGCTGTAAATGTGATCAGGTATGACACTTGACATTTGATGCCTTGACAGTTTGGTTGAGAGCACAAAAAAATGTGACATTTAGCATTTCTTGAATGTAACTGTTTTTTTTTAAACTGTTAAATCAATGGGTTTAGTTCTAAGCAAATCGAACTGACAAATCTTACAGAGATTTAGGACCAGAGATGTATTTTTTGCATGTAGAGGAGTTTATAGAGGAGTTTATGTCCCAAGGTTGAGATGCAGGTTCTTTCATTCTATTAACAGGTTAGGACCCACTAATTCGGGGGAACTTTGTCGCAGTAAGTGGGCTTAGCAGTAGCACTATATGACCATAGAGTGTGACCAAACCCCCATATTTTTAAATATGTTCAGGTGTTTTTAACTAGCCTTGCAGGATAAATGTCATTTTTGCATGTGTGCACTATAATCTGTTTTGCACTGTCTTTGGTCTTATAGCAGCACCTTCTTAGGCCGTGTACACACGATCAGACTGGTCCGATGAAACTGGTCCGATGAAACTGGCCTATCGGAACGTTGTCCGCCGGACCAAAGTTTTAAAAGTTGCTTTAAAATCTGTCAGACAGACACCTGTCCGTCGGACAGATTCGATGGTACGCAAAAGCATCGGACCCAAAACCCGCGCATGCTCAGAATCAAGTCGACGCATGCTTGGAAGCATTGAACTTCGTTTTTTTAAGCACGTCGTTGTGTTCTACGTCACCGCGTTCTGGTCTGATCAGATTTTTGGTCCGATGGTGTGTACACATGTGCATTCGTTTTCGTTAGAATGCATTTTTGTCCGAAAATCTATATTTTTTCGTTATCGTTTTAACAAACGATAACGAAAGCGCAAGAAACGAAAACCGAAAGATCCAACATAAAAAATGCTTTATATTCGTTGAGGTAAAAATTTGATATAGAGAGATTCGACATTATAGAGAAAAGATTCGACATTATAGGGAAAAGATTCGACACTATAGAAATAATAAAGTCGACATTACAGGAAAATAGATTTCGATTTATGAGAAAATAGATTCGACATTATTACTAGTCATAACAACATTAGAATTCGTGTAGGCGGAATATTTGAACGGAAATGTACGATTCGAGATTTGACGTTCCGTCTAATATTCTTTTGACCATTCGACAGAAACCAAGTATTATTGGATTTTCGGACGAAAGCTATTCCCCAACGAAAAACTAAATACATCAAAACGATTTTCGGGAGAAACTAAATAAATGTATTTTCCAAACGAAAACGAAAAAACAAAACAAAATATTCCAGTCTGCACATGTCTAGCGTACACACATCAGACCATCAGACCACTTCAGCCTGGTCCGATGAAAACGGTCCGTCGGACCAGTTTCATCGGACCGGTCTGATAGTGTGTACGTGGCCTAAGATGTATAGCATTTTCTTGGATGTGCCCCCCCAAGTATGTTTTTTTTTTTTTTGCATGTGTGCGCTATAATCTTTTTTATTACTTATTTTAATGTATTCACTCCCCCCCTTACATCAGTGACCTCCCTCAAACTTGCCTGGCAGCGCTGTCACTGACCAATTTTACCACTTTTAACTAGAATTATGTGCTTTTTATATCTGCCTTCTATATATATAATACACTATTCAAATGTGCTTTAAAATGCATGGTTTTCCCTTTTATGAACAAGGCAATGTCGCAGAAGGCGATTTATCTTGGTTCTCCTCTTTTTTGGAAAACCGATTGCAAATAGTGAAGTTAGGACCTTTCACTTCTGAAAAACGCACATTATCGTGCGATGTCCCTCAAGGATCCCCTCTGTCACCGATGTTATTCAACATCTATCTCCGTCCTCTTTTTGAAATCATCAGCAGTCAAAAACTGCTCTATCACTCATATGCAGACGATACGCAACTGTATTTCCGCATTTGCAATAAAAAGGATCACCACCTCAATCTAGAGACATGCCTCTCTTTGATAGAGGACTGGACGACAAAGAGTTATCTTAAACTCAACGGAGTGAAAAAATAACTTCTCCTGTTTCACACCAAGCGTAAGAATCAACCTGCAACAACTTGGAGTCCCCCACCCATTCTGGGCAAAATCATCACCCCTAGCGCCAAAGTCAAAAGTCTTGGGGTAATTTTCGACTCCTACATGACAATGGACGCACAAATAGGGTCAGTAGTCAGCGGATCTCACCATCTGCTGCGCCTACTACGCAGACTCAACCCTTTTATTCCCAAAGAAGACATAGCGGTCGTGGTGGGAGCAATTGTGAACTCCAGACTGGACTATGCAAATGCCCTTTACCTCGGACTCCCGAAGTACCAAATCGCTCGTCTACAAGTCGTTCAAAATACGGCCGCCAGACTTGTGACTGGGAAAAAACCTTGGGAATCAATCTCACCTTCACTGAGAACCCTTCATTGGTTACCAGTAAAATACAGAATCACTTTTAAAGCGCTCTGTCTAACGCATAGATGTATTCATGGGAATGCTCCCCATTATTTATTTGAAAAAATAAAAGCTCATAATCCCAATCGCATTCTGCGATCCACCAATCAAAACCTGCTCCAGATTCCGAAAGCCAACTACAAGTCCAAAGGAGATAGAAGATTCGCGGTCCAAGGTCCCAGACTATTTTACCAACCAGCATTCGCTTGGAGGAGAACCACTTAGCATTCAGGAGAAAGATCAGGACTCATCTCTTTTGATACCAAAGGAGACAGGAACAACAAGCGCCCAGAGGCGATTTAGTTTGCATGTGCGACGCTATATAAGTTTTCATTTATTAATTCATTCATTCAATAATAAAGCTATGATGGTTATGATGTTGGGCTGATATAATAATGCTATGGGGCTGGTATGACATTTTTTCCAGGGCCGGTTTTTTTTCCCAGTCCGGCCCTGGTCAAGGCACATAGAGTAAAATCACAGAAACAATAATAGTGTGTCATCAAAGTCTAGAGGTAAACAATGCTTAACCCAAGGAAGCCAGAGTTTCCTAAATTGAGCTTAATATCTTTTCAATCACACAATAATAGTGTTATAAATTAATGTCACACTCTAGCTTATAATAAATACAATTTTCAGAATTATGCAATGTGAAAATTCCCAAATAAATAAATAAATGTCCCACTGTGCAAATGCAGGTGCTTTTAACACAAATATATTAGATGCTTTATCCACTTTGTGCAAAAGGTGCCCCACATGAAATTGCACTCAGAATTTTCTCACCAACTATCTCTTGTGTGGTCGAACTCGCTTGTGGGGCATGCCCTCCTTGAATTTGTCACCTGTTAGTGCTGGGTTCATCAGGTATTAGAGATCCACTGGTACCACTCAGAAGGAAATAATAGATGGAAGTCCATAGTGTAAGACCATATTGACAAATTTATATAAAAAATTAGGTAATACACTAACTTGGTTAGGTAATACACTAACTTGTTTTGGTGGCGGTTAGAAACTGGCACCTGGTGTCTGCAGCATTAGTTTGTTGGTGGGGCCTGCCATAGTACTCCCGTGCTGTAGGGAGTGACTTGGGTCCCCATTCAAAGATGGAGTTTGGCGAAAGTTAATTCTGGTGAGTGCAGGTCCATGTGGGGAACCTTTTGGAAAGCACTCTGTGGTAAACTAACATAGTACCTGAAGGTCTTGGAATCACCCCTGCCTCAGGGACACATTCCAGGCAGCCCTCTCAATGTTCAACCCAGCGCGGTCTGTTTACATCTTACAAAGCATTGTTGAGGATTATCCAGTCCAGGTAGCATAGAGAGCTTGGCAGCATGCAGATATCTTGATTAAAGAAAAAATATCTTGATAAAATGTAGCAAATGTGCAGTTTATAAGATTAATACATAGGACGAATAGGTAATGTTCAGTGAATGAGTCTCACATGTAGTGTTGGGATTAGAATAGAACATTGAGTAGAGAACAAAATGTTTAGGTATGAAAGCTATTCAATTGTCTGGTAATTTAAAATATATCCCAGTAGTAAAATCATAATTAAACTGTAACTAGATTCTAAGATAATGATTTAATTATACTGACAATAAGTGAACAAATGTATATACATATTTTACCTTGTAACTTTTTATTACTTTGTAAAAAAAAAATATTTAATGGCGACATCTTGTATTTTAGTTATAGCGGAGGTCCGCCCACCTCTGCAAAAATTAAAAGCAAGCAGCTACACATACTGCAGCTGCTGACTTTTAATAATAGGACACTTACCTGTCCTGGAGTTCAGTGATGTTGGCACTGCAAAGGATGTTTCCATCGGTTGTCGGGTGCTGCCACCATTGTCGGTAAGGGAACCTGGTAGTGAAGCATTACGGCATTACAGCATTACGGCATTACAGCATTACGGCTTCATGCCGAGTCCCTACTGTACATGTGCAAGGCACTGCTGTCAGGGGAAGGAGGAGGGAGGAGGGAGGAGGGAGGAGGAGGGAGCTGAGCTTATGATTTCTCAAAGACAGGCAACAGTGGGGTAACAAATGAACATAAGTTCCACTTTCGGGTGGAAATCCGCTTTATTAATTTAAAGGGTCAATATCGTCTATAAAATACATTTAAAAATACTAGTGGTAGATACATAATCAGAGGCATTGCTAGCGGGGTGAGGGGGGAGCGGTCCGCACCGGATGACACCCGCTAGGGGGTGACACCATCCCAACTCTACTGAGGGTGAGGAGGGCTCTAGCCTTTTTTTTCAGCTGTCCTGGCTGGAACATCTTCAGCACCGCAGCCGCGCTGCCCTGGTCTATGTTTGTCCTTCCTGCTGCGTGCTGAGCCTGTCACATGTGTCTCATCCCCGGGCGGCACAGCTGCACACTGTTCTCTCCTCTCCAGCTGCCGCCCAGGACGTGTTTGCCTAGCCACCTGCCCTGGCCTCAAGCTGGTGCTGTAACGGGCGGGAGCGCCAGGAGGGTGTCAGCTTGTGTTGAGGGAGTGATTACCGTCTGCTTGAGCTCAAGGTGAGAGGAGGGGGGGTGGGGTATTGCTATGGTGTCTAGCCTGTGCTGGACTGATAACCGAGGGAGGGGGGTTGGAAGCTGCAAACAGCTATATATATAGCGCCTGAGGGTGCTATGGGGGAGTGAGAGGGGGTCTGCACTGAGGGGGGTCTATGTTTATGGAGGGGGGGTTCACATCTATGCTTACCTATGCTTATGGTGGGGAGTCTAAAATTATGGAGGGGGGCTGCACTGAGGGGGGGTCTATGCTTATGGAGAGTGGGCCTGCACTGAGGGGGATCTATGCTTATGAAGAGGGGGCCTGCACTGAGGGGGATCTATGCTTATGGAGGGGGATCTGCACTGAGGGAGATCTATGCTTATGGAGGGGGTCAGAATTGAGGGGATCTATGCTTATGGAGGGGGGGCTGCACTGAGGGGATCTATGCTTATGGAGGAGGGTCTGCACTGAGGGGGATCTCGGCTTATGGAGGGGGGCTGCACTGAGGGTGGTCTATTCTTATGGAGAGGGGGGTCTGCACTGAGGGGGTCTATGCTTATGGAGGGGGGATGAACCCGAGGGGGGCTATGCTTATGGAGAGGGGGCTTGCACCAGGGGCGGACTGACAACTCATGGGGCCCCCGGGCAATAGGAGATTATGGGGCCCCTGGGCTTACAGATGGTCACCACGCCAGAAGACAGTGCAGAGGCGGGGCAGCTAAAATATCAGGATTTTCACATCAAAAGCATGTTGGTTTTGGACATATCAGGGACAGATGTAATAAAAACATAGATTTATACATACTTTCCCTGGATTTATTGAGCCTGGCAACCCTGATGGGGCCCCCTAGTGGCATGGGGCCCTCGGGCAGTGCCCGAGTGACTTAATGGTCAGTCCGCCCCTGGCTTGCACTGAGGGGGATCTGTACTTATGGAGAGGGGTCTGCACTGGGGGGGGGGTCTATGCTTATGGTGGGGGGTCTGCCCTGGGAGGTCTATCCTGATGGGGGGTCTGCACTGAGGGGGTCTATGCTGATGGAAGGGTGGTCTGCACCGACCGGAGGTCTATACTGATGGAGGGGGTATGTACTTAATGGGGGGGTTTATACTGAGGAAAGGGAGTCTGTACTTAGTGGGGGTGTCTGTACTGAGAGAGGATGGTCTGTATTGAAGGGGGGCTTTAGTTGGTGGAGGGGGGTGACATCAATTTTTTTTGCACCGGGTGACACCAACCCTAGTGACGCCACTGAACATAATACAGCCAATTTATAAGTTTTGCCAGCTTATTTAGATATATAAAAATAGATAAAATGTAAAAGAGTTCCAGTAAGTGAGAGCAATGTAGAATGGATCCCTGTTTCCAGTCTTAAAAGCAGCCAGACTACTGTATGTCCAATTCATGTGCATTTTTTATCCTGGACCCTAGTGGAGAGAGAACTGATACTTATCCACTTTTATAGTTGCAAGAATCATTTATTCTGATGAGGAACCTGAGAAACTCCTCTACAAATAGCATTGATAAAGAGGATCTGGTGGATATTCCCTGTATAGTTAGAAACAGTGGTGGCTGGTGCTCAAAATTTTTGGGGTGGCGCAAACAAACTGAAAAATTCTGAAACCCCCCCCATCAACTGCAGCCTCACTGTGCCCATCAAACACACCCACTGTGCCCATCAAATGCTGCCACTGTGCCCATCAAATGCTGCCACTGTGCCCATCAAATGCTGCCACTGTGCCCATCAAATGCTGCCACTATGCCATCAAACGCTGCCCCTGTTCCCATCAAATACAGCCACTTTGCCCATAAAACACTGCCACTGTGCCAGTAAACACAGCCACTGTGCCCATCAAACGCTGCCACTGTGCCCATCAAATGCAGCCACTTTGCCCATCAAACGCAGCAACTTTCCCCATCAAACACTGCCACTTTGCCAGCAAATGCAGCCACTGTGCCCATCAAACATTGCCACTGTGCCCATCAAATGCAGCCACTGAACCCATCAAACGCAGACACTGTGCCCCTTTAACGTTGCCACTGTGCCAATCAAACGCAACCACTTTGCCCATAAAACACAGCCACTTTGCCCATCAAGCTCTGCCACTGTGCCCAAAATGCTGCCACTGTGCCACAAATGTTGCCACTGTGCCCCAAGTGCTGCGACTGTGCCCCAAGTGCTGCCACTGTGCCACAAATGTTGCCACTGTGCCCATTAAATGCTGCCACTGTGCCACAAATGTTGCCACTGTGCCCATTAAATGCTGCCACGGTGCCCCAAGTGCTTCCACTGTGCCACAAGTGCTGCCACTGTGCCCCAAATGCTGCCACTGCGTCCCAAGTACTACCACTAAGCAATTATGCAGCAGATTACATCCCTAGGGGGGTCTGTGGGTTTTCCCTTAGGTCTAAGTGCGCGATGTATGCGCTCCATTTTGATTTTTGTTTGCAGTGGTCTTCCCAAAATATCATATCAAGTAGAGTCACGCTGATCGGAACCCTCCCCCCTCCGGTGTCACATTTGACACTGTTCAGGGGGGAGGGGGTGCAGATACAGGTATTTGCACCCACTTCCGGCCACAACAGAGTCGGGCAAAAGACGGGTTTTCCTAGCTTCCCGTCGCCTCCCCCGTTGTGTGCTGGGAACTCTCGGCTCCCAGCACACAGCGGGAGCCAATCGGAGGGCGCAGCGCGACTCGCGCATGTGCCGTAGGGAACCGGGCAGTAAAGCCGGAGCGCTTCACTTCCTGGTTCCCTCACCGTGGATGGAGGGGGGAGCAGCAGAGAGACGAGCGAACGCTCGTCCTCTGCTGCAGACGCCACTGGACTCCAGGACAGGTAAGTGTCCTAATATTAAAAGTCAGCAGCTGCAGTATTTGTAGCTGCTGGCTTTTAATATTGTTTTTTAATGGGCCATCCGCTTTAAATATACTGTCAATGGTGTTAGGAAGTTGATCAGTATCAACATCTTCCAGTAATCCACGTACACAAAGATTATGTCGCCTGCTTCTATTCTCCAAGTCTTCAGTGTGACGTTGGAGGTCTCTTAACTACTTGCCGACCAGCCGCCGTCATATTACTGAGGCAGGTCGGCTCTCCTGGGCGAGAATGCCAATGGTCCCAAAAATGTGTCAAAAGTGTTCGAAGTGTCCGCCATAATGTCGCAGTACTGAAAAAAAAACGCTGATCGCCGCCATTGCTAGTAAAAAAAAAAATTAATAAAAATGCCATAAAACCACCCCCTATTTTGTAAACACTATAACTTTTGCGCAAACCAATCAATAAACGCTAATTGCAATTTTTTTAAACAAAAAATATGTAGAAGAATACGTATCGGCCTAAATTGAGGAAAAAAAAGCGAAGGTCAAGCAAACTGGGTTGTTGTGTACCCATGGAAATGTGGTCCTCAGCTGTTATTGCCGGTACACCGGACGGAATAAGTGGTGCGGTCAGAAACATGCCTTGTTGCGCACTTTGTAATTGAGCCGTCATGTTCCGATAAAGTGGTGGGTTTGAGGGGACGAACAGCGTAATTCGGGTTTTAAGCCGATTTGATAGTCAGAGGGCCAGATTCTCATTTAATTTTGCGGGCGTAGCGTAAGCCATTTACTCTACGCCGCCGCAACGTAACAGAGCAAGTGCCGTATTCTCCATGCACTTGCTCCGTAGTTTGCGGATGTGTAGAGTAAATGGCCCAGCGTAAGGCCGTGTAATTCAAAGGGGGCGGCTTGTATTTAAATTAAGCGCGCCCCCGCGTCGATCGAACTGCGCATGCGCCGGCCGGGGAAAAAGCCCAGTGCGCATGCTCCAGCTCACGTCGGAAAGCGTCGTTGAAACCAACGTCAAAACGATGTGATCGTCACTACGCAATGCCCTATTCGCGAACGAGTTAGTAAAACGACGTAAGCGAAGGCGAAGGAAAAAGCCGACGCTGACCCGACACCATACTTAACATGACATCCGACGGCAGTAGGGTTGCCACCTCATCCCTTTAAAACAGAACACATATGAATTACACAGGTTCTGTGGCTGATTATGGTGGTAATTAAACTCACTCGGTGCCTAATCTGCATTAGCCTGAGCCTCAGAACCTGTGTAATTCATATGTGTTCCGTTTTAAAGGAATGAGGTGGCAACCCTAGATGGCACCCGAAGGCATCCGATGGTACTGCGTAAGGTTACCCCTCATATTAGCAGGGGTAACCTTACGCGGACGAAAACGACGTACGCGACGACGGGGCGGCGTAAAAGCGTTCGGGAATCTGCGTAGTAGCCTCATTTGCATAGGCAAATGAGAAAACAACGTAAAGGCCACCTAGTGGCCGGAGTTGTCATTACAACTACGATCCGCAAGTGTAATGGTATTACACTTGTCGGATGTTCAGGCGTATCTATGCCAAAGTGATTCGAGGAATCACTTGCATAGATACCCGGAAAAAAAAAACGGCAATACGACGGGGTATCTGAGATACTCTGTCGTATCGCCTCTGAGAATCTGGCCCAGAGTGTATAACGGGAGAATCCCGGGAGGTAATTACCTCAATCTGACATATCAAAGTATGGTGATAAATCCTCCGGCAAATCGAAAAATACTGCAGCGACGGGAGCTCTGAGATCAGGCAGCCATCTTCCAGCGAGGTCAGACCACGACCCCCCACTTTTATATTTACTATTGTTTTTAAGATGTATATAATTGCACATTTAGAAGGGGAGATATGTGTGTACATTTATTTTTAGGCTCCCGTGTCTATAAAGTATTAGGCCGCGTACACACGATCGAATATATCTGCTGAAGCTGGTCCGCAGACCAGTTTCAGCGGACAGATTCGATCGTGTGTACGGGCTAGCAGACAGGTTTCCAGCAGACAAAAGTTTTAAAGCATGCTTTAAAACTTGTCTGCTGCACACCCGTCTGTCGGATATGTCCGCTGGTTAGTACGCCTAACCAGCGGACAAAAATCCTCTGCATGCGTCGAATGGATTCGAAGCATGCGTGGAAGTATTTTACTTCCTGGATTGGTGACGTGGCGGCGTCAACGTCACCGCCACGTCACCGCCACGTCACCGCCACGTCACCCCGCTGTCTGTCCGCAGGGATGTTGTTTTGATCGTGTGTACACGGATCAAACCAAAATAGCCCAGCAGAAATGTCTGGTCTGTCGGACCGTTTTCATCGGATTTGTTTACTCGTGTGTACGAGGCCTTATACTATTTGACCATTGTTTGCACCCCCATCTAACACGCCTGGTGTCTCTCTTTGTATATGTGTATGGTATGCGGCACTATGTTTTCATTATTTATTTAACATTTGGTATCCATGATTGGCCACTAGTGAGTTACCCATGCACCGATTGGCTTGTAGGTCTGCCCTTTGGTCCCATGGTGATGAATATTCATCATGCCAATGCTGGGCTCTAACCGGAAGTGGTGGGTGGAACGCAATACACCCCCACTTCTTGGTTGCGAGAGTTTAACATTGCGGATGCGCGCGCACATTCGCATGCGCGGTGACAAAAAGTTCAGCGGAACCGGAAGTGCAGGGTGGAACGCAGGAGGTCCCTGCACTTCCTGGCTGTATGATGGCATGCACGCACACACACGCTGGCCAGGAGGATGACAGCGAATAGCCCTATCATGACTCCTGTCCCCCAACACAAGGAGGGAGCAGGTAAGGACTTTCTTATTCTGATCATCTGGACAGTGCCCTGTACTCTGGACCGTGATCACCCCTTGCATTATACTGTGTTGTTTGGTGACTCCTGTCATTTGGCATGTGCAGACAGGGAGATCAATAAGCTTGCAGTGGCGCATGGATTGTCCTGGCATAATATGTCTCTGCACACTTGTGCTTGCCTTTTTGAGTGACAGCCGGGATAGGTGGGGTCCCGAGAGAGGGGTGGGGCTTGTCAGTCAGTGGTCAGTAGTGTTGGGGAGGTCCTTACACGTATGCATACATACACATATACACCTATATTAAGGAGGACACGCAGCAGGAGAGAGGTATCACGGACCATCTAGGCTTTGAAGAAGGGGGTACACCCCAGAAATGTGTCATCAGTTCAGATGTCTATAGTTCTACTGGCAGGTGCCGTGAGGTCCAGTCCAGCTGTCTGAAAAAGCGCTTACCTATAATTGCCTTGTGAGTAGGACCATCGCTTTTTATTCTGTTTTAATAAAAAAAATGAAATGGTAATGCACAAGGTCGGTGCACCCTCCTTTCTTTTTTTTTTGTTTATACTATGCATTGTACATTTATTTGGTGGATTTGATGAGAATTATTATTGATTTTCCTATAGGAGCACTACACTAAATATTTTTTGGTTTTAAAGTATAAAACTTTATTAATTATCAAATTAAAAACTCCTATTCATATTCCACATTCAAAATATAAACTATAAGAAATTAATCCGATTGGAGCGCTCCTGCTGTAAGTAAGCCCAGCCAATTATAAAAGGAAAGCAATCAATTACACATACAAATATGCACTTCCAGTGTACACTGTCACTGAGGCTGTCAGTGTAAATCATACTGTTTTGTAATCCCATGTACAGCTTTAGGTCACCCCAAGCTCATTACTGTATATAAAGGATTTGTGTATTTTTAATGTTTAATCAATTTCACATAAAAAGTCCCCTTTTCTGGTTTATGGCACATTTACATTTTTTTGCATTGTGTCCTCCATGCCAGCAAATATGTTCTCATACCTTTATGTTCCATATCTTTATGCTGCCCGAATAATTGAAAAACAGAATTTGGCAGAAAAGAGTTAGCTTTTTTTCTCCATGGGATGGTACCCCTGTATTATACTTGGCAGGCGGTGTACAAAACCCACTTTTTTTAGTGCAGGAAATGTATAATGTTATGCCTTGGGCTTACTTCAGTAAATTACATGTAAAACACTGGAGAAAATAAGAAAAGGTGGACTCTGAAAACTGATAAACAAACAACATGTTGTAAGAAAAGCCCAGTATGTATAAGACTTTTTCATGCTTGTGTGCAGGATGGGCATTAGCTCGGATGCATAAAAGTATTAGCGTACAAGCTAAGAGGTGAAAACTAAGAGGTGCTTAAGCATGCACACAAACACACCCAGCACTGGCCAAACTACCCGTTTAACCACTTAAGACCCGGACCAATATGCAGGTTAAGGACCTTGCCGCTTTTTGCGATTCGGCACTGCGTTGCTTTAACTGATTATTGCACGGTCGTGCGACGTGGCTCCCACACAAAATTGGCATCCTTTTTTTCCCAAAAATAGAGCTTTCTTATGGTGGTATTTGATCACCTCTGCGGTTTTTTCTTTTTTGCGCTATAAACAAAAATAGAGCGACAATTTTGAAAAAAATTCAATATATTTAAGTTTTTGCTATAATAAATATCCCCATAAAATCACAATAAGCGTTTAACGATTGGTTTGCGCCAAATTTATAGCGTTTACAAAATATTGGATAGTTTTATGGTATTTTTATTAATATTTTTTTTTTACTACTAATTGCTGCGATCAGCGTTTTTTTTTTTGGTGATTACGACATTATGGCGGACACATTAACAATTTTGACACATTTTTGGGACCATTGTCATTTTCACAGCAAAAAGTGCTATAAAAATGCATTGATTACTGTGAAAATTACAGGAGTTAACCACTAGGGGGCGCTGTAGGGGTTAAGTGTGACCTTATATGTGTTTCTAACTATAGGGGGGTGGCGCTGGACGTGTGATGTCATTGATCATCTGGGTTTTTAAAGGCGACGTACCTGTACGTGCCTGTGCCCAGCCGTGCCATTCTGCCGACGTATATGTGCAGGAGGTGATCCTTAAGTGGTTAAGTTGGATTGTAACATGAACAGATTGTTGAGTGGTTTTAAGCTATTTTCTGCTTTAAACATGCCCTGACTTTCTATATTGGCATTCATGTGCCTGACCTGGCTTGCCTCAAGCCTGGCTGTCTTTGGATTCCTACCTAAATGTTGTTACCTTGGCTTGTGCCTTTACTCCACTTCTGCCTGATGTTCCTGTGCCTTGCTATTTAGCTGTTAATGGCCTTTTGGGCTTGAGTCCACGCTTTTCTTCTGTCCAGGCTCTCTCCTGTTGGGTCTGAATAAGTGACTCCTCCCCAGGGCAAGAACTGGTCCCAGTAGTAATCGGCGCACGTACCTCTCAGTAGGACGTTGTGGCTCCTGGGCTCCAGACAGGCAGAACTTCCACCCCCCAGCCGCAGCAGCAGCTCAGGATCAAGCACCCGCATCCCCTGGCCTCCTCTCACCCTCTGCAGGCATCACCAGCGGGAGCCTCACAAGGTAAGCCCCGCTTCTCAGGGCGATTTCCACCACCCCAGGGTCCGTAGGCGGCCATCCTATTCAGGACAAGCTGCGGCGGTGGCCTAATTTTCCACAAACAGAGAAATGGCCCCCCCTTTTCTTATTCCCCATCTCCTTTCCCCCCCACACCACCAGCCAGAATTTGAGGCATCCCCCCTCCACCTCCCCTCAGCCTCCAACAGCCAGCCATACTGACCCTCGCGCCAGCTCGTGGAACGATTCGCGGAGGCCGCGTTTGGGAAAGACCGCGGCTTTACCCACGGCCTAGCGGCTCGCCGCACCGGACACCCAGAAACGCCCCTCAAAATTCACAGAAACTCCCCTTAACCCAGGAGGACCCCTTTCCGTCACCAGACACCTCTCAGTCTTCTCCCCCCGCTCGATCCACCCAGCCACACAGCCTCCGGGCCAGGGCCCTTGGTCGGTGATCTTGGTACTCCTTGTTACTGCACTATCTCTACCACCCAATCCCTACCCCCCCAGAACCCAATAACCACAAATTGGCTCCCACTGGATATATTCAGGAGGAGTATATCCCCCCATTCATTCTGCCCTAATAACCATCACTTTCTTTAGTGTTTGATCCAGGGCTCGTCCGTTCGCCCCTGAGGGGTCAGGAAGGAATTTTTTCCCCTACCACAGCATATTGGCATAGCACGGGTAGGTTTTTTTTGCCTTCCTCTGGATCAAAAACAGGGAGGGAGGATTTAGTGAATCCTCCTTCTCATCCTTATTGAAACCCCCCCCAAATAGACATCGTTCCCAAAGCCTCTCTGCGATTATGGCTAAGCTGAGATACTGTGCAGAAACCATGTGGTGATTAAAGCCATTTGCCTCAAGATTATTAGCCACCACCAAAAAAGCTCTAAGGACTGAATCAATCAATGATCGACAGTGAAAAATTAGACCCACTCACCCCAGCCTAAGCGCATATCATGCACTTTGGTTAACACAAGATCGTCAGTAAGACACCGGCTAGAAATCCATGATTTCTTCCTACAATGCAATTTAGACTGCCTCTTTATTACAGAAAGCTGGCTCACAGCCGACTGTAACACCATTCTAGGAGAACTGGTGCCAGAAAATGATTGCATTATAAAAGAAAACAGAGTGGGGCAAAGCAGAGGGGGCCTGGTGGTGATCCACAAGACTCACCTCGCGATCACTAAAACAGCCCTTCAGTACTAACTTACATTCATGCAAACCCTCACTCTGCAACTACAAACAAATCCTCAGGAGACTTTCCATATTCTACTCTGCTATAAACCACTGGGTCCAAAATCGCAGCTTCTCTCACCTTTGACAGTTCATGTCCACTTACACCCTAAACAGAAAACACCTTTTGCTACTCGGGGACTTCAATCTCTGGGCCAACACCCCACAGGATCCCGTTGCTGACGCCTGCATTGACGATCTGGAAAGATTAGGTCTGCAGCAACTAGTATGTGGGCCCACACATACTTCCGGTCACACACTCGATCTTGTTTTCAGACAAGATCTGGAAATAAACATTCTAAAAAATGAACCGTTGCCATGGACAGACCACCATGCAATTAAACTCACAATCACCATAAATGCCCCCTTAACAAAAACATCAAAACCGGTGACAACATACTGGACTAGATCGCAAAAGAAGCTCTATTCAGAGCTCTTCAAAACCACTTTAGGGAAAAGAATAAAAACAACCCAACCACATCAAACAGCCACAGAAACCCTGGATGCCATAAACACAGCTCTACTGCAGTCAGCCGACTTAGTAGCGCCCAAACGCAAAACCCGCATCCGAAAAACAACTCCAGCTGGTTTAATGACCAGCTGTCGTTGCTGAAGCAAGAACGCAGAAGAGCAGAAGCTGCCTGGAAAATAAGCTCTTCTGAGGAAAACCATACCACCTACAAGGTAATAACAAAAAAATACCACAAAGAAATCTTCAAAGCCAAAAAAAATAATTTCGTCAATTTCATCACTATCTTCAAGATAGTTACCGAGACCATGAATCCCGCCTGTCTTGAAGCCCCCAATTCTGATACCCAAGAATTTTGCAATGAATTCTCGGATTATTTCATCAACAAAATTGAAGGAATCCGTGAAAGCATTCAGCAAAATAGTACTCTCATTAACCCCCCCCCTTCAACCATACGCCTAATACCCACACAAACTCGCCACAAGCAACAAAGTTCATTTTAAAACCCATTTCCATCGAGGCCACAAAAATTATCATTGATACCCTACGAAATAGCACAGCGCCGAATGATATCATCCCCACCAAACTGCTGAAGGAATGTGCCGATATTCTGGCACCACCCATTACGCAGCTCATAAACCAGTCATTCAAAGAAGGTATAGTGCCCACCCGCTTAAAACAAGGTATAATCAAACCTATTTTAAAGATAGGTGCTATTTTGTCACTGGTGCTGTTCAATATCTATCTTTGCCCTCTTTTTGAAATCATCAGTAGCCAAAAACGACTTTATCACTCTTATGCAGATGACACACAACTGTATTTTCGCATTGCAACAAAACGGATCATCATCTCAATGCCTCTCTTTGATAGAAAACTGGATGACAAAGAGTTATCTTAAACTCAACAGCTCCAAAACAGAACTTCTCCTGTTTCACGCCAGTCGTAAGAATCAACTTGCAACAACTTGGACACCCCCGCCCATTCTGGGCCAAATCATCACCCCTAGCGCCACAGTCAAAAGTCTTGGCGTCATCTTCGACTCCTACATGACAATGGATGCACAAATAGAGCTAGTAGTCAGCGGATCTCACCATCTGCTGCGCCTACTACGCAGACTTATTCCATTTATTCCTAAAAAAGACATAGCAGTCGTGGTGGGAGCAATTGTGAACTCCAGACTTGACTATGCAAATGCCCTCTATCTTGGACTCCCAAAGTACCAAATCTCTCGTCTGTAAGTTGTTCAAAATACGTTCGCTAGACTTTCGACTGGGAAAAAAACATGGGAATCAATCTCACCTTCGCTGAGAACCCTTCATTGATTGCCAGTAAAAGACAGAATTGCTTTTAAAGCACTCTGTCTGATGCATAAGTGCATAAATGGCCCCCCAATATCTATGCGAAAAACTAAAAGCTCACAACTGCAATCGCGTTCTGCGATCCACCAACCAAAATCTGCTCTAGATACCCAAAGCCAGATACAAGTCCAAAGGAGAAAGAAGATTTTTGCTCCAAGGTCCCAGACTATGGAACACTTTACCAACCAGCATTCGGTTGGAGGAGAACCACTTGGCCTTCAGAAGAAAGATCAAAACTCATCTCTTTTGATGTCAAAGGAGAAAGGAACAACGAGCACCCAGAGGCAATTTAGTTTGCATGTGCTGCGCTATATAAGTTCTTCACTCACTCACTCACTCTACTAATCAAGTGTCCTGTGTACTGGTCTCTGGTCCCTGTCTGGTGATCCACAGTCATCCAGATCCTGCAATCAACATCTGGCACTGCCTGCTGCATTAGCCCTTGTGCCACTCTGTGTCCTGACACCAACTGTCACCACTACCAGGGGTGTGGACAAGAGGTGCAAGAGTTGCCCCCTCGTAAATTCAAGCTCCAACTGGTACATAACACATGCATGCGAACCAAAAGAAAGAGAAAACAAACACATAATTATAAATAGGTACACATAAAAATGTGTATAGTTTTAGTATGTCCCGCTTATTCAAAATCAGATCTCATATAAAAGTTAAAATGATCATCCTTGAAAAATGTCCTTCTACAGTATATTATTTGAAATATATTGTCCAATAGTACACACATGCATTACTGACTTTTTAATACATAAAAAGCTTTTGGTGATCTTTTATTTTTTAAAGTGGCTAAGCTATGTGACCTAAGCAGCCTATGAATACTTTGTCACTAGTTGTTTCTGACATACTTGAATAAAAGTGTGAAATAAGCTCTCCATTATTTTATAAGTGCCTTAAAAAGTATTTATTTTAAAGGCATTATGTCATGAAACAGCAGGAGATGGAGAATAATTCACAGAAAAGTCTATGCCCTATCACTGCAGGCTTTTAAAAGACACCATAATCATTATTTGAATAACACAAAATGCATGCAGCTGGCTGTGCTTAGTGTGGATCCAAATGCCAGAAGCAAAATATCATAAATTATTTTGTGGACACTAGTTTAACTACATCACAGTGTAAAATCTCCTTGAGAAAAATGGCTAGGAATGGTATTTTTTACTAAACATGTTAAGGCCTTCTAATTATTACTATAATTGGTCTTACCCTTCAGTGACAATTATTAAACTATTTATATCACCATCACTACCATTTTTCAAGCAGTTCATTAGAACCAAGCTATTCATTACGCAGCAGAACTTAAAAATGTAAAGTGGTTGTTAAGCCTCTCTAACCTGTATACACCATAAGCACTGCCTCCTATTGTAGTACCCCCCTCTGTGTATGATTTAGATGCAGTGGGCAGGACTGAGATTCCTCTGCTAATGTCAGTCTGGAGGGGAGGAGGAGAGGAGGTGAGAGCTAGCTGGTCATGTGATTGCAATCTCTGCTCTTAAATTAAGTATTTGCAGCATTTATATTTATAAATCATTCACAGAGGGGGACACTGCAATAGGAGGCAGTACTGATGGTGTATACAGGTTGGTTTTATGAGAGCAGCAGGAGGGGCGGCCTCACACACACACAAACAGAGAGGAGGGGAGGGAGAATAGCTCCCAACTTTCCCTGATTTTGAGGGACTGTCCTTGATTTGGAACAAAGTCCCTCTGTCCCTCTTTCCTCCTCAGTTGTCCCTCATTTTGGTCTGATCTATAAAGTTGTACATAAAATGCACTTCTTATCTATCAAAAAGTGTTCCCAGTGCTAAAACCTTTCATCCAATGTCTAAATGTCTGCATTTGTAAGCCAATATAAAGGAATAATAGTGGTAAAAAAAAGCCCTTGTGGATTTAATTAACTTTCCTGGGGTTAATTCTCCTAAAAGGGGGTGTGGCAGTGTCTTATGCCTACATACATTTGCTGGTAGGTGTCCCTCATTCCCATTTTAAAATGTTGGGAGGTATGGTTGAGGAGGACACAGGAGCAGGGAGGAGAGCAGATAGCAAGCTGCTGATGACGGAGGCAAGTAAACTGACCACTGTGTCTGGTCTCAGCAGTCATGATACACCGTGGTCAGTTTACAGAGGGGAAGGGAAAAACTGGCAGGATCAGACAGGTTTTTTAGGTATTACGGGGGCCAAATGACACAGCACTGTGTCATATAACATGCTTTAAAGGAGCAAGATCCATTTATTTTTATTTTTTTGGGTTAACAAACACTTTAAATGGTCATGACGTTGTAGTTATCTGTAGTTTTTTAAATCAAATCAAAAAATACATTAAAAAAAATATATATATTTTAGGGTGTACATCTTAACAAAATAATTAAAAAAATAGATGTAGAGTACCTGTCTGCAATACATACAGATTTCCCCGTGTTTAATTGATTTAAACAAGTTGTAAATACAGGAAAATAGCTGTTGATCCTGCCAGACATGTACTTAGCTCTTAACTGAGACTAACTACAAGGTGCCCCTGTTGCAGTAAATTTCCAAGCAGTGTTGTCAGCCCTGTTCAGTTCTCCTCTTGAAATACATAATTCTCCCTGCTGTCAGAATACAATAACTAATAAAGGAGGATTTCCCCATATACAGTATATACACACTCAATGGCTGGGTGTAACAGCTACCCAAGTAGGGAGAGGGTATCAGCTGTTGGAGACGTCCTTTTCCCTGGCAAGTTGCTATGCAAGTAAGTCCAGTATAAGCTCATCCACGAGATCAAGAGGGAGAGTCAGGTCCAGTTGTAAAATGAACAGAATAATAACCCCATCACATGCCCTTTCAAGAACGAGACGGGGCTACATTTTGAAGGGTCAAGTAGACAAGGAGAGAGGTTTTCGGTCCCGGACCCACTCTCTGACTTCCAGGGACAGTTTGTCAAAGAAAAGCTCCAGCAGCAACACTTGCAGCACCTCTTGCCTGGATTCTGCTTGGTATCCATCGACCCAGTGGGATGCTGTGCGGTGTAAGCGGCATGCCCACTCGGTATATGAGTCTCCAGTCTGCTTGCTCATCTCTCGGAACCGCCTCTGGTGTGACGGCATACCTGGCCAAAAGTGCTTCTTTTACCAGTCCATAGTTCATAATATCCTTGTCTGGGATGGCCCTGAACGCTTCACTGGCCCGGCCGGACAATTTCCCAGACAAAATGGTAACCCATTGGTCTGGTGGTACCTGGTGTAGTGAGCGCTGCCTCTCAAAATCAGCCAAATATCCATCTATTTCCTCCTCACTTTCTACAAAAGCTTTAAATGCAGTGAACAGTATTTTCTTTCCTGTATCAGCGGGTGGGGACGTAGGAACTGCGTGTGTAATGGGCTGTCTAGCTCTTACCAGTTCCAGTTCTTGTCTCCTCTTAGTTTGAATCTCTTCCCTTGCTTCCCGGAACAGCTGGTTTATTAGTTCCGCGGACGTTTCTGGATACAAGGATAATCTCCGCTGTACAATATCAGTAATTACATCTTCCTCGCTGACAGGTGCTAGGGGCTCAGTTCCTTCCATGGATCCATCCATTTGGTCCAGCTCCAGCAGGTCAGCTATCAGCTCCCTCCGTAGTCTGTTACTGGCACTTCTACCACGACTCTCCAATAAATCTTTTAGTGTAGATCTTTTCAACCTGGCGTACTGAGACTCCATTCCGAACTTGCTCCTTTGATAAAAGGACCATTCCGCTGCTGCCAACCAATGTAACGGCTACCCAAGTAGGGAGAGGGTATCAGCTGTTGGAGACGTCCTTTTCCCTGGCAAGTTGCTATGCAAGTAAGTCCAGTATAAGCTCATCCACGAGATCCAGAGGGAGAGTCAGGTTCAGTTGTAAAATGAACAGAATAATAATCCCATCGCATGCCCTTTCAAGAACAAGACGGGGCTACGTTTTGAAGGGTCAAGTAGACTAGCTTTAATGGTACATCTCTTGGTTTATATCTAGTTACAAGCTTGTGAGTAATCAAAGGACAATGAAACTCTCCGCCCCCTCCTTACACAGGGGGGCCCCAAGGTAGACACCCTGGCACCAGGCCAAAGAAGCCACATTCCTTTCTCAATAGAATTCAATTAACAGTTAGAATAATACTCAATCACAGATAATCTTATCAGTAGCTAAACATTTCGGCACCGCAACGCTTGACAAGTTCTTCTGAACATAATTGACATGCTAATTCAATACGGGGGGCGTGGCTTGTCGCGCGGAGTGGATGGCAGCAGAGTAGAGGAGCTCCGACATCCAGGGAGACACTAGCTTAATTACAACCTGCCTAACCGCCGAATATGTCCATCCTGGCTAAGAGGGGACATCACAGCCGTAACCTACGCTCGACAGGCACACCTAAGAGCAAAATTTCGCCGTCTAATCTGGGAAAGTTCCGTTACAACGGAGGAGGCAAGAGCTCCAAGATGGCGCTGACACGGAGCCCTGAGCGGGGAGAAGACAGAGATGATGACGAGAACTCTTTACCAGCATCAGAGGACTCATCAAGAGGTACTATCCCTAGTGATCACCCACTGAACTATGCCATAATGACTGACATTGCAGCAGATATAAAGAGCTCCTTTGCAGCTGCCATAACTGACATCAAGTCGGAACTGCTGCGGCTCTCAGAGCGCATGGCGGTGCATGACAGAGCAGGCAAGAGGAGAGACAGGGCCCTGGTCAGATTAGATGACATAGCTGTTGATCACACTAACCATCTAATAACCATGAACAGGCAATTGGAAGATTTGGACAACAGAGGGAGGAGAAACAATATTAGGGTGAGGGGGGTCCCCGAATCCATCACCCCAGAGCAGATACAGCCGACCCTCTCCTCCATCTTCAACGGCCTCTTGGATAGGCCTGAGGCATCCCCTATCGAGTTTGACAGAGCCCATAGAGCTCTAAGGCCTAAGGCACCGGATGATAACCCCCCGAGGGATATAATATGCTGCCTCCCAAACTACACCCTTAAGGAAGATATCCTGCAGAAAGCAAGGCAGAGTGACCAGATCTCCTTTAATGATGCTGCCATACAACTCTTCCAGGATTTGTCCCCAATTACGCTGAAAAATAGGAGAGCCTTGCGCCCACTGCTGGAAGTGCTCAGAGGGAAAGGGATCACCTATAGATGGAAGTTTCCATTTGCCCTGCAGGCCACACACAACAGCAGACAACATCTGCTCAGAACCCCGGATGACCTCCAGAAATTCTGTGAAGGGATGCAAATCGACCCGGTGGACTTGCCGGAGTGGTATGCTGAGTTTCGCCTGCCACCCGAAATTAACAATTACCCACCTAAAAGGAGCCCTTCTCCCGCCAAGTCTCCTTACAGTCAGGGCAACCCCAGAAGAAATGTGCGTCGAGACGACTACGACTCCCCCGCAGCCAGGAGCCCTAGAGTGAATGAGCAAAGCTGAAAACTCTTAGTTTTGATCCTCCTAATTCATCCTTCTTTGTTGGCCTAAGGGGACCCTTACTGTTTTGAAAAGTACCGCTTTTTGTTTGGAACCCCCATACCTCTGGACCTCAACTGTTAGTCCATGGTTACACTTTCAGGCTGCAATATATTTTTTCTCCCACTAGATGGCAGCTCCATACTGCGGTCCTGGCCCTGCAGCTTACCCTCAACGACAGCGCTCAACACTGCTTTCTATGGAATGCTGACAGACACCTCCTACCCCCATTTTTATTTTTTATTTTTATTTTCTCTCCCCCCCCCTTTTTTTTTTTTATTTGGTTTATCTCTTTTTGACCCTTTATTTTTGCTTTTTGTACTGCATTGTTTCATCATTGTCCCCTTCATATACTTGACTTTTTTTTGGCTGCTCCCAGCTTTTTTCCTTTTAACAGGTCCCCAGCTGCCGGTTTTTGGCCTATCAAGAGGCAATCTGATCCGCATGGACGATTCTGGCCCCCTGCAAATCCAGATGGTGATCTCCCCTAGATGTATACCGGTATAGTACCAATGACTATCTACTTCCTTTTCACTCAGGCGATACATGCCCCCCCTTGGGACCAAATAGCACACTAATTATAACCCACACTATATGCCTGCGACCTACTATGCCCCTCAAATCGGTGCTTTAGGAGGCCAGCATAGCCAATGTGAGTAGTGGATATATGTCACCTCCAACAGACTTGCCGGTATTGGTTCTACCCCCTGACGTCCCCATCTGGTCCTGAACCTGATCTGGAGAATGCTATATGTCTTCCTTGGCTGTCCCCTAACGAGACAGCCAGATTGACTTTGCTTCAGATGAACTTGGGCATCCCAAACTGCTCTTGCGGGTTACAAACCATTTTTGATGTTTATTTTTTTGGTCTCCCTTAGGCCCTGGTTATAATGATTTAGTTGTTTTATATGTTTTGCACAAACCAAATGTTTGAAATTGTGTTCGCATTGCAAGTTGTAATACATGTCTGCTTCTTTTCTACTTGTTACATAGTCTCCCTGGACCCTTTGTTCCCAGTTTTATAGATTTACAGACCTCACAGTATTCCCCGTCTCCACTCTGGCCTCTCCCACCTACCCCCAGGAGACGCTTTAGGTGCTCACTTTGTGACACCCTATAACTCTGCGCTTTTGTAAGCGAGATCCAGAGGTTAGTCTCACTTTCAGTGCCTTGCTTTCTATACCTACCCCCCCACATACTCTATCAAATCCCCCTCCCACCGCTCCGTCTACCCCCCCCCATCCACCTTACCCTCCTAATGTCCCCATAGTCTACACACCTTACCTGCCCTACCCCACTCCCCCAACTTGCCATTTTCTCATCTGGGCCACTCGCCCACAGTCATATCCCACAATGTTAACGGCCTTAACGTGCCTGAAAAAAGGACTAAACTCCTGAGAGAACTGAAGAAGGTGAACCCCTCAGTGGTCTTCTTACAAGAGACGCACTTTAAGGGCCAAAACATCCCTAAGCTCACCGACAATCTTTTCACCAAAGCCTACCACGCTACAAACCCTCTGGCAAAAACCAAAGGTGTCTCTATTCTTCTAAACAAACACACCCCATTTGAATTATCTGGTCAACTATTCGATCCAGAAGGTCGATATATCTTTCTCAAAGGCTCTTGGGGAGGATTGCCGGTCACGCTAGCAAATGTATATTTCCCAAACTCAGCTCATATCACATTCTGTTCCAAAATTGTCACTGAATTGAAAGGGTATTGTCCTGGGAGGGGACTTCAACATCCCTCTTTCCCCCTCACAGGACACTTCCAATGGCCATTCTCACGTTTCTTACAAGATCTTAGCACGTATCAAGACCTTACTTCAATCACTCATGTGGTTGATACGTGGAGACTCATGCACCCCACAGATAGGGATTTCTCCTTTTTCTCGCCTCCCCACAAAAAATACGCCAGGCTAGACTTGATTTTCCTTTCCCAAAGAAACCTAAACGCACTGTCGAGAGCTGACATAGGCATTATTGCATTTTCCGACCACGCACCAGTAGCCGTGACTCGTGGCCCCTTGCAGAAACCTCCTTTTAACTGGAGGCTCAATGCATCCCTATTAACAGACCCAAACGTACACGACAACATCCGTGAATCTATAGAAACATACTTCACATTGAACAAAGAACCGGATACAAACCCACTGACCAACTGGGAAGCCCATAAAAGCGTTATCCGTGGCGAGTTCATAAAATAGGGTGCACGGAAAAAGAGAGAAAGGATGGAGGAGATTTCCTCTCTGTCCAATACTATAGCCAAACTTGAAACGCTACACAAAAAATCTCTCTCTGACGAGACTATGGAGGACCTGGTTAGACACAGGACGGCCCTTAAACAACTGCTCACCTTCCAGACCCAAAAGTCCCTCTTTTTTAAAAAAAGCATCTTCTATGAACGGGGAGATAAAAGCGGGAAGCATCTCGCCAGGGCCCTGAGGGATACCACTTTGGCAAACCAAATATACTCTATACGCAACAGCTCGGGCTCCCTGGAGCACTCCTCAGACAAAATCGCGGGAATCTTCCACGACTTTTACACAGGCCTATATGACCTTCCACCGCAACATAAACCCCGACACGTACACTCTTCTAGAGAGGAACAGATTCATGAATTTTTAAAGGATAGTGGGCTACCCTCACTCCGAGACGATGACATTTCCATTCTAAACGAACCCATCACTGAACAGGAACTCCAATTCACAATTAAGGACCTAAAATCAGGAAAGAGCCCAGGCCCAGACGGATACACATCCCAATACTACAAATGTTTTTCTCACATCCTCACCAAACCTTTACTTTCGGCTCTGAACCACTTAGCACAAAATACCCACACCTCTCGCCCCTTACTCTCTGCTCATATTGCTGTTATACCCAAGCCGGATAAGGATCATACAAACTGTGCGAATTACAGGCCCATCTCACTATTAAATTTAGATATAAAAATCCTGGCAAAAATTATAGCCAACAGAATCAAACCCATGCTCTCACAACTTATTGGCCCAGAACAAGTAGGCTTCATGCCGGGAAGGGAGGCCAGAGACAACATCACCAAGGCCTTAAACCTTATTCACCACGCAAGGCGCTCAAAAATCGAGGGCCTTCTCCTCTCTACGGATGCGGAGAAGGCCTTCGACAGAGTATCGTGGGAGTACATGTTTGCAATGTGCTCCCATGTTGGATTGAAGGGAAACATACTAAACTGGATCAAAGCCTTATACCAAAACCCGACCGCACAGGTTAAAGTTAATGCTACCCTCTCTGAACCCATCAATATTAAAAATGGCACCCGCCAGGGATGCCCCCTCTCCCCCCTGCTTTTTATTATGTCACTGGAACCACTTATTAGGACCATAAACCTATCACCAGACATTAGAGGCTTCAAGTTTAGAGACCGAGAATTTAAGGTGGCTGCCTACACCGACGACCTCCTATTTTTCATCACCCGTCCCCATATCTCCATGCCGAACCTTACTAAAGTGTTTAAGACATTTGGCTTTATTTCGAACTTTAAAATTAACCCGACCAAATCTGAAGCCCTTAACCTCACCCTCCCCCACGACACATATGATTCACTCAAGCAGAACTTTAAATTTAAATGGGAAAAATAATCCTTTACATACTTGGGGATCAAACTCACCCCAAATATAGACTCACTGTACAGAACCAACTTTATACCCCTACTAAATTCAATATCAGGAGACTTAAAAAGGTGGAACTCTAAATTATTCTCTTGGTTTGGTAGAGCTGCCATACTGAAGATGCTAGTACTCCCGAGACTGCTTTACTTTTTTAATGCCCTCCCAATCCATGTACCAAACTCCTTTTTTGCCAAACTTCAATCGGCTCAGAGGGGATTTCTCTGGACGAACAAGAAATCCAGCATCTCACTGAACATCCTTAGACTCCCTAAGAATAAAGGCGGCATCAGCCTGCCTGACTACAAAAAATATTATTTCGCCTCCCACGTTACCAGAGTGATCGACTGGCACTGCCACGACCTCAATAAGGATTGGGTCCACTTAGAGTTGAACTACTCCCCCCAATCTCTCCTTTACTACCCCTGGACCCTACACTCTAAAACTCCAAACTCAACCTCCAATCCGCTCATAGCCAACACACTCAAAGTCTGGCACAGGCTGGCCAAACATCATAACCTAGCAACGATCCCAGGTCCCTTGACACCGATAGGGGATAACCCCGATTTCCTACCCGGCAAAAACCAAAGAACTGTCCCGAACCCTGACCCCCCCAAAAAAATTTTAGCCGTGCATTGTATGGCGGGTAACTCGGTTAAGTCTCTTACAGCCCTTAAAAGCGAGTTCTGAGATTCATCCCCAAATCCCTGGTTTTACATGCAACTCCGGAGCTTCCTGGTGAACAGCAAACATAAATCAACATACTTCCAAAAGATGACACCCCTAGAGGACATTTGGTACAGAAGAACCCCAATAACCAAGACAACGTCCCTAGTTTACTCCTGGCTAAACACACATGATTCCAACGAGGCCATCAAACATAAATTGAAATGGGAAGGAGACCTACAGCTGCAATTCACTGATCGTCAATGGGAAAAAGCATGCATATTCACGCATAAATGCTCATTGAGCACAAAACACCAAGAAACCTCGTATAAGATACTAACGCAGTGGTACATCACGCCATTGAAAGCTAATAAATGGTCATCGACGATCTCTGACATTTGCTGGAGATGCAACTCAGAGGTGGGAACATTCCTCCACATATGGTGGGACTGTTCAGTAATCCACAAATTCTGGGAGTAAATCTCCACCTGGATTAAGCACATCACCGAAACCAGCATCACTCTGAATGCGGCTGCTTGCTTGTTACACATCAATTCTTTTTCGATACGAAAATACAAAAAGTCTTTAACAAGACACTTGCTCACGGCAGCAAAATCATTAATTCCACTACACTGGAAAACGGTGCGCTCCCCAACTGTCAGAGATTGGCTAGACAAAGTACGCTACATTCATAGAATGGAAGAACTAATCGCTATGATAAGCGAACGCAGCACCTCCTTTATTGAGAGTTGGCAGCCCTGGGTCTCCTTCACATACTCAAAAGAATACGAATCACTTATGACGAACTAGGTCACCATATACCCTCCCTTTCATCTATACTGACATACCCTCCGTGCTCAACCCAGATAATTGCCGTAACTAACATCCCTCTCCCTCCCTCTTCCCCCCATATCCCTTTTAGATTCAGGTTCACCCCGACTGCTTCCCTCCCCGTCTTCTTCCTTCCATTTCCCCTACCCCATGACTGTCCCTATAGGTATTTTCAATTGTGTTCTGAACATGCCTATTCAGAAAGACTCCTTTGTAGACAAAATTTTGTTTTACGCATTATGTTTCCACAAATATTACTTGTATTTTCCATGTTGCTTTAATAAACCTTGGATTGTGAAAAAAAAAAAATTCAATACACCTGACAAGAGACTGCTAATTTGTAATACAATACACAAAAGAGAGTCAATTAGCTGAAGAAGAGGGCATTAGAATTTAGCAGTGAAAGAGTCACTCTACAATGAACCCTTTGAGCTCAGAATTAACAAACTTAAAATAGCCCTACAGATATCTCAGAATATAATGTGGATACTCCATATGTAATAATCCTATCTCAGGTAGTCCCAGATATCATTATTATAGATGTACAGTTCCGTTACACCGGGATTCAGAAAGGACTTACGCCGACGTATCTATTGATACACCGTGTAAGATACACCGTGTAAGTCCTCGCCGTCGTATCTATGCGCCTTATTTTTATGTGAAGATACGCCTGAATTTCGGCCTCATCCGACCGACGTAAGTCTCCAACGCCGTTGGATCTTGGCCGCATATTTACGCTGGCCGCAAGGGGCGCTTCCATCCAAATGACCTATATATGCCGATTCACGAACATACTTGCGCCCGTCGCAGAAATCGACGCCGTTTACGTAAGGCGTACGTGCGGCGTAACTTTACCCCTGCTATATGAGGCGCAGGTAATGCAAAGGTATGGACGTCAGACCAGACGTCGAATTTTACGTCGTATGTGAATGGGGCTGGGGGTAGGTTACGTTCATGTCGTAGGCATTGAGCCTTCGTATCTTAGGAAGTATATGCAACGTGATTCTGAGCATGCGCGTGCATGCGCCGTTCGTGCGGCCCTTTATTTACATGGGGTCACGCTTCATTTTAATACATCACGCCCACATCCTTGCTACTTTGAATTAGGCAGGCTTACGGCGGCCCATTTGCGTTATGCCGGCGGAACAAAAGGAGCAAGTGCTTTCTGAATACTGTTCTTGCCTCTCTATGTTTCGTCAGCGTAGCACATATCAGATGCGCTACGCCGCTCTAAAGATACGCCGATGTATCTGAATCCGGCCCATTGTGTGTAAATGGGCTAATCTAGTCAATGTTTTTGTTCATCCTGCTGGTTTGAACAAAATCAGGAAAGTAATATACAATAGAGGGTATATGTAAGAATGGAAGAATTCCAGAAAAGATAGGAAATCACAGGTGGTTGTGATGGGTACAACTAAAGTAATGGTATTAGTAAATGTAAAACTATGTCTCCTGAAATTGAAAAGATAAATGGTGATCCACAAAATGGATGTAGGTATGGAGATGGTTTTACTAACATTATTGAATATACATAAATTCACAAAACTCACAATAAAAGAACAGATAACCCTCACAGAATTAAAATGTTTTATATGGGTAATGTGCGATCCCATGAGGCTCAAATTAGAGATATGGGCACCCTCCTCAAGATGAATACTTTTTTAGGTCCCAACACCCTTGTCGTACACAAAACAAACAAACAATGGGGTAGAAAGAAGGGCACCCAGTCTGGATTAGAAAAAGAGTTAGGCCGCGTACACACGATGAGACATGTCCGCTCAAACATGTCCGACGGACCGTTTGCAGCAGACATGTCTCGTCGGATTTTGGTCCGATGGCGTGTACACACCATCGGACAAAAATCCCCTCGGGCTGAGGACGCGGTGACGTGGCGGTGACATTGACGCCGCTACTTCACCTCTCCAGGAAGTAAAATGCTTCCACGCATGCGTCAAATCCATTTGACGCATGCAGGAGATTTTTGTCCGCTGGTAAGGCGTACTAACCAGCGGACATGTCGGACGGACGGGTTTCCAGCAGACAAGTTTTAAAGCATGCTAGCCCGTACACACGATCGGAGATGTCTGCTGAAACGGTTCGTCGGACCAGTTTTAGCAGATACATTCTATCGTGTGTACGCGGCCTTAGAGTTAGAAAAAGAGTTTGTCTCAGCCAGAATACTCAAATAGTAAAGCCCAGTACACACCAAATGTCAGAGTGGCGCACCGTTCGTCTCATCTTGATGCGTTTTGTCATCGAAGCGACATCAGTACATACCTATACATAGTATATTAGAATACCATGCAGTAGAAAGGGAAAGGGAAAGAAAGGGAAGAAGTCTTACTACACCATTGTTTCCACAGGTGTGTGGGGGGGGTCAAACGATCCACAACCAGAAAGGGTCTCGGTACATATATACAGTATTCAGTTACTAAAGCCCATCAGTTGACAATAGGACCCACAATAAATTCCCCCCTTGGAGTGCTCCAATGCCGGCCGATTTCCGGATTGCGACATCACTTCTGACAAAGTGCTGCACTAGGATGCACACACGGGCATCCAAAATGGCCACCATGCATGCGCATTATTCGCCGAAATGGCCGCCCCACGCACACACCACCATGTGGAAAGATACTCCTTTTATTTAAAAGATAACAATTGCCAAGGATTGGAAGGAATACAGGGAGTGTGTTCCCTAAAAACTTAAAGTGGTTGTAAATAGATACGTGCATTCCCGTTCGTACGAATGTTATTTTCATACGAAAATGTTCATTTTCGTACCCGCGGGATAATGTGTACATACGAAAAAATGAAAGCACCAAAATACGAAAACGACGGGATTACGAATGAGCCGCATAATGAACGGCGGCAAATACGAACGAACGATCCGACGGAAATACGACAAAACGAAAACGGCAAAAGAACGAAAATGAAATCTGTAACAAAAGATTTGCATGCTGTATTTTGTTTGAATGCCTTTTCTGTTTGTATTTTGTATTCAAAATACAGAATGCAAATCTTCTGCTTATAGTATAAACAGAAGATTGGCATTCTGTATTGTCTTTGAATACAGAATGCAAATCTTCTGTTTATAGTATAAACAAAAGATTGGCATTCTGTATTGTCTTTGAATACAGAATGCAAATCTTCTGTTTATAGTATAAACAAAAGATTTGCAAAATGCAGTGAGTGTAGTTTTGTGCAGCTTTTTTTGTAATGAGTAAAGCCAAATAAACTTTTCTGTGGATTTTCATCTGAAGGGAGATCAGTTGGCCAGACTTTTGAACCCAAAAATGGTTTTCTGATGGAGTTTAAAAACGAACAAATTTTCTGAGAACGATCGTTTTTATGTTTGTTGTTAAAAAAGTCTGACCAAGTGTATGGGGCTTAACAATAGTTACTATGGATGAGCCGCGTGTTGAAAGTGCCGCGATCGGAATAAGATAAAATCGCGTCGTAAGGTTTGCTGATGAACATCTGAATGAGTCAAAGGAGACCTGGGTGTTGTGGTCAGATGAGACCAAATCAAGCTCTTTGACACCAACACCATCCCCACTGTCAAACATGGAGGTGGAAAGATTATGCTTTGGGGGAGTTTTTCTGCTAAGGGAACAGAACAACTTCACTGCATCAAAGGGATGATGGAGGGGGCCATGTCCTGTCAAATCTTTGGTGAGAACCTGCCTTCAGTCACAGCATTGAAAATGGGTCATGGATAAGTCTTCCAGCATAACAATGACCCAAAACACATGGCCAAGGCAACAAAGAAGTGGCTCAAGAAGAACGATATTAAGGTCCTGGAGTGGCCTAGCCTGAAAGGAATTCAAGGACAAGCTTTGGGTCCATTTTTATCCATTATATGTACTCATATGGTATATATGGGGTAGAGATTATCTTTGGCTACCTGCTTTTTCCATCAAGCTGTCTCTACCTATTTCTTTTGGTTCCCTTACCTAGTGTTGCCCAGTGTGTTGTGTGCAGACTTTGTGGATGAAGGATAAGCATACATTTGCATACGTACACTGTTTAGACTTTGATGTTAAAATTGAGTTATTATCTGTTTTTGTTGTATCATATACATAAGACAATGGTATGACCTATATCCGATTCCACCTCCACCTTGACAGCTCTTAAATAATGATGTCATGTGCATAAGTGACGCAACAGGGTTTCCGGTGGGGGGGGGGGCCTCGGTGGTTTTGGCTCATCCCTAGATAAAAGGAGTATTTGTATGTTTAACATCCTGTGGCCTTGTTTTTATATATCATACAGTGGCATACAGCTAACTAGAGATGTAAACCTCTGTACACTTGTCTGCTTGAGCAAACGCCAATGCTTCTCTGCATCGCTCTTTTACCAATGCATGAGCATATGACATATTTTACCAAGTGTCGCATTCAGGAAATTACATCCTATGCTACTTATGCGATGGGAAACACAGGTGAAACGCACCATCTACATTTACAGTTACTCACTTCTATAGCTGTATTTATTTTCTACCTGCTGCTAAATACTGTGATTTTTTATTTATTTTTTGCCAAGATTTAGAGATAACATACTGTATTTGTGTTTTGGGCAACGTGGCTTCCCTGTATGAATTATATGACATACTGAAGAACTGTTAAAAATGTATGCAATGCAGTGCATATAGTGTTAACTTCTTAGATAGCAAGCAAAGAAAAAAATAGGTACATTTCATCCATTTTCCAATTAGATTTTTTCAATTATCCACAGGCATTAGAAAATAAAAAAAGAGGTTGTAAACCTGAGACACTAAAAAGGAACAAAACACAACTCAGTTTAGCGTGTACTAGTCTGCACCTAAAGCAAGTGGTCTGGTTCCTCTCTAATCTATCCTCTCCTACAGTGCTTTGAAAACATTTTCATACCTCTTGAAATTTTCATGTTTCGCCATGTTACAACCAAAAACGTAAATGTATTTTGTTGGGATTTTATGTGATAGACCAACACAAAGTGGCACATAATTGAGAAGTGGAAGGAAAATTATAAATGTTTTTTACAAATAAATATCTGAAAAGTCTAACCTCCAATACTTTGTAGAACAAGTCAATACTTTGTAGAACAACCTTTCGCTGCAATTTCAGCTGCAAGTCTTTTTGGATATATCTCTACAAGCTTTGCACATCTGACATTTTTGCCTATTTCAGAATAGTTTAAGCTTGGATGGAGAATGTATGTGAACAGTAATGTCCAAGTCTTGCCACAGATTCTCAATTGGACTCTCTAAGGCCGCGTACACACGTCCGAGAACCTCGTCGGGCTAAACCCATTGTTCCGCCCGACGAGGTTCCCGATGAGCAGTCGGAAAAGCTTGTCGAGCCAAAGTCCTCATTGAACAACTAGGAAAAAGAGAGCGTGCTCTCTTTTTTGGCTCGATGAGCTTCCCGCCAAAATATGTCTCCCAGCAAGCTTCTCGCTGGATTCTGCCGAGAAGCTCGGTCGTGTGCTCTAAACCACAGGTGTCAAACACAAATCCCGTGGGCTGAATCCGGCCCTCCAGGCCATTTCATGTGGCCCTCACACCTCTCCTGCAGCTGCAGGAGAGCTCCAGCCCTCCTCTGGTCCTACTCCAGACCCTTACTTTCTGCTTTCAGGCAATGCATCCAGCTTCTTCCCAGCAGCAGTATAAAGAAAGGGGGTGCGCTGTGATGTAAGGGAGAATGGGGATTCAACTTCTGATGGTGGGGTGGCTCTTGACATTTAATGTAAAAGGTAGGGGATGTGCTGGACCCAAGGACCCGATCGCCGCTGGAGTCCCGCGTTTGCCCACCAAAGCTGAAGAACGGGGAGAGCTGTGTGTAAACATAGCTTCCTCGTTCTTCACTGTTCTTCACTGTGGCGCTGTCACTATCCCCTATTTTGTAAATGCTATAAATTGTGCGCAAACCAATCGATAAACGCTTATTGCGATTTTCTTACCAAAAATAGGTAGATGAATACGTAAAGGCCTAAACTGAGGAAAAAAAATGTTTATATATATTTTGGGGGACTATTTATTATAGCAAAAAGTAAAACATATTGCATATAGCGCAAAAAATAAAAAACACAGAGGTAATCAAATAGCACCAAAAGAAAGCTCCTTTTGTGGGAAAAAAAGGACGGCAATTTTGTTTGGGAGCCATGTTGCACGACCGCACAATTGTCAGTTAAAGTGACGCAGTGACGAATCACAAAAACTGGCCAGGTCCTTTACCTGCCTAAAGGCCTGGGTCTTAAGTGGTTAATGGGAACCCTGCACCAATACATACCAGACCCTTATTTGAGCATGCAACCTGGCAGGCCACAGGAAAAGAGGGGGGATGAGTGGTTGTTCAGTTGTTCAGTGGTTGTGGGGGTTTGTGAACGGGGAGCTTATCGGAATATGGAAGCCCCTTTTAACAAGGGGAACCCCAGATCTCAGCCCCCCCTATGTGAATTGGTACCATTTCACAAAAAAAGTGTCAACAATTTTATAAAAAGACAAGAGACAGCTTGGGACAAGTCCTTTATTAAAAAAAATCCCAGTGATGTAATCCATCTTAGGACGGGAACAAAAAACCCCCCTGAAAAGTTCCGCCTCAATGGGTGATGCTACAGCTGTTATATAGCTGACGACGGGGCCACCTGGTGACATGTACTGGTGAACCCACCCCTCTGATGCCATGGGGAAACGCCATGGCATCAGAGGGGGTGGGGTCACCACAGAGTTTTCAGAGGGGGTGGGGTCACCTGTATATATCACCGGGTTGCCCTGCAGCATTTCCCCGTGACATCAGAGGGGGTGAGGTCACCAGTACACATTACCGGGTGGCCCCGCCCACAGCTACATAACAGCTGTCACGGCGGGAGTAGCATCACTCGACAGGGTCACCCGGTGACATGTACTGGTGACCCCCCCTAATACCACGGGGAAACTCCACAGCATCAGAGAGGGTGGGGTCACCAGTACATGTCACCCAGTGGCCCCGCCCTTAGCTATAAAACAGCTGTCCTAGCGGAAGTAGTGTCACTCAGCAGCCGCCTCCCATGGTGGTGGAACTTTTCAATTTTTTTTGTTTACGTCCAGAGATGGATTACATTGCTGGAATATATATCATTTTAAATAAATGACTTGTCCCAAGTTGTCTCTTGTCTTTTTTGAGTATGGAATTTGGGGGGACCCACTAAATATATATGTTTTTCATTTTGGTTCGGGTTTCCCCTTAATATTCATACCAGACCCAAAGGGCCTGGTATTGGACTGGGGGGAACAAATGACATTTTTTTAAGTTTTATCCATATTACAGGGACACAACAATTCATTATAGGGACAAGCAGTTTAAATTACCATATTTATCGCCCTATAGTGCGCACCGGCATATAGTGTGCACCCCCAACCTAGAAGGAAAATTTCAGGAAAAAAAAAGAAAATACTTACAGTTTGAATGCCCCTCGTTGGTGTCTTGCCCGGCGTCCATCGGCGGCCTTGTCCGGTCCGACGTCCATCTGCGGCCTTGGTGGTGTCCTCCCCGCTTCTCCCGAGCTGTTTTTGAGCCAATCCCCGCTTTCCGCGCTGTGTTTGAACGACGCTGCCGACATATACCGAGCGCAGTACACTCGGGCACGCTTGGCCACGCTCGGCTCCTCTTGCATAAAGGCTAGGAGGTGGCACAGGGCATGGCCGTGAGTGGAGCCAAGCCTGGCCAAGTGTACCCAAGTGTACTGCGCTCGGTATATGTCAGCAGCGGCGTTCAAACACAACGTGGGAAGCAGGGATCGGCGTATATTGCGCACACAAGATTTCCCTTGATTTTAAGGGGAAAAAATTGTGCGGTATACGCGGATAAATACGGTACTTTTTTTCCTTTAAAAAAATGTAATTTTGCTGCAGGGACTGTTCTAAACATGGGTAACAAATGCTCCACTTTACAGACATACTATAGACACACCCTATGTATGCCATTTAAAGGAATATTTCTTACTTTTATTTTTTCACTTTAAGCAATATTAAAATCACTGTTCCCGAAAAAACTGCATTAATACATGTCCCCTGGGGCAGGACCCAACCCCAAACACTTTTTATGACAATAATCTGCCTATAAGCCTTTAAAATTAGCACTTTTGATTTTTCATGTTTGTGTCCCATAGACTTTAACATAGACCCAGGTCCCCAAACACTTTTTATGACAATAACTTGCATATAAGCCTTTAAAATTAGCACTTTTGATTTTTCGTGTTCGTGTCCCATAGACTTCAATTATTCTCAGAGACCCACTCCATTCATTCATTTGTTAATATTAGATATTGGATTAAAGAAAATTTTCTAACAATTATGTGCCACTTTGTATTGGTCTATCACATAAAACCCCAACAAAATACATTTACATATTTGGTTGTAACATGATTAAATGTGGAAAATTTCAAGGGGTATGAATAGCCTTGTAGCATTCGATTTTGCCAGAATTCTCAAAGAATTAACATACATGCAGTTTCACGGAATGAACAGCTCTGCATATGTTTCTAAATATACTCCATAATATTACCATAATATTACACTTTTTGTTGTTGTAATTGACCATGTTCTTAAAAGGCCAATAAGGGTAGAATGTATTTAGTGTTTAGATACCAATTATCTGAAAAGCCTTAATGTAGATGTGGATCTGTATCTATTTTTATAAATATATTTTATAATATATTTTTAATTTGAGGAGAAGACATTGTTGAAAATATGAACCGAAACAGTACAACCAGTAAGGGAGGATGTGCTAATACCTTCTGTTATAAGAAGAAGATGCTGTATCACCTAAATGTCTTCAGAAATTCACTTTGACTGTGCTTTATACAGTTTTATTTAAACGTGTGTGTATACTCCAGACCCCTTAAAGACTCTCTTCCATTACTGGTTACAAACACACTACAGATATGGTACTTCTGTGTATCAAAGGGCTTACTTTCCCCTAAACCTATCCCAATGATACCTCTGTTTGGCAGTTTGGCCTTTCCCCCGACACTACATTAAACACAATTCCTTTCTTGGATGAAAAAGGACAAGCCTCATCTTTGACAGACTTTGACACAGGAAGAACTTTTTTCCTTGACAAGACTATTTGCTTTGTGCCATGCCCCTTTCAAGGCCTGGTTTGAACACTCTCAACTACAACTTTTTATGAGCTCTATACCCCCGTTAGGTTCTATTGTCAGACCTTACACAGACTTTGAGCCCCTGCTACTTCAAACCGAGAGACCAGAATACCCCTTGTCAGATGTATCCCAATTGTTACTGAAAGAATCCTACCCTTCACCCCACTTTCTACTCAAATGGGAGGAGGAACTAGCAATAACCCATGATGACATGGACTGGGAAAATATATTAACCTTCACCCATATACTCCAGTGCATAGGAGCACAATTATAAACTAATTTTCATGTGGTATTCATGCCTCACTTTACTACACAGCATAGATCCATTTATTCTGAATACCTGCTGGAGATGCCAGTCACCCCCAGGTAATGTAACCCATATTTGCTTTCCGCTTATATGTAAAAATATTCTGGGGGATCATTCGGTACCTACTACTTTACCTTTGCTGACACAGAGAGATCTCTGACTGTGAGACTGGCCTATATTGTTTATTCCCCAATTACTCTCTTCAACCCCACCGTCCCCAAGTCCCCTCCCTAACTGATTGTACTCTCTCTCTCTTCATTCCCCTTCTTCTTTGTAACTCACCTTTCTCTCCTTATCTTCCTTTCTACCCTTCCTCAAACTAGGTAGGATAATTTTATTTTTCTATTTATTTTCCGCTTCTCCTTACCATCAAGTATTACAATTATATATATCGCTAATTTACTGATTGTAAATAAACTGTCTTGAACCAATGGACCGTAGTTACGTGGCTTCCTTTTAAATCGAACCAAATTTCTTGTGCTATTCTATGGTTCTATATGAATATTAGTTTTCAAATCCGATGGCCTTTTCTCTGTCAATTGTGTACTTCTGTGACACTAATTATGTACACATAAGGCCTCGTACACACGAGTAAATAGATTTGTTCAAAACGGTCTGTCCGACCGATTTGAACAAATCTGTCTGCTGGCATTTTGGTTTGCTCGCGTGTACACACGAGCAAACCAAAATCCCCGCCAGCAGACAGCGCGCTGACGTGTCGGTGACGTGGCGGTGACGTTGACGCCGTCACGTCACCGCACCAGGAAGTAAAACACTTCCGCGCATGCGTCGAAACCATTCGGCGCGTGTGCGAGAAGACATGTCGGGCGGACGGGTTCCCAGCCGACAGATTTCAAAGCATGCTTTGAAATCTGTCGGGTGGCCAAATCCGTCTGTTTGCCTGTACACACGATCGAATCTGTCTGCTGAAACGGTCTAGCAGACGGTTTCCAGGAGACAGATTTGATCGTGTGTACGAGGCCTTAGTCCCCATGTATGTTGTTTGATGTCATTTTGTAAAACCTATTAAAATACATTCAATATACAATTGTGTGTATAGTGTTTGCTTTAGAAGCTTAAGGGTTAAAATAAAAAGGGTACTAAACTGATTCATGCATGATGTCATTTCTGGTGTGCGGAAAATATGAATATGTGGAAATTTCATTGTATCAGATCTGTTTTTCACTGACTTGAGAAAGAGCAAGAGGCTCTTAGATTATATTATGTGACATCTTAAATAAAAGATTCACAGTGGTGCTGCAATTCTTGTAACCACATGTAAGTGGCCTTACCTGTTAAACAGAGTAAAATGACAATTGTGCTTACAAATCACTTTTAGCTTTGTTGTAGAATAACATTTAACGCAAAATTTCAGACAATAATGAACAAACACCAACACTCTCTGAATGTGATACAGTCTCATTTAATTATCAGCTAATGTAGGGCCAGATCCACAAACACTTTACGCCGGCGTATCTATTGATACGCTGCGTAAGTTAAAAGATGCGCCGTCTTATCTGTTTTCTGTATTCTCAAAGCCAGATACACCTGAATGTTGGCTAGATCCGACCGACGTAAGTCTTAGTACGCCATCGTATCTAGGGTGCATATTTATGCTGGCCGCTAGGGGCGCTTCCGTAGATTTTCTGTGTCGAATATGCAAATGACCTAGATACGCCGATCCACGAACGTAGTTGCACCCGGCGTATCAGTATATGCAGTTTACGTAAGGCGTATGACCGGCATAACTTTACCCCTCATAAAGCAGGGATAAGTCATGTTAACGTTTGAATGCCCCTCGTCGGTGTCTTGCCCGGCGTCCATCGGTGGCCTTGTCCGGTCGGCGTCCATCTGCGGCCTTGGTGGTGTCCTCCCTGCTTCTCCCGAGCTGTTTTTGAGCCAATCGCTGTGTTTGAACGCCGCCGCCGACATATACCGAGCGCAGTACACTCGGGCACGCTTGGCTCCTCTTGCATAAAGGCTAGGAGGCGGCACAGGGCGTGGCCGTGAGCGGAGACAAGCCTGGCCAAGTTTTCCTAAGTGTACTGCGCTCGGTATATGTCGGCAGCGGCGTTAAAACACAGCGCGGGAAGCAGGGATCGTCGTATATTGCGCACCCAAGATTTCCCTTGATTTTAAGGGGAAAAAAGTGTGCGGTATACTCGGATAAATACGGTACTTTTTTTCATTTAAGAAAATGTAATTTTGCTGCAGGGACTGTTCTAAACATGGGTAACAAATGCTCCACTTTACAGACATACTATAGACACACCCCATGTATGCCATTTAAAGGAATATTTTTTACTTTTATTGTTTCACTTTAAGCAATATTAAAATCACTGCTCCCGAAAAAAATGCATTAATACATGTCCCCTGGGGCAGGACCCAGGTCCCCAAACACTTTTTATGACAATAACTTGCATATAAGCCTTTAAAATTAGCACTTTTGATTTTTCGTGTTCGTGTCCCATAGACTTCAATTATTCTCAGAGACCCACTCCATTCATTAATTTGCTAATATTTGTTAATTGATGAATATTAGATATTGGATTAAAGAAAACTTTCTAACAATTATGTGCCACTTTGTATTGGTCTATCACATAAAACCCCAACAAAATACATTTACATATTTGGTTGTAACATGATTAAATGTGGAAAATTTCAAGGGGTATAAGTCATGTTAACGCATGGACGTCGGAACAGCGTAAAATTTTACGTCGTTTGCATAAGTCGTACGCGAATAGGGCCGTGTGCAGACATATCTTCTTGCACACGTTTCAAATGGTTTTGACGCATGCGCAGAAGTGTTTTACTTCCTTGTGCGGTGACGTAGCGGTGTCAACGTCACCGCCACGTCAGCGTGCTGTCTGCCAGCGGGGATTTTGGTTTGATCGTGTGTACACGATCAAACCAATACGTCCCCAGCAGACAGATCTGTTCAAATCGGTCTGTCCGACCGATTTGAACAGACAGATTTACTTGTCTGTATGGGGCCTAAGGTTTGTCCTCTGCTGTGTTTATTTTGATCTAACACCTACTATTTAAGGAAAAAAATAGTATGGTCTAATATTAAATATTTTACCATAGCCCCGAAATGAAAAACCATGACAATATGGGTGAAATAGCTATATCCAGGTAAAACACATTACGATATACATGAAAGAAAAAAAATCCATGGAAAGCTTAGAAAACAAAAATAATACTAACGGATTTAATTATTCTAAATAGGCAATCATTTAAATAAAGTTACTGTATATGTAGTCAACATTTTTAAAATATATATGAATTAATATATACCAAAGGATCAGTATTTTACCAGTGAAAGCATATTAGTTATGCATTAGTAGATTATTTTACTGAATACACAAACCTACAAAACTACCCATGAAATTATCAGAACATCTAGTGATTCCATGTTGCTGTATAAGCTGACTGCTTAAGGCAACTATGCTATGCATGTTCTTTCAAACTATAGCTCTCAGAATGATTTATTTGTACAATGATGTACTATACTGTGAACAGCTTACACTAACCAAGCAAATGATAAATGCAATCTCAGTTTTGTAGATCACCTATCAGCTAGGCCTGTTCTCATGTCAGAGACATAGAAGCGATACATATATCAAAAAGATATTGGTTTATTTTACATTCAATGGGTGTTGCAGCTATATAATATTTACATCAACATGTATAATTCATTGTTGTATTTCAAAATTCTGTACTGTAGACACTGAGAAGCAATGGTATATTCCAAGCTTCCAGGTCTTTGATTCTTGAATTAACCTAGGTTCCATGCATTGATTTTAAGTACTGAATATACTTTAATATACTGAAAATTGGTGTCTACCAAAATATTCTGGCGTGGGGTTCCTTCCAAAAATTCATACCAGACCCTTATCCGAGTAGCAACCTGGCAGGCCGCAGGAAAAGAGGGGGGACGAGGCGAGAGCGCCCCCTCCTGAACCGTACCAGGCCATATGCCCTCAACACGGGGAGGATGCTTTGGGGTCTGGACACAGGGGCCTCATCCCCACAACCCTTGCACGGGGGTTGTGGGGGTCTGTGGGCGGGGGCATTATTGGAATAAGGAAGCCCCCTTTAACAAAGGGGACCCCAGATCCCCCTATGTGAATTGGTAACAGGGTACATTGTATCCCTCCCATTTCACAAAAAAGTGTCAAAAAATTATAAAAAACATACCAGACCCAGCCGGGACAAGTAAAAAAAAAATTCCAGCGAAGTAATCCATTCTGATCCATGTAATCAAGGATACAGAAAAAAACGCTGCCATGATCGGGTTTAGCCCCCATGGGAGGCGCCCACCGAATGTCGCTACACCTGTTGTGACAGCTCTTAAAAGAGCTGAGGGCGGGGCCACCCATCACATGCACGGGTGACCCCACCCCCCTCTGATGCAATGGGGGTTTCCGGTGATTTCCCCGTGAGGCGTCACGGGTAACCCCATCCCCCTCTTATGTCACGGGAAACCCCTGTTGCATCTGAGGGGGCGGGGACACCCACGCACATGACGGGTGGCCCCGCCCTCAGCTATTTAAGAGCTGTCACAGCGAGTGTAGCGTCATACATCAGGCACCTCCCATTGAGGCAGAATCAGGTTGTGGCAGCTTTTTGTCCCGTATCCCAGGTCGAGAATGAATTACATTGCTGGAATTTTTATTTTATTTTTTAATAAAGGACGTATCCCAGACTGTGTCTTGTGTTTTTTACCATTTTTTACATTTTTTTGTAAAAATGGAGGGGCCAGGATCTGGGGTTGGTGTCGAACGTAAGTTCAATTCCAACATCGGGTGTTTGCCCACTCGTCGAATACCAAACATTTTGGGGCGTTTGTGGGAAATCCCCATAATGAACGGCGAGACCGTCAATGCACTGCAAGATTGCAATGCATGACGGCTGCTGATTGGCCAATCACAGCGTGCTATGCTGTGAGAGCCGTGATTAGCCAAAGGCAGGGTCCCTTTTGGGCGATCGTGGTTCAGGGGGATGAGTCCACACCCCACACTATGTAAGGCTGCTTACGAGGCGACCATACATATAGGGAATAGGTAGGGGTTTTCATGTTTGTGTCTATACAGTATGACACGAACATGAAAAATCAAAAGTGCTAATTTTAAAGGATTATATGCAGGTTATTGCCATAAAGAGTGTTTGGGGACCTGGGTCCTGCCCTGTGTGAATGCAAAAAAAGTAATTTTAATAATGAAGTAAAACAATAAAAAATAAATATTCCTTTAAATAGCATACCTGGGGGGTCTCCTTAGTCTGCCTGTAAAGTAGAGCATATTTCCCATGTTCATAACAGTACCACAGCAAAATGGCATTTCTAAAAGGAAAACATTTAATTTAAAACTGCTCGTGGCTGCAATGTAAAAAAAAACGGTGTGAGTTCCCCTTCCCCCAGTCCATTGCCAGGCCCTTATGGTCTGGTATGAATATTAACCACTTCCATACCGGGCCTATTCTGGCACTCCTCTCCTTAATTTAGAACCCCCAAACATTATATACAGGTATGTTTTTTTTAGCAGACACCCTAGGGAATAAAATGTATTTTTATTTAGCATGGTATTTGCGCAATCATTTTTCAAGCTTCTTTTTTTGGGGGAAAAAATAATTAAAAAATAACAGAACAAAAGTTAGCACAATTTTTTTGAATAATGTGAACGATGATGTTAAGCTGAGTAAATAGATACCTAACATGTCAGGCTTTAAAATTGCATACACTCATGGAATGGCGCCAAACTTCGGTACTTACAAATCCCAATAGCCGATGCTTTTATTGTTTATACAGGTCATCTGTTCAGACTTACAGAGGAGGTCTAGTGCTAGAACTGTTGCTCACACTCTAACGCACGCAACAATACCTCACAACGGCATTTACATATGTGGGCGGGACTTACATATGTGTTCACTTCTGAGCGTGAGCTACCAAGGACAGGGACAATTTAATTTTTTTTTATTTCTTTTTTTTTTTTACACTTTTTTTTACATTTACATTTTTTTGATCACTTTTATTCCTATTACAATGTAAACATCCCTTGTAATAGGAATCTATTGTAATAGGTCCTCGAGAAAAAAATTCTCTGGTTTTGTTTACATCCGGAATCCGGCGACGGGTGCTCCCAGGCCTAGAGATGACTAATGACCATTTGGACACCGGAAATCTCTATCATCGTCATCCGGCACCGGCCGATTATTTACCTGGGCCCTCGATGGCACGGGAGAGCCCAGAGAAGCACCGGATAGTGGCCTATAATAACGATAAAGTGGCGGAACTGCCATACTCAATACCCATTTACATAGGAGGGAGCTGGGATCTGTTAAAGGGGGCTTCCATATTCTAATAAGCCCCCCGCCCGCAGACCCCTACAACCAACGGTCAACGGTTGAGGGAAAAAGGCCCTTGTCCCCATCAAAATGGGGACAAGGTGTTTTGGGGGGACCCCAAAGCACCCTCCCTATTTTAAGGGCATGTGGCCTGATATGGTTCAGGAGGGGGGGCACTCTCTGATCCCCCCCTTTACCTGCGGCCTGCCAGATTGCATGCTTGAATAAGGGTCTGGTATGGATTTTGTGGGGACCCCACATTATTTAAAAAAAAAATCAGTGCTTATGCACTACACATGCCTGCCTCCTATAAACAGGACAGCGTGCATAGTACACGCTGTCCTATTATTGTCAGACATAGCCGGCCTGGCTACAAACGAACTACAGGTACTATCTATGCGTAAACTGGAAACCATCCCACGCCTGGATCTACTCTGCCAAGCTTACTAGAGTTGCTGCGGACACCCCAAGATATCCCCCCACCAGGAGACCCTCCATGAAAGAATCCCATTGCTGCTGCAAAACTGGAGAACACTGATCCTCTACAAACAGATAAGTACCATTGCTATGTTACCTTTGTTACTCTAGAATTACCCGGATCACATATACCTTTCTAAGTACTGTATTTGAATCTACCTTTACCTTATACTACGGTACTGCTTGGGATTACTTAATGTGTCTTCAGCTGACCACTGTGGAATATCTTAAAGGGACACTCAGGAATCATCTGAGCTATAGTTGCCTCTCTCAAGTATATGCCATTTGCATACAGTATTTTCATATGCTACGTGCTTGACATTCATTGTTACTTGAATACGGGCTTCCGCCCTAAAATACTGAACTCCGCTCCTTTATGCTAAGGGTGGAGGGTATTTTATACCTGCTCCCTTAGTGGCCCAATGCATTCCCTTATGAATGAAAGTGATATGATGTAGAGAGCCCCCAAACTCCTGGTCTGAGATTGGAGTGACGTCTGGGGTCCGGTACTGATAATCACTTGCAGAGGAGTGCATTGGAATCTTTAATGCAGTTGTGCTCATTCACCTTTATTGTAATCTTTCTATGCTAAGGGTTGGACGCATCTCGTAATACCTCCACCCTTAGTAGCTCAACGCATTCATATATGTGAGAGAGATGATGTAGTGAACCCCCAAACTCCTGTTCTCTGATTGGGGGTCCAATATTAAAATCTTACATAACATAGAGAGGTGCATTGAAATCTTTCCTTAACTGCAGTTGTGGTTTACTCCCGTTCACCATAGTTTGTGACACAGGGTGCCCAAGCATTGGAGTTACTAGTGTTGCTCACGAATATTCGCATTGCGAATATTCGCTACGAATATTGCATATTCGAGTATTCGCGAATAACACGAATATCGTGGCGAATATTCGCTATTTCGAATATTTGAATGTTTTCAATTTTTTTTTTAGAACAGATCACATCCTAGAGATCCCCATCGACGTCTAAAAGCATTGCTGGTATGATTAGAGACCTTGGGCCGAGTAGCTGCAGCGCTCATTTTATATTGCCGAAAAATCGCAATGCGATTATTCGGCAATAGCGATATCGCGCGATTATTTTATATTGTAATATATCACCAATATTCTGATCCAATAAGAGTGCTCCATTACGCATTTCTCGAAATTTCGCAATTATTTTGTATTGTAATATATCACAAATATTCTGAGCCAATCAGAGTGCTCCATTCCGCATTTCTCGAATATTCGCAATTATTTTATATTGTAATATATCACGAATATTCTGAGCCAATCAGAGTGCTCCATTCCGCATTTCTCGAATATTCGCAATTATTTTATATTGTAATATATCACGAATATTCTGAGCCAATCAGAGTGCTCCTTCCGCATTTCTCGAATATTCGCAATTATTTTATATTGTAATATATCACGAATATTGAGCCAATAATGCTCCTTCCGCATTTCTCGATATTCAATTATTGTGTATTGTAATATATCGAATATTCTGAGCCAATCAGAGTGCTCCTTCCGCATTTGCCGAATATTCGCAATTATTGTGTATTGTAATATATCACGAATATTCTGAGCCAATCAGAGTGCTCCTTCCGCATTTCTCGAATATTCGCAATTATTTTGTATTGTAAAATATCACGAATATTCTGAGCCAATAAGAGTGCTCAATTCCGCATTTCTCGAAATTTCGCATTCGCAATCGCAATTCGCATTCGCATTCGCATTCGCAATAGCGAAAATTCGCAATAATTTTATTTCCAAAAAATATCACGAATATTCGTATTTAGCGAATATATCTCGAATATTCGACTATATATTCGAGATATATCGCGAAATCGAATATGGCATATTCTGCTCAACACTAGGAGTTACTTCAGCTTATTTTAGGGATACCTTAGCAAAATGCCTAAACATTGTATACAAACCACTGGGTGGACAAAGCATGCCTATTAGTTAAAGAAAGCCACAGGTTTTCATTGTGCACCATTACAACTTTCTAGTCACATGTTTCCCAGCAACCAATGATGTTATCAGTTCTCAAGGAACCTGCACTTTAAATTAGCTGAGTGAGGGAGAAAAACTGAAAGAGAAGAGGAACTGGAATACTATTTATTACAAGTGTGCACAAGTGAAATTTGCTTTGGAAGAATAAATCAGAATAAACCCTAATAGAGGGTGTTCTAGGTGTGTGGATGTTGCTGTGTTAAATAAAACTATTAGTTTAGCTATTTACATTTTAGAATAGAGTGTCCCAAGATTGTGCATAGTTTTAAAGGATGTATTGACTTAAAAAAGGTTGAGAAACACTGATGTAGGCTATTTAGCAGTGTATGCAGTCTTAGATTTATGTTCTGATTATTTTTATTATTATCATTGCTTCAATAAAAAAAAAAATATATATATATATATATATACATACAGTATATCCCTTTAAATATAAGGAACCAAAATATATGATCTTGTTATTACAAAGAAAAAGACATATTAGCTACATTAAATTAACTATTAACTATTAACCACTTGAGATCCGCGCTATGGACAAAAGACGTCCACAGCGCGGCTCTCAAGTGCCGGGTTGACGTCTTTGGACGGCATCTAATTGTAATTCCCTGCGCGCGCCACTGGGTGGCGCGCAGCGGGGAAAAACAGTGCATGGCGCATCGCCGATGCGTGTGCCTGGGCGGTGTGCCTCGTGTGCCTCAACGGTGACACAGCAGGGACGTGGAGCTCTGTGTGTAAACACAGAGCTCCACATCCCGTCAGGGAGAGAGGAAACCGATCTGTGTCCCTTGAACATAGGGACACAGCATCGGTCACATCCCCCAGTCAGTCCCCTCCCCCCACACAGTTAGAACACACCCAGGGAATACATTTAACCCCTTCCTCACCCCTAGTGTTAACCCCTTCAATGCCAGCCACATTTATACAGTAATTAGTGCATATTTATAGCACTGGTCGCTGTATAAATGTGAATGGTCCCAAAAATGTGTCAAAAGTGTCCGATGTGTCCGCCGTAATGTCGCAGTCCCCAAAAAAATCGCAGATCGCCGCCATTACTAGTAAAAAAGAAATAGTAAAAAAAAATCATAATTCTGTCCCCTATTTTGTAGGCGCTATAACTTTTGCACAAACCAGTCGCTTATTGCGTTTTTTTTTTTTTTTTACAAAAATACGTAGAAGAATACGTATCGGCCTTAACTGAGAAAAAAAAAAAAAGTTAAAAAAAAAAAAAATTGGGATATTTATTATAGCAACAAGTAAAAAAAATATATATTTTTTTAAATCTTTTTTTGTTTATAGCGCAAAAAATAAAAACCGCAGAGGTGATCAAATACCACTAAAATAAAGATCTATAAAAAAAAAAAAAAAATAAAGATCTATTTGTGGGGAGAAAAGGACGTCAATTTTGTTTGGGAGCCACGTCGCACGACCGTGCAAATGTCAGTTAAAGCGACGCAGTGCCGGAAGCTGAAATTTTGCCTGGGCACGAAGAGGGTTTATGTGCCCAGTAAGCAAGTGGTTAACATATCACCTCAGACACACTCAAATGCAAGTTACAATCATGCACTGGACCTTTTTGTCTGAAATACTTTCTCTTCTCTTATTGCTTCTTTTGGTAGCATAGCTTCTAGAACTTGCCTTGCGTTATTTTTTTAACACCTACAAGACTGCGTGTAACTTTGCTTTTCTTAAGACCAAATCTAACTATTCTCAGAAGATTACTCAAGTCTGCAAATATGGTTATACTGTGAGAATTGTGCAAAGTTCACTATTTTTTTATTTTTATGAAGGTAAGCCAAATCATTTACATTATTTCATTCTATAGGGATGCTTTTAACTTCTTTTTTTTTTTCTAATGTGTTTGCAACAAACATTCAATAATCTTGGAAAAGACATAAAAATGCTCAAGGTTTTCTACAGTTATATAAAATCTGATAACATCTGGATTTTTTTTGTATAAAATTGCTGTGTCCAGGCAATAACATTAATCATGACAGGAAATCAATAAAATACATTACTTCTTTCTCAAATTCCTTCCAAAATCCTGAGACTGTCTATAGAACACGTATTTTTGACATTAACCATTTGGGCTACTGGATTCATCAATAATGACAAATTTGGGTCCAAAATACTTATTTACAGTGTCTTGAAAAGGTATTCATACCCCTTTAAATGTTCCACATTTTGTCATGTTACAGCCAAAAACTTAATTTTTTTTTATTGGGATAGACCTATAAAAGGTGGCAGGAAAATGATAAATTGTTTTAAAAAATGTTTACACATAAATATATGAAAAGTTTGACTCTGATATCCCTAACTAAAATCTAGTGGAACCAATTGCTCTCAGGCATCACCTAATTAGTAAATAGCCCCACCTTTGTGAAATTGAATCTCAGTATAAAAACAGCTGTTCTGTGAAGCCCTCAAAGGTTTGTTATGCTTTGTACACACGGTCGGACTTTTGACCACGCAAAAGTCCGTTGTGAGTATGTCAGAAGTCTGACGGAGAGACAGAGAACAGGTCCGTTGGATTTCTGAAAAAAAAAATGATGGAAGCTACACATGGCCGGACTTTCCTAGAAAAAAAGCCATCTGACATTTTTTTCTCTGAAAATCCATCCTTGTGTACGAGGCATAAGAGAACCTTAGTAAACAAACAGGATCATGAAGACCAAGGAACACACCAAACAGATCAGAGATAATGTTGTTAAGAAGTTTAAAGCAGAGTTAGGTTATATATAAAAAAAATTATCCCAAGCTTTGAACATCTCACAGAGTACTGTTCAATCCATCATCTGAAAATGAAAAGAGTATGGCACAACTGCAAACCTACCAAGACATGACCGTCCACCTAAACTGATATTCTGCGGGCAAGGAGAGCATTAATCAAAGAAGAAGGCAAGAGGTCTATGGTAACTCTGGAGGAGCTGCAGAGATCCACAGTTCAGATGGGAGAATCTGTCCACAGGACAACTATTAGTCATACAAGCCACAAATCTGGCCTTTATGGAAGAGTGGCAAGAATAAAGCCATTGTTGAAAGAAATCCATAAGAAGTCCCTTTTGCAGTTTGCGAGAAGCCATGTGGGGGAATAGAGCAAACATGTAGAAGAAGGTGCTCTGGTCAGATGATTTTTTTTTAAACTTTTTGGCCTATAAGCAAAACGCTATGTGTGGTGGAAATCTAACACTGCACATCACGCTGAACACACCATGCCCACTGTGAAACATGGTGGTGGCAGTGTCATGTCGTGGGGATGCTTTTCTTCAGCAGGGACAGGAAAGCTGGTCAGATTGGGCGGGAAGCCAAGTACAGGGCAATCTTAAAATAAAACCTGTTAGGCCGCATACACACGATCGAATTTATCTGCTGAAACCGGTCCGACGGACCGTTTCAGCAGACAAATTCGATTGTGTGTACGGTTGAACAGACAGGTTTTTCCAGCAGACAAATTTTAAAGCATGCTTTAAAATCTGTCTGCTGAAACCCATCCGTCCGACATGTCCGCTGGTTAGTACGCCTAACCAGCAGACAAAAATCTCCCGCATGCGCGCGCATGGATTCAATGCATGCGTGGAAGTATTTTACTTCCTGGTGTGGTGACGTGGCGGCGTCAATGTCACCGCCACGTCACCGCGCTGTCTGCCGGCGGGGATTTTGGTTTGATCGTGTGTACACGATCAAACCAACATATCCCAGGAGACAAATCCGATCAAAACGGTCTGTCAGACCGATTTGATCGGATTTGTTTGGTCGTGTGTACGCAGCCTTAGAGTCTGCAAAAGAATTGAGACTGGGGTAGAGGTTCACCTTCCAGCAGGACAATGACCCTAAACATACAGCCAGAGCTACAATGGAATGTTTTATATCAAATCATATTCATGATTAATGGCCCAGTAAAAGTCCAGACCTATCTCCAATTGAGAATCTGTGGCAAGACTTGAAAATTGCTGTTCACATACACTCTCCATCCAGTCCGACAGAGCTATTTTGCGAATAAGAATGGGAAAAAATGTCACTCTCTAGATGTGCAAAGAGACATGCCTAAAAAGACTTGCAGCTTTAATTTCAGAGAAAGGTGGCTTTACAAAGTATTGACTCAGGGGGGGCTGAATACAAATGCATGCCACACTTTTCACATTCAGTATTTATTTGTAAAAAAATTTAAAACCATTTATCATTTTCCTTCCACTTCACAATTACAGTATGTGCCACTGTGTGTTGGTCTATCACATACAATCCCAATAAAAGACATTTATGTTTTTGGTTGTCACATGCCAAAATGTGAAAAATTACAATGATATGAATACTTTTTCAAGGCACGGTATCTGCAGAAAATACCTTCAGGACAAAAAACTTTTCAAGCAGTGGGTTGTGTGAACTGCTCCCCCAGGTGTGCAGCAAGTATTTATATTGCATATGAATAAATATAAGTAAAAATAAATACAAATTTCAAGGGTTATGAAGTATTCATAACCCTTGAAATTTTCCACATTTTGATAACCAAAAACATAAATTCTTTTACAATTGACCACTACAGTCTGGAGGTCTCCTGTATTCAAAAGACTTAACATTTTCCAAAACACGAGCACTGCTCCTTTTTGATTGCTTCCTTAAGAACAATGAAACCTGACAGAGATCGTAGTTTATTTTTAAATACATTAAAAAACAAAAAAAACAGTAGTAGGAAAAGGATTTGCATTTCAGACTCATGAGCTAACACTTGTTCAAGTTCATCTTGCTGAAATTCTATTTCTCTCCATGAGTGCATTTTCTTTCCTGATTCAATTGCAGAGTGGTGGTTTGAAATAGGGTCCCTCCACAGGATTCAGTGGAGCTTCTGCATGTGCAATTTACCTGTCACATTGTATAGCAAAAAGGGTGACATTCTTAGCCAAAGTCTGTAGTTTCTTGACTATCTGTGTTGCCTTCCTGCCCCTTCTCTTCTTGTTTCACTGGAGATGTCCTCCAATAAACACCATACTGAGCTCCTAGTGCCTGAAACACATTAGGTTGAAAACACTGCGCAATTAAATAAAGACTGATTGGCTGACCACTAGGGATGAGCCGAACATACCCACGTATGGTTCGCACCAGAACGGTCGAACAGACCGACCGTTCGCACAAACATTTAGAACCCCATTTAAGTCTATGGGACTCGACCGTTCAAATTCAAAAACGCTAATTTTAAAGACCAATATTCAAGTTATTGTTGGAAAACGTCTTTGAGAACCCGGGTCTTGCCCCAGGGAATATGTATCAATGGAAAAAAGTTTAAAAAAAGGAGCAGGACTCCTGAAAAAGTGACCGTTTTTAAAACTTTTTTCCATTGATACATGTTCACTCGGGCAAGACCCGGGTTCTCAAAGACGTTTTTACAGGCAAGCTATAGACACCCAGCAGGTACAATATTTAAAGGAATTTTTTTATTTTTTATTTTTTAATTTAAGCATCATTAAAATCACTGCTCCAGGAGCAGTGATTTTAATAATGTTTAAATTAAAAAAAAAAATGAAACATTTCTTTAAATATTGTACCTGCAGTGCTGGGTGTCTATAGTTTGCCTGTGAAAACGTCTTTAAATACCCGGGTATTGCCCGAGGGAACATGTATCAATGTAAAAAAGTTTTAAAAACTGTCGTTTTTTCAGGAGTCCTGAAAAAACGTCAGTTTTTAAAACTTTTTTTCCATTGATACATGTTCCCTCGGGCAAGACCCGGGTTCTCAAAGACGTTTTCACAGGCAAACTTTAGACACCCAGCAGGTACAATATTTAAAGGAACCTTTCATTTTTTTTTATTTAAACATTATTAAAATCACTGCTCCAGGAGCAGTGATTTTAATGATGCTTGAATTAAAAAAATTAATATAAAATTCCTTTAAATATTGTACCTGCTGGGTGTCTATACGTGTGATAAAGTCTTTAAATAGTACAATCACCTGCCTGCCAGTAAATTAGGAAGAACTGATCTATCTAAGCTGTACAGTGTATAAATATATGTACAACTCGTAGGGATGTATATATATTCTCTACACACTGTAAATTAAGCTAAACTGACTAGCCTGCCTGCCTGCTCTATCTACCTATATAAAAAGACAATCTCTCTGTCTCTCTGACTGCTCTCATTAACAAGCCGGAACACACTACACGAGGCCGCCCAGCAGGCGGCCTTATATAGTGTGGGGCGTGTGCTAAAGCCCTGAGCTATAATTGGCCAAAGCCACCCAGGCTTTGGCCAATTATGGCTCTTTGTTTTTTGCGCGCTGCGATTGGCCAAGAATGCGGGACATACAGCATGCTTGACCAATTATCAGCGCGCAATGCCGCAGTGAATTATGGGCCGTTTTGCCTCACTCGAATTTGGCGCGAACGACCGCTTTTGTTCGAATTTCGTCGAACGTACGAAGAGAAAATGTTCGAGTCGAACATACGTTTGTATAGAACACGAAGCTCATCCCTACTGATCACTTGGTTGGATACTGTTTGCAGGTGTTAAAGTGGAACTTAACTGTATCTGAGCACCTGAAACCAAAAATGCTATTTAATCATTGTTAAATATTCAAACTCACTCATCCACAAATGTCTCAATGGTTTACTTTATTGTGCTAGAAAATGTTTGAATGATTTAGTCAATAATAATTAATTTAATTGAATGATTAATAACAGTGCATAGTGTGTTTGTAAATTATGCCAACTCTGCAAAATATAAAAATCTAATTATGTGATATTAGGGAATCAGTATGGCATAGCAAATTGACCAAAAAAAATGGAAACTATAGTTACCCTCCAATGGATGTAAGAGATCACTGGGTAAAACAAGAAGGCCCAGATTCACAGAGCAATTACGCCTGTCTAACTGGTGTTAGACAGGAGTAATTTCAAATTTTGCGCGCCGTATCACTAGTTTGAATCCTCAAACCATGATACGGCGGCTTCGGGCTTCGATCCGAGAGGCTTACGTCCTCGTAAGCCTTCGGATCTACACTGCGATATTTTTGCGGCCGCTGGGAGGAGTTTGCGTCGTTTTCATGCGTCGGGATATGCAAATGAGTTTTTACGGCGATCTACGAAGGTACGAGTGTCCCTCGCAATCGCCTACGTCATTTTTTGGCTACGTAATGTTAAAGGAGCTTTTTGCTGGTCTAAGAGTGCGTAACCCATGTAAAGTATGGCCGTCGTTCCCGCGTCGATTTGAGAATATTTTTTTTTTTAACGTAACTCGTTCGGGAATAGGAATGTACGTAAACGACGCTACTACGACGTGACGACGTGTTTTCGCGCAATGCACAGCGGGAAATTTGCGAACGGAGCATGCGCAGTTCGATCGCCGCGGGAACGCGCCTATTTTAAATGCTTCACGCCCCCTACTCACGCAGATGGATTGCGACGGGAGAAATACACTACGCCGCCGTCGTTTACTGGACAAAATCTACCTGGATTCCACGTAGAGCCAGGTAAAAAACGGCGGCGTAGTGTATTTCTGATACTCTACGAGAATCTAATTCTCTGTGAATCTGCCCCGAAATATTTAAAAAGTCTTCTGACCACACCCTTAAAAGGTCTACCTACCGATGAGTGTGGCTGTCTTCCCAATATGGTGTCTAGCTATGCTGGAAGATGTGTGTCCCAAGATGTCTGATGATGTGATCTTGAATCCCTGTGGCTATTGGGCGTGTGATGTGTATCTTCCTCGTAGATGATGGGTGTGTGATGTGTCTCCTCAATGAGATGTGTGGTTCTTTTCTGTCTACATGACTTTCTATTTATTTAGTGATAATAATACAACTCAAAGAGTTTATAACACATTTATTCGTAACGGTCCTTTGTATGTATAATGCTACCTTGCACGGATATGTATATATTACAAACATGTCATAAGTTCCTAACTTGAAACATAGTCAATGAAATCAATTTGTTATGTGAATAATTTAAGCTGTAGAAACTTTTGCAAGCAGTTTATTTATTTTACTAGGGTTTATCTGTTGCTTATTTTTCCACGTTGAAGACAATGGTAAGCGGCTGAATAGACAAGGTTAAGGTGGGTACACACACTCCATTTTGAAAATTGCCAATTGCTTGTTGTACAACTGGTACCTTGAGATGTCCTTGTCTTTTGGGCTTTCACAATGTCCATGCTTTAAAACTAAAGAAATCATAAAAATATATATATAAACTCTGACAGTTGAGAAATCACTTTAAAATACTCCTCCCTTTGCTAGCCGCAGCCATCTTAAGTAAAGCAGATGATCCATGTAGCATTTACTTCCTGGAATCCAGCCACCGTTAAGCCAGGCACGCAGGCAGAAGGGCGTGCTTAGCTGAGAAAGCCCCTCCTCTCCCCCTCCCGATAAAATAAAAAAATGTCCATGAAGACCCTTGGAATATGTGACATCTTTTTGGCTGCGTACACACCATTAAATAAATCTGATTAAATCGGTCTGACAGACCGTTTTGATTGGATTTGTCTGCTGGGATATATTGGTTTGATCGTGTACACACGATCAAACCAAAATCCCCGCCGGCAGACAGCGCGGTGACGTGGCGGTGATGTTGACGCCGCCACGTCACCGCCACCAGGAAGTAAAACACTTCCGTGCATGCGTCGAATCCATTCGACGCATGTGCGGACAGATATGTCTGCTGGTTAGTGTACTAACCAGCAGACATGTCGGACGGACGGGTTCCCAGCAGACAGATTTTAAAGCATGCTTTAAAATTTGTCTGCTGGAAAAACCCGTCTGCTCGCCCGTACACACGATCGAATTTGTCTGCTGAAACGGTCCGTCGGACCGTTTCCAGCAGATGAATTTGATCGTGTGTATGCGGCTTTTGGTCTAGGCCAGAAATCATGAAGCTACTTAAGAAATGTGGAAAAAAGTTTTAAACAAGTAAATGTAATTTGCCTTCCTATGTATTTATTAAGGCTAGAAGGATAAGGATTAAAATAGTTAATGTTGATTGAGAGAATAAAGTTCCACTTTAACTTAACATTGTATCCAATAGGCACAAACAGCAAGAAATCACTTAAAATAAAAGTAAGAACCTTTAATGTTTTTTATCGAAATCTGTGGCTCCATTAGGGCGATTCCTCTTTCTTCCTCTGTAGTCTATGATATTATTAATATTATAATATAGAATGTATAAAGCCCCACTAGTTTGGCAGTGCTTTACAGCATGAGGGCCGACAGTACAGTTACATTACAGTTCAATACAGGAGGAATCAGAGGGCCCTGCTCATTAGAGCTTACAATCTAACAAGGGACGGTCAAGTGATACATAAAAGGTAATAACTGTGGGAGATGAGCTGATGGAGAAAATAAAAGTATATTTGTTAGATGAAGGCATGGATGGAAATCTCTTTTTAATTTCTTTTTGTCAGTCACTCTGTCTTGTGCAGGCAGTTCCAAGCACTTAGAAAAATGTAAGAAAAACCATCAATTTGTCCCTATGAAAAAAGGTATTAAAGTCATTGTAGATTACACTTAGCACTTATTTAGCAAAACTGACGAGTGAAATTGAAAGATAATGTCCTGCAAAATGTGAGAAGTCACAGTTTGCTGAACTTTTAAACAGAAACATGAGATGAGAAGAGCCTACCAAATTTACAATGTGCATAAATCTGTCTCCACTATTGATTTTTGCTCAACCTCCATTGCCAAGGGCTTAGAACTAACAAGAAGATGCTTCCTATACTGATTGCTATTCATTTACTGGTGACATCGGAATCTAATTCAAGATTTTACTTTCTCTGTTTTAAGTTTTTAAAACCAGAATCTCTCTCTAATATACTTTAAAATTGTGTGAAGCAATTTAAACCTATAGTTGCTGTCATGTATCCTATTTTTTTTATCAATTTAATTCAAAATGACTGTATTTTGTAACCTATTCACAATGACATAAACTTTCCTTTTACATTTTAATATCCTATTAAAATATTCTTACTTTGTGTGACCTTTTCTGGCTTATAGAACACATTTCTAAAGAGAAACAATCAGGCTACCATGGCTGAATTTTCATTCTTCAAAAACCAAGTATGAAGATAATGACATATAAGTTGACTGTGCCTTTCCTGATATGAATGTTATTTTAGGGCCAGTGACCCAGAAAGCATTGAACTCAAATGGTCAGCAAAGCAGCCAGGCCACTCACAGTTTTACAAGTAGGTCTTCATGGAGGCCTAAAATTCCCATTAGGAAAAGTTTAAATTCTGAAAATTGGAACCTGTTTGGGAATAGACTTTGTATAAAAATTAATATACCTTTGCATGTTGCCATCTTCCTTCATGCAAAAAACATTTATTAGAAAATTACATTCACTATAAGATTTTTTTTTTTTTTGCTAAATGGAATTTCCACTTTTTCCAACCAAATTGGGATAATGCCTGCTTTTTTACATGTCCCCTATTCACCTAGCAAATGTAAATATATATATATATATATATATATATATATATATATATATATATATATATATATACAGTACAGACCAACAGTTTGGACACACCTTCTCAGTCAAAGAGTTTTCTTTATTTTCATGACGTTGTAGATTCACACTGAAGGCATCAAAACTATGAATTAACACATGTGGAATTATATACATGTAACAAGGTATTAAACTGAAACCCCAACATGAACACAGCAATAAGGTTACATACACCCAGCCATAGCTGAGAACCCCTGTGCTGCACAGCAAGATTTCCCCGGATGGATACCGAGGCAATTTGCCGTAATTTGCCTATTGAAGGATACAACTAGGACTGTCCCTCCGTACCTTTTATTACCCTTATCAGAACGCGAACGATTGTGTATATGCTTAGTTTCGGGGTCATCTGCGGTACAGCACAGCAGCTTACAAACTTATCACTTCTATGCAATATTTACCCCCCTGCCTTTTACATAACCGTATGATAACACATGTGTAAGTTTTACTTCCTCCATGTGTTAAATTCAAAGTTTTGATGCCTCCAGTGTGACTCTACAATTTACATAGTCATGAAAATAAAGAAACCTCTTTGAATGAGAAGGTGTGTCCATACTTTTGGTCTGTTATGTATATATATATATATATATATATATATATATATATATATATATACACAAAATATGAAAGGAAAGTTAGTTTACCTTTCCTTGGTGTATCTGCTCTGTTCTGGAGCTTTCAACATGGACCATTTCTGCTTAGTTCTAGACCCAGTAACTAGACCCAGCCAGTCCACCGGCTTATCTATTCGGAGAGATGACACTGAACTTGATGAGAAATGCTTGCAGTCAGTCATGTCACCTTCTCCTCAGAAACATCTGAACAGTAACAAACATTTTTTTTTTTTTGCTGTGCGACTAGCAACACAAAAACAAACATCTAGTCAAATTATTTATGAACTCCAGATATTTCAGTAAACGCACCACCTCCTATGAAGTATAACATAAAATGTTTAAGCCCCAAAGTAAGTGTAGTTTTAAGGTGCAAAAAATCCAAAAATCAGTTATAAAAAGAATAGAAAATGTATTAATGGTGTCATTCTCAGACACTGAGCCAAGCAATGGTGGCAGAGTGAAAAAAAGGAAACGCTCAGATGGTATAAGGACCTTGAAGTGTGCGGGTAATAGATGAAGTCCGCCTATGAGGAAAGATTTAAATATTGATTGATCGATTTGTCAAAACTTCTTGAAATAAGGTGTGACTGTAGGGAAATTGTTTTTTCCTCTCTCTTGTAGCACAGACTTTCCCCATTGGACCTGTTGGTGGGTCTTGGGGAGTATTTGGAATCGTGACCATTTAAAGGGTGGTAATGTTTTAAAATAAAGGTCCTACAAAAGCTCCAGAAGAAGCCACGTTTGTGGTGAAACACGTAGAGGCCACCATTCTTTTGTAATATGACCATTGGGCTACTTACTGCCCTAATTGTACAATGAGTTTTATACTCTTTATGTATTAATACATTTTCTATTCTCTGTATAACAGATTTTTTTGCACCTTAAAACTTCACTTACTGCCCCTTTGGGGATTATACATTTTCTTGTTAAACATCTAGTGAGGTTTTCTTAAATTTGTCTACAAAAGTGGAAATACGTTTTAACTGCTTCCTGACCACCAGACGCCGATATACGTCTTCAGAATGGCACGGCAGGCATGCGGGCATACCTGTATGTCAACTTAAATTTACCGTCTAGCGGGAGTGTGCCTCGGGAATGTGCCCGCGGGTCCCACAAGCTCGATATTTGCTGGTGTCCCACGATTGCGGTGAGGAGAGGCAGAACGAGGAGATGCCTATGTAAACAAGGCATTTTCTTTTTCTCCCTAGTGGCATGACAGGGATCTACTGCTCCCTGTCATCGGGAGCAGTGATCACTGTCATGTCAGTGGTAGCCCACCCCCCCACAGTTAAAATCACTCCCTAGGACACACTTAACCTTTTGATCGCCCCCTAGTGTTTAACCCCTTCCCTTCCAGTGTCATTTATACAGTAACCAGTGGCTATTTATAGCACTGATCGCTGTATAAATGATAATGGTCCCAAAATAGTATCAAAAGTGTCTGATGTGTCTGCCATAGAACGCCGCCATTACTATTAGAAAAAATATTAATAAAAATGCCATACATCTATCCCCTATTTTGTAGACGCTATAACTATTAATAATCAATTAATATACAATTATTTCGATTTTTATTTTTTTTTACCCAAAAATATGTAGAAGGATACATATCGGCCTAAACTGAAAAAAATAGTTTTTTATATATTTTTGGGGGATATTTATTATAGCAAAAAGTAAAAAATATTGCTTTATTTTTTTAAATTCATCGTGGGGTAAAAAAAGCTCACCAGACATAAGTGACCAAAAATGGCCTAATCAGCATATGTCACGATAAATCTGCCAGATTTTGTATTAGTGGATCTTCAGCTTCCTCTGACAGTACTCAGACATCAAAATTCTCTCTCCATCATGAGTGATAGATAACAGATACCAGGGAAATAAAGGGTTCTATAGTGTAGTAAGTTTATTGAATTTCAGATCTAATACAATCAAATTCAATGCACTCACATGTTATGGTGCAATAAGCAGCACCAATGTACACAGCCTCTATAGTACAGAAGTAGAGCATACTACCGCTCTTAACTGCAGAGCCAGCTTACATTGCATTGACCAAAAGATGCCAACCGGAAGTAATGTCATACGGAGCCAGATACGACAACAGCAGTAATGTGTTTCGCACTCTACCGTCTTCAGTAAGCTACAGTAAGCTGCTATCAGAGGTTTCTTTAGCCAAAAAAAGAACTCTGACTGGATTTCTATATTGAAGTTTATTAACCTCTTTTATAATATGTTATTCTGTGGTTTTGATTTACATAATAGTATCTATGATGTATGCTGATTGACTAAATCCGATATTTTTATAAACATTAATTTACAAGTACAGTATGTTCCAGCTGCATTGTAGTGTTTTAGTTTTTTTGTGTGGCTGCAATGATCACCTGGCCTATATATGTAGGACATGTACAATACAAAGTATATAAAAACGGATATTGCTTTGTTGTTATACCCTTGATACAATGTCAGTGCACCAACCCTTGTGGCATCTTTGATCAGCAGGTCTTTCAGATATCATCCCTAGAAAATATTTTATAATACTTATAATACAACTTTGTTGTGAAGCATTCAGTTACTGAGCCTCGAGGACATGTTTTTGCTTATCCACTACAGTAGTTTACACATATTACTGTACAAGAGAAGCATTTTCAAGCATGGTAATATTACATGAAGGCCTCTGGAGTACCCTTTGTTGTGTGGTAATGAATATCTCAAATTCCATCCACTTTCAATATTTTCTCTCACACATTAAAGCGGATGTCCCGCGCCAATTCGTTTTATTTTATTTTTTGTCATTCATTTTTTTAATCCATTGTAAAAGACTACTCACTGTTCTGGTGTTTTTAAACATCCACTGTCCGATTACATATAGAATTATAACTTATATAATAAGTGGAAGGACGTTTCCATTTTGCTTGTGGGCATGTGAAGACCACAAGCATTCATTTCCTTGATGCGGTGAATGCTCATCTCCCAGCATTCACCGCTCGTTCCCGCACATGCTTAGTCTTAACGGTGAGCGGGGATGTAAACTTCCAGGTTGCCATCACAACGGGGCGTCGTCGTCGAAAGTTACCACCCCGTTGTGATGGCAACAAAACCAATAGTAAAAAATAGATAAGAAAGCGCCACTTCCACTTTTTAAATCCTGTGATAACTTGCGGCAGGCCTCCGCAATGGCGAGCAGGGAACAATGACACAAGCTCCCAGGAGACATAATACCTGCAGAATACCCACCCATATCCGCACAATACCCGGACCGGAAACAGAGAGAGACATCATGAAAAGACAGGTACCGTACAAAAAAAGTTCAGTTTTTACTTATTACATTGCTGCAATAGGATTAAGCTAATGTTGTAAAATAGGGTGGAGCTCCGCTTCAAAAAGCACACAGTTGGCCATAGTGAATGTGGCTTGTGTATAAGTGGTGGATTTATGTCATCACATAGATTTTACAAATGTGAATGGAAAATTATAAAAAAAAGCATGGCTGTACTTGGGCGATTATAAAAATATGGTTAATAAAGTATAACATTTTAAAAAAATGACAATTAAATCTGCACTATTTTTTTTTTCATTTACAATGATTTCAAAGTCATGAATAAGTTGGAAAAACATCCATAGTTATTACTTGTTATGCAAAAATATTCTTCTACAATAATTATTTCTTTCTTTTATGTTATCAAAGCATTCTAAGAAAGCATTATAACAGTTATTATTAACAAAAATGTCATCTTGTTGTAAAATCATAAAGGACATATTATATCTTGCAAATGATTAAAATACAATTTTAAAAGCATGTTCTTGTAATGATTATAATTGCATAGTATAAAAGGAAATGCATTAATTATGTATACAATGTTGCATATTGAACAATCAGTGCACAGGTCATTATCATGCTAAAAAATTCAGCAGTCCTTAAGAAGAGCACTTTTAGTACCTTGTAGATAACATAACATAAATGAATACATTTGATTTTTGTTGTTTATGAAGTTATTTTGGCACAGGGAGGTTAAAAAGTCACAAAACTTAATTCCACAATGAAATATTTAAATTATTTAAGCATTGCATACAAAAATATTTCCATTTACAGTTTTACAGTAAAGTTTGCACATGACTAGTTGTAATGAAATGAAAAATTAGCTATAGGGAATTTTTATTGAAACCTTATTTTGAGTTAATATTTACCTTAAAAGATATTGCATATTGTTATACACAATGGGCCAGATTCAAGTACATCTGCGCATTATTGGACCGGCGTAGCGCACCGCCTTTACGTTAGACTGGCGCAATGTAGCGGCGCAATCACCCTATTCTCGTCGGTTTTACGCAGAAATTTGCGCCTGCGCAACGTTATTTCAGAGGCGCAAGGCGGAGTAATACAAATTGGGAAGGACTTGGGCGTGTTACATTGAAATGAGCCGTGACCCCATGCAAATGAAGGGCCGGCCGGCTTGCGCATGCGCGCTTGAAGCAGACCATGGTCAGCACCTCTGTGCGCATGCTCACAACTCGGGAACGTCGCAATCAGTGAAATTGGAAGTGGACTAGGGCAAATTAGTGAACTACGCAAACAGCATAAATAGACAGAGACAAACGCACTTCCTTTGCAAAAGTACATCCATTTGTATCCCTCCCTATACAGCAAGGTGCTTTTGTTCTGTTGTTTATTAGCGTTTGTTTGTTTGTTTGTTTGTTTGTGACGTGTCTTTGAGAGTGATTTTTGTCTTTTATGTGTTTTCTTTGTTGTTATTTGGTTTAAATTATATTTTTACTGGGCATTTTTTATTTTTGCGGGCCACAATGAGCAGAGCAGGCGGATGACAGGTCGCGGCTACTCTATAGGCCCTCAGATCCGCCCAGATGAATGGGGTTGTAGTCCCTTCTGTTTTTCGGATTGTAGGTAAGCATGTGTAAACGGATATCTGTCACTCTATAGCGATGAATTGAGGGTCACGTTTGGTCGGGCTGATCGTGTATTTGTATTTTTTTTTTTACCACTGCAACAGATGGGGCAGAGAAATTTGCCAGCTATAGTCTACAGCTGCTGGTGTGCTTCTGGCAGATGTGCTGCAAGGACCTGGGATACCCTGTGCTATACCCTCATCTCTGTTAATGGAGCTAGCTGAGAGGTCAGGAGGGACAGATGTGTGCACCTTTTGTGTGGCTTTTAGGTGCTAATGCCAATGGGCTTAGCAGTGGGAGGTTAAATGCCTTGTCAAGCATGTGGACCCAAATGGTTGGTGTTTGGCAAACTTGATATGCTTGAGACACATTTTGCCAATAGCAACAGTGCGATCGGCTGCATGTGTACTAAAAAAGGCTCAGGCAGCTTAGCTGTGGGAAGTGGACAGGGAGATAACAGATCCACAATGTGATGGAATAGGGTGGATGCTTTCTACTCTTCCATGATGGCTGCATTGTTGGATTGTGCCACACGCTCACTTTCCTCCTCTGCTCTATCCGACACCCAAGTCAAGTCAGTGACATCATCATCATCTCCTCCATCCTTATCACTGGAGACAACTTGGCAATATGCTGCAGCTGGGGGGAAATGACTGCCAATTTGTGTTCTGCTCACTCTGGAGGCTTATGTTCCTGCCTTCTTCGACCTCAGAATCAAAACCAACATCTGAATCGAGTAATGGCTGTGCATCGTTAAGGATCAAGTGGCTGATGGATGCTGTGTTCAAATGACTCCACTGACTCATCCATTCCTGATACGGAGGCTTTAGCAGGAATAAGTGTGGTTAAGGGAGGCAGGTTTTGACACTCTGCCACTTGGCAGCTGCAGGGAACAGTGGACTAGTCTCTGCTTGGGTGGCAGAGGATGAGGAGGATAAGGACCGTTTAGTAAACCAGTCCACCACCTTCTCTGCATGCTGTGGCTGGATAGCATGGTCAGCATCACTAAACAGAGGAAATGATGCCCTGCCTGAGGACTGACCACATCCACCTTTGCCTGTGCACAAATATGCTGCTGGCTTCCTTACAGTGGCTCTCCTTGCTGTCCTCCCAGACATGATGGGGGAGTACTTATTAAAGTGGAGCTCCACCATAAAGTGGAACTCCCGCTAATCAGAACCCCCCCCCCTCCGGTGTCACATTTGACACCTTTCAGGGGGGTGCAGATACACGTCTAAAGACAGGTATTTGCACCCACTTCCGGCCACACAGTCTGCAGGTAGACGTTTTTTTTTTGTCGTTTACAAATGTCGTTTTTAATTTTAATAATTTTTTGCTCTACTGTATTCTCTGGCCTTGTTGGGTTATTTGAATAAATTATGTGCAATTGTACAATTATTATAATAATACATTTTAATTATTTTTTTCCCTTTAAATATATTTAATGGGTTTGCATTCAGCCTGCTATGTCTGCTGGTTTCATCTGTTGTTCAGATTGGAGACCATTATATGCATATTATTGTCCATTCCATTGTTAATTGCCTGTATGTGTAATGAGCGGCGGTATCCTTTAACTACTTGAGATCCGCGCTACAGCCGAATGACGGCTCTAGCGCAGATCTAAATTGTCAACAAGCCGTCAATTGACGGCTTGTCACTAGCTGTTTCCCGGCGCGCGCTCCAGAGCGCGCTGCGGGGAAACACTGTGTTGCCCGTGTCCCTTGGACACAGCCAATCACAGATCGCCGCGAACGGCCAATCAGAGTGGCCGTTTGCGATGCGATCTGTGCGGATAGATCATCATAGATCATCTCTCATTGCCGTTTTACATAGAGACAGCGTCCTGTCTCTGTAGAGCAGGAGACGGATCTGTGTCTCTTGTACATAGAGACACAGATCGGTCATCTCCCCAGTCACCCCCCCTCCCCCCACAGTTAGAACACTATGCAGGGAATACATTTAACCCCTTCCTCACCCCCTAGTGTTAACCCCTTCAATGCCAGTCACATTTATACTGTAATTAGTGCATATTTATAGCACCAATCGCAGTATAAATGTGAATGACGCCAAAAATGTGTCAAAAGTGTCCGATGTGTCCGCCATAACGTTGCAGTCACAATAAAAATCGCAGATCGCCGCCATTTCTAGTAAAAAAAAAATAATAAAAAATAATAATTCTGTCCCCTATTTTGTAGGCACTATAAATTTTGCGCAAACCAGATGCTTATTGCGATTTTTTTTTTTTTTTTTACCAAAAATATGTAGAAGAATACGCATCGCCCTAAACTGAGAAAAAAAAAGTTTTTTTTTTTTTTTTATTGGGATATTTATTATAGCAACAAGTAAAAAATATTGTATTTTTTTCAAAATTGTCGCTCTTTTTTGTTTATAGCGCAAAAAATAAAAACCGCAGAGGTGATCAAATACCACCAAAAGAAAGCTCTACTTGTGGGGAAAAAAGGACGTCAATTTTGTTTGGGAGCCACGTCGCACGACCGCGCAATTGTCAGTTAAAGCGACGCAGTGCCGGAAGCTGAAATATCACCTGGGCAGGAGGGGGGTATAAGTGCCCAGTAAGCAAGTGGTTAATAAGGGAAGCGTCAGGCCGCGCAGGTTTGCTGGTTGAATTGTATTGCTGCGATGGTTGTCATGGCAGCGTTTTACTATTTGTATCAAGAGACAGCGGGACGTTCATGTTGCCTCGCTACCCCACGCTGAGGAAGTCCCGCCCCACTGGTGACGTAACGCATAAGAGGGGGAGGAGTCATGTGTGACGTCACCCGCGATCGCCGCTTCACGCTGGTTTCTCGGCTGTAGGATGCCTGCTTTTATGTAATATGCCTGGAGCCTAGCACTTGGCTGAAAGTGCCATTAAATGTGAGTTTTTTTCTTTATGCTTTTTATTAAACTGCTGGATTGTTACAGAGAGCACTAGACTCCTCTCTTTTTTATTGCATATGATTCATCTACCATTCGCTGGATCTGGGGTGAGATACGGAGCTGCCTGTCTGCTGCTGTCCCTGTTGAGATCAGGATGTGTATATTTTTTTCATGCTTTGTGACCTAGATTAGGTCGAATGGTTCAGGTGAGAGGCCATCCTTACTCTCTGGTGGAGGATCTGTCCTGGGGTCACTGATTCTGGATTTTGCACTCATTTTTGATCGTATTGGATCATCCTTCTGCACCTGGGCACTTTATGGACTTTATTTATTTGATCACACAATTTATTTAATTTAGTTGTTTTTAAATTTTTTGCGCTGCACTTTCTTTTTTTTTAAATCAGAAAGGTTTTTATTGATTCAAAAACATATTCGCGCTGCACTTTAATATTACAATTTCTGTCGGGCACTGATCGGTGACAATTGTAATACAGTAATCAGGGCACTGATGATCAGTGCCCTGATTACATTCCTAGATGTCCCCCTGTGACCTGAAGTAACACTCATGGGTCTTGTCCCACCCCCAGTCGTTACCAGACAGTGAAAGAAGAAATGGCCAACTGGTGATCTCATCTCTCTGTCAGTTGTTAGTATGTAAGCATTAATCCTAGGTTCACACTTGTGCGATGTGGGAACCAACACAATTACAGGACCAGTTCCCGCATCACATCTCCCCCTCAGGCAGTTCACACTGCTCTCTTCTAACTGCTGAAGGTGTCAATACAATGTTAATGACACTCCCAGATTGGTTCACAAATCGTAGTGCGCACTTGCACCCATGCAATCCAATTTCAGTGCAGGGGGAAATAAAGTCCCTGCACCTTTTTTGTGTGAATTCAATGCAAGTTCAGTCATACAACTGTATGGCTGAACTCATATTGCACAGACATCGAATGCGATCGACCCCGCAGTGCGGGAACGAATCACATGCAATGTCTGTGTTCGCACAAATGGAAACCTAGGCTAAAGCACACATGTCTGGATTTTTGTCCTGCTTCTGCCTCTAAATAGAGGTCCGACAAAGGCCAATACCAAGTCAAATTTAGGTACTGCTTGCCTTAAAAATATATATTAGTAAAGTATTAATATGTATCTTCTTGTTAAAGAGTTGTATTAAGTTTTTCAAGACAAAACATACTAGAGGCATTAATATGTATCTTAACATCTCCCTAGCATCCAGTTTTAAAACAATGTAGGGAAAAACAAATCCATATGAAAAATTCTGTTCTCAGGTACAAAAGTTAACCAATCAAAGTGTACTAGTAGACATGTCTGCTCCTGTAAATACCACAACATATTTACCTTCTGCAGTTCATAAACTAATCTGAATGTCAGTTATTATTCACATAAAAATATTTTCACATTTATGGAAAAAAGTAATTCATAAAATAAAAAAACAATATAGCAATTGCAGGTTTTAAAAAATAATTTGAATGCATAATGCTAAATACACATTGTCATCCAGCACATGTCCTTAATAGTGTTGTAGCTTTGGCTGTATGTTTAGATTGTCATCATGGTCGTAATCCTAATCAAACATTTATCTTCAGGGAAATAAATTACGCATTCACCCAGAAAATGAATTGTTTTCATTAGCAGCTACTGTCAGAGCTTAATTGGATAGAACACAGAAATTCAGCTACATTTCAAAGCTCTACAGTAAGTATCATGGAATTCAGAAATAATTAGGTGACCTTTTCAAAACCATTTTCAGTGTTAAAACTTTGACCTTATCAGATTATGCAGCTGAACTTCTACCAAGCCATTGATTGCAAAATCATCACATGTTGCAGACTAGCACTCTGGATGCCATAAAAAATGTCCGTGCAACAAGCTGAAAGGCTTTTAAATATCTAAAGATTTAATTTCAATTGCTTAGTTTGTATGGATGATGCAAAGCTTTGGTAATGCTTGAAGACTCCGATCATTTATTTAGTTTGATGGGAATGATAATTGAAACTGTCAGCCAAGTGATAAAATATTGTTCAGCTCTGTGACCTTTGTTTAGCTGTTAAAATGTGGTTTTATTATACATTTATTGCCATTTTGTATGGAATAATATTATTCATATACATGGAAAAGGTATCCCTTTTAGAATAATAAAGAACCAGTTCAATTAATTGTATTCTATCTCATACTGAAACAGGAAACCGTATTGAAGCAGGATGATTTTACTTTTGCAGTTTGAACAATAAAGTAAACACTTTAAACAAAGAGAAACATCTGCTCAATATGTGCATCATTGACATAAAATTGAGTGTTTGCTATTGTTTTATTACATTAATGGGGCTTGGCAGAGCTCTCTTAGCACAATTACTTCATAATAAATACCACAAGGGATTTATCAAAGTCTACTGATCTGTTTCATATGGTTGGGATCATTGAAATGTGGTTTAAAATAAAAGGACAAAATCTAATAATGATATTTCACAAGTGTTTGGCGTAAATAATTGCAGAAAACAAACATGATCATGGCACTAATTTGCTTTATTTGCATATCATTGCTATGTGTTTGTTTATTGCTCTAATCTAAAATATGAAACAAAATGCTGGTTGCTGGATTAATTAATGCTATAAAATGAAGGCAAATCAACAGAAGGGGGCATATTCATCAAGTTGAAATTTAGAAAAATGTAATTTTGGTTTAATCAACATCTCCTAAATGTCATTTAATTTTGGTCCTAGTTTTTGTGATGTTTCATTAAAAAGTGACATTTAGGTCATTACATTTTTCAACAAAGTCTGGAAAAGCTAAGTGAACTTATGAGAGAGGCTGCAGCAATTAGCATGGTAGCAATAAACTGTGAAGAGGACCTAAAATACAATTGTTGCCATAGAAATATACATTCTGTCAGACAGACGTTTTACTAACAACATACATTTTCCTAGTCTTAAGCCTCGTACACACGCTCGGTTTACTCGACAAGAACCAGCAAGAAAACTGCTGGTAGAGCTTTCTTGCCGAGTATACCGAGCGTGTGTACGAGGCTTTCAGGTTTCTCAACAAGAAAACTGCCCAGAATCTAGACGAGAAAAATAGAGAACATGTTCTCTATTTTCTCGTCGTGATTCTCGGCAGTGTTTTCCTGCCTTGAAACCCGAGAGTATGTATACTTACCTCTCACCGTGGAAACCCGCACATGCTCTAAATGACTTTGATGCATGCTTATCCTAAGCATAGGTAGGGTGCAGCAAGATGGCGGTGACAGCATCGAATGTGACAAGTGCATGCTCGTCATACGCGATGATGCCACTGTGTTCTTGACTTTCAAGAGAACCACGGTTCTTTTAAAAGGAGAGTCTGTATTTTCGGGCGACAAGAGATTCTTGCCAAGAATCTCGTCAGGAAAAATAAGGGTTTTTTCCTGAAGAGATTTAGGTCTCTGTGTACAGCGCTTATCCTCCACTTTCCTGTTAATATTATTATGCAGTTTAAAAGGCACCAGAGTAAGACTCGATGCTTTCAGTACTGAACAAAATAGGACAGACACACTTTACACACTTCTTTGCAAAATGCTGTATGTCTTTGTGTGGAAGCTTTTGATGAGGGCTGTAACTGTAAAGCCTCGAACACACAATCAGATTATTCAATGGGAATTGTGTAATGACAGGTTGTTGTAGGAAAATCCGACCATTTGTATTATCCATTGGACAATTGTTGTCGGATTTTCCATGGAAAAATGTGGGATAGCATGCTTTAAAATTGTCCGTTGACAAATGTGTTTTGGCAGATTGTCGTGTGTAAGCAAGTTCGTCTGACAAAACTCCAAAGTACAAACATGCATGCTCGCCCTACCTGGAGGTGAGTAAGCCAGGGTCCAGTAGCAGATGTAGCTGGTAGAGATCAAGCAGAAGCCTACTCAGTAAATAAGCCAAAAGTCAGTAACAAACAGTTATATGTTGTGAATAAGCAGGAGAGTAGTCAAGTAACAAGCCAAGAGTGAATAACAAATGGTAGTGAAGATATGGATGACACCAGGAGAGACAGAAGTGAGATATTAGCTGGAGAGAGCACAATGATCTGGCAAACAGGAAGTGCAGAGACATGGCTTAACTCAGGACGTTCATGGGAGGAGCAAAAAGTTCAAAGTTCAAGACAAACAAGATTCAAGGCAGGATCTTTTAAGGAATTGTCCAAGAAACTGTCCAGCATTCCAGGTGGCTCAGCAAGCAGAGTCATTTCCAAACACAGCATAGATCCCCAGGTTCAAGTCCAGGTCATGACACATTGTGGATCATTTGAGGTTATGTCAATACAAACCCGCTGTGGACTTGAGCTTCCCCATTTCCTTTACACAGATCTGAGGAAATGATTAAATATATTTGCCTTGTCTATGTCCCCGGTAACCAACTCAAAATTATCTAGTAAAGGGCCTACATGCTCAGACCTGACCTTTTTACTAAAAATATATTAGAAGAATTTTTGGTGGTTTGTCCTACTCTCTTTTGCAACTTGTCATTATTATTTTTTTTTATACTTCCTTTTTACACATTCTGTTATATTCCTTGTAACTTTTAAATGATGTTTCTTAATTTTTACATTTTTAAATGCTTCTTTTTTTGTAATTGATAGCTATTTTACCTTTAGACGTGAAACACAGGTAGACGGCGTAATGTTATGCGGGCATAGCGAATCTCAGATACGCTATGCAATCGTAAATTAGAGAGGCAAGTGCTCTTATCACAAAGCTAATTTACGTTGGCGTAGCGTAAATGGGCCGGTGTAAGCCCGCCGAATTTAAATGTGTTTGATGTGGGCGTGTTTTATTTAAAATAAGTGTGACCCTACGTAAATTACTTTTTTTTAAACTGCGCATGCGCCGGCCGTGAACGTATCCCAGTGTGCATGCTCCAAATGACGTTGCAAAGTGTCATTGAAAACGACGTGAACGTAATTTACGTCCAGCCCCATTCACAGACGAGTTACACAAACAACGTAAAATTTGAAATATTCAACGCGGTCCCGACGTCCATACTTAACATTGGCTGTGCCATCTTTTTGTTGGAATATCTTTACGCCTGAAAACGCCTTACTTAATTGGTGTATCTGTACTGCGACGGCCGAGCGTACGTTCGTGAATCAGCGTATCCAGCTAATTTACATAAATCGACGGAAGCGCCACCTAGCGGCTAGCGTAAACATGCAACTAAGATACGACGGCATAGGAGACTTACGCCGGTCGTATCTTAGCAAGATTTAATCGTTACTAGTTTTGAGAATACGCTTAAAGTTACGATGGCTCAGATTCTGAGTTACAACGGCGTATCTACTGATATGCCGGCGTAACTCTACGTGAATCTGGCCCATAGGTTTTATTTTTAGCCTTTTAAACTTTTATTGCCCATCAGTGGCGGCTGGTGCTCAAATTTTTTTGGGGGGGGGCGGAAAAAAACATATTGCAGCCTCACTGTGCCCATCACATGCAGCCACTGTGCCATGCCACAAAATGCAGCCACTGTGCCATCAATTGTCACCACTGTGCCATGCCATCAAACACAGAAACTGTGCCATCAATTGTCACCACTGTGCCATGCCACCAAATGCAGCCACTGTGCCATCAATTGTCACCACTGTGCCATGCCATCAAACACAGAAACTGTGCCATCAATTGTCACCACTGTGCCATGCAACACAGCAACTGTGCCATCAATTGTCACCACTGTGCCATGCCACCAAATGCAGCCACTGTGCTATGCCATCAAATGCAGCCACTGTGCCATCAATTGCCACCACTGTGCCATGCAACACAGCAACTGTGCCATCAATTGTCACCACTGTGCCATGCCATCAAATGCAGTCACTGTGTCATCAATTGTCACCACTGTGCCATGCCATCAAACGCCACCACTGTGCCATCAATTGTCACCACTGTGCCATGCCATCAAACGCCACCACTGTGCCATCAATTGTCACCACTGTGCCATGCCATCAAATGCAGTCACTGTGCCATCAATTGTCACCACTGTGCCATGCCATCAAATGCAGTCACTGTGCCATCAATTGTCACCACTGTGCCATGCCATCATATGCAGTCACTGTGCCATCAATTGTCACCACTGTGCCATGCCATCAAACACCACCACTGTGCCATCAATTATCACCAATGTGCCATGCCATCAAACGCAGCTACTGTGCCCATCAATTGTCACCACTGTGTCATGCCATTTAAATGCAGTCACTGTGCCATCAATTGTCACCACTGTGCCATGCCATTAAACGCCACCACTGTGCCATCAATTGTCACCACTGTGCCATGCCATCAAATGCAGTCACTGTGCCATCAATTGTCACCACTGTGCCATGCCATCATATGCAGTCACTGTGCCATCAATTGTCACCACTGTGCCATGCCATCAAACGCCACCACTGTGCCATCAATTGTCACCACTGTGCCATGCCATCAAACGCCACCACTGTGCCATCAATTGTCACCAATGTGCCATGCCATCAAATGCAGTCACTGTGCCATCAATTGTCACCACTGTGCCATGCCATCATATGCAGTCACTGTGCCATCAATAGTCACCACTGTGCCCTTTAATTGTCACCACTGTGCCCCATGCCACTGTGCTCATTGTCGCCTCTGTGCCCTTTGTCACCACTGTGCCCCATGATGCCACTGTGCCCCATGATGCCCCTTTCCCTGTAAAAAAACACTTACCTGACTCTTCCATGTCCTCCCTCGATGTCTTCTGCCACCGTGGAGAAGCTTCAGCCAATCAGGTTCCTGATAACCAGAATCCGGGAACCTGATTGGCTGAAACGGCCGTCAGTCTTATGCAAGGACCGCAGGTTGCCTGCGCTCCGAGTATAGACTTCCGAGATTCGGAGGGCGGTACTGGAAAAGCCTATCAGAGCCACTGGCTTTGATAGGCAGTTCCCCTCAGCCAACCAGCTGCCGCTATTCGGGTAACCGGCGACCCATGTCCGGTTATATGAATAGACCAGGCAGCTGGCAACAATAACACACGTTCCATGCATTGCATGGAACGTGTGTTATTTGCGAGAGGGGGTGGCGCTGCAGCGCCCTCTATAGACGGCCGCCAGAACTTCGGCTAAAATGTCAAAATGACATTTTAGCCGAATAAAAGTTCTTAAAGGGCCCGTTTTTTTTGTGACTGCGGGAGGGCGGGGGCGGCGCCCGTGCGTCCCTATGGACAGGCCGCCACTGTTGCCCATAGCAGTATATTTTGCAGTGTATTTGAAACATTCCCATTTCCTTTCTATGTTCTGTGTTCTTTATTGACAACATTCTCTCCCAGTCTAAATCTTGGGGAGCAGCCCACAGCTAGTAGTAATTTTCCTGGGTGTAGACTACATTTCTATTTACTGAAACATATTTTGCAGTGTGTTTGTATACAGTTTATTTGAAACATTCCAATTTCTGTTCTGTTCTTTATTGACATTCTCTCCCAGTCTAAACCTTGGGTAGGCAGAACAAGAAACGTATATGGACAGCCGCACTCCAAAATGTATGAAAAAACGTGCCCTTTATTAGGGTAAAAAAATCATGCACTACAAGACAACAGCAAACAGTGGGAAAATTACACAGCTGAAGCGTTTCGCATTGATCCCCAATGCTTATTCATAGCTATAAAAAAAATGTTCCTTAGTAAATGTAAATGTGGCATTTTATAAAGAATTCCCAAACAGGTGCAAGAAAAAAAAAACATAATTTATGTTTGCACATGATTGGATGGTAGAAATCAGAAGAGCTTTACCACATTTACTAAGCTCTGAGGAAATTAGTACAGTGCACTTGCAGACCTGGGGACCTCCCACTACCACACACTGCATACACCAATAAATAAATCTCTATATGTGAATAAGATATAGGGCAGAGAAAAGAAGTTGTCAGAGCTGGGGGTGGGGCAAATGAAGCAGAATGGAATGCAGTAGAAGGGAAGTGAAGAAGAACCGATTTCCTGTATGGCTCTCCTTGGATGGAGGACAAACCCACGTTCAGGTACTGCATAAAGAGCCATATAGGGGATTTATTCTTGTAATTGCCCCGCCACAAAACCTAATTAACAGGGAGGCCACACAGGTCGCCTGGACCATGAACGGGGTCACCGTTGTGACCCCTGCAACCTCTGTTAGCTCCATCAGTGGCAATGATGCTAATGTGCATGGGGTAATTATGGTGTGCCCAGGCACTCCCAGCACATTCCGTGCGCCTATGCTGTGTACAGGAAATAACCATGGTAAAAAAAACTTACAGACCACAAGAACTGGAGATACCTAAACTTTGGGTATCAGCTCAGTATAGCACACTTGAGAACCAGATGTTTAGGACATTTGTCCATACACATACGTCAAATTTTAAAGTTTGGGTCCATTTGATGTTACACATATGTCTGGGTTTTTCAGCTAACAGAAAAAACGTGTCACAGTAATCATATACTAAGCATGCATCAATATAGACTGAGGCATATCCCAAGCTATCACAAGTAAGTAGAGTTCTACCTATGCTAATTATTTAAACCTGTCAAATTACAGGTGCTGTTAATGAGCACATCCATATCATATTATATTAAATGTGTTTGTTTTTATGCATCTGTAATCTGTAATGCATCTGTAATTTCTGCTTTAGATAAGCATACATGTTGCCAGATTATTAGCATTAGAAGATGAAAGGTAAACATATTGAGTCTTTATGCCATTTATGTATTAAGTAGTGTAGCACCCTCATAGGTAGGTTGTTAGGATAATAGGTTTTTTTTTTGGCTCCTGTAGTCATTGGAGTAGCTATTGAATGCTTTGAGCTGTTCTAGAGGCTGCAGGTTTTTCTTGTTTAAACATTTTATTAGAAAGAGTAAAAGGTACTTGGCAAATACTCAGAGGGGGGAAGATCCCCCCAGGAACAAAATAGAGAGTGGACCACAAAACAAACTGTGGAGCCAGTAGGGATACAGACCCAATTGTGTAAATTATGGTAATATCAGTAATATCAATACAACATGCATTTAGAGCTAGTATGTGATACATCATGATACATCATGTAGCCAATACAAAGTGAGACAGTGGCGAGTTACAGACCTGAAACATGCAGCGGGCTGCTCCCGCAAATGGGGACTAGTTACAACAGATGTTGTGAATGAGGTTGAAATAGAGTCAGGCTAAATACAGGAAACTAGGGGTGCCTGATCGTGGACCAACAAGTAGATATGTGAATCCTGGGAGGCGATCCTATTGAGGATAATGAGTATCTAAGAAACAAACCATAAGGAGAAGAGATAAAGAGGAGGAAAGAGGAAAAGGTGTACAGGCTGCAGGTTTTATTGCTTCCCTCTGCATTTTAGAGGCTTCCAGAACATACTGTAGAGTGCCGTGAGAGTCAAATGGACAGCTTGAGAATTTATTGTGCTACAGCCAATCCCTGGTTAGGGTGTGGGGAAAATAAATAATGGCTGCTGTTGTCCTGCTGGAGAAGTTCACAGCCTCAGGGGCTGCTGACCCTTGGACGAAGTCCTGGTGGAGTCTGCTGATGTTTGAGTACCCAGTTATAGAATTACCCTTGGGAGGAGACTAAGCAGATTTACCTAAGAATTTGGTCTGGAGAACTCACTGAAAAGTACCAGGTGGGAGCTGGAAGGTTTGTATCTGCCCTGGGACATTATTAGTACTGACAAAATCTCAGAATTAGGTGACTGGGTGCCAGCTGTAGCTCTCTCTGAGACAGCTCTTACAGGGACTCAATTCTAACCTTCCCCTTGTTTCTGGCTTAAAGACTTATAGAAATGTTTCCTCTTGTCACAGGTTAGTCGTTTTGGAGTATCCCATGCCCAATCCCTCTCCTGTTACATGTTCTACAAGAAATACATCACAAAAAAAGACATACCTTAGACTGTTTATTGGAGCCAGAGCAAATGGACTGTTGTTTGTGTGAAGAGCCTCTGCATTGTTTTGGGAAAGAACTTTCTGGTTCCTACTGGGGTAGTGCTACACTATAATAAATAAATAATGGCACAGTAGGGATAATATACTGTATATTCAGATGTTCATATGTTCATGTAAGTCAGTCATTTCACTTGCACGCAATACATTTTTTTGCATATTATCCCCTATGGTGATATTACCATTCTACGTCATACATTTTGTAGATACAGAAGGAAATGAAAAAAATGTCACAGGATTAAATCATTTTGAAAGAATACAGTGAACTACTGCATATAAAAAGCAAATGCCTCTCATTGTGTTCATCCCGATTTTTCTGTCCATAAAGATTAAAGCAAAGGTCTTAAGAATGGAAAACACGTCACTCAGACAAGACAACAGCTCAGACTCTAAAGAGGACATTTGCATTACCTTAAGCATCAGAGTGTTTTTGTACAAGAGTACAGAGTATATAGGTTTTCATACCTATTTTAAGCATGCCTTTATTTGTAGCAGACAATATGTATTACATTGGGTAAAAGAATATGAAGTCTAGCCTTGCTGAACTCCTTCTAAAACTGCTGTTTGTGTGTCTGTCTTTGGTTTCAATGCCTTCTAATGCTGCGTACACACGATCGGAAATTCCGACAAAAACTGTGGATTTTTTCTTGACACAATGTTGGCTCAAACTTGTGCTGCATAATAATAATAATAATAATAATGCAAGTCTTATATAGCGCTGTCTTACCCTAACTTGCCAGGCAAGCTATGAAGCCAGGCGAGCTTCTTGCCAGGCAAGCTTCTGAAGCCACAGCCGAAGCTGTAGCTCATCGGGTCTCGAGGCGCTTATATAGTAACATAGTCACTATTACCCAAATCAATGGTACTCATTTTACCGACCTCGGAAGGATTGAAGGCTGAGTGGACCCCGCCGGGATCGAACCTGTGACCCTGAGGGCTCAGGTGATCACAGATTGCTGCAACAGAGCATTAGCCTGCTGAGCCATCTTACCAGCATACACACGGTCACACAAAATTCCGACCATCAAGAACACGGTGACGTACAACACTACGACAAGCTGAAAAAAAATTAGGTTCAATGCTTCTGAGCATGCGTCGACTTGATTACGAGAATGTTTTTTTGTGCATACAGACGATCAGAATTTCCGACAAGAACTTTTACCGTCTGAAAACTTGAGAACCAGCACTCAAATTTTTGTTGTCGGAAATTCTGACACACGGTCGGAATTTCCAACTGAAATCTCACATCAAACTTTTCTTGATGGAAATTCCAACCGTGTGTACGTGGCATTAATCACTGACCCAAAACAAGCATGTAAAAATTGAAGTCAGAGTAAAATTAACAATCCTGATTCACATCATTGTTTCAGTATTGATTTTATCAGATCTTTTACAATATAAAAAAAATGTGGTTAACTTTATTTATTTTTTAATTAAAAAAAAGTGCACTTGTAAGACCACTGTGCAAAAACGGTGTGACAGAAAGCATTGAAATGACCACCATTTTATTCTCTAGGGCAGGGGTCTCCAAACTTTTCAAACCAAGGGCCAGTTTATTGTCCTTCAGACTATAGGAGGGCCGAATTGTGGCCAGCGGGGGTAAAAAATTTCCCGGGCCCAGAATTGGTGAGAGTTAATATTGCCTCAGAGTTTGCAGTCAGTAGCATAAGAAGTAGTGCCCCTATTAGTAGGAGTAATTGTATCCCATCGTTGGTATCAGTGAAAGAAATCGTGCCCCCTTGTTGGCATCAGTGGGAAGAATAGTGCCTCATATCAGTGGGAGGAATAAAGCCCCAAGGGCCGGATAAAGAATAGCAAAAGGTGTTCCCTTAACCCACGCTGAGGAAGTCCTGCTCACGGGATGTAACGCGTACAGGGAAAGGAACCACGCAGAACGTCACCCACGATCGCTGCAGAGTACAGAGAGGCGGTCCTGTACACATGCTGTTACATGCTGTTATGCTGACACTCGGCTTACAGAGTGTCCTTACATGTGAGTGCAACTTTTTATTGCTGGATTAAAAGTCTTTTTCTACCAGAGAGCACTAGATTTTTCCCTTTCTTTTTCCATATGATGTTATGATCGGTTTAAGCCATTGGGTCTGGATCTAAGGTGTCATTTCCATCCATTCGTTTCCTATGGGAGCTGGCAGCTGGAGCTCTGATTACACAGATTAAGCTTTGAGATCCATACGGGTCAAAGTAATGAGGTGAGAGTTCATCTGTCACTGGTGGAGGATATCTTTTGGTGTCATCTTTTTCACTTCCATTCTGGAATCCTTTGTCTGCTGGATCTTGCTGTGGATTGATTGATTTATGGACTTTTTTTCACATATGGACCTTATTATCACGATTATTTATTGTCTATGCACTTTTTAGTTTATATACTGGTCACAGTATTTATATTTGTTTATATTTGCGCTGCACTTTTTCTATATATAAAGAATAGCAAAGGGCCACATCTGGCCCTCGGGCTGCAGTTTGGAGACCCCTGCTCTAGGGTATTAGAAAAAAAAGAGCTGAAAGAATTACTGTGTGGCTCTTGTCCCCTAGACCAGTGGTACTCAACCTCAGTTCTCAAGTTACCCCAACGGGCCATGTTTTAGTAATTTACTTTAGATAAAATAGCTCTTGCAGCTGTGCAAAGTAAAGGAAAACCTGGAAACATGGCTCGTTGGTGTGCTTGAGGATTCAGGTTGAGAACCACTGCCCTAGACAGACCAGCTGAAGCACTGCATGGCATCTTTTAGCCTGACTCATTTCGTTTAGGGGGAACTGATGGTTTATACAACAGTTTTGCAGAGGAGGGCATGGAGGAGAAGGAGAGGGCAGAGCTGACAAATCTTGCATCATCGCCACCAGCTGTATAGAGACATGTTGGAAAAACAAACACCAGTGCTGAGCCCTGTCCTGTATCCTTCCTAGTTGCAAGCAGAGTTACCCAGTGTGTTGTGAACAAAATATAGCATCCTTGACAATGCTTGCTGGACCACGTGTGTGCAGTAACATGGACCCTGTTGCTGACTGCCTTGCCCAATGATGCCACATTGCCTTCTATATGATGGTATAGAGCTGGAATTGCCTTATGTGCAAAGAAATAGTAACTGGGAACCTGCCATTGTGGCACAGCACATTATGAAAATTCACAGAAGGGGGTAGAATCCACCAGATGGAAAGGCAGGGGTTGTACAGCTAGCAGATTGGAAAAGCTGGAATTTAGATGCTGGGCATATGGGAGGCAGTGTCAGGCCTAAGGATGAACCACGTACACCTTTGCCTATGGACACAGATGCTGCTGGTCGCCTCATAGTGGCACGGGAACGTCTGCCTCTCATTGTTGGCCTCCCAGACATGATGGCAGGGCTTATTACCCGAATGTAATAAAGATAGGGAAATGTGTAATTGAATGCAGGGAAAGGAAAACAATTTCTACAGGTAGAAATTGATGGTCGGACTTTAATGCATATCGGAAGCTGGTTAAAAAGTAGACATTTTATTACAAGCATAAAGTGTTATACAAATGCAAAGGAAATTACATAGATGACATAAAATATAACCATAAAATTGGCAAAAAATACTAGAAAAATTCTTTGAAGTCGCCTACGGGTTTCACCGTGGGGCTTCTTCAGGACGATACAAAGGGGATTTTTGTAATATAAAATTAACAATTCGTTATCTGAAACAATATGTATTATTTGTTAGTACATTTAAAACATTATTTGAATGGTTAAAACAGAAGGAAAACAAATGATAAAAAAACAACAACACATATTTACTTCATGTCTGGCTTCACGATGAATACATCCAGTAGATGAGTCTGTCATAAAGTTTAATGAGCTAGATGCAAACTTTATAGAAGTCTTCCAGAATTAATAAAATCTGGCAAGCATAGAGATAGAGACTATTATTATTGTATTTCAAAATTAAATACACTCAATAAAAAGGAAAAAAAAAAGAAAGAGGAAGAGAGGAGAAATAAATAAATGTAAAAAGTATATAAGGAAAAAAAAAAGAGTAGGAAAAAGAGTGGAGATATATGCAACGATATCACTCACAAGAATCACCTTTCCCATTAATTATTGTGAAACGAGAAAAGAAGATATAGCAACCGGTGGACATAGGAACGGATCGACGGCTATAGGACAAAAAGTCCCAGGCCCAGATTCAGAGAGAATTGGATTCTCGTAGCGTATCAGAAATACACTACGCCGCCGTTTTTTACCTGGCTCTACGTGGAATCCAGGTAGATTTTGTCCAGTAAACGACGGCGGCGTAGTGTATTTCTCCCGTCGCAATCCATCTAGACGAGTAGGGGGCGTGAAGGATTTAAAATAGGCGCGTTCCCGCGGCGATCGAACTGCGCATGCTCCGTTCGCAAATTTCCCGCCGTGCATTGCGCGAAATCACGTCGTTACGTCATTCGTTGTTTGAGTAGCATCATTTACGACATTTCTATTCCCGAACGAGTTACGCAAAAAAAAAATAATAATTTAAATTCGACACGGGAACGACGGCCATACTTAACATGGGCTACGCACCGTTAGACCAGCAAAAAGCTGGTCTAACAGTACGTAAAAAAAAACAGACGTAAGCAATTGCGAAGACCGCTCGTATCTTCGTGGATCGCCGTAAAAACACATTTGCATATCCCGACGCATGAAAACGACGCAAACTCCTCCCAGCGGCCGCAAAAATATCGCAGCGTAGATCCGAAGGCTTACGAAGACGTAAGCCTCTCGGATCGAAGCCCGAAGCCGCCGTATCATGGTTTGAGGTTTCAAACTAGTGATACGGCGCGCAAAATTTGAAATTACTCCTGTCTAACACCAGTTAGACAGGCGTAATTGCTTTATGAATCTGGGCCCCAGTCTGTAATAAAACATATGTATAATCCATTAGCAACAGATGGTAAGCAGTAAAGCACAACAACCCACATAATGGGCAACACGTCTTATATAGGCATTACCTAAGGTCCAAAAACTGGTGTTAAACTGGGGCGCAGCACTTCAAACTGTGGATGGACAGTAATAAGGTACTTATCCAAAACAGTGGCTGTTTCACTATTCAATAAGCCTTGGACAATATAGTCCACAAAGGTAAGGCAGTATCTGTAAAAACCCATACAACATACAGGTAAGTATATAATAAGGAATATCGCAGAGGCATAACGGCAGGATACATGCCAGATGAAACGCAGGTGACTTGCCAGAAAATTAGTGCTCCCGTGCGTGCCCCAGGGTTATAGCTCGTGCTATACACAGGGCTAAAGCCGTCTTAGGCGTTTAAATATTGTGTCGGTCACGACGTACGACCCAGTGTGATGACGTCACTAATAGGCGCCGTTCACATGTGTCGGCGCATAAACAAAGCAGTCCAGGGGGAATTGAGGGACGGACATAACCGATGCACTAGCGTCAGATACGCCCCTCGCCGAAAACAACAGCGGGCATAGGGAGAAACAGCACTATAGGCAGTGAATCCCAGCGTCCCCAAAAGGCGGTACCAAGCTCCACAGCGGGGAACATTTAACCACACCCACATGACACGCCAATCCACATCACAGAAACACAGCCAAAACAGTGTAAAAACAACAAAGGGCATAGCTGCATTCACTAATATATACGGGAAATGAACACGGAGCAGCAGGTGAAAAAATAGCTTCATAGATAGCCTTACCTGCCCCTTCCCTATCTTCTATCCCTTTTCCCCCTTAGTTTTTGATTCGTAATTGGATGCACTTTAATCAAAGTAAAGTGATGCTTGGTGCACTTTAACTTGAGGACTGCCACAGACAGAAATGCCAAAACTATAAAAAAGGGAGAAAAACAGTGCAGCAGTCAGAAAAACCGTGGCTCACAATTTCAAGGGGGGAGGCAAGGGACAAAAAAAAGCAAAAAAAAAATAACATGCAGCAAGCAAAAAAAAGGAGGGGGTATACAGCACTAAATATTATGTTTTGCAGTGTAAAAACACTGCACTACACAGACACACTCCACTGACACACTAAAATATACTGCAGTAAAACTGCACTGACACACTACAATATACTGCAGTAAAACTTGGCTTTCCAGACAAAACCAGTGACCGGTCTTTTTACAGCAAAAACAGGCTCTGCTTTCTTTGTTGTGCTTTGTGCCTTTGTACATCTTAAGAGCTTTGTCATTATGGTTCATATTTTCTTTCCTTCTGTCATATTTATCTATTACTTTCCTATTGACATATGCTAGTGTCAGCTCCTGCTCGGGTACGGTTTCTAAAGCGTTAATGAAAGCAGTATATGTCTCTGGAAGGCTGCAGAGGAGCAGAAGAACAATGTGGTTATCTTTGATGTCCTCTCTGATGGCATGCAGCTGTTCTATGATCTCAAGCATAGCATTCACGTGGTCACACGTTTGCTGGCCTTCTTCTAGTCTCATCTTGTATACATTTTGTAGGAAAAACAGTTTGCTGTTTAGACTTGAACTCTCATACAGCATTTGTAATGAAGTCCATATGCCTTTAGCCATTTACTCTAATCTTCACCTTCTTCCAGTGTCCCCAACTTATTGCCAGATAATATAGAGGGTAGGGGACAAGCTGCACAGTTTGGTGTGTATTGCTAGAGAGTTTTTTTTTTCTTTGGAGGGTGCATGTGATCATTTATAGGACAGTAAGAGCAATATGAAAACTCTTTCTACAAGCTTTACCCAGATACTGATAGAAGTCACAAGACTACTCTAGCTTTCGATGAGAAAATGTATTTAGCAGTTTATATTTACTAAAAGTATTGCATTTTCATGTTCTGTGTACTGTGGCAGACCAGACAGAGTGAATGCAGGTTCCTGGGTTTAGTTACACTATAAAGACAGTGGTCCGGATTCACAAAGCACTTAGGCCGACGTATCTCCAGATACGCTGCGTAAGAACAAATATGCGCCGTCGTATCTGTGCGCCGAACCCACAAACCAAGCTATGCCTAAAAACAGACTTCATCCCACCAACCTAACTTGTCTACGCCAGCGTAGAGTGGGCGCATATTTACGCTGGATGCATGTGGCTTTCCCATTGATTTTCTATTCAAATATGCAAATGAGGGAGATACGCCGATTCACGAACGTACTTGCGCCCGGCGCATGATTTAAGCAGTTTGCGTAAGTTTTATGTTCGGCGTAAAGTTATTCCCCATAGATGAGGTGCAACCCATGCAAAAGTATGGACCAGGGAACACAAGCCTACGTATTTTACGTTGGACGTCTGTGAATATGGGCCGACGTGGGTCTGGCTGGGCGTAGGTTACTATCACGGCGTACACAGTGATCCGGCGTATCTTAGGTAGTTGTTCCAACGTGGTTGTACGCATGCGCACGGGGATACGTCCCGACACATGCGCAGTTCAATTTAAGTACTTGTCTGGCATCCGGCCCATCATTTCCATGGGGTCACGCTTCATCAACATGGTTTACGCCTACTTCCAAGCCCACTTCCACCTACTTCCACTTACGCTGGCTTACGCCTATGAAATATACGCCACGCCAGCGCAGAGTTGGGAGCATTTGCTTTGTGAATTCCATGCTTGCCTCTCCGAGCTGCGCCGCCATAGCGTAAAAGAGATACGGTACGGCGGCATAAATATGCGCCGATGTATGTGAATTCTGGCAAGTATATTCAACCAGCTTAATAGTCCTTAGATGGGTAGGTGCTTTTTATTTAGTTCTGGACATTAAAAGGGCTAAACAGGACACCTTTGTCAAACACATAACACAGGAAGAAGTCCAGCACTGCCTTGAGGGACATATACCTATAACAAAATAAAAATAAACAAATAATTTAAAAAAAAGTATGGTTGCTGTGAGCCCACCATTTTATAGGAAGGGGGTTGGGTTATACATTCCTTCAAATAATTGACTCTTGTGACTCAGCTGGCCAGGGGTAAATATTATGCACTATATTATAGTCTGGTTTTTTTTGTCAGCAAACCTGCAAATTTCTTAGCCAAAAGTTTATGATTTACAACCTTGTGCATTAAAGAGACTTGCACAGAATGGTAGCAGCAAACCTCATTCCTAGTATTAAGAGGAAAACTTCCAGGGACAGCACTGAGCCAACTGCATAAGCAGAAATATATATGGTGGTGTTTTGTATTTAAATAGTGTACAGAACGTAATGTTTAGCAACATTATAATTTTTATAGGCAGTTACACAAAATCATATCTGGCTACAGATTGAGATGAAAGAGTAATTGTTCGTATGATTAAATTAAAAACTGATGAGTGTAACAATTATGTATGTTTTATTAAATCATTTTAACAAATGGACTTTCTGGTAAAAAGAGCATTAAATCCACCACTAATAATTTGTTGGGGAAAAACAAGTTATCATTTCAATTGCAATTATCTGTATGAATGAACCAACTATGAATGAATGAATGAATGAATGAAAAACTTATATAGCGCAGCACATGCGAACTGAATCGCCTCTGGGCGCTCGTTGTTTCTGTCTCTCTGGTCATCAAACGAGCATAGTTTTTATCTGTCTTCTGAAGGTCAGATGGTTTTCCTCCAACCGAATGCTGGTTGGTAAAGTGTTCCATAGTCTGGGACCTTGGATAGCAAACCTTCTTTCTCCTTTGGACTTGTATCTGGCTTTGGGTACCTTGACCAGATTTTGGTCGGTGGATCGCAGAACGTGATTGGAATTGTGGGCTTCTATCTTTTCGCATAGGTATTGTGGGGCCTTCCCATGGATGCACTTATGCGTCAGACATAGTGCTTTAAAAGAAATTCTGTCTTTTACTGGCAGCCAGTGAAGGGATCTCAACGAAGGTGAGATGGATTCCCAGGTTTTTTTTCCAGTCACCAGTCTGGCGGCCGTATTTTGAACGACTTGCAGACCAGCGATTTGGTACTTAGGGAGTCCGAAACTATAGCATTTGAAATGAGGGTATGATCATGTTTATGCAAGTAAGTAGTTATCTTGTAGAATATGTACACAATTATCGTTTTACTATCATGATACGGTTTAATACAACATGAAAATTGTTCATTTATTTTGTTTCACGATTTGCTTACTCTTTGACAGCTCCAATGTTTAATGTACAGTAATTAACTATTTGATATATTTTCTCATGCTGTGATATTCAGCTTCTTCTGTAATGTGCTTAATTCAATTAGAAAAACCTAGTTATTAAAAGATCTTGAATAGGTGTGCCTACACTGGTGTTGTATATGTTGCAACATACAGATGTTTTGACATTGTAGATTGTCTACCAAATTTAAAATTGAAGAGCAGAGCACACATGTTTTATATTGCTCTTGTTGGGTATTTAACTCATCTTCACCTTATTCACATTTATTTTGTAAAGTAAACATGTACTTTCCAATGTGATTATTGACTTGCTAAGCAAAAATTCTCTACTATTAATGGGAATAAAGCGTAGTCTTTAAATAAATACACACTGAAAAAACATCTTTTTGATAATTCCATGTATAGGCATAGGCCTGTTGTGCCCCCCTCTAAATACTTATCTGAATTCTCTCTTCATCTAACACTGTGCCCGGCTGCAGCTCTTCTCTCCCCTCTTCTTAGTCTCAGAGGAAACTCAGGTAGCAGCAGGAGCCATTGTCTCAAATCCTGCAAAGAGGGAGCAGGGGGCATGGCATAGCTTCACTGTATGTGTTTATGGATGCACATAGCCCATCTAGGGAGCACACCTGCATGTGTGCCCTCATAGCACATGACTCCAGAAGAACAAGTAAGGGTCCACTCTTTGCAATACCATTGCACAAAGCAAGTAAGTAAAAATGTATTTTTTATTTTAACAAAAAAAGGCTTTACAATCATTTTAAGCTGGTCGAAAACTGCCCCTGCTAAACAAGCCAAATTTTGAATTGTGTATAGCCATCTCTGCTCAAAGGAAATGATAGGCTCGCTGGAAAATGTTTGTAGATAAACAGCTGCATCTACTGTCAGAATGTAATGTTCCGGTCGAGGATTCCTCCATCCATTTCATTTGTGTGGGTAGAGGAGTCTGCTAGTTTTTGTTTAGTAGGCTGTAAAAAGAAAATACCCATCTATGGGCAGCTATAAGACAGCTGATTGATCAGTTTGGAATTTACCGGTCAGGTAAAGGTATACACAGCACCAATTTTCCAAACACTCAGCCTTTAATTTCAACAATGGGGATTAATGTACTTTGTTTCTCACTTAAAAGAAGAGATCTGTTTTGCACATATTTGCAAAGTCTATGCAGTGAAGTGAAGTGCAAGGACCACATAGTGATTGGGGCTGCCCTCAGGTAATCCTGCTTTTGGTGTACGCCACTGAATGTATCTAATGTCAAGTGGTGCTTGGGCGTGTTACAGGATCTGTTGATGCTAGCTGTTGAGGGATCCATTGTCGGAGGTACACCTACTGCTGGAGATGATTTATTTTTTGCAGCTGGGTTTATTGTTTCTGGGAAAGTCTGTTGTTGCTTGGGGTGGGTTTAATGTCGCTGGGGGTCAATTATTGCTGGGGGAGGTCTATTGTTGCTGGGGGGGGGTCTATTGTTTCTGGCTGCAGGGGATCTATTTTACTGCTTATCTTGTTATCATTAACAAATTCCATACAAATTTCTTAGCACCACAAATAATATTTGGTCCTGTATTCCACTAAAAATGGTAGTACTGGGAGGTGGGTAGGTGGTGGAATCAAGAGACGGTGTGCAAAGTTGGGTAGGGGCAAAGACAAGTGGTGACTTGGAGATGGGGGTTCCGGTACTTATTTTCTGATAAAAAAAGCCCTGGGTAAGTGGGAGTTCTGTGTTGTAGCGGTCACCACCATTTACTATCTTCCATCAACCCAAGACAGATTATCTGACAATCCATGTAGACACGATCCATTACATTTGCCAGAATAACGAGACTCAGCTCTGTTCTCTAGTTTCAAAATGTATGAATAAACTCTTTAATGATTAGCTCTCTTATATACAGTACAGCCATGTTACAGTTATCAAAGGAACAAAAAAACTCTCCACCCCCTTCATCACACAGTGGGGCTTTAATCACATTATTTTAGATAATGACATTCAGGTGCGCTAATTATCCCCCAGATGTCGCGATGCCAATAAGTGATTCACCTGCAGAATACACATTCCTATGTCAGGCGTTCTGTCTCCAACAATAAGCTATTCACACCTGATCATCAATAGGCTAAACAGTGTTAATAGCATCTCACAATGGAATGTCTAGGAGCAGACGCAATGAACACCTCAAAAGCATGTGTCCCCACCTTGAATTAAACATTGACCTTTACAGCTTGTAATATGTCCAGATCTCCTGAATTATTGTTTATCAGTCACCCTATGCCCAAAAGGGGCACATGGTGACCTTAGACCCAAGAGTCCTTTGTGACGCTGGCACAGGAGTATCCCCCATCCCTCAAAAGTCTCTGGGCGTCACGGGTCATTCTGTTACATCTCTCCCCTTTCGGTGGGAGACTGACACAAGAGGGAACCCCAAATGGGTTGACTCCGAAGGTAGTCAGTAGTTCCAGTCCTCCAATGCTGGTATCCATACCGTACCCCAAATAAATTGCTCCAAACAGAGCATTACTCACCCAGCCAACATCTGCCTCTCTCAGAGAACATGCCTGCCGCTGGACAGAGGCCTGGACTGGCCCTTCTCCCTGGAGTCCTTTCAGCCGCTGGAGAGAAGACAGGGTGACTGGGCTCAGTCCATCATGCTGTTGGGGATCTGGGCCAACTGCCCCCCATCCCTGAGGTATACCAGTGGAGACCGAAGTCCCATCCACTGATGGTAGGTGAAAATCCCCCGGTGCTTGCAAAGCAAAGCTGACATCCTCCTGTCTCAGTGCCGCACCATTTTCTGGGGTTGTGTCAGTGAAGACTGAAGTCCCATCCACTACCCCAGGAACTCCCCCTTCCATTAGTTGAGAGAAGATGCTTGTGGCACTCTGCTCTGTTGCCAGCTCTTCTGCTGGGTTGCTGTGAGTGGAGACCACAGTCCCATCCACTACCACAGGAACTCCCTCTCCTGCTAGTTGAGAGCAGAGACTCGTGGCACTCTGCTCTGTTGCCAGCTCTTCTGCTGGGTTGCTGTGAGTGGGGACCACAGTCCCATCCACTACCACAGGAACTCCCTCTCCTGCTAGTTGAGAGCAGAGGCTTGTGGCACTCTGCTCTGTTGCCAGTGATTCAGCTGGGAGTAAAATCTTTACCACCTCAGCTTGTTGCTGGAGAGAGGGGCCAACCGCCCTGGCTCCCTCAAAACTCGACACCATCCGCTTTGGCTTTAGGTATCACAAAATGGAAATAGTAGCCAAACAAAGGGACATCCAATACCATTCCCCTTTACAAAAAATCAAAGAATGTATTTCTGATATGCATACTCAAGTTTCATCCCTACCATCTTCCTGGTTAAGAAAGCTTAAACAAAATACGAAGTTTCAGGAAGACCTCCTACTAGGTTCCAAACTCCATAAAATTCGGAGAGATTTCGATGATTATAATACCAACAACATTTTCTGCTGGAAAAAAAGTCGCCAATCTAACCATCAAAACCTAGATCATGAACCGGTTGGTTCTGTAGGACATGTAGGTCCTATTCCCCTTATGGAGTGTGTCCCCAGGCCAACTATTGGTCTGTTGACTCTACAACACCGTTCCTCCAAAAATGAACGCCGTTTTCCTCCCAGGCCCAAGAAATCTAGAGTCCATAACCATGATTTTCCCCCCACCCCTTTTGTGCACACTGAGACTCCCTCTATCGTCAATGGTGACCCCAGAGTTTCTGCCGAGGCCACCCTTAGAGTCCACCCTACCCCTTCACAATCACCAGTTCTGCTTAATCCTGTGTCTGAGGTCCAAACCACCATGCCCAATTCAGGGACTGGTTTGGTTATCCACAAAGTTCCTCACCTACCATTATCACCTGTAGTCAAGATTATTGATCCACATCTTGGTAGTCAAGCCCCTTCGATACCCACACCCCCAGTTGTTCCTCCTTTTTTAGTGACTGCCCCCCTGTCCTGCCCAAAAAGAAAGTTAGACACAGAGGCAGAAGAGGGGGCAGAAGGAGACGCCGAAAGGAGGGGAAAGGTACGAAAACTATCAAAATCTTCAACCTTTCCGATCACACCCTAACCAAACCGGAGGAGTCCTTGCTTGCTCGAGGTCTCACCTTTGCACCTATGGCCCCACCAAACCCTTTTACTTTATTTTTAGACCTAAACAGGTTTATTAGAAATATTACTGTTAAGTGCTTTTTTAATCTCAAATCCACCACAGTCTATCAAGATACCGATGTTGATATTGATTCTTCTGGAACCTGTCCTATCAGTCAAGACCTTTTCCATAATTGCAGTGTCCCTGAACAAATGGCCTTGGACCATCTTGAACTTCTATATACGGAGGATTCAGATGACTACGTTGAATTGCTTACTCAGCATCTATCAACATCCCCACCAATTGTACAAACCAAATTCAGACCAAAATCCATATTCTACCCCACCTATTCCAAAGGGCCATACATCCAAAGTTTTTATCAGGTAGTTTACAGTGAAATCTTACGTATGTGCGAGCAAACTACCATACATAAGTACTCCTCCAACCTTTCAGTGGCAGAAAATACTGCTCTCAAAGAATTGACTGAGAATAATGCTATCATCATACGCTCAGCCGACAAAGGTGGAGGGATAGTGATCCAGAACTTGATCGATTATCAGAGCTTCCGCCTCTTATCAGACACCACCACATATCATAAAATTAAAAAGTGATCCGTTGCCAGCCTTTTCACAGGAGGCCCATGACCTAGTTAATTCAGCAAAAGCCGAGGGTTTAGTGACAAAAACTGAAGTCGCCTTTCTACTCCACGACTTTTACAAAAGGCCGTACTTTTATCACTTACCTAAAGTCCACAAAAATCATCCAAATCCACCGGGGAGACCCATAGTAGCAGCAATGGAGAGTGTTACTAGCTACTTTTCTATCTATATAGACCATTTCCTTCAGCCTTTAGTGGTAAACCTCCCATCTTATATTAAGGATAGTATACACCTACTCCAGACGCTACAACCATACCAGTGGGAAAAGACCTACCACTGGCTGTCCCTTGACATTGTATCCCTATACACGTCCATACCCCACAATGTTGGTCTTCTAGCCACCCAATATTTCCTTAACCAAGATCCATTGCTTAACCCTCGGCAAGTCCATTTTCTTTTAGATATGTTGAAATTTTGTCTTACGCATAATTATTTTGAAAATAATGGCGAGTTCTTTATCCAGATCCAAGGAACCGCCATGGGGGCTAATTTTGCCCCCAGTTATGCAAACTTAACCATGGGCTATTGGGAGTTATCCCACATCTGGCAGAAAAACTCTTACGCTTCCCATCTTGGATTTTTCGGCCGGTACATAGATGACATAGTTATCATTTGGGATGGCCCAGATACGCTAATCCCTCCTTTTCTGGAACACTGTAATTCCAATACCGTGGGCCTATCATTCACAGCTGTCACTGATGATAAAACCCTAGCTTTTTTAGACTTAGAACTATTCTTTGAGAATAATACCATCTGTGCCCAGAATTTTGTGAAGCCAACGGCTGGCAACTCCTTCTTACATTTTGAGAGTTGTCATCACCCACGATGGGTAAAAAATATCCCTAAAAGTCAATTCTGCAGATTGAAACACAACACAACCTTTTCTATACATGCAGTGTACACACTGTATTCCACCTCTACCAGTGTGTATTTACTCTGCATATCAGTTTCTCATTTTTTTGAAGAGTATTTTTAGAATAATTTTGGAATGTTTTTAAAATATTTTATAGTATTTTTAGATTATTCTTGTGCATGATTCCACAGATGCATTTCTGTGATCTATTACGCATCTACACTATTGATTTGTTCCTTGGAGTGTATGTATGTGTATATATATCTCTTGCATAATAGTTCGTTTTTTCTCTTAAATGCTTTTTATTTAGTCACCTGATGTTTTAGTTTAGAGTTAATTGTTGACAGGTGATTTATGTACCTGTTGATGCCTCGTTAGCCATCCCCCTCATACTGACTCTGTACAAGCCTGATTGTCTGTAATTGCCTGCTAGCCAATCAGCTCCGTTCGAGCTATACATAATTTCCCTCAACTAAGATGGCCCCCATAGAGCCTGAGGAAGAGGCACGCATGCCTCGAACGCGCGCACCGCCCTGTGACCTAACCCGGAAGTGACGCTCAGCTGCCTGCGCTCCACGGCTGCGTTCTATCACGCTGTCCCATCGCGTCCATACAGCTCCCTGTCTGACCAGCGCTGGAATACACTCAGGGACACCTATGGACTTTTGGATCAGCTGACGAACTGTACAGCATTCTCCAGTGAGAACCCAGAGCATTCAGCCATCACAGGATTACCAACATCAGCTGAGCACACCCACTCTGGAAGCCAGGCACAGATGACACCTTTTATGCCCATGAACCCTGCAGCCTTGTGAGTAGCATCCTCATAAGAATTTTTTTGTTTTGTCACAGTAATAAAAAGTTACTACGCTTAGAGGGCGCCGCTTTTTGTTTTTCTTTTCTCGCTTTGGCTTTAGGGATGGCAATCTTCTGCCGATTCATTAGACAGGATTTCAGAGTTGTCATCTGAAATGTCCTCATAGTCCCAGGCAACGGTAGCCCCACCCTGCTGCTGAGCAGAGTCTAGCAGCTGTCTGTAGGCGATCTCCAGCTCCCATTTCTGAATGGCCAGGAATTCCAAATCTTCCTGTAACCAGTGCCCTTCCGAGACATTCAATTTTTCCTCTCTGTTCTCCATTATGTCCTCCAAGCGCCACTCCCGATCATCCCCAAAGTCAGGATCACTGGACATCCTCCAATACAACAATCCCAGGCCATCAAAGTCATAGCCTTCTGTGGGGCTGTCATCCGCTGACCACGGGCACTCTTGTGCTATATACCACCGAAGGGCTCTGTAGCTCTCGTTCAGCCGCATCTCTGCCCCGGATCAGCCTGCTTGTTCCCCCAACAACAGCAATCGTGCGTCATACTGCAGCCAGTACCTTACATGGATGGAGGGGAGGACCTTTCCTTGGTGTTGCTGCTCCAGAGCTAGCCCTTTCTTCCAGAGTTCGCAACAAATCACATCCGACCATCCCAGCAGGGCCTCCTCTGATACTGGTCCTCTGTGCTGTATCCGCATCTCTTGTAACCTTCTTTTGAATTCCTCTTCCATGGAGACTGGTATCTGCACCTCTCCTCTCTCTTCAGTTGGTGCTGCTGTGACTTCTGCTGCTGCAGAACCTCTTTGATGTAGCCAAGTGGCATCCACAGCCGCTATAACCAGGTCTATGATCTCCGGTGGAGGATTAGGACCATACTGTGCCAGTCCACTCTTAACAGCCCAATCATAACTTTCTTCCTCGGGTGTCCTGTCTGTTACGCTGGGCCTTTCAGCTCTATCCATTTCGACAAGTTCTGCAATGTCTCTTTTCTTACAGTTGCTGGCCGGTCTGCCCCGGCTCTCCAGTAAGTCCATGAGGGAAGAGAGCATCAGCCGTTCATACTGTGTCTCCATTGTCCTGTGCCCTTGTAGCTGTTCTTCTGGTGATGGAATAATCCCACTGCTGTATCACCACTGTAAAGGTCACCACCGTTTACGATCTTCCATCAACCCAAGACAGCTTATCCGACAATCCATGTAGACATGATCCATTCCATCTCCCAGAATAACGAGACTCAGCTCTGTTCTCTAGTTTCAAAATGTATAAATAAACTCTTTAATGGTTAGCTCTCTTATATACAGTACAGCCATGATAATGACATTCAGGTGCATTAATTATCCCCCAGACGTCCAGACTCTGCCAATAAGTGATTCATCTGCAGAATACACATTCCTATGTCAGGCGTTCTGTCTCCGACAATAGGCTATTCAAACCTGATCATCAATAGGCTTTAACAGTGATATTTGCATTTCACAATGGAATGTCTAGGAGCAGACGCAATTAACACCTCAAAAGCATGTGTCCCCACCTTGAATGAAACATTGACCTTTACAGCTTGTAATATGTCCAGATCTCCTGCAAAACATGAATTATTATTTATCAGTTACCCTATGCCCAAAAGGGGCACAGGGTGACCTTAGACCCAAGATTCCTTAGTGACGCTGGCACAGAAGTATCCCCCATCCCTCAAAAGTCTCTGGGCATCACGGGTCATACCGTTACACTTATCAAATACATATTTTCAAAACCACGGCTAACATGTCAATACAATATGACAGGAATCCCAGCTATAAATATGTGCAGGTTATAGGGTGGTTTACATCTTACATTTTTTGTCACTTTGCAAAGCCAATGTTCACTAAGCTTATTAAATGAGGTAAAGCTGCATTCACTTTAATCATCCAGTCAACATGTCAATCTGTACAAGCAGAAATCCAGATTTTTACTATTTTGTACATGATGGGTATTTAAATAAAAAATTGCATTTACCTTATTTTTAAACTGAGAAACACACACACTATGCAAAGTGAACATGCTCTATTGATTTGGAAAATCAACACCAGTTTATTGTTTTCCTGATGCCTCCATGGCAGCATACCAATGGTTGGTGGCTTTGCCCTCGACCAACCCACAGGACCACGTAACTCTATAAAAAAAGAGTTACTCTCCCCTCAGGTTTTTTTTTTCCTGTCCTCATTCCTACAGGATCACAGATCAGCCCTGCCTCACCGTCATATGGTGTAACCATTGCAGGATCATGCTCTCCTGCAGTATGGACTCCCACGACTTGGGCCGCTAAAAGCGCCATATAAGTGTGGGAGCCCGTTTTTCTGTGGATTTTTTTTTTAGGCTAGTTTTTCACAGGAGCATATCTTCTCCTCTGTGACTGTTTGACTGGCTATTTCCAGGAGCAATTGGGACTAAGGTAGTTTTCTTACCCCTCCTGTGGTACCTGTCACTGTCCTCAACCATACCGGCATGGCATTCTCATTTCGTGTGCCCCTTCCTGTAAGCCACCAATACACTGATACTGCCTCCATACAATGGCGTCTCTCCCCCTCCTATGTGTGCGGGTGCTTTGTGCGCAACAATGAGCTAGCCTTGTTATTTCAGGGGGCAGAGTTATGACGGCACGACAAGGCGCATGCGCAGTAACCTGCTGAAGCCTAGCGGTGGCCATCTTGGTACGCCCTGCCCGGGTTTTGCTTATTTAAACAGCCTGATCACTCATTTGAGTCAGGCTGTCAGAGGAAAGACATCTCCAGGTGTCTTCTCTACCACTACCTCCCTCTCTTTAAAGTATGGAGCCTGGTCAAGGTATGAAGTGTATGAGTATTATTTTAATGATTTTTTAATTAATTATTTTTAATGACTATATTTTTAATATATATATTTATTGATTGGATCCTCCCAGGGCCGGATATCGGGAGATTTCCCAGTAGGCTGCCTGCTCTGAGGCCGGTTTGAGCTAAACCAAGGTTGCCCTGCTCCTCTCCCTCCTCCTGTCACACACAGCAGGCACTGAGGCATGGGGTTCATTGTGAAAAGTTTGGCTGTGCTGCCTGTGACAAAAGTCCTGCCCTCCTCCTAGACCAGCTCATGTGATAGACAAAGTGTTCTGGCGGGACTTTTGTCACTGGCAGCGCGGCCGACTGAGGGAAGGTTGAGAGGGAGACGGTGGGAGGTAGGTTTCCGAGGGAGAGGCGTCTGTGGGTCAGAGCACCAGCAAAGCCCCACCCCCTCCCTCCTTGCATACAGACTCGCCCACCTATGTGTCTACACAGCCACCTTCACCTGCTTCCCATCACTGTAGCAGAGCGCCCACATAGGCAGTGGCGGTGCTGCGCATGGCGAAGAGGGGCGGGGCAATATTTACTTGCCAAAGGTGGAAGATCTGTTGTGACAGCAAGTCATTCAGAGAGTGGCTTTTTCATGAGAAATTTGGATTATTGTTTTTTATTATTATATATTTATGTGTGTATTTATTTATTTATTTATGTATTTATTTGTGTATGTATTTATTTGGATTTATTTATGTGTGACTTTTATTTTTATTTATTTATGTGTGTATTTATTTATTTTTGTATGTATTTATTTAAAAAAATGTTATGTGTGTCTGTGTAGTACACCAATGAAAGGAACTTGGGGTGTCCGCACACACACTTTAATACACAATCAATTTATTTACTGTACAGGCTTTATAATTTCATCAACAGTTTGCGCAGCACTTTACACCAATGAGGGCAGACGGAACAATTATTATACAATTCATGCGCAGCACTTCCACTGCCTATGTGGGCGTTCCAGTGATAGGAAGCAGGTGAAGGTGGCTGTGTAGAAACATAGGTGGGTGAGTCTGTGTACAGGGAGGGAGGGGGCAGGGCTTTGCTGGTGCTCTGACCCGCGGACGCGTTCAGGTGATACAAAAGGAAATTACTGGGGAATGAACTGATGGAGAAAAAAGAATTGAGCGATCGTGCGACTCAAACAAAAAGGTATGCCACTTTTTTTGCACAAATAGAGCTTTCTTTTTTGGTATTTGATCACCACTACGGTTTTTATTTTTTGCGCTATAAGCAAAAAAAGACCAACCATTTAGAAAAAAAACATAATTTTTTACTTTCTGCTATATAACATACCAACAAAAAATGTCTTCATCAATTTAGGCCAATATGTATTCTGCTACATGTTTTTGGTAAACAAAATTACAAAAATCATAAATTGATTGGTTTGCGCATAAGTTATAGTGTCTACAAACTTTTTTTTTTTTAATTGCATGGTTTTCCCTTTTATGAACAAGAAAATAATGACGTTATGCTGTTGGGCCTGGTATAATAATGTTATGGGGCTGGTATGACATTTTTTCCAGGGCTGGTTTTTATTCCCAGTCCGGCCCTGGATCCTCCTAAATTTTAATTTATGCCTAGCTGTCGCTGATCTCGCAATGCCGCATCAAAAATATCCTCAACATACCTCTAGGTAAGGGCTGCAACATGCAGGTACGTTCCTTCATTCAAAGAGAATTTTTTCTTCGGGCACATGGAAATAGGCAGCAGGATTAGCTACAGGAGCTCCCACGGCACACGGCTCTTAGGAGTAGGAGCGTGCGAGCTATAGCTCCAGGCAGGTGTAGGCTAGCAGGCAGTCAGGGTTCCCCTGCCCAGCCAAGCTCCAGCACAGCCGCATCTTACCCGGATCCCGGATCACCTCTACCTCCAGCCGCCTCCAGCTCTCCTTCCCCCCCTCCTTTGAGCATCTGAGCCATCACACAGGTAATCCAGCCTGTCCCCCCCAGGATTAAGGGCGGCCGTCCTTTTCAGGATAGCCGCGCCAAACCAGCCCTGGGAATTCAGCTCCCTTCACCCAGACAGCAATTGATGTACCCCCAGCAGGTCCCCACATCCCCGCCGCTGTTCCCCTGCTGTTTACGCCGGTCCGCGCCAGCCACGCTAGGTCCGCGGGAGCCGCGGCTTAGGAAAGTCCGCGGCTTCAACTGCGGCCTAGCGGCGCACGGCTACAGCTCTCTGCATCGCCCCGGTGCCTTCGCCCCAGTCCGCAAAAGAGGTACCCCCAGCCCGTCCCCACATCCCCGCCGCGGTTCCCTTGCTGTTTTCGCCGGTCCGCGCCAGACACGCTAGGTCCGCGGGAGCCGCGGCTTAGGAAAGTCCGCGGCTTCAACTGCGGCCTAGTGACGCACGGCTACAGCATTCTGCATCGCCCTGGGGCTTTTGCCCAATCACACCCCCCTACCCACAGAGGTCCCCATCCACCTCCCTGGCAGCCAACCACCCCCTCTCTGGGGTTATTTCAGCAAGTGGGTGGCCCAGCTTTGGCCCTAGATCAGGCCATCGGCCAGCTTGGTACACCCCCCCAGCAGGAACTACTCCCTTCACACCATCCCCCCATAATATCATCAGATTTGATCCAGGGTCTCAACCGATCGCCTCAGAGGGATCAGGAAGGAATTTTTTTCCCTGCCCAGCAGATTGGCTTAGCTGAACCAGGTTTTTTTTGCCTTCCTCTGGACCAAATTAAAAAATAGGAGAGAGGATTCAAGGAATCTACTCCCCACCGCCACCTGACCACCCCCCCCCCCCTGCGGAATATGGCCGTTCGGCAATATTCTGCAGAAATCATCTGGGGCCTGAGGCAATTTGCCACAAAGCTACCAGCCGTCACCAAAAAGGCCCTGAGATTTGAGCAACTTTTGAGGATCGATCGACGATCATCAGTTAAAAAATTTAGCTACCCACCCCAAGCAAAGCACATATCATGTGCTTTGATCAATACAAGATCGGCAGTAAGACACCGATTAGAAATCCATGATTTCATTCTACAGAACAACTTAGACTGTCTCTTTATTACAGAAAGCTGGCTCACTGCCGACTGTAACACCATTCTTGGAGAACTGGTGCCAGAACACTACCGGATCATCACTGAAAACAGAATAGGGCAAAGAGGAGGAGGACTGGCGGTGATCCATAAGACGCATCTTGTGATATCTAAACCAGCCCTTCAGCACTCGCTTCCATTTATGGAAACCCTTACTCTGCAACTGCAAACAAACCCCCAGGAGACCGTCCGTATTCTGCTCTGCTATAGGCCACCGGGGCCTAAATCGCAGTTTTTACCCTCATGGTCAGAGTTCATCTCCACCTACGCCATAACCAGCAAACACCTTTTGCTGCTCGGGGACTTCAATCTCTGGGCCAACTCCTCACAAGACCCCGTGGCCGACGCCTGTATCGACCATCTGGAAGGATTAGGCCTTCAGCAACTAGTATGTGGGCCCACACATGCTTCAGGTCACACACTCGATCTTATCTTCAGACAAAATCTGAAAGTAAGTATTTTGGAAAATGAACCATTGCCATGGACAGATCACCATGCAATTAAATTCATAATTTCCAATACTGCCCTATTGATAAAAACACCCAAGCCAGTGACAACACACTGGTCTAGATCTCAGAAGAAGCTCCATTCGGAACTCTTCAAATCTACCTTGGAAAATAAAATTAAAAAAATTCAGCCAGGTCAAACGGCCGCAGACATACTGGACGCCATAAACGCAGCCATACTACAGTCAGCCGACTTAGTAGCACCAGAACGCAAAGCCCTTACCCGGAAAAACAAGGCAGGCTGGTTCAACAACCAGCTATCGCTACTGAAGCAAGAGCGTAGAAGGGCAGAAGCCGCCTGGAAAAGAAACGCTTCCGAGGCGAACCTCGCCTTCTACAAAGCAGCAACAAGAAGATATCACATAGAAATCTTCAAAGCCAAGAAAAACTATTTTTCCATGGCTATCAACAGCGCCTTAAACCGCCCCCGGGATCTCTTCAAGCTGGTCTCACAGACCATGAATCCAGACTGTCTTGAAGCCCCCAACGCAGACACCCAAGAATTTTGCGATGAATTGTCGGATTTCTTCATCAATAAAATTGAGGGAATCCGGGAAAGCATTCCGCAAAACAATACCCCTGAGCTACCACACAACACCCGGAGGAACCGGCTACAACCAACAAAGTTCACGCTGGAACCTATCTCCATTGATGCCACAGAAAATATCATCAGCGCTTTGCGTAACAGCACTTCGCCTAATGATATCATCCCCACTAAGCTGCTAAAGGAATGTGCCGATATCCTGGCACCTCCCATTACGCAGCTTATAAATAAGTCATTTAAGGAAGGCATAGTGCCCTCCCTGCTGAAAGAGGGCACAATCCAGCCCATCTTGAAGAAACCTACCCTGGATCCCAAGGATCCAAATCACCGCCGTCCCATAACAATGCTAAACGTTTTCTCCAAGGTAATGGAGAAAGTGGTGGTACAACAGCTGCAACAGCATCTAGATACCCACAACCTACTCGATCCACTGCAATCGGGATTCCGTCCCGGACACGGGACGGAAACAGCACTGCTCAAAATATGGGACGACGTTCTGGAGGCCGCAGACGAAGGAGAATCTTGTCTCCTGGTTCTGCTGGACCTAAGCGCAGCCTTTGACACCGTAGATCACAAACTGCTACTGACTCGGCTGAATGAGGTAGCCGGAGTCACAGAGGGTGATTTACCATGGTTTTCCTCCTTTTTGGGAAACCGATCTAAAACGGTGAAATTGGGACCGTTCACTTCTGGAAAACGCACAGTGTCATGTGGAGTCCCCCAAGGCTCACCTCTGTCACCGGTGCTCTTCAACATCTATCTTCGACCTCTCTTTGAAGTCATCAGTAGTCAACAACTACTTTATCACTCATATGCAGACGATACGCAACTGTATTTTCGCATCTGCAATAGAAAGGATCATCATCTCAGCTTAGAGAATTGCCTCTCTTCGATTGAAAACTGGATGACTAGGAGTTATCTCAAACTCAACAATTCTAAAACAGAACTTCTTCTGTTTCAGGCCAGTCGCAAGAGTCAACTGGCAACAACCTGGACACCTCCACCCATTCTGGGCCAGATCATCTCCCCTAGTACCAAAGTCAAAAGTCTCGGGATCATTTTTGACACCCACATGACAATGGACGCACAAATAGGGTCAGTAGTCAGCGGATCTCACCATCTGCTGCGCCTACTCCGCAGACTTATTCCATTTATTCCCAAAGAAGATGTGCCAGTCGTGGTGGGAACAATTGTGAACTCCAGACTGGACTATGCAAATGCCCTCTACCTCGGACTCCCAAAGTACCAAATCGCACGTCTGCAAGTCGTACAAAATATGGCCGCCAGACTGGTGACTGGGAAAAAACCCTGGGAATCAATCTCACCGTCGCTGAGATCCCTTCACTGGTTGCCAGTAAAAGACAGAATTGCTTTTAAAGCTCTCTGTCTGACTCATAAATGCATCCATGGGAAAGCCCCGCAATATCTTTGCGATAAAATAGAACCCCTCAATCCCAATCGCATTCTGCGATCCAGTGACCAAAATTTGGTCAAAATACCCAAAGCCAGACTCAAGTCCAAAGGAGAAAGAAGGTTTGCGGTCCAAGGTCCCAGACTTTGGAACGCTTTGCCAACCTGTATTCGGTTGGAGGAAAACCATCTGACCTTCAGAAGACGGATTAAAACTCTGCTCTTTTGATGTCAAGAGAGACTGATACAACAAGCGCCCAGAGGCGATTTGGTTCGCATGTGCCGCGCTATATAAGTTTTTCATTCATTCATTTGTTCTTTTTCCACAGCCCGCACAGAGATTCATCCCACAGATCTTCCCACCAGAGTTCTCACCATGGAGGATCAGGAGGACACAGAAGTTCTGGTCATTCACATTCATCTGCCCATGCTTCCCGCAGCAGTAGAAGGTGGCCCCAGCATACCTCAAGCAGACATGATTCCTAGTGCAAGCCCTCACAGCCAGGGAAAAAGGACTGCTAGGTGTGTGGTAAGCAGGCATTACTGGGAAAATTGTCATGTGGCCAGTGCCACCTGGAAGCTACGACGGACAAACAGGGATCCATAGATTCAATTAAAAATTTGGTCAAGAATACCATCCGAGAATTGGCCTTGTCCCAGGATCAGTCAGTTACTCCTGCGGAGCAAAGGGAAGTAGAGACGCCTACCCTTCAACCTGATTCAGAAGCCAATTCGGAAGACGAATCGAACACAGCTGAAGGATGCTCGTCAACATTTGACTTTGGTTAGATGGAACCTTTTATTATCGCTGTTAAGGATGCGATTCAGTGGGAAGAAGACCCTGAACCTCCGTCTAAACCAAAGAAATATTTCCCTCATCCAACAAAGAAAGTTTCAACCTTCCCTTTATTGGACGAGATTAAAGGAGTGGTTACAGAAAAGTGGAGAAAGGTGGATAAAAGTCCCATCGCTTACAATCGGTTTCGCAAGCTATACCCACTGGCGGAGGCTAATGTTCAGCTCTTTGATTCCCTCACGACTGTGGACACATCAGTCATGAGGTTGGCCAGAAACAGAATGCTGCCTTTAGAGGACGCAGTCTCATTCATGGGCGTCCTGGATTCCGATCTTAAAAAAATGTATCAAGCAACAGGGATAGCATGCAAACCAGCAGTGGCTTTGTCTTCCATTTCCAGGGCCACCAGAGGGTGGTCGGATAATATTAAGAAGCCAGATGAGGCCTAGGCGCAGATGAAATCATTAAAGCGCTGGATGACCTAAAGCTAGCCTCAGATTTTATGGTAGAAGCAGCCATTGATGTCTTAAGGTGCTCCTCTAGGGCCATGCTATACTATATCACAGCCAGAAGGGCGTTATGGCTAAAGCCATGGTCAGCGGACATATCTTCAAAACAGTCCTGGTGTCACATCCCATATGATGGAAAGGCCCTGTTCGGCGATAACATGGATACAGCAATCACCAGAGTCACAGGTGTAAAGAGTGGCCTTATCCCCCAAGATAGGAGTAGGAGGAGAAAATCTGCTCCTCGGTCAGCTACCCAACAAAGATCAAGGGTTTCTAGGACATACTGTCTGAGTAAGGAATACAGAAGAGCCTGGAAGGGCTCACAGGCCTCCTTTCTCAAGTTGGAAAAACCTTAGACCTCAACATCGACGGTTGAGAACCAGAATTCCTTTTGACTCCTTACCCACCCAAACCGGTCCAGTAGGAGAGAGACTCAAATCCTTCACCCAGGTTTGGGTGGAAGATTGCACGGATCAATGGGCAAGATACAGATACATTCAAGTAGAGCACTTCAAAATAGAGTCTTTAACCACTTAAGCCCCCAAACAATATGCAGGACCAGGCCTCTTTTTGCGATACGACACTGCATCGCTTTAACTGACAATTGTGCGGTCATGCAACAAGGCTCCCAAACAAAATTGATGTCCTTTGTTTCCCCACAAATAGAGCTATCTTTTGGTGGTATTTGATCACCTCTGCGGTTTTTATTTTTTGCGGTATAAACAAAAGTAGAGCGACAATTTAAAAAAAAAAAACTATATTTTTTAGTTTTTGCTATAATAAATATCCCACAAAAATATATATAATTTTTTTCCCCTTAGTTTAGGCCGATACGTATTCTTTTACATATTTTTGGTAAAACAAATCGCAATAAGCGCTTATTGATTGGTTTGCGCAAAAGTTATAGGGCCAGATTCACAGAGCCATTACACTGGCGTTACAGGAGATGCGCTGCGTAAGTCTAAATTTGTGCATGCGTTTCGATGCGCCGCATCCCCAAAACGAGATACGCAAGAAATCTACTTGTTTTGGACCGGCGTAATTTCGATAGACCGGCGTATCCGTCCGCGCAAAACTGTGCTAGACACACCATTGCTTTGCTATTCAAATATGCAAATAAGGGAGTTACTGGTATCCACAAAAGAACGTTGGTGCAGCGCAAGCTACGCGCTGTGCGCAACAGCTGCACGTCCTGTCTAAACTTAGACCATATAAAAGGTGGTATAAAATTAGACAATCCGTCTACATGTCTGCTAAAGCAACACTGTTAGTGAGGAGCTGAGCAGTCACACTTGCTGGACAACAAACTGTATGCCAACAGGCCAGGGGCATCCATGCTCATAGCTATACTACTGACTTTAGGTGAGCAAAGAAGGAGGAGGGCACGGAGGATTTTTTTTTTTCCAAAAACTTTTTATTTGCTTTTATGAACATTTTTACAAAAAATATACATACATATATACATCAATACATAACATACATACAAATTACAAACACGGTCTCACTGTCTTTCAATAGCCCTTTAAAACCTTGATGGATATAATAATCGAATCTGATACAAGCCCCTCACTCTTCACTTGATATATCACACACGCATAGACATCTTTGGCATGAGTGATTCTGAGGTGTCTCGCATCTTCAGATTCACCCCTCATGCCATCCTGGAATTAACCACAACCCTGCAGGAGGACATCACCAGCCCAACACATGACACCACCCATGACACCCATGACAGCTACATATACAATCCTCGCCCCATCCCCACAGATTTCGAACAGAACATGTATGGGGACAGTTGGCTGGTTGATGAGTGACATGGGTGGCAGGCATGACTGTCCCCCCCATGATGCTGAAATCACAAGGGGCACATGCACTACTAACATCCTCCTGTCTTATCCCTTCAGGGTGACTCTGCATATGCAATGGGACCCCATCTAATGACTCCTATACGGAACCCCCCATGGTACCCTGTTGTATTCCCCAAACTTTGTATGCCAGATCATTGGTGCATGTTGCATGCTGCACAACTTCGCAGTGAGAAAGGGCCTGGAGATTGACATAAGTGATGACCTGACCCCTGAACCAGACAGTCCCCCCCCTAACCGAGGCTACCCCATCTTCTGAGGGAAGAGCAGCCAGGAGCCAGCTCACATTAGGCATCATTGCACGTTAAACACACACATTAATCATGGCACAATGAGAATGCATGGATGCACACCACTGTGGTCCCTAGCACAGACGCATCACATCCTCATCACATTGGATTGGCAAAAGCCCACCATGCAGGACTTGTGAGCAGCAACGCCATGCCACGGCTCCAATTATGTCACTGTACATTCATACACCATTCACATGGACCTGGGGATCACTTCTCCACCACAAATGAGGGTGACACCCCTTTTCCGGCAGAATTGTCACCCCCACATTCCAAAATCATTCACAAACAGAACCAAAAAAAAAATTGACCAGCAAAAATAAAAAATGCCCAGCAAAAATATAATTTAAAAAAAAAAACAACAAAGAGAACACAGAAAAGACAAAAATCACTCTGCAAAACAGTCCCCAAATATCTCAAAGACACGTCACAAACAAACAAACAAACGCTAATAAACAACAGAACAAAAGCACCTTGCTGTATAGGAAGGCATACAAAGGGATGTACTTTTGCAAAAGAAGGGCGTTTGTCTCTGTCTATTTGAGCTGTCTGCGTAGTTCACTAAGTTGCCCGGGTCCACTTCCAATTTCACTGATTGCGCCGTTCCAGAGTTGTGAGCATGCGCACAGAGGTGCTGACCATGGTCTGCTTCATGTGCGCATGCGCAATCAGGCCGGCCCTTCATTTGCATGGGGTCACGGCTCATTTCAATGTAACACGCCCACGTCCTTCCCAATTTGAATTACTCTGCCTTACGCCTCGGAAGTTACGTTACACCGGCGCAAATTTCTGCGCAAATACTACGAGGATACGGTGATTGCACCTCTACATTGCACCGGTCTAACGTAAAGGAGGTGCGCTACGCTGGTCAAAATATGCGCCAATGTACGTGAATCTGGCCCATAGCGTCTACAAAATAGGGGATAGTTTTATGGCATTTTCATTAATAATTGTTTTACTAGTTATGGCGGTGATCAGCGATTTTTATCGTGACAGCGACATTATGGCGGAACCCATCGGACATTTTTGACACTATTTTGGGGCCATTGTCATTTTTACAGCGAAAAGTGCTATAAAAATGCACCGTTACTGGGAAAATGACACTGGCAGTGAAGGGGTTAACCTGTAGGGAGCGCTAAGGGGTTAAGTGTGACCTAAGGGAGTGATTCTTACTGTGTGGGGGTGTGGCCTGGCGTGACACGTCACTGATCGTCGTTCCCTATGACAGGAAGAACAGGGAAAGGTTTGTTTACATTTACCTCTCCCCGTTCTTCAGCTCTGTGACCCGATCATGGGACACTGGCGGCGATCGGGTCCGTGGATCCCACGGACGCGGTCATGGACAGTGTTGAGCGGAATACGCCGTATTTGATTTCGCAATATTTCACAAATATATAGAAGAATATTCGTGAAATATTCGTTAATATCGAATATTCGTGATATTTTAATCAAAAAAAATTTTTGCAAAATTTCGCTAATGCGAATGCGAAATTGATTGGGAAATTCTCGTCAACACGCGAAAACGGAGATAATTTCCTGGATTACTAAACTAATATGCACTAAACACTAACTCTACTTACACAAACTTATATGACTAAACTAAAGCTATTTTTTTTTTTTATACACAAAACACAGAAGGGCAGAGAAAGTATTCGCGAATATTCGGCAACATAAAAGGATCGCCTCAGCTACTCAGCCCAGGGTCTCTAATCATACCAGCAATGCTTTTAGACGTCGATGGAGATCACTAGGATGTGATCTGTTTTAAAAATAAATTTGAAAAAATACGAATATTCGCAATATCGAATATTCACCGCGATATTCGATTTATTTGCGAATACTCGAATATGCAATATTCGTTACGAATATTCGCAATGTGAATATTCGTGAGCAACACTAGTCATGGAGCACAGGACCAGGTCACGAGCGCACCGACCCATGGCTGGGCTCTTAAAGGCAACATAGAGGTACGTGTTTGTGCCCAGCTGTGCCCTTCTGCCGACGTATATCGGCGTGAAGGGGTTGTTAAGCGGTTAAACACTGTCATTTTGTCAGTACAGCCAGGGGATTGGATGGTCTCTATAGATCTCCAAGATGCATACCTTCACATCCCTGTCCATTATCATTTTCAGCACTTTCTCCAGTTCAAGATAGGCAATCTGCACCTTTAGTTTCAATGTCTTCCCTTTGGAATTCCATTAGCTTCATCCTAGCCCCCTCCGAGAGAAGGGGTTACAGATCCTGCACTATTTGGACGTCATACTGATTATATCTCAGCACAGAGAGACTTTGGAAACACATGTACAGCTGGTCTTGAACACCCTGAATCAATTCGGTTGGCTTGCCAACTATTCAAAGAGTCAATTGACACCTACGCAAAGAATGAAATATCTAGGGGTTTTATTTGACACCCCAAAAAAAGTCTGTGTCACTTCCTCCAGAGAAGATCCCTGTATTAATACAAAAGGTGAAACTAGTGTTAGGAAGTCGTTCCATATTAGCATTAGACTGTCTGAGCCTCCTGGGGTCCCTTTCATCCTGTATTCCGATGGCCAGGTGGCATCTGCAAGTTTTCCAATTGGGCTTTCTGGCACAGTGGAGGAAGACACACCTTGGTCAGTAAATACTCATCACTCTTGCAATGAAATCCAGCCTCTGGTGGTGGATGAGACCACACAACCTTCTAGTTTGCCACTCCCTCTGCCCCATCACGTGGACCATTCTCACATCGGACACGAGTCAACTGGGATGGGGGGCACATTATCAAAACCAGTTAGTGCAAGGGAAATGGCAGTTCAATGCCAAAGGGATGATCTCCAATATCCTAGAGCTGAGGGCAGCATGGATGGCAATCTTACTTCTGCCTCATACTGCCCATACTGCTCCAGATAGACAACAGGGCGGCAGTAGCCTATGCCCAAAACCACAGTAGGTCACTATCCAGCGAAGTGGCCCCGATCATTTCAAGGCCGAGGAAAATTTGGTCGATCTCCGGGCTGTCTACATCCCAGCCCCCAAGAATCAGCTAGCCGATTGCCTTTCAAGGTCTTTCACATCCAACTCCACAGATAGATCTTTTTGCCTCCCCACTCAACGCGAAAATGCCCCACCTTTTAACAAGATTCCCATCTCCAATGTCAACAGGGGTGGATGCCCTAGTCCAACCATGGATGGGGAATGTGTTCCCTCTGATTCCTTTGATACTGAGATTCCTCCAGCGCCTGACATCAGAGAAAGTCACTGTCCTGGCGATTATGCCGTATTCGCCGAAGAGACCATGGTTTCTGTTCCTAGTCAAGATGGCCCTGTGCAGCCCACTACCTTTTCCACACACAAATCTCCATCCACATCCAAAAAATTCTAGATTCTAAGGCCTGAGCGTAAAAGGCTGGGCGACTTAGGGTGCTCACATGATGTTGTTCAAACATTGCTACAGGCAAGGAAGTCATCCACTAATGCCACCAACTGCAGAGTATGGAGAATATTTACGGATCTGGCAGAGGCTAGCCATTTCAATCCTCTAGATCCTGGAGCCCAAGACATTCTACTCTTCCTGCAGACGGGTCTGGACTTAAGGTTAGGTCATAGCACCCTAAAAGTTCAGGTTTCAGCCTTGCTGGCTCCAACAGACACGAGCTGGGCCCTGAACCCCCTCATAGACTGTTTTCTGAAAGCAGTCCTAAGACTACGTCCTCCCAGGAAGGCATTATACCCCAAATGGGACCTGACAGTGGTTCTCAATGCCTTAGCAAGTCCTCCCTTTTCACAGAAGAATATGCGTTGGAGGATATTACCTAGAAAAACGGCCTTCCTGATCGCCATAACATCAGGGTGAAGGGTGTTATAAATTCAAGCTTTAGGGGCGCAGGAACCCTACGTCACCTTTTTTCCGGACAGGGTAGTCCTGCAACCTATTCACCAGTTTGTTCCCAAGGTGCCTTTAGTCTACTATCTCAACCAGGAATGGGTTCTTCCGGCCTTCGGTGAAGATACAATCTTCTCCAAACTACACAAATTAGATGTAGCCAGATCCCTGAGTTGTTACTTAGAACTTACTCAACAGTTCCACAAGGATCAATGTTTATTTGTTTTTCCCAAGGGCGCAAAAAAGGGAATGGAGGCCTCGAAGACAACAGTAGCCAGCTGGATCTTAAAACTAATCCAAAAGGCATATCGGGCTAGCGGGCTTCCAGCCCCAAATGCGGTAAATGCACACTCAACGCGGGGAATCGCGTTGGTATGCTGCCATGGAGGCACCAGGAAAACAGAAAATGTAATACTCACCTTTCCATAATTTTCCTTTCCTGGTGCCTACCCATGGCAGCACACACCCTCCCTTCTATAATCCTTAAAGTTCTGAAGATTAGTTAAAAGAATACTTGAGGGGGGAGTAACTCTTTTTTTTATAGAGTTACATGGTCCTGTGGATTGGTCGAGGGTGGAAACCAGGAAAGGAAAATTACGGAAAGGTGAGTATTCAATTTTCCGTTTTCAGTATCTCTTTGCTCTAGCTCCTTAGTATTGTAGTATAACACAAATGGATTATTGAAGTCGTGTGTACTAATTTTGTATAACCCTTATTGTTTGTAAAATGTAAAGAGTGAAGGGACAGTCCTTACAATTAGTTGTGTTGGAAAAAAAAACTCTAGATTGTTTTCAATCATTACATGGTTACTGCATGTTTTTATATATTATAAAAAAAAAATCATGTTTTTAATATATTTTCTTATATAGGGAGAACACATTTATTTAATCACCTACTGTATATAATAGGAATGCTATAAAAAGTATGCAAAAATAAACATGCTGATAATATGGTAAATATATGTTAATCATGCATAATGTGTTAGACTGTAAAAAAAAGTCTGAAATGATCAATGCTTAGTTAAAACTTCATGACACTGCTTACTTACGAAATGAACAATTTCTTTGTTAATTGCTCTAGTTTTCTGCCACCACAATTACGCATTCAAGCAACATTTTTTTTATAAATTGTCTGCTTGAAGTTTACTTTTATGAATATGTATTAGCCTGTCTCATATTCCTTGTAGGCTGATACAACATTTACCCTTATCTCAGACTAATTTGAGCTTTTGTTTTGACATGAAAAACTGGTGCCTTACAGGGACAATATCTGCGTACTTCAGACTTTCTTCAACAAGAGATAAATACATTATCCGCAGGATGCTGATATTATTGTGATTTACAGCAATAATCTAAGCGTTTTAAGCTATTAGTATAAATTGCATTGTTTTCCCCCCACAGGTTAAAATGTATTCAATCCTATAAAAGCACAGTTATTTCTATTTTTGTTGTTCCCGTTGTGCTTCTTTTGGACTTTGGTCATTTGATTAGTGGGTAAACTGGACTTAATTAAAACTATTATATCAAAAGCAAGATTGTTTTTGTATAAAATAAAAAGGGCATTCTTATGTTTACCTTGAACAGTTTTTGCAGAACATAAACCAGTGGTCCTCCTATTTAATGTCATAGCCAGACAGACAGACTTATAGACTCTGTGTTAACTTTGCTGAAGCTGGTAATTGATAATAGTTATGTCAGAGCAGCACATTCTGTAATATCTTAGAAAAATAAAGACATTGGGCCAGATTCACAGAGCCATTACTCCGGTCTATCTCCTGTTAGACCGGAGTACTTTCAAATTACGCGCGGCGTATCATTAGTTTGAATCCTCAAACCATGATTCGACGGCTTCGGGCTTCGATCCGACAGGCTTACGTCTTCGTACGCCTTCGGATCTAAGCTGCAATCTTTTTATGGCCGCTGGGTGGAGTTCGGGTCGTTTTCCGCGTCGGGGTATGCAAATGAGCTTTTTCCGGCGATCCACGAAGTTACGATCGTCCTTCGCTATCTCTTACGGCATCTGTAGTCATCTTTTTGCTGTATAAAATTATACCAGCTATTAGCTGGTCTATAGTTAGACGGTCCATCTTAAGTATGGCCGTCGTTCCCGCGTCAAATTTCTATTTTTTTTTTTTTTTTTTGTATAAGTCGTCCGGGAATAGGAATGTACGTAAACAATGCTACTCAAAAAAAATACCACAGATTACAACTGTTATGCCGCGTACACACGGTCGTTTTTTGCGATGAAAAAAAACCCAACGTTTTCTGTGAAGTAAAAACAACGTTTTTGAAACGTCACTTTTCAAAGACAATTTTGCATACACACCATCGTTTTTTCACAAAAAGCAAGGTTACGTTCACCACGCTTTTCCATTGAAGCTCGCTTCATAACTAGCTTCTGGGCATGCGCGGGTTGAAAAACGTCGTTCTGAACGACGTTTTTGCTACACATGGTGACTTTTTGTGAAACAAAAAACGACGTTTTGAAAAACGACACAAAAAATTCAAGCATGTTGGAATTTTTTTTGGGTCGTTTTTTTTAAGACAAAAAACAACGTTTTGCCCACACACGATCAATTTAAATGACGTTTTTAAAAAACGTCGTTTTTTTTCATCGCAAAAAACGACCGTGTGTACACGGCATAAGGCCCCGTACACACAAGCAAATTAATCTTCAAATCGGTCTGACAGACCGATTTGATCAGATTTGTCTGCTGGCTGTTTTGGTTTGATCGCTGTACACACGATCAAACCAAAATCCCCACCGGCAGACAGCGCGGTGACGTGGCGGTGACGTTGACGCCGCCACGTCACCGCACCAGGAAGTAAAACACTTCCGCGCATGCGTCGAATCCATTCGACGTATGTGCGGGCAGATATGTCTGCTGGTTAGCATACTAACCAGCGGACATATGGGTCCGACGGGTTCCCAGCAGACAGATTTTAAAGCAGGCTTTAAAATCTGTCTGCTGGACAAATCCGTCTGCTCGCCCGTACACACGATCGAATCTGTCTGCTGAGACGGTCTGTCAGACCGTTTCCAGCAGATAGATTTGATCGTGTGTACGCGGCCTAAAAGAGGAAGTTGTGTAATTTGTCCAGCTGTGCAGTCTGGTAGGACTGTTCAAATCTCAGAACTGGATGAAAAAAAATTCTAATGTTTTTACAGCTCACTTATATGTATCACACCTGTGTATTTTGCTGTTCCTGTGAAATTCACGTTTAACCACTTAAGGACCGGACCAATACGCTGCTAAATGACACAAGGGGTTTTTACAATTCGGCACTGAGTTGCTTTAACAGACAATTGCGCGGTCGTGCGACATGGCTCCCAAACAAAATTTGCGTCCTTTTCTTCCCACAAATAGAGCTTTCTTTTGGTGGTATTTGATTGCCTCTGCGATTTTTATTTTTTGCGCTATATACAAAAATAGAACAACAATAAGATTAGTGCAGCGCAAATTACAAATAACATAAAAAGTCCATAAAGTGTACAAGTGCAGATAAAGTCCAGCAATAACTGAATAAATGTGCAAATCCCAAGAGTGAAATAGATAAGAGCAGAAGCTTCACCAAATGATAAGAACGGCCTTTCACCTTATTGATTAGACCTCTCAAAGGTCATACAGCATGAACAAATCCAGGGAACCTCCTGTCTCCAGGTAGTAGATAAGGCAGCTCACTGACACACCAGCAGACTTGCAGCAGATAATTGCAGCGGATGTTGCAAACCTTCTTATGAATGAACAGATTACAGACTGCAGCAACCGTCAGGAGAGAGCAGGTATGTGGAGAACAATACTGAGCAGAGAAGACCCGCTAAAATGCCATTGCTCTCCTCCTCGTCAATGCTGGTTCCACATGCTGAGTTCACTAAAATATCAATAACAATACTATGAAACTGTTATATGTAATGCCGTGTGGGCTTCAGAGCATTTTTCGGGTTCTGAAAACGGGCACATTTTTTTTCGAACATGCTCTATTTTTTAACAACGTTTTTAACGTTTTTCGGGTTGTAAAAAATGGTCATGTGTGGGCTTTAACAAAGTGAAAAATCCACGCATGCTCAGAAGACGTGAGCACTTGTTCTGGTAAAACTACCGTTTGTAATGGAGTAAGCACATTCATCACGATGTAACAGACAGAAAAGTGCGAATCGTCGTTTACTAACACAAAATTAGCTAAAGCAGCCCAAAGGGTGGTGTCATCTGAATGGAACTTCCCCTTTATAGTGCCGTCGTACGTGTTGTACGTCACCGAGCTTTGCTAGAGCATTTTTTTTTCACGATCGTGTGTAGGCAAGGCTGTTTTTTGATCAAGTTGAAAAAAACTTTGTTTTTTCTAGAGCCTGAAAAATTTAGTTTTTTTACAATCCGAAAAAGGATCGTGTGTACACGGTATTAGGTACTTAAAAGAGTAGTTAATCCACAAACCTGTTACACTGTAGAGAAAACAACTTAACAAATGAGGCTACAAATGTAGTTTGACACACTTGGAAATCTTATAGAGGCAGTGGCCACAACAAAAGAGCTTCACCTACAGTATACTACTGTTTTCCCTATTGAATGAACATAGATGTGTGCAGAAAGAAAACTTGCTTTGATTTTTCCATAAGATATTTATTTTGTCAGCATTTAGTTAGATAGTTACATAGTTACATAGTTAGTCAGGTTGAAAAAAGACACAAGTCCATCCAGTTCAACCATAAAAAAATAAACAAACAAAATAAAACACAGTACAATCCCATACACCCAACTCCATACCCACAGTTGATCCAGAGAAAGGCAAAAAACCCCAGCAGAGCATGATCCAATTTGCTACAGGAGGGGAAAAAATTAATTCCTGATCCCCCGAGAGGCAATCGGATTTACCCTGGATCAACTTTTCCTACAAATCATAGTACTCAGTAATATTATGTGTATTTAGGAAATAATCCAGGCCCTTCTTAAAGCAATCTACTGAGCTGGCCAGAACCACCTCTGGAGGGAGTCTGTTCCTGTAACGACTACGCCGTCACTATGAATCAGGGATTAGCAATTAGACACTTGTTGTGGAGGATACTCAGTACTGAACCACCAAGTCACTCTAAGATGTATACAGAGAGTATGGGGTTAATTCATCACAGCCTCCTGCGGTCTATCTCCTATTCTTGGTGTGGTGTATCTTACCATAGGTGATAGGAAAATACTAGTAATGGTGTACAGTAGTCTCTACAAGTATAACATATCTGGCAGTCAAGAACTTGAAGCAATAAGATACGGACCTTAAATGGTGAACCTCTATACAACTTTTAAAATGAATGTAACATCACAAGAATGTGACCTTGCAGGAGTTGCCAACACCCCAAATTGATTAGAAAATTGAGAAGTTCCCCCAAAGGAGGGGCTTTTTAGGCAACAGTAGTAAACATAAATATAATGGTACAAGAAAAAAGAATTATATATATTTGATAATTATTTAATCGTATGAAATAAATCATACAATATAACACTTGACAAAATATGAAGTTACAAAATCGAGACTGATCCACATAAAAAAACTCTACGAGGCCCTACGCGTTTCGGGAGTTTCCCTTCTTCGGGGGCCGGAGTCTGTGTGGAAACAAGTTATATTACATCAGGTTTACATAACCGTATCATCAAAATAGTTTTTACAATTACATCAAACTTTAAAACAGCGAGCATAGGAAGTGCAAGAAAAACAAAAACATACCAGTCAAGAGATGGCAACTCGGTAAAAACACAGGGCAAAAAGTCCATGGTGAAGAATGTTCCTGAGAAAGGTGGTATACAGAAATTGGGGGACAGGCACCTCACATCCAAAAGGAAGCAAACCCTTGGCCAAAACTGACGGACTAGAAAGATTATATAGTCCCTAAAATAAAGGACAAATTGCACACAAAAAAATATATATGCAAAATAGAAAAGGAGTATATCAATTTTTGTTAAAGTAAAAACCACCATGGACTTTTTGCCCTGTGTTTTTACCGAGTTGCCATCTCTTGACTGGTATGTTTTTGTTTTTCTTGCACTTCCTATGCTCGCTGTTTTAAAGTTTGATGTAATTGTAAAAACTATTTTGATGATACGGTTATGTAAACCTGATGTAATATAACTTGTTTCCACACAGACTCCGGCCCCCGAAGAAGGGAAACTCCCGAAACGCATAGGGCCTCGTAGAGTTTTTTTATGTAGATCAGTCTCGATTTTGTAACTTCATATTTTGTCAAGTGTTATATTGTATGGTTTATTTTATACGATTAAATAATTATCAAATATATATAATTCTTTTTTCTTGTACCATTATATTTACGTTTACTACTGTTGCCTAAAAAGCCCCTCCTTTGGGGGAACTTCTCAATTTTCTATACAACCTTTAAGCAATGTTAAACCTTTGGGTACTTGCGGTTTAGTGTAGTAAGGTAGTGTAGAGGCGATTTAGTTTGCATGTGCCGCGCTATATACGTTTTTCATTCATTCATTCAAGAGTTCCTTCCTCCTGGGAGATTGAAGGGTGGTCCGGATGGCTCTGAAGTGCTGTAGATTGTCAGCTCTGTGGTCCAGGAGTCAGTCTTAGGCAGTGGGTGGAAACCTGGAGATGGATCCTGACACTCTAACACTGGAGTCACTTGGCGGGGTTGAACCCTGGAGATGTGAGGGTATCTGGTGGGGGTCTCGGGTCTCAGATGGCGGCGGGCGTCAACTTCAATAACCGAACACCCAGCCGCCATCGAAGGGGGTTTAAATAGCCTGCCTGTCGCGGGATACACGCTGGACGCGCTTCCGCGTTCCAGAGTGGAACGCAGACTACGACGGCGCGCCGGAAGTGACGCGGACGGGGTGCTGGATGGAGCGCAGCTGTCTAGGGGAGGTACAGCTGCGCTCGTTCTATGAAACATAACGCCGATGGCGTTATATACTCCCCTCCTCAAGGGGGTCCCCAGAATACACCCAGTTGGAGGCGGTCGATCAGGGTACTTGCGGTGAAATTGCTTGATGAGTCGGGGAGCATGAATGTGAGAGGAATCTTCCCAGGAGTCATCGAGATGACTGTGGCCTTTCCAACGAATCAAGTATTGAAAAGAGGAACCCTGTCTCTTGAAATCCAGAATTTTCTCAATCTCGTATTCAGTCTCACCGAGAACCTCAACAGGAGAAGGGGGTTGAGGATCTCTGTTAGGGAACGGATTAGGTGTGAAAGGCTTAATGAGTGAGACGTGGAAGGAGGGATGTATCTTCCAATCTGAAGGTAGAAGTAGTTAAACAGTGTTATTGTTGATGACATGTGAAATGGAGAAAGGACCAGTGAATTGACGACCAAGTTTTCTTGAGGGAATCTTAAGGCGTAAGTTTCGAGTAGAGAGCCAAACTAGATCCTCAACCTTGTATTTAGGAGGTGCAGTTCTATGGGAATCATAATATCTCTTCTGTCTTTGTTGGGCTGCATCAAGATTAAAACTGAGTATTCCTAAAGTCTTGTTTAAGGTCGAAAGATAATGTTCTACAGCGGGAACACTATTGGGGAGAATGGAGGTTGGTGCAGATTTGGGATGGAACCCAAAGTTTGCGTAGAAAGGAGAGAATCTGGAGGAAGAACTTGGGGCGTTATTATACGCAAATTCAGCGTGAGGAAGAAAATGAAGCCAGTCGTCCTGTAGATGGGTGCAATAGCAGCGTAAATACTGCTCGAGTATTTGGTTAACCTGTTCTGTCTGTCCGTTTGTTTGAGGGTGATAGGCAGTGGACATTCGATGATCAATTTGCAAGGCTTGACAGAGGGCTCTCCAGAATCTGGAAATGAATTGAGTGCCCCGGTCTGAAATAATCTGGGAGGGCAACCCATGTAACTTAAAAACATTCTGTAAGAAGGCTTGTGCAGTCTCTAGAGATGTTGGGAACTTCTTTAGCAGGATGAAGTGAGCCATTTTTGTTAATAAGTCCACTGTGACCATAATTGTGTTTGCACCCTGAGACCTGGGGAGATTGACTATGAAATCCATAGAGACAACATCCCAGGGTCTTTCCGGTATTGGAATAGAAGCTAGAAGACCATAGGGCGGCTTCCTTGAATGTTTGTTGGTAGCACACATCACACAGGAATTAACATAATCACTGACTGTCTGCGATAACCGAGGGCACCAGTAATCTCTTTTAACTAGGTGAATGGTTTTACTGATTCCTAGATGACCTGCCAGTGGAGCATCATGGAGTTGTTTGAGAAGTAAAGGTTGTAACCTAGGTGGAACGTAAATCTTATTGTTGAAGGTATATAGCCCTTTAGGTTGTTTCTTGAGGCCCTGGGGCATTTGGGGAACCTCTCTAGGGAGAGATTGGGTAAGTAGGTGCAAGAAGGGAATAGATGTTCCAATGAATCGGTTGGGTGGAATTATAGAAAGGGGAGGTGTCTCAATTGTCTGGTTGTCATGCATTCGTGACAACGAATCAGCCTTGACATTTTCTGTACCAGGACGATAAGAAATGTTGAAGTCGAACCTGTCGAAGAATAAACTCCACCTAACTTGGCGGGCGGACAGGGTTTTGCAGGCTTTCAAATGTTGCAAATTGCGATGATGGTGGTGGGGTGTTTAGAACCTTCCAATAGATGTCTCCAGTTACCCAGAGCATCCTTTATAGCAAGAAGTTCCTTTTCCCCAATGGGATAATTCTTTTCAGCAGGTAGTAGTGTCCTGGAGTAGAAAGCTACCGGATGCAAAGGTTCAGATAAAGTAGATCATTGGGAAAGTACGGCTCCCAGAGCAAAGTGTGAGGCATCTACCTCTAATGTGAAGTGGTAAAGTGGGTTAGGAAGTTGTAAGATTGGAGCGGAGGTGAAACTGAGCTTCAATAGATCAAAGGATCTCTGTGCATCGTCAGACCAAGAGAAAGGCGTCTTAGTACTAGTCAGATTATTCAGTAGTTTCACAAACGCTGAGAAGTCCTTAATGAATTTCCTGTAGTAATTTGAAAATCCAAGGAAACGTTGTAGTGCCTTCCTGGAATGGGGAACGGGCCAGAATAAAATGCACTGTACTTTCGATGATTCCATCTGTATTCCGTTTGGAGTAATTAGATATCCAAGGAATGAAATACTGCGCTGACTGAAAACACACTTTTCAAGTTTAGCATATAAAGAGTGTGTTCTGAGTCTGGCCAAAACCCAGCTCACATGTTTGATGTGTTCGTCAAGAGTGTCTGAGTAGATTAAGATGTCATCCAAGTAAATCACGACACAGACGTCAAGCAAATCGCGGAAGATTTCGTTGATGAACTACTGGAATGTTGCAGGTGCATTACATAACCCGAATGGCTTCACAGTATATTCGTAGAGGCCATATCGAGTCTTGAAAGCTGTTTTCCACTCATCACCTGAACGGATTCTTACCAGGTTGTAGGCACCCCTAAGATTTAGTTTAGTGAAGATTTTTGAGGTCTGGAGACGTTCAATGAGTTCTGGAATTAATGGTAGAGGATATCTATTCTTTATAGTAATGTTATTGAGTGCACGGTAGTCAATAATTGGTCGGAGTGAGCCATCCTTATTTTTTACAAAGAACATTGCTGCACTTGCTGGAGAGGTAGAAGGTCTAAAGAACCTTTTTTGAGGTTTTCGTTGATATAATCCTTGAGGTGTACGAGTTCTGGTTGTGATAATGGATAAATTTGTGCAGTCGGAATTGGACTGTCAGCTATGAGATCTATTGGGCAGTCATAGATCCTATGTGGGGGGAGCAATTGCCTTGGTTTTGCTGAAAACATCTGCAAAATCATGTAAGTAAGGTGGGAGATCAGGAGGGTAGGTGTCTGTGAAAGAGATAGAGCAAATAGGATAACAGCTCTCCTTACAGTAAGTGGACTGTAAAGTTAAGGAACTGGTAGACCATTGGAATGTTGGCTGATGAAGACGTAGCCAAGGTAAACCGAGAACTATTGGGAATAGAGGTGACAACATAATGTCAAAAACAAGGATCTCAGTATGACCTGATCCACAGGTCACCAAGAGGGGGGAAGTTTGAGATGATATTGGACCTGTGGAGGAACTGGAACCATCAATAAAAGTGAGTGACACAGGGGTTTGCTTGAACACACAGGGAATTTTATTAGATTCTACAATCCTTGAATCTATAAAGTTGCCACAGGCTCCGCTGTCGACTATTGCATCAATGGAAATCCTTTCTTGATCCCACTGTAATGTAAGAACAATGATAATGTAGCGGTTAGAAATAGTACCAGTAAAATTAAGCTTACTAATGTGGTGTTTTTTACCTTCCGAATTCCTCTTGAGGAGGGGACAGGAGGATACAATGTGGTCTGGTGCTGAACAGTACAAACAGAGGTTTTGGTCTCTGCGGCGTTGTTTCTCAGCTGTGCTTAATGGTCCTTTAATCGCACCAAGTTCCATCGGAAGATCTTTGGGAGGAGATCTGGCTCTCCTGAAAGGTGTGGAGACGCCGATCAATGGTAATGGAGAGTTGCATTAGGTCCTCTAGAGATGGTGGAAGTTCTACACGTGCAATCTCGTCCTTCAAAGCTTCCGTCAAGCCTAGCCGGAATTGGTTCCTGAGTGCAATATCTGACCACTGGGTCTCTCTGCTCCAACATTTGAATTCTGAAATGTAATCATCCACTGGTCTTTTCCCCTGTTTGAGATTTCTGATGGAGTTCTCGGCAGTCAGCTGTTTATTGGGATCCTCGTAAAGGAGGGACATTTCTGCCAGAAAGGTGTCCAGGAGATCTCCGTGCTCTTCCAGGTAGGCGTCGGCCCAAACTCTAGGTTCTCCCCTGAGGTAGGAGATAAGGGTGAGAATTCTAACCGTATCGGAGTAATAAGTGCGGGGACGTAACTCAAACATCAGGCGGCATGAGCTAATAAATTGACGGAAGAGTTTCCTATCTCCAGAAAAGGTTTCTGGAGGACAAACCTTTGGTTCTGGTCTCTCTCTGACATGAGCTAGGTTCTGATTGCAGAGAGCTTCATTTTCTAAGCGTATCTCATTTAAAAAATTGGTTAGGGTATCTACCCTTTGTGTGAGTCCCAGTAAATGATTCGCCAGATCAGCAGGATCCATGTTTTTTTTTTGTTTGTTTTTTCGGGTTCGGTTATTTTGTAACGACTACGCCGTCACTATGAATCAGGGATTAGCAATTAGACACTTGTTGTGGAGGATACTCAGTACTGAACCACCAAGTCACTCTAAGATGTATACAGAGAGTATGGGGTTAATTCATCACAGCCTCCTGCGGTCTATCTCCTATTCTTGGTGTGGTGTATCTTACCATAGGTGATAGGAAAATACTAGTAATTGTGTACAGTCTCTACAAGCATAACATATCTGGCAGTCAAGAACTTGAAGCAATAAGATACGGACCTTAAATGGTGAACCTCTATACAACCTTTAAGCAATGTTGAACCTTTGGGTACTTGCGGTTTAGTGTAGTAAGGTTAAGAGTTCCTTCCTCCTGGGAGATTGAAGGGTGGTCCGGATGGCTCTGAAGTGCTGTAGATTGTCAGCTCTGTGGTCCAGGAGTCAGTCTTAGGCAGTGGGTGGAAACCTGGAGGTGGATCCTGACACTCTAATACTGGAGTCACTTGGCGGGGTTGAACCCTGGAGATGTGAGGGTATCTGGTGGGGGTCTCGGGTCTCAGACGGCGGCGGGCGTCAACTTCAATAACCGAACACCCAGCCGCCATCGAAGGGGGTTTAAATAGCCCGCCTGTCGTGGGATACACGCTGGACGCGCTTCCGCGTTCCAGCGTGGAACGCAGACTACGACGGCGCGCCGGAAGTGACGCAGACGGGATGCTGGATGGAGCGCAGCTGTCTAGGGGAGGTACAGCTGCGCTCGTTCTATGAAACATAACGCCGATGGCGTTACAGTTCCGCATTTTCACAGCTCTTACTGTGAAGAAACCTTTCCGTATTTGGAGATGAAATCTCTTTTCCTCTAGCTATAAAGAGTGCCCCCTTGTCCTCAGTGTTGACCTTAAAGTAAATAACTCAACACCAAGTTCACTATATGCACCTCTTATATATTTGTACATGTTAATCTTATCCCCCCTTATTCTCCTCTTCTCAAGAGTGAATAAATTCAGTTCCTCTAATCTTTCCTTATAGCTGAGCTCCTCCTCCATGCCTCTTATCAGTTTGGTTGCCCTTCTTTGCACTTTCTCCAGTTCTCCGATATCCTTTTTGAGAACTGATGCCCAAAACTGGACTGCATATTCCAGGTGAGGTCTTACTAATGATTTGTACAGGGGCAAAATGATATCTCTATCTCTGGAGTCCATACCTCTCTTAATACAAGAAAGGACTTTGCTCGCTTTGGAAACCGCAGCTTGGCATTGTATGCTATTATTGAGCTTATGATCAACTAAAACCCCCAGATCCTTCTCCACTACAGATCCCCCAGTTGTACTCCCCCTAGCACATATGATGCATGCATATTCTTAGCCCCTAAGTGCATAACTTTACATTTATCAACATTAAACCTCATCTGCCACTTAGTCGCCCAATTAGACAGAGCATTGAGGTCGGCTTGTAAATTGGAGACATCCTGCAAGGACGTTATTCCACTGCATAGCTTGGTGTCATCTGCAAAGACAGAAATGTTACTTTTGATCTTAGACCCAATATCATTTATAAATATATTGAAAAGTAAGGGTCCCAGCACTGAACCTTGGGGTACACCACTGATAGCCTTGGACCATTCAGAGTAAGAATCATTAACCACAACTCTCTGAATTCGAAGTGCATTTAGTGCAACTTCTTATACATTTTTCAGTAAAGAATACATTTTAAATAATCTTAGTGCACAGAAATAAAATAAAATATTTACATAGTAGTTAGTCTGGTTGAAAAAAGACCATCCAATTCAACCAAAAAGAGGGAAAAATACAATCCTGTTTATAGAATCCTATACCTACACTTGATTCAGAGGAAGCCAAAAAACCCCAATAAAGCATGACCCAATGTGCTCTAGCAGGGAAGATTCCTTTCTGATCCCCCAAGAGGCAATCAGCTGTTCCCAGGATCAACTTTACCTATAAATAAAAATACCTGCAAGACAAAGTCATAATGAGCTAGTATGCATCGCATACTAGCTCATTACGAAATATTCACCTTAGATCAGAGTGCCCAGAGCGGTCCCTGTATACTGTTCTGGATGGTGAAATTGCTCCTGGAGTTACTTCCGGATATCGCAGGCTCCGGGGCTGTGATTGGCCGGAGCCACGTGAGAGATGCCAGTAATGGCACATTAGCTGGGGCAATGGCACGAACGAGCCATTGCTTCAGTGCGCATGTGCCGATGACGTTGGAACATGCTAATATAAGGGATCTGTGGAAAAAATTACTGCGCTGGTCTATAACAATAAAATTAAAAATAAAAACTAGACAATGAAGTGATAAGCTGCTGCTGCATAAAAAATGTGCGATTCACATAAAATAACTATAAAACAAGGGTATGCTGCGCTGCAAGAAATAAGTAAATCATATAACAGATGTGACCGTCCCACTCAATATATGCGTAGGTGAAACACTGGTGAAGTGACAAGTCCAAAAACAATCACAATCAAATAAAATGATAGTAGAGTCCATGTGTATCAAACTTGCACCCGAAGTGTGTTTGAAGAAAGTTCGTAGAGTAAGATCAGACAAAGGGCACCTCCACCTCTAATAAAAATGCCTGCTTACCGACTCCAAATGATCTTTGCTCTGCACAACTCTGCTGCACAACTCCACATGTAGGTAAACCATACACCGATAAATGCCAGATCCCAGAGTATGGAGGAAATAGAAAAGCCAAAATAGAGTAGTACCGTAGATAAAATCGTGTTTAATAATAAAATAATGCAGTAACATGGTATGTATAAAAAATTAGCGTCTTATAAGTGTAGCCGGCCGGCTCCAACATTCGCTCGTCCTTCCGGATAGTCGTTTGGTCAATAGCGGTGACATCAGCACGCCGCTCCTCCCTACGCCGTTTCGTCACAGATGACGTCTTCCAGGGGCACGAGCGGCGCGCTGACTCGCCGCTAATTATACATTTGCAAGGTCAACCGGACCGCCCAGTTCTGACATCCGGGAATCCACGATCCTCATCCACCATATTGAAGATGGGACATTTGCCCATACTGCTTGTGACTAGGTATAGAGATGGCCATAATGGCATTAAGTAAGGCCAAATCAAAAACTGCGTGCACAGAGCAGATAAAGGGCTATATATTGACCATTAAAATTAGTGAAGACGACAAAGTGAACACAGATTCTGTCAACACCCAATCATCGTCACAGCTAATCAAACATAAATAAATGGGACGCGCACATTGATGAGGGTTAACCCCATGGTACATTCACACTTTCATCACCACTGGGGCTTAATAATCAACATGTTATAAACAATGTGCGGGTACATTCTCAACTACATAAAAATTGATTTTATTTTAAAACTTTATTTAAAAAAATCCATTAATAAAATGAATGATATTAATAAGGGAAAAAATAGGACTGTTGATGGTCTCATATAGCTCGCATTTTAAGGGAAATACTTATCTCGCTGATGGCAGCCAGCGAGACAAGAAGTGGAACAATAGATGCAAACTGCTAAATATGCGCCAAGCTTGGCCTATTTGTTTATGGCCAAGTGGGAGGAGGATGTCGTCTACAATGACCTTAGCCCACATATCATTCTTTGGGCCAGGTATTTTGACGACATCCTCCTCCTATGGAATGGCACCAAACTCCAATTGGATGAATTTATCACCTTTTTGAATAACAATGATAGAGGGATCCGCCTCATACATGAGGCCGACCAAGAAAGGATCAACTTCTTAGACCTTACCATCATAAAAGATGAGGCGGGTTTTAAAACTAAAACATATTTTAAGAAGACTGACAGAAACTCATTCATCCCAGTTGGTAGCTGTCACCACCAGAATTGGCTTAATTCCGTGCCTAAGAGCCAATTTATTCGAATGAGGCGAAATTGTACCACTTTAGACGACTTCCACTCTTAGTCAGAAATTCTCAAAAATAGATTGGTAGAGAAAGGTTATGACCCCAACCAACTGGAAAGAACCATTGAAGAAGAGGCAGAATTGAACGTAAACCACTTTTGGATCCCAATCCCAAAATAGGCAAGGTTGGTCCAGTAGTACCATTTGTTACATCATACTCCACCCAACATTACCTCATTAAAAGAATAATCAAAAAACATTGGCATCTATTGGAGAATGATAGGATTCTTAAAACCTTTCTCCCTATGAACCCTCAAGTCATATTTAGAGGTGTGCCGTCGTTGCGAGATAAAATTGCACCCAACGTAGTTGATCCCCCTACTAAAAAGGTTTCCTTTTTTCAGAGGGGGATTATGGGATACCATCAGTGTCGCAGGTGCCAAATATGTACGTTAAATAAAGTGACTTCAAAGAAAACCCTGAAGTTTGTCTCAACCAGAACTTCTAAGGAGCACCTAATAGAACCCTTTATCACTTGTAGTTCCACTGGTGTGGTGTATATGTTACAGTGCCCGTGTGGGCTTCAATATATAGGCCGGACTAAGAGACAGATGCAGGTACGATTGGGAGAACATGTAACCAACATTCGGTCAGGTTTCTCTCAACATTCTGTGTCACACCATTACGATCTACATCATAATCGTAATCCAGAGGGGACTCTCTTTTTGGGCATTGACAAATTCGATGCCCACTGGAGAGGAGGATCCCTTGTCAGGGAACTATCCAGGCTAGAAATGGCCTGGATTCACAAAGTTCGAACTTACACCCCTTACGGACTGAATGTAGACGTAGATGTGAACGCGTTCATAGACAATAGTTAGATTATCTATATCATCCATCATACTTTAACCTACAATAGATTTCAAAATTTGTATGGGGTTGTTAATGTTAATGTCAGTGTGAACCACTTCTGAAATCCGGGACTCATACTCTCTACATATAATTTTTTTGATATTTTTTTGATTTTTGACTGTTATTAGATTAGTCAGCTCAGAGTAAGAGTGTCATCCATATAGGGCGCAATATCCAACCAATTTTTTTTCGTTTTATCCTTTGGAGCCAATTGGATTTTTATGGATAGTTTTACCTATTATTTTGAGAGATCATATTGGCTTAATTACAGTTTGCATCTATTGTTCCACTTCTTGTCTCGCTGGCTGCCATCAGCGAGATAAGTATTTCCCTTAAAATGCAGGCTATATGAGACCATCAACAGCCCTATTTTTTCCCTTATTAATATCATTCATTTTATTAATGGATTTTTTTAAATAAAGTTTTAAAATAAAATCAATTTTTATTTATTTGAGAATGTACCCGCACGTTGTTTATAACATGTTGATTATTGAGCCCCAGTGGTGATGAAAGTGTGAATGTACCATGGGGTTAACCCTCATCAATGTGCGCGTCCCATTTATTTCTGTTTGATTAGCTGTGACGATGATTGGGTGTTGACAGAATCTGTGTTCACTTTGTCGTCTTCACTAATTTAATGGTCAATATATAGCCCTTTATCTGCTCTGTGCACACAGTTTTTGATTTGGCCTTACTTAATGCCATTATGGCCATCTCTATACCTAGTCACAAGCGGTATGGGCAAATGTCCCATCTTCAATATGGTGGATGAGGATCGTGGATTCCCGGATGTCAGAACTGGGCGGTGCGATTGACCTTGCAAATGTATAATTAGCGGGGAGTTAGCGCGCCGCTCGTGCCCCTGGAAGACGTCATCTGTGACGAAACGGCGTAGGGAGTAGCGGCGTGCTGACGTCACCGCTATTGACCAAACGACTATCTGGAAGGACGAGCGAATGTTGGAGCCGGCCGGCTACACTTATAAGACGCTAATTTTTTATACATACCATGTGAGTGCATTATTTTATTATTAAACACGATTTTATCTACGGTACAACTCTATTTTGGCTTTTCTATTTCCTCCATACTCTGGGATCTGGCATTTATTGATGTATGGTTTACCTACATGTGGAGTTGTGCAGCAGAGTTGTGCAGAGCAAAGATCATTTGGAGTCGGTAAGCAGGCATTTTTATTAGAGGTGGAGGTGCCCTTTGTCTGATCTTACTCTACGAACTTTCTTCAAACACACTTCGGGTGCAAGTTTGATACACATGGACTCTACTATCATTTTATTCGATTGTGATTGTTTTTGGACTTGTCACTTCACCAGTGTTCCACCTACGCATATATTGAGTGGGACGGTCACATCTGTTATATGATATAAGGGATATCTCCTAAACCATGCACCTTATTATAGGCTTACCTGTAGCAAAACGTGGTCTGTAAGGGCTTAAAATAGGGATGAGCTGAACACCCCCCATGTTCGGTTCGCAGCAGAACATGCACACAGGCAAAAAAAACACTGTAAAAATCTATGGGACACGAACATTTAAAATCAAAAGTGCTAATTTTAAAGGTTTATATGCACGTTGTTGTCATAAAAAGTGTTTAGGGACCTGGGTCCTACCCCAGGGGACATGTATCAATGCAAAAAGAGTTTTAAAACTACAGTTTTTTTCAGGAGCAGTGATTTTAATAATGTTTAAAGTGAAACAATATAAAAGTAAAATATTCCTTTAAATTTCATACTTGGGGTGTCTTTTTTTGTGAAATGGTGGGGGTACAATGTACCCCGTTACCAATTCACATAGAGGGGCTGAGATCTGGGGGTCCCCTTTGTTAAAAGGGGCTTCTGGATTCCGATAAGCCCTGCGCCTGCAGACCCCCACAACCACCGGGAAAGGGTTGTAGGGATGAGGCCCTTGTCCTCATCAACATGGGGACATCCTCCCCATGTTGAGGGCATGTGGCCTGGTACGCTTCAGAAGGAGGGCCGCTCTCTCATCCCCCCTCCTTTTCTGCGGCCTGCTAGGTTGTGTGCTCGAGTAAGGGTCTGGTATGGATTTTTGGGGAAACTTCTACACCATTTTTTTTGGCGCAGGGTTCCCCTAATATTCATACCAGATCCAAAGGGCCTAGTAATAGACTGGGGGGGAACCCATGTCATTTTTTTCAATGACTTTTATCTGTATTGCCGGGACCCGACAATTCATTATAGCCGATAGCCGCAAGTAGGTTTAAATTACTTTTTCCTTTAGAAATGTAATTTTGTGCAGGGACTTTTCTAAGCATGGGAAACATGCACTACTTTACAGGCATACTTTAGACACCCCCCAGGTACGAAATTTAAAGGAATATTTCACTTTTATTGTTCCACTTTAAGCATTATTAAAATCACTGCTTCTGAAAAAACGTCAGTTTTTAAAACTTATTTTGCATTGATACACGTCTCCTGGGGCAGGGTTTGGGTCCCCAATAACTTGCATATTAACCTTTAAAATTAGCACTTTGATTTCTGGCATAGACTTTTAAAGGGTGTTCCGCGGCTTTCAAATTTTCCGCAAATGCCCCAAATTGTTCGCTATCTGGCGAACAGGTGAACAGCCAAAGTTTGAGTCTAACTTATAATCGACCCGAACATAAAGCTCATGCCTAGCTTACAACCACTTTAATGTCCTCTTCTCAAGAAAAAATAAATTCAGTACAGCTAATTGTTTCTTATAGCTGAGCTTCTCTATGTCTCTTATCAGTTTGGTTGTGGGTAAGAGTCCCAACACTGAACCTTGGCGTACACCACTAATAACCCTAGACCATTTGGAGTATGATTTATAAATCTCTACACTCTGAATACAGTCTTTTAGCCAGTTTTCTACCGTTTACAGATGTTTGGCAACATCTAAATATACCACATCCACAACCAATCTTTTGTCTATGGCCGCTTACACACGTCCGAGGAACTCGACGGGCGAAACACATCGTTTTCCTCGTCGAGTTCCTTGTTAGGCTTGTCGAGGAACTCGATAAGCTTGCTTTGCGTACACACGTTAAAGACCAAACCTCCTCGTTCTCAAACGCGGTGACTTTAACACATACAATAACAGGGGAAGTTTGATTCCATTGGCATATCTCTTGGGGCTGCTTTTGATAATCTCATGTTACTGAAAAATTTGGTAAGAGACATTTTCACTTTTCAGTCTGTTACAGTGTGACAAATGTGCTATCTCCATTAAAAACGCTACTTTTACAGAAGGTCTTTCTTAGCATACACACGCTCGAGTTTCTCGTCGGAAACCAGCCCCACAAGAAACTCGACGAGCCAAATTCGACTCCCGTCGAGAAAATAGAGAACCTGCTCTCTTTTTGGCTCGACGAGTTCCTCAACAGTTTTCTCGGCAAAAAGTGTACACACGACCGGTTTTCTCAGCAGAATACGTCTCCCATCGAGTTTCTTGCTGAATTCTGTCAAGGAAACTGGTCGTGTACACGGCCTAAAGGTTTGCACACCTCCTCATAAAAAGAAATCAGATTTGTTTGACAACTTCTGTATTTTATGAATCTATGCTGTCTGTTACTTAAAGGGTCACTAAAGGCAAACTTTTTTTTTTAAATAACAAACATGTTATACTTACCTCCACTGTGCAGCTCGTTTTGCACAGAGTGTCCCCTAACCCTGTCTTCTGGGGTCTCTCGGCGGTTGTCTCAGGTCCTCCTCGCAAAATCTTTCCACCCCTTAATGCGAGCGAACTTGCATGGTGGAAAGTTTTTGCGAGTGCGCTCCCGTGATACAGCGGCAGGCATAGCCTCCGACTGTATCACTCGGCCTGCCCCCGGTGCGCTGTGATTGACAGCAGCACCAGCCAATGGCTGCGAAGCTATAAATCCGTCCAGCCTAGCCAATCATCGGCCAGGCTGGGAACCGAAGAGGATCACGTGGACGCGCGTGGGACATTTGAGGGGTCAGGTAGGTAAAACGGGGGTTCAGGGGGGGCCGGTATCATCGGATGTTTTTTCACCTTAATGCATAGGATGCATTAAGGTGAAAAAACACTTACCTTTACAACCCCTTTAAAATATTTTTTCCAGCAAGAACTCATCTATGTGGTCTTTTATTAAACTCTCCAGTATCTTCCCAACTATAGAAGTTAAACTAACAGGTCTTCAGTTACTTGTTAAAGATTTTGATCCCATTTTAAATATAGGCACCACATTGGCCTTACACCAAATCCAGTGGTACTATGCTATTCATTAAATAGTGACACCCAAAATTATCTGTAGGCGATGCTTTAACAACCTTTACAGCTCACCAGTCTCAAGTTAACTATAAATAATGGCCCTGAAATTATTACTCTCACTCTGTCATACTACAGCGTCTACAAAAGGAACATGATTTGTGAATGGAGAGGACAGAGGTTTCAATCATCCACCCGTCCTCTATTCTTAGATTGTGTTCCATTCATAAAAGCTGTAGGATTAGCAGCTGGGCAAAAAGGCATAGTCACCAAGAGAGCCTGACTATGCCTTTTTACCCATACCTCGTACTACAGCTCCTATGAATGGAATGCAATTTAAGAATAGAGGATGGGTGGATGATTAAAAGCTCAGTCCTTTCCTCTGTCCTGCTCCCCCCACCCCTAACAGCCTATTAGTTGTATTAACTCTCACCTTACCAGAAGACTATGGTGGTAGGGGTGGGGGGAGCAGGACAGAAGAATATTTCTGCTAAAAGAAGAGCAATCAGCACAAGGAGCACATCTTAGGCCTCGTACACACGATCAAATCTGTCTGCTGGAAACGGTCTGCTAGACCGTCCCAGCAGACAGATTCGATCGTGTGTACGGGCAAGCCGATGAATTTGGCCACCCGACAGATTTCAAAGCATGCTTTGAAATCTATCGTGTGGGAACCCGTCCGCCCGACATGTCTGCTGGTTAGTACACTTACCAGCAGACATGTCGTCTCGCACCGGCGCCGAATGGATTCGGCGCATGCGCGGAAGTGTTTTACTTCCTGGTGCGGTGACGTGGCGGCGTCAACGTCACCGCCACGTCACCGACACGTCAGCGCGCCGTCTGCTGGCGGGGATTTTGGTTTGCTCGTGTGTACACGCGAGCAAACCAAAATCCAAAGAGACAGATTTGTTCAAATCGGTCGGTCCGACCGATTTGAACAAATGAATTGCCTCGTGTGTACGAGGCCTCACTGTTTGTAAGTTATGTCCCTTATGCTTTTTTTTTTTTCAAATTTTGATTTTAACTGCATTTAGGCTTTAATAATTACCAACTTAGGTGTGTGTGTCTTAAGTTTGTGCTTACATGTGCATATGTTCAGGGTTCAGGGTTGGAGGGGGAGGAAGAAATATATATTTTTTTATTTGGTACAGGGTCGCTGTTTTCTCAGAAGCATTGGCCAGGATCTGAGGCGGCGTACACACGATCAGTCCAAACCAATGAAAACGGACTGAAGTTCAGTTTCATCGGTTCACATACTGATGGTCTGATGTGCGTACACACCATCAGTTCAAAAACCGATCGTGTCAGAACGTGGTGACGTAAAACACAACAACGTGCTGAAAAAAACGAAGTTCAATGCTTCCAAGCATACTTCGACTTGATTCTGAGCATGCGCAGGTTTTAAACCGATGCTTTTGCATACTAACCATTGGTTTGGACCTATCGGTCAGCGTTCCATCGGTTTGATTTTAAAGCAAGTTCTCTAATTTTGGTCCGAAAGGACAACAGACCGATGGGCCATACACACGGTCGGTTTGGACCAATGAAACTGAACTTCAGTCCATTTTCATCGGTTTGGACCGATTGAGTGTACGCGGCCTGACAGTTTTGAACTTCTTTCATGCTTTACAGGGGAGGATTAATGTTTCCCATAGTCCCTCCACTCACCATCCTGAATATTATTTTGGGCTACCACAGATCTTGGGTTAGCCTGGTAGAATTGTGGGGGGGGGGGGTCACAGTCCAGCATTTCGGCCATAATAAAGTGGTCCTGATCCTGGCTTCCTAAATTGTAATCAGTTCAACCACTAGTTTATTAAAAATTGTGAAAAAAGGAATATAAAGGTGCCCTTCCACCTTCTCACACCCCATTGTGCCAAAGAATAAACTAAAAAGAACCCTAAAGCAGCTACTTTAAATAAATAAATAGTGATATGAAATAATTCTGAGTGAACAAAATAGCAGCGCTAATTTTAGTGACTGAACAAAAGTAAATAAATATACCCCTGTGAAAGAGTGTATCATACATATACTAAATACAAAAAAAATGTGCATATATATTTAAAAATATATACATATAAACATACACATAAAGTGAACTGAATAATTGAATACATGTGATTAGATATTCAAAACGTTCATCCAGTGGTCAAAAAAAAGTTGTAACAAGCCAAGTCTATAAGTTATTCAATTTCAAGTGATTAAACTTTCAGGCGGCGTACACACGACCAAGAAACTCGTCGGGCGAAACACATAGTTTTCCCTGTCGAGTTCCTAGTTCGGCAGTTAAAAAACTCGTCGAGCCAAATTTTCCCATTGCCGAACGAGGAAATAGAGAACATGCTCTCTTTTTGACTCGACAAGTTTCCCGACGGGTTTCTCAGCGAAAAGTGTACACATGACCGGTTTTCTCGGCAGAATACGTCTCCCATCGAGTTTCTTGCTGGATTCTGCCGAGAAAATCAGTCGTGTGTACGCCGCCTCAGGTGTCCACTTAGTCTTCTTGAACAATCCTCCTTAAGAACTTCCACCACACCAGTGACTCCACACCCTAAGGAATTGTGCTTACCAATAGGACATGCCTCGCATTCACATGCTTAGCAATATGGCAGAGACTCCAAAGGCATCAAACGACTCCAACACCTCAATGTTGTTACACATGTAAAAATAAAATGGCTCCGATAGTGAAGTATATCAAAACTATTTAATAAAAACAGCACAAGAGGCCTTGCACTCACATCTATTAAAACAAACAGAGGCACTTCAACAGTAAACTCAGCAGTGAACTCCAAAACCAGGGACAAATTTGCGGGAAAACCTTGTTGTATTATGGTCTCGGCAGACACAATGTTTAACCATAGGTCTCAGCCCCCTGCTCCGTTCGTTCTCCTCTTCACTTTAAAACACTGCACACTCGATGGTCGGTGGTCCGAACGTAATGGAACGCCATGTAACCATTCCCAGACCAGTTAAAGAGGATGTAAACCCAAAAAAAAAATGTTTTTTTTTTTTTATGTCACAATGTAGAGTATAATATTTCCTATCATTTGTGCCCAGTCTTGCCACACAGAGTTAATCCAGCGCTGAGTAATCCTCTTTTATGTTCAGTGAAAACGAACAGCCTTCCAGATAAAACCCTGCCTAAATCAAAAAGTCCGGAATCTCTCTTCTTGTTTTGAGTCAGAGGTTATTTACAAATATAGCTAGGACATGTTTATCATATGTTATGTTTTGTTTATCATAACATGAGGTGATATAACATTATAACACATCCTAGTAATATACAATGAACTTTGGATCACCTCTTGTTATGATAAACATGTCCAAGCTATATTTGTAAATAACCTGTTACTGAAAGCAAAAACAGAGAAACGGACTTAACCTAATTTGGCAGGTTTTTATCTGAAGTCCGGTTAATTTGCACTGGACTTTAAAAGAGGATTACTCAGCGCTGGATTAACTCTGTGTGGCAAGACTGGGCACAGATGATAGGAAATCTTATACTCTACATTGTGACATCAAAAAATTTTTTTTTTTTGGGGGGGTTTACATCCACTTTAAACATTTTGTCCCTCAGGACTTCTTCAATGGGATCCAATCCCATTAGTTTGTTTACATCCTGATCCTCCTGTACTGTAACATTTTTGGCAGCGGGAATGCATCTCCAGAGAATTTTTTTTTTCGTTTTGATTCGGAAGGGAAAGGGTTAGACATTTGTCAAATTTTTAATCACTGTCTGTGTCTCCCTTTGGGAGGGTCACTTTTCTAGTTGCCTCTATTGTCACTAAAACAATGATTGGGGAGAAATTAAAAAAATTTGATTTATTACCAAAACTAGAGGTAAGGAAAAACCTTCTAAAGGGGACCCTTGTTCCGAGGGTAACTGTCCGTGGGAGGAATTAAAAAGGAGCGACAGTTGTTTCTAAAAAAAAAAAAAAAAGCTATAAGTATTGAACAAGACCATTGTTCTGGTAAAATAACATAGTTGGATGTACTTTATGTGTACCACAGCAATGGCTGAACTGTATTAAAAATCCTTTGGAAGAGACACAGTTCCACTTTTAAAAGCTACAACTATAACCAGGAAATGTTTGGGTGTGTAATATTTATGTGTATGCTAGCACTATTTACCTTACTGACACTTTCCCTACACTATGGTACCTATAATAATTTATTCTAATGACTGTAACTGAAATACACTAGCAGCTTTTGAAATGTAAACTGCTGTTGGCAGGGCCGTCTCTACCATAGGGCAAACAGGGGCAGCTGCCCAGGGCCCTGTCACTGTTGGGGGCCCAAAGCAACCCCCTTTGAAAAAAAAAAAAAAAAACATTTTTTTTTTTTTTTTTTTAGGGGTCCGGAGGTCCCCAGGGGCCCGGAGGCCCCCAGGGCCCAAGATGGCAACCCCCCTTTTTTTATTTATTTTTAAATACAAAAATATATTTATTTTATATATTTTTATTTTTATTAAAGGGCCAATTTTTTTAAATATATTTTTATTTTTTATTAAAGGGACAATTTTTTTTAGGGTGTCCCCAGGGACCCGGAGGCGCCCAGGGCCCCAGATGACAACCCCCTTTTTTATTTATTTTTAAATAAAAAAATATATTTATTTTATATATTTTTATTTTATTTTTTATTAAAGGGCCAATTTTTTTTAATATATGTTTATTGTTTATTAAAGGGACAATTTTTTTTAGGGGTCCCCAGGGACCCGGAGGCCCCCAGGGCCCCAGATGACAACCCCCTTTTTTTATTTATTTTTAAATAAAAAATATATATTTATTTTATATATTTTTATTTTATTTTTTATTAAAGGGACAATTTTTTTTAGAGGTCTGGAGGTCCCCAGGGGCCCGTAGTTCCCCAGGGCCCCAGATGACAACCCCCCTTTTTTTTATAATTTTTTTTTTATATTTTCTTTTTTTTTTCTTTTTATTTAATATATATATATATATATATATATATATATATATATATATATATATATATATATATAATTAAAGGGCTCAGAGGTCCCCTGGATGGCAACCCCACTTTTTTTTATAAATGTTTATTTTTAATATATTTTTTTTATTTTATTTTTATTAAAGGGTCCAGAGGTCCCGGATGGCAACCCCCCTTTTTTTGTAATTTATTTTTTATAAAAAAAAAAAATATTAAAGGGCCCAGAGGTCCCCAGATGGCAACCCCCTTTTTAAAAAAAAAATATTTTTTTTATTTCTTTTTTTCTTTTTATTAAAGGGCCCAGAGGTCCCCAGGGCCCCGGATGGCTACACCCCTTTTTTTATATATATTTTTCTTTATTAAATCTTTTTTTGTAAAGGGCCTCCCGCTTCTAAATTCACGGCAGCCCCGCCCCCCCCCCGCTTCTCAATTTAAGGGGGCAGCACCCCCCCGTTCTCTGCTCCAGGGGGCCCATGCCTGAAGCTGTGTAAGGGGCCCCATGATTCCTGATGGTGGCCCTGCCGCCCGTTAAGCCCCTGTGCTGCCCACAAATCAGGCTGAAAAACATCAGCGGCACGCAGCCAGGTGACAGTACTGCTTCCCTTCCCAGTGTTTTAAAATGTACAGCACCCCTGGCTTCCCTTTAGACGTGCACTTCTCCCTTCCTGCCACTGGGTGCTGCTTGTATATAAAAGTGAATTAGAATGTGATTTTATAACATCCCCAGATTGCTCTTCCCGAGGCTGACTTCTTCATGTCCTGCTCCTCAAGGTATGTCACTGTTTGCTATATTGTAAATAGAAGTTTTCTGTAGAGTGTGCCCAAAGTTTTTATAATATTTGATGATTCACTGCAGGTCTGGTCAGTGTTTTAAAAAGTTCCTGTATTTTACACATGGCATGGCATGGGGTCACAGCACCGTCTGTCCATTCTGCTTTAGCACCATGGGACCCCATGCCATGTGTAAAATAGAGGAACTTTTTAAGTCACAGAGCAGCCCTGCAGTCCAGGCTGAGTGAGGCCTCAGAGCACATGGCATTACTGTCTGTATTTAACTGCTTGATGGGCTTATTTTGGGCCTGACTGGTTCACATGTATGTGTTTTGGCGGCCCACATTTGAATGGGCCGCCATGCCTGCATTTCCTGCAAAGAAAAGCGCATGTCTCATGTAATAGGCTGCACACACGGCACACCTATGCCCATCAAGCACTGAAATACAGCACTGTCTGTCCATTCTGCTGTCTGCTGTGACTTATCTGCAGTTCCCGCACTGTCAAACTTGCTGCATTTCAAGACGTTTAGGTCACGCTTTTAAAAACACAGTGCGTTTGTGTGTGCAAGAACTGCAGGTAAGTAGCATGGTGCAAAAGTAGAATGGATTTCAAGGTAGCTGATTTTTAAAATGCTGAATGAACCTTTTTTCTGCAGGAAACAAAGGCATGGCAGCCCATTCAAATCAATGGGCTGCTGTGCCTGCACAAATGAGGGCCGCCAAAACACATACATGTGAACCAGTCAGGCCCAAAATAAGCTGGAGGGGGGGCCCAAAAAAAATGTTTGCCCAGGGCCCAAACCATATTAAAGACGGCCCTGACCCCTGGTATACATGTTTACTTTTTCAGTCATCTAAATTGCTCCATTTCCAAAGCAAAGAAAAGACTGACGCACAATAAAAAGAAAGCAAATTCTCAAGGGTTGTTAAGTATGTTTTCTCTTGAATCAGTTGTAAAAATGACTACTTGTACATACATGCCTCTGCAGATAGTTGCTTAGTGCTTTGTTATTACGTAGGACTACATTTTATGGTGTAGTAAATTATACTAATTGCACTAATGTGTATTATTAGTAGGTATTATGGTGCAGTATAATCAAATTAGCTTCTACAATCTATAGATGGGAACTCTCATTTAATTACATTTAGCTTGTGTATGTGTATCGGTATTGTGCATCACAAACAACAGCTATATTTTTTTACTTAAAAAAATAAATAAAAATTCTCTGTGTAGTGTAGGGGTTGCAAGAGTTAAAGTGGTTTTAAGGGTAAATTCACTTTGTTTGTTCTTTGTTTTTTTTTTTAATTCCAGCTCCTCTATTTACCAAAATACCATTAAAGTGGTTGTACATCGTGTACAACCACTTTTACCTACAAGTAAGCCTAGATTAAGGCTTACCTGTAGGTGCTGGAAATATCTCCTAAACCTCCACGGTTTAGGAGATATTTACAATAGAGACGTGTGCCACAGGCGCCCTTTAGAAACGGTGATTGTGCCGTTTTTAAAGGGGGGTCGTGCTGTAACTGTCTGCCCCCATGCGCATGTGTCTCCAGCCAGTCACAGAGCCGGAGTTCGCGGCCCCAGAAGGAAGAGGGGTGAAGGTGGATGCTCGCTGCTAGTGGGGACAGCAGTGACATCGCAGGCTTCCGTTTCAAGTAAGTGACACATAATCAGTGTTGCCAACCTACCAGATTAAAATTTACTGACACAACACCCAAAATTTACTGGCACAACCAAGTTTTTACTGGCATTTCCAAAAGCTAAAAAAAATACAGTTTTAAGTGAAAATTTCAGTATTTAGGCTACAAACAAGTACAATATGCAATTAACAATATGATTTAAGGTAGATAATAAGGAAAAAAAACATATTTCTTATATTATTTTCAATATAGTAAGTAAGTAGCTCAGCAACAGGACTCGGGAGGATAAGAAATTAGATTGGGTCAGCACACACATGAAACTGACTCTCACAATGACAATGACAGCACTGCGCACAGATCACCGACACGACATGTCCTCTCCTGAGTCAAACTGACAGTCTCTCTCCAAGCCAGGTGGTCCCTCCAGTCCACTCCAGTCTTAAGAGCACAGACAGTCCTGCTTCCGGCCGGCCTGCCTTCCTCCCGATTCACACATGAGGCTCTGGCCGCTCTGCTTGGCTCCCTTGCACCATGAGATCACACGGCATGCTCAGGCACAGCCTCCGCCAGAGCTGCCCAAACACACTGTAGCAGGCACTCGAATAGTCTCGGACGGCTTCGAACCGAGCCGAGCGTCACAGCCCTATTTTTTACTGGCAACCTTTTCCATTTACTGGCAGGAGAAAATTGCCTGTTTTTTACTGGCTGCCAGTAAAAATACTGACGGTTGGCAACACTGCACATGCGATGCATAGTAGCCCATTATGCTTTACCTTTGCAGGGAAATAAAGAGGAAGTAAAACTCATCAGGGTTTACTTCCTCTTTAAAAAAAGCTTTCTAATTATCTTACATACCCCTGTTAAAAACACAAAACTTCTCCATTACTTCTTGGACAGACCTTGGGATGTGACACGGGATAAGTTTACTAGCTAAATGGCCTTTTTTGCCATGTGTTTAATCAACATTAGTGTCTGAGTGTGTTGACTGGGTTATGAATGTGAAATGCGCAGCTGCGATTCCCCTTGTTTTTATTAATTAGACAACGTTGTCCCCTTTTGATATAGTTTGTACTACACAACCAACCTGCCATTTTTTTTAAATGTAACTGTTGTGTCTTTTCTAAAAATAATAGTGTTCTGTTTTATTCTCTTATTTTTTGCTTTATGTCTTTAGGGCTACCGGAACTGGATCCCACGTGCCACAGTGTGGATGAGGTCTGATTTCGAACAGTGAACTCTTGATTTCTTTATTTTTTATGTCAATTATCAAGCACGGTAGATCCAGGCAACCACTCCCATTTTTTACTAGCTGACTTCATTAGCACACACCCAGCATCATCTATAAATTAACTAGTTGTGCTTTTGGTGCCATTAGTTGTTAACAACACACCAAAAACAGAAGCAAACAAACATTTTGCCACGGGAGAAATTGAGTGAAAAGTGCAGCAAAACGTACAGCAAAAAACGTGCAATCCGCAACATGCCATGAGCTACTTCTCCACGTGTACTGCGGCCTATTTAATTCAATGTCACGGGAAAAACATGACAAAAAATGTGTACTACTGCTACACTAAAGCTGTATACACACTATACTATACACTATACAACGTTTGTTGTTTGTTTTTGGACAATTGTCGGGTCCCGCAATACAGATAAAAGTCATTGAACAAAACGGCATGGGTTCCTCCCCCAGTCCATTACCAGGTCCTTTAGGTCTGCTATGGATATTAAGGGGAACCCTGCTCCAATTTGTTTTAAAAAAATGGCGTAGGGGTCTCCCTCAAATTCCATACCGGACCCTTATCTGAGCACATAATCTGGCAGGCCGTAGGAAATGAGGGGGGGGGGCGAGAGTGTGGCCCCCCTTCTGAATCGTACCAGGCCACATGCCCTTAACATGGGGAGGATGCTTTGGGGGTGACCCCCAAAGAACCTTGTCCCAATGTCAATGGGGACAAGGGCCTCATCCCCACATTCCTTGCCCGGTGGTTGTGGGGGTCTGCGGGCGGTGGGCTTATCAAAACATGAAAGCCCCCTTTAACAAGGGGACCCCCAGATCCCGGCTCCTCCGTATGTGAATTGGTAAGGGGTACCGGGCAAGGGTTGTGGGGATGAGGCTCTTGTCCCCATCAACATGGGGACAAGGTGCTTTGGGTGTGACTCCAAAGAACACCTCCATGTTGAGGGCATTTGGCCTGGTACGGTTCAGGGGGTTCTCTCGTCCCCCCTCTTTTGCTGTGGCCAGCTAGGTTGCATGCTCGGATAAGGGTCTGGTACGCAATTTTTTTTATTTTGGCGCATAGTTTTTTTTCAATGACTTTTGTCTGTATTGTCGGGACCTGAACAGTTTTACATGACTTTTTTCCTTTAGAAATGTCATTTTGCTGCGGGGGCTGTTCTAAACAAGAGAAAAATGTGCCACTTTACAGGCATACTATAGACACCCCCTAGGTACGAAATTTTAAGAAATATTTCACTTTCATTGTTTTACTTTAAGCATTATTAAAATCACTGGTCTCGAAAAAACAATAGTTTTAAAAAATAAATTTGCATTGATACATGTCCCCTGGGGCAGGACCCAGGTCCCCAAACACTTTTTTATGACAATACCATGCATATAAGCCTTTAAAATTAGCACTTTTTATTTTTCATTTTTGTGTCTCTTATCGGCACTAAGAGGAGGATCTGGGCTGCTCTGTGCAACTCCACTGCAACAGAGCAGGTAAGTAAAACATGTTTGTTACTTTTATAGGAAAAATAAAAAAATACAATCACTTTAAGGTTTGACCTCATATTATATGATTTTGGTAAATCTAAAGAAAAATTGTATAGTGTGTATCCAGCTTAAGACACCTTTCACACTTATAAGACTTCAAAGTCGCGCGATTTCACCGTGATTTCAATGAATGCCTGTGTAAGTGGCATCAAAATCGGACCAAAGTAGTGCAAGGACTACTTTGAAGTAGGCACAACTTAAAGTCGTGCCAGTATGAATGGTAGTCGTTGAAAATAATGGAGAATGGCTTGTCATACGATTTTGCAGTCCAAAATCGTGGGACAAGTCGTATAAGTGTGAAAGGAGACTAAAGCAGTTTCTAAAGCAGAGTTTCATTAAAAAAAAATGATAAAAAAAAAGTCAGCAGCAGGTACTGTAGCTGCTGACTTTTAATAGGGACACTTACCTGTCCAGGGAGCCCGCAATGATGGCTCCCCGAGGACGATTCATCCACCGGCTCGGGTGCAGGTGCCACCATTTCAACTAGGGGAAACCGGCAGTGGAGCCGGTTTCCTACTGTGTATATGCGAGTGACGCAGCGCTTTGTGAATGGCCAGCTCCTCTTCTGGGAAACACACAGGTCCCAGAAGGATAAAGGAGGAGCGCTGGCCGCAGAAGAGGACGCGATGTACTGTACCATGGCCGGGCTAGGACGGAAGTACATTTATTCTTTCTAAAAAGGTAGGAAAGAAAAATAAACAAATAAATAGATATTCAAAAATGAGGGGTGGTCTTTAGTTTAAGACCACCTTGTAAAAGTGGGTGGAACTCCGTTTTAAGTGTGAATGGGACCTGAAAGTGAAATGGGTGTGTTTACACGAAAACAATGAAGCTTCATTCACATCTGTGCACTTCAGCTTTGCCTTTAGTTTCATAAACATGCTGCAAATGCACCAAAGAGCGCGGAAAACAACACACCACGTTTCACTCTAAAAAAAAAGTTATGGAGCTGTTTTGGGGTGATTGTTGAGCGTAGGGCAGCCTATTCAAGTAAATGGGTGATGAACGAAAACGCCCCAAAAAAACGCATGCAGGAATGTGAGTTCCCGCTACTCAGACATGTGAACAGAGCCTGACAGCTAAGTGTCTATATTCACTCCTTCCTATGTACTTGTAGAAATATGGCAATACACTATGCAATCTGATTGTACAATCTCTGTATAATTTCCTTTAGATTTACCAGAACTATGGAATAAGAGGACACACCTATCTATCCATGTATTCTAATTTCAGTCCGACAGGCCCTTGCACTACATAGTCGATGGTAGACATGTGCATTTCGTTTAGGTTCTAATTCGTTTTTTAACGAAAAATCGGAAATTCGTTAATTTATAATTTTCGTATTAACGAATTTCTAATTTCCGAATTTTCGGACTTCCGAAAATTTCGAATTTCCGAATTTTCGAATTTTCGGAATTCCGAAAATTCGAGTTTTTCAATTTTCGTTTTTCCGAATTTTCGGAATTCCGAAAATCCGAATTTTTCAATTTTCGTTTTTCGTTTTTCCGAATTTTCGGAATTCCGAAAATTTGAATTTTTCAATTTTCGTTTTTCTGAATTTTTCAATTTTCAATTTTCCGAATTTACGAATTTCGGATTTTCGTTTTTTATTTTCGATTTTTTTATTTTCGATTTTTTTAATTTTCATATTTTTTAATTTTCAAAATTCCGAATTTTCAATTTTTTCGAAATTTCGAATTATTCATTTTCTATTTTTCGAATATTCAAATTTTTCATTTTCGATTTTTTAAATTTTCGAATTTTCGAATCTTTATTTTTTTTATTTTTCGAAATTTCTAATTTTCGAATCTTTCATTTTCGAAATTTCGAATTTTCAAATTTTTCGAATTTTCCAATTTTTTATTTTTCGAATTTTTCATTTTCGAAAATGAAAAATTCCAAAAATTCGAAAAATGTGAAAATTTGAAAATTGGAATATTCGAAATTCTGAAAATCGAAAAATTCGAAAATTAAATAATTCGAAGATTCGAATTAGAGAATTCGAAAACTGAAAAAAATCGAAAATTCGAATTTTCCAATCTTCGAATTATTTAATTTTCGAAATTTCGAATTTTCGAAATTTCGAAATTTCGAATTTTCTAATTTCGAAATCTCAAATTTCGAATTTTCACATTTTTTCACAAATAAAAATTTCGAAATTCTAAATTTTCGAAATTTTCGACTTTTTCAATTTTCGGAATTTCGAATATTCCAATTTTCATTTTTTTTTATTTTTTCGAATATTTCACTTTCGAAAATGAAAAATATGAAAATTCGAAAAATGTGAAAATTCGAAAATTCGAAATTCGAAATTTCAAAAATTTAAAATTCGAAAATTAAATAATTCGAAGATTCGAATTAGAGGATTCGAAAACTGAAAAAAATCGAAAATTTGAATTTTCGAATCTTCAAATCATTTAATTTTCGAAATTTCGCATTTTCTAATTTCGAAATTTCGAATTTTCTAATTTCGAAATTCCGAATTTCGAATTTTCACATTTTATTTCACAAATAAAAAATTACGAAAATTCAAATATTCGAAATTTCGAAATTGTAACATTAAAAAATCTAAAGTTCGAAAATCTAAAATTCGAAAATGCTAATTCTAATTTTTGAATTTCCGAAAAAAAAAATTGTTTTCATTTTCGTTTCATTCGTTTTTTTCGGAAATTTCGTTTTTTCCGTTTTATTCGTTTTTTGCTTTTTCGGAAATCCGAAAATTCCGAAATTTCGAATTTACGAATTTCCCGAATTTCCGAAAAAAGCAAAAAAACGAATAAAACGGAAAAAATAATTTTCCGATTTTCCCGAATTTCCGAAAAACGAATGAAACAAAAACGAAAAAAATATTTTTTTTCATTTCCCGAATTTCCGAATTTCCGAAAAAAATAAAATAAAAAAAATAACATAAACGAAAAAAACGATTTTTTTGTCAGTGCACATGTCTAGTCGATGGTAAAGCTAAAGTAAATTGTGTGGAATATGTAAAGGAAAGAAAAACTGTTGCTGTAACTGCTTATAAAGTGTGAGCTGGAGTTTGGCTGACATTTGTTAGTGTATTTAAATCCCCTAGTACATCTAACACTCCCCTCCCCCCAGATTAACAATGCTGCTGTCCCAAGGTTGCCCTGTTCTCCTTCATCCAGAGTGGAGGCAATAAATACAAGAAGTGTGTTATCAGGGAGGGAATAAATGGCTAAAAACGAAAACAAATGAGTCCATGAGGAAGTCACTTGGTGTGTGACGTAACGGGCGGGAGGAGCCATGTGACGCAAATAAGCCAGGAGTGTTGAATCACTGCTGCACAGTGTGAGGTTTGTAAAGGAGCTTTTACTATATTTATGATGTCAGTGTAATACCTTTAATAAACACATGGTACTTGGTATACCACACTATGAGAGACCATGCGATCCTACATTGGCAGTGGAGAAAGGTGGTGGGACTCATTTGCATGTTGGTGTGAAGGCTTTGCATCTATTTGTTATTTTCACAGACCTTAAGAGTTATTTACGTTTATTATATATTGGTATGTTTTTTTTCACAGATTTCAAAAGTCTTGTTGTGTATGCACAATTTATTTGTATATATGTATGGAACCTTATGTCGGATAGTGAGATTTATATATAAATATACAGTATCTCACAAAAGTGAGTACAATGGAACCTTGGATTGCGAGCATAATTTGCAGGAGAATGCTCGTAATCTAAAGTAGGGATGAGCTCCGCGTTCGATACGAACGTATGTATGTTTGTACGTTCGACTAATTTAGAATAAAACGGGTCGTTCTCGCCAAATTGAAGTGACGCGCAACGGCCCATAATTCACTGCGGCATGCTTGGCCAATCACAGCGCGCGAAAAACGGAGGGCTATAATTGCTTGGCCAATCACAGCGTGCAAAAAACGGAGAGCCATAATTGGCCAAAGCCAGGGTGGCTTTGGCCAATTATGGCTCAGGGCTTTAGCACACGCCCCACACTATATAAGGCCGCCTGATGGGCGGCCTTGTGTAGTGTGTTCCAGCGCTGAACAGAGATCAGTCAGAGAGACAGAGAGATTGTCTTTTTATATAGCTAGATAGAGCAGGCAGACAGGCTAGTCAGTTTAGCTTAATTTACAGTATGTAGAGGATATATACATCCCTAGGAGTTGTACATATATTTATACACTGTATAGCTTAGCTAGATCAGTTCTTCCTAATTTACTGGCAGGCAGGTGATTGTGCTATTTAACCACTTCCATACCGGCCTATAGGGGAATCACGTCATGGTGATCCCCTTGCCGATGAGACAGGACGTTGCACAACGTCCTGTCTTCACGGCGTTCTAGGGCGCGCGCGCGCGCGCCCGCGGCACCACCCGCGATCCCGCGCGCGTGCCCGACGGCCGTGATTGCCGCCGGGCACCCGCGATTTCCGGAAATCACGGCAGGAGTGTGGATCTGTGTGTGTAAACACACAGATCCACCTCCTGTCAGCGGTGAGGAGACTGATGTGTGTTCCCAGTACAGAGGAACACACATCGATCTCCTCCCCCTGTGAGTCCCCCTCCCCCTACAGTTAGAACATACTTTAGGACACATTTTAACCCCTTCAGCGCCCCCTAGTGTTAACCCCTTCCCTGCCAGTCACATTTACACAGTAATTAGTGCAGTTTTATAGCAATAATCGCTGTGTAAATGTGAACGGTCCCAAAAACGTGTCAAAAGTGTCCGATATGTCCGCCGCAACGTCACGGTCACAAAAAAAAAACGCAGATCCCCGCCATTACTAGTAAAAAAAATTAAATAAAAATGCCATAAATCTATCACCTATTTTGTAGACGCTATGGGGCAGATTCACGTAGATCGGCGCATTATCATTCCGGCGTAGCGCACCACTTTTCCGTTAGACTTGCGCAATCTAGCCGCGTAATCCGGCGATTCACGTAGCTTTTACGCAAGAGCTTGCGCAAACGTAAGGTTTTTTCCGTAGGCGTAAGGAGGAGTAATACAAATTGGGAGGGACGTGGGCGTGTTACATTGAAATGAGCCGTGACCCCATGCAAATGAAGGGCCGGCCGACTCGCGCATGCGCGCGTGAAGGAAACCATGTCAGCTCCGTTGTGCGCATGCTCACAACTCGGGAGCGGCGCAATCATTGAAATTGGAAATGGACTAGGGCAATGTTGTGAACTACGCAGACAGCATAAATAGACACACACAAACGCCCTTCCATTGCAAAAGTACATCCCTTTGTGTCCCTTCCCATTGAATCAAGTGCTTTTGCTCTGTTGTTCGTTAGAGTGTGTTTTGTAGTTGTGAGATTAGTGTTCTGTGTGATCTTGTGCTTGTTGGTAGTTTTGTGAAAGTGTATTTTGATAAGTGTTTGAGACTGTTTGTTTGATTGATAGATTTCTGAGCGTTTGTTTTCTTGCTTTTTTTTTTCATCTGATTTTTTTGTGTGTGTTTCTTGCTGAGTGCTAGTGTGATTTTTGGCTGTTCTTTTTCTCTTTGTGTGTGTTCTTGTCTGATTGGTTGTGCTTGTATTTGTGACAGATTTTTGGTGACTGCTAGTGAGTTTGTTTGGAAGTATGACTGAGAGAAAAAGAAAGCTCAATTTTACTGTGGGGGAAAAAAGAATTCTTGCCCGGGCCATTACCGACTATGGGCGTTTTCTCCACGGCCCGCAGAGTGCCACCACCACCCCGGCCAGGAGGAGGGAGATCTTGGATAGGATCACGGAGCAGGTGAATTCATCGGGGGAGGGGGAGACACGGACCCGCTCTGGGATAGAAAAGAAAATAAATGACCTCCGGCGTGAGGTGAAAAAAAAAACTGGCCGCAATAAATGCCCATGCCAGGGGCACAGGAGGGGGCCCACCATGCCGGGTTAGATTTTCAGAGACGGAGCGTGTGGTGGCCCTGACCTTTCACCGGCATGAAGTGGAGGGCCTGCCAGGCTTTGACACAAGTCCGGTCCCCGCGGTGCCAGGTAAGGTTTTTATTTCTCTCAGGTGTGTAGCATGTGTGGGGGAGGGGGTGAAAGGGAATATGTGGCAAGTGTGTGGATCCTCCAACCTGTGAATGTTTTGTGTCATCCACAGCTGTGCAGGAGGGTGCAGGGCCATCTGGACTGACCGCTCCAACCCCAGGACAGCAGCCTAATGAGGCCCCCCCAACAAGGCCAGAGTCCGCAGAGGAGGAACAAGAGGAGGGGGAGGATCATGCGGAGGACGATCATGAGGAGGAGCAGAATCATGAGGAGGAGGAGTCCATGGAAGGCACTGGCCCTTTGGTTTCTGCGGACTCTTCCCCTCTGGCTGCAAGAAGCCTGCCCTCCCTAAGGGTCAGCCCCCCCCCCTCCTCCCCCAACATGGCTCCCCTCACAAGGGCCTCCCCTTCTCCCCGGCCACAACCATCAGCTGGAGCCAGGAGGTCATCCCCAAGCACCAGGGGGGCGCCCAATCTCATGCCCGCCTGTCTGAGAAGGAACCTGGCCACCCAGACCCGCCTTCTGAGACAGCTCTGCCAGACTATGGGGCGGGTGGATCAGAGCCTGTCCTCCATTAATGATAGCCTGGGTAACCTGGACTCCCACTCCCGGGCCTCCACAACCTGCCTAAATGACCTGCAAACTACAGCAGCAGGCGTTGGGCAGGATGTGAGGGCCCTTACCCAGGCTATCCAGGGCAACACGGCAACACTTGGTGCTGCCCTGGACAGAATAGCCGTGGCCTTGGAGGGCAGGCCGCCAGGTGGGCAGATCTCAGGGGCTGCTCCTCCTTCCCCGGCTTTTCCCCTCCCCCATGCGTCTCCCCTGAGGGTCCGGGGCCGTGGCCGGGGGCGCCCCAGGCGTGGCTCAGGCAGAGGGCAATAATTTTTTTTTCCCCCTTTTGTTTGTTTTGAAAGCTTTTTTATTTTTGTTCTCTGCTTTTTTTTGTTTTTTCTAAGCATTTTTTTTTTCCTATGCATTTTTTGTTTCTATGCATTTTTGTTTGTTTGACTTTTTTGGCATATTTTGGGTTGTGAATGATGTTTGAATGTGGGGGTGACATTCCTGCTGGAAAAGGGGTGTCACCCTCAATTTTGGTGGAGAAGGGTTCCCCAGGACCAGGGAGAAGTGATTCCCAGGTCCGTGTGAATGGTGTATGAATGTACAGTGACATAATTGGAGCCTTGACGTGGCGTTACTGCTCACCAGTCTTGCATGGTGGACTGGTGCCAATCCAATTTGATGAGGATGTGGGGTGTGTGTGCTAGGGACCATAGTGGTGTGCATGCATGCATTCTCATTGTGCCATGATTAATGTGTGTGTTTAACGTGCAAAGATGCCCAATATGAGCTGCCTCCTGACTGCTCTTCCCTCAGAAGACGGGGTATCCTCGGTTAGGGGTTGATTTTCTGGTTGGGGGGTCAGATCATCACGTAGCTCAACCTGCAGGCCCTTCCTCACTGCGAGATTGTGTAGCATGCAACATGCAGCGATGATATGGCACACGAAGTTTGGGGAATACAACAGTGTACCCCCAGACTTATCCAGGCATCGGAAACGTGACTTCAGGAGGCCAAAGGTGCGCTCCACCACTGCACGGGTTTTGATGTGTGCTTCATTGTATCGTTCCTCTCCTGGGGTTTGGGGGTTCCGGATAGGAGTCATGAGATGGGGTCCCAGTGCATATGCAGAGTCACCTGTAAAGGAAAAGACAGGAGAATGTTAGTCATGCATGTGCCACTTCTGTTGTGCATCACGGGAGGGGATAGTCATGCCTGACTCCCATGTCACTCACCAACCAGCCAGGTGTTCCCATACACGTTCTGTTCGAATTCTGTTCGGATGTGGCTTTGATTGTAGATGTAGCTGTCATGGCTGGACCCTGGGTGTTTGGCACGGACGTGCCATATGAGGCCTTGGGCATCAACTATCACCTGTACGTTGATGGAGTGCCAATTCTTCCGATTGCGGTACATGTGCTCGGTCTCATGGGGGGGCTGGAGTGCCACATGTGTGCAATCTATGGCCCCGATGGTGCGTGGGAATCTGGCAATTCGGTAGAAATCTGCCATTGCCTTGATTCGAAGCTCCTCAGTGGTGGGTTTGATGATTTGGTTGGCCAAGCGTGTGAGGATTGCAGGGACAACCTGGTGCACACATCTGCTCATGGAGGATTGTGACATCCCAGCCACCACTCCACTTGTACGCTGAAAAGAGCCACTGGCAAGGACATGGAGTGTTGCCAGGACCTTCACCAGTGGCTGCACTGCATGTGAGCAGGGCCGTCTCTACCATAGGGCAAACAGGGGCAGCTGCCCAGGGCCCTGTCACTGTTGGGGGCCCAAAGCAACCCCCTTTGAAAAAAAAAAAAAAAAACTTTTTATTTTTTTTTTTTTTTTAGGGGTCCGGAGGCTCCCAGGGGCCCGGAGCCCCCAGGGCCCAAGATGGCAACCCCCCCTTTTTTTATTTATTTTTAAATAAAAAAATATATTTATTTTATATATTTGTATTTTATTTTTTATTAAAGGGACAATTTTTTTAAATATATTTTTATTTTTTATTAAAGGGCCATTTTTTTAGGGGTTCCCAGGGACCCGGAGGCCCTCAGGGCCCCAGATGACAACCCCCTTTTTTATTTACTTGTAAATAAAAATATATATTTATTTTATATATTTTTATTTTATTTTTTATTAAAGGGCCAATTTTTTTTTAGAGGTCTGGAGGTCCCCAGGGGCCCGTAGTTCCCCAGGGCCCCGGATGACAACCCCCCTTTTAAAAAAAAACACCCTTTTTTATTTTTTTATAAATGTTTATTTTTTTATTTTTGTTTATATATTTTTTTTATTAAAGGGCCCAGAGGTTCCCCAGGGCCCTGGATGGCAACCCCACTTTTTTTATAAGATGGCAACCCCTCTTTTTTTGTAATTTATTTTTATATAAAAAAACAAATTATTAAAGGGCCCAGAGGTCCCCAGGTGGCAACCCCCTTTTTTAAAAAAAATATATATTTTTTATATATATTTAATTTTTTATTTCTTTTTTTCTTTTTATTAAAGGGCCCCTTTTTTATATATATTTTTCTTTATTACATATTTTTTGTAAAGGGCCTCCCGCTTCTAAATTCGCGGCAGCCCCCCCCCCCCACGTCTCAATTTAAGGGGGCAGCACCCCCCCCGTTCTCTGCTCCAGGGGGCCCATGCCTGAAGCTGTGTAAGGGGCCCCATAATTCCTGATGGCGCCCATTAAGCCCCTGTGCTGCCCACAAATCAGGCTGAAAATCATCAGCGGCACGCAGCCAGGTGACAGTACTGCTTCCCTTCCCAGTGTTTTAAAATGTACAGAACCCCTGGCTTCCCTTTAGACGTGCACTTCTCCCTTCCTGCCACTGGGTGCTGCTTGTATATAACAGTGAATTAGAATGTGATTTTATAACATCCCCAGTTTGCTCTTCCCGAGGCTGACTTCTTCATGTCCTGCTCCTCAATGTATGTCACTGTTTGCTATATTGTAAATAGAAGTTTTCTGTAGAGTGTGCCCAAAGTCTTTATAATATTTGATGATTCACTGCAGGTCTGGTCAGTGTTTTAAAAAGTTCCTGTATTTTACACATGGCATGGCATGGGGTCACAGCACCGTCTGTCCATTCTGCTTTAGCACCATGAGTCCCCATGCCATGCCATGTGTAAAATAGAGGAACTCTTTAAGTCACAGACCAGACCTGCAGTCCAGGCTGAGTAAGGCCTCAGAGCACATGACATTACTGTCTGTATTTAACTGCTTGATGGGCTTATTTTGGGCCTGACTGGTTCACATGTATGTGTTTTAGTGGCCCACATTTGTGCAGGCACAGCAGCCCATTCATTTGATGCCTCGTGTAATAGGCTGAGCACACAGCACACCTATGCCCATCAAGCAATGAAATACAGCACTGTCTGTCCATTCTGCTGTCTGCTGTGACTTATCTGCAGTTCCCGCACTGTCAAACTTGCTGCATTTTTAGACGTTTAGGTCACGCTTTTAAAAACACAGTGCGTTTGTGTGTGCAAGAACTGCAGGTAAGTAGCATGGTGCAAAAGCAGAATGGATTTCAAGGCAACTGATTTTTAAAATGCTGAATGCACCTTTTTTCTGCAGGAAACAAAGGCATGGCAGCCCATTCAAATCAATGGGCTGCTGTGCCTGCACAAATGAGGGCCGCCAAAACACATACATGTGAACCAGCCAGGCCCAAAATAAGCTGAAGGGGGGCCCAAAAAAAATGTTTGCCCAGGGCCCAAACCATATTAAAGACGGCCCTGGCTGTTGGAGAACATTGTATTCAATTGCTCCAGCGTTTATAAGCTGCATTTCATCCAGATGGTCTCCTGCTTACCCCTGCCAACAACTTTACTGCATGAAACCATGTATTATTTACATTGCTCCCTTACCACCAAGGCTATATTTTTTATAAGAAAATTATATGCATAGCAATTCAGAGTCAGCATGCCATACTATGAATAAACATAGTTAATTAACATTTAGACTATCTATTCTGACATGCTGGTCTCCCTATAAAATGAAAACTCATATTTAAAAGATAGATAAACAAATATTAAGGCTATACATTTAAAAAAATACAAATTAATCGAGTAGTATTGCAACAAAATGATTTTATCAAAATCATACTTTGTTGTAAAAAAAAAAAAAAAAAAAACAGCAATATGGCTATTCTAAGTAGAGACTGCATAACCATACAGGTTATATGGGGGAAGAGACTAAAACAAATAGCCCCCAACTGAATCAGTGTGTAGCCCAGTAAAGCCTTCCCAAATCAGAAGATATTCACATGTCTCATTCCAATGGTGGAAAAATGACAAAAATAAGAGATTGGTTTCTCATTTTAAGACGATGGGAGGAGCAATGCAAAAAAATGCTTTATGCCCTATCAGCAAGATGCAAATCCAGAACCAAGTGTATGTTAACCTTACATTATACCGTATATTCCTGATATGTGTTTGTTGTACTATGTACTTGTATGAAAAGGTGTCATGTTCTCTTTGCATTGCTTCCTTTCTGTGACATTTTTGGTGATACTGACATATATCCTGTTTTCCTATTTCAAACTAGCCATGCTAGGCATGGAAGTACATCCATTCCAGGGTGGTCAGTTTTCTTCTTTTAAGTCTCCAGTCCCAGCTCTCTAAACCCCTTATGCAACTAAGAACAGAAGACATGTGGTTACTTTGCCTTGCTATTGTATACTGAATGGGTTGTTTTACAAGGTAAGGGTTCACATATACGTTAACATTTTAGAGCTAATCCATTTTCTTTTTCAAAGTTCTCTTTGGGTTTTTTTTTTATTATTTTTTACTGTGGATGAGTAGTACCTTATAAATATAAGGTTATTTATTTGCTGGTATATTAATTCATATTTTCAGATTTTTATCACTCCACACTGGGTAACTATCCACTACACATCAAGTAGCATACACACTCACTACAAAAGGCCAGTTAACTCAGTAGTACAGTAACATTGTAAAGGAAAGCAATACTAAAAAATACCAAAGAAGTAGTAAATGTTTACTTTGCATTTATCCACTCTCTTTTAGTAAGCCCTAAATAAATCAAACCCTACCAACTTCCTTTAATTAGAAGAAGGTCCTAATGACTCATATAGAACCCAACGGGAAACCTAATTTTAGGTACACTTATATGTAATTTCTTTACTGTACTGAGTACTTTTTAAAACCACTTGCCGACCGATGCACACCGATATACGTTGGGAGAGTGGCAGCGGCGGGCAAATAGACCTACCTGTACGTAAACTTTAAGAAGCCATGCAGCAGGCTTGCGCGCACGCCACACTCTCAGTGACCATGCAATCAGGCCTGCAAACTCGATGTTCGTTGGCGGCCTGCGATCGTATCACGTAGAGGCAGAACGGAGAGATGCCTATGTAAACAAGGCATTTACCTGTTCTGCCTAGTGACAGGACAGTGATCTACTGCTCCCTGTGATCAGAAGCAATGATCACTGTCGTGTCACTTGTAGCCCAGCCCCCATACAGGTAGAATCACTCCCTAAGACACACTTAACCCCTTCCTCGCCCCCTAATGGTTGACCCCTTCCCCGCCAGTGTCATTTACACAGTAATACGTGCATTTTTATAGCACTGATCACTGTATAGCTGACAGTGGTCCCAAAATAGCATCAAAAGTGTCCGATGTGTCCGCCATAATGTCAACGTCACAATAAAAATCGCAGATAGCCGCCATTACTAGTAAAAAAATAAAACGAATTAAATGCCATAAAACGATCCCATAATTTGTAGATGCTATAACTTTTGCGCAAACCAATCAATATATGCTTATTGTGATTTTTTTTACCTAAACTGAGGGAAAAAATATTTTTTGGGGGATATTTATTATAGCACAAAGTAAAAACATATAGCTTTTTTTCAAAATCGTGGCTCTTCTTTTGTTTATATCGCAAAAAAAAATAAAAAAATCACAGTGGTGATCAAATACCACCAAAAGATAGCTCTATTTGTGGGGATAAAAGGACGTCAATTTTGTTTGGGTGCAATGTCAATTGTCAGTTAAAGCGACGCAGTGCCGAATCACAAAAAGTGCTCTGGTCAAGAAGGGGGTAAATTCTTCTGGGGTGGAAGTGGTTAATGTATAACAATTTTTTGTGTTAACTAATATTTCATAATATTTCTGAATGAAATTGAAACCACTTGAAGACCAGTAAAAAAGTTTACTTCTGAATGCCCATGTGGTTTTTATTTCCAAATCAGGTAAATATCTTACAGCATGCTCCTCATTAGAGATGGGCTGAACACCCCCCTGTTCAGTTCACAGCACAGGGGAAAAGTTCTAACCCGAACAGCACACCCCATTGAAGTCTATGGGAGCTGAACAGGCAAAACCAAAAGTGGCCAATTTGAAGGCTTATATGTAAGTAATTGGCCATAAAAGGGGTATAGAGGTATGGGTATTGACACGTGCCAATGCAATTTTTTGTTTTAAAACATTTGTTTTTATAGGAGCTGTGGTTTCAACCCCTTCCTAACCAGAGCATTTATTTAAATTTGGCACTGCGCTACTTTAACTGGTAATTATGCGATCATGCAATGCTGTACCCACATTAAATGTATGTCGGCCATACCTTCAGCTCAAACCGCAGGCTCATCCCTAATCATTGCCTTCAGGATTTCAAAGGGTGTAAATTGCTATTTTCACTTTCTCACTACCTATCACAGTTTTGGAGGCCCTTAAATGCCAAAAAAGCACAATCCCCCAAATGACCCATGTTTGGAAAGTAGACACCCAAGCTATTTTCTGAGAGGCATGTTGAGTCCATGGAAAATTTTATGTTTTGCCACAAGTTTATGGAAATGTTTTTAACACAAAGTTGTCAATTTAATGATATATTGCTTACACATGTGAGAGACTTTTTTTTGGCAGTTCAGACGTGTACAGGCCCTCCTTCAGACTTCAGACTTTCTAAATGCGTAAATTGCTCCTTTCACTTCCTCAATACCTATCACAATTTTGGAGCCTATGAAATGCCTAAAATAATCTGCAAAATACTCAACATGAGCCGCTTAGCAAATACCTTGGGGTTTCTACATTTATAAAAAAGAAGGGGGGGGGTTGTGCTATCTTGACATTTCCGGACCTCTGAAACTAATAGGTAGTGAGAAATGAGCAATTTATGCCCCCTCACAAAGCCTGAAGTCGATGATTAGTTTTCGAAGGTCCTGTACACAGCTAGACTGCCACAATTCTCAAACACATGTGGCATCCTCATACTCAGGAGAAGCAGCAGAATGTATTTTGGGGTGTAATTCCATATACAGTTGTGCTCATAAGTTTACATACCCTGGCAGAATTAATGATTTCTTGGCCATTTTTCTGAGAATATGAATGATAACACAAAAACATTTCTTTCATTAATGGTTAGTGTTTGGCTGAAGCCATTTATTATCAATCAACTGGGGTCTCCTTCTGCGTTAGTCTCCTGCCGTAAGGGGAGATGTGTGACAGGAGTGACTTTGGGTTGGTGGTTTGGGGAAATCAGCTTGCCCTGGGGAGTTCTGGAGGCCTTTGTCCAGCTTTCCCGACCCTCTTATGTGTAAATCACCCTGTGTCTCTAATAAAAGAAAACACGAGGAGTCCCCCGATGTGGGGCTTTAAAGGCAACAGAAATTTAGAATATTGCATACAAAAATATATAATTTTATTGTAAATAACAAAAGAACATAGTGGTTTTAAAGAAACAATTATATAAATATGCAAATTGAAAATGATCCACAGGGTAAGTACCAGGCCCTACGCGTTTCGGGTATTCCCTTCTTCAGGGTCCAAAGTCTGTGTGGAATCTAATGAATTTTACAGAAAAGTAAACATATTATTAATAACTTATAATGCATAGACAGGTGGCAATATACATATCAAGATGCGAATTGACAAACTCATACCAGTCACGATGCTTTCAAAGTTGCAGATCATTAAAAGATATATATATAGGAATAAAGAACTGGGATGCTGTGTTTCAGTAAGCCAACCCTGGACCAAAACTGTCACAAAACATTTGCTGCCCTAAAAATAAAGGACAGTGTGTATAAAAAAAGTTCACTTATGGGCGTGTATGAAGAGCAATATAGTTTTTACCCTACCAAGAGTAGGAAAAGCAACAAAAAAAAAAAACACATACCTAAAAAAAAAGGAGTGCAATTCGTGGATTAGCCTGAGGGGTCAGGAGCATAGACACTGAAGATCTATACATAATAAAGCAAGGAGTAATTAGATAGGATAGAAGAGCCATAATTAAGGCAGAAAAGACAAGCTTCATTGACCTAAGTCAGATTACTTACATAGTGGTGTTTGTATAGACAGCATCACAGCCCTCTGCCATGTCAGACATCTCAGGAGGGCGGCGACGCTTAAATATGATAAGGAAGTGGGCGGATCTAATTGGGGGCTCTTTCAATGACGTGGCATTGCGCAATTGGTTCATACCAAAAGGGAAGCCGAGCTGTGATGACGCTGATCGTGTCATGTGTGGGCAAAAAGTCAGGGCGGAAGTGACGTGTGTAGTCACAGCCACCCATCATGATGGATGGGGGGCGGAAACAGCGTCATGACGCAAACCGCGTCAACGCACTAAGCGATTAACCTGTGTGGTAGGCGGGGCTGGCGTCACGACGGTGATCGCATTGTGGAGCTGCATGTGTAAACATGGAGGCGGGGATAACGTCATGACGCTGATCACATCATGACGATACAGACTACCGGTGGAGAAAAAAAAGAAGGGCGGAAGCTGGCGTCCTGACGCAGAGCGCGTCACGGCGCTGGCAAATTGCATAGGTAATCGCCGCTGCCCGTGGAGGCAAATGGGAAGCGGAGAAAGTGTTCTGACGCCAATTGCGTCATAGAGCTAGGGTGTACAAACGCCAAAATATAATAAATAAAAGCAGCAAAAGCTGAAACATATGTCAAGGGCAGCCCATCGTGGGAAAGGGTACCAATGCATAGCACACATAGTGTGGGGGAGACACACAGGCTGTCAGTCACACAATGAAGGTTCAAAATAAAATGCAGTATCACCATGCCCACCCATGGAAGAATAAACATGGGACCATGGAGTACAACCAAGACATATTGGATGGTAAAGTAATAATGAAAAAAGAAGAAGTAAGTGAGCAACTATACTGATTGTGATAGTGCCTATGAATTGACACCCTTAGAGAGGCTAAAAGGTAGGGACTAATTGGGCTACATCATAGTAGTTTTGTGAGGGGAGTAAGAATATAATATAGAGTATATATTTATGTGAGAGACCACACATATCTTAATAAAGATAGTGGGCCACCAACAGGGTCCAGGGAAAGAGTGGAAAGGACAGTTACTGTACAATTCACATCTCTTAAACGACGCACGTATAGACCCAAAGGCTATCTACACCTAAAAAAACGTGTGACGACCAGGTCAAAAATAAGCCGTCCCCTAAAAAGGGGGCGGCTTGCGTGCGCCGGGCCTAGTGGACACAGAAACCCCAGTAATCAGATCTGCACCAAGGGCAAGAGACCAACAATGAAATGCAAGGGCAAATGAAAATGAACAAAAAAACACAGTAATAATTGCAAATCGTAAACACGTAATATACAATGCCCGTATTAAAATAGACAGAGATAAGTGCAAAGCAATCATAGCATGAATTAGACAAAGTACTAGACGACCAGGGACAGAAAAGAAATTATACTTCAATCTTTTTCCCATCCACCAGAGGAGAAGCCCTCCAAAAAGGGCCTAAATGTATTTGTTCATTAAGGCCAGGGGGAAGGTTCGCCTCTAAGTCAGCAATCCAGCGGGTCTCATATTGTAACAAAATTTTGTTCCAGTCTCCACCTCTAGGGTTGGGATGAACCCTGTCTAAAATCAGAAATTTCACCCCCGAAAAATGCCCATCATGCTGTAGCAAGATGTGGCGCCCTATCGGTAGATCTGGATTTGCTGTCCGCATGGCATGCAAGTGTCGGGAGGCACGTTTGAAAAAAGGCAGTTTGGTTTTTGATATTTGGTAATTATTCTCGTAATATCATTGTCATTAGTAGATTTCTTCTTTGATTGACCCAGCAGAATCTGTCTGGAGTGTCCATTAGCGCGTTGGAACGATTTTTTGAGGCATTTCTTGGAATAGCCTCTTTGTAAAAGTCTGTCCCTAAGTGCTGCTGCCTCTAATAGGAATACTTCCTGGGAGGAGCAATTACGCTTGAGACGCAAGTATGGACTATACATAGTTACATAGTTACATAGTTACATAGTTAGTCAGGTTGAAAAAAGACACAAGTCCATCCAGTTCAACCATAAAAATAAAAAAATAAACAAACAAAATAAAACACAGTACATCCCATACACCCAACTCCATACCCACTGTTGATCCAGAGGAAGGCAAAAAAAAACAGCAGAGCATGATCCAATTTGCTACCGGAGGGGAAAAAATTCCTTCCTGATCCCCCAAGAGGCAATCGGATTTACCCCGGATCAACTCTACCTACAGAACTTAGTACTCAGTTATATTATGTGTATTTAGGAAAGAATCCAGGCCCTTCTTAAAGCAATCTACTGAGCTGGCCAGAACCACCTCTGGAGGGAGTCTGTTCCACATTTTCACAGCTCTTACTGTGAAGAAACCTTTCCGTATTTGGAGGTGAAATCTCTTTTCCTCCAGACGTAAAGAGTGCCCCCTTGTCCTCAGCATTGACCTTAAAGTGAATAACTCAACACCAAGTTCACTATATGGACCTCTTATATATTTGTACATGTTGATCATATCCCCCCTTATTCTCCTCTTCTCAAGAGTGAATAAATTCAGTTTTTCTAATCTTTCCTCATAGCTGAGCTCCTCCATGCCTCTTATCAGTTTAGTTGCCCTTCTCTGCACTTTCTCCGATATCCTTTTTGAGAACTGGTGCCCAAAACTGGACTGCATATTCCAGATGAGGTCTTACTAATGATTTGTACAGGGGCAAAATGATATCTCTATCTCTGGAGTCCATACCTCTCTTAATACAAGAAAGGACTTTGCTCGCTTTGGAAACCGCAGCTTGGCATTGCATGCCATTATTGAGCTTATGATCAACTAAAACCCCCAGATCCTTCTCCACTACAGATCCCCCCAGTTGAACTCCCCCTAGCATGTATGATGCATGCATATTCTTAGCTCCCAAGTGCATAACTTTACATTTATCAACATTAAACCTCATCTGCCACATAGTCGCCCAATTAGACAGAGCATTGAGGTCGGCTTGTAAATTGGAGACATCCTGCAAGGACGTTATTCCACTGCATAGCTTGGTGTCATTTGCAAAAACAGAAATGTTACTTTTTATCTCAGACCCAATATCATTTATAAATATATTGAAAAGTAAGGGACCCAACACTGAACCTTGGGGTACACCGCTGATAACCTTGGACCATTCAGAGTAGGAATCATTAACTACTGTAGTGTTGAGCGGAATACGCCATATTCGATTTCACGATATTGCGCGAATATATCGAAGAATATTTGCGAATATTCGCTAATATCGAATATTCGTGATATTTTATCCAAAAAAAAATTAGCGAAATTTCGCTAATGCGAAATTTCGCTAATGCGAAAATGATTGCGAAATTCTCATAAACGGAGATCATTTCCTGTATTACTAAACTAATATGCACTAAACACTAACTCTACACTAACTCTACTTAAAAGAAAGGAGAATAAGGGGGCAAAAGAAGGGCGGAGAAGATAATCACGCAATATTCCTATTGCGCGATTATCTTCTCCGCCCTTCTTTTGCATCAGAGCCAATCAGAATAACTTGAATATTCGGCAAAAGGAATATTGCGCGATATTCCTTTTGCCGAGTATTCAAGTTATTCTGATTGGCTCTCATGCGCCCTTCTTTTGCATCAGAGCCAATCAGAATAACTCGAATATTCGGCAAAAGGAATATCGCGCAATATTCCTTTTGCCGAATATTCGAATTATTCTGATTGGCTCTGATGCAAAAGAAGGGCGGAGAAGATAATCGCACAATATTCCTTTTGCCGAATATTCGAGTTATTCTGATTGGCTCTGATGCAAAAGAAGGGTGCATCAGAGCCAATCAGAATAACTCGAATATTCGGCAAAAGGAATATTGCGCGATTATCTTCTCCGCCCTTCTTTTGCATCAGAGCCAATCAGAATAACTTGAATATTCGGCAAAAGGAATATCGCGCAATATTCCTTTTGCCGAATATTCGAGTTATTCTGATTGGCTCTGATGCAAAAGAAGGGCGGAGAAGATAATCGCGCAATATTCCGTTTGTCGAATATTCGAGTTATTCTGATTGGCTCTGATGCAAAAGAAGGGCCGAGTAGCTGATGCGATTCTTTTATGTTGCCGAAAATTCGCAATGCAAATTTTCGGCAACATAAAAGGATCGCCTCAGCTACTCGGCCCAGGGTCTCTAATCATACCAGCAATGCTTTTAGATGTCGATGGAGATCACTAGGATGTGATCTGTTTTAAAAATAAATTTGAAAAAATACGAATATTCGCTATAGCGAATATTCGCCGCGATATTCGAGTTATTCGCGAATACTCGAATATGCAATATTCGTAGCGAATATTCGCAATGCGAATATTCATGAGCAACACTATCATTAACCACAACTCTCTGAATCCTGTTTTTTAAGACAGTTTTCTATCCATTTACAAACTGATATATCTAATCCTGTAGACCTTACCTTATACATGAGCCGTGTGTGGGGAACTGTATCGAACGCTTTTGCAAAATCCAAGTATACCACGTCCACTGCCACGCCTCTGTCCAGGGTTTTACTTACCTCTTCATAAAAGGAAATCAGGTTTGTCTGACAACTTCTGTCTTTCATGAATCCATGCTGTCTGCTGCTTAAATAGTTTGTTTCCAGCAAGAACTCATCCATGTGGTCTTTTATTAAACGTTCCAGTATCTTCCCAACTATAGAAGTTAAACTAACAGGTCTATAGTTACTTGGTAAAGACTTTGTTCCCTTTTTAAATATAGGCACCACATTGGCTCTACGCCAATCCAGTGGTACTATTCCTGTCATTAATGAGTCCCTAAATATTAGATACAGTGGCTTTGAAATTTCAGAGCTCAATTCTTTTAGGATCCATGGGTGGATGCCATCTGGTCCAGGTGCTTTATCCACCTTTATTCTGTCTAAATATTTCTGGACCATATCACTTTTAAGCCATTGTGGATTTGGGGCTGTGTCACTCCCACCCCCATTATGGACATGAGCTCCCCCATACTCCATTGTATACACAGAGCTGAAGAAAGCATTTAATAAATTTGCCTTCTCTATGTCCTCAGTCACCCACTCTAGATTATTTTGTAAAGGGCCTACATGCTCAGACTTGACCTTTTTACTATTAATATATTTAAAGATTTTTTGGGGGTTTGTCCTACTATCTTTTGCAATCTGTCGTTCATTTTGAATTTTTGCATCCTTGATTTCCTTTTTACATATTCTATTATATTCTTTGTAACATTTAAACGACACTAGTGTTCCTTCATTTTTATATTTTTTAAAAGCTATTTTCTTATTGTTTATAGCTTTTTTTTTTTTTTTTTTAACATTCAAAAGCGTTTATTGAAAGTCAGCATATGAAAAGACAGGTCAAGTAAGCATAAAGATATTTCACAGATGCAACTGTGCAGGGTCCGAGCACATTCCGTAAACAGTCACAGGTCTCCAACAACTTACTCAATAAATCATGCGTTAAACAATAAAAAAAAAACAATAGCAAAACACAACAACAAAAAAATAAAAAGAAAATCGAGTGTAGGAGAAGTCATGGGTAATCGATGTGACCACAAGTGGAACCATGTTAAACGAGATATCTATTATGGGCACATAGTAGCTATCAGAAAAGTAGTTCTCGAAAATTTTGCCTGAACACAGTCAGGGGGAAAGTTGCATCCAACAATTCCAAATACCAATGTCTAAAGAAAAAAGAGAAGAGAATAAGAAAAAGAGGGAGCTGTGAATAGAATGGGGAAAGATAAGAGGGGGTAGTGAGGGGTGTGGTGTGTATAGGTACAACTCATGTTCAACCCGTACTGCATTCAGTCAGTGGTATGTCTCTGAGTGTGGAAACAAATGGGACCCCATGGCTATGCAAGATCACAAGTAGGCTGGCGGTGCAGTGCGATGTCATATTCTCTGGAGAATTTGAAGGAGTACCAGGGCTGCCAGGTGGTGAGGAAACACTCGACTGTCCCCATGCCCTGTGCCAATGTGTCCTCCAGCTCGCAAACTTCAGCTACTCTACGAAGCCACTCCGAAACAGAGGGAACTTTAGTCAAGTTCCAGTAAAGCGGTATCAGCGATTTGGCTGCATTTAGCAAGTGTTTGGTCAAGGAATTTTTGTAGCGTTTAAGCGAGAAGGAGGACAGGTGCAACAGACAGCATGCAGCTGACAAATCTAAGCTGGTCTCTGTGATCTGTTGGATCAAAGCCCTGATCTCCTCCCAAAAGGAGAAGACCAAAGGGCAAGACCACCATATGTGAAACAGCGTGCCTACCTCAGACTGACACCTCCAGCATGTGTCCTGTTTCAGGGGGTTCCATTTGTGAAGCCTGTCTGGTGTGTTGTACCATCGGGTCAGTAATTTATAGCTCGTCTCCTGCAATTTAGTGCTGATGGAACATTTATGGGCCAAGATGCAAACGTGTCTCCACTGCCTGTCCGTTATGGCCAGGTCCAGATCCTCCGACCAACTCCCCCTCTGTCTAGGCAAACCATCCCCCCCAACGCCCTTTAGCCAAGAGTAGGCCACAGAGGTAGTTCTAGCCACCGGCGCCCGAGCACGGCACGCAGCCTCCAGATCGGTTGGCGGTCTAAAAAGATCACAGGTGCCCCTAAAACTTTTTAAATAGCTGCGCAGTTGGAAATAAGTCCATTGCCTCAGGTGAGGGAGGTCATTATCCGATTTAAGGGGGAGCCAATCTTTGAGCCTGTTCCCATCAAAGCAGTCACCTGCCAGTAAGGGGGAGTTAGTGTGGGGTGCCCTAAGTGTCTGATTGCCTAAGCCAGGTACGAAGTCAGGGTTATCAGCCAAGGGAGTAAGTGGGCTGGGGAAGGTGGAGAGCCTCTTCAACCTAACCAGCGAGTGGAATATCCTCAGAGTGGTGCCAGTGATTGGTTGCCTCCGTAAGGCTAAGGGATATTCGGACCAAGAGATCCAGGGCGAGAATTTAAGGGCCATGGGAGAAAGGTCTGCCTCCAGGGTCACCCAGTCCTTAGCATGTTCATGGCAATGCCAATCTAAGATCCTGGCTACGTGGGCCGCATGATAGTATTGTTTGAAATAAGGGAATCCCAGACCTCCCTGCTCCTTAAGTTGCATCAGGCTAAGCAGTTTAATGCGGAGTTTCCCGCGATTCCAAAGGAAGCGGATCAAAATAGAGTTCAGGGATGTAAAGAAGCGCCGAGGAACTGTAACCGGGAGGGTGCGCATCAGGTAAAGAAATCTGGGTAGGATTACCATCTTAACTATAGATGCCCGTCCAAACCATGAGAAATTCCGTAGGTCCCAGCGATTGAGTTCCACCTCACAGCTCTTGAGCAGTGGCGAGAAATTCCTTTCATAAGCGTCCCGGAGGCGCGGTGTCAGCCAAACTCTGAGGTACTTAAGAGCGCCAGTTACCCAACAGAAGGGCGAATTGGCTTTGGTTAGTGTCAATGATCTATTCGGAAGAGAAATGTTAAGCGCCTCCGATTTCGTAAAATTAATTTTTAGATTCGAAATGTAACCATAATGGGAGAATTCGTTTAATAAGTTGGGGAGAGATATGTGCAGACTAGTTAAGAAGAAAAGGAGATCGTCAGCGTAGGCCGCGACCTTGAACTCATTGCCTCCAATTCGAAACCCGGCCACCGCAGCATTCAGTTTGATCGTCCTAATAAAGGGTTCAAGGGTAAGAATAAATAGCAAGGGTGACAGTGGACAACCCTGCCTCGTCCCGTTTGTGATGTTAACTTTGTTTGAGAGGGTACTGTTTATCTTCAATTGAGCCGATGGGTTTTGATAGAGCGCCGCGATCCATGTTAGCATATGAGGGCCCAGGCCTACATGTCCACACACCGTCATCATATAGTCCCACGCTACCCGATCGAAGGCCTTCTCCGCATCAGTGGAGAGGAGAAAGCCCTCGATCTTCCGCGCCCTCGCCGCGTGTGCCAACAAAAGTGCCTTAGTTACATTGTCTTTGGCCTCCCGGTTTGGCATTAAAACCTGCCTGATCCAGGCCAATCAGTCCTGGAAGCAACGGGCAAAGTCTCGTGGCAAGGATTTTTGCAAACAATTTGACATCTAGATTGAGAAGCGAGATGGGGCGATAGCTCGAGCACGATGCGGGGTCCTTGCCGGGTTTCGGTATCACTGCGATGTGCGCAGAGAGGAAGTCCGGGGTTACCGCTCTGGGGGAAGACAACGAGTTCAGGGCATTTCTAAGGGGTTCAGTCAAAAGTCCAGCAAAGGTTTTATAGTAAATCACAGAGTACCCGTCCGGGCCCGGGCTTTAATTGGTCTTCAGTTGTTTGATCGCCTGACCTATCTCTGCCGCCGTAATAGGCTCCTCCAAAAGGGTAGCATCTGAGGCCAAGAGTGACGGTAGGCCACTATTGGCAAGATAAGCCCTTATAATTTGCGTCCTGTCACCTACCATGTGCGGCTGTCTGTGCTGAGGGGGGGAGGTTATAAAGTTTTGAGTAAAAACTGTGAAAGTGATCGGCAATTGCCTCAGGCTTCACATCCAATCTCCCATCCTCTCTCCTAATACCCGCAATGTTGTTGGTTGAGGAGCACTCGAGGAGTGCCCTCGCCAGGAACTTGCCTGCTTTCGCCCGATTCGTAGTAAAGTCTCTTTTTGAAAAACAGCTTACGTCTTGCCGAGGAGTCCAACAATTGTTGCAACTCCCGTCTCGTCTCAAGCAGTTGCGTGGCCGAAGCAACAGAGAGCGACTGCTTGTGTAAGGTCTCTAACGTATTGATCTGCTTAGTCAGTTTGTTCACCAGGGCCTCCCTGTCTTTCTTACGTCTGGAGCCCAATGCGATCAGGACCCCTCTAATGGTACACTTGTGTGCCTCCCAGACTGAGAGCGGGTCCGACCCTGGAGTGGCATTGAGGGCAAAGAAGTTTGTCAGGCAGTCAGTTATTGAGGGGAGCGTTGTTGGGTCAGTTAAGAGGGAAGCATTGAGTCTCCAAGAGGGTGGACGCCGTGGGGAATTTATCAGGTCCATAGACAAGGACACCGGAGAGTGGTCCGAGAACGTTTGGATATCTATGTGGGCCCCTGTCACCCTCGTTAAGTCCCGTTGAGAAACAAAAAGATAGTCCAGTCTCGCGTATCTCGTGTGGGGAAACGAGAAGTGGGTAAAGTCACGTCCCTCAGGGTGTGAAAATCGCCAGGTGTCAACGAGTTGAAGAGATTGTAATAATAGTTTAAGGCGTTTGAGAACTTTATAGGCTATGCACGATCTCCCATTGGATGTGTCCACCAGGGGATTCAGGGGCACATTAAAGTCCCCCCCCAAAATGAGGCAGCCCCTGGCAAACCCAGCCAGCTCCCTAACAATTTTCTGGCAAAATGAACTGTGGGCTTTGTTGGGAAAGTACACATTCGCCAGGGTCATCGGAGAACCCCCGTAAGTACCCCTGACAAATAGAAATCTGCCCAAATCTGGTCCAAGACCTCAAAGGGGGCATCTCTACTCACCAGTATTGTCACCCCCTTTGATTTAGAGTCATTATTGGTCGCGTGGAACGCTCCCGGGAAGAACGCGCTGGAAAGTCTGGGAACGTGGTGAGTCCTAAAGTGGGTCTCCTGTAAAAAAACAAAATGGGGCCTACCTTTTTTCAGTTCCCTCAAGAGCGCCGTTCGCCGTTCCGGAATGTTTAGGCCCCTAACATTGTGGGAGATCACCAGGGGGCGAGACCCCAAGGAGGAGTACGCCATGTCAAGAACCAGATGAGGAGGAGTTGACCAGAGGATCAGCCTGGAAAGACACAACTGCAGGAAACCAATCAGCAATAGTCCCAGTGCACCTATCAGCATTACAGCGCAAAGGTTATACCTATAAACACTATTAGGACCAGGGAGGGAGGGGGGAGAGCGAAGAAAAGAGGAGATCAGAGAGAAAGAGAAAGACCGCAGAGAATATAGACTAGAAACAAAGGAAGAAACAGAAGAAAAACACTAGTTAGCAGATCATCCCCGGGGGGACCAAATGAGATCCCGGCAGGGAAAGATCCATTCGTCTGGTAAAGTGTGCCCAAGGGCACCTTTCGGGGGCGAAAGGGAGGCGATGACAGTCTGGCGTCTGCACCCCTGACAGCCACTAATTAAACAAAAAGCTAAAAGAATGCAATGTTTCAATCAATAAAAAGAATTAAAAAAAGATCTATAAACATCAAACAGCACACACAGCCCTAAAGGCTGAAATCTATATCAGCAAGCTTACATATGACATTTACCCAACCTGTAAAAAAGAACGAACAGGGTAAGTTAGCAGAGAAGGGCCGCAGGGCAACCAGCGTGAAGCCCCATCCCCCATTCGCGCTACGTATACAATGATAAATTGAGCAGTGAACAAACCACCCTCTCCCATATCAGCAACAAAAGTCAGCGATAAATATAAAAAATGTAGAGAATGCCCAGCGGGGCAAGAGGCCTGCAGTTAGGTAAGTTAATTAAGCAACATTGGTAAAGCCAAACTGGTCAAGGAGCAAAACACAGAGGTGCAATTAAATACCCATGGGTGATTCAAAAAGAAAAAAAAAACATCACACCCAGAGCACAACAGGGAGCCACGTCCAGGGCAGGGTAAGAAGTAGGGCCTATGGCTTCCACAACAGACAGACCCTGGAGCGTTATGGAGCCCGGCAAAGAAGAGGTCACGAAGATGGCGCCCCAGGGATCAGCAGGGTCATTCTCACAAAATTTTTGACAACAAGATTAGAGAGAAATGGGAGCAGGGGGATGACAAACAGGGGGAAGAAACAGACTGGGGGTGCGACCTCCTCAGTGGGGTATATCGCCACTCACAGTCAATTTTCATCCTGATCCCTTGAAGCGTTCGCAGGGCGTCTCGGAGTGCCAGTTTTCGATCCGCCCCCTCTACCTTGCTTGAGCTTTTTCACCGGTCTCTTATCCGGGGTAGAAAGCGGTGAATCCGGGGGACTCCTAGTTGGCAGAGGGTGCAGAAATTCCGCATACCAATCAGGTAGATCAATCTGACCCAGGTCAAGGGCATCACAAAACTCGGGGAGGTCTGCCAGTGTGCGTAGAGAGTATTGGTGACCATTGTAAGAGACATTCAAGGCAAAGGGAAAGCGCCACGTGTTCCTGAGATCCCTTTCCCTCAGCTTCTCCAGGAGGGGGCGCAGGGCTCTTCTGTTCCGCAAAGTTATTTGGGACAGATCCTGGAACAGCATGATGGTAGAGCCATTAAAGATGATGTTATCATTTCTTCTAGCCTTGCGCATTATTTCCTCTTTGAGTGAAAAACTTTCCAAGCAGCAAATAATGTCTCTTGGTGGAGCGGAGTCAGGACCCCTAGGTCTGAGCGCCCTGTGTGCCCTCACGAAACTTATTTCAGCACCCTCCTGTCGCTCAAGTAGACTGTTAAAAACACTGCGTAATGTGGTGACAACCTGATCAGTGTCCACCGACTCTGGGATGCCCCGTACGCGCACATTGCACCTCCTTCCCCTATTGTCCAAATCTTCAATGTGGCGATTCATATCAATTAAGTGCTGGGCATGAACTGAAGTAACTCGCTCTATCTTCTGGATCGCCCTGTCCCTGCGCTTCCCCGCCGCTTCTGTGGCCGCCATCTTATCAGTGAGCACCAGCATGCTCGTTTTAAGATCAGTGAGGGCAGCCGAAAATGCAGCCTTAATATCGGCCGCTATCACGGACATATCAGCCAATGTCAAAGGATGGTCGGGGTTGGACTTACCCCTGGCCGAGCTTTCCGGAGCGGATTGCGAGTCATCGCTATATTCCTCCTCGTGGAGCATCGGCACCATCTTGGAGCTGGTTGCAGCGCCGCGTCCCGCTGATCTCGGCTTGAAGAGCTCAGCAATGTTTTTAGCCGAGGACGGAACCGTGTTGCGTCTCGGGCGAGAGAGGGGAGTGGAGTGTGCCTTCCTGCTTGGCATCTGGAAGCCGGCGGTTGGGTAAAGGCTGCCTAGGGGCCGTGTGTGCTGAGGAGCTGTCTCAGTGAGCCGCCATCCTCGTCGCGCGCCAAGCCACGCCCCCGTTTATAGCTTTTTTTTAACTTTGACCGTGAGCCACATAGGTTTTATCTTTAGCCTTTTAAACTTATTGCCCATGGGAATATACTTTGCAGTGAGGTTCCAAAGAGTCTTTTTGAAGAATTCCCATTTCTGTTCTGTGTTCATCTGTGCCAATATTCCCTCCCAGTCCAAGCTCTGGAGAGCAGTCCTCATGCTTTGAAAATTTGCTCTCTTGAAATTAAGTGTTTTTATCTTTCCTGTATGTATTTCTTGCTTATAGTTAATATTAAATGAAATCATGTTATGATCACTGCTACCCAGGTGTTCCTTTATCTGAACATTAGTAATAAGCTCTGCATGGTTTGAGATTACCAAGTCCAACAGAGCATCATTCCTAGTTGGGGCCTCAATAAACTGGACCATAAAATTGTCCTGCAATAGGTTTTTACATTTTTGTCCTTTAACTGTCCCAGAAATTCCATTATTCCAGTCAATTTCTGGGTAGTTAAAATCCCCCATTATTATCACCGTCCCAGCCCTTGCAGCCCTTTCCATCTGTGCAAGGACCTGAGTCTCCACCTCCTCATTAACATTGGGTGGTCTATAACAAACTCCAATGATTAACTTTGAACTACGCACATCTGTATGCAGTTCCACCGTTATACGGTATTGATCTAATCAGTGATGTGGGATGAGCACTAGTGGCGTGTAAAACCGTATTACCTGCTGTCGGTTTCCTAAAGAGGCCTGTAAATAAGGATCCGTCTTGGTTCTTGGATAAAGTTACATCCAGGAAAGCGATTTGAGTATCACTAGATGTCACTGTGAACTTCAGATTAAGATTGTTACAATTCATGATAGACATAAAGGATTCAAGGTCATCAGTCGATCCCTCCCAAATCATTAGGACGTCGTCTATGTAACGAAACTATGCCGCCACTTGGTGAATAAAGGGCTGGACAGTAGTGTGTCTCTAATAGGGGCACAGGGTGAATGATCTGTGCTAGTGGACTCAATGTTGTATACAATGTATATATTGTGTATATATTGTGTGTTGGCTGTTGTGTAATATTTGCTGTGATGGTTTGGGGTTCTATTGTCTATTGTGGCTGTCTGCCTCAACTATTATGGAATGTGTAAGTGTCTTGCTGTGAGGTTGAGGGAAGGGAAGGAGACAGCCAGACTAGGACCTGAAAGGTCATGCCTATGAGTCACCTACTGTCTAAAAGGATTGCTAATTAGCTCATGGTAATTAGGTTTCTGGTTCAGTCTTTATTGTCACCCTTGTGTATATATTTGTGTGAGATCTAAAATAAAATGTTAGTTCTGATGTACTCCCAGACTGGTGTAGGCTGTTGGTTTTTACACTACACTGAGGTGCTGTCTGTTGACCGGGGGGCTAAAGAATCTTGGATGGTGCTGGATCTGAAAACAGGAAGCATTAATGGCAGACCTAGATCTGTTTAAGGACAGAGGGTTCGTAACAGGCTCTCTCCTTGATGCCATAGCTTCTGGAGTCTTCTTACAGGCACTGGAGCATAAAAGAGACCATCTGCTGCAATTTACTAAAGGCTAAGGCTAAGTTCTCAGCTTTTGAGGTGTAACCAACTTTACCAACCATGTGAAGAAAATCTACAAATCCCCCACAACTATCCCTAAAACACTAATGCCTCGTAGACACAGTCGGACTTTCCGAGAAAAAAAAGTCAGACAGGCTTTTTTTCTCGGAAAGTCGGGCAGTGTGTAGCCTCCATCTGACTTTTTTTTGTCGGAAGTCCGACAGACCTAAGATAGAGAACCTGTTCTCTTTCTTTCCGTCAAACTTCTGACGGACTCACGGCGGACTTTTGCACGGTCAAAAGTCTGACCGTGTGTACGAGGCATTATAGTAAAATCCCCTCCCCTCCCATGTTCCATTACATAAACATAAACAAAGGACAATCATACAAATAAAAATAAAACCAATGTAATGCAGATTTTTTTTTTTTGGGCTAAACTTATGCTTTAAAGTTACTTATGTATCAATGGTAGCTTTAAAATATGTTTTTTTGTTATGTTAAAATTTGAGTGAATGCAAAACTGGTAGTTACTTAGTGAAGTCAAGTTCCACAAAATTTTACACTCAGCACTAATGATAACGTCAGAATGACACCATGCAATGATTGTTCTAATTGTGGACTAGATTCTATACAGTCACACATAAATCACACATAAATTATTTTAGTGAAGGATTATGTGCACTGATCACAAACAATAATTCTATGCAATCTCAAACTATATGAAATAATCATTGTACTGCGGACTGACAACTCATGGGGCCCCGGGGCAATAGATGGCCACCACGCCAGAAGTCGGGGCAGCTAAAATCCCGGGATGTTCACATCAAAAGCATGTCGTTATCAGACATATCAGGGACAGATGTAAAAAAAACACAGATTTTTACTGAGCCTGGCAACCCGGATGGGGCCCCCTAGTGGCATGGGGCCCTCGGGCAGTGCCCGAGAGCCTGAATGGTCAGTCCACCCCTGTTGTACTGCTATTACCATATTTGGGTTTAATAAGTTAAACACAGATACCGTATTCAAATCTTAAATTAAAAGAAAAAAAATGCAAACTCATGCTAACACGTAAAGCACGCTTGCAAGCTGTTATTGCAAAACATAAAAGAGTACACACAAAAAAAATAATATGAAAAAAGCATGTTGTATCATTGGCTTGACCCTCTGGATTATTAACCTTTTCCTAGAACATCTGCAGAATCCTGTCTGTTTTAAGCAATTCATTATCTTCCTTCGTGTCTCTGTCATCCCTCAACTACCTGCTCAACAGGCAGATGAATCTCTTATCAGAAGCAGCAGATGGCAGACCAGTTTGCTTTAATTCTCTGATATCAACTTGGCAAACACTTCCTTGAATTTTTGTGAATTTCGTGCTGAGAATGGAAACATAAGAAATATTTCATTCTTTATTTATAGTTGAGACAGCTAAAGGGAAAAAAAAACAGCTACAGTTGTTAATGGCTAAAGAATACAACATGAGAACAAAATGTACTCAATGTGCTATCACTCTCAGTAGCAGTTGTGGCATTCATTTTTTAAATAAAATATAGTTAAAAATCTTTGGTTCATAATTGTGGTACTTTTATATTATATGACAAGCAAGAATAATGTTTTGCTTCCAAGCCCATACAATTACGTGTTTTAAACTGATGTTTGATAAAAGTAATTCATATTTAACCACTTCATTACAGGGCACTTTTACCCCTTCCTGCCCAGACTAATTTCAGTGCTCTAACCGTTTGAATGACATTTACAGTCATGATTCACTGTACCTGAACACAAATTTCTATCACTTTTCTCACACAAAAAGCACTTTCTTTTAGTGGTACTTAATCAACACTGTTTTTTTTGTTTTGTTTTTTGTAATATAAGCAAAGAAAGGACAAAGATTTTGAAAAATCACTTAACCACTTAAGCCCCGGACCAATATGCTGCTAAATGCCCAGAGGCGTTTTTACTGCGTCGCTTTAAGAGACAATTCTACGGTCGTGCGACGTGGCTCACAAAAAAAATTTATGTCCTTTTCTTCCCACAAATAGAGCTTTCTTTTGATGGTATTTGATTGCCTCTGCGATTTTAATTTGTTGCGCTATAAACAAAAATAGAGCTACATTTTTGAAAAAAAATCAATATTTTTTACTTTTTTTTATAAGAAAATCGAATAAACTAAATTTTAGTCAAACATTTAGGCCAAAATTTATTCAGCCACATGTCTTTAGTAAAAAAAGATCACAATAAAAAAAATAGCAACCTAGCGGCAACAGTGACATTAATACTGCGATCAGAAAAATGATCGCTTAGTGACACTGGCAATAGGGAGTGAAAGGGTTAACTAGGGCAGTGATCAAGGGGTTACCCTGGAACTAACACTAACTGCCTGTCAAACTAACTGTCACACTGACACTAAATGCAGTGATCAGTACATATATGATCACTGCATTCAGTGACAGTGTGACAGGGGGGTGGGGGGGTGATTGCAAGGGGTTAAATGTGCCTATGTGTACTCGTGTCAGTGTAGTGTTTGTGCGACTCACTGTGACTCTTCTCTTCTCTCGGCGGTTTGAAAATACCGCCGAGAGGAGAGCTGCATCACTTCCTCTGCCTATGTTTACATTTTACAGGAAGAGGAAGTGACACAGCGGGGGCTCACGCGATTGGCTGGGAGCGATCATGAGGGGGCGGACAGAATCGAGCAGCCGCCCCCTCAAGTCGGATCGCTCCGGGAGGTAAGTCGCCCGCCGCACACAGCGGAGAGGGTCCCGATCGGACCCCCGACCCGCTAAAAGGCAGGGACGTAAATATACGCCCATCTGCCTGTACGTGTCATTCTGTGGACGTGCATAGGCGTACATAGGCGCGCGGCGGGCGTTAAGTGGTTAAACAATTTAGCAAATATAAATATTTTTTCTTTATAAATGTGGGCCAAAAATGATACTGCTACACATAACCCAAATCTGTGTATATTATTTTGTTAGTCTGTGTGACAGTTTTAGAATCTACAAGCTATGCTATGTACATTGAAAATTGATCAATCCTGATGCAATGACTGTCCATCTAATTTCTTAAGGCCCTTAAAGGAGTTGTAAAGGTAAAACAAATGTTTTCCCTAAATAGCTTCCTTTACCTTAGTGCAGTCCTCCTTCACTTACCTCATCCTTCAATTTTGCTTTTAAATGTCCTTATTTCTTCTGAGAAATCCTCACTTCCTGTTCTTCTGTCTGTAATTACACACAGTAATGCAAGGCTTTCTCCCTGGTGTGGCAAAATCCTCTTGAGGGGGCGGGGGGGCGAGCAGGAGGGTCAGGACGCCCACTAACACACAGCTTATTCCTCTATCTGCAAAGTAGAGAGCATCCTGACCCTCCTGCTCGTCCCTTCCCCCCTCAAGAGGCTTTCTCCACACCAGGGAGAAAGCTTCGCATTACGGTGTGTAGTTACAGACAGTGAATTGAGGATTTCTCAGAAGAAATAAAGATATTTAAAAGCAAAATGGAAGGATGAGGTAAGTGAAGGAGGACTGCACTAAGGTAAAGGAAGCTATTTAGAGATTTTTTTTTTTTACCTTTACAACCCCATTAAATGCCAGGACAGTACAAATACCCCTCAATAACCCCTCTTTGGAAAGTAGACATTCCAAGGTATTTAGTTAGACGCATGGTGAGTTTTTTAAAGTTGTACTCTTTTTCACAATTCTTGGGAACATGAAGAAATTATTATTATTATTTTTGTCATACTTGCAATTACACAACAAAACTAATTTTGCTACTCATCCTGAGAATGGCAATACCACATGTGTGAGACTTTTACACAGCCTGGCCACATACAGAGTCCCAACATCCAAGTTGCACTTCCAGGTGATCTAGGGACATAAATTACTAGACATGTGCACACTGAAATATTTTGTTTCGTAATTTTGTTTTCGTCCAAAAAATGTATTTATTTAGTTACTCCCGAAATTTGTTTTTATTTATTTAGTTTTTCGTTAAAAAATGCATTCAAAGGGAGCTGTGGTGGCTCAACTTGATTGGCACTGCGTTGACAAGCCATTCACCTCTGCAGCCAAGGGTTCGGATCCCGGTCTCGGCTACATGTGAATTGAGTTTGGTGGTCTCAGCCCGGCTCACGGTGGGTGTGCTATGCAAGGTACGCCTGTGCTTAGTACGCCCCCCCCCCCACAAAAACCACCACACTTGCACGCACACAAAATTGGTTTAAAACACATGCACTTTGGCCATGCGGTCTCCTAAAATAAAGAGAGGCGAATGACCTACGGGGCTGGCTGGGTGGGCTAGGCCCCCTCACTCCCTCATAGGGGGAGTCCCTCTGCCCCATTGGGGTCCCGTTGGGCCCCAGTTGGGCTCCCAAGAGGAGCAGGTAGGGCGGGGTGAGTGGGAGGCCCCCCTTCACACCCGCCATTGCCACCAGGGGCATGGAGAAGGATGGCGAATGCCTCCGGGGGGAGGGTCTGCCTACTCCCAACTCCTGCAGTCCGGCTCCACTCTCTTGAGTTCACGCACAAAAATACACTTTAAAAAAAAAAGGCTTATGGTGTCTGTCGAATGTTCTAAGAAAAAAAAAAAAGAAGATTCGACAGAAAAAAAAAAAATCGACTTTTCATGTCTCCCTATGTCGAATCTTCATGTCTCTCTATGTCGAATCTGTCATTGAAGGCTTATGGTGTCTGTCGAATAAAAAAAAAAAATTGACTCTTCATGTCTCTCTATGTCGAATCTTCATGTCTCTCTATGTCGAATCTTTCCTCTCTATGTCGAATCTTTTCTCTCTATGTCGAATATTGGACTAATAGAGTTAAGGTTAGGCACATTCGACCGCACCAAAAACGAAAATAAAGCATTGTTTATGTCGGATCTTTCGTTTTTCGTATTCTGTGCTTTTGTTACCGTTTGTTAAAAGGATAGCGAAAATACCTGAAATTCAGACGAAAATGCATTCGGACGAAAACGAATGCACATGTCTATAAATTACACATCTAATTTCCTGACTAATTTTTGAAGGCCCTGGAGCAACAGGATGATGTAATAACCCATAAAATTACCCAATTTTGGAAATAAAACACCCCAACATATATTCTGTGAGGCAATATGAGTCTTTTAAACATGTCTTTTTTCTAACACATAGCATGTACATAGCAAAAATGACACCCCCAAAATACATTCTGCCACTCCTCCTGAGTATGGCAATACCACTAGGGATGGGCCGAACACCCCCAGATTCGGTTCGCACCAGAAAATGCAAACAAGCAAAAAAATGGGACACGAACATGAAAAATCAAAAGTGCTAATTTTAAAGGCTTATATGCAAGTTATTGCCATAAAAAGTGTATGGGGACCTGGGTACTGCCCTAGGGGACATGTATCAATGCAAAAAAAAAACGTTTTTTTTCTGGAGCATTTTAATAATGCTTAATACAATAAAGATGAAATATTTATTTAAATATCATGCCTGTGGGTCCCCTTAGTCTGCCTGTAAAGTGGCACATCTGTGTGATGTATAGAACAGTATAGAACAGTGCCGCAACAAAATTACATTTCTAAAAGGAAAATAATTAAACTTGCTTTCGGCTGTAATGTATTGCCATCTCCTGGAAATATAGATGAAAAATCAAGGAAAAAATGGGTCCCCCCAGTCCTTACTAGGCCCTTCGGGTCTGGTATTGATTTTAAGGGGAACTCAATGCCAAAATAAATAAAAATGTCCCCCCAAAATCCACACCAGAACTTATCCAAGTCAGCATCCTGGCAGGCCAGGAAAGGGGGGACGAGTGAGCGTCCCCCCTCCTGAACCATACCAGACCACTTGCCCTCAACATGGGGAGGGTGCTTTAGGGTCTGGAAGCCCGGCAGATCCCACCCCCTCATGTGAATGGGTATCGGGTACATTGTACCCCTACCCATTCACCAAAAAAAGTGAAAAATGTAAAAACCACAATAGACAGTTTTTGATAATAAAAGTGTCATGCCGCCCAACGGACCCAAAAAATAGAAAAAAAAAGGAAAAACACTGCCTCTATGGGAAGCCTCCCAGCGACTACTGTCTTTTGTCTGTGACAGCTGTTATATAGCCAAGGGCAGGGCCACCTGCCATTGCAACTGACACATGACATCAGAAGGGGTGGGGCCACCGGGTGACATCTCTCTTGTCCCTCTACTTCACGGACAACACTTTCTTGTTCCTCAAAATTGCGAATTCCCCCTTTGTAACCTTGTTGCCACAAAATGTTGTCTTTGTACACACGGAAGGCGTACACATATCCTGTGGCTCTTTTACAAAGTTTGTTTAGTGTGAATCTGTGAGTGAAAAGTATAGCGCTAATAAGGGGGTCACTTGCAAGGTGTCCCCATGTGATATGAGAAATAGTAATCAAACCATGCCAGTCAGAAAATAATTTTTCTCCTTGTGAGGATGTGAGAACATACACACTAGAAATAAAAATAATAAAAAATTGTATCAACCTTAGGGTGGTCCCTATGTGTGTCCTTAAGACTAATGAATTCAAATCAATCAGTCCGGACCGACATTGGGAAAAAAACAATCAAAAAGGTAAGTGATAAACCAGTGATATGTGACTTCCTATAGGTGGATAACAAAAATATGAGCCAACAGATAACACAAAAATATATCAATCATGTGACTTATGAAAAAAGTCCTGCGACAAGAGAGTGTATATGGCACAAAAAGACCTCTGTGGATATTGCAGGGTCACTGAACGTAAGGATTTTAATCCCAGCATCTAATAGGGGTGACACGTAAGTATTCCTTCAAGATCACCTTAGATGCAGTGTATAGATCAAGCAATACTCTCCACACTTTGCACAAATATAGATAGGTAACCTTCCCGGATCAGGTGGACCCTCATCACACCATATGGCGGGGGGTCTTAGGAGCTTTCACAGACCGATTGTCTGATCCGGATAACACCAAGTTATGAGTGGTTTCCCAGGGTGCGTCTGTGTCCACAGGTTGGAATTTCACACTAGGGTAGTGCACAGCAGTAACTCTCAAGCGCAAAAATAGAAAAGAAAAAAAGGGAACAAAGGCTCCTCATAGCGTAAAAAAGTTGAGTTTTAATTAAAAACAGTCCAAAGTCACGCACAATGTGATAAGGATCAGACAAAAAAATATATTAAAAAACCACACACGTGTAGAATCATAACAAGTAAATGGATATAAAAATGAAAAAAGGACAAAAACAGCAATTCTCCCCCTTTGATGGAAGGACAAGAGTGTCTCAAAAAATGCAGTGGAGATTGGCATAGAATCTGCAACCCGACCGGTTTCGTCTGAAAGAGACTTCAACTGGGGTGTATAGTGTAGACTCACCACTCACCTGCATTTATATAAAGTGATTCTGCCCCAATGAGACCACCTGTACCTCTCCTTCCATCTGCACTGGCGTGCGTGTCAGGATCTATCTCCATCGCCATATTGCGTTCCAACCGCCGGAAGTGGTGAGGCGAAAAAACGTCACTGCGCAGCCCAGGCTGGTATCCCATCCACCAATAGGGGGACTGTGCCTGTATGTACGATCAGCGTGACGTGTGACGTCATTCGTGTGCGCGGCGGTGCGCAGAACGTTATACTTAGACATGTGCTTCAAGTTACACGCCATTGGTCCAGCCTTCAAAAGGGTGGGTGTCTCCTAAGCGACGCATAACGTCATTCCCGTGTGCCACGGTGCGCTCCACCCTGCGGTCCACGACGCGTCCAACTACCTGGACGGGCATCACATGGTGCGGAAGCGTTCCGGAGAGCTGCGTTCCACCAAAATGGACATGCGCTCCACCGGGTCCACAGATGGTCGTACTGTTTCAGGATATATAACGCATCCGACCGGGTGATATCTGAGATAGTTAGAGAGCTCAAAGGTATGCTTATATGAGCTAAATGCGAAAAAAAAGCAAAAAAAGAGAGAAAACATTTGGTCCCACGGGGGCAAGAAGCGATAAATGTGAGAACAACCTACTTACCCATCTGACAGATGGTAAAAGGGGGATAACATATGTATATATAAACATACATACAAATACATATACAGAAACAAAAAACAAAACAAAAATTGTAATATAAATATATATACCCACATTAAACAAGTATAAGCTTCAGAGGTGTATATACATAGATGATTCCTATATGGTCACATCGTATTGCCTAAATGACCATCAATACATAATAAACACATTTCAAGATTGATTAATAAAAGCATTGACGTCCCATTCAACGTTCAAACCATATGGCACATAACTTTTAAGTAAGTAAATCCAGTAAACTTCCAATTTAGACACACCCCGGGTGCTGGGTTCACCCCTCCAGTGGGGGACAAATTTGTCTATAATCTGGAAACTCGTACCTTCAAGTTTTTTATTGTGTTTGTTGAGGTAGTGTCTAGGCACCGTATGTTTAGTGCAACCTTTTTTGATCTTAGAAATGTGTTCACCTACCCTTGTGGAAAAACTCCGTATGGTACGACCAACGTACTGTTTTCCACAAGGGCAGGTGATAAGGTAAACTATATGCGTGGTGGCACAAGTGAAAAATAGTTTCATAGGATACTCGATCCCTGTGTGTGTAGATTTAAAGCTTACTGATTTTTTCCTCCCATGTAAATTATGAACACATACCTTACATTTCCTACACGGATGGAAACCCTTGGAGAGAGGAAAAAAGGAGGGTTTTACAGGAGGGTCTGGGATGTTGGGGGCGACTTGATTTTTTAAAGATCTAGCCCCTCTATAAATCACCGCCGCATTGGTCGGAAGTGATGGTCCCAGAACACAATCTTCCCTCAGAATCCTCCAATGTCTACTGATAATGTTCTTAATCTCTCTGTGTTGTGCAGAAAAAGTTGTAAAGAAAGAATTCTTAAATTTCATTTCTTGAGTGGTCCTTTGTTTCTCTATTGTCAATGTGTTACGATCAATCCTCCCAATCCTCGCTATTTCATTGTCCAATCCCTGTCTCGGGTAACCCTTAACCAAAAACCTCTGCTTTAGAACCTCTGCTTGGACATAAAAGTCTCGGGTGTCTGAACAGTTGCGTCTTATGCGTAGCAATTGGCTGCGTGGAACAGACTTCAGCCAAGCAGGATGATGGCAGCTGTCTGTCGGGATATATCCATTGCGATCAGTATCCTTAAAATAGGTTTTAGTTGTCAACCGATCGCCCTGGGCCTGGATCTCCAAATCCAGAAAGTGGATACTTGAAAGACTTGCCTCGTATGTGAGGCTGATTCCAACCTCATTGGAGTTTAAAGTGGACATAAATTGGTCCAGGGACTCTCGGTCACCTTTCCATAAGAGGAGGATGTCGTCTATGTATCGAACCCAGAGAATGATCTCTGGTCGATTATAAGCATAGACGACATCCTCCTCCCATTTGGCCATGAAGATGTTTGCAAGGCTGGGGGCAAACTTGGCCCCCATCGCTACGCCCTTTTGTTGTAGATAGAATTCTCCATCATACCAAAAATAATTGTTTAAGGTAGCAAACCTCAACAAATCCAAAACAAAATGTTTCTGAATGTTAGGGAGGTAGTCAACACGCTCCAAAAAACATTCCACCGCCCGGAACCCTAATTCGTGGGCGATACTAGTGTACAGAGAAGCGACGTCCGCTGTTACTAGCATGACGTCGCTACTATACACAATACTTTCGAGTCTTGCAATAGTATGTCTCGTATCCTTTAAGTACGATGGTATACTTCTAACAATTGGCTGTAGGTGGAAATCGATGTACCTCCCCAGACGGGAGGTAACAGAGTCGATCCCACTTATAATGGGTCGTCCGGGAGGGCATCTGCTGTCCTTATGGACTTTGGGGAGATAGTATATTGTAGGGATACGTGGTACTCTAGGTATAAGGTAACTTTTTTCCTTTTTGTCCAAAATTCCATTGCGGGCTCCAACTTCAATTAATTTAGTTAATGAGGCTTTGATTTTCTTTGTGGGATTGGAAGGTAGCCTCACATAGGTTTCGGTGTCTCCCAGAATACGGGACATTTCCCCATGGTAGGCGGACTTGTCAAGAACGACTATCCCCCCCCCCCCTTATCTGCAGGGCGAATGACAAGGTCCTTATGTTCGCAGAGACTCTTTAGGCCCGTCCTGATCTTGGGATCTGAGTAGGTCTTTTTAAGGGGAAGCTCATCTAAATCTTTCAGAACTAAATCCCTGAATACTCTAACATTGGGAGCCATAGGGCACGAGGGGTTAAATAGCGATGGGTTCGAAAAGCCCGTATGTATAATGTGGGAGGAAATATCTGGGGGATTGGGTCTGCTGGGATTACTGATAAAGTATCTTTGGATGTTTAGTTTTCTTATATATTTTTGTACATCGATAAAAGTGTTGAATTTGTTCAAAGGTTTAGAAGGAACAAACTTTAACCCTTTGTCCAGGACCGTTTTTTCTGCTTCAGTTAATTGGACCGTACTTAAATTGAAGATGCCAGATCCTACTATACTCGCCTTCTTTTTCGACCGGGCACGTCGCCCCCCTCTCGTGCCCCGTTTTGTTCTCCCCCCCTTGGATAGTCTTCCTGATCCCGGGGGAAAATCCCCCTGGTGGGCAGACCTTGGTTGGGTTTGGTTGTAAGAGTATGGGGATCTTGCATGGTAATCTTCCCTTTCCATATAGCCATATTGTTGATTAGGTGGCCTGTATGGATAATTTCCCTTGGGTGGGGGGAGGTTTTGTCTACCCCCTCCCCTTCCCGGGGTAGATTGAGGATATCTTGGGGGATAATCATAATAACTTCTATTGTTGTAGGGAGGTGAATCATAGGTCCGTATATCCTGAGGGTAATCCCTCTGATTCCTAGACCTCCCTCGGGGACCTTTTCCTTTTCCCCTATTAGGAGGATATCCTCCTTGTTGGTGATTGGGGGTTTTGGGTCCACCACCCCGATTGTTGGATCCATCATTGGTGACCAAAGGTGCCACTGATGGAGCGGATTGGGAAAAGGCCAAAACTTTAACCTCATTGGTTGAAGGTTGGGATACCTCCATATCTGTGTTCTGGGATTCATTATTTGGTCTTGTATTATCAGTACTCTGCCATCTAAAGACTAAACTGGATTTATAATCGGCGACATCTCTGGTGTATTTCTTTTGTTTCTTCGTTTTTTGTTCACGTTCCTCCTTGTCCAGATGGGTTTTTAAATTCAAAGATAATGTGTTATATTCGGGTGTGGATTTAGAAGGTATTAATTTCTCTTTAATATCTTTTATTTCTTTGTCTAACAAATCCATCCTTAATTTCTTTTTATCAATTAAAAAGCCAAGTAGGGATATACCTTGATTATTAAAAAACTGGAACCAGGATGCAAGATCGGGGTCTCCCTGTTGGGGGTAGACATCCCATCTCAGTCCCCTCGGGACCATCCGTTCTTTGATGTATTGTTCCAAAAACGCCACATCCCACTGCAGGTGTAATTCAGAGGTCATTACATTTTTTAGTCTCATGAAAAGACCTCCTACCTCTGACTCAGTATCTAGGACTGTAAAAACACCCTCAGTGTTAAATGTCCGACTGCTACGGTAGTCGAATATATCCATTGAACTGGATATAGGGTTGCTGCAATATAATTATGTCCAAAGAGTGAAAAATTATATGATATAGTGATATATTGCGCTAACCAGAATAAACCAAAAGGTAAAAGAACAAGCCGCCAACACAACAAAATTGGATAATTTGTGGAGAAAAATGAGTGAAAAGTGTAGCGCTAATAAGGGGGTCACTTGCAAGGTGTCCCCATGTGATATGAGAAATAGTAATCAAACCATGCCAGTCAGAAAATAATTTTTCTCCTTGTGAGGATGTGAGAACATACACACTAGAAATAAAAATAATAAAAAATTGTATCAACCTTAGGGTGGTCCCTATGTGTGTCCTTAAGACTAATGAATTCAAATCAATCAGTCCGGACCGACATTGGGAAAAAAACAATCAAAAAGGTAAGTGATAAACCAGTGATATGTGACTTCCTATAGGTGGATAACAAAAATATGAGCCAACAGATAACACAAAAATATATCAATCATGTGACTTATGAAAAAAGTCCTGCGACAAGAGAGTGTCTATGGCACAAAAAGTCCTCTGTGGATATTGCAGGGTCACTGAACGTAAGGATTTTAATCCCAGCATCTAATAGGGGTGACACGTAAGTATTCCTTCAAGATCACCTTAGATGCAGTGTATAGATCAAGCAATACTCTCCACACTTTGCACAAATATAGATGGGTAACCTTACCGGATCAGGTGGACCCTCATCACACCATATGGCGGGGGGTCTTAGGAGCTTTCACAGACCGATTGTCTGATCCGGATAACACCAAGTTATGAGTGGTTTCCCAGGGTGCGTCTGTGTCCACAGGTTGGAATTTCACACTAGGGTAGTGCACAGCAGTAACTCTCAAGCGCAAAAATAGAAAAGAAAAAAAGGGAACAAAGGCTCCTCATAGCGTAAAAAAGTTGAGTTTTAATTAAAAACAGTCCAAAGTCACGCACAATGTGATAAGGATCAGACAAAAAAATATATTAAAAAACCACACACGTGTAGAATCATAACAAGTAAATGGATATAAAAATGAAAAAAGGACAAAAACAGCAATTCTCCCCCTTTGATGGAAGGACAAGAGTGTCTCAAAAAATGCAGTGGAGATTGGCATAGAATCTGCAACCCGACCGGTTTCGTCTGAAAGAGACTTCAACTGGGGTGTATAGTGTAGACTCACCACTCACCTGCATTTATATAAAGTGATTCTGCCCCAATGAGACCACCTGTACCTCTCCTTCCATCTGCACTGGCGTGCGTGTCAGGATCTATCTCCATCGCCATATTGCGTTCCAACCGCCGGAAGTGGTGAGGCGAAAAAACGTCACTGCGCAGCCCAGGCTGGTATCCCATCCACCAATAGGGGGACTGTGCCTGTATGTACGATCAGCGTGACGTGTGACGTCATTCGTGTGCGCGGCGGTGCGCAGAACGTTATACTTAGACATGTGCTTCAAGTTACACGCCATTGGTCCAGCCTTCAAAAGGGTGGGTGTCTCCTAAGCGACGCATAACGTCATTCCCGTGTGCCACGGTGCGCTCCACCCTGCGGTCCACGACGCGTCCAACTACCTGGACGGGCATCACATGGTGCGGAAGCGTTCCGGAGAGCTGCGTTCCACCAAAATGGACATGCGCTCCACCGGGTCCACAGATGGTCGTACTGTTTCAGGATATATAACGCATCCGACCGGGTGATATCTGAGATAGTTAGAGAGCTCAAAGGTATGCTTATATGAGCTAAATGCGAAAAAAAAGCAAAAAAAGAGAGAAAACATTTGGTCCCACGGGGGCAAGAAGCGATAAATGTGAGAACAACCTACTTACCCATCTGACAGATGGTAAAAGGGGGATAACATATGTATATATAAACATACATACAAATACATATACAGAAACAAAAAACAAAACAAAAATTGTAATATAAATATATATACCCACATTAAACAAGTATAAGCTTCAGAGGTGTATATACATAGATGATTCCTATATGGTCACATCGTATTGCCTAAATGACCATCAATACATAATAAACACATTTCAAGATTGATTAATAAAAGCATTGACGTCCCATTCAACGTTCAAACCATATGGCACATAACTTTTAAGTAAGTAAATCCAGTAAACTTCCAATTTAGACACACCCCGGGTGCTGGGTTCACCCCTCCAGTGGGGGACAAATTTGTCTATAATCTGGAAACTCGTACCTTCAAGTTTTTTATTGTGTTTGTTGAGGTAGTGTCTAGGCACCGTATGTTTAGTGCAACCTTTTTTGATCTTAGTGTGAATCTGTACCTGGCCCTCTTACTGGGAATATATTGTTTGAATTGCCACCAGACAGTAATGTGGACAAAGGATTTGTCCACACAAATGTTTTGGTTTGGGACATACATTTCTGCAAATCGCTTAGAAAAAGAATTAATCAGTGGGCATATTTTATATAAAATGATCATGGTTGGGATGATCTCAGGGAGGGCACTATGAGTTGTCAGTGAAATGCAGGAAGTGCATAAGTGCATGATCATGTCATAGCATGTCTTAGAAATGACAGCAGAAAAAATGTGATGGATGGGGTTGGCGGACCAGTAGGCACACAATTTATGTTTATTTGTATGCGCCATATTAAACGTAAGGCCCAAAAACAAGTTTAACTCCTTTACTGTGAGATGTCTCCCAATACAAACATACAGGCATAGGACGAATTGGGTTTGGTGGCAATATGTTACTCTGGAAAAAAAATAGTTTGGTCCACAATCTACTGCAGCAAATCTTCAGAAAAAAAAATGTGAAAAATTATAAGTGTTGGGCTACACACCTGGTTGTGTGGTAAACTGGGAGATTGTAGCTGACCCTGAGCTGGAAGGCAGCCATAATAGGTTTGCCAGGTTATCTGGAAGATAGATTTGGTCCAGGTTATTTGGGTCTGGTGCGTTATTGCTGTGCTGGTACTGGGCCTTTCCTTTGTGTTAGTGCTGTGGGGTCTAGCTCCGTTGGGGTGTATGGCACTGCTGGTGGTAGACAGGTCTTCTGATCTTCTTATTCTTTTTGGAAAGAATGTTTCCTCCTCTGATTTGGTCCCCGATACACTACTCTCTACTCGCTCATAATCCTAATCAGAAATGGATGGTGAGAGCTCCCAACTGCTCTTATCATCTGACATAGTAAGGATTATATATGCTTCCTCAGCAATAAAATATATTTTGGACATGGCGGCTGATGTGAAGCTGCAATGGATACACTGCTGATGGGTGGCAGTGATATTTGCTCTGAGATGGGTGACACTGATTAGGCTGCACTAATGGGCTGCGCTGACAGATCCACTGATGGTTATACTAATGGGCTGAGCTAACAGATCCAGGTCTGTATGACAGAAGTACAGAAAAGATAAGACACAACGAGGGGGTGGGAATACCACTAACAACCCTCTCCGTCTAATTCTGACAACTATGTTTTTTAATTTGGGCCCATAGCGCCCTCTGGACGTGACATGTGGTAGGTCCTTGGAACAAGTGGCATATTTCAAGTGCTTTCTTGTATTAAGTCATGGTATGACTGAGAGTTCCATTCCTTCAATGAAGGGGGGGGGGTTATGATCTCCAATGGACCTAGCAGCATTGATCAATGCATGGCCACCAGTTTATAATATATTTTTGGGATATTTTAGAGGAAGGAGATATTGAGCCGGCAAGAACTCCAATGGGAGTGAAGATATCTGTACTATTGTGTCATGTACCTTACACCAATATGGCTGGAGAAAAGCCAGTTTATATATGTTTTCTAGGGTATTTACATTTAAGATCTTTTATGGATGTATAAGTGAATGGGGTCCCAGTATCTGTATCTAGATCGGACTCCCAAAATATATGCTCAGAGCACAAAGAAGCATATGGTTTCAAAAACATTGAGATGTATAGCGCTGAGATCACAGAGATTAGAAAACAGTAGGGGCCTATAGTATAGCCTCCTCTGTTGTCTGGGTTGTCTAGGTAATGCTTCAATTGGTTGTATGACCAAAAGGGAAAATAATGAGTGTTGGACAGTTTCGCAAGTTCTCTCTGATGCATGAATCTACCTCTAGCAGGGGTGATCGGGCTTGCCTAAGCATGTACTTTGCATACTCTGTCAAAGGCGTACAAGGTAGCCCCAATAAGAGGATGTGAATCAAGGGTGTGTGTCACATGCTCCTTGGGGAACCAAGGCACAGAGCCCAATTCTGAAACTGAGATTAAGCATTCAAGGTTCAAGCAGACAGTGCGGTGACGTGGCGGTGACGTGGCGGTGACGTGGCGGTGACGTTGACACCGCCACGTCACCGCACCAGGAAGTAAATTACTTCCACGCATGCGTCAAATCCATTCGACGCATGTGCGAGAAGATATGTCTGCTGGTTAGCGTACTAACCAGCAGACATATCGGGCCGACGGGTTTCCAGCCGACAGAATTTAAAACATGCTTTAAAATCTGTCGGCTGGCCAAATCCGTTGGCTCGCCCGTACACATGATCGAATCTGTCTGCTGGGACGGTCGGGCCGACCGTTTCCAGCAGATAGATTTGATCGTGTGTACGCGGCCTAATACTACCCTCTCCACTGGTTAACGATGCTGCTTTCCAAGGGTGGCTACTTCATACAGTGGAGATACTTAATGATTGAATCAGGTTATAATAAAGGAAAAAGGCTTAAAAAAAGATAACAAATGCAAAACACTGCACTTAAGGATTGATCAGCTGCCATATATTGACTTTTTGGTTTTGGATTTAGATTCCTTTTTATGGACGCAAAAAAGTTTCAGCCCTCATTTACTAGTGCTTATGTGCAAATTAAAGTATTGTTTTTGATCTTCGCAAAATGTCAGGTTCAGAAAACCACAATTGCTTTTTGTTTCATGAAAGCTGTTTCAAATTAGCCCCTGAATTAAACATTTTATGAGCTCCTTCCTCCCCTTTGTCTCTAAACTTTATGTATTCTTTTTTTTAACAGTTCTTTTTAATTTTTGTCCATTTTGTTTTTTCAATTTTAGTGCTGCATTTAATAGCACAAAACGTGAAAACCTTTTATTTTAACTTTACTGTGTTTTAATGCTTTTTCTTAGAAAAGGGAAAAATACGAAATAAAATGTAAATTACCCTAATTAATAGAAAAATCAATGTGAATTGAGTTTGGTGGTCTCAGCCCGGGTCCCGGTGGGTGAGCTATGCAAGGTACGCCTGTGCTTAGTATGCCCACCCCCCCCCCCCCCCACAAAAAACACCACACTTGCACGCACACAAAACTGGTTTAACACACACGCACTTTGGCCATACGTTCTCCTAAAATAAAGAGAGGCGAAGGACCTACGGGGCTGGCTGGGTGGGCTAGACCCCCTCACTCCCTCATAGGGGGAGTCCCTCTGCCCCGTTGGGGTCCCGTTGGGCCCCAGTCGGGCTCCCAAGTGGAGCAGGTAGGGCGGGGTGAGTGGGAGGCCATCCTCACACCCGCCATTGCCACCGGGGGCATGGAGAAGGATGGCCATTGCCTCCGGGGGGAGGGTCTGCCTACTCCCAACTCCTGCAGTCCGGCTCCTTTCTCTCGAGAGTTCACGCACAAAATACACTTAAAAAAAAAAAAATAGAAAAATCAAGTAATAATAAAAACCTGGATCTGTTTTACAATTCTTAGTATAACTAAATTACATTGGTTTACCACTTCACAACCCTTTTCCCCATTCTCATCCTATTCATTCTTCATGGAAGGTGGAAACAGTGGCTGTCTTTCTAAGCTCTGCATTGACTAAGCCACGCTCTATATGTGTATATTCAAGAATCATCAGCATGTAGGGAAAAGATGTACCTTTACATCTTTGACTTACTGTAGGTGCCAGAGAACCTTTTCCAGTGCAGAAAGTAGTAAAGTATTAGAGCCTATTTTAAAGAAGAACTCCACGCAAAAGGGGCAGCTCTGCTGATTCGCACCCTCCCCCCTCCACTGCCACATTTGGCACTTAATAGCCTTTGGTGATAGGGGCATATTTATAAAAAAAAAGCTTGACTGAAAAAATCAAGGAGACTAGGGAACAAAGTAGCAAATTGAGCAATTTGTAAAAGAATTAGGGCCAGATTCATGTAGCCCGCTGTATCTTTAGGCGGGCGTAGCGTATCTTGTTTATGCTACGCCGCCGTAAATTAGCGAGGCAAATGCTGTATTCACCAAGCTAATTTACGGCGGCGTAGCGTAAATGGGCCGGCGTAAGCCCGAGTAATTCAAATGTGAATGAGGTGGGCGTGTTTTATGGTAATGTGCTGTGACCCCACATTTTTTAAGTTTTTTTTAACTGCACATGCGCCGACCGTGGACGTATCCCAGTGTGCATGCTTCAACTTATGACGCTACGATGCATTGTTTTCGACGTAAACGTAATTGACGTAAATCCCCATTCATGGACGAGTTATGCAAACGACGTAAAATCTGAAAATTTTGACGCGGTCCCGACGTCCATACTCAACATAGGATGCGCCATCTTTTTGGTGGTTTATCTTTACGCCGGAAAATGCCTTAAATGGCGGAAATTCACTGCGTCGGCCAGGCGTACGTTCGTAAATAGGCGTATCTCGCTGATTTACATATTCTAGGCGTAAATCAGAGGGAACACCCCTAGCGGCCATCTTAAAAATGCAGTTAAGATACGACAGCGTAATACAATTACGCCACTTTTATCTTAGCTCAAACCCGGCGTATCTCGAGATACACCGTCGTAACTAATGCTGAATCTGACCCATACTGTTTTACTGCAGACGGTTTTTTGAAACTATCAAATGGGAAACCAAGCAGACAAGTTAGGCTAAAATTTGCAATGGACTGTTATATTTTCCAATACTGCATAAAAATGAACCTCACATTGTCTAAAATGTTTCTCAAGTCCCAATAGTGCTAAAGTACCTGCCACCTTTACACTGATGCTCTCACCTGTTTTTTTGGTCTAACAGAGATTAGGTCTCATGCGCTTTCCCTTTTAAGCAGGGTGCTATAACCAAGAATAATGTTCCCCTCTATGGTGTCCAGCTGCTCCTCAATCCACCTCCACCCTGGCCCATCATTTCTCCAATGTGTATATGAATCTCAAAGAAAAATATCCATAGTATTCTCTGTATATTTGTGACAATTTTTTTTTTTTTACTAAAATACACCAAGTAAACAATTACTACTCAACCTAAAAAGTGCACTATGGCTGGTGCACTGCAGTGTATATGTAAATCAATGGAGCAGCCTAACACAAAATGGCAGCCCGCTTACTAATGGTCCATGCAGTGTGACATCATCATCTCCTGGGAGCCAATGATTTCACTCCACTCAGAATTATATGACCCAATTATCCTGAGCTTTTAAGTTGCATACAAGACAAAAAAAAAAAAAACAGATCTGGCAACAATTCCCCAAGTGGGTATTTTCCTTAGACTGTGAAAAACTGTGCCCCAGGGAGCAGCAGAGCAATAGTGGGTATGGTTACATGGCTGCTGTTTTTCATCTACATCACTTCTCCTTTAAGCATTTCCCACTAAAAAAAACAATGCTTTCATGGGCATTTAACGAGCATTCTTGAAGTTTTTTCAACACTTCATAAACACAACAAAAACATGTCATAAACACATCATAAATGTCATAGGAGCATTAATGAGCATTGTTGTGTTCTTCATAATCAACAGACACGTAAATTAGCCATTACTGAATTTAACTGTTTTTTGTCTTCAGTGTCCCAATAATTGAAAAATGATTACGTAAATATTATTCCACAATAAACTTATTTTTGTGATTTCTAGTGACCTTTCCTACCCTTGTAGGTCCCACACACACTACATTAAAAAGGTTCTTCAGTATACGTTTTGGAGGTATGTGTGGCACTCCCCAGTACTCAGAGTGAAAAATATATGAAAATATTCTGCAAAGTGTAAGCTGTTTTTTCTTTGTTTGTTTTTTTACCATGCCTTAGTGAAAAAAAAAAAGGCAACAGCTATAATAGCTGGTATCACCCTACATATACAGTACATTCTAGTGTTGGAATTTTCCTAAGAGGTAGATAGCTTGTTTCTGTAATAAAACCAAACAACTGTGAAAGCTACAGAACTCTTTTTTTTTTTTTAAATGGATGCATTTGTAAATAAGCACTTTCATTTCTATGTGTAACAATTCATTTTGGGCAGAGAACATCTGAAGCTGAGAAATCTAGGGAAATACCTGTATCTGCAGAAGCAGCTGCTTTGTGAATTGTAGAGGTGTCAGCTGTAATTTCTGTTTTCTGGCTAAAAATCCCTTGTGCCCAGAGAATGACACTGTTAGGGGGAGCAGGGACAAACTAAAATACCGTAAATTCATTTTTCTGCTTGAATTAGCCAAGTCATGTTATTTTAAAGTGAAATACAGAACAGCACAAAATAAACTAGTCCAACCCCATCTTAATCTTTTATGTGGTTAGTTTATTCCACTTTTATCTGTTGGCTTTAAAACACACATTGCAGTTTCTCATTGAAGAATGTGTCAGATATCAGTTACAAATAGCAAAGCTTGGTAAAAAGATACACAACACTATACTGTATGCTCCAGTGATACCTGAAAACACAGCCTGCCTGCCAAATTTGAACCCTGGCTTTCATATCCTACACCTTTCTGTCCTGCTAGCTAAATCTTTACAGGTGATAGTATCCTCTGAATGGCACTGAGTCATATAAAGCTATAGGTCTAGGGCCTAGGGACGCCTATATTTGTGCGGGCATAGCGTATCTAATTACACTATGCCGCCGCAACTTTGAGAGGCAGGTACCATATTCACAAAGAAGTTGCGCCCAAAGTTATGGCGGCGTAGCGTAAATGGGCCGGCGTAACCACGCCTAAATCAAAATAGGCAGGTAGGGGGCATGATCCATGTAAATGAATCGTGACCCCATGTAATAGACACTTTTTCCGAACGGCGCATGCACCGTCCGTGGACGTATCCCAGTGCGCATGCTCAAAATTACGCCGCAAGTACTCATTGGTTTCGACGTGAACTTAACTTATGCAAAGCCCTATTCGCGAACGATTTACGCAAAATGACGTAAACAACGGAAAATTCGACACTGTCCCGACGTCCATACTTAACATTGCGTACGCCTCACCTACGCCTCATATAGCATGGGTAACTTTACGCCGGACTTACGCTTACACAAACGACGTAAAATACGACGACCGAGGGGAAGTACGTTCGTGAATCGGCGTATCTAGCTCATTTGCATATTTGATGCATAAATCAACGGAAGCGCCACCTAGCGGCCAGCGTAAATATGCAACTAAGATACGACGGCATAAGAGACTTACGCCGCTCGTATCTAAGCAAAATTCAGGCGAATCTTGTTTTCTGAATACAGAAAATAGATACGCTGGCGCATCTTTGAAGTTACGCGCCGTATCTTGAGATAGGCCGACGTAACTGCTACGAGAATCTGGCCCCAAGTGTTTGTTCTCACTGCCCTTTTCTGAACCCACCTAAGGCTTTCCTACTCAGATTAGGACATTTACATGATGAAGAATCTTTTGAAAGAAACTAAAGCTCTGCCATCAAGAAGTGTGAAAATTCTGATGAATCTGGACTCAAGAGATTATAAAATTTATGCTGAAGCGGGTAACTTGAATATCACCGATTTTAGATTTTGTGGAGTTTCCATTTAAAAGGATATTTTTACTTTTTGTTAATTTTTTTTTATTTTTTATAAATGCACATTTGTTTGCAGGTAAAAAAAATATTGCATTGATTATTTATTTTTATTTTGGAGCCTATTAGCCGACTAGCAGATGGCTGGTGCCATACAGATTTCCAGCAGATCTGACAGTGTATCTCCTTGCCCACACATCCCCTATGGGTAAGCAGATATAATCTGACAGGCAGCATGAATGAACTACCACAGCACTCCACAGCACCATGGTAGTTCATTAACCTCCTTAGCGGTAATCACGAGTCAGGCTCGGGGTGAATTTTTTATACCAAAAGGGGTATCCCCGAGCCAGTTGCGGGATCGCATTGCAGGATACAGGGGGAAGGTACTTACCTTGTCCCTGGATCCTGCGGTGCGTCCCCGCTGTGTGTGCGGGCTCCTCCGCTGAGTCTCCTCGCTCGATTCACAGTGCCGCCGAGCTCCATTCCCTGCGACATTACGACGCACGAGGGCGGAGTTTGACACCAAATTCAAAAAGTGAAAAACATAATACACATACAGTATACTGTAATCTTATAGATTACAGTACTGTATAAAAAAAAAATACACACCCCCTTTGTCCCTAGTGGTCTGCCCAGTGTCATACATGCACTTTTATAAAATAAAAACTGTTCTTTCTGCCTGGAAACTGTAGATTGTCCATAGCAACCAAAAAGTGTCCCTTTACATCAAATGTGCTTTTTAACTAGCTAGAAAACAGCGATAATAAATTAGAATCACTTGCAGAATTAAGCGATATCGATTTGTGGGGAAATTCGTCATCAAACAATAAAAGTAATGACAGCGACAATTCTGCAACTGAGCAAATTTCAGTGTTTTTGATTTGATTACATTATTGAATATTTTTCATTATAATTACATTATTAGTTGTTTTAATTATTTATAGTTATTTATTAAATTATAATTTATGATTTTGTTTTTCAAACTTTATTATACCCGAGATGTCTACTAAACTCTTATTTGGACAGATTTAAGTGAGTTATTCCTAAGAATTGCAGGCCTACAGTATAAAATGCCAAATTTCCATGCAAAAAATTGTACCGCTTTTGGTACAAAATTCCAGACATAATCATACCGCCAGGGAGGTTAAAAACTACAAACCAACAACAGCAAAGGCTGCCGGAGCTTGTAGTTTTCCACGCACAGAGCCCTGATAATCAGTAACATGACTGGGCAGAACTCCGCACAGCCATGTATTTTTTTAAATTATGACAGCTACAGGGGAGGGAGAAGAACCCCGCTAGCTGTCCCAGCAGGGATCAGGGAGATGCGGGGAGGTCCATTTGTAACATGTTACATGTTACACCCTGAATATGGGTGTACAAAGCATGTTACGGGAGGTGAACTTATTCTTTAACGGTTGTTAAAAAGTAACCCAAATGTCCTTCCCTACTATAAAAGATAGCACTGTGCTTTAAAAACAGCAATGCCGCGTACACATAACCGTTTTTCATGATGAGAAAAAAGCTATTTTTTAACCACTTGACCACTGGGCACTTAAACGCCCTTAATAACCAGACCAATGTTCAGCTTTCGGTGCTCTCACATTTTGAATGACTGAATGACTCAGTCATACAACATTGTACCCAAATGAAATTGTTGTGCTTTTTTTCACACAAATAGAGCTTTCTTTTGGTGGCATTTAATCACTGTTGTTTTTTTTGTGCTATAAGAGAAAAAATACCCCCCAAATGACCCCTTGTTGGAAAGAAGAAATTCCAAGGTATTTAGAAAGAGGCATGGTGAGTTTTTTTAAGTTGTCATTTTTTCCCACAATTCTTTGCAAAATCAAGATTTTTTTTCTTTTTTTTTAACAAAATTGTCATATTAGCAGGTTATTTCTCACACACAGCATATGCATACCACAAATTACACCCCAAAACACATTCTGCTATTATTCCAGAGTATGGCGATACCACATGTGTGAGACTTTTACACTGCGTGGCTACATAGAGAGGCCCGACATGCAGGGAGCACCATCAGGCGTTCTGGAGCACCCAGGCAAATTCTGACATTTCTCTCCTACATGTAAAAATCATCATTTATTTGCTAGAAAATGACATAGAACCCAAAACATTATATATGTTTTTTTAGAAAAGACCTTAGAGAATACAATGGTGGTCGTTGCAACTTTTTATCTCGCACCGTATTTGCGCAGCAATTTCTAACGCGTTTTTGTTGAGAAAATGAAACTGTTTTGTGCTTATAAAAAAAAAAAAAACAGTAAAGTTAGCCCAATGTTTTTACATAATGTGAAAGATGAAGTTATGCCGAGTAAATAGATACCTAACATGTCACACTTCAAAATTGCACACGCTCGTGGAATGGCGCCAGACTTCGCTACTTAAAAATACCCATAGGTGTACATGGTACTTGTTTCAGTGATGAATGAATGAAAAACGTATAGAGCGCGGCACATGCAAACTGAATCGCCTCTGGGCGCTTGTTGTTCCTGTCTCCTTTGATATCAAAAGAGATGAGTCTTGATCTTTCTCCTGAAGGCTAAGTGATTCGCCTCCAACCGAATGGTGGTTGGTAAAGCGTTCCATAGTCTGGGACCTTGGACGGCGAATCTTCTTTCTCCTTTGGACTTGTAGTTGGCTTTTGGGATCTGTAGTAGGTTCTGATTGGTGGATCGCAGGATGCGATTGGGATTGTGAGCTTTTATTTTATCGCATAGATATTGGGGGGCATTCCCATGGACACATCTATGCGTTAGACAGAGTGCTTTAAAAGCAATCCTGTCTTTAACTGGTAGCCAGTGAAGAGCTCTTAGTGAAGGTGAGATGGATTCCCAGGGTTTTTTTCCAGTCACAAGTCTGGCGGCCGTATTTTGTACGACTTGCAGACGAGCAATTTGGTACTTGGGGAGTCCGAGGTAAAGGGCATTTGCACAATCCAGTCTGGAGTTAACAATTGCTCCCACCACGACCGCTAAATCTTCTTTGGGGATGAAAGGGGTAAGTCTGCGTAGTAGGCGCAACAGATGGTGGGATCCGCTGACTACTGACCCTATTTGTGCATCCATTGTCATGTAGGAGTCAAAGATGACCCCAAGACTTTTGACTTTGGCGCTAGGGGTGATGATTTTGCCCAGAATGGGCGGGGGTGTCCATGCTGTTGCAGGTTGATTCCTTTGCTTGGCGTGAAACAGGAGAAGTTCTGTTTTCGCTCCGTTGAGTTTAAGATAACTCTTTGTCATCCAGTCCTCTATCAAAGAGAGGCATGTCTCTAGATTGAGGCGGTGATCCTTTTTATTGCAAATGCGGAAATACAGTTGCGTGTCGTCTGCGTATGAGTGGTAAAGCAGTTTTTGGCTGCTGATAATCTCAAAAAGAGGACGAAGATAGATGTTAAACAGCACTGGTGACAGAGGCGATCCTTGAGGGACTCCGCATGTTGCTGTGCGTTTCTCAGATGTGAAGGGTCCTAACTTCACTGTTTGCGATCGGTTTTCCAAAAAAGAAGAGAACCAAGATAAATCGCCTTCTGCGACTCTGGCTACTTCAGCAAGCCGCGTCAGTAACAGTTTGTGGTCTACAGTGTCAAAAGCTGCACTTAGGTCCAACAGAACTAGAAGACAAGATTCTCCTTCATCTGCGGCCCCGAGAACATCGTCCCATACTTTGAGCAGCGCGGTTTCAGTCCTGTGTCCGGGACGGAACCCCGATTGCAATGGATCAAGTAGCTTGTAGGTATCTAAATGCTGTTGCAGCTGTTGTACCACTACTTGTTCCATTACTTTTGAGAGTACATTGAGGCTTGTTATGGGACGGCGGTGGAGTGGGTCCTTGGGGTCCAGGGAGGGTTTCTTAAGGATGGGTTGGATTATACCCTCTTTCAACTGTGAGGGCATTATGCCCTCCAAGAAAGACTGGTTGATAAGCTGCGTGATGGGAGGAGCCAAGATGTAGGCGCATTCCTTCAGCAGTTTTGTGGGGATAATGTCATTTGGTGCTGTGCCATTGCGCAAAGCCCCAATGATATTCTTAGTGGCCTCGATGGAGATGGGTTCCAGGGTGAACTTACCCGATATAGGAGAATTACTATGGGTGTTGTGTGAGAGGCTGCAGGGGGGGCTAAGGGGGGAATTGTTTTGCTGAATGCTTTCACGGATTGCCTCAATTTTATTAATGAAGCAATCCGATAGTTCATTGCAAAATTCTTGTGTGTCTGTATTGGGGGCTTCAATACATCCTGGTTTCATGGTCTGAGTGACCATCTTGAAGAGTTCGCGGGGGCGGCTTATGGCGCTGTTGATAGCCTCCGAAAAATAATTTTTCTTGGCTTGGAAAATTTCTTTGTGGTATTTTCTTGTTGTCGCCTTGTAGATGGATAGGCTTAGCTCTGAAGAACTTATTTTCCAGGCAGATTCGGCTCTTCTGCGTTCTTGCTTCAGTAACGACAGCTGGTTGTTAAACCAGCTGCGGTTGTTTTTCTGGATGCAGGTTTTGCGTTTCGGCGCTACCAAGTCGGCTGACTGTAGCATGGCCGAGTTTATGGCATCCAGTGTTTCAACGGCCATTTGATGCGGTTGAGTTGTTTCTATTTTTTCCCTTAAAGTGGTTTTGAAGAGTTCCGAGTGGAGCTTCTTCTGACATCTAGTCCAGTGTGTTGTCACTGGATTTGATGTTTTTGTTGCGGGGGGAATTGTGGAAATAATGAATTTAATTGCATGGTGGTCTGTCCATGGCAACTTTTCATTTTCCAAAATTTTTATTTCCAGAGCTTGTCTGAAATTAGATCAAGTGTGTGACCTGAAGCATGTGTGGGCCTACATACTAGTTGCTGTGACCCTAAATCTACCAGGTGGTTAATACAGGCATCGGCAATGGGGTCTTGTGAGGAATTGGCCCAGAGCTTGAAATCCCAGAGCAGCAAAAAATGTTTGCTGTTGAGGGTGTAAGTGGAGAAGAAATCCGTCCATGATGATAGCAGCTGCGATTTTGGGCCGGGTGGCCTATAGCAGAGCAGAATATGGATGGTCTCCTTTGAATTTGTTTGCAGTTGTAGCGTAAGGGTTTCCATGAATGGAAGAGGATTTTGAAGGACTGGTTTGGTGATTGCAAGCTGAGTCTTGCAAATCACTGCCAGGCCCCCACCTCTTTGCCCTATTCTGTTTTCCGTTATAATACGGTAGTTTTCTGGCACCAGTTCTCCTAGAATGGTGTTACAGTCGGCTGTAAGCCAGCTCTCTGTAATGAAAAGGCAGTCTAGATCGTGTTGTAGAATGAAATCATGGATTTCAAGTCAGTGTTTTACTGCCGATCTTGTGTTGATCAAAGCACATGAAATGTGTTTAGGCTGGGATAAATGGCTAAAATTTTTGACCATCGATCGTCGATCGATCCTCAAAAGTTGCTCAATTCTTAGGGTCTTTTTGGTGATGGCTGGCAGTATTGCGGCGAAACGCCTCAGATTCCAAATGGTTTCTGCGGAGTACCGCAGATTAGCCATGGTCGCCATTCACCGGGGGAAAAGTCCTTTTTTATGGTGGCGATGAAGAGAGGATTCGGTGATGTAATTGAGATTGCGTATTGCTCCTTATTTTTGTACAACTGACAATGTATCCTGTGTAGCCCTTTTTCTTTTGGGTCACTTAATTGCTGTGTACATGCCCTTTGTTTTTGTTTTTTGCTTTACTCACAATAAAAACTTTTCTGATTTAAAAAAAAAAAATACCCATAGGCAACGCTTTAAATATTTTTACTGGTTACATGTTTTGAGTTACAGAGGAGGTCGTTAGAGCAAGAGCCAAAATTATAGCTCTTGCTCTAACGTTCACAGCGATACCTCACATGTGTGGTTTGAACACCATTTTCATATGTGGCCGGGACTTACGTATGCATTTGCTTCTGTATGTGAGCTCATACTGTATATATATATTTTATTGTTCTTTTCCGCAAAAATCAATTTTTGTATCACTTTTATTCCTATTACAAGGAATGTAAACATCCCTTGTAATAGGAATATAGGATAATAATAATAATAGGATATGGCATGACAGGTCAATAAGACCCCACATCTCATCTCTAGGCTGGGAAGCTTGAAATAAAATAAAAAAATCCTGGCTTCGATGGTAGTGGTGAGTCTGTAGAAGCACCTACAGTTTCGAAAGAAACTTCCCCTTTATAGTGCCATAGTACGTGTTGTAAGTCACCCCGCTTTGCTCAAGAATTTTTTATCATGATCGTGTGTATGCAAGGCAGGCTTGAGAGGAATCACGTCAACATGAAAAATGGTTGTGTGTACGCGGCTTAAGTATTCAAGAATTATCACTTCTATTGAAAATCTGAAAAAACAAACAGTAGGTTGGTGTGCAAAGTGGTACATTCGTCTTTGGCATGCTAATCAAGTGATAGTACATTTGGACACTGGCCATTTACTTGTTTCTACCCTTAACCACTTAAGGACCGACGCATGTACATTTATGTCGGTAGAATGGCACGGACAGGCACATCAACGTACCTGTACGTGGCTGCCTTGACGTGGGTCGGGGGTCTGATCAGGACCCCCCCGGTACATCCGGCGGTCCCGGTGGCTGTAGGAGCGATCTGTGCTGAGGGGGCGGCAGTTCATTTTTGTCCGCCCCCTCCGGATCGCTCCCAGCCAATGCGCACACTCCCTGCAGTGTCACTTCCTCCTCCTGTGTAAACACAGGAAGAGGGAAGTGATGTGATCTCTGCTCTCGGCGGTTTTATCAACCACCGCTGAGGAGAGATCACATCACACAGTAAGTCTGCACATCACTACACTGACACCAGGACACGCAGGCACACTTAACCCCTTGCGATCAACCCCCCTCCCCCCATCACAGTGTCACTAAATGCAGTGATCATATATGTATCAATACATATATGATCAAATACTACCAAAAGAAAACTCTATTTGTGGGAAGAAAAGGACGCAAATTTTGTTTGGGAGTCACGTTGCAGGACCGTGCAATTGTCTGTTAAAGCGACGCAGTGGCGAATTGTAAAAACCCCTTGGGTCATTTAGCAGCATATTGGTCCGGTCCTTAAGTGGTTAAGCTAAATACCCAACCTGCTTTTGTATCTTTCTTCACCCTTTACCCTTTCTCCAGACAAAACAGTTTTTGAACAGAGTGAGAGGAGAATTAAAATTAAAGTGGAACTTTAGTCACACAATTAAGTCCTGCTTGATAACTTTAGGCTGGCCCATTTTTTAGGTATACACTGTAGCTATGTAAAACATTAAAAGTAAATGTCTATGCTGTTTAAAATCCAGTAGAACACTGTCTTACCCTGCTTTGCACATGCTCAGTTGCTCTCCATTTTAGGCACTTCCGAGCAGGGGCGTCATTAGGGGTGGGCTGATGTGGCTGGAGACCTGAATGTGTAGCCGAAAAGCCCAGAGTCTCGGGCATGCCAAAGTTAATGCGTAGCCCCAAGCGCGGCCAAGCAGGGACCATTCTCTGCCGAGTGTGCGCAAAGACATAGCAGGTCCCGCCTTCTGGAACCTGCAGCGCCTATGATGGATGTCCCACTGGTCCAATCCGGGACCGCGGGACGTGTGATGTACATCATAGGCACTGCAAGCTCAGAAGGAGGGAATTACAATGCCGCCTGATGCACCATGATGTGGCTTTGCTCCTCGCTACATCTGTACTGTATGACAGGGTCACGTCACCTCAAGCACATTGGGTGTGACAGCGCCACACCCCACATCCCAGCTCCCTGCTCCGTTTAGCAGCTCTCCTTTCCTCCTCGGCTCCTGAGCCTCCTTAAGCCCTCTGGCTGCATCTCTAGCACGGCTGAGGTAGGTCACTCAGTGTTAGTGTATGTTGGTCAGGTCAGTGATTGTGTATGTAGGTCAGGTCAGTGTAGTCAGGTCAGTGTATGCAGGTCAGTGTCGTCAGGTCAGGTCAGTGTAGTCAGGACAGGTCAGTGTAGTCAAGTCAGGTCAGTGTAGTCAGGTCAGGTCAGTGTAGTCAGGACAGGTCAGTGTGGTCAGGTCAGTATAGTCAGGTCAGGTCAGTGTAGTCAGGTCAGGTCACTGCAGTCAGTGTAGTCAGGACAGGTCAGTGTAGTTAGGACAGGTCAGTGTAGTCAGGTCAGGTCAGTGTAGTCAGGTCAGTGTAGTCAGGTCAGTGTAGTCAGGACAGGTCAGTGTAGTCAAGTCAGGTCAGTGTAGTCAGGTCAGGTCAGTGTAGTCAGGACAGGTCAGTGTGGTCAGGTCAGTATAGTCAGGTCAGGTCAGTGTAGTCAGGTCAGGTCACTGCAGTCAGTGTAGTCAGGACAGGTCAGTGTAGTTAGGACAGGTCAGTGTAGTCAGGTCAGGTCAGTGTAGTCAGGTCAGTGTAGTCAGGTCTGGTCAGTGTAGTCAGGTCAGGTCAGTGTAGTCAGGTCAGTGTAGTCAGGACAGGTCAGTGTAGTCAGGTCAGGCCAGTGTATTCAGGACAGGTCAGTGTAGTCAGGACAGGTCAGTGTAGTCAGGTCAGGGCAGTGTAGTCAGGTCAGTGTAGTCAGGTCAGTGTAGTCAGGTCAGGTCAGTGTAGTCAGGTCAGGTCAGTGTAGACAGGTCAGTGTAGTCAGGACAGGTCAGTGTAGTCAGGTCAGTGTAGTCAGGTCAGGTCAGTGTAGTCAGGACAGGTCAGTGTAGTCAGGACAGGTCAGGTCAGTGTATGCAGGTCAGTGTAGTCAGGTCAGGTCAGTGTAGTCAGGTCAGTGTAGTCAGGTCAGGTCAGTGTGGTCAGGTCAAGTCAGTGTGGTCAGGACAGGTCAGGGAAGTCAGGTCAGGTCAGTGTATGCAGGTCAGTATAGTCAGGTCAGGTCAGTGTTTGCAGGTTATGTCAGTGTGTGTGTACTGACAAACACACTCACGTAGGTCAGGGTATGTGTGTCAGGTAGGTTACCTTGCACCACTCCACTGCCCGCACCCCCCCGGGCTTCGAGCCGAATCCCCTGTTTTTTTTTGGCACCTAGCAATGCCCCTGCTTCCAAGTTTGTAGAGGCCGATCTGCTGGCAGTCTTAAAGCAAAATTACACCCTCATATCCTGTACAGCCAAGGAAGCTGCTTCTGTTTGATTTGCAAATGCCATGCTGCTTCACATGTGATCAGTTATGACACCAGCCATTTGATAGTTTGACAGTTTCATTGAGGACACAAGCAAATGAGATAGTTAATAATCCTGGAATTCCAGGAATGTAGCTGTCTTTTTAAACCATTAGGTCACTTTTGCAGGGCGTGTTAGCAGCACTTTACCGTAATTTAGTGGCACTGGCTGCTAGCGGGGCATTTTTAACCCCTGCTAGCAGCCCAAAAAGGGTTAAAAGCACCTGGCAGGGGCAGTTTTACAGGGTTAAAAGCACCTGTAAAACGCCTCAGTGTGAAAGTGGCCTTAAATCAATGGCTTTACTTCTGCTTTATGATTTACTGCTGGGGCTTTGGGCTGCAGCAAAATGGCAGCCTCTATTAAAAGAAACACGAGCAATGCTGGAGGCAATTTGCAGCCCACACTATCTTTGGTAGCATAATTATTAAATTGGCATGTATGCTCCTAGCTAAAGTATATTATTTTTTATCAAATTGTTATGGGTAAAGTTCCACTTTAAGTCAGGCTTTTATTACTCTTTGTATTCCTGTCGTGGATGTTTCCCTTTGCTTTCTGTCATTTGTGCGAGGACAAAGACTGCAGCAATTTATTTCAATTTTTTTAATATAATGAGCTAATTTTTGCTTATGCAGCATAGGATGCCACAAAAAACTGTACCTGCAAGTTGAGGCTGTAAAGGTCACTGAATATGAGTATATTCTTACATATCTAATTTTAGATAGTCCAGGTATGATTTTGTTTGCATTTTGTGATATTAACTCTGCTTTAGGTTCTTCATTTAGATTGCAGCATGCAATATGAGACTTTCTATATCTGATATCTGAGCTATAGCTTTTGACACAGAGATTTTGAACACTAGTCACTTTTAATGTATGTGTTACTGTGTCTGTATACTCCTACATAAACATGGCATGTGATGAACATTCACAAGGTGGCCGCCATTGCCCGTGGCAAACACCAGGCAGGCATGGACCACCCATAATTAGTACCATGAAAAAAGAATAAATTACAAGCCAGAAACACCACACAGAAGAGTCCGTCTAGTATAGCACCTGAATGGCATAAAAAAGACAATAGATACACAGAAAATTCAGACAGTGCACACAAATAGGAATACATACAAATATATATATATAATATAAATCAATACTACCCAACCAAAAATAAGAAACTTGAGGATACAGATATATGAGTTGCAGATTAGGAATGATGGTAAGAATCCCAAGACTCGCATCACTAGGAATGTAACAAATATAAATATATTTTCCTTTTCCCAGAAGATGCATAAGTATTTTTGGTGATATGTTGTTTAACCACTTGCTTACTGGGCACATACACCCCCCTCCTGCCCAGGTGAAATTTCAGCTTCCGGCACTGACAATTTAACTGACAATTGCGCGGTTGTGCGACGTGGCTACCAAACAAAATTTACGTCCTTTTTTCCCCACAAGTAGAGCTTTCTTTTGGTGGTATTTGATCGCCTGTGCGGTTTTTATTTTTTGCGCTATAAACAAAAAAGAGCGACAATTTTGAAGAAAAATACAATATTTTTTACTTGTTACTATAATAAATATCCCAATTAAAAAAAAACACATTTTTTTTTCTCAGTTTAGGGCGATACGTATTCTTCTACATATTTTTGGTAAAAAAAAAGAAAAACGCAATAAGCGACTGGTTTGCGCAAAAGTTATAGCGCTTACAAAATAGGGGAGAGAATTATTATTTTTTATTATTTTTTTTTTACTAGAAATGGCGGCGATCTGCGATTTTTATTGGTACTGCAACGTTATGGCGGACACATCTGACACTTTTGACACATTTTTGGCGCCATTCACATTTATACTGCGATCAGTGCTATAAATATGCACTAATTACAGTTTAAATGTCACTGGCATTGAAGGGGTTAACACTAGGGGGGTGAGGAAGGGGTTAAATGTGTATCCTAGGTGTGTTCTAACTGTGGGGGAGGGGGGGGGTGACTGGGGGGGTGACCGATCTGTGTCCCTATGTAGAAAGGAACACAGATCGGGCTCCTCCTCTCCAGAGACAGGACGCTGTCTCTGTGTAAAACGGCAATGAGAGATGATCTATGAGATCATCTCTCATTCGCCCACAGATCGCATCGCAAACGGCCACTCTGATTGGCCGTTCGCCGCGATCTGTGATTGGCCGTGTCCAAGGGACACGGACAACACAGGGCTTCCCCGCAGCGCGCTCTACAGCGCGCGCTGGGAACGCCCAAAGGAGATGCCATCAAATGACGGCATGTTGGATATTCAGACCCGCGCTGTGGTTAAAGTGGAGTTCCACCCAAAAATTGAATTTCCGCTTAATCCCCTCCCCTCTCCCTTACATGCCACATCATTTGGCATGTAATTTTTTTTTGGGGGGGGGAGTGGGGGCTTAAGTAGGAGTGGGACTTCCTGTCCCACAATCCCTGCTTCCGCCGAGGGGCTGGTAAGGCGATTAGGCATGCGCAGTGCGGCTTGCTTATGCGCAGTGGGTGCCCGGCCGTGAAGCCGAAGGCTGTCACGGCTGGGTGCCCACAGTCGCAATGAGGATGCCGGCCGGGGAGGGGGGGAGAGGAGCAGAGCCCCGGTCGGCGCGACGCTGGAACGTGGAGAAGGTAAGTGTCTGTTTATTAAAAGCCAGCAGCTACACTTTTTGTAGCTGCTGACTTTTAATAAACATTACATTTGGGTGGAACACCCCTTTAAAGCGGAAGTTTGGGAAACCCTAACAGCAAGGGTTAAATGCTTGTTTAGTCTAGGGGATAGTAAAAGCAATTTCAATTACTTGATCCTTCTCCAAACTCTCCCTTGGTGTCCTCATGATCAAAGCAGGGCTATTGTCCCTGCACTGGTCTGGGCGACAGGGTTTTAAAACACCAGAGCATGGGGTTCAATAGTAATGATTACTTCTGTCTTACATCAACCCAGCCTCATAGTGGTTATTATGAATCACATAGTTACCTTTTAAGAATTTAGTGATCATGCAGGTTGCTGGGTCCTGGCTATGTCTCCACTTTAAAAGCAAAGTTCCCCTTTATGAATGTTATATGATACACCTGAATTTAGAATGTAACATGTAACATATTCCTAAACTACCTTTCACCACCCCTCCACTGTGTGATAGTAGGCAGGGGTTATTCTCCCCCCGAAATTGCTGTCACATTTAAAATTGTTGCTGCTGTGTGGGGCTCTGCCCACATTGTCATGCCATTCATTCACAAACATCTGTGAATAAATAAACTACAAGTCCCATGTGCCACTGTGGCAGATGGACTAGTAGATCTCAATGCATTCTAAATGTGCTGATTAGCGTACTCATAGTCCATTGACACTTCCTCCAGCATTCTAACTGAAAGCCCATTCAGAGGTATGAGCAGAAAGCTATGCAGGAGCCTGAAATTTCACCCACAATCCATTGATTGTGGCTGTGATGATTTGCAGGCTCTTGTGGAAAAAAATAATAAATGCACACCTTTTTTCTGCATTTATAATTTTTTCTCTAAATTTTTTAACTTTAAATTGCTTTAGGCGGGTTCACACTGGTACGACAAACGCTACGACTTTGGGAGCTCATGAAAATCAATGTTTCCCTATGAGAGCCGTCTTAACAGGTCCGACACAAGTTGTTCCGAATTTTCAAATGCTCCTTGCACTACTTTGGTCTGACTTTGATCCTGCTTCAGTCCATTGAAGATCACTGGAGTCGGATCAAAGTTGGATTGCGGTCTTAACTGATCTGACTTTGGCATGCGACTTGTGCTCTGATAATCTTGAAGGGGAACTCAATGCTAAAATGTAAAAAAAAAGGCATACCAAGAGCATAGATAGAGCATACCAGGCCCTGTGGTCTGGCTTGAATTTTAACAAGGGGGCCCCAGATCCTGGCCCCCCACCCTATGTGAATGAGTATGGGGTACATTGTACCCATTCAGCTAAAAAAAGTGTCAAATATAAAACACAGTACACAGGTTTTTAAAGTAATTTATTAAAGGGGTGGTTCCCCTAAAAATAAACTTTTAACATTGCATTTCTCTTCTTAATTACATCTATAATCGTCTGGTATTTAAAAAAAAATCCGTCCGTACATACCATTTTCGGCATGTAGTCTCACCGCCGCTTCCGGGTCTGAAGGTCGGGGTAGGGCGTGCCTACTTGATTGACAGGCAAAGAAGCCGAACGTTGGTGCGCATGCGCCGTATAGAGCCACAGCAACGTTCGGCTTCTTTCGGCATCTCATGACGCGCTGTATGCGTCGATCGGATGCCTGTCCCCAACCATCAAACCGGAAGTGGCGGTGAGACTACATGCCGAAAATGGTATGTACGGACGGATTTTTTTTAAAATACCAGCCGATTCTAGATGTAATTAAGAAGAGAAATGCAATGTTATAAGTTTATTTTTAGGGGAACCACCCCTTTAATGAAGCTCCAGTGTCTCTTCCAACTTCTTCTTCCCCCTCTCCGGCTCTTCTGCCTCCTCCACTGTTGTCTTCTCCGGTTTCCGCTGATGTCTTCTAGCCCTCTCGGTTCTTCTCCCTCAGTCCGCTGTCTTCTGCCTTTGCCGGGTCTTCTTTCTCCGTTGTCTTCTTGCTCTTTTTCTGGGTCTTCTCCACTGTTTTCTGCCTCTGTTACTCTTCCGATGTTGACTCACCACTTTTTTTCCTGCCTGTGGAGTTTTTTTTTCTGCTTTTATTGCCAAATCCATAATTTTCTACTTACTCATAAGGCTGCATTCACACCTTTGCGTAGACGATTTGCGGCGACAAAAAATAGGAGTTTTGTACCGCGATTTGCGGCGACAAAACGCGTAGTTTTAAACCGTGTTTTTTTTACATTGTATTGTCTGCTATGCGGAACACCAAAGCCGCCCGAAATGTGCGTCGAAAAAGGGTCCGGGACTTGTTTGAAATTTGGCGTTAGACGTTCTATCAGGGTACGGTGTTCTGCGTTAGGAGATGTGAACAGTCTCCATAGAGAACAATGTAAATTCGACCCTCCAGCGTATTGTAGCGTCGCGCTTCAGGCGTAAAAACGCCTAGGTGTAAATGGAGCCTAAATGTTTCCCTACCACCCTTGTTGCTTACTTAATAGTGGGATTGTTTATATACAGTACATACAGTATATGTCTTTTATCACTTAAATACATAATAATTGTTTACATTTGTAAACATATTTTCAACAAAATATTATATAAAAAGTCTGAAATACTTTAAGGTAGTGATTGAATTAACCCTATAGCGTTTAAAACCAAAATAAAAATCACCTGCAAAAGTGGAATTCATTTTTTTATCTATTTCTCTTTTTTTTATATCTGTACGTTTAATTTTGTCATTTCCCCAAAAATATGTGGTGCACATCTGCATATTTATTGGTGACTTCTCTTTCATATCTTCATTTGAATTAAGTAATAGTTTTAGTGAACTGCCACAATGCCATCTCAGTGGCAAAGGCGATTTAAGCTACTGTGGTAACTCCCAGCATGCAGTAAAACAACAGTTTTACTCCCTGCAATATAATTTCCATCGGTTTATGGTGTAAGAAGATTACACTTTTACATATAAAAAATTATTATAAGAGCATCAGACCTGTAAAAATCATAATCAAATTTTACTATCGTTGTATTTTTTATTGAGCAAATATATGTAGAGTTATCTCCTTTCCTAAGGGCAGAACAAGTAAATCCTGAATTCACCACATAAAATGTTCACTTGTTATTGATCTATAAGACCTTCCATTGTGTGCAGGTAACAGATCCTCCAGTCTAACAATTGCTTTGTGGTTTTTTTAAAGCAGCGGGACACATAAAGCTAGTTTCACACATGTATTTAAAAGCTGCTGGGGTGTAATAAAAAAGACCCCACCTAGCAAATGTGCACAACAATAACTTAGTGAACATATAATATTTAAATAATTCATGGATACTTAAAGGAATAAATAGTGAAACAACATGGATAAAGCCACCAGTACTCACCTCTCCTTCTCCATATAATAGTTGCCTGTCCACCATGTTGCTCCAGCTGTGCCAGTACTTTCTTGAAAGGATGCTAATTATAGCAGTACATGGCCCAGATTCACAGAGCGATTACGCCTGCGCAACAGGAGATGCGCGAGTGTAAGTCGAAATGTGCGCGTGAGTTTCGATGCACGGCATCCCCAGAACGAGATACGCAAAAAATCTACTTTTTTATGTCCCGCGTAATTTCGTTAGACTGGCGCATCCGTCCGCGCAAAAGTGCGCTAGACAGACCATTGATTTGCTAGTCAAATATGCTAATGAGGGACTTACGGGGATCCACAAAAGAACGTTGGGGCAGCGCAGGCGACGCAGTGTGCGCAAGAGCAAAATGTCCTGTCTAAAATTAGAGCATATAAAAGCTGGTCTAAAAAGAGAAAAAAAGTCTACTTCTTATATAAAGCAACACTGTTAGTAAGGAGCTCAGCAGTCACACGTGTTGCACAACAATCTGTATGCCAACATGCCAGGGGCATCGTCGCACATAGCTATACTACTGACTTTAGATGAACAAAGAAGGATGAGGGCACGGAGGATGGCACGGAGGATGGCACGGGAGAGGATATACCGCACCCACATAGACCTGTTTGGCATGAGTGATTCTGAGGTGTATCGCATCTTCAGATTCACCCCTCATGTCATCCTGGAATTAACCACAACCCTGCAGGAGGACATCACCAGCCCAACACAACGCTCACATGCAGTGCAGCCACTGGTCAAGGTCCTGGCAACACTCCATGTCCTTGCCAGTGGCTCTTTTCAAAGAACAAGTGGAGTGGTGGCTGGGATGTCACAGTCCTTCATGAGCAGATGTGTGCACCAGGTTGTCCCTGCAATTCTCAGACGCATGGCCAACCAAATCATTAAACCCACCACTGAGGACCTGCGGCTGAAGGCAATGACAGATTTCTACAGAATTGCCAGATTCCCACGCACTGTGGGGGCCATTGATTGCACACATGTGGCACTCCAGCCCCCCCATGAGACAGAGCACATGTACCGCATTCGGGAAGCATTGGCATTCCATCAACGTACAGGTGATAGTCGATGCCCAAGGCCTCATATGGCACGTCCGTGCCAAACACCCAGGGTCCAGCCATGACAGCTACATATACAATCAATGCCACATCCGAATGGAATTCGATCAGAACGTGTATGGGGACACCTGGCTGGTTGGTGAGTGACATGGGAGTCAGGCATGACTATCCCCTCCCATGATGCACACATCACAAGGGGCACATGCATGACTAACATCCTCCTGTCTTTTCCCTTACAGATGACTCTGCATATCCACTGGGACCCCATCTCATGACTCCTATCCGGAACTCCCAAACCCCAGGAGAGGAAAGATACAATCAAGCACATGCCCAAACACGAGCAGTGGTGGAGCGCACCTTTGGCCTCCTGAAGTCACGTTTCCGATGCCTGGATAAGTCTGGGGGTACCCTCTTGTATTCCCCAAACTTTGTGTGCCAGATCATCGGTGCATGTTGCATGCTGCACAACTTCGCAGAAAGAAAGGGCCTGCAGATTGACCTACGTGATGACCTGACTCCTGAACCAGACAATCCCCCTCTAACCGAGGCTACCCCATCTTCTGAGGGAAGAGCAGCCAGGAGACAGCTCACATTGGGCATCTTTGCACGTTAAACACACACATTAATCATGGCACAATGAGAATGCATGCATGCACACTACTGTGGTCCCTAGCACACACACCCCACATCCTCATCAAATTGGATTGGCACCAGTCCACCATGCTGGACTTGTGAGCAGCAACGCCACGCCAAGGCTCCAATTATGTCACTGTACATTCATACACCATTCACACGGACCTGGGGATCACTTCTCCCTGTGGTCCTGGGGAACCCTTCTCCACCAAAATTGAGGGTGACACCCCTTTTCCGGCAGGAATGTCACCCCCACATTCAAACAGCATTCACAACCCAAAAAAAATAAAAAAATTGCCAGCAAAATCAAAAAATTTCCAGCAAAAAAAAAAAAAAAAAGGGAAAAATAAATTATTGCCCTTGACGTGAGCCACGCCTGGGGCGCCCCCAGCCACGGCCCCGGCTCCTCAGGGGAGACTCATGGGGGAGGGGGAAACCGGGGAAGGAGGAGCAGCCCCTGATCTCTGCCCACCTGGCAGCCTGCCCTCCAAGGCCACGGCTATTCTGTCCAGGGCAGCACCAAGTGTTGCCGTGTTGGCCTGGATAGCCTGGGTAAGGGCCCTCACATCCTGCCCAACGCCTGCTGATGTTGTCTGCAGTTCGTTTAGGCAGGTTGTGAAAGCCCGGGAGTGGGAGTCCAGGTTCCCCAGCGTATCCTTGATGGAGGACAGGCTCTCCTCCATTCGCACCAATGTCTGGCTGACCTGTCCCAGATCCCAGATTCTCAGAGTGGCGGGCAGGAGATCGGCCAACCCCCTGGTGTTCTGGGATGAAATCCTGCCTCCAGCTGATGCTTGTGGCCGGGGAGAAGGGGAGGCCCTTGGGAGGGGAGCCATGTTTGGGAAGGAGGGGGGGGGGGCTCCCCCTTAGGGAGAAAGAAATATTTCCGCGCCAAAAACTAATGTGTGGTGATCTTCACCTGTGTGAAGATAATTATATGGTGTGCTGCTCCTCGGTTGTATAGTGTGTGACTATAATAAGTGAAGAAAATAGACGATAGAGGGCACTACTAGGACTACATGGGAAACTTAACTCATAATACATATAGTGAATACCCATATAACATCTGTGAATAAAAACAACAATAATTGGTAATATTAGAAAGAATAGCAACAAAAAATAGAAAAATGTAATCAACTTCAGTGACGTGAAAAAAAGTTTTGATATTAGTGTAATAAAAAGTTTAAACAATTGTAAGTCCACCTAAAGTCCCAAACATAGGATGTGTAGAATTCAGGTAAAAATAAATATAGAAAAAATCTTCCTGTTGCAGATTGCAATCTTGGTTGGACAGAATCTGTGAACAAATCTGTGACAGGATTGTGGTGTGCTGGTTCTGGGGTGTGAGAGAAACCTTCACCAAAATGGATTGTTTGTGTTCCACCAAAAGTGCTGGGGAAATACTATGTTCTTACCAGATGATATGACCTCTCTGTTACAGGTAGGTCAGATGAGCAGGGCAGGATCAGTGCCTGTACACTTAGGGCATGCTGGATCACGCTGAACCACAGTAGTACTAAGTAATGCTCATGGGTAGATAGAAACATAAATGGAAAGGATCATGGTGCAATACCGTTTATTAAAAACAATTAAAATTGCACATAAACAGCCAAATGGCCTCCTACCCCAGCTGGTGCCTGCCTGGCACTGGGAAAAAGGCGTGTCACAGCTCCTCTAATCCGATGTCTCTCCGATAGTTCGGGATAGCAGATTATTCGGGGTTGGTAGGCTCAATGGAGGCTTGTTTATCGTGCAGAGAGCCAGATAGAGCCGCCGACATATGTTTCGCACGCTTGTGCGTCTTCATTGGACTTACAATTGTTTAAACTTTTTATTACACTAATATCAAAACTGCTATTCTTTTTAATATTACCAATTATTGTTGTTTTTATTCACAGATGTTATATGGGTATTCACTATATGTATTATGAGTTAAGTTTCCCATGTAGTCCTAGTAGCGCCCTCTATCGTCTATTTTCTTCCCCCTTAGGGAGGGCTGCCTGCTGCCAGCCAGAGGGGAAGAGTCCTCAAAAACCAAACGTCCAGTGCCTGACATGGACTCCTCCTCCTCATGATTCTCCTCCTCCTCTTGAACCTCCTCCGCGGACTCCAGCCTTGTTGGGGGGGCCTCATTAGGCTGCTGTCCTGGGGATGGTGCGGTCAGGCCAGATGGCCCTGCACCCTCCTGCACATCTGTGGATGACACAAAACATTCACAGGTTGGAGGATCCACACACTTGCCACATATTCCCTTTTACCCCCTCCCCCACACATGCTACACACCTGATATTAAAAAAAATACTTACCTGGCACCACGGGCTCCGGACTTGAGTCAAAGCCGGGCAGGCCCTCAACTTCATGCTGATGAAAGGTCAGGGCCACCGCACGCTCCTCCGCTGTCAGCCTAATACGGCATGGTGGGCCCCCTCTTGTGCCCCTGGCATTGGCATGCATTCTGGCCAGCTTCTGTTTGACCAGACGCCGGAGGTCATTGATTTTTTTGTCAATCCCAGACCGGGTCCGTGTCTCCCCCTCCCCCGCTGAATTCACCTGCTCAGTGTTAATATCCAAAATCTCCCTCCTCCTGGCCGGGGTGGTGGTGTTGGCACTCTCTGGGCCGTGGAGGTAACGCCTATAATCGCTAATGGCCCGGGCAAGAATTCTTTTTTCCCCCACAGAAAAAATGAGCTTTCGTTTTCTCTCTGTCATACTTCCAAAAAAACTCACTCCCAGTCAACAAAAATCACTCACAAAAACAAGCACAACCAATCAAGCAAGAACACACACAAAGACAAAACTAACAGCCAAAAAATCACACTAGCACTCAGCAAGAAACAGTCACAAAAACAAACAGCAAAAAAACTGCAAGAAAACAAACGAACAGAAATATATCAATCAAACAAACAGTCTCTCAAACACGTATCAAAAACACTTTCAAAGATCTACTAACAAACACTTGATCACACAGAACACTAATCTGACAACTACAAAACACACCGCAACGAACAACAGGACAAAAGCACTTGGTTAAATGGGAAGGGACAAAGGGATGTACTTTTGCAATGCAAGTGCGTTTGTGTGTGTCTATTTATGCTGTTTGCGTAGTTCACAACGTTGCCCTAGTCCATTTCCAATTTCACTGATTGCGCCGCTCCCGAGTTGTGAGCATGCACACAGCGGAGCTGACCATGGTCTCCTTCAAGCGCGCATGCGCGAGCCGGCCGGCCCTTCATTTGCATGGGGTCACGGCTCATTTCAATGTAACACGCCCACGTCCTTCCCAATTTGTATTACTCCGCCTTACGCCTCTGAAAAAACGTTACGCATGCGCAATTTTCTGCGCAAAAGCTACGAGAATCGGGTGATTACGCGACAAAATTGCGCAAGTCTAACGTAAAGGCGGTGCGCTATGCCGGTCCAATAATGCGCAGATGTACCTGAATCTGGGCCCATGTTTTTAAACTTGTTTTTTATGATGCGATTCTTGCTTTACAAATAATGTTTTACAACATGACAAATGAGTCTAAGGGCACTATGAGTTTTCTATAGAGGTTAAGCTGCTTGAGATACTACTGATGGCTCTTTTCCATCACAAAAAAAAAAACAGAGAGTTTTTAAATTGTGAAAATAAGCCTAATGCCTTGTACACACGATTGGAATTTCCGATAAAAAAAGTCTGATGGAAATTTTTCATCAGATATTCTGACCGTGTGTGTGCCCCATCGGAGTTTTTCTTTCGGAAATTCCGACGGACTTAGAAAAAATGTGTATTGGAAATTCCATTCGTCTGTATGGAACTCCGACGGTGTTGTACGTCACCGCATTCTTGACGGTCGGAATTTGGTGTGACAGTGTGTATGCAAGACAGCTTAAATGGAATTCCGTCGAAAAAATACGTCGGAGTTTATCCCAACAGAAATTCCGATCGTGTGTACAAGGCTAATTGAGTTGACTAGTATTTGTTCAGACTCAAAGCAAGGGCACACAGAGAAAACAATTGTTTTCTCTGTGTCCTGTTCACACCTTACAAATATAATGCCGCGTACACACGATCACTTTTTGTGATGAAAAAAAACGACGTTTTCAAAAACGTCATTTAAAATGATCGTGTGTGGGCAAAACGTTGTTTTATGTTTTCAAAAAAACGACCAAAAAAAAATTCGAACATGCTTGAATTTTTTGTATCATTTTTCAAAATGTCATTTTTTGTGTCATAAAAAGTGATCGTGTGTGGGCAAAACTACGTTGAAAACAACGGCCCAGATTCAGGTACACGTAAATTTGCGCAGCGTATTCGAGATACTCTACGCTGCCGTATTTTACCAGGCTCTACTTCGAATTCTGGTAGATTTTTGCCCGTACGATACGGCGGCGTAGTCTATTTCTCGCCGCGTAATCGAAATACGCGATTAGGGGGCGTGAAGCATTTAAATTAGGCGCGTCCCCGCGGCGATCGAACTGCGCATGCTCCGTTCAGAAATTTCCCGCCGCGCATTGCGCAAAATAACGTAGATACGTCATTCGTTGTTTGAGTAGCGTCGTTTACGGACATTCCTATTCCCGGACATTTTACGTCAAAAATAAAAAAAGACGTCGGAAAACGTTGATATTCGACGCGGGAACGATGGCCATACTTAACATGGGCTGTCTAATATTAGACCAGCAAAAAGCTGGTATAGTATTACGCAGCAAAAAGATGACTAAAGATGCCGTAAGAGATTGCGATAGACGTTCGTAATTTCGTGGATAGTCGGCAAAAGCTCATTTGCATGCCCCGACGCGGAAAACAACGGGAACTCCACCCAGTGGCCGCAATTTTATTGCAGCGTAGATCCGAAGGCGTAATAACACGTAATCCAGTCGAATTGAAGCCCGCAGCCGTATTTTTATGGTTTGAGGTTTCAGACTAGCTAAAAAACACGCATAATTTGAAAGTACTCCAGTCTAACACCAGTTAGACAGGAGATACAGCTCTCTGAATCTGGCCCAACGTTTTTAAACCCGCGCATGCTCAGAAGCAAGTTATGAGACAGAGCTTCAATGGAACAGAGTGCCGTCGAACGTGGTGTATGTCACCACGCTTTGCTAGAGCATTTTGGGAAAACGATGGTGTGTAGGCAACGTCGTTTTGGAAAATTAAGTTTGAAAAATGTTGTTTTGTTTCGTCACATAAAACGTTGTTTTTTTTCATCACAAAAAGTGATCGTGCATTACATATGCAGCATGTCAAATGCACAACAATTTGCTACAGCACACCATTGCATATTTGTACATGTGCTTCTGTTCATAAAGTAGAATGAAGTTTAATTTTGTGACATTTCAATAAAATTAAAAAAGTAAACACACCTTCCCCGTTCTTCTGTGTGGCAGTGACACTGATCGTCTGTTCCCTGATATAGGTAACGATGATCAGTGACGTCACGCCTACAGCCACGCCCCCCCTACAGTAAGAATCACTCCCTTAGGGCACACTTAACCCCTTAGCGCCCCCTTCATTGCCAGTGCCATCTCCACAGTAATCAGTGCATTTTTATAGCCCTTTTCGCTGTGAAAATGACAATGGTCCCAAAAATGTGTCAAAAGTGTCCGATGTGTCCGCTATAATGTCGCAGTCATGAAAAAAATCGTTGATCGCCGCCATTACTAGTAAAAATTTTTTTTTTATAAAAATGCCATAAAACTATCCCCTATTTTGTAAACGCTATAAATTTTGCGCAAACCAATCGATAAACGCTTATTGCTATTTTTTTTACCAAAAAAAGGTAGAAGAATATGTATTGGCCTGAACTGAGGAAAAAAAATGTTTTTTAAATCTTTTGTGGGGATATTTATTAAATCAAAAAATAAAAAATATTGATTTTTTTTCAAAATTGTCGCTCTATTTTTGTTTATAGCGCAAAAAATAAAAACGGCAGAGGTGATCAAATACCACCAAAAGAAAGCTCTATTTGTGGGAAAAAAAGTACGCCAATTTTGTTTGGGAGCCATGTCGCACGACCGTGCAATTGTCAGTTAAAGTGACGCAGTGCCGAATCACAAAAAGGGGCAAGGTCCTTAACCTGCATATTGGTCCGGGTCTTAAGTGGTTAGTAACATTGTATGATATGCCAGGTATTTCTTGTTCTTTGTCTATTTCACCTGACCGACATAATGTCTCAATGCTCTACCATTTTATTATCTTAACCCTTTATTGTTTTATTGTTTTACTGCTTTTGTGTTTTCATTCCATTTTATACTCCTGGGGTTCTGTTTATCTTCTTTGCTAACATGTACCACACAAATAAGTATATAGGAGACAATTTACAGTTCTCTAAAGTTTGATGTTGTAATCACCCCCTTGGAGTATAACATACTCATTCTTTGTTGTAATGTGTGGTATTATATTTCTTCTTCAATAAAAACAAATGTAACAAACAAAACAAAAACTCCTATTTAGGTATGTATTTATCAAAAATCATACAAAAAAGGCTACAATAACATTTAAAATTGCCATTGGATTTTTTACATTTTACCTTTCCCCTCAGGACTGAATTATATTTCTATTGCCCTAATTATCCAAATATTAAAATGTTAAATATGGCCTTTCCAACAAGAAATGTATAGTTACAAGAAAAGTACCTTAGAGATTAGTTAACATGTACCGTATTTATCGGCGTATACCGCGCACTTTTTTTGTATATGCCGAGTTTCAAATACTGCGCCGGCATATACCGAGCGCAGTACACTCGGGCATAGTCGGGCAGACTCGGCTCCTCTCGCGCTGACATCCTGGATGTACAGGACGTGAGCACGAGAGTAGCCGAGCCTGCCCGACTATTCACGAGTGTACTGCGCCTGCATATACCGAGTGCAGTACACTCGTGTATAGTCGGGCAGGCTCGGCTCCTTTCGCACTTACGTCCTGTACGTCCAGGACGTCAGTGCGAGAGGAGCCGAGTCTGCCCGACTATACCCGAGTGTACTGCGCTCGGTATATGCCAGCGGAGTATTTGAAACTCGGCACGGGAAAGCGAGGAGGACGCCGCGAGGACGCCGGACCCGCCGAAGAGGACACCGGACCCGACAAAGAGGACACCGGCCTCGACGAAGAGGACACCCGAAGCCGCCGATGGACGCCGCGCAAGACACCAAAACTGTAAGTACAAAAAACTTTTTTTCCACAGGAATGGCGGCAACTTTAGGGGTGTGCGCTATACGCGGGAGCACGCTATACCCCGATAAATACGGTATGTGTAATTTAGGAAGTAATACTACTTGCATTGAATTAATGGATCTTAAAGTTATTCAGCTTATACCCTCTTGTATTTGACTTAATTTCTTTAAAGCAATACATTTTGGACACTTTCTCTACAGCATGCTAAAAGTGGCAACATTTTTCAACTCAGGCCATGACTACTTTTTAAAGGAATTAAGAGTTTGCATATCTTTTCATTTGATCCACCTTCAATGTATTCAGCTGTTTGAAACTAAAAGTTCAGTTGGACTTTACAGATCAAGAAGAAGTGAAGATTCCATATGGTGCAGGGTTTACTTTTTCTGCCTTGAAGAAAGATAATTAAAGCCACTTTTATTTCAGTATCTGCACCAGGGTAAATCTATTATGAATTCGGCTGACAAGCTTAACTTCTCCTGTTCACATGTAAACACCCCTTTTAGCATCTTTATGAATAAGATTAAAAAGTATGTTAGGACTGAAGTCAAAACATTAACAGCGCTAAATGAAATAAATAAAAAAATCAGTGCTAAACAGTTGCATGCAATGTGTTAAAATCTTTTTCTTATGCCTCATAAAAAAACACATATCCTACCAATGTCAATTGAGTCCATGCTTGAATGTATACAAAGGGTGGCATGCAGTAGGCTGTATGTATCAAACACACATCCAGTGAAAAAGTTTGTGCAAGTAGTACAAGATGGTGTACCGAGTTGTATCCAAAAAGTTCTTATATCATAAGCATTCACTGCCTGAATACCACCACCGATCCATCTTGTGAGCAGCTTTTTGTGTATGTACTCACCAGAGGTAAGTGCAAACCGAGCCTGTAACCTCTTCTTATGCTGCGTACACACGATTGGAAATTTCGACAAGAAAACCGTGGATTTTTTCTGACGGAATGTTGGCTCAGACTTGTGTTGCATACACACGGTCACACAAATCTTGTCGGAAATTCCGACTGTCAAGAATGCAGTGACGCACAAGACATACGACGAGCCAAGATCAATGAAGTTCAATAGGCAGTTCAATAGCCAGTTCAAAAGGCAGTTTGGCTCTTCTGCTTGATTCTGAGCATGCATGTTTTTTTGCGCATCGGAATTTCATACAGGTGAGCGGATTTTCCAAAAAATAGAGAACCTGCTCTCAATCTCAGACAGCAAAAGTCCGATGGAGCATACACATGGCCGGATTTTCCGACCAAAAGCTCACATGAGACTTTTCTTGTAGGATTTTCCGATTGTGTGTACGCGGCATTAGTCACAATACACCTGAAGCCTTTGGACTAGATCATCAGCAATCCTTGCCTTGAACAACTCAGCATGGCAGGTATAACATGAAAAGATATGAAGGAATGCTTACAATGCTTACTTATTATAACCATAAAAACCCCTGCTTACAAAATATGCTTAAAAGATATGTGAATAAAAAAGCATGTCAGCAATTGAAAAAACGTCCTTCTCTCCACTGCCTTAAGTTCCGAAAAAACAACCAGCTATAATGAGTCCTGTGATGACGCTTTGCTGCGAGTGACAAGTGAGCCGTGTAGTCACGCCCTAATGTGTTTTGTCGTCACGTTTCGTCGGAGTGTGTGGCTACGTGGTACAGCTCATCCATTATGTACCACAGGGGGGGCAGGACACTGCACGGTTTAGGAGATATTCCCCTCGCAATGTGCCGCTGAGCAGGGGGGATCTACGGCGAAAGGACCGGCATCTGCCAGACCTTGCCGAATATAAATCTCCCGCGCGCATGCGCGGGAGTGACGTCATCACCCGGAAGACACGCCGAGTCAAGATGATATCTCGCTCGGCATGGATCAGGTAAGTTCTACACACCTCGTTCCGAGGTAAGTATTTCTTTTTTTTTTTCACAATCAAAGTTTATTCAAGTATTGACACAGAATACAAGTATCAATATAAAGAACATAGTGCAGAAATAACATGCAATTCAAAATACAATTGAGGAACTACAAGAATATAAAAAAGGAAATATAACAAGAGAATAAGTCTGGTAAGTCCATTGCAGGGAGGTTGGGGGAGTGGGATGGGTAGGGAGGGGGGGGTGGGTGGGGTAGAAGTAGGGTTTGTTAAGTGGGGTGTCTCAGTTTCAATTCACTCAGAGATAGGAAGATAGTTTAGTCTTAGATATAATACCTATTCAGGTCTTGGTCATGTGGTCATCAATAAAAGTAGATTACAATGCAGTATGATTGTTGCGGCTTATTAAGGTCAGAGTTCCCATTAGGTCATTAGCAGTTGGTAGTCATTAGAATATCTAAAGTAAACCCAAGGTTGCCAGATTTCGTGAAAAGTTGTCGGATTCTCTCTCTTCATGGCTACCAATTCATCCATTTTATAGATATGTTGTACCCTGTCTAGCCATTCTCTGATCGACGGGCAATTGGTCGACTTCCAATACAAGGGAATTAGTGTTTTTGCTGCTGTCAATAAGTGTCTAGTGAGTGATTTTTTATATTTACTGATTGATACGTAGTTTACATGAAGAAGACAAGCGGCTGCGTCTAGCTTGATACCAGTGTCTGTAATCAGTTTGATCCAGTGAGTGACTTGGGTCCAGTAGTCTAATATCGGGGGGCAAGACCACCAGAAAGTATTTCATAATGAGCTAATATGCAGTGCATATTAGCTCATTATGACTTTTGCCTTGCCTTGAAAAAAAAAAAAATTGATGCGGGTTTACAACCGCTTTAATGTATACATTTAAAGTGACAGTACACCATTATCCTACATACATACACCATCTACAGCTAACCTGTTACATGCCATTAAATAGGGCCGCCATCCCAAGAAAGTGGTCTCCGATGGTGCACCCCATTTTGTACATTTTCTGAGAAAAAAAGCCCTGGGCCCAGCCAATCACCTGACTTGAGTCCAATAGAAAATCAATGGAAAGAAGAGAAAAGTCCCATGGAACCTTCAAGATTTGAAGGCTGTTTGTGTGGAAGATTGAGCCAAAATCACACCTGATCAATGCATGCCACTAGTTTCTCCATACAGGTGGTGTTTTAAAGCTCTCATTACCAACTAAGAATTTTTTACCGAGTATTATATAGATTTTAGTTAGCATACTTTTCCGCTGTAACATTCCCTTTTAATACTCATAACTTAATTTCTAAATGTATTTGTTTTGGTTTCTTTGTATGTACTGTATGGATTGTATGGGTTGTTACTGACAAGCAGTGAAAATCAATCATGTCAATAGCACCTTTATAAATATATTTACCTAGGAAAATGGTGACATGTTCAATATTTATTTTACCCGCTATATATACTGTAATATATATATATCGTAAGGGGTTAGCTCGGTGGGGGGGGGTGTGACCCCCTGGATGGGTTCACTACACACTGAACTATACAGAGAGGCAGCCGAAGACGGTTGAAAACAAAGAGTTTGGTTTATTCTTCCATATTGCTGGAAACAAGTGCAAGCATCCAAACAGCATAAACAAAACAAAACATAAAATAAACCCTTGCCACTTGGGGTGTCGACCTTCACCACACAGGAACCTATCTATGGAGTCTGGCACAGCCTACTGCTGGGCAGACACTGCTGGTCATACAGAAGAGAAACAATAGTCTTTTTGATGTTTATCACACAGAAAAATCAACAACCACCTCACCTCTTCAGAAGTCTTTCTCATTGCTCTCCATAACTCTAAAAGCCTCAGGATGCAGCAATCAGTAGTCATCCTCTGGATGACTTATAGAGGCCTTAATTGCCTCATTCTGAACAGCTGAAGTTTTCCAACGCCCTAAACCGTTCTGGCTACTTTTGCATCCGACACCTGGTAGTAATTGGTGTATTGTCTAAACAAGGCAGAAATGTATCTCCCGTCTGTGACAACACCCACAGATTTACCTGACTTCCTGTCACAATATATATATATATATATATATATGTATATACATACACACACACACACACTAAATGCATGAAATATGTCTGGAGTTTACATGTTCTACCTGTGCCCGGATGAGTTTCCTCTGGTTATATATCTATATGTACGAATGTGAGTTAGGGACCTTCGATTGTAAGGTCCTTGAGGGCAAAGACTGATGTGAATGTGCAGTACAGTATATGTAATGCACTGTACAAATTGTTGGTGATAGAGGGAATCCTGGGGAAATACTGCCAAAATGTAGTTTGTTGTTCTGATGAAGAATCATTCTCTTTTAGGGGGTGAAATTGGAACCTGATCAGGGTTCCTGGAGGGGGTCTTAAGCCTGGGGCCCTTTGAATTTGTAGCTGTTAACTACTTGCCGACCACCCACCGTCATATTACTGCGGGACAGTGGCACTGCTGGGCGAGAGCCTGTAGCTATACGTCCGTAATAAAGCGTCCCCGCTCGCCCCCGAGTCCCGCGCGCGTGCCCGGCGGGTACGATCGCCGCCGGGCACGCGCGCTCGTTCGTTACAGAGCGGGGACCGGGAGCTTTGTGTGTAAACACAAAGCTCTCGGTCCTGTCAGCAGGGGAAACGCTGATCTCCTGTTCATACAATGTATGAACAGAAGATCAGTGATTTTCCCCAGTGAGGCCACCCCCCATTTTTATAGTAATACAATGCATTTTTATAGCATTGATCGGTATAAAAATGCCAATGGCCCCAAAAATGTGTCAAAAGTGTCCGAAGTGCCCACCATAATGTCGCAGTACTGAAAAAAAAATGCTGATCGCCGCCATTACTAGTAAAAAAAAAAATATTAATAAAAATGCCATAAAACGACCTCCTATTTTGTAAACGCTATAACTTTTGCGCAAACCAATCAATAAGCGCTTATTGCGATTTTTTTTACCAAAAATTTGTAAAAGAATATGTATCAGCCTAAACTTAGGGAATTTTTTTTTATATATCTTTTTGGGGGATATTTATTATAGCAAAAAGCAAAAACCGCAGAGATAATCAAATACCACCAAAAGAAAGCTCTATTTGTGGGAAAAAAAAGGACGCCAATTTTGTTTGGGAGCCACGTCGCACGATCGCGCAATTGTCAGTTAAAGCGACGCAGTGCCGAATCACAAATAGTGCTCTGGTCATTGGACAGCAATATGGTCCGGGGCTAAAGTGGTTAACCATGGACTTACTGCCAATCATTGACTCAAGGGGACTTGTAGTGCCTCCTGTGGATAATTGCCTAAATTAACTATTTTCTTAAAAGAGATTGCTTTTTGGACTTGCCTTGTGAACAAGGTATGCATACTCTTTGGGATGTAAGAAAGCTCTGTACAGGAATTGTGTTGAAATAGCACTGTTATTAGCATGTTGTTTGACTAATGTTGTTCTACCAACATTAGAATTTTACTATAGCTTGTGGGCAGAGCATTCAATCGGAAATGTATGATCACAGCGTTGTACAGTTTTGCTGCTTCATTGAATCTTCTTAGAACATCCAACAGACACCATAAGCCTTCAATCGACAGATTCAACCCTAATTAATTTGCATTTTTTAACAAAACTAAATAAATAAAAACTAAAACGAAATAAATGTATTTTTCAGACACAACCAAAATTCCAAAACAAAATACTTCAGTGTGCACATGTCTAGTAAAGGGACTCCGGGAAAGAGATGAGAGAAGCACAGAGGTTTGAGAGAGGGAGCATTAACTGTATCCCCTAGCAATGATTACTAGGAGAAAGGTGACATAAATTGCTTTGCGGCACCATTTCCTAAATGTTTCATACCTGGGAAGTGGTGTCTATTGTCAAACAATAAATGTGTCTAAAGTGTAAGTGCAATGCAGTGTAATGCATTCGAACAAGGATTACAAAAAAGTAATGCTGCATTCACACCTGAGCGTAGGCGGGAGCCGGCGTATTGCGGCGACATTAAATCTGCGTTTTGTCCCCACAATTGCGGCGACAAGTCGATCCTTGTTTTTCGCTGGAGGGGTGATTTTAACATTGTCGGGTATGCCTGAACGCCTAATACCGCCTAATACCGCACGACAACGTCCCGGGGCTGTGTCAGTGAGAGAGAGCTAGCGCAGAGACGCGTACGAAGCGAGGCGACAACTGGACAGCACCGGAGGCACCATTGTATCCAGGATATACAGAGAGACACTAACTCAAGGCTCTATATTTCCATAATTTCGGTGAGTGCATCCCCAAAAGGGGAATTGATTCCCCCCCACGTGGTGAACACCCCCCCTTTGGTGAAAGGAGCACTTTTGAGGAAGTTTTCTGTACACTACATCCGTCTGCACCATCATCATTTCCCTATATATTGACTAGTATATGGAAGCATTCCAGACGCATGTTCGGAAGTAGCGCTGCTACAGTTTTACAATAGATTTTGGGACTTTTTAAAGTTTTTATTATCCTCTGTTTTACTGTATTGTTTGAATATTGCCTTTTTTTTAAAAAAGCAGCTGCTGCATGCTTATTTATTTATTCATCTATCTAATTATCTGTGACCAATCTCAAAGAGAACCATTCTAAGCGCTGAGCTGTGCTTTAATACTGAAGGAAGGGCCACACTAGCACTCTCTTAGAGTGAATGCCTAATACGCCTGGAAAAAAAGGGTTCGGGTCTTGTTTCAAGCTTCAGGCGTATGTCGTTTCGGCATTCGGCCTAGAGATGTGAACCATCTCCATAGCCGACAATGTTAATTCGCCCCTCCAGAGTATCTCAGGCTGCTACAGCGTCGGGCGTAGGGCGACAAAACGCCTAGGTGTGAATGCAGCCTAACAGTATCTGTGCAGCTCACTTCTAAGTGTCGGAGAACTGCTTTAATTTTGTCACATGGCCACAGATCTCAGCCTGAAGTTCAGGCATTAGCGAGTGCAGTCCCCACACAGGCACCTAAACCCTGTCCACAAGGGGATCTTTAAATCTCGAGTGGGAGAGCCTGAGGGTCTGGGACACCTGATCCAGAGGCCAGCAAGATGCTTTGAGTAAAAGGCTTAATGAGCCTGAAGAACCAGAGGTCTGGGTGACCAGTGTAAAGAGCAGAGGTACTGTTGAAGTGAGAGCCAGATGGCTCTGTATTTTGTGAAATTTTGTGAAATTGAAAGCCTGTCGTGGGCAAGTTTGTGTTAAGGCTTTCTTTTCCTTTTTAATAAAAGTGGACTGCCGTGCTATTAAACCACAATTTTGGACTGATGTGGACTAATCACCCTATATACTACCATGTGTGTGTGTGTGTATAGAGAGGGTTTTGGCTTGTGAACTTTCAAAATCCCCAAAAATATGTGTATAAGGATTTATCAAGAAACACTACCTACTTTATTGTGAACCTGTGAAGATAGAAATATGGAAGGAACCATGTCTGATTTCGTTGTTTAACATGTAGTCTTTAGAAGTGTCATTTACAGAGGATATAGAAAAGAATCCCCCACCTTTAAAATAATCACATTTTGCTTTGCAGCCTTAAATTAAGACACACAGTTTTTGTTTTATACAGCTGTATTTACACAGTGCAACAGTTGGAAAAGGGATCACCCCCTTTGTTTCAGTATTATTTGATGAATCACCCTTTGCTTTAATTACAGCCTTTCTGTTGAGATATGTATATACTAACTTTGCAATATTTGCCCACTCCTCTTTGCAGAACTGCATCTTTCTCCTTCAATCACTATGTGGTAATTTTGTGCTTGGGTCATTGTCATGTTGGGAGGTAAACCTTGACAACTTCCTAGCAGAGGGCAGCAGATTTTCCTCAAGAATCTGACAGTAGGGGTGGGCTATCTGTTCGAGTCGAACATTGTCTGTTCGCCCGTTCGCCGAACATCGAACAATTTGGAGAGTTCTTGGCAAATTCTTTTCTTTTTTTTTTATTCTATATTTTATTGTTTTTTTAATCCATTTTATACAAACAAACATACTTCAATTGCATATGTGTCACATATATAACATATCGATTCTACAATAAAGGAATTTACAGAGCATTTCAGTTCCAACATTTTTCCTTTTTTAGATATACTGACGGTATAGATAATCTTCATCGTCCTTCCTATTTATCAAGCCGACACACTAAAAAACAAAAACAAACCAAAAACAAACAAACCAAAAACAAATCAAATCAAAACAAAAAACAAACAAAAAATAATGGCCCAGATTCACAGAGCAATTACGCCTGTCTAACTGGTGTTAGACAGGAGTAATTTCAAATTTTGCGCGCCGTATCACTAGTTTGAATCCTCAAACCATGATACGGAGGCTTCGGGCTTCGATCCGAGAGGCTTACGTCCTCGTAAGCCTTCGGATCTACGCTGCGATATATTTGCGGCCGCTGGGAGGAGTTTGCGTCGTTTTCATGCGTCGGGATATGCAAATGACTTTTTACGGCGATCCACGAAGGTACGAGTGTCCCTCGCAATCGCCTACGTCATTTTTTTTTAACATTCAAAAGCGTTTATTGAAAGTCAGCATATGAAAAGACAGGGCAAGTAAGCATAAAGATATTTCACAGATGCAACTGTGCAGGGTCCGAGCATATTCCGTAAACAGTCACAAGTCTCCAACAACTTACTCAATGAATCATGCGTTAAACAATAAAAAAAAAACAATAGCAAAACACAACAACCAGAAATAAAATAAAAAAATCGAGTGTAGGAGAAGTCATGGATCATCGAAGTGACCACAAGTGGAACCATGGTAAACAAGATCTCTATTATGGGCACATAGTAGCTATCAGAAAGGTAGTTCTCGAAAATTTCGCCTGAACACAGTCAGGGAAGAAGTTGTATCCAACAATTCCAAATACCAATGTCTAAAGAAAAAAGAGAAGAGAATAAGAAAAAGAGGGAGCTGTGAATAGAATGGGGAAAGATAAGAGGGGGAAGTGAGGGGTGTGGTGGGTATAGGTACAACACATGTTCGACCCGTACTGCATTCAGTCAGTGGTATGTCTCTGAGTGTGGAAACAAATGGAACCCCGTAGCTATGCAAGATCACAAGTAGGCTGGCGGTGCAGTGCGATGTCATATTCTCTGGAGAATTTGAAGGAGTACCAGGGCTGCCAGGTGTTGAGGAAACACTCGACTGTCCCCCTGTCCTGTGCCAATGTGTCCTCCAGCTCGCAAACTTCAGCTACTCTACGAAGCCACTCCGAAACAGAGGGAATTTTAGTCGAGTTCCAGTAAAGCGGTATCAGCGATTTGGCTGCATTTAGCAAGTGTTTGGTCAAGGAATTTTTGTAGCGTTTAAGCGAGAAGGAGGACAGGTGCAACAGACAGCATGCAGCCGACAAATCTAAGCTGGTCTCTGTGATCTGTTGGATCAAAGCCCTGATCTCCTCCCAAAAGGAGGAGACCAAAGGGCAAGACCACCATATGTGAAACAGCGTGCCAACCCCAGACTGACACCTCCAGCATGTATCCGGTTTCAGGGGGTTCCATTTGTGAAGCCTGTCTGGTGTGTTGTACCATCGGGTCAGCAATTTATAGCTCGTCTCCTGCAATTTAGTGCTGATGGAACATTTATGAGCCAAGATGCAAACGTGTCTCCACTGCCTGTCCGTTATGGCCAGGTCCAGATCCTCCGACCAACTCCCCCTCTGTCTAGCCAAACCATCCCCCCCAACGCCCTTTAGCCAAGAATAGGCCACAGAGGTAGATCTGGCCACCGGCTCCCCAGCACGGCACGCAGCCTCCAGATCGGTTGGCGGTCTAAAAAGATCACAGGTGCCCCTAAAACTTTTTAAATAGCTGCGCAGTTGGAAATAAGTCCATTGCCTCAGGTGAGGGAGGTCATTATCCGATTTAAGGGGGAGCCAATCTTTGAGCCTGTTCCTGTCAAAGCAGTCGCCTGCCAGTAAGGGGGAGTCAGTGTGGGGTGCCCTAAGTGTCTGATTACCTAAGCCAGGTACGAAGTCAGGGTTATCAGCCAGGGGAGTGAGTGGGCTGGGGAAGGTGGAGAGCCTCTTCAACCTAACCAGCGAGTGGAATATCCTCAGAGTGGTGCCAGTGATTGGGTGCCTCCGTAAGGCTAAGGGGTATGCGGACCAAGAGATCCAGGGCGAGAATTTAAGGGCCATGGGAGAAAGGTCTGCCTCCAGGGACACCCAGTCCTTAGCATGTTCATGGCAATGCCAATCTAAGATCCTGGCTACGTGAGCCGCATGATAGTATTGTTTGAAATCAGGGAATCCCAGACCTCCCTGCTCCTTAAGTTGCATCAGGCTAAGCAGTTTAATGTGGGGTTTCCCTCGATTCCAAAGGAAGCGGATCAAAATAGAGTTCAGGGATGTAAAGAAGCGCCGAGGAACTGTAACCGGGAGGGTGCGCATCAGGTAAAGAAATCTGGGTAGGATTACCATCTTAACTATAGATGCCCGTCCAAACCATGAGAAATTCCGTAGGTCCCAGCGACCGAGTTCCCCCTCACAGCTCTTGAGCAGTGGCGAGAAATTCCTTTCGTAAGCATCCCAGAGGCACGGTGTCAGCCAGACTCCGAGGTACTTAAGAGCACCAGTTTCCCAACGGAAGGGCGAATTGGCTTTGGTTAGTGTCAATAATCTATCCGGAAGAGAAATGTTAAGCGCCTCCGATTTCGTAAAATTAATTTTTAGATTCGAAATGTAACCATAATGGGAGAATTCGTTTAATAAGTTGGGGAGAGATATGTGCGGACTAGTTAAAAAGAAAAGGAGATCGTCAGCGTAGGCCGCGACCTTGAACTCGTTGCCTCCAATTCGAAACCCGGCCACCGCAGCATTAAGTTTGATTGTCCTAATAAAGGGTTCAAGGGAAAGGATAAATAGCAAGGGTGACAGTGGACAACCCTGCCTCGTCCCGTTTGTGATGTTAACTTTGTTTGAGAGGGTACCGTTTATCTTTAATTGAGCCGATGGGTTTTGATAAAGCGCCGCGATCCATGTTAGCATATGAGGGCCCAGGCCTACATGTCCACACACCGTCATCATGTAGTCCCACGCTACCCGATCGAAGGCCTTCTCCGCATCAGTGGAGAGGAGAAAGCCCTCGATCTTCCGCGCCCGCGCCGCGTGTGCCAACAAAAGTGCTTTAGTTACATTGTCTTTGGCCTCCCCGTTTGGCATGAAACCTGCCTGCTCCAGGCCAAGCAGTCCTGGAAGCAACGGGCAAAGTCTCGTGGCAAGGATTTTTGCGAACAATTTGACGTCTAGATTAAGAAGCGAGATGGGGCGATAGCTCGAGCACGATGCGGGGTCCTTGCCGGGCTTTGGTATCACTGCAATGTGCGCAGAGAGGAAATCTGGGGTTACCGCTCTGGGGGAAGACAACGAGTTCAGGGCATTTCTAAGGGGTTCAGTCAAAAGTCCAGCAAAAGTTTTATAGTAAATCGCAGAGTACCCGTCCGGGCCCGGGCTTTTATTGGTCTTCAGCTGTTTGATCGCCTGACCTATCTCTGCCGCCGTAATAGGCTCCTCCAAAAAGGTAGCATCTGAGGCCGAGAGTGACGGTAGGCCACTAATGGCAAGATACGCCCTTATAATTTGCGACCTGTCACCTACCATGTGCGGCTGTCTGTGCTGAGGGGGGAGGTTATAAAGATTTGAGTAAAAACTGTGAAAGTGATCGGCAATTGCCTCAGGCTTCACATCCAATCTCCCATCCTCTCTCCTAATACCCGCAATGTTGTTGGTTGAGGAGCACTCGCGGAGTGCCCTCGCCAGGAACTTGCCAGCCTTGTCGCCCGATTCGTAATAAAGTCTCTTTTTAAAAAACAGCTTACGTCTTGCCGAGGAGTCCAACAATTGTTGCAACTCCCGTCTCGTCTCAAGCAGTTGCGTGGCCGAAGCAACAGAGAGCGACTGCTTGTGTAAGGTCTCTAACGTATTGATCTGCTTAGTCAGTTTGTTCACCAGGGCCTCCCTGTCTTTTTTACGTCTGGAGCCCAATCCGATCAGGACCCCTCTAATGGTACACTTGTGTGCCTCCCAGACTGAGAGTGGGTCCGACCCTGGAGTGACATTGAGGTCAAAGAAGTTTGTCAGGCAGTCAGTTATTGAGGGGAGCGTTGTCGGGTCAGTTAAGAGGGAGGCATTGAGTCTCCAAGAGAGTGGACGCCGTGGGGAATTCATCAGGTCCATAGACAAGGACACCGGAGAGTGGTCCGAGAACGTTTGGATACCTATGTGGGCCCCTGTCACCCTCGTTAAGTCCCGCTTGGAAACAAAAAGATAGTCCAGTCTCGCGTATCTCGCGTGGGGAAACGAGAAGTGGGTAAAGTCACGTCCCTCAGGGTGTGAAAATCGCCAGGTGTCAACGAGTTGAAGAGATTGTAATAATAGTTTAAGGCGTTTGAGAACTTTATAGGCTATGCACGATCTCCCATTGGATGTGTCCACCAGGGGATTCAGGGGCACATTGAAGTCCCCTCCTAAAATGAGGCAGCCCCTGGCAAACCCAGCCAACTCCCTAACAATTTTCTGGCAAAATGAACTGTGGGCTTTGTTGGGAAAGTACACATTCGCCAGGGTCATCGGGGAACCCCCGTAAGTACCCCTGACGAATAGAAATCTGCCCTCTGGGTCACAAATCTGGTCCGAGACCTCAAAGGGGGCATCTCTACTCATCAGTATTGTCACCCCCTTTGATTTAGAGTCATTATTGGTCGCGTGGAACGCTCCCGGGAAGTACGCGTTGGAAAGTCTGGGAACGTGGTGAGTTCTAAAGTGGGTCTCCTGTAGAAAAACAAAGTGGGGCCTACCTTTTTGCAGTTCCCTCAAGAGCGACGTTCGCCGTTCCAGAATGTTTAGGCCCCTAACATTGTGGGAGATCACCAGGGGGCGAGACCCCAAGGAGGAGTACGCCATGCCAAGAACCAGATGAGGAGGGGTTGACCAGAGGATCAGCCTGAAAAGACACAACTGCAGGATACCAATCAGCAATAGTCTCAGTGCACCTATCAGCATTACAGCGCAAAGGTTATACCTATAAACGCTATTAGGACCAGGGAGGGGGGGGGGAGCGAAGAAAAGAGGAGATCAGAGACAGAGAGAAAGACCACAGAGAATATAGACTAGAAACAAAGGAAGAAACAGAAGAAAACCACTTGTTAGCAGATCATCCCCGGAGGGACCAAATGAGATCCCGGCGGGAAAAGATTCGTTCGTCTGGTAAAGTGTGTGCAAGGACTCTAGCCAGAGACCAAGGCACCTTTCGGGGTGAAAGGGAGGCGACGACAGTCAGGCGTCTGCACCCCTGACAGCCACTAATTAAGCAACAAGCTAAAACAATGCAATGTTTCAATCAGCAAAAAGAATAATAAAAAAAAAAAGATCTATAAACATCAAACAGCACACACAGCCCTAAAGGCCGAAATCGATATCAGCAAGTTTACATATGACATCTACCCAACCTGTAAAAAAGAACGAACAGTTAGCAGAGAAGGGCCGCAGGGCAACCAGCGTGAAGCCCCATCCCGCATTCACACTACGTATACAATGATAATTGAGCAGTGAACAAACCACCCTCTCCCATATCAGCAACAAAAGTCAGCGATGAGTAAAAAAAAAAAAAAAATGAAAAAATGTAAAAATGTAGAGAACGCCCAGCGGAGCAAGAGGCCTGCAGTTAGGTAAGTTAATTATGTAACATTGGTCAAGTCAAACTGGTCAAGGAGCAAAACACAGAGGTACAATTAAATACCCATGGGTGATTAAAAAAAAAAAAAACATCACACCCAGGGCACAACAGGGAGCCACGTCCAGGGCAGGGTAAGAAGTAGGGCATATTGCTTCTACAACCGACAGACCCTGGAGCGCTATGGAGCCCAGCAAAGAAGACGTCACGAAGATGGCGCCCCAGGGGTCAGCAGGGTCATTCTCACAAAATCATTGACAATAAGATCAGAGAGAAATGGGAACAGTGGGATGACAAACAGGGGGAAGAACCAGACTGGGGGTGCGACCTCCTCGGTGGGGTGTATCGCCACTCACAGTCAATTTTCATCTTGATCCCTTGAAGCGTTTGCAGGGCGTCTCGGAGTGCCAGCTTTCGATCCGCCCCCTCTACCTTGCTTGAGCTTTTTCACCGGTCTCTTATCCGGGGTAGAAAGCGGTGAATCCGGGGGACTCCTAGTTGGCAGGGGGTGCAGAAATTCCGCATACCAGTCAGGTAGATCAATCTGACCCAGGTCAAGGGCATCACAAAACTCGGGGAGGTCTGCCGGTGTGCGTAGAGAGTATTGGTGACCATTGTAAGAGACATTCAAGGCAAAGGGAAAGCGCCACGTGTATCTGAGATCCCTTTCCCTCAGCTTCTCCAGGAGGGGGCGCAGGGCTCTGAGGTAACCCTCTCTGTCTTCTGGATCTCCCTGTCCCTGCGCTTCCCCGCCGCTTCTGTGGCCACCATCTTATCAGTGAGCACCAGCATGCTCGTTTTAAGATCAGTGAGGGCAGCCGAAAATGCAGCCTTAATATCGGCCGCTATCACGGACATATCAGCTAATGTCAAAGGATGGTCGGGGTTGGACTTACCCCTGGCCGAGCTTTCCGGAGCGGATTGCGAGTCATCGCTATATTCCTCCTCGTGGAGTATCGGCGCCATCTTGGAGCTGGTTGCAGCGCCGCGTCCCGCTGATCTCGGCTTGAAGAGATCAGCAATGTTTTTAGCCGAGGACCGGACTGTGTTGCGTCTCGGGCGAGAGAGGGGAGTGGAGTGTGCCTTCCTGCTTGGCATCTGGAAGCCGTCGGTTGGGTAAAGGCTGCCTGCGGGCCGTGTGTGCTGAGGAGCTGTCTCAGTGAGCCGCCATCCTCGTCGCGTGCCAAGCCACGCCCCCGCCTACGTCATTTTTTGGCTACGTAATGTTAGAGGAGCTTTTTGCTGGTCTAACAGTGCGTAACCCATGTAAAGTATGGCCGTCGTTCCCGCGTCGATTTTAAAATATTTTTTTTTTTTTAACGTAACTCGTTCGGGAATAGGAATGTACGTAAACGACGCTACTACGACGTGACGACGTGTTTACGCGCAATGCACGGCGGGAAATTTGGAAACGGAGCATGCGCAGTTCGATCGCCGCGGGAACGCGCCTATTTTAAATGCTTCACGCCCCCTACTCGCGCAGATGGATTGCGACGGGAGAAATACACTACGCCGCCGTCGTTTACTGGACAAAATCTACCTGAATTCCACGTAGAGCCAGGTAAAAAACGGCAGCGTAGTGTATTTCTGATACTCTACGAGAATCGAATTCTCTGTGAATCTGCCCCAATATTCCTCTATTCCGCCTCTGCCAGTGCACAGCCATATTCTCTAGAGCAAACATACACTGACCATGTTGACAATTTTTTATTAAACTTCTCTCCTTCTCTACCTCTTTCGATAGTATATATTTCAGCTATTTTTTTAAGCCACTGCAAGACGGAGGGAGATGATTCCTGCTTCCAGAGACCTGATACACATGACTTGGGTGCATTCAGAAGGTGAACGGTCATTGAATTACTATATTTACATCTAGAAAGCTCTGAAAGATGGAGCAAGTATCTAGCTGGATCAGAACCCAGGTCCTGACCTGTCAGCTGTCTTATCATATCTCGGACCTCGGCCCAGAATGCCTGCAGTTTCTGACACGACCAAAAAATATGGAGCATATTGCCCTCTGCCACACCACAACGCCAGCACATATTCGTCCTTTCCGGATAAATTTTATGCAACAATGATGGGACTCTTGAATTTTATAACACAGCCATTGGTACTTAGTAGCCGTTGAGGAGTGATGAGTAAAATGTAGAATATATCATGGCAAATTCTAAAAGCCGTGGAACACCTTTTAAAAGTCTATGGGCAAAATCAAAAGTGCTAGTTTTAAAGGTTAATATGCAAGTTATTGTCATAAAAAGTGTTTTTGGGACCTGGGTCCTGCCCCAGGGGACATGTATCAATGCAAAAAAAGTTTTAAAAACTGAAGTTTTTTGGGAGCAGTGATTTTAATAATGAGTAAAGTGAAACAATAAAAGTGAAATATTCCTTTAAATTTTGTACCTGGGTGGTGTCTATAGTATGCCTGTAAAGTAGCGCATGTTTCCCGTGCTTAGAAAAGTCCCTGCACAAAATTACATTTTTAAAGGAAGAAAAGTAATTTAAAACTGATCGCGGCTATAATGAATTGTCGGGGGGTCCCCCCAAAATTCCATATCAGGCCCTTCAGGTCTTGTATAAATATTAAGGGGAACCCTGCACCATTTAACCACTTAAGACCCGGACCATTATGCAGGTTAAGGACCTTGCCCCTTTTTGCGATTCGGCACTGCGTCGCTTTAACTGACAATTGCGCGGTCGTGCGACGTGGCTCCCAAACAAAATTGGCATCCTTTTTTTCCCACAAATAGAGCTTTCTTTTGGTGGTATTTTATCACCTCTGCGGTTTTTATTTTATGCGCTATAAACCAAAATAGAGCGACAATTTTGAAAAAAATAACAATATTTTTTTATTTTTTACTATAATTAATATCCCCCAAAAAGATTTTTTTTCCCTAAATTTAGGCCGATACATATTCTTCTACATATTTTTGGTAAAAAAAATATCCCAATAAGCGTTTATCGATTGGTTTGCGCAAAATGTATAGTGTTTACAAAATAGAGGATAGTTTTATTGCATTTTTATTAATCATTTTTTTTTACTACTAATGGCGGCGATCAGCGTTTTCTTTCGTGACTGCAACATTATGACGGCCACATCGGAGAATTTTGACACATTTTTGGGACCATTGTCATTTTCACAGCAAAAAGTGCTATAAAAATGCACTGTTTACTGTGAAAATGACAATTGCAGTTTAGGAGTTAACCACTAGGGGGCACTGTAGGGGTTTTTGCCCAGCGGGGAATCCAAAATAGGGGGTAAGGGATGGTTCTATGCAATAATGTTGAACATTTAGTAAGCATTTTTCAGTTGCCCCCATTTAACCACTTCAGCCCCGGACCATATTGCTGTCCAAAGACCAGAGCACTTTTTGAGATTCGGCGCTGCGTCGCTTTAACTGACAATTGCGCGGTCGTGCGACGTGGCTCCCAAACAAAATTGGCGTCCTTTTTTTCCCACAAATAGAGCTTTCTTTTGGTGGTATTTGATCATCTCTGCGGTTTTTATTTTTTGCGCTATAAACAAAAACAGAGCGACTATTTTGAAAAAAATGCAATATTTTTTACATTTTTCTATAATAAATATCCCCAAAAATATATTAAAAAAAAATATTTTTCCCTCAGTTTAGGCCGATACATATTCTTCTACATATTTTTCATAAAAAAAAATCGCAATTAGCGTTTATTGATTGGTTTGCGCAAAAGTTATAGCGTTTACAAAATAGGGGGTAGTTTTATGGCATTTTTATTATTATTTTTTTTTTTACTAGTAATGGCGGCGATCAGCGTTTTTTTTCGGTACTGCGATATTATGGCGGGCACTTCGGACACTTTTGACACATTTTTGGGACCATTGGCATTTTTTTAGCGATCAATGCTATAAAAATGCATTGGATTACTATAAAAATGCCATTGGCAGTGAAGGGGTTAACACTAGGGGGCAGGGAAGGGGTTAAGTGTGTTCCTAGTGTGTTCTAACTGTATGGGGGGGGGGTGGACTCACTAGGGGAATCACTGATCTTCTGTTCATACATTGTATGAACAGAAAATCAGCGTTTCCCCCGCTGACAGGAACGAGCGCTGTGTGTTTTCACACACAGCTCCCGTTCCCCGCTCTGTAACGAGCGATCGCGTGTGCCCGGCGGCGATCGCGCCCGCCGGGCACACGCACGGGACTCGGGGGCGAGCAGGGGGCGCGCGCGCGGGCCGCCGGCGGCGCGCACGCGCCCCCTAGTGGCCGCGAAAGGCGCGACGTAGAGCTACGGGCTCTCGCGCACCCGTGCCGACCTGCCGCCGTATAACTGCGGCGGCTGGTCGGCAAGCGGTTAAGGAGACATTTACTTGCAAGATTTCAGATTAATGTATTTTTCTTTACAGCCTATGGAGCACAGAATGTGCATGCTCATTATCATACAGTTCTGTCAGCTCAAGGGAAATTAAAGCACCACTCAGGCTTGGTGTAAGTGGCTGATGCTGGACTGGGATGGCCACTTATCTAAGGTAAGTGAAATGGGATATGGAAAGCATTAAGCCCTGTACACGCGATCAGACCTATGTCCGATCAAAATCACATCGAAATTCTGACGGAATAAAAGAGAACATGTTCTCTATCTAAACTCTGATGGAATTTCTGGTGGAATTACTCCAATGGGGCATACACACAGTCAGAATTTCAGATGGAAAAAGTCAGTCTGACTTTTTCCATCGGAAATTCCGATCATGTGTACGGGGCTTAAGAGGGGCAATTGGTAGGCTGTAACGGTTTTAAGTATTGGTATCCCAAAAGTTGTAGTTATTATCCTATTTAAAATAATAATAAATGTTAGGAGATCCTGTAGGTTGTAAGTAGGGTTGTCCCGATACCACCTTTTTGAGACCGAGTACAAGTACCGATACTTTTTTTCAAGTACTCGCTGACACTGAATACCGATACTTGTTTTTAATGTCATGTGACAGTGGCGGTCTTTTTAAAAAAAAATTACATTTTTTTTTTTTTACTTTTTTTTATTGAATTTTTTTTTTTTAGGGAGGGGGGGGGTTGTAGTGGATTGTCAGTGTGTGTTTTTTTTATTATTATTTACATTTTTTTTTTAATTATTTATTGCAATTTTTTTTTTTTTAAATCAGCCCTGTTGGGGAGCTTTGGTGAGATATCGTGGGTCTTAACAGACGCCTGACATCTCCCCTTTAAGACAGAGAAAGGGACTAAGGACACAGATTCCCCAGTCCCTTTCTCTGCAGCCTCAGCTGAAATGAATGGAGAGAAGCACCTATCCATTCATAAACTGAAACATTGTAATCACAGGTTACAATGCTCAGTTATGTGAATGGACAGAGTCAGTGATCACTGACTCTGGTCCTTCGGAAAAGGTAGAAGCCGGGTTTAGCGGCTCCCTCCTTCACTCTCCTTCCTGACAAATTAAGGGGGAGAGCGGCACAGAGGGGGGAGAAGACAGCTTGGGGGGAGAGCACATCACGCAGGGCGACAGAAGATGGCATGGGGGAAGGAAGATGGCATGGGGGGAGTACAGCACGGATTTGGACAGAAGATGGCGCGGGGGGGAGAGAAGATGGCAGGGGGGCTGGACGGGGGGAGAGAAGATGGCACGGGGGGAGCACAGCACGGATTTAGACAGAAGATGGCACAGGGGGAGAGAAGATGCCACGGGGGGAAAGCAAAGCACAGAAGGGGACAGAAGACGGCAGGGGGAGAGAAGATGGCACGGGGGGAAAGCAAAGCACGGAGTTGGACAGAAGACGGCACAGGGGGAGAGAAGATGGCACAGGGGGAGAGCACAGCATTGAGTGGGAACAGCAGACAGCACAGAAGGAGAGCACAGCACGGAGGGTTAGAAGACGGCTCGGGGGGAGAGAAGATGGCACGGAGGGGGACAGAAGACAGCAGGGGATGGAGCACAGCACAGAGGGGGACGCGAAGACGGCACGGGGGACGAGAAGACAGCACGGGGGACAAGAAGATGGCGCAGGGGGGGGCGAGAAGACGGCACGGGGGATGAGAAGACAGCACGGGGGATGAGAAGACAGCACGGGGGACGATAAGGCAGCACGGGGGGAAGACATCAGGAGGGAGAAGACAGCATGGGGGGAGAAGACAGCACAGGGGGAGAAGACAACACTGAGAAGACTTGTAATTCCCCCCACCACCCGATACCTGACTGCCCAGGTATCGCGTGAAGCATTGGAGCATTTCCCCCCAAGTACTCGGGAAATGCCCGGTATTGGGACCGATACCAATACTACTATCGATATCGGGACATCCCTAGTTGTAAGTATCGTTATCCTATTTAGAATATCAGTCATTAGTCATAAAACTTTAAGGGATAAATTAGAGAAAGAGAATGGCAACTAGCACAAACAATGGCAAATATTGTATAAAGGAGATTGTGTAAGAAGAAATTCTGGAGTGTTAATATGGTTTACCTCAGGACTCCAGACTGCTTGTATGATATGCCAGGCACCTTTGTTGTTTTAATTTTTAATTTTTTTTTGATCAGAAATTTATCAGGGAGTAGTAACATTTTTAGCTACTTTTAAGCAAACTAACTCTAGAATGGCTCACTTTATATTAGAATGCAGAACATATTTGTCAATATGTCAGAAGAAGAAACTAAGTGTTGGATGAGGAGATTATCGATTCACTGAGAACAAATCTTTACAAACTGAACAGGAAGACTGGTAATGAAATGTGTGGTTTTGCATTGTGGTAAAAAGCCATGATTTATGCAATTACATGTGTAACCACCTTATGCACTATTTATAAATAAAGAAAGCAGCCTTTTAAGGAAACCTGAGAGAAATATGTGGACTGCTATTGATGGCCTCTACTAATAGAAATGCTAGATGCTTGGCTGTTTTACCTATCTCATAGCCTCAGTGCTTTTTTCAGCAACCCAGCATAAGTATGCAGATCCGGTGTTTTGACTTTACAGCCCGTTGTTTTCCAGATCAGTGACTCCACTAACATTTTAATGTGACTTATGAGAGCAATATGGGGGCTGTCACTGCAGGCCTCCTGTTGGAAATGTGTCTGTCTTTGATATTTTTCAGTTTTACTAATCTATACTCTGGGTCAAACAGCAAACAGCAAACATTCAAACAGCATTAAAGCCAAAGCATCAGAATTACAACCAGGGAACTATCATTCTCAAAATGTAGTCAGCAATAGCAGCCAAAATATTTTCTTAAAAACTTGCCGACCAGCCTTTGCAGTACTGCGGCAGGTTGGCATTGCTGCGCGAACTGCCGTCATTGTACAGCAGTAGCTCTAAGAGCTATTGGCGTGACGCTGTAGCCAATGCGCGCGGCTGTCGGCCGCGATGTCCAATGACCAATCGCGATCGCTCCACAGAGAGCCAGAATGGGGATCTGTCAATGCAAACAGACAGAACCCCGTTCTGACAAAAGAGGAGACAGAGATCTGCTGATCAAAGTGATTTGGAACAGCAACCTCTCTCCTCCTCCAGTCAGTCCCACCCCCTCACAGTTAGAAACACCTCCCAGGGATTACATGTAACCCCTTGATCACCCCCTAGTGTTAACCCCTTTCCTGCCAGTGACATTTATACAGTAAGCAGTGCATTTTTTATAGCACTGATTGCTGTATAAATGTTGCTGGTTCAAAAAAAAAGTGTCAAAAGTGTCTAATCTGTCCACTGAAATGTCACAGTCCTACTAAAAATCACTGAACACTGAGTGAAATAATAATAATAAACTTATAACTATATAACTTATAACTTTTGCGCAAACCAATATCAGCTTATTTAGATTATGTTGTTTACCAAAATATGCAGTAGAATATATATTGGCCCAAACTGATTAGGAATTCGTTTTTTTTACTTTTTTTTGGGGGGGGGATGGGGGGATTTATTATAGCAAAAAGTAAAAAATATATTTTTTCAAAATTTCCGATATTTTTTGGTTTATAAAAGGACATACATTTTTTTGGGGTACAACATCGCATGACGGAGCAATTGTCAGCTAAAATTATGCAGTGCCATATAGGAAAAAAATGGCCTGATCATTAAGGGGGCAAATCTTTCCGGTCCTTAAAGCGGAGTTCCATCCACAAATGGAACTTCCGCGTATCCAATTCCTGCCCCCTCCGGTGTCACTTTGGCATCTTTCAGGGGAGGGGGAGCAGATACCTGTCTAATACAGCCATAGAATTCCACGGTGATCTACGGCATTTCCGGCCCCTCCTCCACCCTCCTTTTTTCTGGGAGACACACGGGTCCCAGAAGACTGCAGGGACCAGTCAGAGAGTGCAGCATGTCTTGCGCATGCACAGTAGGGATACAGGCTTTGAAGCCGCGAGGCTTCACTTAATAAATTCCCTTACTTAAGATGCCAGCGCCTCCGCCAGGATGGGTCGGCTTCTGGAGAAGACATTTCAGGCACCTTGGACAGGTAAGTGTCCTTATTTTAAAAGTCAGCAGCTGCAGTATTTGTAGCTGCTGACTTCAAAACATTTTTTGCAAGCAGGACTCTGCTTTAAGTGGTTAAAGTAATTCTAAAGCCTCTTCTTTTTTTGTTAATAATAAACATGGTATACTTACCTGCTCTGCACATATTTTTTGCACAGAACAGCCCTGAACCTCATCTTCTGGGGTCTGGCACTCTTGGCCAGGGCCAGTGCTACCACTAGGTAGACTAGGCAGTAGCCTAGGGTGCACTGTCACCAAGGGCGCAACTATGGCTGCTGTGTACACAGCTTTCTGGTGTGGAGATGACACAGCCTTGCCCTTGTGTGTAGAGACGGTGGCAGTCTGACAGGACTGACAAACACGGAGGGGGAGGAGTGGCTCAGCCACTGGGGAAAGCAGAATATTTTTGTAGAAGCCGCTCTGCACTGTATGGGCGTGAACTGCGCTCCCCTCCTACCAACAATACACACGGCAGCCTGGAAGTGTCTTCACCAGCTCCCGACACTCCTCCTGAGCACTAACTGACAGACACTGATAAAGTCCTAGCTGGGGACCTGACTGCTCTGCAAACTGCACTCTGTACTCATTGCGCCCCCCCCCCCCCCCATTTTAGGACAGTAAAAAGTTCCTTCGGGGCACACATCAGCGTTCAACTCTAGAGATGGCCTGCCGGTTTGCCAGGCGGTAGTTTCGCTGCAAACCTTGGTCATTCACGGTCCGCAAATTTACCTACAATTCCAAAACAGCTTTTTAAACGATTAGAAATGGATACCACAGTGACAGATGTGAGCAGGTTGCCCTTCTAGAAGCTTGCATTAGAGATCTGGAGTAGCAAATTGCAAAACTGGGCAGAGCTGACAACCTTGGAAGGGGTCCTCTGCTCGCTAAGCAGGTGGCTAGTGGGGCCACCAGTGGGCACCAGTTTAAAAAAAGGATGTCAGGGAACTGGAGAAAGTGCAGAGAAGGGCAACTAAACTAATAAGAGGAATGGAGGAGATCAGCTATGAGAAGAGATTAGAGGAACTGAATCTATTCCCTCTTGAGAAGAGGAGATTAAGGGGGGACATGATCAACATGTACAAATACATGAGTGGCCCATATAGTGAACTTGGGGGGTTATTTATGAAAGGCAAATTCACTTTTCACTACAAGTGCAAGCTACAAGTGCAAAGTGCACTTGAAATTGAACTGAAAGTGCACTTGGAAGTGCAGTCGCTGTAAATCTGAGGGGTAGATCTGAAATGAGGAAAAGCTCTGCTGATTTTATAATCCAATCATGTGCAAGCTAAAATGCTGTTTTTCATTTTCCTTGCATGTCGCTCTCGGATCTACAGTGACTGCACTTCCAAGTGCACTTTCAGTGCAATTTCAAGTGCACTGAAAGTGTGTTTCATAAATAACCCCTATTATTTTTTACTTTTTCCTCAGTTTAGGCCGATAATCAAAATAAGCATATATTGATTGATTTAAATCGGGACTGTGATACTGCAGCGGACAGATCGGACACTTTTGACACATTTTTGGGACCAGGGATAAATGTACAGCAATCAGTGCTATAAAAATGCACTGATTACTGTATAAATGTCACTGGCAGGGAAGGAGTTAACACCAGGGGCGATTAAGGGGTTAATTGCATTCCCTAGGTGTGTTCTAACTATGGGGGGATGGGACTGACTAGGAGGGAGAGAGATTGGTCTTTATACTTAGTTCTTAGTATTAACACACGATCCTCCCCCCTGATCCCGGTTCACGCTCTGACACGAGCGTTCGCGGGTGCCCGGTGATCACCTCGCAGGGCACTCGCATCGTCTCTGGCAGGGAGCCGCGGGAACACGTGTGCCTCCAGCTGCACATGCGCGTCCCCTAGTGGTCAAAAGGCTAACAAACATAAGGTAACTTTGTTTTGCCCAGGGGAGCCAACATGCCGCAGTACAACTGCAGCGGCTGGTCAGGAAGAGGTTAAATATACATCTTGAATCAATACTACCAGTATCATAATTACATACAATTACACACGCAACTCACGTCCGCCATTATTGGCCTCTGCGCATATGCCCCTCGTCAATTAGAATTTTATATACTGTAAGGCCTTGTACACACAATATTTCCCAGCGGACAAGGCAAATTTGTCCGTTGGTCTGATGAGCGTACACACCATCGGACAGAAATCCCAGCGGACCAGAACGCGGGCACGTAAACCACGTACGACGTCACTATAAAGGGGAATGCCAAAGCCTACGGCGCCGCCCTCTGTTCCACTTTTGCTAGTTCCGTGTTAGTGAAGGTTTGGTTAGAGCTGATTCGTGCTTTTCAGTCTCCACGCTTAACAGGTCGTATTTTCCGGTTCAGTGTGTGCTTGTGGGCTCGTATTTGTCCTTCAGTGTCGCCGTGCGCGGCGTTTCTGCTTTGCAGTGCCGTCCTGTACGGTCGTATCTGTTTGACGTGCGATCTTTGCAGGTATTGCTGGATTTGGGGGTGCTTTCTGTTTGAGTGTGTTCTTGACTGACCAGCCGGCCGGTTTGAAGCCATGATGGAGCAGCAGCGCAACTTTTCACGAGTTCGTGCTGTTTATGGGTTTTGTTCTGGAGTCTGTGTGCATTCCAGTAATTTGGACAGGAACAGTAGTAGGAGGAGTTCCTGGGCCAAGAATTGGTTGCGCCAGCGTAACCGATTCTCTCATATGTCTCTGCTTAGGGAGATCCGGGAGAATAATCCTGATGACTTCAGGAACTTTCTCCGTATGACGGACCCTGTTTTCCACCGTCTGCTGAATCTCCTGTCCCCCTATATCACGAGGCAGGACACTGTGATGCGCGAAGCCATTCCGGCTGAGCAGAGGCTTATTGCCACGTTGCGGTACCTGGCGACTGGGAGGAGCCTGCAGGACCTCAAGTTCTCAACAGGCATCTCTCCCTAGGCGCTTGGGGTCATCATACCGGAAACCTGTTCTGCCATCATACAAGTAATGCAGGAGGAGTTTATTACGGTAAGTTTCCTCCTTTAACATCACAATCTGTGTCTTTAATAATGTATGCCAATTTTAGAAACTTTTTTTGTTGGTTTTCCTAATTGCCATGATTGTAATATGCTGTGTGCAGAATGTTCCCTTTTCTCCCCATGCATGTTGTTAATCTTTCCAGGTTAATTTTGTTTGGCCTACCTGCATATTTTTACCTTCATCACTACTAACCTATCCAGCATCATCTCCTAGGGACAAACACACTTTTTTTTAAAATTTTTTTTTTTTGGTCCTGCTCCATTGTAGTTCAACTCCCCCCCCCCTAAAAAAGTTTATTGCCCCATCAGCGGGATGTGTAGTCTGATAATAATTGGCTCTGGATTTGTTGCCCTAAATACTCACTACACACTAATATTTAGAAATGTTAATACTGTGATGTTGCAGAATGGTGTTTTTTTTACTAGTGTTTGCAATGTTTTTTATGTGCCAGTACTAATTTTGAATTTTTGTTTTGTCCCCACAGTTTCCCTCCACGCCACAGGAATGGCAGACTGTGGCTGCCCACTTTGCCCAGCGGTGTGATTTTCCTAACTGCGGAGGGGCAATTGATGGGAAGCACGTCCGCATAGTGCCGCCACCTCTTTCGGGGTCGTACTATTATAACTACAAAGGTTTTCATAGTATCGTGTTGATGGCGGTGGTGTCGGCAGACTACGAATTTTTGTATGTGGACGTGGGGAAGTATGGCCGGCTGTCTGATGGGGGAGTGTTCGCGCGGACCGAATTTTACAGGTGTCTGCAAACTGGTGGTCTTGAACTGCCACCGGATGAAGACAATGTGGAAGGACTTCCGTTTGTTTTTTTAGCGGACGAGGCTTTCGGGCTTGGACCTCACCTCATGCGGCCTTTTCCCCAGAGGACCCTCACCCTGGAGAGGAGGGTCTTCAATTTCCGGCTGGCCAGGGCCCGGAGGGTAGTCGAGAATGCCTTTGGGATACTCGCCAGCCGGTTCCGCCTGTTCCAGACAGCGATACATCTGGCGGAATATAAATTTAACTCTGTTATTTTGGCCTGCTGCATATTGCATAATTTTTTACGCAGGCATTCCCAGACGTACGTACCCAACATCGGTGCTGAGGCAGGACTACCCTCAGATACCCTTCCTGGGCTGGACACTGGTCGCGCTGGCTCGGTCACCGAATCTGCTCGTGAGGTACGCAACAAATATGTTGAGTACTTTATGGGTCGGGGGGCCATAGCTATGCCAGATTAATATTTCTTTCTAATTCGGCCCCCAAAAGAAAGAAATATTACAAAGAACTAATAAATAATTTGACCATTGGACTTTATTCAGTTGTTTGTCATTATTGCTTTTTCTCTTTTGATCTGTCTTCCAGGTTCTGAAACTAGTGCACTTCTTGTGCACAATTTACTTAGCAGGTTTTAGTAAATACACACAATTGCACATTCTAGTCACTCTTCTACAAACTGGGTATTGAGCCTACAAATAAGAAGCCACTGCTTTTTGTGTTTTTTTTGTTGAAAAAATTATTTTTTTATTTGGTGTTTTTCCAAAAATCTTTAGGCTTTTCGTACAAAAATGTGTTTAGAAAGGATTTTTGTCTTCAACAACATTTTTTGGGTTTTGACAAACATATGTAACAATGGAACTTACAAAGTTCAACCTTTTATTTAGCATACCAAACACAGACGACATGGTCTAATGTCACCCCGGAATCCGCCAAAATTTGAGGATGCACACATGCTGTGTGTGTGATGTGCCAAATGGTGTATTCTCGCCTGAGATCCCATGCCAAATGTTCACATGTGCTATCTGCCATCATGGGTGATCAATGTATGTGGTTTGAGGGTGCAACCCCTTTCTCTCACCTACTTGATAAGCGAGGAAGGGGTTGCACCCACAAAGCACAGACAATCGATGTACTGTGATGGCAGATATCACATGTGAACACACACTGGGGTTTATTTACTAAACAGTGCAAACTCAGGCTTATTTCTGCATATAATTGCAAATTGAGTTCAGCTTTTGCATCTAAACATGGAAGCTGATTGGTTTATATGCCAAGTGAGGCTGCTTTTGCACGTTATAGCTTTAATAAATAAATCCAAGTGTGTGTGTGTGCATCCTCAAATTTTGACGTATTTTAATGTAAAAATATACAACATCTTTGAGAGTGGGGTGGTTGGGGGTGAGGGCAGGGGGGTGGGCCAGGGGGGGGGGCAGATGGGGGGGATAGTCTTCTATATATGTCCCAAAATATCTAGCATGTTTTTGAAGTTTTGGTCCATCACCACCATCCTTTCCCTCATATTGGCCAGCTCCGTGCTGCACTCCATTATCTGCTGTATTAGGATTTGTGCACTTGCACGAGAAAAAATAGGAGCAACAGATGTGCTAATCCCATCTTCATCCCCTAAAAATTACAAAAAAAAAAAAAAACATTGTAAGTAAGTAAGGTGCAGGCCTATCTACATCTCTTTTTCCCTGCAAAGCTGGGGTATCACTGACCTGTTGTACTGAGAAGTTCAACATCTTCTACAACTTCTCCTTCTTCTTCAACGTCTCCTTCCTCCACCAATCCGCCTAATTCCACCAATCCGCCTAATTCCACCAATCCGCCTTCCTCCATCAATCCGCCTTCCTCCTCTCTCCCTTCCTCCTCTCCTTCTTCCTCCTCTCCCTCTTCATCATCCTCCTCCTCCACATTTTTTTTTGGCCGTTTTGGAGACAGTGTGGGCCTCCCTGACTCCTCATAGCGCTGTCCTCTTCTTTCCCCTAAAAACCAACAAAAAAAAAGGAAACTCATCAGCAACCAGATATTTTTGGAGGGCCTAATTTGCAAACATTGCTTAGAAGTGGCGTTACAATTGTAGTTTTGGGCTTATTCCAGCAAAAAGCATATTTTTTTGGTGGTAGATGACTGTCCCAAGCTGTGATATAATGAGCCTTTTTGGTGAAGTGACACACATGGCTGGCCTCCTGAATAAGTAGTTTTTGGAGTCCCTTCACCAAAAGTACAAATTAGTATTTTATGGGGGGAGACACAGGTTCTCAAAATTACAGATGTGAAAACAGCTGCTTATTAGGTTATCTCATCAATGTGTGAATGAATGAATCCTGTTTGCCTTTTAAAATCAACTTCGTTTGCACAAACAAATCATATTTTCCTCATTGTTTCTCTAAACGATGTTTTTCGCCAAATAGCCACGTCCAGGTGTGATGTTCCCGGACCCGCGGATTTTGGAGAAACTAGGTGATGGAACGATGTTGCCTACGATCGTGGCAAGTCATCGGATTTATTAGACAAACATTACTAAGTTTACAATGCAGGGGTTCAAAAATACAAGCAGGCCAACGAGGCACATGGCGAAATAGACATGGCAAAACATTTGAAAAAACAATAGGCACTCCAAAGACATTTTAAAGTACTTACTTTTTTCTATGATTTTCAGGATTTTGCGATACTGCTTTGACTCGCGCAGTTTTAAGTCGGACCAGCGTTTCCAGAGCTGCTCTTTTGACCTGGTGACCCCAAAAATCTCAAAAAGTTTCGTCGCCGCCTTATTCATAATTTTGGACTTCCTCCGGTTAGGGGTGCTGTATGGCCCATGCTCACCATCATAGTCCTTCCGTCGCAGTATGGACACCATCTCCACCATCTCTTGTAGAGACATGTTTGTGGCCTTGTATCGTTTTGGCCTGGATCTGGACGTTCCGGCCTCTGTCCCTTCCAGATCCCGATCAGAGGCTAATGTGCTAAAACAGGAATTGGTACGTCATGGGCGGAGACGACGGCGGCGCTTCTTGATTGCGTGGGGATATAATGGAAACGACGTGATTACGTAGGTTACGCGGAGATTACTCGAGCGGAAACGAGGAGAGAGAGAGACAAAGGTAAATGAAAACATCGAATCAGAGGCCTAGAATTTGAACAGCCATGGGGGGATGGGGCTTTTCAATGTTGTTTGCACCCTTTTAGTGCTACTGGTATTTAAGCATTTTGGGGCACACCATAAAATTTAGAGAGCCAAGTGCTTGTACACATCACTTCTTCAAGATATATGTAGAGAATGCTCTATCCTCTTTATTTGTATTTTAGAGTATGCAGTCAGATCATGCAAGTATTGTTGTGTGTTGGTTGTACAGAGATAAGTAGTTAGTGTTTTCTGCCATCAATGCTGAGGGGCATGATAGCTACCCACAGGGCCGCCATCAGGGGGATACAGGCATTACACCTGTATAAGGGGCCCTGGGGTCCCCAGGGGCCCGGATGGGAACCACCCAAAAAAAATATATATTACTAAATATTGTATTTTTTAGTAATTTTTTTAGAGGTCCGGAGGTCCCCAGGGCCCCGGATTGCTACCCCCCTTTTTCACCTATATTTTCCTTTATTGCTTATTTTTGTAAAGGGCTCCCCTGCTTCTCAATTCGCGGCAGCAGCCCCCCACTTCTCTATTTCATCATGCGGCAGCACCCCCCCAGTTCACTGCTCCAGGGGGCCCATGCCTGAAGCTGTGTAAGGGGTCCCAAAATTCATGATGGCAGCCCTGGCTAAACATGAACTAGTGCCTTAATGAGTACTAGCATTAATATTCATGGTGGATGTGTTCTTATCTACATGCTACATGCTACAACTTCAACAAATGGCTCTGCATGACACCTTTTTTGGGGGCTACAACAATGCGGCAGAGCTGGCCAGCTATGTAGCAGCAGAAGACACTGTGTTTGTATACTTTAGTTGCTCTAAAATGAATGAATGTGCACATATTTTGAGAATCTCAAAGCTGAGCCTTTTTTAAGTTGTGCTTTGTGTTTGTTTGTCTTTTTCGATTATAGATATTACTATTGAAAGAATTTTTAGGAGGTGAAAGCTGGTCAAGATGGATTTGCTGAAAGGGAAGGAGGCAACAATGCAGCTAATAACCCGCTATCGGGATATGCCCCTTCTTTGGGACACCAAGCACCCAGAATATTTAGATACCCAGAAGAGAGCGGCAGCACTTGATGAGATTGCTACATACCTGCACACTTGGGTGCCAAGTTGCACAGGCGACATGGTGAAGGATACATTTAGTAACCTCAGGAGAAGCTACAGAAATGTGTATAAACAACGAAAATATCAGAAATCAGGATCAGCAGCAGCTAAGAAAAAGGAACCCAAGCTCTGGTACTACAAAGAGCTCAGTTTTTTGAACGATGAACTGGATGGCAGGCCTTCAGATTCAACACTACCTTCCAGCCTTCCTCCCAGCGGAACTTCCCCGAATCCCAGGAGCCCTGCAGAATCTGAAGCGGGGCTGGCTGACATGGAGCCAGATCTGGCCATCTTCGATGAGGTATAGTATTTTCCAACATATTTTGGTGCTGCTATTTATTTTGAATTAGTGAGTTGATCTGGTAAACAAAAAAAAAACCTTGGGAAGAGAAACCAAAGTTGTGGGCCTACAAATAGGTGTCAAATAGGTGTCAAATGCAGGGGTCAGAAGGACAGTCTGTTTAATTCAAATTAATACTAACTAAAACAGTCTAGAGAAAGAAAATGTGTGTGATTGATTGTGCAAAATATTACAACATGTACCTTTTTTATACACAGGAAGAAGAGACCAGCCAGGAGGTGGCAGCTCCTGTGGCCCATGTCAGCCAGGCAGAAGGGGGGAGTGGCAGCCAGGAGGAGGCGGGGCCAAGTGAGGTGCAGCAGGTCCCCAGGCCCAGGCTGAGCACCATCAGCCAAGTTCCTCCCCTCCAGATGAGGCCACCAGCTGCAAGGAGGCGCATGAGTGTGGTGCACAACGAAAGCCTGGAGGTTATACGGGAGGCTGCAGAAATCATGAGGGCCCCCCTCAACCCAACAGAATGCTATAGTGCATTTGTGGCCAATGAGCTCAACCAAGGGGGGGGGAGCAAAAAAGCCTGGCCAAGGACCTGATTAATCAGGTCCTGGCCAAGATGAAAAGGGACGAGCTGAGCAGGGACACTGTGCTATGTGACCCAGCCTGGCCTGCTCCTCATCATCATCATCATCCTCCTCCTGCTGCCACATCACCCCCACCTGCAAGGGTACGTGGACAGACCCGTGGAAGTTTCGCTGGAAGGAAGTCTGGAAAGAAGTCGAGAAGATGATTCCCTGCCATCCAGTTGATTGTCCAAAAAACTGAGCTCGTTGGAGTAGCACAGCTTGGGTTCCTTTGTTCATGTGCTGCTGATTCTGATTTTTGATATTGACTCCTGAGGTTACTAAATTTATCCTTCATCATGTTGTAATTCCCAAGTATGCATGTATGTTGCAATCTCATCAAGTGCTGCCGTTCTGGTGATTTATAATTTCTTTTTTGGCCGGAAATAAATGGCTTTTGTAGTTACTTTCAAACCTTGTCTAATGTGTTTTATACTGTGGTGAGTAAGCATCAGACATTTGTAAAATAAAATGTGGCATTTGCAAAGGACACAAACTCCTTGGGGGGGGGGACCTTTTGTGGTCGAACTTGGTAAACCCAAAAGAAGCCTAAAAGTTTTTCAAACCCCTCCCCCCCAAAGAAAAGGAAAAAAATAAAGGATGAAACAACAAAATGACATAAGTTGGGAAAATAAAAGGGAATTTTAACAAAAAACAAACAAACATGATGAAACAACAAAAATAACATAATTTGGAAATATTCCTAAACCATAAAATACAACTAAAAAAAAAAAGCACACCAAAAAAATAAATATGATACCCTCAACATTAAGTCAAAATAGACATAATAAAAATGTGGAGAACGGAAACAAATGTGGGGACATCTGGCTAGCAAACAGTGTCAAATAGAAAAAACACTAACGAAAATGCAAGCTTTCAGTATGTGACATCGGGACAAAATTGCATCAGCAAGAGAATGGGTTTCGTCTAGCAAGAGAACAAAGAACAAAAAAACGCTAGAAACGGGACACTATATAGAGAGTTTAGGTGACGAATGTGCCAGGTCCCAAACAAACGCGAGTTTTACCTGAACGAGTGCTCCCGTCCCATCGTTTTGACTGAGCATGCGCAGGTTTTTGGTCCGATGCTTTTGTGTACTCACGAGCGGACATATCCGACGGACATGTGTCCGGCGGAAATATTTCAAAGCATGCTTTGGAATTTGTCCGCAGGAGAAATCCGGCCAAAACGGTCCGTTTGCCTATACAGACGAGCAGATTTTTCGGATGAAATGGTCCGTCGGACCAGTTTCAGCAGATTTATTCCCTCGTGTGTACAAGGCCTAAGAGGACTTTCTTGGGATTTTAAGTTATCACAGTGGACTTTTCATACTATTTATATGCATATAGCACCATTTATTGAAATATTTATTTTATAGTATGTCTATATTGTCTTTTTCCTCACTAGGTGTACTTTGTACTATAGGTCACTTAATCTCCTGCACTGCAAATTATTTACACATGTTTATTAGGGATTATTGTTTCATTCTCATTGCTAGCAGCCAGTTCTTATGTTTATAGATACACTAGTGCAGATGTTGTTGGTTATTCTTATTTGTATTTACCTGAAGATGTTAAAGCATTTTTTCCATTACTGTGTAGTGTGCTTCCTTATATTTTAATTTATAACTTATTTGTTTGAATTCAAAAATACTTGTAACCACAATAGTTTATGTAACTCTTGAAATACATAATACCTCAAGGTTTAAACCAAAAGGTACTTACTCATTACTCCTATTGATGCATGTGGATTTGATTGAAGGCATTCATAATTTAATAAGCATCAAATTATCAATACTATCTTTTGTGCACATAACCTTTTTTTGAACTTTTCTAGCCTTGCTATATTATGTTGGTTTTGTTCTCACATAAGTAGGTATTTGTTATAACAGTTTATTTACCACAATTTTATTTTCCCCTAATACATATTTGCTTTCATTGTTTTGTTTTTACACTGTTGGTGTCCCTGGGCTTTAACACTAAGATAACCTAGCAACGATATTCCCCTATGACTCTTGAGTTTTCTGATTTACATTGAAGTGTTAGGTTTCGAAACAGTATTTATGGTTTATTCTCTTACCATTATTTTTTTTATATTTATTGAATTTCAGATACATGTTTAGATCTTTCAGAATGCCTTCAAAAATAAAGGTAGTGCAAAAGCCTGTTGATTAAAAAAAATATATATTTAAAAAAATATTCTCGGAATTTGACTTCTATTGCGGAATGTTCCCAACTCTTTTATATGGGCTTCATCGCCTGACCTTTTATTTGTGTATACTCTGCATTATTGTTGTGTTTAATAATACCCGGGATAATACCTGATCATATGGAGCTGTCATATGTTTTTTCCTTTCTGTTCTATTGATCTATATTGCATTGCTGAATTCCTTAAAGCGGATCACCACCCTAAAGTGAAGTTCCACTGATCGGAACCCTCCCCCCTCTGGTGTCACATTTGACACCTTTCAGGGGGGCGGGGGGTGCAGATACCTGTCTAAAGACAGGTATCTGCACCCACTTCTGGCCCGCAGTCTCGGGCAAAAGACAGGTTTTTCCCATTGTGTGCTGGGAACTCTTGGCTCCCAGCATACAGCGGGAGCCAATCGGCGGGCGCAGCACGACTCGCGCATGCGCCGTAGGGAACCGGGCAGTGAAGCCGGAGCGCGTGGATGGGACACCGCTGGACTCCAGGACAGGTAAGTGTCCTAATATTAAAAGTCAGCAGCTGCAGTATTTGTAGCTGCTGGCTTTTAATATTTTTTTTTTAATGGGCCATCCGCTTTAAATGATAAATAAAGAATATATATATATATATATATATATATATATATATATATATATATATATACAAAATAATAATAATGGTCATTATTAGAGTTGAGCTAAACTTACCTGGGTTCAGTTTGAGGCAGCTTTGCAGAACACGACTAAAGTTCGGGTGCCAAATCTATACCATATTGAGCAACACCAATTCCCATTTTATAGACTAATAGGCAAGGCATTGAGAAACAAATGGAATTGAGGGCTGGGCGCAATCATGTACTAAAGCTAAATTATTTGTGTTAAAATTCTGTTGGGAGCAGTGGTTTTATTGTTGATTCATAAAATTTAAAAATGCTAAATTCGTGTCAACATCTATCAGACAAAACCTAAAATTCAAGCGAGCGCCGAGCAGTAATTAGAGGCAACAAGCTATGGTAGCACAGAATGTAATACAGAGTTAAGTTATGAATGGGAAACATGAACATGGTATATGGAGTAATACACAGTAGTGTTGCTCACGAATATTCGCATTGCGAATATTCGCTACGAATATTGCATATTCGAGTATTCGCGAATAACGCGAATATCGCGGCGAATATTCGCTATTTCGAATATTCGAATGTTTTCAATTTTTTTTTAGAACAGATCACATCCTAGAGATCCCCATCGACGTCTAAAAGCATTGCTGGTATGATTAGAGACCTTGGGCCGAGTAGCTGCAGCGCTCATTTTATATTGCTGAAAAATCGCAGTGCTCTGGTAAGTGGTCAGATAGGTGGGAGACAAATAAAGCCACCAAAAGTATAGTAGTGTTAAAACTTTTCCCTTTAGTAGTCACGCTAGAAATATGGGGTGAGCAATTTGCCAGTAAAAGAATCCTGATTAATGCAGATAATAAAGGAGTCATATATGCCATGAATTGCTTGTCAGCTAAATCAATACATGTGATCAAATTACTAAGATGCCTAGTGTATCTCTGCCTTAAATTTAATATGTGGCTAAAAGCCAGACACGTGCCAGGGAAAGAGAATCAAATTGTGGACGCCTTGTCTCGATAAGATTATTCATCCTGGTGTCAAAGACTGATAGGATAGGCAAGGATGGTTGGGTATCTTTAGGCCAATGTGTATATGTGAAAATATGTCCAGTTAGAGCTGTAATCGGATATCTAGCAGTCAGGCCAATCAGGGAAGGATTATTTTTGATTCACACAGATAGGGGACTCTTACTCAGTATTAGTTCAATTTCATATTAAAGGCATGCATGAAGAAGCTGGATTTACAACATTTTAGGTTTACTTCTCACTCTTTCATGATCGGGGTGGCTATGGAGGCTGCTAAGATGTGATTGGATGATACAATAATCAAGCGGTTGGGTAGATGGGAATCACAACGTTTTCAGATTTATGTCAGACCTGGTCTTTTTCTTTAATTCTAGGCTATAGAAGATATGTTTGGATCCTGGGCCATTCTTTTGTATACTGGGCTAATAAAAGAGCCAAGAAGCACTGCTATACTTAAAATTTGTCTCTGAATCCTGGAAAATGTCAACTATTCTGGAAAGGAATTAGAGGTCTTCAATGGGCTAATTTGTTTTTCTATTTCTCCATGTTGATTGAGTTATGGCCAGCTCCTGGAGTATTAATCGTTCACCTAGGGGGAAATGCTGTTGGGAAAATAAGAACGCTGGATCTTATGTATATGTTCAGATCTGACCTTAAAGCCCTGTACACACAATTGGTCCATCCAATGAGAACGGTCTGACGGATCGTTTTCATCGGTTCACCGATGAAGCTGACTGATGGACTGATGTGCCTACACACCATCGGTTCATGAACCGATCGTGTCAGAACGCGGTGACGTAAAACACAACAACGTTATAAAAAAAAGAAGTTAAATGCTTCCAAGCTTGCGTCGACTTGATTCTGAGCATGCGTGGATTTTTAACCGATGCTCGTGCGTACTAACGATCGGTTAGCCGTCCATCGGTTCAATTTTAAAGCAAGCCATCTGTTTTTGGACCGAAGGATAACGGACCGATGGGGCCTACACACGATCGGTTTGGACCTATGAAAACAAACTTCAGTCTGTTTTTATCGGTTTGAACCAATCGTGTGTACGTGGCTTCATAGATTCAAGTTAGCATTCCCGGCTAGTTCCTCGGCTAGTTCCTCGGTTAGTATGGCTTTAAGAAGCACAGTTAAAAAAATTGGAGAAAATTAGGAAACGTTTGAACAAATATATGGAAAAATGTATGCCATGCAGGTTTCTCATATAGACATATTGATTTAGAGGGTGGCTTCAATGGATTATATAGATCAGATAGAGTTCATCTATCAGACATAGAATTAGACATCTTTATTGTAGAGTTGCAAAACTGCATTGAATTGGTTGTGGGGTAGGCCGGGCTCGAATTTCAAACCTGGCATGTGGGGACTTTGGTTTTAAATATTCTGTATACTCGAGTCCTTTAAGACTGAGCTGTTTTAAGTTTATTGTTTGAAATGTAAGAATGTTATGAAGTAATACAATTATCAGAATATTGTTATTATTATTTATTGATCTGATTAGACCAATAAACGTGCTGTGGCCAATTTTTTGCCAACAAGTGGTTTGTGTTATTATTTAAATAGGTTCAATAAGTTTTGGTATTCGGGGATGGTAGGTGCGGCCTGCATTCCCATGAACTAGGAGGAGTTAAGGCTTTGAGCCTGACAGCATGGGCTTGCGGTGGCCCTTGCCCTTAATAAATTAATAAAATAGAATTAATAAAATAAAAATATTAAAGGCTATGTGCAAGTTAATGTATTTGGGACAAGGTCCCTTTAAGAGAATTTCAAATGGGACTGGGGCGGGAATAATAGTCACATGACGATTGGGAATTTCCCAGATTGTAATGTGATCCCTGGGAATGTTCTGGAAAGGGGCTTGTTATATATAGGACCCTCTCCAGCCAGTGCCCAGTTAGTCAGTGAAGGTGCAACAAGCTCCCCACCCTTCCTCCCTAGTCGCTAAGCATGTTATGTGGTCTGTCACCCTGCATGATTGTAGGGGGACTTTGGTTATAATTATTCTGTATGCTCGAGTCCTTTAAGACTGAGCTGTTTTAAGTTTATTGTTTGAAATGTAAGAATTTTATGAAGTAATACAATTATCAGAATATCGTTATTATTATTTTTTGAGCTGAATACACTAATAAATAAAAAAGAAATCAAGTTCAATACGTTTTGGTATTTCGGGGAGGGTGGGTGCGGCCTGCATTCCCATGGTGTAAAGGCTTGTGTAAATATACACTGTTGTCAAAGACTTATTTTTGCAATTGAAGATGGCAAATCAACTTCAACACAGCATCAAAACTGTCATCCACACTGCACTATTACCATAAATATAAATTTGAAAAGCTTCATTTGAAATGCACATCAAAGGTAGGCAACGTTCTCCCCTCAACACAACTTTAGATGTGGAGAGTATAGCAAAAGGTGACACATGAGAAGAAGCAGAGAAAATTAGTACCAGGAACTATGAACTGTTGCTTGTTTGTGCTGATAAATCAATTCTTATTTCGGACTAACACTCAACAGATTCATTTGAAATGTGAATATGTTGCAGATCTTCTCAGTTTGTCCACATCCATATAACTGTACTTATAACTGGCAGTTAGAGTCTCCTTCCTGAAATGTGCAACTGGTCTGGAATTTCAGTTCAACTGTATTATTAACTCTCTGTGACTCTGTTCTTTATAGGCACTTATGGGTACTTGGATTGACTCAGAATTCCACTAATTACTTTAAAACAGCTGGAGAAACAATTTAGAGATGTTCTTTGAGAAACACACACATATGTGTCTAGGATTTAATGAGTATATTACCCCAAAAATTAATACCATGCATAAGGCCGCGTACACACGATCGAAATTATCCGCTGAAACCGGTCCGACAGACCGTTTCAGCAGAAAAATCCGATCGTGTGTACGGGTAAGCAGACAGGTTTGTCCATCGGGCTAATTTTAAAGCATGCTTTGAAATTTGTCCGCTACAAACCTGTCCGTCGGATCTCTCCGCTGGTTAGTACACTAACCAGCGGATAGAACTGTCCACGCATGCATCGAATGGATTCGACGCATGCGTGGAAGGATTTCACTTCCTCGTTTGGTGACGTGGCGGCATCAATGTCACCGCCACGTCACCACGTTCCCTGGCCGAGGGGATTTTCATCCGATGGTGTGTACACACCGTCGGACGAAAATCCGGAGGAGACATGTCCGCTGGAAACGGTCCATCGGACATGTTTCAGCAGACATGTCCCTCCGTGTGTATGCAGCCTAAGTGTATGTGAATTCATACAGATGTTGGTAAATCTACCCTGTTATTTTTTTATTATTTATTATTTTCCTATAAAATATCTGCAGATCAATGGCATCTGGTAGAAATTTCCTGGTCATCACAGTTACAGTGGTGGTGGCTTCCGTTTCCTCCCTCCTCCTTGGCGGCTAATCGGGAGTCTTCTATTTCTGGCCAATCACAAAATGGGTCTCACATCTGCTTCTAATTGGCCAAATTGAGGATCAGTTTTTCAACAGTGAATGTTTATTCGCTGTTGTAACACACGTGGGTGGGCTCTGGTCGCACTCTCTGCGACCTAAGCCTTCCCTAATTTAAAGGCCTATTAGAGCCTCTGGCTCTAACCAGGTGCTTTAAAAAAACTGGCCATTGTAATTCATGTGCCCGGTGCCCTAAAGGGGCCGGACGAATGAATGGGGGTGGCTGCGGCGACCATGGATAGATTGATTCTATGCATGAATTTACCCATTATGAATATGGGGGTGGCGAGGAGAGAGGGGACGCCCCTAATGGACAGGCTGCCACTGCTGCAGATCCTATCAGGTCACTTTGCTTCCACTTTAAATCTGACAACTCCTAGCAGGGAAGCAGGTCCCTGCTGGTGTGGTCAGATTGTATATGTTGGCTTGAAGTTACAGGATGCTGTGTCTGTATCTCCCGTGGTCAGCTTTGTAAAGGTGTGTTATTAATGGGTAAAAGGGTAAAATATGAGAAATAAAAGAGGAGAGGGGAGGAACGGGAGCTCAGCCGCTCTTGCTATTGGAGGCCAGTACCCCAACTTTCGGCACCTACGGGAAAATAGAAGTCCCAAGTAGGAGACATAATATATATCCCCCTCAGACCCCTAAAGAGGAGATTGGGCTCCTCAACCACTTTTTTTTCCTCTCTCTCTCTCTCTCTCCCTCTCTCTCCCCCTCGGTTGACCTACAATGACAAGAGAGATGGATAAAATACGGGTTACTTCCTTAAATGTGAGAGGGCTTAATATCCCTGAAAAACGTAAGATACTATTAAATGAGTTAAAATCCCTTAATACAGACATAGGATTTATTCAAGAAACACATTTTAAAGAAGGGGTATATCCCTATCTTCAAAATAGGTACTTTCCAAATGTATTCCAGGCCTCAAATAAGGAAGCTAAAAGTAAAGGAGTGGCTATCCTAATATCAAACAGAATTCCTTGGTCCCTAACGGATAAATTTGCTGACCCAGGAGGGAGATTTCTTTTTTTAAAAGGGGCAATAGGTAGAGAGAAGGTAACATTAGCCACTATATACGCACCGAATGTAGGTCAAGATGGTTTTCTAGTTAAAATGCTCTCTTAATTGATGAACTTCAGAGAAGGAAAATTAATATGTGGAAGAGATTTAAATATCCCCTTGGACCCAAAGGTAGATACATCTGGTGGGGTATCATTGGTTCCTAGTGGAATTAGAAAACTTAATATACGGAAACTACATGAATTAAAGCTAGTAGACGGCTGGCATATCCTACACGCAGGAGAAAAGGATTATACATATTATTCAAATCCGCACCAAATATACTCAAGAATAGATCTTTTTTTGATACCCCACCAGATGCTACATTTGGTACAAAAAATCTCAATAGAGAACATTACATGGACAGACCACGCACCAGTTATGATGGAGGTGACTTTAGGTGGAGAGACTCACGTGTCAGAGTGGAGATGGAGGTTAAATGAGAGTCTATTGCAAAACCCCCAAATAATAGAGGATGTAAAAAGAAATAGAAATAATATGGTACATTCAGACAAATGACAACGGAAAATGTGACCCAGGAATAAATCAGTAATTCGAGGGGTCCTAATTAAACACGGTTCCAGGGTTAAAAAGGCAAGAGAAGAACAAATAAAAATACAGAGATTAGAGATACAGCATTAAAAAAAAAAAGAAGTAGTAGTCCCATTTGTTAAAACAAAAGCGGATCAAAAACTCTATCTTTCAAAAGAAATAGCGCAAGAATTTAGGAAATATTATGCCTCCTTATATAATCTTCAAGAAATAGGGAACCCACCTGGGACTATTGAGAAATATGTATCTTCTTCATGCTTAACTAGATTAACATCTCCAGAACATAGAAACTTAGAAAAACCGATGACTTTGGAAGAAGTGCAAACAATAATGAAAACAATAAAACATGGTAAGGCGCCAGGCCCAGATGGGTTCACTATACAATACTATAAAAGTTTCAGTACGCAACTAGGAACATATATGACTAAGGTATTAAATACAGTAGGTCAAACAGGGATATTACCACCGGAGGCGTTGATGGCGCATATTACGGTCATCCCGAAAGAAGGGAAGGACCCAGGGGTATGTAGCAGTTACAGATCAATATCCTTACTGAATGCTGACCTAAAAATAATGACAAAGATTCTGGCATCCCGCATACAGCCCATGCTCTCCAAACTTGTCCACCTAGATCAAGTGGGGTTATTTATACCAACTAGAGAAGCGAGAGATAGCACCATTAAAATCCTAAATTTGATATATCAAGTAAATAAAAAAAAGCTATTGAGGGTTTTCCTGAATACAGACCCAGAAAAAGCATTCAATAGAGTAAATTTATGCTTGAGACCTTAAAACAGATGGGACTAGGAGAGAGGATGGTACGGTGGATAGCTGGGGTGTATGCAGGGCCCAGGGCCTTGGTCAAAGTAAATGGGATATATTCTATGCCTTTGACAATCACAAATGGTACTAGGCAGGGCTGCCCCCTGTCGCCTCTGTCATTTGCATTGACATTGGACCCATTGTTAAATAAGATCAGACAAAATAAAAATATCGTTGGTATTGAACTTGGGGGAAGGGAATATAAAGTATCGGCATATGCAGATGATATGCTTTTTTCCTTAGCAACACCACAAATTTCGCTACCTAATTTAACCACTTTAGCCCCAGACCATATTGCTGTCCAAAGACCAGAGCACTTTTTGTGATTCGGCACTGCGTCGCTTTAACTGACAATTGCGCGGTCGTGCGACGTGGCTCCCAAACAAAATTGGCATCCTTTTTTTCCCACAAATAGAGCTTTCTTTTGGTGGTATTTGATCATCTCTGCGGTTTTTATTTTTTGCGCTATAAACAAAAATAGAGCGACTATTTTGAAAAAAATGCAATATTTTTTACATTTTGCTATAATAAATATCCCCAAAAAAGATATAAAAAAAACATTTTTTTTCCTCAGTTTAGGCCGATAAGTATTCTTCTACATATTTTTCGTAAAAAAATCGCAATTAGCGTTTATTGATTGGTTTGCGCAAAATGTATTGCGTTTACAAAAAAGGGGGTAGATTTATGGCATTTTTATTAATATTTTTTTTTTACTAGTAATGGCGGCAATCAGCGTTTCTTTTCGGTATTGCGATATTATGGCGGACACATCGGACACTTTTGACACATTTGTGGGACCATTGGCATTTTTATAGCGATCAATGCTATAAAAATGCATTGTATTACTATAAAAATGCCATTGGCAGTGAAGGGGTTAACACTAGGGGGCAGGGAAGGGGTTAAGTGTGTTCTTGTTTGTGTTCTAACTGTGTGGGGGGGTGGCCTCACTAGGGGAAATCACTGATCTTCTGTTCATACATTGTATGAACAGAAAATCAGCGTTTCCCCCGCTGACAGGTACGAGAGCTTTGTGTTTACACACAAAGCTCCCGTTCCCTGCTCTGTAACGAGCAATCGTGTGTGCCCAGCGGTGATCGTACCCGCTGGGCACGCGCGCGGGACTCGGGGGCCTGCGGGGGGCGCGCGCGCCCCCCTAGTGGCCGCAAAAGAGAGGACGTAGAGCTACGTGCTCTCGCGGTACAGTGCCACCGTCCCGCAGTAATATGACGGCGGGTGGTCGGCAAGTAGTTAATGAAAGAAATAGAATTTTACTGGAAGATGTCGAATTTAAAAATTAATTATGGCAAATCGGAGGCGATGGGGGTAGCACTCCCGGAGTTTATTAAAAGAGGCTTGGAAGATAGCTTTAAGTTTAAATGGACGACTAGAGCATTGAACTACCTAGGAACACAAATGTCCCCGGATTTAAAGGATAGCTTTGATTTAAATTTTAAACCAATACTGGGCATAATTAGAACTTTGCTAGAAGGCTGGAGCAGAGGGATGCACTCATGGTTCGGGAGATGTAATATTTTAAAAATGAGTGTAGTGCCAACATTTTTATATCTCTTCCAAGCTTTACCGGTACAGATGTCATACTTCAATCAAGTCCGGATGATATTTACCAAATTTATATGGGCAAGTAAATGGCCAAGGATTGGCAAGAAATTACTGACCCTACCCAAGGGGGCGGGGGGAATATCAGCACCTGATATGTTAAAATATTATCCGGCCGCCCAATTGGGTAGGATAGTAGATTGGAGTAGACATGATGATCATAAATTGTGGATTGCTATGGAGCAACAAATGTGCCCCATACCTTTAAATAGGGCAATATGGTACTATGCGGCACTACCTCATACAGTTAAAACCAACCCTACAATAGGTCTAACTGTATGGACAGGTAATAAAGTGTGTCAGAACCCAAAATTCTCTATTAAAAGTTCCCCCCTCTATCCGATTGTAGGAAATATAGAGTTTAAACCAGGCATGGAATCTCAGATATTTAAAAAAATAAGAGAGAAAGGTATATTTTAAGCCTCGCACTTTATGGGAGAAAGAGGGTGGCTAACAATAGGGGAATTAACACAAAGTGGGGGACGATGGGAAATACCGATATGGCAAGCGCGGCAGGTTCGACATTTTTTGGAAACTCTGGGGGATGCAGAAGACTTTAATCGGACACTAACAAAGTTTGAGGAATACTGTGGAGGGGACCAACCACTCCACCATATTGTCTCTAAAATAAATATATTGTTGACTGCACCCCCAGAAAAAAATGACATGCCTGGCCAAATGGGAAAGAGACTTAGGACAAATATTCAATACAACGCCAGGACATTATAGACTTGACGTTAAAGTCTTCAAGGTATTCCCCTACTGGCAGACAGTTCACTCCCTACTCCACTCCATTTTTAGTACCTGGGTGCCGTTTTGCCCTAAGCTTTTCCTCTTAGGCCTCCCACCCTCTTCTTTTTCTAAATCCTCTAAAAAAACTCCTAGCGCAGGTCCTCACAGCCGCTAGATGCTTGGTTGCCTTGAAATGGAAGTGTAAGGAACCTCCCTCCCTGTTTGAATTGCATGCTAGAATCAGAGACGTTAAGAGGATGGAGTACATGACGGCTTCTTTGAATAACTCTCTCGATTCTCATAACCAGGTTTGGGAACTGTGGAATGTGTTGGAGGCAGAGGCGTCGTTAGGCCCTGGCTAGGGTGGCTGGAGCCCCGAATGTGGCCCTGAAAAGCCCCGAGTCTATTCAGCATTGCAATAAATTGTTAGCCCCGAGTGTATTCATTTTTGTGTCCCGTCTGCTGAACGACTTCATTGAGGGACAATACAGGGTCCCGGAAACAAAATAAGGACAGACACAGCCACCATAAAACTGGTTGCTAGGGCCGCCGCCCGACTCGCGTCTAGCAACGAGTGACGTCACTTGTCAGGACGCAGCAGAGTCGGAATGACCATTCGGGAGCCAGGCACTGTCAGAGGGCCCCATGGTGGGAGAGCCCAGGCTGTCTCAGTCCGCCATGGAAGTGCCTGCAGCTTGTCATGCAGGAAAAAAGAAAAGTAACCCCCTGAGGAAGCAGTGAACCATTGAATCCCGTTTTTTTGCAGGCTATTTGAGAGGCTCAGAGAAGCGAGCAGACCGGGATTATGCAGAGAGAGAGACTGAGAGCAGTCAGCCGTGACAGGCGCTCCGGGCCACCTCTCCCCCCCGGGGAATTCAGCTGAGGGGCGGGGCCATACTTCACTGCGATGGGGGACAGTCAGTAAAGAAGCTGGATGCTGCAATGAAGATTGCACACAGAGCAGACTGAGTCATCTTAGAATTTCCCAACGGCAGTGGCACCCACACTGACCAGCAGCAGGTCAGTGTGATAATGACAGCACAGCAGTTAGTGTGTGTTATAAGAACGAGCCATGCTTGCTGAGTGTTCTTTCCTTCTTGCCCTGTGCTGTGCCTATTCACCAGTGTTATTGTTATATATAAGGAATAGCACTGGGCCCTGGTTCACATTGGAGCAATTTGCCATGCGATTTGACAAATCAGCTGCATTGGCACTGCCTGAATCGGTGCGATGCCACATTTGTGGCACCGCATTGACTCCCAAAAGTAGTTTGTGTACAATGTTTTGGTGACTTCTGGGTGTGATTTCCATAGACATCTGTGCAGCAACCCGCACAGATGTCTCTGAAATCGGTGCCAAACTCGCACTGACATGCGGTTATGAAATCGTGCAATCGTGCAAGTTCAGCTGAATTCGTACGCTTTTATTCCCCCTGTCAGTGTGAACCTAAGCTAAGTGAGTTTATTATTTTTTATATATATATATATATATATATATATATATATATATAAATGTATACACGGAGTGCTTTTCCCTACCCTAACACTGTCATCTGTACACTTCCTTACACTCCGCACTCCTCTCCTGTACATATCACCCCCCCACCATACACTCCCCACTCCTCTCCTGTACATATCACCCCCCACCATACACTCCCCACTCCTCTCCTGTACATATCACCCCCCCACCATACACTCCGCACTCCTCTCCTGTACATATCACCCCCCCACCATACACTCCGCACTCCTCTCCTGTACATATTACCCCCCGCCATACACGCCGCACTCCTCTCCTGTACATATCATCCCCCCCACCATACACGCCGCACTCCTCTCCTGTACATATCATCCCCCCCACCATACACTCCGCACTCCTCCGCATGTGATGTCTATCATAGGCGCTGTAGGCTTTACGGCGGGAATTACAATTCGGCCGCCGCCGCATTACATCCCTGGCTCTCCTTTCCTCTCGTCTTCTACTCAGCTCCTCCTCGGCTCCTCTCTGACTGACTGCCAGTGCCTGCTGTGATCGCACACTGAGGCTGAGCTATAGTAGGTCAGTGTGTGGAGCTGTTACTGATATTTTTTTAAATGATATTACTTGTAAAAGCTCTTCATATAGCCTCACGGTGAACCTATATGAAGAGCTTTTACAAGTAATATCATTTAAAAAAAGATTACCTATCTGTTCTTGGAAAATTCATATGTAGGTCAGTGTATGTAGGACAGGTCAGTGTATGCAGGACAGGTCAGTGTATGCAGGACAGGTCAGTGTATGCAGGACAGGTCAGTGTATGTAGGACAGGTCAGTGTATGCAGGACAGGTCAGTGTATGCAGGACAGGTCCGTGTATGTAGGTCAGGTTAGTGTATGAAGGTCAGGTTAGTGTATGAAGGTCAGGTCAGTGTATGAAGGTCAGGTCAGTGTATGAAGGTCAGGTCAGTGTATGCAGGACAGGTCAGTGTATGCAGGACAGGTCAGTGGGACAGGTCAGTGTATGTAGGTCAAGTCACTGTATGCAGGATAGGTCAGTGGGTCAGGTTAGTGTATGAAGGTCAGGTTAGTGTATGAAGGTCAGGTCAGTGTATGTAGGACAGGTCAGTGTATGCAGGACAGGTCAGTGGGACAGGTCAGTGTATGTAGGTCAGGTTAGTGTATGAAGGTCAGGTCAGTGTATGAAGGTCAGGTCAGTGTATGTAGGACAGGTCAGTGTATGCAGGACAGGTCAGTGGGACAGGTCAGTGTATGCAGGTCAAGTCAGTGTATGCAGGACAGGTCAGTGGGTCAGGTTAGTGTATGAAGGTCAGGTTAGTGTATGAAGGTCAGGTCAGTGTATGAAGGTCAGTTCAGTGTATGCAGGACAGGTCAGTGGGACAGGTCAGTGTATGTAGGACAGGTCAGTGGGTCAGGTTAATGTATGTAGGTCAGGTTAGTGTATGAAGGTCAGGTCAGTGTATGAAGGTCAGGTCAGTGTATGTAGGACAGGTCAGTGTATGCAGGACAGGTCAGTGGGACAGGTCAGTGTATGTAGGTCAGGTCAGTGTATGCAGGACAGGTCAGTGGGTCAGGTTAGTGTATGTAGGTCAGGTTAGTGTATGAAGGTCAGGTCAGTGTATGTAGGACAGGTCAGTGTATGTAGGACAGGTCAGTGTATGTAGGACAGGTCAGTGTATGTAGGACAGGTCAGTGTATGTAGGAGAGGTCAGTGTATGTAGGTCAGGTCAGTGTATGTAGGTCAGGTCAGTGTATGTAGGTCAGGTCAGTGTATGTAGGACAGGTCAGTGTATGTAGGACAGGTCAGTGTATGTAGGACAGGTCAGTGTATGTAGGTCAGGTCAGTGTATGTAGGACAGGTCAGTGTATGTAGGACAGGTCAGTGTATGTAGGACAGGTCAGTGTATGTAGGTCAGGTCAGTGTATGTAGGTCAGGTCAGTGTATGTAGGACAGGTCAGGGTATGTAGGTCAGGTCAGTGTATGTAGGACAGGTCAGTGTATATAGGACAGGTCAGTGTATGTAGGTTATGTCAGTGTGTGTGTGCACACATACACACATACACGTAGGTCAGAGTATGTGTATCAGGTAGGTCACTACGCGCCACTCCACTGACCGCGCCCGAACCCCGCCCCCCCCCCCCCGGTGCCGGCTTGGCTTCGGGCTGAAGCCCCTGGTCTTTTTGGCACCTAGCAACGCCCCTGGTTGGAGGCCCCGGTCACATGATCCACCTTCGTGGTGGGGGGGTGGGCCGGGTCGGCCTCTCCGGTTACTGGGGGGGTCTGAGGTGGGTGGTTGTCCTTTCCCTCCTTCTTCTGTCTTATCTTTGCCTCTTTACTCTTTTCCCCTCTTTCTTTGCTCTTCCTCCCTTTATTAACTTGTCTCTTCTTTTGCTCGCTAGTACGCACCTTGACAAGCGGCGCATTGTGCCGGTGAAGGCATCCGGCCTTCTCTTTGACTACTTAAGGATGTTTTTGCTTTGTACTGCCCTTTATGACTTGCCCTGCATGTCTTGCACCCAGCTTTACTGTTGGCAATACTGGTTATCTTGTCAAGTGCTAATCCCTTGCAGTGATTTATACCCTTTTATGTTCTTTTGTCTCTTTTCTTTCTTTTTGTTTGGAAAATTCTGAAAATTAATAAAATGTCAGTTTTCAAAAGTCTTCAAGGTATAAGAAAATACAAGAATTAAATTATAAAATATTAACACGTGGTATTACACGCCAGCACATTTAAACACTTTGGCCCAGATTCAGAAAGCAATTACGCCTGTCTAACTGGTGTTAGACAGGATTAATTTCAAATTTTGCGCGCCGTATCACTAGTTTGAATCCTCAAACCATGATACGGCGGCTTCGGGCTTCGATCCGAGAGGCTTACGTCTTCGTAAGCCTTCGGATCTACGCTGCGATATATTTGCGGCCGCTGGGAGGAGTTCGCGTCGTTTTCGTGCGTCGGGATATGCAAATGTGTTTTTACGGCGATCCACGAAGATACGAGTGGTCTTCGCAATCGCTTTCGTCTATTTTTTTTTACGTACTGTTAGACCAGCTTTTTGCTGGTCTAACGGTACGTAGCCCATGTTAAGTATGGCCGTCGTTCACGCGTCGATTTTTTATTTATTTTTTACGTAACTCGTTCGGGACGAGGATTGTGCGTAAACGACGCTACTCAAACAACGAATGATGTAACAACGTGTTTTCGCGCAATGCACGGCGGGAAATTTGCGAACGGAGCATGCGCAGTTCGATCGCCGCGGGAACGCGCCTATTTTAAATGATTCACGCCCCCTACTCGCATAGATGGATTGCGACGGGAGAAATACACTACGCCGCCGTCGTTTACTGGACAAAATCTACCTGGATTCCACGTAGAGCCAGGTAAAATACGGCAGCGTAGTGTATTTCTGATACTCTACGAGAATCTAATTCTCTGTGAATCTGGGCCATTTTTTTTCAGAAGTCTCTGATAGATGTTGGAGAGGTTGTGGGGAGAAAGAGACAATGATACACATATTTTGGGACTGTCCAGTAATAAGACAATTCTGGCAAACAGTTCAGAGAATTACCCGACTATTTACGGAATATGAGATGATCCGGCTTTTTGCCTGATAAATCATATACAAATTCCACCAAAAAGATATATGAAGTCAGTAACATGTCATTTGATGAATGCAGCTAAAAGCTGTATCGCAACAAATTGGAAAGATCCTAAATTATAATGAGAAGGAGATGGCTGGGGGGTTATGTTTTGTTTCCCCCCCCCCTATGTTTTTTTTTGTTTTGTTTTTCTTTCTGTGCACCGTTGGTATATACGGGGCAGAGAGAGGAAGAAAGGGGCCTTGAGTAGGGGAAGGGGTGAGGGAATTAGGGCAAAGAAATGGGGAAGGAGGAGTTGCAGAGATGGGGAGGGAATTAGCAGAAGAAAAAGAAAAGGAAGGGAAAGAGATATATATATATTAGAGTCTAAGTTGTTAAAAATACATTTATATCTCCCTCTGATTTAATATATGAAAGGCAATATAGTTGAAGAGGATGATGTAAAGTACATATACAATGTTTGTATTGTCATTGAATTCTGTATGTTCTTTTGTCTCTATCTCTGTATACCTCCCTTGTATAAAAAAAAAAAAATAGAGAATTGAAAAAAAAAAAAGCTCAGAACTTCGTGTTGAATTCAAGCAAAAACGAATAGTGAAGGTGAAGAGATGATGAAGTGAATAAAACCACCACGATAGGTAGAAGGCTTACCAGAATGTATGAACCCGAAAGAACATACGTTTTATGGGTCAAAAAGGGGTTGTGTGGAAAAACCACAGTTGGACCTGGACAATCTTGTGCACTTCAAATGGCTGAACCAGGGATAACTGGACATCAGCAGAATGGAAATGGCCACAAATTGGGGGGTGTCCTTTCAGGGTAGTCTAATGAAGAGTAGTGGTCCAGGAAGTCCCAAGGTTGTGTGGAAGAATGTATGTCAAAAAATAGGAAAAAAAAGGGGCCACAAAGTGTAAATTGTTGGTTACCTTTGTGATAACATACAATTTTTTTTTCCTGAAGAGTCACCGCGCTGCTATCTATAGCAGTGTGGATGATTCTTTGCATTAGATCTCCTTGCTGCGTGACTTTGACAGCATGATTCCTGAGAGGAGTCACTGTATGTCTTTCTGACAGAGATAATAGAACTAAACTAAAAAATAAATGTCTACCCAAATACAGAGCACTTGAACACTGCAGAGGATGATCCAAGCTTCCCAAGCTGTTGAAAGTAGAGTGTGATAGGTGAGGTCACATAGCAGCCGGTCATAGAGGAGGATCGGTCTCTGCCTAAGAGAACATGTCCCTTGCACTGCCCTTATGATCTGCAAGTACTGCAGTCATGTGAAAAAAAGCTTTCTAAAATGTATTTAAAGGGGTTCACTTTAAGTTAAGTCATTAAAGTGGAGCTTAATTGTGGAAAAGGCAGGCAAACATCAAGGTACTAGGTACCAGCATTGCCTATGGTCTCCAAAGTGACATATGAATACATAAAACATATACCTTAAAAAAGGGTTTTTAATACCAATACAAAAATAATACAATAAAAAAAATCCACATCAATCTCTATGTACAGTAATGTAAATCCCCTGCACATCACAGTATTAAGTCATGAAAATCCATCGTTAATCACTTAAGACCTGGACCATTATGCAGGTTAAGTACCTTGCCCCTTTTTGCGATTCGGCACTGCGTCGCTTTAACTGACAATTGTCCTGCGACGTGGCTCCCAAACAAAATAGGCATCCTTTTTTTCCCACAAATAGAGCTTTCTTTTGGTGGTATTTGATCACCTCTGTGGTTTTATTTTTTTGCGCTAAAAACAAAAATAGTGCCAATTTAAAAAAAAAACAACAACATTTTATACTTTTTGCTTTAATAAATATCCCCCAAAAATATATAAAAAAATGTTTTTTTTTCCTCAGTTTAGGCCGATACATATTCTTCTATATACTTATTTTTGGTAAAAAAAAAACGCAATAAGCGTTTATAAAATTTATAGCGTTTACAAAATAGGGGATAGTTTTATGGCATTTTTATTAATATATTTGTTTTACTACTAATGGCAGCGAGCAGCGATTTTTTTTCATGACTGCGACAATATGGCAGACACATCGGACACTTTTGACACATTTTTGGGACCATTGTTATTTTCACAGTGTAAAGTGCTATAAAAATGCACTGATTACTGTGAAAATGTCAATGGCAGTGAAGGGGTTCCATCAATAAATGACAGATCCCTTGTGCTGTAGTAATGTAAACACAGCTGAAGTTAGAAGATGGTTAGTTACTATGCACATCTGCACCAGATTCTGTGTGCACCAGTTTTAGTAAATCTTCCCCATTATGTACTAGTGCTATAATATTAATTAAATCTGCTATTTTAAAAATATAAAAAACAAGTCAAATAGAAAAGACAGGTTATAGATTTTTTTAAACTTATTATCATTTCATTTTTTTGTCAGTCATTGCTGTTCTTGGAATAGCTCTGCTGCTGCATTTGAACTCACACTATTTTTGTCATGTAATATTATGAGCTTCAAAGGAAATTATAAATTACTTTTTTTCTTCTCTCCACTCACAGAGAACATTTCCCCTTTTAAGACTGCAAATACACTGGCATGCAGTAAAATTATTCAAAAATCTTTTTCTTTTGCATGTCTTGTCAGAATTTGTAAAAGTTATAATAAGGCTGACAAAAATCAGTTTTAATTCCAGGTATCATGGTTTTTAATTACATATTCTCTTTTAATTAAAAATATTGTTAGCATCTGCTTTGCATGTACTGACATAAAGTCTTTGAAAATTCACTTTTATGGCTTTTCTGCTTTTCTATTTCACTTTCTTTGTTCAACCTCTTTCAAAAGTCTTTCGAAAAGTACATTCATTAAAGAAGCAGATAAATATGGTTCAATTAACTAACCAATTAGGCATATTTTTCCCAACCCATACTGTTATAAAGCGAAATTAATTGTACGCATGCAGAGATTCGCTAAACAAATATTTAATTCAGGCTGGCACAAGTTTTTAAGACATGTTGTTTTATAGCCTTAGAACACTTAATGCTTAACATCAGTGCATTCCACTACAAAGAGTCTCTATTTCCTTCTTTTAATTCATAAAAATATGTATTAATTTTATGTACAAAAATTAAGAGGGACTTTTTCAAGTGAATTTGCTCTCAGTTGAAAATAACTAAATTGACCCCATTAATCAAATGCAGTGACTCACAGGAATCCATTGGTACCCGTTAAGCATTAACCACTTGACCACTGGGCACTTAAACTCCCTTAATAACCAGACCAATTTTCAGCTTTCAGTGCTCTCACAATTTAAATGACAATAACTCAGTCATACAACACTGTAAACAAATGATTTTTTTGTCCTTTTTTCCCCCCACAATTAGAGCTTTCTTTTGGTGGTATTTGATCACCTGCGATTTTTATTTGTTTCGCTATCAATGAAAAAAGAACGAAAATTTTGTAAAAAAATAAATCTTTCTTCATTTCTATTATAACATTTTGCAAAAAATACATTTTTCTTCATAAATTTGGCCTAAAATGTATACTGCTACATAGCTTTGGTAAATTTTGGATATTATTTAGTCCGGGTGAAATTTATAGGGTCTACAAGCTATGGTACCAATTACTGAAAATTTATCAATTTGATCACATCTGATGTACTGACAGCCTCTCTTATTTCTTGAGACCCTAACATGCCAGAAAAGTACAAATACCCCCCAAATGACCCCTTTTTGGAAAGAAGACATTCCAAGGTATTTAGAAAGAGGCATTGTGAGTTTTTTCCCACAAAAACTCACTCAAGTGAGTTTTTTTGTAGGTTGACTTCAACACATATCTGTATACATACCATACTTGGTATCCCCATTGTGTAGGACCTGGCCTTCATCTCCCATGTTCCCATTGAAGCTTTTCTCACTGAACTCACAGTGTTCTCACCAGACCTTCAGATCCCAGTCGCCTGCTAGATCCCATGAGCTCTTCCACAGCTAACCCACTGTACACTCCAAGTGACACCCACAGTACCAGCTGTATCCCTGGCTTGGCTCTCAGCTAACCCTCTTAAAGTGTCACCCACTCTCACCCTCTGGGTCCCTGATGCTGAAGCTTTCCTAACTTGTTCACCACTAGTGCAAAAGGCTGCTCTGGTACTTCTTCAGACTTCACAAACCTGGCCTCTGATAACAGGAGTAGTTGTCCCTTACTGGAGACAGTGTCCCTTTTTATATATGACCTCTGGTTCTCACTTGCCTCTGGTAACAGGAGTGATCGGCCCATGTGGCAACTGCTTCTCCTATACCTCTGGCAACAGTTGGTTCACCATCCGGCTGAACCTCTGCAATGATCAGGCTCCCCTCGGGCTGAGACTCTGTACACGTAGCTAGGCCTCAGGCTTAGGCCTAACCTTCAGCTGCTGCTTCAGATACAGGCCCCAGGCCCAGTCCATTAAATGGACTATCCCAGCATGCCAAGAAGCTACTCTGATTGTCTGGGAATTTATGTATATTCACAACCTAAACTCACAGCGGCCTTGTCATTCTAATGGCAAAGGCAGCAGTGCCACTTATTGACAGAGGAGAGAAATGCACTTAGGGCAGAAAGTCAGTTGATACAACTACCAATTAGCCAGGATAGTTGCTACCCATCGTAACTAAATTTGTTAGCAACCCTGCCTAATACCAGGGTGCGACATACAGTACAGTGATAATGTCAATGATACTTTAACACGTTAATAACTATGTTTGGAAATGCATATGGTGCACATTTTTTTAAAAGTGTTTATTCAAAGCCATATGCAACTGAATTCAAACTGTAAACAAAGTAATAATACAACAACCATAATCACATTTGCCAAACATCATACACAGTTGCTGTGAGTTCACTTTTGTCTTCTGTCAATAATTCTTTATTGAGGTATACCAAATTCAATACATCAACAACAGTAGAGATGTCTGAAGAATACAGACATGATGTACAATAAAAAGCACAATGTTCAGAAAACAGACATATTCTAAGATATATAACACTGTAAAATATAGCATGATGGCTAATATGGTCACCTCTTAACTGGAAATAGGGGAAGAGGGAATGGGGAGGGATAAGGAGGGCAATAATACAAACACAGAAACAAAAACATCCAGTCAGCAAAACCTGATGCAGGACCTATCCACATAGGGACTATACTATATCATATACTGTTCGTCATCAAATTGTGATTGTGCACCTGGCAATACACAACCATATAGACCATTGTTTATGAAATTATGAAGTTGTTAGATTGGTAATAGATACAGTAGGGGCTCTTCCATTTCACATTGGTGGTTAAGGATACTCACAGTGTCACCAATGGAAGAATGTGAAGAATTGCGAAAAGAAGGGTCAGAAGCCATGGGCTTCCATAGAATCTCTGATGCAATAGTAAAAAAATTATTCCAGAACAAACTAAAAGACTTGCATAGCCACTGCCAGAGGGTTTGGAAAAGGGAACCAATTGCTCTGCAGTTTCTCCAGAGGTGCACACAGATTTGATTGATATCTTTTGTGGCTAATAAGGAATACATTTAAATTAACTTTTTTGCCCCAGGAGTTCAGTTTTAAATAGCTTATTCATTCAACTCTCTTATTGCATCTGAATTGCTGCTCACTGTTGCTAATAGAGCCATTCACATTGCAATAGATTGCAGTGGTTTGTTATGCAATGCATTTTCAAGCTGCTTCTGCCAGCATTTTGGGTGCACTTTCAATGACAGAAATCCTACAAAGATCTATTTCAATAGACTAGTGGCATGTTCACACTAATGGTTGGGAGAGGGGTGGTAAAACCCCATGGTGAAGCTGCACTTTTACAGCCCCCTAAACGCTACCTCCTTTAGCTGCAGAGGCAGTGGCTGGAAGTGTATATATGCCACAGTCAAGATGCTTTGCTTACCACCTGCACAGATGTAAACTTTTAGGCAGCTTTAAGTGTAACTGTTAGTGCAGGATAAGTTGTTTTAGTTTTAGAAACCATTTTGCATAGGTATCTGCATTTCACCCAAACTGCTGACAAATACATTCATTCTAAAGTTTAATGAGGGGGCAAGGCAAAACACCACAAGGGGTGGGACTTAATTTTATCTTAGAGCACCTGTATACAGATTGGCTAAGGATCCAGTCCTGTACCGAAACAAAGTCACTGATTGGAAGAAATGAAGCTGTTTGCAGGCACCACACGGTGCTTAAGTTTTAGCATTAATGCTGGTATATTTACTTTGGTTTATGTGACAAGTTAATAATAAACAAACAAACAACAGGGGTCATGGGATTTTGAGTGAGGCAGGTCACTTGAGAACACATTTAGCAAAGTAAGACGTTTAATAGTACACGAAAATGCATAAAATCGATGTTCAAATATATTACAGATATAAATACAGAAAGCTGACATATGACATTCCTGTATTAATACAGTTCATATTGTAATAATTAAATAATTTTCCCTATAAACATATGTAATCAAGCCTGAAATTATTTATCCAAGCATCTGTAGGGCTCACACGTTTTGTGGATCGCTCACTGTCCACTCGTCGGGAGCTTGACGCGAGGTGATCTATGGAAATAAATTGTATAATTCCACGTACACCCGATCGGAAATTCCGACAAGAAAACAGTGGATTTTTTTCCGCCAGAATGTTGGCTCAAACTTGTGTTGCATACACACGGTCAGGCCGCGTACACACAATCGAATTTGTCCGCTGGAAATGGTCCGACGGACATATCCTCCCGCACAAGCGTCGTATGGATGCGACGCATGCGTGGAAGTTGTTTACTTCCTGGTGCGGTGACATGGCAGCGTCAACATCACCGCCACATCACCGCGCTGTCTGACGGCGGGGATTTTGATCCGATGGTGTGTACACGCCATCGGACCAAAATAGCCCGGCAGACATATCCGATGAAAACGGTCCGAGGACCGTTTCCATCGGATATGTCCCTCTGTGTGTACGCGGCCTCACACAAAATTCTAACTGTCAAGAAATGTAGTGGCGTACAACACTACATCGAGCCGAAAAAAAAATTCAATTATTCTGAGCATGTGTCAAATTGATTCCAAGCATACTTTTTTTTGCGCATCGGAGTTGCATACAGGTGATCGGAGTTTCCGACAAGAACTTTTCCCGTCGGAAAATTTGAGAACCAGCTCTCAAATTTTTGCTGTCAGAAATTCCGACAGAAAAAGTCAGTTGGAGCCTACACACGGTTGGAATTTCCGACCAAAAGCTCACGTCAGACTTTTGTTGTCGGAATTGTCTGTACGCAGCATTGGTATGCAAAAAACTCATATAAATTTATTGAAAGAGGTAATAAAAAAAAGGGGGAATAACCTTTTCACTTACATGTCAGCTTTAATAAATAATGAACCCAGGATCTCAGTGGGAAGTGAGTGTGCCAAAACCAGATGTGAAGATGAACCACCCAGTCCAGAAGGGGGAGGAAAAAAGGGGGGGGGGGCAACCAAAGGCAAACCAGGACATCAAAACACAATGAAGTAAAATGTGGAGGCACATGCGGATCAGACTGATCTGAAAAACAAGGGGTATATATAATATATTAAGTGTCAATTAGTGGATAAAAAGATTTATTACTGGTGATGCCAATTAATGTGTACCAACAAATCAACAACAAGTCCAAAATGGTGCACTTTTAGGAGATATTTACACTACTTATATGTAAGCCTTTTTATAGGCTTACCTATAGGTAAGAGTCAGCAAAGGAAGTTTATTTCCACTTTAAGAAAATGCTAAGAAATGCTTTGAACTAAGCATAACATTACAGATAAAGTAAATGGCAAAACAGGCTAGACAAATGTATGTACATACATTTCTTTCCTGATTACCAACAAATCATTGCGTTTGTTAAATGCATATATAGAAGCACCCAAATTCCTGGCATGTTTCCATACTTTAGTTTGTAGATTCTAATAAAATGCACTGGGAAATAAAAATGTTACCTGCTCTCACAAGGAATTGGTGTGAATATTATTGCCTGCTTCAGGCTTTGTTTTATTGAAAATGTATTTAAAATGTGAGACTTTTTAGAGCTGTACAGTATCTCGCTAATGTAGAAAACTAAACTTATAGATAGATCTGAACCTTCTAGAATGCAGTATCTGATAAATAAATACATACATAAATAATGCGTTCCTCAGTTCTCCATAACCCCGTGGCGAAAGTTTGTGCTCCCATTGGGTCTCATTGCTTTATCTGTACTATGTTTTCTCACTTAAACTTAATAAACGTCTATGCTGTAAAAAAAAAAAAAAAATCTATATTTTACTATATTGTAGCTATAGTACAGTAGTTATTCATAATTCATTTTTCAAGTCTTAATAAGAGCCATTATCTTAGTTTTATTATGAACAAGTGAGAGAACATTTCAAAGAGAAAACCTATGCTTGACTGTTCATGCATTACTCTGGAATGAAACTGCAGAAACAATAACATAATGGCTAAGAAAAAAATGTTAATTTACAAGTCAAATATAATGTTCAGACTGTGATGCCTTTGTCTTTTTACATTGCTGGTACTGAAATGTAACAATAAATATACTGACAATGATTGCTTACAGGTTATTTAAAGCTTTACTTATTAAAATTTCACAAGGTGCCTTACAATCAATTAAAACAAGGGAATCAAGGTTCTCCTCTTTAGTCAAGCAGAAAAAGCATACATGGTTTTGTAAATAGAACCTTATGGGCTTAAAGGTGAATCTGTTTTTTCCAATACATTTTCAGAATACAATTCATATTAGCCTTATTCCTATGGACCAAGTTATTTACTTTAGCAGTTATCTCAGAATTTGTAGTTTAACCCTCTCACTATAAAATATGCATGATTACAGTGCCACACGTGGCAGTCTCATTGACAAACATCACAATATGTATTCAAAATGCTTATCTGCACACAGAATATGGGCATAGAACAAACACTTTGTTTGAACCTACCCTAAAGTAGAATGGAATCACACAGGGATACTTAGAAATAAACATTTTAGTCGGGCCCCTGGGAGGGAGAGGGGATTTGCATTGAGAATTGGGAAGAGGGTGGAAGTTTGGCTTAGGAAAGGAATGTGTGCTGGAGAGGGATTGTTTGTTGGGGTGGGAAAGTGTGGGGAAAGATTTATGATGGGTGGCGTTATTCTTTGGAAAAGAAACATTTTTTGGGGGAGAGTTATTTATGTTGGAAAGGGGAGCAGGGAGATTTGTGTAGGGGAGTTTCAGTTTTTAAGAGTGCAAATTTTGCTTGGGTAAGAATGTTTGTTTCAGCGGGAAGTAGAGTTTTGCTTGATGAATATTTGCTCAGTTAAATGTTTGCATGGAGTTTGAGGACTTTTTGCTTGTGGAGGAGGAAGAGATAAATGTTTGCTTCATTCATGACTGAGAAGATGCAGAGAGAATATTTTTTAACTCTGCTGTCAGTAAGTAGTGCTTTATGTAACTTATGTTTTATTGTTGTGCATTGTAGGCAAGGAGCGCAGTGACTAGTAGACATGTGCGTTTGTTTTCGTCCAAATGCATTTTCGTTTGAATTTCTGGTATTTTTGTTATCATTTTAACAAATGAAAACAAATGTGCAGAATCCAAAACCCAAAAGATCCGACATAAAAAAATATATAGATAGGATGGGCTAGATTCAGGTACATCTGCGCATTATTGGACCGGCGTAGCGCACCACCTTTACGTTAGACTTGCGCAATGTAGCCGCGCAATCACCCTATTCTCGTCGCTTTTACGCAAAAAATTGCGCATGCGTAACGTTATTTCAGAGGCGTAAGGCGGAGTAATACAAATTGGGAAGGACGTGGGCGTGTTACATTGAAATGATCCGTGACCCCATGCAAATGAAGGGCCGGCCGGCTCGCGCATGCGCGCTTGAAGGAGACCATGGTCAGCACCTCTGTGCGCATGCTCACAACTCGCGCAATCAGTGAAATGGGAAGTAGACCCGTAAGTCCCTCATTAGCATATTTGACTAGCAAATCAATGGTCTGTCTAGCGCAGTTTTGCACGGACAGATGCGCCTGTCTAACGAAATTACGCTGGACAAAAAAAAGTAGATTTCTTGCGTATCTCGTTTTGGGGATGCCATGCATCGAAACGCACAAGCACATTTAGACTTACGCCGCGCATCTCCTGTTACGCAGGCGTATTTGCTCTGTGAATCTGGCCCGATATATCTATTAATATAGATAGGAGATTCAACATTGACAATAGAGATCTGTGTCTATCTAACCTGTGGTCGAATGTGCCTAACCTTAACTGTATTAGTCCAAGATTATTCTACATAGAGAGGAAAGATTTGACATAGAGAGAAAAGATTTGACATTATAGAGACAATGTTGGGGTAGACCATTTGACATGAACGATAAAGATTAGACGAAGCAGTGAAAAGCATACAAACATTGAATCTGTCATTGACGTCATTATGGTGTCGAAAGTTCTTAGAAGATTCAACAAGCAGCTAAACTGTACGACGCCACAGTCGTACATTTCCGGTCAAATGCTCGGCCCATAGGCTATAGAAGGATTAGAATGTTGGTTGACTAGTAATAATAATTGATAAATATAATAATTACTGTACTAGTCATACTACATTAGAATTCTTCTATAGCTTGTAGGCGGAACATTCAAATGGAAATTAACTATTACGGCGTTGTACAGTTTAGCTGCTCCGTCAATTTTTTTTCTAGAACATTCGACAGACACCATAAGCCTTCAATGACAGATTCTACCTTAAAGCGGAAGTAAACCCATCAATTTAACAGTTTCAAAAAGCAGTTACATTCCTGGCATGCCGGGAATGCTAACTGTCACATTGGTTGTGCTCTCAAACAAACTGTCAAACCATCCAATGGCTGGTGTCATAACTGATCACATGTGCAGCATCATGGCAGTTGAAGATTGAACAGAGGCTAAGATGGCAGCTTCCTAGCCTGAAAATGATAGGAGGGTTTACTTACACTTTAATTTATTTGGATTTTCAGACGAATGCATTTTTTAACTAAACAAAATAAATTAAAAAAAATTGGGAGTAACTAAATAAATGTATTTTCCGGCCGAAAACTAAATTCTGAAACAAAATATTTCATTGTGCACATGTCTAGTGACTAGGATTATGGAAACTACAGAACAATAAGCAGAGAAGAGCACTCAGAAGTATGCAATATATGGCACACCATACACACACAACAAGTGAAGTAGTCAGGAATATGTAATGTATGTAGCACGCTCCGAGATAAGTGCTAGGAATTAGATAAGTTAGAGTTAGTTGTGTTTTTGATAGGTAAATTTAGTTGCCACATTATAGTCAGTGTGGCTGTATTGGTTTGGTAGGTAAAAAGATATTCTGTTCACTGTGTCCAGTGAAGCTGCAATCTGCTAGTCAGGTCTGCTCAGTGTGTTCAGCTGCTGTCAGTCTGGTCTATAGCTCCCTCTGTATTGAGGGAACTGTAAAACTTTCTGGATGATGGGTGTGGAGCTATGCAGATGGCAGGTTAAAGATGAATAAAGCCCTGGCTTATATCCCTGAGGCAGGCTGTGATTGCATGCTGGGCGTCTGTATATTCTGTTAACACAGTGAGCTCAAAGTCTTTTCCCAGAGTGGATTAGTCCAGTCTGGGGGCATGCTGGCAGAAGCTGCCGTTTGTGATACTTCAGGTGGGTGACCTGAGGGGCCTGAATGCTGAGACCCGGTAACTAAAGAGAGCTGAGTAAGGGGAGCTGTCTACTGAAGATCTGGTTTGTTGGAAGTTGGATGGAGGCTACCAGCTGTCCTTGGGCCTTGTGAGTACAGATTAGAGATCTTGGGGACCTTTGTGCTTTTGCTACCCCTCTGGTGCTATATACTCAACTTCTTTTAGGGGACACCGGCAATCGTCCTGGGGAGCTTTGGCCACCTATTTCCCTACTTGAAGGGACTCTGCTTTTGTGGCTCTAACTGCTACTACTAAGCTGAAGTCTACGGTTTGATTCAATATAGCTTGCCCTGAAGAATTTGTAAGTCTTCAGTGGTACATAGTACCTGTTTTTGGAGTTTCCCACCACTATGTTCAACAATATTCAAATACTCCAAAAATAAAAAAAAACACAAACAACATCCCCTAGACTGGTTATTGAATAAATGTTTGAATAAGCCTGTGTTCCTGGCTGTGGGGCAAAGCCTGTGGGGAAGACCTGGACCGTAATCCTGCAGCTTCCATGGGAGTAGCACTACATGTACACTGTACATTACATACTTTATGTACTATTTATACTATACTGTACATTACATACTTCAGACCAAACAGTGACTATTTGCTAAGGAGCCCCTGATTATTTGCAAGTTCTTCTTTATAGTAGGTTGTGTGCATAAAAGCATGAAAAAATTATAACATTTTCTAAAAGAGATGTATCCAGTATGTGACTTTAGGATCCTTTCTTGTGCTGCTGTAATTAAAGCACATTTTGTGGGTACATATGTATGCCATGTACTGTAAGTAGGCTTAAGTTCCATTATGCTCCCTTAAGCCTCTTCAAGTTTTGCACACAGTGCAATTCTAACACACCCACCAGCCCACTCCCACATTATTCTCCTTAAGGAGCCCAAAGGTGCACCAGATATTTTATAACCTTAGTAAACCCTCCTCTCAGATCTGTTTTAGGTGTGTTAAACTGTACTGCCAATCCATTTACCAGTCAACACGTGTTAATACCCGACAGGTATTAAACTCTGTAAGATGTGCCCCACCAGAAAGGAAGGCAGAAGGCAAAGAGCTATTCACCAGTATTACTTATGCTTTACTTGCAGCTTATCTTTTCCCCATTACTGACTTACCTTACATTGTTCTGCATTGTATCTCTAATTGGATGCAGCAATTTTGATAGCAGCAGGGTTTTGCTTCCTCATGTCAGAGCCTCCAGCAAGGAGAACAAACAAAAGCCAAAATTATAAGGTCATTATATTTGCTCTGTGACTCTGCTCAACAATGAGTATATTGTGTACATTGGGCCAGATTCAGGTAGATGAGAGCATCTTTGCTCCAGAGTAACGCTTCTCATTTACGTTACTCTGACGACCCTTTCAGCGCAAGTACTGTTATTCACATAGCAGTTGCGCGTAAACTTGCGCCAGAGTAATGATAATGTGCTGGCGTAACCCGACGCAAGTGGAAGTGGGTGTGATCATATGTAAATGATGGGCGGAGCCCAGCGCAGAGGCTTACGTTCAGCGCATCATCCACGGAGCATGCGCAGTGAGTGCGGCTCCACTCGCCCCCTTGTGCGCATGCTCACAACTTCCATCGGCACCACTTCCCGGGAAACGTCAGCGCAATGCCTTCCGTTGGGCGCTTAAAAGCGCAGGCGGAAACGCCATTCCGGCGCAAAAGTAGTTCCGTTTCCCCCCACCCCAGGGAAGATACTTTTGCTCAGTGATGGCTGCTCCCGCTACCCCCAAAGAGAGGAGGAACCTCAATTTTAATTCCCAGGAGGTCTCGGTCATCATATCAGCAATGGAGTCTGTTAATGAGTTACTCCATGGGAAAAAAAGCCGGAAGACCAGCCGGGAGAGAAAGCAGGGCATCCTGGAGACCATTGCTGCCAGGGTGAATGTCTTGGGGTACTCCACCCGGACTGCTTCTGACATTCAGAAAAAAATAAATGACTTGCGGCGCAAGGTCAAGGGCAAGGTGGCCACCATCAGGAGGCATGAGAGGGGCACAGGTGGTGGTCCCCCATGTCCTGTCAGCCTGACCGCAGAGGATGAGGTGGTCGCACGCTGCCTGGGCAGGGAGCAGTTGGAGGGGGTCCCTGGATATCACTCCATGGAGGAAGGCTCCAGGACAGGTAAGTGTTTTTTATCCCCTATTTGGTGTGTTGCATGTGGGGGGGGGGTACATGTGCCAAGTGTGTGGGACCACCAACATGTGTCTTCTTTGTGTCATCCACAGATGACGGAGCTGGGCCATCATCTCTTGGCGGCCAGTCCACCCCAACCTCCCAACGGGATCGTGATGATGAGCCCCTGGGTGCTGAAGAGACCGAGGTGGAGGAGAGTGCCCACACCACCTCTGCAGAGGTGGTTGTGGAGGAGCCTGTCCCTGAACAGGACTTCATCTTATTGTTGGAGGAGTCCTCCTCTTCAGCAGGGCCCTCTGTCATCCCCTCCCCCATCCTCGGTAGCCCCTCAAGGGCGACTCCATCCCCACGGGGACAACCTTCTCCTGCCCCCAGGAAGGCCACCCGGAAGACCAGGGGGGTGTGTGATCTGGTCGAGGACCAGGTGCTGTTGGACCACGCCAAGCAGACCCAGCAGATGGGGGAGATTGCTGGCCACCTGGACCGGGTCGCTGACAGCCTGGGCTCCATGTTGCAGCTGCCCAGTGGTGTTCAGAACCTTGTTAACAGCCTGGGGGAGGTGCAGGCTGATGTCCGGCACCTGACAGCAGCTGTACATGCCAGCACTGCTGCCTTCCGGGAAGAGGGGAGGCAGCGGCAGCGTGACCAGCGGCATCAAGTCACCCGCCAGTTGAGGATGCAGGCCCAGACTAACCTCTATCTGAGCCGGATTGCAGTGGCCTTGGAGGGCATGCAGCCAACAGCTGCCCGGAGTGGCCCACCCGGGGATCAGCCTCCTCAAGATGCCCCCACACCCCCACCACCACCCACTCCCTCCAGGCAGCTGAGGAGCCCGAGAGTGCCCCCAAGGAGGAGCCCCCGTCATCCCAGATGAGGGTTTTTTTTTTATTTGGTTTATATTTTTATTTTTTTTATTACTCAGGTTATGAGTTTTTTGTTATTTTTATACTCAGGTTATGAGTTTATATTTTATTTTCTTGCTCAGGTTATGAGATTTTTTATTTCTTTTGAACTGCACACGGTCAGGAGTGCAGGGGACAGTGTGAATGGTGTGTGAATGTGAGGGGGTGGCACTCCTGACAGTAAGGGGTGTCACCCTCGGCCGTGGTGGTGAAGTTAACCCCACGGCTGTATGAATGACGTGTGAAAGGTGTATGAATGGACAGTGACATCATTGGGGCCTTGACGCTGGCATTGCTGCTCCCAAGTCCTACATGCTGGACTTGGGCTAATCCAATGTGATGTGGATGTGGTGTGTGTGATCTAGGGACATCAGTGGTGTACACGCGTGCATTGTCCGTGTGATCAATGTTTTGGTTTAGTGTCCAAAGATGCCTACGGCGAGGACCCTCCTGACTGCTCTTCCATCAGCAGACTGGTTCTCCTCTGGCAGGTGGGGACTGTGTGGGTCGGGGGTCAGGTCATCACGCATGTCAATCTGCAGGCCTTTTCTCATAGCAAAGTTGTGCAGAATGCAACATGCAGCGATGATCTGACACACAAAGGTAGGGGAATACAATAGGGTCCCCCCGGACTTATCCAGGCAGTGCAAACGGGACTTAAGGAGCCCGAATGTTTGCTCCACCACTGCACGAGTTTTGATGTGTGCTTCATTGTATTTTCTCTCTCCTCTGGTTTGGGGGTTGCGGAAAGGAGTCATTAGATGGGGTCCCTGTGCATATGCAGAGTCACCTGTAAGGGAAAAGACAGGAGGATGTTAGTCATGCATGTGCCACTTCTGATGTGCATCACGGGAGGGGATAGTCATGCCTGACTCCCATGTCACTCACCAACCAGCCAGCTGTCCCCATACATGTTCTGCTCGAATTCTGCTGGGATGGGACTCTGATTGTATATGAAGCTGTCATGGCTGGACCCGGGTGTTTGGCACGGACGTGCCATATGAGGTGTTGGGCATCGGCTATCACCTGTACGTTAATGGAATGCCAATGCTTCCGATTGCGGTATACGTGCTCTGTGGCACTGGGGGGCTGAAGGGCCACATGTGTGCAATCAATGGCCCCCACAGTGCGTGGGAATCTGGCAATGTTGTAGAAATCTGTCATTGCCTTCAGCCGCAGCTCCTCAGTGGTTGGTCTGATGAACTGGTTGGACATGCGTCTGAGGATTGCAGGGACAACCTGGTGCACACATCTGCTTATGGAGGACTGTGACATCCCAGCCACCACTCCACTTGTACGCTGGAATGATCCACTTGCAAGGAAATGAAGTGTTGCCAGGACCTTCACCAGTGGCTGCACTGCTTGTGAGCGGTGTGTCTTGCTGGTGATGTCACCCTGCAGGGTTGTGGTTAGTTCAAGTATTGCATCTGGGCTGAATCTGAAGAGGCGATACACCTCCTCATCACCCATGCCAAAGAGGTTCATACGGGTGCGGTATATCCTCTCACGTGCCCGCCTCCTCCGTAGCGAGGGACCCAGTACTAGTCTTAGGACCACGAGTGCCCCCGGCATGTTGGCACACAGAGGTGTTGTCCTTGCAAGTGTGGTTGTTCAGCTTGCTAGTTTCGTCGGTAACGCTGCTGTAGCTGCTCTCCTGCTGACCTGTGACCGTCTGGAGTAAAGATAAAGCAGCCTTTTGTAGAAATAACTTTGCGCCGGACGGACGAGATACGCGCGGCGCATGTAGCCAGCGTATGGTGCTAATCCGTTCGTGAATTGGGAAAAATCCCTCATTTGCATATTTGCAGGGGAAATCAATAGGCGCGACTGATGCGCCAAGCGAAATTAAGCGCTGACGATACTCTGGCGTCGGAACGTTCCGTCGGTCGCAAATGGCCCGTTATTGGGCGCATCTAGTTTGGTGGGTACGGGCACATAGAAACGACGGCGCATCTTCACAGTTACGCGGCGCATATCGAAATACTCCAGCGCAAGTGTTGCTGAATCTGGCCCATAGTTTACACAAATAAACAGAAATCATCAGAAAAAAAAAAATCTTTTCGGGTTTCGCGCAAAGGGCTTATTAATGAGGACAAACAAAGACAAGCACAACAAAGGGCAGCACATTAGTGACATCACTACAACTCCAATCACATTTCAGGAGACTAACAGCCAGGAGCAGCAGTAACTTAGATCTCACATACCAAGAAGTGAGCTACTGTTCTTTAAAGGAATTCAAGACAAAATATATTTTTTAGATTGCTTCTCAAGCACAATTTTAATTTGTATATGTTCCTTATAAGACAATAATTATTCACGTTTTGAGTTCAGATTCACCTTAAATGTTTGTGTTCACAGATTTGTCTGACCATAACATTGGGGTTCAGTGTTATTTGTGCTTCCTTATCATTGGTGTTTAGAAATATGTGTAATATGTGTGAATCCACGTCATCAATAGAAATAAAAACAGAGCGCACTGCAGAGTGCAGATCAAGCAACTTTAATAAATATACAAAAATAGAATTGCACTTACAATGAAACTAGTTGATCAGGGCTTTTATTTTTTTCACTTTAAGCACCATTAAAATCACTGCTCCTGGAATAACTGAAGTTTTTAAAACTTTTTTTGCATTGATACATGTACCCTAGGGCAGGACCCGGTTCCCCAAACCCATTTTAGGACAATAACTTGCATATTAGCTTTTAAAATTCGCACTTTTGATTTCTCACGTTCGAGTCCCATAGACTTTAACGGTGTTCGAAAGTTTGCGCAAACTTTCGATCCGTTCGCATGTTCTGGATGCGAACCGAACCGAGGAGGTGTTTGGCTCATCCCTAATCAGGGCATATTACCAAAGTAAAATAACCACTGCACCACCAGGTCTCACTACTATTTGCTGGACTGACTCTCACTGTAAAACAAACAACAGGATAGCAAGCAAGGCAAGGTGGAATTTCCTTCTTCTACTTTAAGGCCGCGTACACACGACCAGACCGGTCCGATGAAACTGGTCTGCAGTTTCATCAGACCAATTCAATGGTGTGTACGGCCTATCAGACCATTGTTCATCGGACCAAAGTTTTAAAACTTGCTTTAAAATCTGTCCGACGGGCACCTGTCCGTCGGACAGATTCGATGGTTAGCACGCAAAAGCATCGGACCAAAAACCCGCGCATGCTCAGAATCAAGACGACGCATGCTTGGAAGCATTGAACTTTGTTTTTTCAGCACATTATTGTGTTCTACGTCACTGCGTTCTGGTCTGATCGTATTTTTGGTCCGATGGTGTGTACACACATCAGACCATCAGACCACTTCAGCCTGGTCCGATGAAAACGGTCCGTCAGACCAGTTTCATCGGACCGGTTTGATCGTGTGTACATGGCCTAAAAGTTGCCTCCACCCCAGGTGGATAAAAAATATCCCCAAAATCCATTTTTGCCGGCTACAGAGAAATTGTACCAAATTAAGTGATTACAGAGATCAAAGCTCACTACTTGCCATAAAATTTGCAGAAAAAGGGTATCCTGAGCCACTTATTGAGAAAGACCATTTTCATTATCTATCAAACATCTGTAATATCACAGAAGGCAAACCCTCACCCAACATACAAACCATCCGATTTACCACACAATTCCACACCAAATAAAAAAAAATGTAGCAGATACTAACCAAACACTGGCCCATTTTACTAGAAGACCCTCATTTTAAATCATCCATTCCCACTAGACCTAAGTTCTCATACAGGAAAGCTAAAAGTGTAAAAAAAATTGGTAGCTCCCAGCAAACTCAAAACTATACCCACATCTGGACCAAACACATTATACCTCATTCCCCTCCTTAGTATGTACCAATGTCGAAAAACTGTATGCCTGACTTGTAAACATGTAACCCACGGGCAAAAAAAATTCACTGTAAAAAGGGAAAACATATGCCATCAAACAATTCCAGCAAGGTTGTAGTCTATTGCATCATGTGTCCTTGTGTTCTTGTATATGTTGGAATAACATTAGGAACATTGAGAAAGAGGTTCAGTGAGCAGCTTTGTAGAGGGAGGCAATTACAAACACAGCATCTCCTGACATTTCCTGGAGCACCATGCAAAATCTTTGGAGGGCTTTTTGTATTTACACACTTGATTCCCACGCCCCTGGGGGTCTGAATGAGGACATTGAGGTGAACTCCCTCAGGTTAGCCTTCTCAATAAACCCTACACCCCTTCATGTATTTTTTCATCTGGATCCCCTTTATGCCTAGCTACATACCTATTAATTTTGCCCCCCGACACAATTTATGAGTCATATTAAACAGTATAAGATATCTCTATGTTTTCTGTTTTACTAATAGCCAATATTATTTTCTGTCTAGGGATCATCGCCATATCGATACACACCCTTATGGTCTGCTCAGACATTGTCTTACAGTAAGTACCACTAGATATACCTTGTGTAGATTCATTATTTTTTATAAAATTCTTAGCAAATTCTTCTGGTGAAAAAACTCCCTATCCTTTAGCATACCCTCATTACATTGTACGCACATCGACTCACGTCACGTATGACTACATTCTTGAGTATAATGCCATACTTATAGAAGTAATATTACACTTCATGTTATATTTGACATTTTTTCAGTGTTTTTTATTTTCATTTTAATCTGTATTTCTATTTCCATTTTCCCTCATATTCATATTTATTTAAATTTTTATTTTCACTTTTATTTCTATTACTTAAAAGTTCCATTGAAATTATTGCACCAAGACAATATTTGTATATAAGCCCTTGTTTTTATACATCCTAACAGAGCAATGTGTGGTTTTAAAGATATTATGTGTATTTTATAATTTGTAGAAATCTATGTCACATAAATAGTTACATTTGTCTAGGCAGAGCCCTCTTCCAAAATGGAGTCCTTAAGGCCTGAAGAAGGAGTGCATGCTCCGCAAACGCGTCGCCATAGTCTACACAACACAATGCAACACCAAGGAGTGACGTCAGTGACGTCAGTGACTGCCAGTGCGTTTCAGGGACCAGGATGCACCGGTATCCACCAACGTTGAACACTGACAACCCTGCCAAATGACAGCGTCCCTCGTGGACCCCCTTCCAAAGTGTGCTTCCAAGGAACTTCCCCACACATTGCCAGTGCTATGATACATGCTCATCTTATGACTACACTTGTGAATAGTTTTAAGCTACGTCCAATAAATCGTTTTTACCATACAGCTGCACTTAATAGGTGCCCCAGGACGAAGTCTTTAGGAGACGAAACGGCGTAGGGTAGCGGCGTGCTGACGTCCTTTGAACCGCAAACTGTGTCCCGGAGTGAACGGGTGTGCTAGCCGGCCGGCTATATTTTTCACATGCAAATTTTATCTACTTTCCTGTAAGTGTGATTTTAATTTTTTTATTAAACAAGTTATATGGGTTCACACTATGTAGCTTTTTTTCTTCTTCATACTGGTTTTCATTACAACTCTGATCATCGGTCCACTGTTGGAGAAATCTCGATTTTTGGATATCCTGCCACGTTAACCCCTGGCTGGGGATTAAGCCATCTGCTGTCAGAAGATCTCTAGTTGGGATCTTCCCCTCTGGTAAGGGGCGGTGTGATTGAAAGGTGGAGGTGTTTATCTATCCATGCACTATTTCTGAGGTTTTTTGCATTTGATGTCACCATCTATCTGGAGGAAAGAATAATTGTTTCTGCTATCAGTTTCCATCAGATGCATAACATGTTCCGCACTTGATTAATGGATTTTTTATTTTATTCATCACCTGCATGACGGGACTTTCACTTACTCTACACAGGACTGTTACTGGAGTTCTACACTGTAGTGTTTATATTTGCGCAGCTTTTTCTTGTTTATTAGCACTTAATAGGTGCCTGTGCTTTTTCTTGTTCCCTATCCAGAGTTGCTTCTTACCTCCACATGGAGCTGCCTCAGTTAGCTGGATCTGGATGCCAAAAAAAACTTTTAATTGTTTTAATCAGTATGAACTCTAATACAGGAGCCACCCTTTCTTGAAGTAATAATCCCCACTGTCCATTCATAGATTGTATGTCCAGTGGCCATTTTGCGCTAATATTCATCTCCTTTCTGGGTGTATGTGTATCTGAAAAATTATCATGTTATTCCTCACTAATTTATACAGTCTTTGTTGGGAATCAACAGTTTGTCTGGTCTAATTTAGCATGTGTCAGAAAAGAAGAAATTTATTTTTTATTATTACTAGCTCTGTTAACAATCTAGGACAGATTGTCAGACAGAGAATACCGTGCTTTTTTCCTATTTCTGCTTGTTTAAGTGTATATTCCCAGGTTTTTACTCTTTTTCCTATGGGCCCATAATGTATACACCTTCTCATTCTAAATGGCTTATAACCAAGCAATTATATTTCCACTTTATTGTTTAAATCCACTTTCGTTTCAAGCTGTGCCATAAGAATTTAAATTTACGTTGTTTTTGTTGTACGTGTATATTGCAATCAGAAGAAATGTATTTGGAAACAAAAGCAGGCCACTGGTGACTTTTTATTTTGTATTTCAATTTCTCCCAAAACACAAGGGTTATGCTGGAAATTGTATTTGGATGGCATTGCCACATGGGGACTGCTCTGAAACCACTTTGCTTGTAAGCAGCGAGTCTATGCAAGGCAACAAAAATAATAGGATATAAAACTATAGCCACCAGAGTGTTTTATGTACTGGAACAATTTTAATGTTTCTTCAAATTGAAAGCATTGCTTGTCTGTTTGGTTGAAAAGACAGTATGCCATGTTTTAATGTTATTCAGAACCCTTATTATGTTTAAAGTAGATTATATTGTGGGTGGCTGCATTCATTATTACATTTAACAAAAATGCATGCAGACGGGGCGTGGCTTGACGGCTCGTGCGGATGGCTGACTAGTTCCACAGCTCCGCAGTTTAAACAGCCAAAGCGACATCCACAGCGGCTCCAGAGAAGGGTAACCCACCTACCCGACAGCCTAATTACATTAAGAAGCCGGGGGACCATGTCGAAAAGGAGGAAGAACGCTTCTCTCCCCAGGCGGCTCACGGAATTCTTCCCCTCAGCAGACCTGGCAAGGAGCCAAGATGGCGCCGGCGGCAGCCGTGGAACGTCGGCGCGGCTCTCTCAGACGAATCCGATGGTGTCTATGGGGCTCCCTCACACTTCAGACCCACAAGGTGAGAGCTCCCCTCCCAACTCCCCCACAACATCCAGCCCTGCTAAATCACGGCTCAGAACGGAGGAGCCGCACCACCCACTGCCTGTCACAGCTCCCTGTCTGTTCTCTCTCCCCCCACCTCAGCAATCATCAGTGCTGGACTCCTTCCCTGCATCAGATCAGCCCCTATCTGAAAACACAATGAAAAGCATGCTGCTCTCCCTGAGGCAAACCTTATACAGTGATCTATCTTCTGCTGTCTCCTCACTATCAACCACTGTATATCAGCATGATCAGTCCATAGCCAATATAGAAGCTAAAATGGGAGATTTACTCTCTGCTCATAATGAGCTTGTTGATGGCTTTACTGATCACGAGGATGAGCTCCAAATGATTAAACTGAAACTCGCAGACCTGGAGGACCGCTCCAGGCGCAATAACGTTAAATTCCGCAACATCCCGGAATCGGTCCAACAACCAGAACTGGCACGGTACATACAATCCCTGATGCGGACCCTCGTACCTGACTTAACGACCCGTGACTTGGAGATTGACAGGGCACACAGACTCCCCAAACCCTCTCACCTTCCACCATCTACTCCCAGAGATGTTCTGGCCCGCATCCACTTTTTCACGGTTAAAGACAGAGTCATGCATGCAGCGAAACGTGCGGCCAGACTCCCTGATCCTTTCACCAACGTAGCCTTGTACGCTGATTTATCCAAAACAACTATGGAAAATCGCAGACAGCTGGCGACAATCACCAAGGCGCTCCAAAACCACAAGATACCATATAAGTGGGGCTTTCCTACCAAACTACTCGTTACGCACCAAAATAAAACCCACGCAGTGCGCACTCTCACTGCGGGGCTCAAACTTCTATGTGAATGGCACATACTCCCAGCAGACGTGCCGAACCCCTCTGACCAACCTCCAGCGCACATGGAAACCGGTGGAGCAACGTCTGAAGCCTGAAATCTATACTCATCTCCTTCTCTGCACATACTGTAAGGCTGTAAAGGACTGTGGTGCTCCCTTCCGATACCTGCCTGCCTGTTTAGTGATCCCTGTCCCTGGTAGTTGACAGGGGACCACTATCCCCCACCCATTGTTTGCAGTAGTTTCTGCACATTGAGCCCGGACCCCATTGTTAAAGGGCTCGCCTTTTTTAACCTTGTCCTCCCACCTGAACCCGGCACCAGCCGACAACCACACTTCACTCGATCGGAATATCCCCGATCCCCTCTCTCATTGGGTAAGCACTATCTCATTCTGCCCACACAACACAGTGACAATTCACCAAATCACCTTATACCTACTCGTTACCACCTTCACTTGGGAATAATCTATCCTAACTCCTCCCCTTCACAATGGCGTTCAAGTTGGTTTCAATTAACGCACGAGGCCTGAACTCCCCACAAAAGAGATCCTCGCTTCTTAGAGAGGCCACCAGTCAAAGAGCTGACATCCTCTTAGTGCAGGAGACCCACTTTGCTTCTGCTAAGACTCCAAAGTTCACCCTGAAAGACTATGATCTACTTTTTCTAGCCTCAGGCCAAAAGAAGAAAAATGGAGTCCTCACGGCCATACGGAACTCATTACAATTTAAGCTACACCAATCTGTGACTGACCCCCAAGGTCGTTTCCTGATTCTCGTATGCGACATTAACCAAGTCACCTACACATTGGTCAACATATATGGGCCGAACAAGCAACAACTGCGATTCCACAACCGACTATTCAAAAAGGTAGCCCGTATCCGAAAAGGAAGGCTTATTATCGGAGGTGACTTCAACATGATTGGAGACCCAAACCTGGACACTTCATCTTCATCTTCAGCGACCAAACATCGACCGACTCTACGCTCCTTTCTTCAAACAAATGATCTCTTCGACCCATGGAGATGCCAACATGGCAATGAACGAGACTACTCATATTTCTCCTCCTCTCAACTATCGTACTCCCGCATAGACTTTTTCCTTGTTGACAAAATCACTCTCCAGACTGTGACTAAATCAGAGACTGGATCCATTGCATGGTCGGACCATGCGCCTATCTCCATCACCATAGGTAACGGTAGATCCAAAACAAGTCGTCTGTGGAGACTTGATGCCTCCATCATCTCTGACTCGTGCAACGTCCAAAAACTGACCTCCGAGCACCATTCCTATTTTGAGTCCAATGACCTGCCGGGCACGGATAGGTTTGTACTTTGGTCGGCGTATAAGGCCTACATGCGTGGGCTCCTAATTAAAATCCACAGTCGTGTTAAGAACCAGAGGTCTAAGCAAATTGATGAGGTCCTATCCCAAATATCCCACTTAGAGAACCAAAATAAACAGAATCCCTCCCACAAACTAGCCAGTGAACTCCTGGAACTAAGACAAAAACTTCGCTCGATTTTACTCTATAAATTCGAAACTAACCTTAAATTTACTAAAGCCTCTTACTATGCCCTAGGCAACAAAGCTGGAGCCCTAATGGCTCGACAGGTCAAAGCTCAACGAGTTAAATGCAAAATAGCTTCCCTCCACCACCCTACCACCAAACAACTGCTTACTAACCCACAAGATATAGCTAACGCCTTCAGCGACTATTATTCCTCCCTCTACAATTTAGAAAACGACACGGCTGTTCCTCAACCTACAGATCAAGCTGTACAAAACTTCCTATCCCTAGTGGATCTCCCTTCTATATCACCTGCTCAAGTAGCGGAGATTTCCCAACCATTCTCGGACGCCGAAGTCCTTAAAGCCATCCATACTCTCCCTCTCCATAAATCTCCGGGAGAAGACGGTTACACAAATGAATACTACAAGACATTCGCTACGCTAGTCACCCCTCATCTTACTGCCCTCTTTAATTCTGCTGCCACCTCTGGTTCTTTACCAATTGATATGCTCCGCTCCATTATCACCACCATCCCCAAACCTGAGAAGGATCCTACATCCACGACCAATTATAGACCTATATCGCTCCTTAACACGGACGTAAAAATATTCGCCAAAGTTTTGGCAGCTAGGCTCCTGAAGTGTCTCCCCTCTCTGGTGCACTCCGACCAAGTCGGATTTATGCCAGATAGGCAGGCCCCAGATGCAACTAGGAGAGTCATCAATCTGGTCCATCAGATCTCCCGATCTCGAACGCCTTCTCTGCTCCTGTCTTTGGATGCAGAGAAGGCGTTCGACAGGGTGCACTGGGGATTTTTGAAAGCAGTCCTGGGTAAGTTTGGAATTACAGGTTGGTTCCAATCCGCAATACTATCACTCTACTCAAACCCCTCGGCTAGAGTTTTAACTGATGGATCCTTGTCTAAACCCTTTGAGATCACTAATGGCACTCGCCAAGGGTGCCCGCTCTCCCCTCTCATCTTTGCTCTCATTATGGAACCCCTGGCAGCGAGGATCAGAGGAGACAAGCGCATATCAGGCATTGTACATAACGACATAGAACATAAAATAAGTCTCTTTGCTGATGATGTAGTACTTATGACCACAAAACCGGTCCAATCCCTACCTGCAATACAGGATATCATCGCTCAATTCAGTTTAGCTTCCTTCTATAAGCTTAACTCCTCTAAATCCCTAATACTCCCATTTAATCTTACAAACAAGCAAAAACTCTTTCTGGAGGGCTCTCAACCTTACTCTTGGACGAAACACTCCATCCCTTATCTTGGGATAAAATTAGCCCCTTCACTTCCTCATCTCTATGACCTTAATTATCATGCATTCCAAAAACGGCTCCCCCAACTGTTAAACCAATTGCGTACATCAGGCTTATCTACACTTGGGAGAATTGCCTCCTTTAAAATGCTGATCCTCCCCAAACTGCTATACTTATTCCGGACAGTAATTCTGCCTATACCCCATTCCTTCTTTGCCTCCATACAACGACAAATTTCAAAATATGTTTGGGAATCTAAACCTCCGAGATGCGCGCGCTACATTCTAACCAGACATCACACAAAAGGGGGTGTAAGTCTCCCCCATGTTCAAAACTACTACTATGCTTCCATCCTAGACCAGTTGTACTACTGGTGGCACCCGACTCCCACTAAGACCTGGTCGATTATGGAGTCATCCTTCTTCAAACCTAATAACCTAGGTGACATACTATTGATCACGTCAGCTGGGTTTCCCCCTCTCACATCGGACAGCCCCCCTTCAATTACGGCCTCACTAACGGTCTGGAAGAAACTTACGCAGACTCCATCTAACATACACTCGTCCCACACTCTGCCAATACCCCTCAGAACGCTAATGGTGCATCTGCAATATCTCAACCTGCAGACGTGGCAGACACATAAGATCAGGTACATAACAGACCTCTTCAAAAACGATACCCTGAAAACCTTTGAAGAACTCCAAACCGACCACGATCTCCCACAGTCTGAAATCTTTACATATACAAGGATTTCACACTTTCTCCGGAAATCTAGGGTCCCCGGTGTAGTTAAGATCCCTGAACCAATCCATAACTTTTACACATGCACACCATACCCAAAACATGGCATATCAACGATGTATTCTTCAATTAGCGATAACCGACCCTACTCCCAAATCTCTTCTCTCTCTAAATGGACAGATGAACTAAACATAACTATGGCCCCTGATATGTGGACGCGTGCCTTTAAACATACCTTTACGGCCTCCCACTGCTCCAATCACTGGGAATCATACCAGAAAACCTTACACAGGTGGTACCTCACACCATACCGCCTCTCCAAATTCTTCCCAGGCCACCCCTCTACATGCTGGCGGTCCTGTGGGAGCGCTGGAACCATAGCTCACATTCTGTGGTTTTGTAGGTCCATAAGCTCATTCTGGAAACTAATTTTTGTTTTGATCTCCACGGTGTCTCAGACTCCTACCACCCCCAATCCCTCGCTAGCAATACTCCATCTTGGGATAGACAAATTCCCCCCCAGGTCACGAGTGGTGATAATACACCTACTACTAGCAGCAAAACGGAACATCACCAAACTCTGGAAGTCTTCGGACTGCCCGTCTGTTTCTAATACAATCGCAGACCTAAACCTCCAATGCGAAATGGAGAGATTAGTTGCTAGGAAAAACTTTAAAATGGATAAGTTTTTGTTTAGATGGTCAGCCTGGCTCGCCCATCCTAAATGTACTGTAACTGTCTGATACTCCCCCTACACTGCAGCTTCCTCCCGCTTCTAACTTTCCTTCTCTCATCCTCTTTTTTTTTCCCCCTCTCTATCCACCCATACACCTTTAGGCAACTTTACATACCTACCTAGCTGGTGCCCTTCCCCCCCCCCCCCCGTCTGGAGTTTATACTGATTGCATACAAGTCAGAACTTTTCCCTGCTAAGCTTCGAATGTTAGACTGATTATGTCTGGTTTTAATTATTTTTCTTCTCTTTGGTGCATTTTGCTCCAGTCGGAACATCTGATGTGTTGTAATAAATGTATCTACTGTTTTTTCTTCTTGAAAATATCAATAAAGACATATTTGAAATAAAAAAAAAAAAAAAATGCATGCAGACTGCTCACTTTGTTTATACAGTTTACCAATAAGAATGAGGTTGGGGTTGGTGCTATGGTTTCAAGGCAAATCCTGTATGTTCAACTAATGGACCCAGTCAACTAATGCAGGATTTCACAGTGCCAAAATATTTGTAACCATATTGCACTGCAGAGCCTTTGAACTTAGGTCATCTGATTTAGAGGGGATCATAATTGGGGCTTTTCTGTGTGCCATCCATCTCAATATAAAAGGCAGAGTTCCAAGCAGAAATGTGTCAGTGTATGCTGGAGTGCCGCTGTAAAATGTGCAAAATTGTTGTTAATTGCAGTGTGGTGGGTTACTAATTCTTGTTTAACACCCTCCTGTGTTCACAGTTTAGAGACCCAACAGTATATCTACTGAATTTGGGGTTTATTATTACAGTTTTTCGTTTATTTTTTAAGAGGGGGATTTTATTTTATTGTCTGTTGCTAGGCTTTTTTTTATTATGGGGTACTACACTTCTGCATCACGTAACTGCAAATGTGTGCAGTAAAGTAATGTTGACAAATACACCAAATATTTATTCCCCCTGCTAAATGGGCATGAACAATGAATTGAGGATGAATGAGGTCACATACTTTCTGTAGGTGACACTGATTGGAGAGGAAGAAAGCTCTGAGGGAATAGGCAGAATAGCAGCAAGGGTGGATTTTGTCTAAGAGCAGGGACAGCTTGCATAGAATTGGAGGAAACAGTCACCCCAATCCATCTGGCAGGATTGGGACACATTCACAGATGAAGACCACTTTTATCCCAATAGTCAGTCTCCAGAGCTCCGTAATGTGGCTTTTCTTTAACTCATCTGTCTTTTACAGCACCATTGTGGTCTGCAGCCTCTGGCTGCAGCATATCAGCCTTGGTAAAAAAAAATATAAACAATTTTATTACTACAAGCCTAAAGAAACACATGATTCTGCACTATGGGGCTTGTGGGCACAGCATCTCAATAAGACAAGCCTGGAGCAAAAAGCCCACACACCTCCCTTTGCCCTTATTTGCACATCTCCCTCCCTCCACATGAATCAGATGCAGCATCTGTGGCATCTAGTGACAGAATGGGAAGTTTCACAATTTAAATGACTTAGAATATGTCACAGCAAGTGAGGAAGAGAGTCATGGGGTCACAATCAGTATCTCTGAAAAATTACCCTACACCCACCCGCCATCTCTAGCAGTATCATATCTAAGGTTCTTCTATTCCAGCTTGTGTAATCTGACCCATTACACACATTTTTGGCCTGTGCTGCACTGCAGTTGCATGTACCTAATCACAATTATTTTGCCCAAAAGGTTATCCCTGCCCTCTACCAGCATGCGTAATGTAATGTGTCACACTGTCAGCAACAGGGTATACATAACTATAGACATATGGACCAGAAAGCATGGGCAAAGTTGATACAAAATCCTTCACAGCGGCTGCAGCAGTGACTTAGATATCACAAGTGGTTAAGGTTGTTTGCAATAGAAGGCTTATAGAAAGCTCAGTCCTCACAATCAGGTGGTTCTTGCTCCCACTGTTCAACTTAAAAAAAAAAACAGGTTGCAGCCAAAACTATCAACAATTATTCAAAATCTTTATACAGATACAGAGAACCAAACAAAATGTTAAAAATCCACAACACACCTGAAATGAATGCTGTCAGAGTCAGGGCTGCTGCAAGGATTTTTGACACCCTAGGCGAAACCTAATTTTGCCGCTCCTCTTGGCTCCACCCCTGACCCCACCCCCTTTGCCCTGCCCATGTACTTATGTACTTTTGTACTTATAGTTTTAGCGGTCTTTCTTCTCCGGCACGGAGCGGCGTATCCTTCCGGGTATAGGCGTTCCTAAATCAAGCGCAGTTGATTGACGGGCTTGGATAGCGCGTCACGCCTTCCGAAAATACCCGAAGTGACACTCGCCAATTTACGGCACCTGCGCAGTCAGCTCTACACGGCAGGCGCAGGTGCCGTAAAGCGCCGTAAACAGCCAAGTGTCACTTAGGATATTTTTGGAAGGTGTGACGCGCTATCCAAGCCCGTCAATCAACTGCGCTTGTTTTAGGAACGCCTACTCCCCGCAGAAATCCCCGCTCTGAGCCGGAGAAGAAAGAGCGCTAAAACGATAAGTACAAAAAATAAATAAAAAATCCAGCATACTGCAGATGTCAGCAGTATGCTGGATCTAATGGCAGAAAGTTGATTTTTGGGTGAACCTCCGCTTTAAGGTGGCAGCCCCTACATGTATATCCTACCTAGGTAGAATACAAATATGAAAGGAAAAAAGTATATAGGTGTTGGCGCATCCTAGTGTTAACGATGCCTGCTTACACAAGTGAAAGTGCAATGTGTTAAATATGGGGGTAGTGAAAATCAAATAAATAATATGCTAAATATATAAATGCAAAACGATTAAAGGTGCATAAATATATAAGGGTGTATGGATATTAATATCATAAATGCAAACAATGATCCATATATCATACGGTGCTAGATTAAAAAATAATAAATGCTAAACCATAATTAATAGTTCATATTTAAGTGCGGATAGGTTGGCTGTAAACTGCATGCAATAAAGTGCTGGTAAAACGTGCCAAGATTAAGGAAAATTGACTGGTGATTCACTGATGCCCTCTTCCTCCGTACTCTGGTGTATCCCGCACTCACCAGATCAGAGACCCCCTCCTGGGGTACAAAGCATTCACAACCTATCCACACTTAAATATGGACTATTAATTATGGTTTAGCATTTATTATTTTTTAATCTAGCACCGTATGATATATAGATCATTGTTTGCATCTATGATATATTTGTGGCATATATATGCAGTTTTCAGCCAACATATCCGCACTTACTTATGGACTATTAATTAAGGTTTAGCAATTTATTTTTAATCTAGCACCGTATGATATATGGATCATTGTTTGCATTTATGATATTAATAGCCATACACCCTTATATATTTATGCACCTTTAATTGTTTTGCATATTATTTATTTGATTTTCACTACCCCCATATTTAACACATTGCACTTTCACTTGCGTAAGCAGGCATCTTTGACTGTAAGGGATGCCCATCAAATGCCACCTCACCAGTGCCCATCAAATGAAGCCTCATCTCTGCCCATCAAATACAGTCTCAGCTCTGTCCATTAAATACAGCCTCACCAGCGCCCATCAAATGCCTTCTCACCTATGCCCATGAAATTCCATCTCACCAGTGCTCATCAAATACAGTCTCACCCAGGGTTCAACAAAATCCAGGCGCCCGGTCGCAATTGCGACTGGAATTAGCGACCTGACGCCCGGGGAAGAAAGCTTAGGCCTGCAGAAGGCCGCAAACATTATATATATATATATTTTATTCTAACTCCCTAGAGAATAAAATGGCGATCGTTGCAATACTTTCTGTCACACAATATTTGCGAAAAGTGCTCTTTTTTGAGGAAAATACACTTTTTTAATAAAAAATAAAACAGTAAAGTTAGCCCATTTTTTTTTTAGATTGTAAAAGATAATGTTACGCCGAATAAATTGATACCCAACATGTCACGCTTCAAAATTGCGTCCGCTCGTGGAATGGCGTCAAACTTTTACCCTTTAAAATCTCCAAAGGCGACGTTTAAAAAAATTCTACAGGTTGCATGTTTTGAGCTACAGAGGAGGTCTAGGGCTACAATTATTGCTCTCGCTCCAACGATCGCAGCGATACCTCACTTGTGTGGTTTGAACACCGTTTACATATGCGGGCGCTGCTCACATATGCGTTTGCTTCTGCGTGCAAACTCGACGGGACGGGGTGCGTTTTCTGGCTCCCAACTTTTTTAGCCGGCTCCTAGATTCCAAGCAAATTTGTCAAACCCTGGTCTCACCTATGCCCATCAAATACAGCCTCACCCACACCCAAATACAGCCTCACCCACACCCAAATACAGCCTCACCCACACCCCATCAAATACAGTCTCACTTGTGCCCATCAAATACAGTCTCAGCGGCTCCCATCAAATTGCATCTCACCTATGCCCATCAAATGCCATCTCACCAGCACTCATAAAATACACAGCCTTACCTGTGCCCATCAAATATAGCCTCACAAGTGCCCAAATTCCATCTCACCTGTGCCCATCAAATGCCATATCACCCGTGACCATCAAATACAGTCTCACCCGTGCCCATCAAATAGTCTCAATTGTGCCCATCAAATACAGCTTCACCCACGTCCATAAAATTCCATCTCACCTGTGCCCATCAAACGCCATCTCAGCCGAGCCCATCAAATACAGCCTTATACCCGCACCCATCAAATTCCACCTCACCTGTGCCCATGAAATACAGTCTCACCTGTGCCCATCAAATACAGCCACACCCGCGTCCATCAAATACAGCCACACCCCTGCGTCCATCAAATACAGCCACACCCCTGCGTCCATCAAATACAGCCCCCCCCTGTGTCCATCAAATACAGCCACACCTGCATCCATCACATACAGCCACCCCCGCGTCCATCAAATACAGCCCCCCCCTGCGTCCATCAAATACAGCCACACCTGCATCCATCACATACAGCCACACTCGCGTCCATCAAATACAGCCCCCCCCCTGCGTCCATCAAATACAGCCCCCCCCCCCTGCGTCCATCAAATACAGCCACACCTGCATCCATCACATACAGCCACACCCGCGTCCATCAAATATAGCCACACCTGCGTCCATCAAATACAGCCACCCCCCTGCGTCCATCAAATACAGCCACACCCCTGCATCCATCAAATACAGCCACACACAGGGCTCTTTTCACGTGGGTGGGACGGACGAACATACTCAAAATGGTAGTACTGCCTCGGTTTTTATTCTTTCTGCAAATGGTGCCTATTCGCATGCCGAAACGTTTTTTCATAAATCTACGCAGTCTTTTTACTAAATTTGTGTGGGGGGGTAAGAAACCCAGACTGGCGATGTCCGTGCTCATGCGGGCTAGGACCAGAGGGGGCATGGGCATACCGAATGTCCCACAATATTACCAGGCAATCGCCTTGCAACGGATCTTGGACTGGAAGTTCCACACGTCCCTTAAGCTCTGGGTCCCCCTTGAGAAAACTATGGCTGGGTGAGACCTGTCTTATGCGCCGTGGGTGCCAGCAGAGGAGAGGGGGCTTTCGGAATGGGTATCACCATTGTCGACTCACTCCTTGAGTTTGTGGGATAGGCTGAACACCAGACTGGGCCTGGCGCACAGAACGTCTCCCTTGGCGCCGATATGTGGGTTCCCGTGGTTCGCACCTGGAGAGCAGAGGGCCTCCCTTGGCACATGGGTGGGCGACGGACTTTGTAGTTTGAAAAAATTCGCGGAGGGGGGTGCTTTGATGTCACTAGACGCCCTGTGGGAAAGGTTCGGCAGCTTCCCCTTCGATTTTTGGAGACACCGCCAGCTTGAGACCTTCATGACTAAAAGCCACAAGACAGCACAGATTAGGTCAACTCTGACAGAATTCGAGAGCTTTTGGGCCGCGGCAGAACCCTTGCCCCATGCGATCTCAGCACTATATGGGATGCTTGGGAATGCATCGCCCTCCCCCACTCCCCACTTTGTGAGAGAGTGGGAGAGGGACTTACACTTCGAGTTTACTAGGGAACAGCTCCACCACTTATACCATTTAACACACTCGAGCTCCGTAGACTCTAGAACCCAAGAAAAAAATTATAAGCTTTTAACAAGATGGTATAGGGTGCCCACCACGCTCGCAAGAATTTTCCCTACAGCCTCTGAGGCGTGCTGGAGGGGATGTGGACAGAGGGGCACGTTCTTACACATTTGGTGGGAGTGCCCGGAGCTTAGGCCGTTCTGGGATATGGTCAGTAAACATATCTCTGAGGGCCTGGGGTTAGATATCCCGGCTCTACCTCAGCATTTTCTGCTCCACGTTCCTACCATTCTGCTGTCCCGTTATAAGAAGAGTGCTCTCCCCCACCTCCTCAATGCAGCCAAACGTCTCATCCCGATTCATTGGAAAAGCTTGCATACCCCTAGCGAACAGGACTGGTTGGGGAAGGTGGGGGAGATCATGGAGGCTGAGAGCTGGCTCGCGGAGTGCAGGGACACCCGGGAACGCTTCGACACTGTCTGGGGGGATTGGAAGGCACACATCCACGATACTGCCCCGTTATCGTCCAGTTTAGAGGAGGCTCTGCTTACTGTGGCGGATCCTTCCTTCGGGAGACTCGTCCAGGAGCGCCGCCAACGACCTAACCAGGAGGCCTCCGGGTTGCTGTAATACCTCTTTTGTACCATCGTCGGGGGCTGACTCTTCCGCTTCCTTCCCTTCTTTCTCTTGCTCTCTCGCTTCTCCTCCATATTTTACCTCTCTTGTTTCTTTTCTCTCTCAGTGACAGTCCTCTGTCTTTTCTTTTAAGTTAATTTAATTTAAGTTTTTATTTGATTTTTGTATTTTTATTTCATTTTTGCCTGTTATTGCAGACTATGGTTATTGCCAGGAAGGCATGTGGCACTCCAGTGCCCAGCCTCGCTTCGGGCGCTCAGGATGCTCTTGGAATGTTCCTCCCTTTGTTTTTTGTTTCATGTTTTTTTTTGCTTTTCCTGTTTCTTTAATAAGCATGTTTATTGGACGTCCCATGGCGCCCTTAACGGTTCCAAGAAAAGTTTTACTGTTACCTTGGGAGCGTAAGTAGCTTTGATGGGGGTGGAGGTTCGGGATTATCCCGTTCCCCACTTGCTGGGGGAGACGCCTGCTCAACTGGACCGAATGTCCGGAGTGGGCGGACGACCTCTGTCCCCTTATCTTCCCAGAGCCTTATCCCAGATGCAATGCCCGACTGCGCTCGGATCCTGTAAAGTATTGCTGTACCAATGTTAATGTATCTGGTATTTGTTTTGATTTTCTTTTAAAATAAAATACTAATTATTCACAAAAAAAATACAGCCACACCCCTGCGTCCATCAAATACAGCCACACCACTGCGTCCATCAAATACAGCCACACCCGCGTCCATCAAATACAGCCACACCCGCGTCCATCAAATACAGCCCCCCCCCCACATCCATCAAATACAGCCCCCTCCTGAGTCCATCAAATACAGCAACACCTGCATCCATCACATATAGCCACACCCGCATCCATCAAATATAGCCACACCTGCGTCCATCAAATACAGCCACACCCCTGCGTCCATCAAATACAGCCACACCCCTGTGTCCATCAAATACAGCCACACCCGCGTCCATCAAATACAGCCCCCCCTGCATCCATCAAATACAGCCCCCCCTGCATCCATCAAATACAGCCCCCCCCAGCGTCCATCAAATACAGCCCCCCCTGCGTCCATCAAATACAGCCCCCCCCCTGCGTCCATCAAATACAGCCCCACCCGCGTCCATCAAATACAGCCACACCCGCGTCCATCAAATATAGCCACACCCGCGTCCATCAAATACAGCCACACCCATGCGTCCATCAAATACAGCCACACCCGCGTCCATCAAATACAGCCCCCCCCTGCATCCATCAAATACAGCCCCCCCTGCGTCCATCAAATACAGCCCCCCCCCTGCGTCCATCAAATACAGCCACACCTGCATCCATCACATACAGCCACACTCACGTCCATCAAATACAGCCACACCCGCGTCCATCAAATATAGCCACACCCCTGCGTCCATCAAATATAGGCACACCCGCGCCCATCAAATACAGTCACACCCATGCGTCCATCAAATACAGCCACACCCGCGTCCATCAAATACAGCCACACCCCTGCGTCCATCAAATACAGCCACACCCGCATCCACCAAATATAGCCACACCCGCGTCCATCAAATACAGCCACACTCATGCGTCCAACAAATACAGCCACACCCGCGTCCATCAAATACAGCCACACCCGCGTCCATCAAATACAGCCACACCCGTGCCCATCAAATACAGCCACACCCCTGCGTCCATCAAATACAGCCCCCCCCCCTGCTTCCATCAAATACAGCCCCCCCTGCATCGCGCGGCATCAGGCTCCACACACTGTGACTGACAGGACTCAGGAGAGGAGGATGGGGGAGGCGCTGTGCTGCGGACGGTACACCTCCTCTTGTCACACACAGACTGTCAGTCATTGTGGACACTGGACAGAGAGAGAGCTGAGAAGGGAGGGGCTGCTGCTGCCTCATGATGTGAGTCGGCTCTTTCTGCTGAAAAGGAGGATAATTGATTGCTGGACACGGACGGACCTTTGTTGACACATTAAACAGCGGAGGGCGCCCAGGCTGGGGGGGGGCGTGACCTATCTATGCCACTTGTGACACACGCTGATGTCAGTCAGACTCACTCAGAGCAGAAAACTGGAGCCCCGCGCGCGGGGGGGGGGGGGGGGGGGTGGCTGCCAAGCGGCGCTGCTTGACATGTCAGGGCTGAGGATGCTGCCGCCTGCCAGCATTTTGTGAAGGACAGACAGTGCGGGAGTAATAGCGGTCGGGCGCTCCTAGGCGACAGTGCGCTCTAGGCGGTCGCCTAATCCGCCTAGTGGTAGCGCCGGCCCTGGTCAGAGTTGATGACACTTTTGATAAAAATCACTGCTTTGTAACAACATATAGGGCCAGATTCAGGTAGATGGGAGAATCTTTACTCTGGAGTAACGTTTCTCATTTACGTTACTCCGCCGACACTTTTGGAGCAAGTACTGTTATTCACATAGCACTTGCGCGTAAACTTGCGCCAGAGTAACGATAATGCGCTGGCGTAACCCGACGCAAGTGGAAGTGGGTGTGATCATATGTAAATGATGGGCGGAGCCCAGCGCAGAGGCTTACGTTCAGCGCATCATCCACGGAGCATGCGCAGTGAGTGAGGCTCCACTCGCCCCCTTGTGCGCATGCTCACAACTTCCGTCGGCACCACTTCACGGGAAACGTCAGCGCAATGTGTTCCGTTGCGTGTATAAAATCGCCAGCGGAAGCGCCATTCCGGCGCAAAAGTATTTCCGTTTCCCCCCACCCCAGGGAATTTACTTTTGCTCTGTGATGGCTGCTCCCGCTACCCCCAAAGAGAAGAGGAATCTCAATTTTAACTCCCAGGAGGTGTCAGTTATAATCTCCGCTATGGAGACTTTTAATGATTTCCTCCACGGGAAAAAAAGTCGTAAGACCAGCCGGGAGAGGAAGCAGGGCATCCTGGACACCATTGCTGGCAGGGTCAATGTGTTGGGGTACTCCACCCGGACTGCTGGGGATATTCAAAAAAAAATCAATGACCTGCGGCGCAAGGTCCGTGGCAAGGTGGCCACCATTTGGAGCCATGAGCGGGGCACAGGTGGTGGACCCCCATGTCCGGTCAGCCTGACCACGGAGGAGGAGGTGGTCGCCCGCTGCCTGGACAGGGAGCAGTTGGAGGGGGTCCCTGGATATGACTCCGTGGAGGAAGGCTCCAGGACAGGTAAGTGTTTTTTATACCCTATTTGGTGTGTTGCATGTGGGGGGGGGGGGGTACATGTGCCAAGTGTGTGTGACCACCAACATGTGTCTGCTTTGTGTCATCCACAGATGACGGAGCTGGGCCATCATCTCTTGCCGTCCAGTCCACCCCAACCTCCCAACGGGATCCTGAGGACGAGCCCCTGGGTGCTGAAGACACCGAGGTGGAGGAGAGTGCCCACACCACCTCTGCAGAGATGGTTGTGGAGGAGCCTGTTTCTGAACAGGACTTTATTTTATTGTTGGAGGAGTCCTCCTCCTCTGCAGGGCCCTCTGTCATCCCCTCCCCCATCCTCGGTAGCCCCTCAAGGGCGAGTCCATCCCCACGGGGACAACCTTCTCCTGCCCCCAGGAAGGCGACCCGGAAGACCAGGGGGGTGTGTGATATGGTCGAGGACCAGGTGGTGTTGGACCACGCCAGACAAACACAGCAGATGGGGGAGATTGCTGCCCACTTGGACCGGGTCGCTGACAGCCTGGGCTCCATGTCGCAGCTGCCCAGTGGTGTGCAGGACGTTGTCACCAGCCTGGGGGAGGTGCAGGCTGATGTACGGCACCTGACAGCAGCCGTCCAAGACAACACAGCTGCCATCCGTGAAGAGGGGAGGCAGCGGCAGCGTGCCCAGCGGCATAATATCACCCACCAGCTGAGGATGCAGGCCCAGACCAACCTGTATCTCAGCCGAATTGCCGTGGCCTTGGAGGGCAGGCAGCCAACAGCTCCCAGGAGTGGCCCACCCGGGGATCAGCCTCCTCCAGATGCCCCCCCACCCCCACCCACTCCCTCCAGGCAGCTGAGGAGCCCGAGAGTGCCCACAAGGAGGAGCCCCCGTCATCCCAGATGAGGGATTTATTTTTGTTTTGGTTTATATTATTTTTCTTTTTTATTACTCAGGTTATGAGTTTTTGTTTTATTTTTTGATTACTCAGGTTATGAGATATTTCTTTTATTTTTAACTGCACATGGTCAGGAGTGCAGGGGACAGTGTGAATGGTGTGTGAATGTGAGGGGGTGGCACTCCTGCCAGTAAGGAGTGTCACCCTCGGCCGTGGTGTTGAAGTTAACCCCACGGCTGTATGAATGACGTGTGAAAGGTGTATAAATGGACAGCGACATCATTGGGGCCTTGACGTTGGCGTTGCTGCTCCCAAGTCCTACATGCTGGACTTGGGCTAATCCAATGCGATGTGGATGTGGTGTGTGTGATCTAGGGACATCAGTGGTGTGCATGCATGCATTGTCTGTGTGATTAATGTTTTGGTTTAGTGTCCAAAGATGCCTACGGCGAGGACCCTCCTGACTGCTCTTCCATCAGCTGAATGTGTCTCCTCTGGCAGGGGGGGGCTGTCTGGTTCGGGGGTCAGGTCATCACGCATTTCAATCTGCAGGCCTTTTCTCATAGCAAAGTTGTGCAGAATGCAACATGCACCGATGATCTGACACACAAAGGTAGGGGAATACAATAGGGTCCCCCCAGACTTATCCAGGCAGCGGAAACGGGACTTCAGGAGCCCAAATGTTTGCTCCACCACTGCATGGGTTTTGATGTGTGCTTCATTGTATTTTCTCTCTCCTCTGGTTTGGGGGTTCTGGAAAGGAGTCATGAGATGGGGTCCCAGTGCATATGCAGAGTCACCTAGAAGGGAAAAGACAGGAGGATGTTAGTCATGCATGTGCCCCTTGTGATGTGCATCATGGGAGGGGATAGTCATGCCTGCCACCCATGTCACTCACCAACCAGCCAGCTGTCCCCATACATGTTCTGCTCGAATTCTGCTGGGATGGGACTCTGACGGTATATGAAGCTGTCATGGCTGGATCCAGGGTGTTTGGCACGGACGTGCCATATGAGGCGTTGGGCATCGGCTATCACCTGTACGTTGATGGAGTGCCAATGCTTCCGATTGCGGTATATGTGCTCTGTGGCACTGGGGGGCTGGAGTGCCACATGTGTGCAATCAATGGCCCCCACAGTGCGTGGGAATCTGGCAATGCTGTAGAAATATGTCATTGCCTTCAGCCGCAGCTCCTCAGTGGTGGGTCTGATGAACTGGTTGGACAAGCGTCTGAGGATTGCAGGGACAACCTGGTGCACACATCTGCTCACGGAGGATTGTGACATCCCAGCCACCACTCCACTTGTACGCTGGAATGATCCACTTGCAAGGAAATGAAGTGTTGCCAGTACCTTCACCAGTGGCTGCACTGCTTGTGAGCGGTGTGTCTTGCTGGTGATGTCATCCTGCAGGGTTGTGGTTAGTTCAAGTATTGCATCAGGGCTGAATCTGAAGAGGCGATACACCTCCTCATCACCCATGCCAAAGAGGCTCATACGCGTGCGGTATATCCTCTCACGTGCCCGCCTCCTCCGTAGCGAGGGACGCAGTACTAGTGCTAGGACCACGACTGCCCCTGGCATGTTGGCACACAGAGGTGTTGTCCTTGCAAGTGTGGTTGTTCAGCTTGCTAGTTTCGTCGGTAACGCTGCTGCTGTAGCTGCTCTCCTGCTGACCTGAGGCCGTCTGGAGTAAAGATAAAGCAGCTATTTGTAGAAATAATTTTGCGCCGGACGGCCGAGATACGCGCGGCGCATGTAGCCAGCGTATGGTGCTAATCCGTTCGCGAATCGGGAAATCTCCCTCATTTGCATATTTGCAGGGGAAATCAATAGGCGCGACTGATGGGCCAAGCGAAATTATGCGCTGACGAGACTCTGGCGTCGGAAAGTTAAGCCGATCGGAAATGGCCCGTTTTCTGTTGCATCTAGTTTGGTGGGTATGACCACATAGAAACGACGGCGCATATTCACAGTTACGCGGCGCATATCGAAATACTCCAGCGCAACTCTACCTGAATCTGGCCCATATAGTTTAAAGGGCTCTCCGATTGATGCAATTAAAAGAATAGGTTCTTTTTCAATGTCACTCTTAAATTTTCAATCTGGATAACAGCTGACCATGTCTGTCAAGGACTGGTAAATACCAACTGAAAGCAGGGTCAGATACAATATGTGCCATGGCTGCCAGTAGTGGTGCCTTGCACTAGTAGAGTTCAGTTAACAGAGTGTTTTGTTGTATGTACATTCTAAAAAAAAAACACTGACCTAAGTGCAAGTTTATCTTTCTTATTTACAAGTACACAAGCTCAGAGCTTAGTTTGCCCTATTGAAAAACGACACAACAATTTACTAGGCACAAGTTATATAGTTTATAAAACCTCATTAAAGCTTGGTGCGGGAGATTTATAATCAGGGCCGATCCGCCCTATAGGCTCACTATGCAAGCCGCTTAGGGAACTGCAAAGCTGCGAAGGGTCCCCCAAATTTATAGAGGCCCCGCCTGGTGAGAAGTAATTTTCGCCCCCTCATCCCGCTTCTCAACTCGCTGGCTGCATGGGAGAAGAGGTAAGAAGTCAGCACCCCCTGCCTCTCAATTAAATGTAAGATGTCATTTCCGACAGCAGAACACTCCCTCCCCCCACTTCTCAGCTTTCTTTAATGTGACATGTCACTGTCGTCAGCGCTCCCCGCTTCTCATTTTTAATGTGCCATGTCATTTTGCTTAGGGCCCCAGGGAGGTCAGGATCAGCACTGTTTATAGTAGTAGTCTTTTATTGATGTTTGAATAAGGCATATTGCATGTTTACTAGTAAATTGACAATGTGCATTACTGTACTTAGTCAGGCATTGTACTGTACAGCATATTGTATTTTAATGTTGTCAGATTACGGTTGGATTCACACCTTTGCATTTTTTTGCTTGATATGTTTCCATGTAGAGATGCATTTGTTGAGATATGCGTCAATGATGTGCATTATTATGCATGTTAATACTCAATAAAAAGTGCATTGAAGTGGGTTTTGAAAACACTTAAACAATATGCATGCCTTTTTATGTGTTTCCATTGATTTCATTGGCTAATGAATGGGGGACGCCAGTTTAATACTTTGCTGTTTTACATAAAAAAAACTATTTAGAGTAAAGTCATGTTTTTTTTATATTAAAAATAACACACAGGTTTATACTTTTCTGAACAGAGTTGCTCCAAACCTCCTTTTTCTGTGGTTCCTTGCTGGCAATATTGGCTCCTCCTCTTCTGTGTCTGCTTCCATAGCTACCGACTTGTGCTCGCTTCCGAGCCAGGCTGAGTGCGTCCATAGACATATACAGCAGGGCTCATCACTGCCCCATGCTCTCTGCTCACTGGGTTTGATTGACAGCAGTGAAGCCGCGTACACACGGCAGAGAACCTCGACGGGCAGAACACATCGTTCCGCCCATCGAGGTTCTCTGCCGGCCGTCAGATTCGGCGACCCGCCCGTCGGGAATGGCAACCAGCCAATCATCCAGGCGGGCCGTCGAGCAAATAGAGAACATGCTCTCTATTTCTGCTCGACGGCATTCCCGACGGGATGCTCGCCGAGAGCGTACACACGGCCGAGGTTCTCGCTGGAATGCAGCTTCCAGCGAGGTTCTCGCTGGTTTTTAGCGAGAACCTCGGTCGTGTGTACGCCGCCTAAGAGCTAATGGCTCCTGCTGCTATTCGCAAAGCCTGTGAGACCAGGAAGATTGTAGAGAAGAGATGCAGCTGGGTACAGCACTGGATAAATACAGGATGGGGGGGGCGGGGGGTAGGGGGGAAGAGACAGTGCAAGGTTATTGTTTGTTTACTTTAATGCAGAGAATGCATAAAGATAAAAAAAAAAAAACTTTAGTGGTTACAACCACAAGGTAGATGAGCTTGGCAGCAGCATTCATGATGGGCTGAATGGGGAATAGCCTATGTAGTCCATTGAGGTGGAAGTGCGACTGATCGTTGTGCCATTGATCTTGACAGAGAAGTCAGGGGAAGGGGCATATGGGGGAGGAAGTATTATAAGCTCATCTTTCAGATTTTATTGTCAAAGCTTAAATGAACAAGCTGAAGTTAGAAGCCGATTCACAGCTACTCACAGCTGCACCAGATTCTGTGTGCTCCAGTTTTTGTAAATCTTCCCCATTGAGTTTGAGGAACGGGTGAGCAATACAGGAACAAATGCACAGTTAATTCAGAAACATAATAGACCAAATGGCACTGACACAAGGCACTAGTGCAGTTTAAATAGTCCGCCTGGCACCAATGCACACTCATGCATGCTCACAAACCTTTGTGCACCCACTAAATGCCCATAAATCAGGCCTACATGAACCATATGCCTATGCACATACAGGTAGAAAGATAGATTTGGATGTCGTCAGCATAGAAATGGTATTTGTTTATTGTTTTCTCAATGCTACTATGTTTTAAATGTAGTTGTTTTTTAATGTCATTTTTTTATATTCTGTATCAATAAAAGTGTTGTATTTTACTTATTTTTTAAATTCGTGCCCATAAAGTCCATGAACTATGGTTTGATGATTTTAACATTATCTGATTTTGGGATGCGGCACTGGTGTACCAGTAGGGTTAATGGGTGATCATTGTGCCTCTCAATGGTACCTCATTCAATTCATTCTCTTTTTGTACCTTTCCAAACACATATGGCCTGTACATACGATCGATCCATCCGATGAAAGCGGTCTGACGGATTTTTCCATCAGTTATCCGATGAAGCTGACTGATGATCAGTCGTGCCTACACACCATCAGTTAAAAAAAAAAAAACGATCGTGTCAGAACGCGTTGACGTAAAACACAACGACGTGCTTAAAAAAAGTTCAATGCTTCCAAGTATGCGTCGACTTGATTCTGAGCATGCGTGGATTTTTAACTGATGGAAGTGCCTACAGACGATCATTTTTTTCTATAGATTTTTTATCTATCAGATACATTTTAAAACAAGTTCCTAATTTTTTAACCGATGGATAAATAACCAATGGGGCCCACAGACGATGAAAACGGTCCATCAGACTAAAATGGCAACTGCCATTCAAAGTGTATTGCTGGGATGGGTGTAAACATGAACGCCTTTCCGATCCACAATCTCAGTTTGAAAGGGGCATCTCATAGCTGGCGTTACGTGACTGCTGTGACGTCAGCACATTTCTCTAGAGGAGTAGCGTAGCTTTGTCTGAACAGGGAGGGGCCACGAGTTACATGTCCCTTATATCGGCAAATACATTTTGGCAACACCACCCCTCATTTTCTTTTAAAAGGGGACAAACATGTAGTTTTCCAGTTTCTTGTCTGTAGGGCTCTAGCATAGCTGGGATCTTAATGAGAAGTAGAAAAGCACAGTTGGACTGCCCAGAAAGGCAGCTGCCCTTCAATCTGGGATGTCCTCCTCCTGGACAAGAACCTCTCTGTTAAAGGTCACACACTATTTATGCTAGATCCCAGTCACCACCCTCCCCCAGGGATTAGCTGGGTTTGCCAAAATATTCAGCTGCTGATTTGACTTTCCCAACCTACTACTTTACTACTTACCAGAACCCTCCAGAAGGCAGGGGGAAGCAGTCAATCATGCAACCAGTGGGAAACAGAACAGACCAAAACAATCACAAGCAGCTCAACTGATTACAGTAAAGTGAACAATTACATTTCCCTAACCTAGCATCTATCTAGTAGGTTTCTACACAGATTTGAAATGTATACAGTGATACAACTTTCTGTGCTCTGGACTGGGCTTCCAAGAAGGCACCCTGTGCCCTGGGTGACTGGTCCCCTTAAAACCCACTAGGAGGCAGTCTTGATGTAGGACACGAGTGTTGTCTAAAGCATAGTACACACGGGCCAAATATTAGCCGTCAGACATTCGGTCCGTGTGTACACTAGCCTGTCCAACAAAAGCCGGTCAGCTTCTGTTGAATAGGCATGCTGAGAAACCAGCATCCAATTGCCATTTAATCAGCACTGGCAGCCATTAGCTTAGTGAGGAGATTGCTGTACTAAAATATACCGAGCCCCTCAGTTTTGAAGGCTGCAGTCATGTAGTCAGCCCTCAACCCATACACTGACAACTTTATTGCACTGCGATGATGATGAGTATAACTGGTATTTTTACTACTTTACAGTGATGCTGTGAGGGTGTAAATCCTGGGGACGACGGGGGAGTTTTCTGCTCCCCTGTTACTGCCTACAAACACACATACATATACACACACCAGTAGTTTACCCTGTAGACACTTCTTTCCAGCTTCTGGAGCTTCATAATTTCTTAGCCCCTGTTATTATATTAAAGAGTCTTACAATGCACTCTGGGGTAGATTCATGTAGATCAGCGGATCTTTTGATCCGCGTGATCTATCTTTTTTACGATCCGCCTGCGCCAGTTTTAGAGGCAAGTGCTGTATTCAGAAAGCACTTGCCTCGTAATTAGCCCTGGCGGATCGTAAATCCCCCGGCGGAATGCAAATTCCGCGGCTAGGGGGAGTTTACTATTTAAATCACGCGCGTCCCCGCGCCGATTGTACTGCGCATGTGCCGCCGGCTAAATTTCCCAGCGTGCATTGATTTAAATGACGTCGCAAGGACGTCATTGTTTTCGACGTTAACGCAATTAACGTATGGCCCTATTCCCGGACGACTTACGTAAACGACGTAAAAAATTCAAAACTCGACGCGGGAACGACGGCCATACTTAACATAGGATCCGCCGCACTTACCCCGCATATAGCAGGGGTAACGATCCGCCGGAAAAAGCCGAACGCAAACGACGTAAAAAAACGACGGCCGGGCGTTTGGTTCTGAATCGGCGGTTCTCCTCATTTGCATATTCGTCGCGTAGAAAAAAAGAAGCGCCACCTAGCGGACGGCGGGAGAATGCAGCCTAAGATCCGACAGTGTAACTCACTTACACCAGTCGGCTCTAAGGCCTCGTACACACGAGCGGATATGTCCGCTGAAAACGGTCCGATGGACCGTTTCAGCAGACATCTCCGATCGTGTGTATGGGCTAGCGGACAGATTTGTCCACCCGACAGATTTCAAAGCATGCTTTGAAATCTATCGGGTGGGAATGTGTCCGCCCAACATGTCTGCTGGTTAGTACACTTACCAGCAGACATGTCGTCCCGCACCGCCGCCGCGCCGCCGCCGAATGGATTCGGCGCATGCGCGGAAGTGTTTTACTTCCTGGTGCGGTGACGTGGCGGCGTCAACGTCACCGCCACGTCACCGCGCCGTCCGCCGGCGGGGAATTTGATCCGATGGTGTGTACACGCCATCGGACCAAACTCCAGATCGGACATATCCGATGGAAACGGTCCGCGGACCGTTTTCATCGGATATGTCCGATCGTGTGTACAAGGCCTAAGGGAGATCTATGCGGAACCTGATTCGAGGAATCAGCCGCATAGATCCGAGCGTCGGATCTCACAGATCCGACGGTGTATCAGTAGATACACCGTCGGATCTCTATGTGAATCTACCCCATTGAGTTTAATATGACATACTTTCCATAGATAAGCTTTAAGATTTAGTACCTTTGGGAATTAAATGAAGCAGTAAAGTATGTAGTACAGAATCCAATGGCGTTAAGATGTGGAATGTGTTAATGAGAAAATGCTGTTTGTTACTTGTGCAAATTAAAAATATTTAGGGCTAACTTAGACTTTAGCGATCTGAGAAGAGTGTTGTCTGATATGTTGATTTACTCTTTTTTATTAATAACTTCCGTAGGTTGTTATTGGATTTATGATTACATGTTTTCAACCTAGTTTTAGCAGTTTACTTTATTTTCAATTGGAAAAAATAGAACAAATTATGCATGATTTCAAATAAAAAACAAATTTCCAGGTCACAATCCTGACGTAAATTGTGAACTTCCTGTATTAGAATATTTAAAATATATGCCTTTCTCTCAGTTTTCTTTTACAGTTACGTTTTTTATAAAACCTGTTGCCAGTTTAACAAGCTCTTTGCAGAACAGATAAGAACAGATACATTCTAATATGTAGCTATCCTTCTTTCAGGTGAATGAGTTAATTGGGCATTCCTGTTGCAGTTTGCCCTTCTGTGAAAGGCCAGTAGTCTCTGTTTTAATCTGGCAGATAAAACTTCCCATGGGGAGATCTCAACAAAGCACAATAGCTATTAAAACCTCTCTTGCTAAAAATGATATGACACAGTAAGACTTTCATAGGTCTGGAAGATTTTATTGAAGTGTAGGGTAAAAAAAAAAAATGTTAAAAAAAATGCTTTATTTGGACAATAAAAGTTTTGAGCGAAAAAACTTTGTAACATCTATCACAGAGATTCTATTTAGGGTGTTGAGAGTTTTAGATTCCCATGGTACATAAAGTTACCATTGTTAAGTTAGAATGCAGACTCCTGGAGGATGGTAGAGGTTTTAGAACTTGTTGTGTACATGTAGATAGACCTGTGTAGTTGGTTTATTCCAGTGCAAGGGCAAACCTAGAGCATTTGGCACCTAGGGCGGATCCTTTATCTGGCACTTCCCCCAACTTTAAAATGTAAAAACACCCCACTGTACCCCTGCATACCTCTGCATGCCCCAATATCTCTTTGTCACTACTGTGTACCCTCTCTCCACAACTCCACTCCTGTTGTATCCCTCTGCCACCAATCCCCCCACCTCAGCAAGAGATCACCTATGGGAGTCAGAGAGATCACCTATAGGAATCATAGAGGGCATCCATAGGAGTCATAGAGGGCACTTATGGGGGTAAATTACATCTTGTCCACTGGGAATCAGACCCAGTTACTCCTGGCACCCATGGGAGTTGGTCCAGTATCGCTGTGTTCTATCACTGGGAGTGTAAAACTGACTTGTGCCCTGGGAAGAGGGATCACAGTTGGCCACCCTTGCGCTCTCTCTCTCAGCAGAGATTCGCACACTGCTTTGGCTAAACCCGGGATCCGGGATGTTTCTAGGATGCTGTTACTGCAGAAACCACTCCCAGACTGTGATTGGTGATGAAAGGCATGTGATGGGGCATGGAAAACTCTATTAGAGAGTGAGGTTGCCAAGGGGTGAGTGGATGGGGCTGCTAGAGCCAAAGTTGGTCAGAGTGTCTTGGGCAGACTGGGATGGCACAGCCTGATACATATAGTCTATAGCCAGCCCAGACACCCCCAGTCAGTCATTTAGCCTGAACCATACAATTAAGGGTCTAATAGGTGGTGGCCTAAAACACCCAGTGTATACTACCAAATGATCTGGCCCCTCTGGATCTATGGAAGAGGTAGGATGTCTGCTAGGCCTTGTACACACGATCAGACCGGTCTGATGAGACTGGTCTGACGGACCGTTTTCATCAGACAACTCTGAACTTGTCTGATGGTCTGATGTGCGTACACACCATCGGACCAAAATCTGATCAGACCAGAACGCGGTGACATAGAACACAACGACGTGCTGAAAAAACGAAGTTCAATGCTTCCAAGCATGCGTCAATTGATTCTGAGCATGCGCGGGTTTTTGGTCCGATGCTTTTGTGTACTAACCATCGAATCTGTCCGACGGACAGGTGTCCATCAGACAGGTTTTAAAGCATGTTTTAAAACTTTGGTCCGACGGACAACGGTCTGATGGATCGTACACATCATCCAACTGGTCCGATGAAACTGGTCTGCAGACCAGTTTCATCAGACCGGTCTGATCGTGTGTACAGGGCCTTAGATTTCTCTCCATAAAAGCCAAAACTTTAACGTTAATTTCCTGGTCTTGGTGTGTTGTTTAGCTTGCTGAAGCATAAATAAAATTAGCATTTAATGATCTAAAAGTCTTTAACAGAGCATTGCACAGCTAATTACAATATATCTGTTATATATAGATTATGCATGTGTGTTTGCATCTGCAGTATAATAGGTCTAACTAAATATCTGTTCTGTGTAATTTGAGAGGTCTTCTGTAAGTATTGTAGCTTATTCTGGAAATCTTGACGCCTACAGCATGTGTAATGAAACCCAGAGATGCATTGTCATGACTGCCTAGTTAAATGTAAGTGGGCTGGTGACTCCAAAGCATACAATATATCACGATTGTTTTGAAAAGTATGTGTTAAATGTTGTCTATGTCTTATGTGTATAATGTAATTGTAAAAAAAAACACTGTAAGATCGCCACAGTTTTTAACGTTGACGTTTTTAAGGTTGTAAAAAATGGTCGTGTGTGGGCTTTAACGACGTGTACGTCACCGCGCTTTGCTAGAGCATATTTTTTTCACGATCGTGCTGTTTTAATGATCGGGTTCTAGACCCTTAAAAATTTAATTTTTTAGAACCCGAAAAACGGTCTTGTGTACGTGACATTAGACTCTGAACCCAACATAAGACTGAGAGAAGGTGGAAGCTCCAGGTATAGAAGGGAGTGCAGACATTGCAAAGCTGAAAGGGATCACTTTGCTGGATATTTCGGCCATAATATGCTGGACATACTTGTATACTATGGCAAAAGGGTCTTAGGGTTCCACATTTTGCTTTTGCTATGGTGGCTTGCATTTTCTTTCAAAATATTGTCATATTTACAGTACCTAAAAAACAGGGTCAAACATTTAATGCCAAAAAAAAAAAAAAAACAGTACTCACAAGTGGTTTTAAATGAATGCTTTTGTAAAATATGATTTATCAGCATGTTTTTAAGGTTTAACTTTAAAACTTTGTTTTAGAAACTTTCTAACTTTCTTAAAAAGCGGAATTATTGAGGTAGATTTAACAAAGGCAAATAGGCTGATCAATTTTAATCAATTTTGTTAGGGAGTGTTCCCCTAATTTAATGAATAAGGTGAGGTTCTGCTGATTTCCATCATCCAATCATGTGCAAACCAAAATACTTTATTTTAATTTAATTTTCCTTGCCCATGATTGGATATGTTTTGCAAAGTGAATTTTCACCACATTCAATAAGCTAAGAAGAAATTGCCTTTCAAAGTGAACAACCTAAATGTGTTGGTTCTGGCTGTAAAAGCATGAAATAATATATCTTTATTTCAAAAGACAGCATCTTCATTTGTTAAAGGTTTTATAGAATGCATAAGTTGAATTTACTGTACCGGGTACCTTGGAATACAAGCAAAAACGAGTTTCCCCATAAGAGTTAATGGAAACTAAAATAATTTGTTCCACAGTGACTGCTTTTGTATATGCAATAGCAGTTACTGTAACATCCAGAGGTGGGGGAAGACACTTGGAGACCGCTCGGAGCCACTTGGATGCACTCAGAGAGACTTGAAGACACTCAGGAACAGAGTGTTTCCGAGTGTCTCCAAGTGTCACTGGTTCCCCTGAACCTCTGGACAAATACAATACTGCACACCCCATTGGCTTGAATCCTGCTCGTCTTTTGAGACAACACTTGCAAACCGAGTCAAGATTTAAAAAAAATAATAGCTCGTATTACTGTAATTAAAGCACTGTTTTTATGCAAAAAATCAGTTAAAAAAAAACTATAGCATTGTTTTTTCACATTTTTTATACACATATATTTTTTAAATGCAAGAAATATAAGTAGAAGAGTTCTTATAGTCTACTGGAGAAACAAACAAAACAAGTACAGCGCCAAAGATACAAAGTAAGACAATGTCCACACATTAACACCAAATAGTGATGTTAGATGAATGATTAAAAGGTGAAGACTAGATAGGTTGATGAGCAGCTGAAAAGGATTTTCACATCAGGAGTGATGTGAAAGGGTCAAAACAAACTAAAAAAATCCTTAAAAGAAAGCGCTACAACTAAATCATGTCAAAAAGTCCCACAGACATATTAATATATTTATTGAAAATAAATGGTGTCTCAGAAGAGAATATCCAAAGTTCCAGTTGAAAACTGCAGCATATGCAATATGCAATGTAAATGATCCAAGAGGTTCTACTCCACAACACAATTAACCTCAGCACAATCACAAGAAGCAGCACTTCTGCCAGGCATATGTCTATACCACAGGCACAGTATCTGACGTGGGGGAGGAAATCCAATGCTAGACTGCTTCAGAAGCAGAGTGGCTAGCACGCTCTTACCAGTGGCGGCTGGTGCTCAAAATGTTTGGGGGGGCGCAAATGAAAAAAAAAATTCAGCCTCACTGTGCCCATCACATGCAGCCACTGTGCAATCAAACACAGCCACTGTGCCATGCCACCAAATGCAGCCACTGTGCCATCGATTGTCACCACTGTGCAATGCCATCAAACACAGCAACTGTGCCATCAATTGTCACCACTGTGCCAAGCCATCAAACGCAGCCACTGTGCCATCATTTGTCACCACTGTGCCATGCCATCAAACGCAGCCACTGTGCCATCAATTGTCACCACTGTGCCATGCAACACAGCAACTGTGCCATCAATTGTCACCACTGTGCCATGCCACCAAATGCAGCCACTGTGCCATCAATTGTCACCACTGTGTCATGCCATCAAACAGAAACGGTGCCATCAATTGTCACCACTGTGCCATGCCGTCAAACGCAGCCACTGTGCCATAAATTGTCACCACTGTGCCATCAATTGTCACCACTGTGCCATGCCATCAAACACAGCAACTGTGCCATCAATTGTCACCACTGTGCCATGCAACACAGCAACTGTGCCATTAATTGTCACCACTGTGCCATGCCATCAAACACAGCAACTGTGCAATCAACACTGTGCCTTGCCATCAAATGCAGTCACTGTGCCATCAATTGTCACCATTGCGCCATGCCATCAAATGCAGTCACTGTGCCATCAATTGTCACCACTGTGCCATGCCATCAAATGCAGTCACTGTGCCATCAATTGTCACCACTGTGCCATGCAACACAGCAACTGTGCCATCAATTGTCACCGCTGTGCCATGCCATCAAACGCAGCCACTGTGCCATCAATTGTCACATCTGTGCCATGCCATCAAACGCAGCCACTGTGCCATCAATTGTCACCACTGTGCCATGCAACACAGCAATTGTGCCATCAATTGTCACCACTGTGCCATGCCACCAAATGCAGCCACTGTGCCATCAATTGTCACCACTGTGCCATGCCATCAAACAGAAACGGTGCCATCAATTGTCACCACTGTGCCATGCCATCAAACGCAGCCACTGTGCCATCAATTGTCACCACTGTGCCATGCAACACAGCAACTGTGCCATCAATTGTCACCACTGTGCCATGCCACAAAATGCAGCCACTGTGCCATTAATTGTCACCACTGTGCCATGTCATCAAACAGCAACTGTGCCATCAATTGTCACCACTGTGCCATGCCATCAAACGCAGCCACTGTGCTATCAATTGTCACCACTGTGCCATGCAACACAGCAACTGTGCCATCAATTGTCACCACTGTGCCATGCCATCAAACACAACAACTGTGCCATCAATTGTCACCACTGTGCCATGCAACACAGCAACTGTGACATTAATTGTCACCACTGTGCCATGTCATCAAACACAGCAACTGTGCCATCAACACTGTGCCTTGCCATCAAATGCAGTCATTGTACCATCAATTGTCACCACTGTGCCTTGCCATCAAATGCAGTCACTGTGCCATGCCATCAAATGCAGCCACTGTACCATCAATTGTCACCACTGTGCCTTGCCATCAAATGCAGTTACTGTGCCATCAATTGTCACCACTGTGCCATGCAACACAGCAACTGTGCCATCAATTGTCACCACTGTGCCATGCCATCAAATGCAGCCACTGTACCATCAATTGTCACCATTGTGCCTTGCCATCAAATGCAGTCACTGTGCCATCAATTGTCACCATTGTGCCATGCAACACAGCAACTGTGCCATCAATTGTCACCACTGGGCCATGCCATCAAACACAGTAACTGTGCCATCAATTGTCACCACTGTGCCATGCCATCAAACGCAGTCACTATGCCATCAATTGTCACCACTGTGCCATCAATTGTCACCACTGTGCCATGCCATCAAACACAGTCACTATGCCATCAATTGTCACCACTGTGCCATGTCATCAAATGCAGTCACTGTGCCATCAATTGTCACCACTATGCCATGCCATCAAACAGCCACTGTGCCATGAATTGTCACCACTGTGCCATGCAACACAGCAACTGTGCCATCAATTGTCACCACTGTGCCATGCCATCAAATGCAGCCACTGTGCCATTAATTGTCACCACTGTGCCATGCCATCAAACAGCAACTGTGCCATCAATTGTCACCACTGTGCCATGCCATCAAACGCAGCCACTGTGCCATCAATTGTCACCACTGTGCCATGCAACACAGCAACTGTGCCATCAATTGTCACCACTGTGCCATGCCATCAAACACAGCAACTGTGCCATCAATTGTCACCACTGTGCCATGCAACACAGCAACTGTGCCATTAATTGTCACCACTGTGCCATGCCATCAAACACAGCAACTGTGCCATCAACACTGTGCCTTGCCATCAAATGCAGTCATTGTGCCATCAATTGTCACCATTGCGCCATGCCATCAAATGCAGTCACTGTGCCATCAATTGTCACCACTGTGCCATGCCATCAAATGCAGTCACTGTGCCATCAACTGTCACCACTGTGCCATGCAACACAGCAACTGTGCCATCAATTGTCACCACTGTGCCATGCCATCAAATGCAGCAACTGTGCCATCAATTGTCACCACTGTGCCATGCCATCAAACACAGCAACTGTGCCATCAATTGTCACCACTGTGCCATGCCATCAAACGCAGTCACTATGCCATCAATTGTCACCACTGTGCCATGCCATCAAACGCAGTCACTATGCCATCAATTGTCACCACTGTGCCATGTCATCAAATGCAGTCTCTGTGCCATCAATTGTCACCACTGTGCCATGCCATCAAACAGCAACTGTGCCATCAATTGTCACCACTGTGCCATGCCATCAAATGCAGCCACTGTGCCATCAATTGTCACCACTGTGCCATGCAACACAGCAACTGTGCCATCAATTGTCACCACTGTGCCATGCCACCAAATGCAGCCACTGTGCCATCAATTGTCACCACTGTGCCATGCCATCAAACAGCAACTGTGCCATCAATTGTCACCACTGTGCCATGCTATTAAAGGCAGCCACTGTGCCATCAATTGTCACCACTGTGCCATGCAACACGGCAACTGCGCCATCAATTGTCACCACTGTGCCATGCCATCAAACACAGCAACTGTGCCATCAATTGTCACCACTGTGTCATGCCATCAAACGCAGTCACTATGCCATTAATTGTCACCACTGTGCCATCAATTGTCACCACTGTGCCATGCCATCAAACGCAGTCACTGTGCCATGCCATCAAACACAGCCACTGTGCCCCTTAATTGTTGCCACTGTGCCCTTTAATTGTCACCACTGTGCCCATAGATGCCACTGTGCATGTCACTGTGCCATTTAATTGTCACCACTGTGCCCCATGATGCCACTGTGCCCATTGTCACCATTGTGGCCCATGATGCCACTGTGCCTATTGTCACCACTGTGCCCCATGATGCCACTGACTGTGCCAATTGTCACCTCTGTGCCCTTTGTCACCACTGTGCCCCATGATGCCACTGTGCCCATTGTCGCCCCTTTCCCTGTAAAAAGCACTTACCTGAAGCTTCCATGTCCTCCCTTGATGTCTTCTGCCGCCATGGTGAAGCTTCAGCCAATCAGGTCCCTGATAACCAGAATCCGGGAACCTGATTGGCTGAAACGGCTGTCAGTCTAATACAAGGAACGCTGCCTGCGCTCCGAGCATAGACTTCCGAGAGCCGGAGGGCGGCCTGGGAAAAGCCTATCAGAGCCGCTGGCTTTGATAGGCAGTTCCCCTCAGCCAACCAGCTGCCGCTATTCGGGTAACCGGCGACCCATGTCCGGTTATAGGAATAGACCAGGCAGCTGGCAACCAACAATAACATACATTCGTGCAATTATGCACGAATGTATGTTATTTGCGAGAGGGGGTGGCGCTGCAGCGCCCTCTATAGACGGCCGCCTGAACTGCGGTTAAAATGTCAAAATGACATTTTAGCCAAATAAAAGTTGTTAAAGGGCCCGTTTTTTTTTTTTTTGTGTGACTGCGGGAGGGGGCCGCCACTGGCTCTTACCGTGACCCTGGTGGATGGATGGTCAATCAGAGGAGAAGGGATTCTGTCAGCCGTAGGAGACAAGAAGCTGTCCTTCCTGTTGCGCTGTTGGGCGGCCAAGCCGCACGCTGCACTCAAGCAATGCAGGACGTCTCGCTGATGCTGAATGGAGGGGCGGGAGCCAGAATCAGGAAGTGCTAGTCCGGGATTGGATGGAGGGTTGAAGGCTGGGTTAGAGACTGAGCCTGTAGAAACGAAGTAGGCGGGCTGCCAGCGTGGTGTACCTGGAGCGATGTCTCAAGAGATCTGTACAGCTTACAGAGATAGCACAGGCTGAAACACAGACTGGAATCTGGAACTGTAGTAGCTACAAACTAGGACAACATGTGTCGGGTTAAAGCCCTTCGTCAGGTCGTTAGGATGTAGCAGTATGGAAACTATTTATAGGGGACTGGTGCGTGTGGGATGAGACATAGTAAATCATATATAATTGCACCACCTACAGGCCATTGTGGATAAAACATAATAATGGCATATATTGTCTGGTTATAAGATATGTCCTATGATAGCACACAAGATATACATAAAAATATGTGGAAACATTTGAAAACTTTTAAAAACTTTTAAAACCACACAAAACAAAAATGAATAAAAATATATAAAAATATAAATAATAAATATAATAAATTATAATGATCCGCAATTAATTCATTTAAATAGTAAACTAAATAATAAATGAAATGTCAGATGTCATAACAGATTATATAAGAGCATATATGTATTACACTACTGTGTAATACATATTACATGACATATTACACGACAATAAAAAAAAAAAAAAAAAAAAAAAAATATATATATATATATATATATATAATATACTGTGTAAATCAACGAGAACTCCACTATTATAAAAGATTGCTGAGTTCAAGTCCCTCATTTAGGCCATTGGGGGACAAAGATGATAATTTAAAAATCCAAAACGATTCACGTTTGCATAATAAAACAAATCTCTCGTTGTCAGTAAATGTACCTTCAGGTATATGTTCAATGGCTACTACTTTGAGATGTTTGAATTTTTTTTTTTTTTTTAAGAAATTTTTATTGGAATTTTCACAGTACAGTGGAATAAAACAAAGTAAGCTAAAATGCACATAGAAACATGTACAAGATAAAAATAAAAAAAAAGAGGAAAAACGCATTCAAACCAGCGGCACTGTGACTACTTGTATAACCATATTACAGCAGCAAGAAGATGTGTCAGTACTAGGCCTAGTACCTACAGGAGCGGAAGCAACAATTGGAGTATTAGAAACACAAAAAAGAAATACAAAACACCATTAGTAACCCAGGATAATAAACTGACTGTAGACGTTGCGGTAGGTGAAGTTAACAAATAAGGGCATGCACGTATCAGGAACGTCAAGGGGTCCCTAGTAGGCGTTGTCATGACTCAAGGTGGCAGAAATGTAGAGGGCAATACCAAAATACGTGAAATTAATGATAGTAATATCAGAAAATGATGTAAATGAATAATAGACCAATCTAGACAACACGATTGGTTATATGAACACACATTGTGAAATATGTCAAAAATTACAAGAGTATAATAAATGATAAATATTATATCATAAAATTGAATTAATATAACACCGGTATACAAAACCTAAAGTTATAACTAAAAGAAACATAATAACGTGCACATTAAGATAAATATGAAGCAAATGAAAAAGTCCATAAATATTCCCAAAAGCATGAAAAAGGTATCCGTGTAAAAGTGAGCTTTAAGAAGTCTTCCAAAGAGATGTTCAAAAGCTTGGCACCACCTTCCACCAAAGATACACCCGAGTGTCAGAAAATATAGTCTCCTTACCAGACCACCTGACCACACCTGCGGTCAGACTGCACACGGGTTTGTTTAGAGTCACCCAAACGACTATAGGCTGGAGTTGCTTCTAATCACAATAAGCCAAAGCGGATGGATATCTCAGATATAAAAGAGAAATAGAGAGCCCATAGTGCAGCTTTGCAATACAATTTTTATTTAAAAAAACGGAATATATTGCACTTACAAGAGGTCACTGTAAAGCAGGCTCAAACAGATGCACCATATGCGGTCTGCAAACACGGGATCTCAGCGTCCTCTTTGATTCTCTTTCGTGGGTCAGTTCAAAAAACGTGATGACGTCAGAACGCAGGCCATACCTACGCGTTTCGTCATATGTTGATGTCGTTTGGGATTGGCTGCTGCTTCCCAGTCATCACGTATGCCCTTTTATACTCTCCGGACGCCATTTTGAGTGAGGGAAAGACAGTAAGGGAAAAGAAAACTGAACGGAAAGGAATCTATTGGAATCAAAATAGAGCCATCTTGTGGCCAAAAAGTATATCACATGAGGAAATACATAAAAATAAAACGAACTGAACTAATGAAAAGAGAATTACAAAAAGGGACCCCGAGATCGTGAATACAGTGTTGATACTATACAAATTAAATATCCAAACCAGATTAAATACATAGATATATTAATTTGGATATAAAAATATGTTTATAAAAATTTAATAAAACAACATTAGAAGTAATAAAAAAAGGATTAAAAACATTCTAAAATTGTTAAAAAACGTTATAAACTGACCCGGGAATTACGCATTATTTAAAAAAACAATTTATGTCCCAATCAACGTTGAGTCCGTGTGGTACATAGGATAGCATGGTAAAGATCCATTAGGTTTCGATTTTGGAAATGGCACGCACTTTGTTGGTACCCCTCCAATTTGGGATTAATTTGACTATCGGTACAAATAATGTTCCGATGATGAAGAAAAGAGGGAAGGACGGCCACACTCCAAGGATTTTCAAACAAAAAAAGTTGTCTTTATTGTAAATCCAAAAACATGTACAGTCACAGCAATCACAGAAAACAGGACAGCCGACGCGTTTCGCACTCGATCAGTGCTTAGTCATGGCTATGGTATGGTGCTAACACAAAAACATTTATACTAAACCCCAAAATACCAAATAAAACATGTGACTCTCTTCAGCCTATAGCAACTTAAAGTTAATTAGTTGTGATAGACATCCTGAATGGGTGTAATCAGAGTGTCAAGTGTGTGCAGGCTGAAAGTCAACACTAACATAAAAAAGGTAACCCTTAACCACTTAAAGACCCCCGCACGCACATATACGGCCACAACATGGCTCGTACAGGCACAAGGGCGTAAATTTACGTCCCCGCCTGAGTGCGGTTCGGGGGTCCCATCGGGACCCCCTCCGCGGCGTGCGGGGGTCTCCCTACCTCTGGGAGCGATCCGGGATCTGCGGGCGGATGTCCGTGTTTTCCGCCCCCCCCCGCGATCGCTCCCAGCCAATGGGAGCGCGCTCCCAGCCTGTCACTTCCTCCTCCTGTGTTTACACAGGAAGGAGGAAATGATGTATTCTCTCATCGCAGCGCTGTTTCCCAGCGCTGCTGATGAGAGAAGACATGACAAGTAAGTGTGCACCAACACAACACTGACACACACTCACATAGGCATATTAACCCCTTGTGATCGCCCCCCCACCCCCCTGTCACAGTGTTACTGAATGCAGTGATTTAATCACTGCATTTAGTGTCAGTGTGACAGGCACTGTAAAAAACAGTTAGTGTTAGGTTCAGGATAGCCCCCCCACCCCCCCTAATAAAGTTTTAACCCCCTGATCACCGCCCTAGTTAACCCTTTCACTCCCTATTGCCAGCGTCACTAAGCGATCATTTTTCTGATCGCTGTATTAGTGTCGCTGTTCCCGCTAGGTAGCTATTTTTTTTTATTGCGATTTTTTTTTTTACTAAAGACATGTGGCTAAATAAATTTTGGCCTAAATGTTTGACTAAAATTTAGTTTATTTGATTTTTTTTTTAACAAAAAGTAAAAAATAGTGTTTTTTTTTCAAAAATGTCGCTCTATTTTTGTATATAGCGCAAAAAATAAAAATCGCAGAGGTGATCAAATACCACCAAAAGAAAGCTCTATTTGTGGGAAGAAAAGGACGCAAATTTTGTTTGGGAGCCACGTCGCACGACCACGCAATTGTCTGTTAAAGCGACGCAGTGCCGAATCGCAAAAACACCTTGGGTCATTTACCAGCGTATTGGTCCGGGTCTTAAGTGGTTAAAGAACCTGTGTATGTGTGGATGTGAGGATTGCATGAAAATGGGAAGGGATATATATATATATAAAGGTGAATGTGAGAGTGAATGTAAAAAATAGTGAAAAATAAAATAGACTGGTTTTAAGTGTCTATATATATATATATATATATATATATATATATATATATATATATATATATATATATAGCCGAAATAGTGTTTAAGGTGCCGAAGCAGTCATATGGCCCACAAACCAAAAAAAAATAAAAAATTATAAACACAAAAACAAGAGAAAAAAAATGAAAATAAATACAAAAACAAGAAAAAAAATTATAAACACAAAAACAAGAAAAAAAAATGTATAAACACAAAAACAAGAAGAAAAAAAAAAAAACAAGAGAAAAAAAAGAAAAAAAAAGAAAAAAAAGAAAAACACAAAAACAGAAAAAAAAATATATATATAAACACAAAAACAAGAGAAAAAAAAAATGTTTTTTAAAAATTATCTGTGTCGGGATATGTTCCCATATGGACCACATTGTGAACATGTTTGTGAATTGATGTCAACTTGTGAAACGAAAATAACAAAGTTTCTATAATGTATACGTAATGTAATGTATACGTGAAAACACGTGTCAGTGAACAGGTGTTCATGAATACAGATGTGTCTCATTCATATATTCATGTGGTCGTGAAATGGATGAAGATCAAGTGAATGAGTAAACAACACGAAAAAAAAAAAAAGAAATATTGTTGGGGTATGGTAAAAGGATGCAGAGATATATTGATGTCCTAAGTGTAGAAGTATCTTTTTTTTTTAAATGAAAAAGGTGATAGATTTACTACGAGGCACCTCTATATATAACGGCCAGGACCCAAATGTGTGCGAGTGGACGGCATGAGCAATATTAATGAACCATAGAAGAGCAATCGATCATGTCGTCCAAGTGTATCGCTTTTCAAAGGTCCGGCTGGACTGCAACTGTTATTCTGGATGTACCAGAGACTACTTGGGTGCAATCGGCATGTTTTAATGGATCTACATGTAAAAATGAACGTAATTTTAAAACGATATATAGGATTTAAGACCCAGAAAAAAAAAGGGGGGGGGGAGGAAAATCCTCTTTAAAATCACACTCAATGAGTGTGTGTGGTTAATGCATATGGGTATAAACATAGCAAGGTAATAAGAAGGGAGGAAAAAAGGGGAATGTAACTATAATGTTATAGTAATATGTTATAATGTGTATATATATATATATATAAAAAATTAAATATAAAGACAGATGAGAAAATATTTTTTGTATTTACTCTGATGTCATAGTCAGTGCATAACATCGGGCAGTCTCACCGAAGAGAAAAGACTGCACCGACTCCATACAAAAGTGACATCACACGGGCTAATTGGAAAACGGGAAGGGAGACGAGGGAAAAGGAATGGGGAAGAGGGGAGGGAAAGGGGGAGGGGAATTGTAGTTAGGCGAACACGGACTGAAATGGAGAATGCCGATAATTAGTATAAAAGGGAAACCTGTAATCTAAACAGGAGAGTGGAATATTATATACGTCGGCATATCTAAAAAGGTCCCGTGTATAAACATGTTCGCCTAACATAGCCCGAATGGAGCCACGAGCGCAGAACCCTGATATTATATAGGGATAAATCACAACTGGTGTTGTGTGTTTAATTTCAACATGTAATGAAGAAAAAGGGGAAGGTGAAGAAAACAGATGGAAAATAATGAGAGAGGGCACAGAGGACAATGTAAAGGAATGTGTGCATATGTATGTGCGTTTGGAGCATATGTAATGTGCAAGACAAATCGTACAATAATTTCCGATATTTCGTTAAAAGGTAGAAGTGGTCTGAAAAATGCATGTATTATAATGGTACAGTACAATACAATATAGTACAATGTGGTGTAATGCCTGAGTGGTATAGTATGGGCATAACATGCATAAAGATTCATTGATTGATCACCTTAAAATAAACGAATAAACAAATAGATGAACTATAAGTACAACATTAGAAGTAGTGCATGACATATATGCGAAAAATATAATAGTGGTTTCACTCATAGAAATGGGAAACATCCCATTCAAAGTTGAGTCCCCTAGGCAGTCTAGAATTAAGGTGAAAAATCCAAAATACTTCCCGTTTGCACAGGAGTCTGAATGTATCACCGCCTCTAGCTGAACGTGTAATTCTTTCTATACCCTGTATGGATAGACTGGAAATGTTTTTATGGTGTATAACATTCCAGTGCCTAGCTACGTTGGTCCCATGGTCCTTTTCGATGTCATATAAATGATCGCTGAGTCTGTCCCTTAATCTTCTCGTGGTCCTACCGACATACTGGACATTACAGGTACTGCAAGTGATGACATATACAAGGTACTTTGTGTTACAATTAATAAATTGTTTAATATTGAAGTCCCTTCCGTTGGAGCATGAATGCACCACTTGTCCAGTCCCAATAATGGGGCAATACCTGCAGCCATTCTTGCCACATCTATAGGTACCCTTGCAGTGTAACCAATTTAGGGAGCTGTGTCTGGTTTGAAATAGACTGGGTGACAGGACCCCCCCAATGTGGGAGCTCTGCGGCTCACTGTTCTAATGCCTCTAGATAGAATGGATTGGTACGTATCGTCATTAAGTAGAACTGGTAGGTATTTGGTGATGATGTGTCTGATCTTATAGAATTCCACACTATATGCGGTGGAGAAAATGGGGACAGACTCGTTGGAAAGGAGCCGGGTGTTCCTGACCCTGGAGCTTTTATCAGTTAGCAATGAAGCTCTGGGGATACGGTCCACTTTGAGGATGGCGTTATTGATTACTTTAGCTGGGTAACCCCTAGCTCTGAATCTAGAAGCCATCTCCTTGACTTCTCTAGAGAAATCTGTGGATGAGGTACAAAGACGTTTGAGGCGGAGGAACTGTCCAAAGGGGATGCTTTTAATGGTGTGTGGGGGGTGGGATGAGTCGGCTCGCAGTAAAGCATTGCCCTCTGTGCTTTTCCTGAATAAGCCTGTGGATACTAGACCGTTGTTACCTGTGAGCTTAACATCTAAAAAGTCTATGGTCGCAGGTTGTAAAATACCGGTGAACCGCAGATTTAAAGTGTTGTCATTCAAGAAGTATAGCCATAGGTCGAGGTCTGCAGATGCATCAGAGGTAAAACCAGTCTATTTTATTTTTCACTATTTTTTACATTCACTCTCACATTCACCTTTATATATATATATATATATATATATATATATATATATATATATATATATCCCTTCCCATGTTCATGCAATCCTCACATCCACACATACACAGGTTCTTTAAGGGTTACCTTTTTTATGTTAGTGTTGACTATCAGCCTGCACACACTTGACACTCTGATTACACCCATTCAGGATGTCTATCACAACTAATTAGCTTTAAGTTGCTATAGGCTGAAGGGAGTCACATGTTTTATTTGGTATTTTGGGGTTTAGTATAAATGTTTTTGTGTTAGCACCATACCATAGCCATGACTAAGCACTGATCGAGTGCGAAACGCGTCGACTGTCCTGTTTTCTGTGATTGCTGTGACTGTACATGTTTTTGGATTTACAATAAAGACAACTTTTTTCGTTTGAAAATCCTTGGAGTGCGGCCGTCCTTCCCTCTTTTCTTCATCATCATTGCTATGTTTATTTGGGAGGGGGACTTTGCTTCATTAGAAGGTTTCCTTTCCCAATTAAATGATAATAATAGGGGGATTTGCCTTAAACATGAGGCAAGCTGTACAGGCATACACTTCCTCGATCTTAGCATTGAAGTCAAAGATGGGGTCTTAATGACTAAGACATACTTCAAGGAAACCGACCGTAATGGGTTTATCCCCCTTACCAGTTGCCATCATCCCACTTGGCTTAGTGCAGTACCCAAGGGGCAATTCCAAAGATTAAGGAGGAACTGCACTAATATAGCAGACTATATACAACAGGCCTCCATTTTAAAACTTAGATTTTTGGAAAAAGGGTATGATGCATCTGATCTGGATGACACTATTCAGAAAGTTGAGAACATGGATAGGAACAAAATGTTGGGTGATATTGGACAACCAAAAAAAAGTGTGGGTACTCGATTTGGGTGCTCTATGATTACCGGTTTCTCCAATCAATACTTCTCCGTTAAAAAGATCTTTAATAAGTACTGGAACGTCTTAAAAAATGACAAGGTACTGGGTCCAGTACTTCCGGATAAACCTGTTGTTTTGTTCAGGGGAGCACCCTCTCTAAGACATAAACTGGCCCCCAACGTTATCAATCCCCTGAATAGGATTTCATTTTTTCAGACTATGAAAGGTTTTTTTCCTTGCAGGAAATGCAATATTTGTAAATTGAATCAGTTTCAAGGACGCAAATTAGAATCCTTCCAATCAAGTCAAACACATAAAACGTATCCCATCGACTCTTTCATTACATGTACGAGTGAATATGTTGTCTACCTTATCCAGTGTCCTTGCGCCAAGCAATATATTGGTAGGACTAAGAGAGAAGCACACGTTCGACTAGACAAGCATGTGGGGAATATCCAAAGGGGTTTCCCCAAGCACAACCTCTCTAAACATTACGCTAAGTATCACAACAAAAAGGTTGAGGCAACATTATTTGTACCGATAGTCAAATTAATCCCAAATTGGAGGGGTACCAACAAAGTGCGTGCCATTTCCAAAATCGAAACCCAATGGATCTTTACCATGAGATCCTATGTACCACATGGACTCAACGTTGATTGGGACATAAATTGTTTTTTAAATAATGCGTAATTCCCGGGTCAGTTTATAAAGTTTTTTAACAATTTTAGAATGTTTTTAATCCTTTTTTTATTATTTCTAATGTTGTTTTATTAAATTTTATAAACAATTTTTTATATCCAAATTAATATATCTATGTATTTAATCTGGTTTGGATATTTAATTTGTATAGTATCAACACTGTATTCACGATCTCGGGGTCCCTTTTTGTAATTCTCTTTTCACTAGTTCAGTTCGTTTTATTTTTATGTATTTCCTCATGTGATATACTTTTTGGCCACAAGGTGGCTCTATTTTGATTCCAATAGATTCCTTTCCGTTCAGTTTTCTTTTCCCTTACTGTCTTTCCCTCACTCAAAATGGCGTCCAGAGAGTATAAAAGGGCATACGTGATGACTGGGAAGCAGCAGCCAATCCCAGACGACGTCAACATATGACGAAACGCGTAGGTATGGCCTGCGTTCTGACGTCATCACGTTTTTTGAACTGACCCACGAAAGAGAATCAAAGAGGACGCCGAGATCCCTTGTTTGCAGACCGCATATGGTGCATCTGTTTGAGCCTGCTTTACAGTGACCTCTTGTAAGTGCAATATATTCCGTTTTTTTTAAATAAAAATTGTATTGCAAAGCTGCACTATGGGCTCTCTATTTCTCTTTTATATCTGAGATATCCATCCGCTTAGGCTTATTGTGATTATAAGCAACTCCAGCCTATAGTCGTTTGGGTGACTCTAAACAAACCCGTGTGCAGTCTGACCGCAGGTGTGGTCAGGTGGTCTGGTAAGGAGACTATATTTTCTAACACTCGGGTGTATCTTTGGTGTAAGGTGGTGCCAAGCTTTTGAACATCTCTTTGGAAGACTTCTTAAAGCTCACTTTTACACGGATACCTTTTTCATGCTTTTGGGAATATTTATGGACTTTTTCATTTGCTTCATATTTATCTTAATGTGCACGTTATTATGTTTCTTTTAGTTATAACTTTAGGTTTTGTATACCGGTGTTATATTAATTCAATTTTATGATATAATATTTATCATTTATTATACTCTTGTAATTTTTGACATATTTCACAATGTGTGTTCATATAACCAATTGTGTTGTCTAGATTGGTCTATTATTCATTTACATCATTTTCTGATATTACTATCATTAATTTCACGCATTTTGGTTTTGCGCTGTACCTCACTTCCTTTTTCCTAGTTCTTCCAATATATGTATCTGTATTATTGGTACTAGCAGCACTTCCACCCCCATTGGTTTAGCGCAGTGTTTTTTCCATATTTTCTAGAAATGTAGAGGGGTCAGACAGATTGGAGACTTTAAGGTTGCCCAAGGAGTTTGTTAGGTCCCGTTTGAGATACTAATCTGTATAGCGGAACGGTTGCATGAGTTTTTGCAGATCATCGTGGGTGAACGAGTGTTCCATAAAGTTACGCCATCTCATAAAGAAACGTGAGGTGGAACGAAAGTTCAACACAATGGTGTCCAACCTTTCCAGATAGAAAAGCGATAAGAGGGCTTTTTTCACTACTGCTAGGTTTGGTGGTGTGGGGTTAATCCAGTGAGACATTATAGTCCTGCGGGCCACCAGAAGGCAGATATGTGCCCAGGGGGAGACGTGAAGCGAGCTCTGCGATTGTGGTGTGTGTGAGGGTGGATCACAGCCGAATAGACATATCAGGTGGTGCCTGGGGATCAGTAGTTTAGCGATCTTGTGGATGAGGGACAGCACAGAGTCCCAGTAGTTAACGATAGGTTTGCACTCCCAGAGGCGGTGGAGCAGTGTTGGGCACGGAGCAGAGCACCAGGGGCAGTGTTCTTGTGCTGGGTCTGTCTTGTTGATACAAAAGGGGTAGTAAGCTCTGTGAATGATTTTGAATTGCGTCTCACGCCATGTTTCGCATACGGTGAGTTTGTGAACTCGTCTGTATCCCTCAAGGATTTTCTCAGAGAGGTCTGCATCCTCGAATATTTGGGACCATTTCTGGAATGGTTTAAGACGATATTTGGCAGTCTGATGTTCGATGAGGTGGGAGTACAGGCTGGAAATGGAGTAATCATCCCTGTGTAACACATTATCAATAAAGGACTTTTGTAGGGGATCTGTCCCAGGTAAGTGGCATGAACGTAAATAGCTGACCAACTGATGATAGAAGAAGAAATGTGTAGCTGGTAAGGAGAATTCCCTTGACAAGATTTAGAAGGGTTTAAACTTGCCAGGGGTAGCGAGGTACACCAAGGTGATGCTGGTAAGGCCCCTATCGTTCCATTGTTCAAATGCTTTGTGTGTAGTGGACGGTAAAGGTAATTGGGTGGAAAATCTCGCGCCAAAGTGGGGGAGGGGTGGATAAAAATATTAGAAAAGCTGCTCCCTGGGTAAATCAAATAAATTGAAATATAATAATTGTGTGCATGAAATAGGGGCGCTAGAAAGTTAAATAAATACTACCTATTCCAATAGAACATAAATCCTTAATTGCAAATAATAACATAAATAGTGCAAGGTGCATAAAAATTCAATAGTAATGACAACGCCTGCAGCGAAACAGGTGTGCAATAGGTAAGTGAATAAAATAGGACAATATACAATATACGGTGAAATATAGTGACCATGAATAATATAAAAGTGCTCCGTGCTCAAAAAAGTCCTTGTGGTAGGTTCCACCTTCACCAATGGGACACCTCAAGTGGGGATGGATGGCTCCTTACCAAATGAAGTTGACCTAAACTAAGGTCAAATGAGCTTGGGTAACACCACCTTGCGTATGAGGGATTCCAATGAAGTTGAACGGATAATGCAGATATCATGAAAAAGGAGAAAGAACAGCTCCCATAGTGTAAAACTGTTTAATGAAAATATAAAAACAGATACACAGTGCCAAGTGGCCCCTTACTTGAATGGGTGCCCATATCCCGGCACTGAGGCTGTAAGCTTGTGTGTATGGAGAGAGAAACGAAGCCCGGCGTGCGTTCCACTGCTGTGCGCGAGGAAACCAGATAACCGGAAGTAGGTAATCAATGCGTGCCCAGGTACCGCCTCGACATATGTTTCGATATGATCGTCATCAGGAAGCGTACCTGGTGCACGCTAAGGGCTGGTATTATAGGCCTGTCAATCACCGGATGGGGAGGGGGGGGGAAGCAATGAAATAATGCAACAGCCTCTGTTCCGGTTATGGCAGCCATTCTACACAAAATAAACAATGCGTTCGCAACCATTTGCAGTTTGCAAACGCAACTACAGATTCGAGATGGAAAAACCCTACTCAAGTGGCAAACATATCTACAGATAAAAAATATATATATATATCAATCCTCAGATACAAATGAGTGGTGTCAATCTCCAAATCTCAGTAACAATAAAACAAATATGCATATACATATAAATAAAAAATAAAAAATGCATAATTAATATCTAGGTAATGCTATCCTCAATCAGAATAGAAACAAAAACCATTACCATATATGCCAATAATATATCATTGGCATATCAATATATTACTTAAAAACCAACTAAATATAAAATATATTATTTGAAATTATATTAAAATTATATTAAATAAATATTTTTATGGACAGAAAAAATACATATTATATAAAATTAAAAATTAATATAAATGAAATTATTTTATAAAAAAACTTTTATCATTTATATTGAAATTAAAAATTGAAAGTAAAAGATAAAATAAAATAAACCTCCATTATTCATCAGTCAAAAAACAATTGAGATCCAGCTCAATATTGAGGCCCAGGGGCCTCATCGTCCTAAGGCGATGGATCCACTGGGTTTCATTCTGGGATACCGCCTTGGTCATATCGGTTCCACGCCAATGGTTAGTAATTCTATCTATCCCATAGAAAGTGAGTAGGCTAGGATCCCTGTTATGGTAAAGGTCAAAATGTTTGGACACACTATGATCAGAATATCCTTTTATAATGTTGGCCACATGTTCATTGATTCTAATTTTGAGTTCTCGGGTAGTGCGGCCAACATATTGGAGATTACAGGGACATACCAGTACATAGGTAACAAACTTAGAATGACACGTGATCAGTGGTTTGATGGTGTATTCGCGGTTGGTTACACTAGATTTGAATTTAATAACCTTTTTCCCTTGCCTTTTTGTTTTTTTGCATGATCTGCATCGGGTACAATAATGAAAGCTAGATCCATCAAGAAAGGTAAGGGGTTTTGCCGGAGGATCTGGGACATTAGCTGCCACCATATTTCGCAGCCCTGGTGCTCGCCGGTATATAAAGGTAGGGCGTGCGGGTAGAATCTTGGCCAAATCGGTATCCTTGAGTAGGATTGGCCAATATTCTTTAATAATTTTTTCTATATTCCTATGTTGCCTATGATATCCAGACAAAAAGGGCACGTCTTCTTTTCTTGGGGGTTTAACCTTACTTACTAACAAGGCTTTTCTGTCCATATCCAAAACTTCTTTTTGGGCCTTATGTAGTTGGTTTGGGCAATAACCCTTTTCTATAAATTTGTTGGTAAGTACCTCTGACTGTTGAACATAATCCACTATGTCATTACAATTTCTCCGAATTCGCATGAATTGGCCCTTTGGTATGGCACCCAACCATTTGGGATGGTGGCAACTGGAGGTTGGTACATACCCATTACGGTCAGTTGGCTTAAAATAAGTCATAGTGTGGATCTGGTTACCTTGTTTGGTTAAGATGAGGTCCAAATAGTGGATTGAGGTCTTGTTAAATTCGGCGGTGAAGCTGAGACCATAGTTATTGTTGTTCATTTGGACTAAAAATTGTTCTAGGGAGAGTTGGGAGCCCTCCCATAGAAGTACAATATCATCTATATACCTCCGGTAATAAACCAGAGGGGTAACTTGGTCCTTATAGATGGTTTCCTCCTCCCATCTGTTAAGTACCAGGTTTGCCACACTGGGTGCATAACGAGCCCCCATAGCGACTCCTCTGATTTGTTTATAAAAATTTCCCTGGGCCCAGAAATAATTGTTTCCCATGGCCAATAGGAGTCCTTTAACCAAAAAATTAATCTGAGCCAAGGGTATTGCAGATTGGAGTTCTAATGCTTGTTGGACAGCTGAAATGGCATCAGGTTGGCGAATGTTGGTATAAAGAGATTCGACATCTACAGTAACCAACCATACATTTTCAGAAATTGTAAATGTTGCTAAAGACTTAATAAGTTCTCTGCTATCCTTCAAATAGGATTTGCCTTGAATGACCAAGGGTTGGAGATAAATATCCAAATACTCACCCACTCTGGAATAGAGAGAGCCTATTCCGCTAACAATAGGTCTACCAGGTGGGTGAGTATTGTTTTTGTGGATTTTTGGAATCGTGTACAGTACAGGTGTACGAGGTACTTTTGGGACCAAATATTGAGCCTCTTTATCTGTAAGGATAGATTGGGTTAGGCCATCTTTGACCCAAAGGGTGAGCTCAACTTTGAGTCTACCCAAAGGATCCCCAGGAAGAAGAGAATAAGTGTCTGTGGCACTCAACAGACGTTGCATTTCTCCATAATAGTCTGATTTCTTGAGTATTACCACTCCCCCGCCTTTGTCGGCAGGGCGGACTACTATATTTTTATTTTGTTCTAAGGTTTTGATTCCATCCGACACCAGGTTATGGTTGCTGGTATGTTTTGTGTCAAAAGTTTTGATATCTAAATCTTGGATTTTTCCTTGTACCATATGTTTGAAAACCTCCACATGGTGGTGGGTCCCCTTTTTTGGATTGAAAACTGAACTGTTCTTTAACCCACTGTGTTTGAACACAGTGGTGTTAATTTGAGGTTCGTATGTGGGTTGCTGGGAGAAATGTTTTTTAATATTAAGTTTCCTCACAAATTTTTCCACATCAATGAAGGTCTCAAATTTGTTTAGATTTTTGTTTGGTGCAAATTTTAATCCATATGACAGTACTGTTAACTCCGCCCGAGTTAGGTCAACACCTGCCAGGTTAAAAATGCCCTCTCCTAATGGTCCCTGGGTCTTTTTCTTTCTGGTTCCCCCTCTTTTACCTCTGGGCCTAAATGTTCTGGCTGGGGTTGTGGGGCATTGGTGGGAATTTTGTAGGGCTCATTCCAGCCCCTCCATTCCCCCGATGCTTGTCCAGGGTTAGGTCCATGTTGTTTGCCTCTATGGTTACCCCTAGGTTTACCTCTAGGAGGTCTAGAGGTGTAGTGTGGGGGACCTTGGTAATAATTGTTGTAATTGTAATCCATTGGACGGTTGTCCAGTGGGGCATACCTGTTGTGAGTAGGTGCCATATAGGGAGTGGGGTAATAGTTATTTGGGGGTCCCGTAGGGTAGCCACCATAAGGTGGTGGGGGTGGTCCTCTACCTCCCTGTTGAGAGGATCCTTGGGGTATAGTTGGTTTTTTAGATTTTTTTGGGGTAGAGGATTTAGCTTTATTTTTGTTGGTTGCTAGAGTAACCAAATTGTGTACTTCTGAATCTCTCTCCATGGTAGATTCTTTGGAACTACTAGTGTCAGTTTTGATCTGCCACTTGTAGGCCTTTGAATCATGATAGTCTTTCATATCCCTGTGATATTTTTTAAGTTTTTTGTTTTTGATGTTAGTATCATATTTGGTTAGGTGAATTTGCAAGGTCTGGGCCCTTTCTAAATACTCTTTAGTTTCCATAAAGGGGGCCATAGACGTTTTAAGATCAATAATGTGAGCTTGTGTAATGGCATTTTTAGCCTTGCGTCTTCTAATCATTAATTGCATGAGTTTCTGTTCACATGCATTAAAAAATTGAAACCATTCATCTGCTAATGTGAGGTCTTCTAGACCATCATTGGGATAAACGTCCCATCTAAGTCGCCTAGGTGTTTGGTTCTTCAGGATATACATCTCAAAGGATGCTATATCCCACCAAGCCCGGACCTGCTTTTCCATATTGAGTTGGAGCTGTTTGAAGCTCCTCTCAAGGTCCAGATTAGGGCTAGGTTGTTGTTGGAATATTTGCTCTATATTGGTTTGACGACTTTCCATAAAGTTGAAAATGTCCATGGCTGCGTAGAAAAAAACTACAAAGTAGCTTTGTGATAAAGGTAATTGGGTGGAAAATCTCGCGCCAAAGTGGGGGAGGGGTGGATAAAAATATTAGAAAAGCTGCTCCCTGGGTAAATCAAATAAATTGAAATATAATAATTGTGTGCATGAAATAGGGGCGCTAGAAAGTTAAATAAATACTACCTATCCCAATAGAACATGTTTATTTTGTGTAGAATGGCTGCCATAACCGGTACAGAGGCTGTTGCATTATTTCATTGCTTCCCCCCCCCTCCCCATCCGGTGATTGACAGGCCTATAATACCAGCCCTTAGCGTGCACCAGGTACGCTTCCTGATGACGATCATATCGAAACATATGTCGAGGCGGTACCTGGGCACGCATTGATTACCTACTTCCGGTTATCTGGTTTCCTCGCGCACAGCAGTGGAACGCACGCCGGGCTTCGTTTCTCTCTCCATACACACAAGCTTACAGCCTCAGTGCCGGGATACGGGCACCCATTCAAGTAAGGGGCCACTTGGCACTGTGTATCTGTTTTTATATTTTCATTAAACAGTTTTACACTATGGGAGCTGTTCTTTCTCCTTTTTCATGATATCTGCATTATCCGTTCAACTTCATTGGAATCCCTCATACGCAAGGTGGTGTTACCCAAGCTCATTTGACCTTAGTTTAGGTCAACTTCATTTGGTAAGGAGCCATCCATCCCCACTTGAGGTGTCCCATTGGTGAAGGTGGAACCTACCACAAGGACTTTTTTGAGCACGGAGCACTTTTATATTATTCATGGTCACTATATTTCACCGTATATTGTATATTGTCCTATTTTATTCACTTACCTATTGCACACCTGTTTCGCTGCAGGCGTTGTCATTACTATTGAATTTTTATGCACCTTGCACTATTTATGTTATTATTTGCAATTAAGGATTTATGTTCTATTGGAATAGGTAGTATTTATTTAACTTTCTAGCGCCCCTATTTCATGCACACAATTATTATATTTCAATTTATTTGATTTACCCAGGGAGCAGCTTTTCTAATATTTTTATCCACCCCTCCCCCACTTTGGCGCGAGATTTTCCACCCAATTACCTTTATCACAAAGCTACTTTGTAGTTTTTTTCTACGCAGCCATGGACATTTTCAACTTTATGGAAAGTCGTCAAACCAATATAGAGCAAATATTCCAACAACAACCTAGCCCTAATCTGGACCTTTAGAGGAGCTTCAAACAGCTCCAACTCAATATGGAAAAGCAGGTCCGGGCTTGGTGGGATATAGCATCCTTTGAGATGTATATCCTGAAGAACCAAACACCTAGGCGACTTAGATGGGACGTTTATCCCAATGATGGTCTAGAAGACCTCACATTAGCAGATGAATGGTTTCAATTTTTTAATGCATGTGAACAGAAACTCATGCAATTAATGATTAGAAGACGCAAGGCTAAAAATGCCATTACACAAGCTCACATTATTGATCTTAAAACGTCTATGGCCCCCTTTATGGAAACTAAAGAGTATTTAGAAAGGGCCCAGACCTTGCAAATTCACCTAACCAAATATGATACTAACATCAAAAACAAAAAACTTAAAAAATATCACAGGGATATGAAAGACTATCATGATTCAAAGGCCTACAAGTGGCAGATCAAAACTGACACTAGTAGTTCCAAAGAATCTACCATGGAGAGAGATTCAGAAGTACACAATTTGGTTACTCTAGCAACCAACAAAAATAAAGCTAAATCCTCTACCCCAAAAAAATCTAAAAAACCAACTATACCCCAAGGATCCTCTCAACAGGGAGGTAGAGGACCACCCCCACCACCTTATGGTGGCTACCCTACGGGACCCCCAAATAACTATTACCCCACTCCCTATATGGCACCTACTCACAACAGGTATGCCCCACTGGACAACTGTCCAATGGATTACAATTACAACAATTATTACCAAGGTCCCCCACACTACACCTCTAGACCTCCTAGAGGTAAACCTAGGGGTAACCATAGAGGCAAACAACATGGACCTAACCCTGGACAAGCATCGGGGGAATGGAGGGGCTGGAATGAGCCCTACAAAATTCCCACCAATGCCCCACAACCCCAGCCAGAACATTTAGGCCCAGAGGTAAAAGAGGGGGAACCAGAAAGAAAAAGACCCAGGGACCATTAGGAGAGGGCATTTTTAACCTGGCAGGTGTTGACCTAACTCGGGCGGAGTTAACAGTACTGTCATATGGATTAAAATTTGCACCAAACAAAAATCTAAACAAATTTGAGACCTTCATTGATGTGGAAAAATTTGTGAGGAAACTTAATATTAAAAAACATTTCTCCCAGCAACCCACATACGAACCTCAAATTAACACCACTGTGTTCAAACACAGTGGGTTAAAGAACAGTTCAGTTTTCAATCCAAAAAAGGGGACCCACCACCATGTGGAGGTTTTCAAACATATGGTACAAGGAAAAATCCAAGATTTAGATATCAAAACTTTTGACACAAAACATACCAGCAACCATAACCTGGTGTCGGATGGAATCAAAACCTTAGAACAAAATAAAAATATAGTAGTCTGCCCTGCCGACAAAGGCGGGGGAGTGGTAATACTCAAGAAATCAGACTATTATGGAGAAATGCAACGTCTGTTGAGTGCCACAGACACTTATTCTCTTCTTCCTGGGGATCCTTTGGGTAGACTCAAAGTTGAGCTCACCCTTTGGGTCAAAGATGGCCTAACCCAATCTATCCTTACAGATAAAGAGGCTCAATATTTGGTCCCAAAAGTACCTCGTACACCTGTACTGTACACGATTCCAAAAATCCACAAAAACAATACTCACCCACCTGGTAGACCTATTGTTAGCGGAATAGGCTCTCTCTATTCCAGAGTGGGTGAGTATTTGGATATTTATCTCCAACCCTTGGTCATTCAAGGCAAATCCTATTTGAAGGATAGCAGAGAACTTATTAAGTCTTTAGCAACATTTACAATTTCTGAAAATGTATGGTTGGTTACTGTAGATGTCGAATCTCTTTATACCAACATTCGCCAACCTGATGCCATTTCAGCTGTCCAACAAGCATTAGAACTCCAATCTGCAATACCCTTGGCTCAGATTAATTTTTTGGTTAAAGGACTCCTATTGGCCATGGGAAACAATTATTTCTGGGCCCAGGGAAATTTTTATAAACAAATCAGAGGAGTCGCTATGGGGGCTCGTTATGCACCCAGTGTGGCAAACCTGGTACTTAACAGATGGGAGGAGGAAACCATCTATAAGGACCAAGTTACCCCTCTGGTTTATTACCGGAGGTATATAGATGATATTGTACTTCTATGGGAGGGCTCCCAACTCTCCCTAGAACAATTTTTAGTCCAAATGAACAACAATAACTATGGTCTCAGCTTCACCGCCGAATTTAACAAGACCTCAATCCACTATTTGGACCTCATCTTAACCAAACAAGGTAACCAGATCCACACTATGACTTATTTTAAGCCAACTGACCGTAATGGGTATGTACCAACCTCCAGTTGCCACCATCCCAAATGGTTGGGTGCCATACCAAAGGGCCAATTCATGCGAATTCGGAGAAATTGTAATGACATAGTGGATTATGTTCAACAGTCAGAGGTACTTACCAACAAATTTATAGAAAAGGGTTATTGCCCAAACCAACTACATAAGGCCCAAAAAGAAGTTTTGGATATGGACAGAAAAGCCTTGTTAGTAAGTAAGGTTAAACCCCCAAGAAAAGAAGACGTGCCCTTTTTGTCTGGATATCATAGGCAACATAGGAATATAGAAAAAATTATTAAAGAATATTGGCCAATCCTACTCAAGGATACCGATTTGGCCAAGATTCTACCCGCACGCCCTACCTTTATATACCGGCGAGCACCAGGGCTGCGAAATATGGTGGCAGCTAATGTCCCAGATCCTCCGGCAAAACCCCTTACCTTTCTTGATGGATCTAGCTTTCATTATTGTACCCGATGCAGATCATGCAAAAAAACAAAAAGGCAAGGGAAAAAGGTTATTAAATTCAAATCTAGTGTAACCAACCGCGAATACACCATCAAACCACTGATCACGTGTCATTCTAAGTTTGTTACCTATGTACTGGTATGTCCCTGTAATCTCCAATATGTTGGCCGCACTACCCGAGAACTCAAAATTAGAATCAATGAACATGTGGCCAACATTATAAAAGGATATTCTGATCATAGTGTGTCCAAACATTTTGACCTTTACCATAACAGGGATCCTAGCCTACTCACTTTCTATGGGATAGATAGAATTACTAACCATTGGCGTGGAACCGATATGACCAAGGCGGTATCCCAGAATGAAACCCAGTGGATCCATCGCCTTAGGACGATGAGGCCCCTGGGCCTCAATATTGAGCTGGATCTCAATTGTTTTTTGACTGATGAATAATGGAGGTTTATTTTATTTTATCTTTTACTTTCAATTTTTAATTTCAATATAAATGATAAAAGTTTTTTTATAAAATAATTTCATTTATATTAATTTTTAATTTTATATAATATGTATTTTTTCTGTCCATAAAAATATTTATTTAATATAATTTTAATATAATTTCAAATAATATATTTTATATTTAGTTGGTTTTTAAGTAATATATTGATATGCCAATGATATATTATTGGCATATATGGTAATGGTTTTTGTTTCTATTCTGATTGAGGATAGCATTACCTAGATATTAATTATGCATTTTTTATTTTTTATTTATATGTATATGCATATTTGTTTTATTGTTACTGAGATTTGGAGATTGACACCACTCATTTGTATCTGAGGATTGATATATATATATATTTTTTATCTGTAGATATGTTTGCCACTTGAGTAGGGTTTTTCCATCTCGAATCTGTAGTTGCGTTTGCAAACTGCAAATGGTTGCGAACGCATTGTTTATTTTGTGTAGAATGGCTGCCATAACCGGAACAGAGGCTGTTGCATTATTTCATTGCTCCCCCCCCCCTCCCCATCCGGTGATTGACAGGCCTATAATACCAGCCCTTAGCGTGCACCAGGTACGCTTCCTGATGACGATCATATCGAAACATATGTCGAGGCGGTACCTGGGCACGCATTGATTACCTACTTCCGGTTATCTGGTTTCCTCGCGCACAGCAGTGGAACGCACGCCGGGCTTCGTTTCTCTCTCCATACACACAAGCTTACAGCCTCAGTGCCGGGATACGGGCACCCATTCAAGTAAGGGGCCACTTGGCACTGTGTATCTGTTTTTATATTTTCATTAAACAGTTTTACACTATGGGAGCTGTTCTTTCTCCTTTTTCATGATATCTGCATTATCCGTTCAACTTCATTGGAATCCCTCATACGCAAGGTGGTGTTACCCAAGCTCATTTGACCTTAGTTTAGGTCAACTTCATTTGGTAAGGAGCCATCCATCCCCACTTGAGGTGTCCCATTGGTGAAGGTGGAACCTACCACAAGGACTTTTTTGAGCACGGAGCACTTTTATATTATTCATGGTCACTATATTTCACCGTATATTGTATATTGTCCTATTTTATTCACTTACCTATTGCACACCTGTTTCGCTGCAGGCGTTGTCATTACTATTGAATTTTTATGCACCTTGCACTATTTATGTTATTATTTGCAATTAAGGATTTATGTTCTATTGGAATAGGTAGTATTTATTTAACTTTCTAGCGCCCCTATTTCATGCACACATGTAGTGGACGGTAGAAACATTGGATTACCTAGAATTGGCAGGTGAGAAGAAATACTGGAGGGTAACCCCAACAGTTTCCGTATCTCTCTCCAGGCAATAATTGTATCCCTAAGGAGTACACTCGATCTGAGGCACGTTGGCAGTTTGTTAGGGTTCGAGTGGAGAATAGCTGGTAGAGCATACAGAAAGGCTGAGGCACCCTCCAGGAGACTATTAGAGTACTTAGATTTGCCAGATAACCAGTCCAGGCCCTGTCTGAGTAGGCAGGCAAGATTATAAAAGCATATATTGGACAGGCCCGCTCCGCCCTCAGACTTCGGGAGACATAGCTTTTGTAGGGAAATGCGCGGTTTCTTGCGAGACCATAGAAAGGCAGACAATGCCTTATGGATTTTTGTCACATCAGAGTGTTTTAATAAGAGTGGTATGGTCTGCATAGGATAGAGTAGGCGCGCAAACGAAACCATTTTAAAAAGGTGACATCTCCCAAAGAGCGAGAGGGGAAGGGCCGCCCAGGCTTCCAAATCCTTTATAATTTTTGTTATCAACGGTGGGAAGTTAAGCGTATATAAGGTGGAAGGTTCTCGGCCAATGTGAATACCCAAATACGTAATATGATGTGCTGCCATGGCAAAGGGAGATTGGTGGCGCCATTTGGCCGCAAGCCTGGGATGAAGCGATAGAACTTCGCTTTTGTCAAAGTTAATTCGAAAGCCTGAGCACAATTGGAAGGTATAAAAGAGCTGTCGGAGCCGGTCAAAGTTAGTGAGGGGTTGTGTGGAGAATAACAATATGTCGTCCGCAAATAGAGCAGCACGGAGGGTGTGGGTACCTATCGGGATGCCACTGACCCCATCAGGCGAATTGAGTAGTCTGGATAAAGGTTCGATCGCGAGATTAAAAAGTAAAGGGGAAAGGGGGCAGCCCTGTCTAGTCCCTTTTGTCAGGGGGATCGTATCAGAGATGAAGTCGGGAGTGACCAGTCGTGCAGTTGGCGATTCATACATACGCCGTAAAAAACGCATAATTGGACCCGAAAAACCAAAATCCGCCATCACCCTGAACAGCCATGACCAACTGATGTTGTCAAAAGCCTTCTCGGCATCAAGTGACAATATGGCAACGTCTTGTTCTGGGTTCATTCTAGCATATTCTAGAGCCAGAAGAACTTTGCGTATGTTTAGGGTGGCTGAGCTTCCTTGGACGAATCCTGATTGCGCCGGGTGTAATATAGAGGGGAGTAGTTGGGCTAAGCGAGAGGAAATTATTTTGGATAGTATTTTGACATCTACATTAATTAATGAAATTGGGCGATAAGATCCTGGAAGCGAGGGGTCCTTACCCTTTTTGGCGATTAGCCTAATATGGGCCTGCGTTCCCGTAGGGAGATATGGGCCCCCATCCCACATGTTTGCATAGATGAGTTCAAGGGTATCAGGAATAAAATCTTTACTCAGCTTATAGAATTCGGCTGTGTAGCCGTCCGGGCCTGGGGCTTTAGCAGACGCCAGGGACTTGATCGTCTGTCGGATATCCTCAACAGTTATGGGTGCGTTAAGGGCCTGTAAACGATCCTCCTGGAGTTTAGGCAGGCAGATCCTAGACAGAAGGGCTTCGGCTGCGGGTTGGTCATTCGGGTCCGTCTAGTATAGGGAGGTATAATAATCAGCCAGTAATGTACTAATTTCAGTATTTAAGAAAGAGATTCAAGGTACACACACCATAGGATGGACTATGGGTGACCTACGGTACTGCAGTGCCACGTCCTGAGAAGTTGGATAGAAAGATTTGTTGTTTGAAAGAATGGACTTTCTAGGCACCAATCATTAACAAAAAATAAATTTTAATTGATGTAACGCCAAAACATATACTTTGGTGTTAGAATCAACGTAACAGTACAGAATTATAAAATTACATTAAAAGCACACGTTATTGATCACAGAATACTTTGTATGTGAACAAACAAAAAACAAAACACAAATTAATAAAACCAAAATTAGTCCAATGTAGGCATCAACGTTAGTTGGTGACTACTGCGGATATAGGTAACAGTGAACATAAGCTCTACATGTTTCGCAGTTTTAGTGCTTCTTCGGGAGCTATAGATTTTCTAAAATGAGAAAAAAAGGGGGGGGAAAAACATTATTGGTTTACAAACATGGTTTCATATACTGTCAAGTATTTGTACATAGCGCCAGATTATATCATTTGTGCAAGTAAAGCACCATAGTAGAGGTGCAGGGGTGACCAGATTGCCATGGTGCCATCAAAAGATGACGCAGTGAGAGGCCAACGACGGGGCATGCAGGGATACACCAGGAAAAAAGGAAATTGTAATATAGATATAAAAATAGGTAGCACCGTAGGGGCATTAGGAGTGATGTGCTCACACAATACAGAGAGTATTGGTTAGTGATAGATAGATTGGAGGTGCTTGGGATAGATAGCAATAGAGGTACCCAAAGAAGAAGCGGTCACGGTGTAAACTATACATGGTGAGCCTAAAACGGCTTGTAAAATATTATGGCTGCCTACCGTCCACAAAGTGGATATCATTTAGAGTATGGAGACCAATAGAGTGTGTAGGAAGTAACACTGAAATATTCAGGTAGCTGGTACTTGGTCCGAGAGTCAGGTGAGGCTGGTGGCTAAATCTGGTATAGACATTAGAAATAGATATGTGTAAGCAAGCCAGAACCTCAGTAGCTGGCCAGAAAATAAATAAAAAGGGTTTTAAATAGAAAAAGGAACACACATATAGCAGTTATTTTGTACATACCCAGATATATACAGCGCAACATATAAAGGGGCTGATCAGATTAGTATGGTGGTATAATCATACAGCTGAATGTATAGGAGAAAAGGGATAAACCCATAGTAAGGAGACGTAGATTCCAAGTAGTATGATAGACCAGGAATTGGTTGTAGGCTGCGGTATAGTAGAATAGTATCTGGGAACAATATGTATGGTGATATAGGTTAGACCATAGAACAAACAGCCACTGCATAGCTAACTAAATGCATAGGAATGGCATGATGTATATATATGTACTGACCAGAGAGCCTATATATAAGAGATTTTCATAGTTATTAATTCAATTATATGAGTAGATATCCTAACTCACAATATTCATTTCATGATTATATATCCAGATGTATTAGCAGACATTAAGGGTTATTAAGGGTTATTCCCTAGCAAGGAAATGGCAAAAAGAGGGGGGGGGAGAGGCCCCACAGCTGCCAGAAATTATTGGATAGCAGGGATACGGCGGGGAGGGGGGAGCAGAGCCATAGGGACAAATTATTCCTAAGCTTCAACATATATTTTTTGACTCAGGTATTATACTATGATAAGTAAGTAAATCCTAGACAGAAATGTCATAGGTATATGTTATAAGAATCATCTATATGTCTGAAGCTCATTAATGCCTGGAGGTTGAGTGGCGTTTAATCTTTCGATCCATCTCGTCTCGTTTTGCAGAATCTTTTTATCCCAGTCTCCTCCTCTTGGGTCCCGCTGGATAACAGCAAGAACCAAAAAGGAGGCAGAAGATGTATTGAATCGGTGATAAAGATCCAAGTGTCGGCTTATAGGTGTCAGGATTTTACCACTGGAAGAGTAATAAATGTGGTCTCTGATACGCTGATGGAGTGGGCGGATGGTTTTCCCGACATAAAAGATACCACAAGAACAGGTCATAAGATAAACGACACCCATGGTGTCACAATCAGCTCTGAATTTAGGTTTATGCCGTTCACCATTCGGTAGAATGAACTCACTACCCGTGGTGATGTAACGGCAGAATTCACAATGCCCACATTTAAACATGCCTGTCCCAGAGGGGGGGCCTTGTTTGTCTGGGGCATAGTGACTGCAAGTGAGTTGATCTCTCAGGGATATGGAACGCTTGAAAACTATTGCAGGACGTTCACCAATATATTTATTAAGGATAGAATCTTCCCGTAAGATATGCCAGTGTTTAGTGAGTACTTCTCTGAGTTGGACCAACTCAGAGAAGTACTCACCCTTACCATGGACTGAAAATACGCCCCGCTGCCTCCCATTGGTGGGGCGGGTGCCCCACTCCTCCCCCTCCATGATGTTTCCTTCCCCACGCTTATGTTACCATTGTTAATACCATCATGACAACAGACACCAGACGAGGGACACGCCCCGCTCAAACCTCATTGGCGGGAGGTGTGTCCGCCTGTCTCTGCCTGTGGCATCCCATCTCCACGCCCACGTCATCGGCGCGACGTCATTTGACCCTGAACGGGTTGGTGCAATGCCATCCAAGCGCGTATGTTGTCAGGCGTGCGATTAAGTGTAAGTGATTCGTGAGCTGAGCGTAGAGCTGCGCTCGCTCGCATGTAATGTTGTTTGGCATTCTTCTTAAATTGCATGGCGTAAGAAATAATTTTTCCTCTCAGGAAGGCTTTTCCAGCCTCCCAAAACAGGTTTGGGTCTGTGAGGTGCGGTGCGTTGGCAGAGGCATATTCCGACCACGCTCCATAGAGCATTTGGCGGAAGTCCTCATTGTCCGCCAAGTATGAGGGGAAGCGCCATATGTGTGAGGGAGAAGAAGGTTGGGTAGTTATCAATTGTATTGTAATGGGGCTGTGGTCTGAGATTCTGGCGTCTGTGATTTCCGGGTCGCATAGCAGCGGGAGAAGCACAGGGGAGGCAAAACAATAGTCGATGCGAGGAAAGGAGTTGTGGAGGGGGAGTAGAAAGTGTAGTCCCGGTCAGTCGGGTGTGTCAAACGCCATGCATTAATGAATTGCATAGAATCTATGGCTTGTGTTAGGAGTGTCGGGGTCAAGGACGGTGCAAGAGGTCTAGTCGGTTTACGCGTTGTGTCCCCTACTCGGTCGATTGTAGTGGACATAACTGAATTAAAGTCCCCACCCACTAGATGTAGGGTATCCGGGGCAGCTAATATCCAGGCCACCATGTCTTGAAAAAATGAGGCGTTTGGCGAGTTGGGAGCATAGATATTAGTGATAGCTATATCTTTGTCAGCTAAGGTCAGGTGAAGCGTGATCTTACGTCCGGTCGTGTCAGTCTTCACGTTCCTAACAGTGTGTTTTAGGTGTTTTAGGTATGTATTGCGCTCGAATCGTGGAATGAAGTTTCACCACAGGCACCGCATCATCAAACCGAGGGTCACCCAAATATTGCGTGTTTCCTGAGGGTATGTGCATAAAACAAGTAGTCACAAACAGTGCAAACATTAAACTAACACAACATAAAAACAATAAAACAAAGGTCTGGTGCATGAAGCACCTATCAAACAACAAGGACCTCACTTTTTTCCACATGGGGGTAGAGCGCATGGTAGAGCGCCCGCCATATGCCAGCCCCCCTTTCAACAATGTGGTGTGAGCTTCAAAGGAGGAAGGGTAGGGGGAGGGGAAAAAGGGTAGAGGGGGATAGGGAAGGGTAAAGGGGTGATTTAATACCGGGCGGGGATTAGATGTTAGGCAATGCATAGAGGAGCGGAAGAGCTTGTCTATGAAAAGTTACAGTGCATACAAAGGGTCATCTCAAGGTGGGAAAAAGAGTGATGAGCATACTACCCGTCACCCGTGGGGCTCCGCCAAAAGACAGTCTCTGGAGATTCGCCGTCAGCGAGTGTCCGAAAGATCTGCCCGTTGAGTAAAGCGGCTCCGCTTGTACGGTTGTTTAATCGGGCTGCCGGGTTGTTTGCGGGATGCAGGAGAAGTAGCCGGAGGTGAAGAGGGGTCATCCGCAGAGTTGGCATGGTCCATTTCTGAGCCGGCCGATGCAAGGTACCGGTCTGCTTCTTCAGGCGAAGTAAAAGTAAGGTATTCCCCTGACTGCGTTTGGATGCGCAGGGTGGCCGGGTATGCCAGGGAGAATTTCACTCGATCACGGTGTAAAGTTGAGCAGATAGCGGAGAACGCTTTACGTTGTTTCATCACCTCGACCGAATAGTCTGCAAAAAGCAATAATTTTGTCCCGTCCAGTGAGAGGGAGCGCGTGCGGCGGAATGCCTGCATAATGGCGCTTTTGTCAGCATAGTTCAGATATTTAACGATGACATGCCTGGGCTTAGTGCGATTTTCCACATACTGACCGATGCGATGAGCGCGTTCAACAGTGCAAGGTATGCGGAGTCCCAATTGTTCAGGGATAACTTTAGCGCATATATTTGTAAGCTGGGTATTGGTCACAGACTCTGGCAGTCCGATTATGCGCAAATTGTTCCTTCTGGAACGACATTCAAGGTCATCTAATTTGCTCCACAGTTCTCTGTTTTCAGCGGTGATGCGGACTAGAATTGCTGACTGGGCAGTGGAATCATCTTCCAGGGAAGATATTCTGTCCTCCGCCTGTGTGATCCTCTGGGCTTGTGCCTGTACTTCTAGGTATCCAGCCCCCTGTGCACTGTGGCCGTCAGAGTGTGTCCCAGCAGGGCGACTACCTCATGGGCAATGTCCGCTGGTGAGGTAGGATCTACCGTTTGTGTGTCCTCGGCAGCGTGCGGCTGTGAGGACTCACCCATGCACGGAGCGGCCGCCATTTTGGCTGCGCCTGGAGCCGCGTCTCCCGCGGGGGGTGCTGAAATCACCGCTCGAGCGTACGATCGCTCCAGAAAGCGGTCCATGTGTGCCCGCTACGTAGTGGGAATGGATGGGGGTTCGCCCGAAGCTCTGGCCGGGCTCTGTAGCAGAGAACAGGAGGATGGCAGCGGGAGCAGCGTCTGACTACCGCTGTCTCATGTGGCGCCGGAACCGGAAGTCGTTTGAAATTTTTAGCATGGTGGCATTTGAAGTGTCTTGGTACACTGTGCTCATCTGCGCCTTTATCAATTAGACGACGATGGTCTCCAATGCGTTTCCGTAAGGTTCGCATGGTGAGCCCAACATATAACATCTTACAGGGACAGATGAGGACATAGATCACGTATTGGGTGGAACAAGTGATGAATTGATTAATCCGGTAAACTTGACCAGCTCTATCAGAGAACATGGATTGCCCATGCTCTATGAATTGGCATGTCAAGCATCCACGCTTCTTACACTGAAAAATGCCTGTACGGTCATCAAAATGTGCTGTGGCATCCGAAAGATGGTCCTTTTTTTTTTTTTAAGTTTACTCTGTGCCAATATGTTTTTCAAAGTGCGATTCCTTTTGAAGACGATTTGAGGAGCAGGTGGCAAAGTTGGGCCCAACTTGGGGTCCATCTTCAAAATATGCCAGTGCTTGCTGACAATATTTTGTATGGTTCTGTATTTGTTGTTGAAATCTGTGACAAACCTGAAAATGTTTTTTTTCGGTTTTTTTATTTGTTTTAGGGGACTTTGTTTTAGAGGGTTGTTTAGTAAATTTTTTCTGGGCTACCTGTATCAACGCGGAGGGGTAGCCCTTCTCTAAGAATTTTTTGGTAAGGGCTGAACTTTGTTGTTCATAGTCAGTGTCATTTGTGCAATTTCTCCTTAGCCTCTGGAATTGTCCGTTGGGTATGTTATTGGTCCAAGTAGGATGATGGCAACTTGTATAGTGTAAATATGCATTGCCACTAGTCGGTTTACAAAAATACCTTTGTGATACAGGACCAAGTCCAAGAAGACTAATTCTAGGGGATCGCACACATAAGTGAATTATAGATCTAACAAATTGGAGTTGCAGTGTGAGACAAATTGCCTCAGTCCCGCTCCAAATAAGCACTATGTCATTGATATAGCAGCCAAAATATACGATGTACCTAGCAAACGGATTATTCCCCAAATGAAATTATCTTCCCAGTATCCGATAAAGAGGTTTGCGTAGGACGGTGCGAAATTGGCTCCCATCGCAGTACCGTTAGTTTGTATGTAAAATCTATCCCGGAACACAAAATATTTGTGTCTGAGACAGAAGTCTGTAATGTCCATCAGGAATTTAGCTTGGTTGGAGTTCATGTCTCCATCTTTTAGGAGAAAATGTTTCAAGGCTTCAAGACCCGCAGAATGAGGGATAGACATGTATAACGATACCACATCTAATGAGGGCCACAGATAGTTGTCGTTCCATTTATAATATTCTAGTGACTCGATGACATGCCCAGAATCTTTAATGTAGGAAGGCAATGCCATGACAATTGGTTGTAGGAAGTGGTCCATATAGTGTGATAGACCTGATGTGAGGCTATCCATGCCAGGCACTATAGGTCGACCAGGCGGACAGGTGATGGACTTGTGTATCTTTGGAAGGTGATAAAAATACGGAGTACTACATACTGTTGGTAACAAGAAGTGTTTTTCATTTTTGTCTAAGATCTTTTCTTTGGCTGCTAATTCAACAAGGAATTTGAGTTCTGACTGAAAATCCAAAAAACGGATCACCAGCCAGGATACGATAGGTCTTGATGTCACCTAATAGGCGGTATGCCTCTTTCTCGTAATCCGTCAAGTCTTGTATGACTAGGCTGCCGCCTTTGTCGGCCTGTTTAATGACCAGAGCATGATTCTTTTTTAAATGACTCCAGAGCTGTTCTTTCCTCAGTAGATAGATTGGAACGGAATACTTGTTTGTTATGACATAATTCTTGAAGATCCCTATAGGTGGCCTGGTAATAAGTTTCTATGTAGGGGCCCTTGCAAGAGGCTAGGAAGAAACTAGATTTTGGTCTCAAACCCGTGTGGACAATCTCAAGGGCACTATAGTTCTCAAAGGGAGTATGGGAAGGGAGACCATCATCCCAGAGATCAATTAGCATCTCTAAGGCTGCCTGGTCTGCTATATCAGTGGCACTGTCATACCTTCTGTTGTTGGTATCTGGTGCTGGAGCTGTATGTTCTTTCGTGAAAAATCTTTTCAAAGTCAATTGTCTACTGGAGGAGTGACACAAAGAGCCAATCAGATGTGTGCAGTGCAAGGTACGTGTTGATAACAAAATAAAAACAGAGTGACAGAGATTAATGCTTATCAGTCAGCAGTTTTTTCTTTTAGTTGTTTGCCTGAAGTACAGTTTTAGCTTAGAAGTATGAGGTGTCTATTTAACTACTTGCTTACTGGGCACATATACCCCCTCTTGCCCAGGTGAAATTTCAGCTTCCAGCACTGCGTTGCTTTAACTGACAATTGCGCGGTCGTGCGACATGGCTCCCAAACAAAATCTACGTCCTTTTTTCCCTACAAGTAGAGCTTTCTTTTGGTGGTATTTGATTGCCTGTGCGTTTTTTTTTTTTGCGCTATAAACAAAAAAGAGCGACAATTTTGAAAAAAAATACAATATTTTTTACTTGTTGCTATAATAAATATCCCAAATTAAAAAAAAAAAAAAAAAAAAATTTCCTCAGTTTAGGCCGATACGTATTCTTCTACATATATTTGGTAAAAAAAAAATCGCAATAAGCGACTGGTTGCGCAAAAGTTATAGCGCCTACAAAATAGAGGACAGAATTATTATTTTATTTTTTATTTTACTAGAAATGGCGGCGATCTGCGATTTTTATTGGGACTGCGACGTTATGGCGGACACATTGGACACTTTTGACACATTTTTGGCACCATTCACATTTATACTACGATCAGTGCTATAAATATGCACTAATTACTGTATAAATGTGACTGGCATTGAAGGGGTTAACACTAGGGGGGTGAGGAAGGGGTTAAATGTATTTCCTACATAGTGTTCTAACTGTGGGGGGAGGGGGGGTGACTGGGGGAGGTGACTGATCTGTGTCCCTATGTACAAGAGACACAAATCGGTCTCCTCTCCAGAGACAGGACGCTGTCTCTGTGTAAAACGGCAATGAGAGATGATCTCATATGTTTACAGATGAGATCATCTCTCATTGGCCACGCAGATCACATAGTAAACGGCCACTCTGATTGGCTGTGTCCAACACAGAGCTTCCCCGCTGCGCGCTCCCTTAAGGGGTGGCCGTCAATTGACAGCGGCTTGGATATTCAGGTCCGCACTGTAGGCGTCATTCGGCTATAGCGCGGGCCTCAAGTGGTTAAAGCGGAGGTTCGGCCGTTTTTTTTTTTTTTAAGTCAGCAGCTACTAATACGGCAGCTGCTGACTTTTAAAAAAAGGACACTTACCTGTCCAGCGCACCCGCAATGTCAGAAGCCGAGGCTGAATAGCGTGCATGTGAGGACGTGACACGCCCCATGCTGGGAGGGTCCTGAGAACGCCGCGTAGCGAGGAGGATGGGACGCCGCAGCTCCAAGCGTGAGAAACCACTACGAATGCCGCGGTGGAGCCGCGAGTGACCCCCCCGGCAATAGATCGAAAGCCGCCTGCAATGACCCAGGAGTCCTGTAAGGAGCCTTAGTCCGGGGGATGAAGCCAGGAGACAGCGGCTCGTCATCCCTCTCACCCTCCACTCTGATACCCCTATTGCGCCTCCAGTAAGGCAGACCACGGACGCCGGCAGACAGAAATTTCCGTAAGCTGACCCCCCACCTCAAGAGTGAAAAGCTGTGTGAAAAAAAAAGAAGAGACCGGGAGAAGCCAGGCCCCCCCCAGCGGTGAGCAGCGGCGGTGAACAGGTAGTATAAGAAGTAAAACCCAAAGGTACTGTATTTTCAACTACTATGTGGATGTTACACTAAGGAGTTAAAAGATTGCCGGTAAGACTGTGGGTAAGGGAACCAAGCTTGGTCACCATAGGACATGGTTAAAACTATTTGGCTACATGCGCAAAACCCCTCCAAAACAAGTTATACAATGCTCTGTTCCCGTGTCGCTGCTCACTTATCGATTGCTATTTAAGAGCAGTCTTAGCCTGTCTTAGGATTCATCAGTAGACAAGCGGACTGAAATATATGGTAGGCTGAGCTAACCAATGGATCCCCCCCCAAAGTAAAGTTAAGGATACTACCGATCCAAATTTTAGGATTTTTCTTTTTTTTTCTGCCCTCCCTGGGTCTGGCCTGATGGTATCTTGCTTTCAAAGTGATAATCAGAAAGTTTATTAAAAGAGCCCCTGCAAGATGGAAAAGCTGCACTAGCGGTAGAAAATCTCTCTACCCCTGTCCTTGGGCACTGAGGCCTATAAGCGCTTCTAAGAAAAAATACATCCCCCACGGGCTAGAGAGAGCAATCCAAGAACAATACCCTAGCTGGGAGAAGGAGAAAAAAAAAGAGAGAGTTACCCTCTTAATAAGCCGGGTGGGAGGACGGAGCGGCAGATTACATCAAGGAGGGATACTCCTACACAGGAAACTGCACTTATCACAGGCAAAGCCCACCCCCTCCTCCCCCCAGAGACTATACATTAGGAGGATTAAATTCTTGTCGTCTTAACAAATAAATAGACTGATCTGTAAGGGAACGTCAAAAAAAGGACATAGTAACAGTAGTAACAGCAGGAAGGGTGTCCCCCTAACTGATCCACCCACAGAGATTAAAAATAAACATTTATGCGTATCGACCCAGGACCACGGTAAAATAACTAGTAAAGACACATAGAGAACATCTCGGACCCTCCCTCCAGTCATTGAATAGGACCCGCCCCCCTCACTATTGTTCCCCCTGGTATTTTATAAAAAGTGAGATAACCAGATTGAGAAGCTGAGGAGAGGAAAACAGTTGGTCAAGCTGGGGAAAAGGATTAGAAAAGTGAGGATGACAAGTAGATCGACCAAGGGAGGAGTTCCAAAAACGCCCGGCAGCTCCTCCGCGACAAGCTCTATCAAACCATCCAAAAGAGAGAGTGCAAAAAAAATAGGATCACCAAATCCCGCACAAGGGAAAACGGATAAAAAGACCGAGATAAATAATCCCTGAGCCCAACCCAGGGGGGACTGTCGGATGAATAGAGAGATGAAGGTACCGCAGAGAACAACTCTGAGACTAGCAGAATGGAGGAACAGAGACCTGAGGCACAGATCCCAACAAAGGGGGACATGGCAGAGATGTTGCTGCGACTTGAGAATGTGATTAAGGGTGAAATTCATAGCTTAAGAACAGACCTTGGTCACCTCCTTTCCAGGGTGGAAGCGATGGAGAAGCGATCAGAGAGACAGGAGCGAGAGTCAGAGACTCTAAGGGAACAAGTTGCACAGTTAAAATTACAACAGAGGAGTATACTCTACAAGCTGGAAGACCAGGAAAATAGGTCCAGGAGACACAATCTGAGAATCAGATCTGTGCCAGAAGAAAAAGGAGAATACTTGAGGAAAATAATGTGGACAATACTAAATCCACTATTGGATAAAACATCTGAAAACCCTAATAAAATTGAGAGAGTCCATCGCGTGGGAAGGCCCAAAAGAACGGATATAGAACAGCCCAGAGATGTCATAGTTAGGTTTCTATCCTTTGAGGAAAAGGATGAAATCTGGAAGAAACAAGAGTTAAACTTGGAATTAGTTAATAAAAGAAATGAACTTAAAGATCTCCTATTCCAGGAAACAAAAAGGGAATTCCATATAATTGCGAAAGAAAGATACATGTGGGGCAATAAAACTAACAAACATCTGGCGAGGATGGTACAGAAAAAGAAAGCGAGAAACTATATTGATAAAATTAAAAATTAGCAAGGGGAGGTGGTCTATACAACAAAAGACATTGCTGAAACGTTCCGAGTCTACTATGAAAATGTATATGCAGTGAAACAGAAAAAATGGAAAAAAGAGGAGAAAAAAAAAAAAATTCTAGACTTCCTGCAAAGGGCGGGACTAACAACAGTTAACCCAAAAGATACGGTAGCAATGGATAGGCCTATTACAGAAAATAAAACAGCCCTGGCTGGCGTAGCATCGGGTAAAAGCCCGGGCCCAGATGGCCTCACAACTTTATATTACAAAAAATGCAAAGAGATCCTCCTTCCACGATTATGCCAATACTTTAACGGCCTAGGAAAAGATTATACCCTCAGTAGAGAAGCCACAGAGGCAACCATAACTGTCATTCCTAAGGAGGGTAAGGATGCTAAAACCTGCTCAGGCTATCGGCCAATATCGTTGCTAAATACAGACCTAAAACTGTTCGCAAAAATCTTGGCCGAGAGAGTAAAAAAGGAGATGGCGGGGTTAATTCATCCAGATCAGACAGGTTTTATTCAAGTAAGAGAGGGGAGAGACAACGGCGTGAGGGCGCTTCTTTTGCTCCATAAAATGAAAGATAGTGGGAGCCCCAGTCTATTCCTGTCTATTGACGCTGAAAAAGCGTTCGACAGGGTAGACAGGGTAGACTCATGCTACAAACCTTGGAAAACATGGGATTTGGGCCACGAATGATGAAGTGGATTTATCAGGCGCCAACAGCCAGGATTAAAACAAACGGCGGCCTGTCCCACCCCTTCACGATGAAAAATGGTACAAGACAGGGGTGTCCCCTTTCACCACTTTTATTTGTGCTATCTATTGAACCCCTACTGTCTAGGATTCTTAATGCCCGGGAATACAAGGATTCAAAATAGGTAAAGACGAGCATAAACTGTCTGCATTCGCAGACGATGTGCTCTTCTATCTCACCAACCCTAAAACCTCAATCCCAAACTTACTAACTATGTAAACAATATGGGGAAATCTCAAACTTTAAATTAAATATTAATAAAACTATAATACTCAATGTTAATGTACCCAAGAATGAGGCACAATTACTAAGATCGGAATATAAATTCCCTTGGGTAAAAGAGCTCAAATATCTGGGGATTCAGTTGGCAAATACGGTTAAAAAAATTTATAAAATAAATTTTATTCCCCTCTTAGAAGAAATTAAGACAGAAATAACTAGAGTAAAAAACAGACAAATCTCATGGTTTGGACGAATTAATTTCTGCAAAATGGTCCTGTTACCAAAGATCCTATATAGGATCCAGATGATCCCGATCAAACTCCGGAAACAACTGTTGCGAACCCTTAAAAATTTGATGATGAATTATATATGGAGAAACAAAAAACACAGAATATCACTTCAGACCCTCAAGCAAACAAAAAATAAGGGGGGACTTGCAGTACCTGACATTAAAAAATATTACAACGCAATAATCCTGTCGAGGGTAGTGGAATGGGCCAGAGGGAATGTAGAAAAACGATAGGTCAGTCTGGAGAGTGCACTAGCAAAGGCGAGACTGGACAAAATCATATGGAATCCCACACAATTTAGGACACTTAACACGGACACACACAAAATCACTAGAAACGCACTAAGAATTTGGGACCTAACACAAAAAAAAATTGATAAGAATTTCAATTCACCTCTCATCGCACTAAAGGACAATGATTATTTTCCACCAGGGAAAGTCGAGGTGGGGGGAAATTGGGTTAAAAATGACAGGGCACAATTAAGAGATATAATGCAACAAGGACACATAATAGCACTGGAGGAATTAAAACAAAAAGAAAACCTTTTGACTTAATAATTGGAGGTACCAACAGCTGAATCATTTTATCCAAAAACTACCTCAACCTATTAGAACTGAGGACCAGCTGACAGACATCGAAAAATTATGTACTTTAGAATTTGCTAAAGGATTGATATCAAAGATATACAAGATCCTATTACAGCTAGATGAGCCAGAGGTACCTCCATTTATTAAAAACTGGGAAAGGGAATTAGGTACACATTTAGATAGGGCCACTATAGAGAGTATCCTAAGACAGACCCACACCTCGACGGCAGAAATGAATTTTAAATGTATATCAGGCTGGTATATTACACCTGTCAAGTTATGCAAATTTAAGAATGGGCAGTCAGCCGATTGTTGGAGGGGTTGCAGATCCCCCGGGACAATGGCCCACCTATGGTGGGACTGCCCCAAGGTTAAAAAATACTGGGAGAATATCCTGGGGTTTGTGGAGGAAATCACGAACGGAAAAATCAAAAGAGACCCGTGGATGGTTCTTTTCCACGGAGGAGGGGAAGGGACTAAAAAATATAAAGAATCCTTGGTCCCTCACCTACTAAACGCAGCAAAGAGGCTGATACCCAGGAAGTGGAAGGAAACAGAGTGCCCCACGATTTGGGAGTGGATAGATGCCGTTGAACAGACTTACCATATGTAAGATCTTAGAAATAAATTAGAAGAAAATAGCCACAAAAAGAAATGGGATAACTGGAGAATCTTTAACCACTTGCCCACGGTGTCATAGTAAAAATACGTCATGATTTTAAAGATGGATATCTCGGTAACGGCAGCAGCTGCTGCCACAACCGAGATATCCATATTTTCCATGGGCAGTGCTGTACACGATAATGGCGGTCCCAGCGGCGGATTCGCCGCAAGATCGCCGTTATCGGTGGCGGGAGAGGGCCCCCCCCCCTCCCGCCGCTCTTACCGGAGCCGTCGGTAACGGCGGAGGCAATCGGGTCCTCTTGCTGGCTGTGTTGGGATACGAGTGAGGGAAAAATCGCCCCCACCCGTCCCCCACAGCTCTGCTGGAATAAGGAATAAATAGGAATAAAAGTGATATTTTTTTTTTTTTTATTTATTTCGATGTATAAAATTATAAACTAATTAAAAATAAATAAGAAAACAAAAAAAAAAATGTAAAACGCCCCGTCCCGACGAGCTCGCGCACAGAAGCGAACGCATACGCGAGTAGCGCCCGCATATGAAAACGGTGTTCAAACCACACAAGTGAGGTATCGCCGCGATCGCTAGAGCGAGAGCAATAATTCTAGCCCTAGACCTCCTCTGTATCTCAAAAAATGCAACCTGTAGAATTTTTTAAACGTTGCCTATCGAGATTTTTAAGGGTAAAAGTTTGACGCCATGCCACGAGTGGGCGCAATTTTTAAGTGTGACATGTTGGGTATCATTTTACTCGGCGTAACATTATCTATCACAATATATAAAAAAATTGGGCCAAATTTATTGTTGTCTTATTTTTTTATTCAAAAAAAGTGCGCTTGTAAGACCGCTGCGCAAATACGGTGTGACAAAAAGTATTGCAATGACTGCCATTTTATTCTCTAGGGTGTTAGAAAAAAATATATATATAATGTTTGGGGGGTTTAAGTAATTTTCTAGCAGATTCGTAAACACCGAATCTGAAAAACAGGCCCGGTGGGCAAGTGGTTAAAAGATCGTGGAGTTATACAGAAAACTTAAGGGCGGATACTTAAAGACAAGAAGGGAAAATAGGAAAAAGTTTGACAAGGGAAAGGATGCAAAAAATGGTGAGGTGGGCGGGGAGGGGTGGGGAGTGGGGAGGGTAGAGCGGGGGTGGAGGTAAAGGAGAAGCGGGTTCAAAAGGAAAAAATAATATAAAATGTCCTTAGATGAAGGAGAAATAAATAAACAAAAATTTGAAACCTTAAAACTTTTAAAACAATATAAAAAAAAAAGAGTCTCATCTCACTAATGATGCGAAACCAAAACTAGAGACGCTAAGGGCCAGAAAGACTGAGCGTACCAAGTTTACTCTATGAGGTTAAAGTCTGAAGTGAAGGAAAAAAAAAAAGAAAGAAGCCGAGGCTGAGCAATCGCTTGGTCCTCGGCTGCTTCTGCCTCCATCCTCAGGGAGGGAATCAGGCAGTGAAGCCTGACGGCTTCACTGCCCGATTCCCTACTGCGCATGCGCGAGGAACGTGGCACACCGTTACTGGTCCCTGCTCTCTCCTGGGAACAGTGTTTCCCAGAAGACAGCGGGGGGTGGCCTCACAGCCTGGATTCCCTGCGGGGATCAGACCCGGAAGTGGTGTAAATACCTGTCTCAGACAGGTATCTGCACCCCCCTCCCCCTGAAAGGTGCTAAATGTGTCAACGGAGGGGGGGGGGGGTCCAAAAAGGACCAAAGAGTTACGATAATATTTATTTTCAAAACTTTTTTTGTTGGTTAAATAATAACTTATAACTAATAGTCTGGCCCAGGACATATTCATTGTTTAGAAGGACTGAAAATCAGGGTAGGGATATGATGAATCAACATGGGAATCAGTTAGAGAATCAATAATAGATGTTACAGTAATATTGTAGCAAGAATATAGTGATGGATGGAATATGGATTGAAAGAAGAGTGGAGAGATTGGTTTTACCCCTCTCTCCCCTTCTTTGCTTTGCTTTGCTTCCCTTTTTTCTTCTTTGCTTATCTTTTTTCATTTTTTTTTCTTCCTCTTTTTTCTTTCATTTATTTCTTTACCTCCATTTGTTTTTCTTGCCTTTTTTTTTTTCTCTGGCTCTGCCTTTTCTCTGGCCTATCCTTGGTTTACATTTTTCTTCTGTATGTATGTGTATATACTGTATATGTATATCTATTGTGCATTATATACCTATTGTTTATTATGGAAGGTGGGGTCAGGGGCAAGAGAAAAGAGAAGAGGAAATTATTATAATTTTCTTCTTGCCTCAGTTTTTGGATATATACACTTGGCAATGTCTATGCGATATAGTCAATTATGAGTTGCAATGATTGGCATATTGTTATTGGGGCGCATTTTTTTTTTTTTTTGGATATACACTTGGCAATGTCTATGCGATATAGTCAATTATGAGTTGCAATGATTGGCATATTGTTATTGGGGCGCAAAATTTTTAATTTTTTTTTTCTCTCTTTTTCCCTTCTCTTCTTCTATTGGGTAAGAGCAATGAATGTGGTATGATATACAAGTATATGACTTAATATAATTTGATTACACGGTTATTATTTTTTTTTAATTTTTTTTAAGCTCTGCCCATCGAGGAGAGGGGAGAAAGGAAAAGGGGAAATATGTAGAGATATTATACCCATGATTAATTATATGTCAGCTATATAGCTTTTTTTTATTTATATATATATCTTGAAATTTATTTAACAATGTCAATGGGACATGTGACAAACTTGAGCTGCAACTATTGGTATATTGGTATAGTGGTGTTGGTTTTTTTTTTTTCCTTTTCTCTTCCCTCTTGGAGTTATAGGTAAGAAGGAAGAATATCAAGGCTATATTGCCAATGTCGGGTCGCAACAATTGGTATATTGAGCTTGATTTATTCATTTATTAATTTATTTACTTAGTGACTTATTTACTGAGTTATTGATTTATTGACTTATTGATTTATTTAAACTGCTAGTCCCACTCTGTATGTTTGATTAGCGGTGTATATATTTATTCATTCAATTATTTGTATTTACAAGCGGTGTCATAAAACTCACATGTTTAAATATCTGCGGTGAGATATCCTTTATGCTCATTAACTTTCCCCCTTGTAGGTACATCAGTCCTCTGGTAGGACTTGGTGTCTTTTTTTCGATATATTCCATTTCCCTTTGTTTTGGAGGGTGATTCAGGTTTTTTTTTATCACCCCTCACACCTATTTCTCTTGAGTGTTATTTGTGTGTGTGTTTTTTCTTTTTTTTCTTTATCCCCCCCCCTTTTTTTTTTTTTTTTCTCTTTCCCTTTTTTTTTTTTTCTCTTTTTCCCCTTGTTATTCCTTTGTATTCTTCTGGTAGTACGAAGAATTTAGAGAGGGAGCCTCTCTTTTTATTAATTCCCCCATTTTTCTTTTTTATGGCAGCAACTTACTCCTCTATAGCATCTCTGAAACTTTGTACCTACAATGTTAAAGGTTTAAATAATGAATCAAAAAGAGGCCAGATTCTATATAGTTTGCACAAAGCCAAGGTAGATATTATACTCCTCCAGGAGACCCATTTCCGTACAGGTGGTGTTCCCGCGTGTCCACGTAAACATTACTCTCAATGGTTCCATAGTTCTACACCGGGTTCAAAAGCAAGAGGAGTGTCAATAGCACTTCATAAACATATGCCAATACAATATCTGAATCATATAGCTGACCCAAATGGTAGATATATTTTTCTTAAAATTTGGTTATGGAATAAGATTATCACCATTGCAAACCTTTATATTCCGAACTGTGACCAAACGACAACAATCTCACATTATCTTAATCTTTTAGCAGATTTTGCGGAAGGAATTATTATTGTGGGAGGAGACCTTAACTTAGCCTTAGATCCCATACTAGATAGCTCTACTCAACGATCGAACATTTCATACTCTCGCCTGAGGGCTCTCAAAAAAAATTCTATGAACATAGGCTACTGGATCTATGGCGGATCTTATATCCCAAAGACCGGAATTACACATATTTTTCATTGGCCCATAAAACATATAATAGACTGGACTATTTCTTAACTGGACAAAAGGTATTAGAATGGGATCCTTCAATGGAAATAGGCTCATTTACCTGGTCTGACCATTCACCAGTATTTCTAACAATAAATCCACCGCAGACTCACGGAACAAATTGGTCTTGGCGTCTAAACGATACACTTATGTTAGATCCAATATGTCATAAGGCAGTTATAGAAGCAATTAGTAACTTTATCTCTGACCATGCTCAAGATGAAACAGCACTCCCCTTAAAATGGGAAGCTCTAAAAGCAGTATTGCGGGGTCTGTTTATCCAACATGGCTCACGACTTAAAAAGAAAAAATCCATAATTATCCAAAATACTCTATCAAAGCTTCACTCTTTAGAAACTTTACATAAAACCAGTCATTGTGCAGAAATATTAGCTAATATTTCATCTACAAGGGCCTCTCTTTTGCAGCTATTTGAAACATCCCATAAATCATACGAACAGAGAAGAGCTCTGGAAAGATATAAATCAGGGGATAAATGCGGGAGACTATTATCACGAACATTGCATCCCCATTCATCCCAGACCTTTATACCCAGTATAAAAAAGCCATCTGGAGAAATTACGTCAGACCCACAATCTATTCAACATGTTTTTAGAGATTATTTCTCAGGTCTCTATAACTTGGCTCCATCACCATCTTCGGAAGTTGTAGTTGGAGTCAATCAACAAATTGAAGATTATGTACAGGAAACAACTATCCCAGTATTAGATGATGACAAAAGAACATTGTTAGATCGTCCTTTTCAACTTGAGGAATTATTGGATGTGATTGCCGATATTCCATCAGGAAAGAGTCCAGGCCCAGATGGATTCACTCCAAAATTCTATAAAACCTATAAGGAATATCTATCTCCATTTTTGCTCCAAGTATTAAATTCTATTTCCCCTAGGAATCAATTCTCAACTCAGACATTAGAAGCTCATATCACTCTGATTCCAAAACCGAAAAAGGACCTAACTTTATGTTCCAGTTTTCGCCCGATCTCGTTAATTGGGATAGACTTAAAAATCTTTGCTAAATTAATTGCATTACGTCTCCAACCTCTTCTTCCAAACCTGGTACACTTAGACCAGACGGGTTTTGTACAAGGTAGAGAAGCACGGGACAATACTATAAAAACCTTTTTATTAATGAATTATGCCCAAACAGCAAAAATACCAGTATGTCTCCTTTCAGTTGATGCAGAGAAGGCCTTTGACCGAATTGGATGGCCCTTCTTAAAACAATCATTAATGTAAATAGGTCTTGGGCCCGAATTTACTTCACAAGATTCTGGCATTATATACTTAACCTGAGGCTAGGATAAAGATCAATGGATCGTTATCAACAAGTTTCACTATACAAAATGGTACCCGACAAGGATGCCCACTATCACCTTTACTTTACGTCCTGGTAATGGAGCATCTAGCAATAGCAATTAGACAGAACCCTTTAATTGGGGGCATACAGATAAACCAAACGGAAATACAATTAGCCTTGTTTGCTGATGATTTATTGCTATATGTCACTAATCCACAGGTTTCCATACCGACTATTTTATCAGAATTTAAACGTTTTGGTACCCTTAGTAACTTTAAAGTAAATATATCAAAATCAGTTATTCTCAATGTGTCACTCAGTCCACAACAAGTGGCGGTACTGAAAAATAGTTTTTCACTCAAAATTTGTTCTTCGGTATTAAAATACTTAGGTATTTTCATCCCCTCTGACCTGAACCATTTATATCTAACAAATTATATTCCTCTTATGCAACGAACCTTACAGGATCTAACAAAAATAGGATCACAATCAATATTCGTGGTTTGGGAGGATTAATATTCTAAAAATGGATATAATACCTCGGTTTTTGTATCTTTTCCAAACCATGCCTGTTTCTATTGCTAGATCTTATTTTTCTACTTTACAGTCGGCCTTTACAAAATTTATTTGGGGCCATAAAAAACATAGATTAAAAAAGAAATTATTATCACTGCCCAAAGTGAACGGAGGAGCGGGTGCACCTGATCTTTACCATTACTATGTAGCGGCAGTATTAACAAGGATAGTGAACTGGTTCCACTCTTCCAATACTAAACAATGGGTACTAATAGAGCAATGGTTAAATCAATTTGATCTTACCGCCCTTCCTTGGTTAGATTTTGAGAATAGTGATATCTATCGAGATTTATCTCTTACTATGCCTTCCCTAACATCCCACCTACTAAAAATTTGGACCAAAACAATTCTACAATTAGAACTTTCCTCATTAGTAGGACCTATGACACCTTTATTTGGTAACCCACAATTTCCGCCGGCTTTAAAACGTAAAGATTTCCTCATTTGGAACAAAGAATCACATCGTAGAGTGTGCCAGATTACTTGCCAGGCAGCATTCCCACCTATATTAAACCTAATCTTTACACAGAAGCCCTCACTTACACAATGGTTGGAATATCGGCAACTATTATCTTTCTTGTCCTCTCTTCCCTCAAATAAATTTTTGTATAGAGACACAACTCAGTTTGAACTTCTGTTGCTACAAGACTCAAAACCAAAACATGTCTTATCCTCAATCTATAAGATATTAGCCATAAAAACACACCCTGAACCCCCTGAATATATAAGGAAATGGGCGAATGAGTTAAATGTTCAAATTGAAGATGCAGAGTGGAAGAAAGCATTTAATTTAACACATTGTATGTCACTAACAATTAAAGCACAAGAGACAAATTACAAACTTCTTTCTAGGTGGTATTGGAGCCCAATGTCATTAAAGCGTATATATCCAGATAAATCAGACATATGTTGGCGATGTCATATATTTAAAGGTTCATTGCTCCACATTTGGTGGGAATGTCCCCCAATCTTAAATTTCTGGGAAAAAATTATGCAGCTATACACTTTAGTTACTGGGGAACCAATATTAAATATACCACAAATCACTTTGCTCTCAATACTACCAGGATCATATAAGAATATTAAAAGGGGTCTTTTGAGACACTGGTTGACAGCAGTTAAGGAATGGGCCAGTGAAATGGATGGTATAGAAAAGTTGGAATCACTTTTAGCACTTGAATTGGATACACATGAGGAGCACCTTCGGACCTGGGTCCCCTGGAGGGTATATAGAGAAACAACAAGAAGTTAGAAATTACTTGTAGGAACAGATCAAATTAGAGGTGAGTGGTGGGGGTTGTTGCTGCCAATCTTTAACCTTGCCCTATTTCCTTTTTTTTTTTTTCTCTCGCCTTTTATTTTTTATTTTTATTTATTTATTTATTTATTTATTTTTTATTTTTTGTATTTGGGGATGTTGTCTTGTCTTGTCTAGTCCCGTTTTGTTTTGTCTTGACCTGTTTTGTCATGTCTTGCCTTGTCTTGTTTTGTCTTGTCTTGCCCAGTCCTGTTTTGTATAGTCTTTTTGAACAATATATGGAAACAAAAATATATCCGAAATTGATTAGATGAAATAACTGTATTACTTATATGAACACATTAATGTCTGTATCATATTCTATAATGTATTGTCATAATATAATAAAATCAGAATGAACTAAATAATAACTTCATACTGTACAAAAAAATGTAATAAGAATTCAACAGCTATGCGATGCATGGCAAGTGGATTAAATACTGTGATAAAAAGATTATTAAATAATAAAAAAAATTAATATATCTTGGTAAACAGAGATGATAACTTTTCCCTGCATTGTTGATAAATAAACTGAACATTGGCAGTTAAAGATGACATTTGACAAGAAATTTCATGCAGCATTTTAGGAGTTGCCCTGTTCTTGTATCCCACCTTTGTATATTGACAGTTCATAGAAAGTGCACATAACATTAAGTGGTATGTAATTTAAAAACAAGTATTTGTCATAACCCTTATAATTAACCTTGCATTGATTAAAGGGACACTAAAGGTTCCCTTTTTTTTTTTTAAATAACAAAATACTTACCGTATTTATCGGCCTATAACACACACAGGCGTATAACACACACCCTAACTTTAAGAGGGAAGGTTCCGGAAAAAAAATCCACAGCCCCCTGTGTATAACACACAGGCACACGTTATGCTGCGTACACACGATCACTTTATGTGATGAAAAAAAAAATATGTTTTCTGTGAAGTAAAAAACAACGTTTTTGAAACTTCAATTTTCAAAGACGATGTTGCCTACAACACCATCGTTTTTTCACAATGCTCTAGCAAAGCGAGGTTACGTTCACCACTCTTTTCCATTGAAGCTCGCTTTATAACTAGCTTCTGAGCATGCGCGGGTTGAAAAACGTTGTTTTAAACAACGTTTTTTGCTACACACTGTGATTTTTTGTGAAACAAAAAACAACGTTTTGAAAAACGACACAAAAAATTGAAGCATGCTTCAATTTTTTTTTGTCGTTGTTCACAAGACATAAAAAACGAAGTTTTCCCCCACACACGGTCATTTAAATCATCGTTTTTTTTCATCACATAAAGTGATGGTGTGTACGCGGCATTACCCTCTATTTTCAGAGTAAAAAAGTGAGTGTTATACGCCAATAAATACAGTACCTCCCACTGTGCAGCTTGTTTTTCACAGAGTGGCCCCGATCCTGGTCTTCTGGGGGTCTTTCAGCGGCTGTCTCGACTCCTCCCCGCATCAGCTAACCTCCTTCATGGAAAGCTCTCTCTGAAGGGGGTTAGCTTGCAGGCACGCTCTTTTGATTCAGCCAGCAGCTATAGCCGTCGACTGTATCACTTGGCCCCACCCCCCAGCACTGTGTCATTGATTTGATTGACAGCAGTAGGAGCCAATGGCTGCGCTGCTATCAATCAACCAATGAATGAGCCGAGAAGCCCGGTCGAGAAGCCAGCGTGTTAGTAAACAGAGGGCCTGGGGGGCCACTAATTCTTGGATGTTTTTTCACCTTAATGCATAGAATGCATTAAGGTAAAAAAATAATTACCCTTACAACCCCTTTAAGGGCCACTTCATACCAGATGTTGTGCAGGCAACTGAATGAGCTGCAAAATCACACTGCAGGGGAATGAGCAGGAATTTTACAGGAATGCAGAGAATGCTCCTGTGCGATTTAGGTGTGAACCGGCCCTAAAAGTTGTGGCATACCGTTAAAAAAATTCAAATAAAATGATTGCGCCTTAGTAAACTAGAAGCAAAATAACCTGTGTGACTTAGTGCATAATAGGATACACACAGGGATAAAACTGAAATGGAACAACTACAAAACCACTGGGGCTTACAAGTACAGAAAAACATATGAAACATAATCTTAACCTGTAATCTATTCCACACAAAGGGAAATGAAAAGATAATGGAGAATGAGAATTCCCTTAAGGTAGCATTGAATCATTTTCTCATATTGAGAGTACATGCATAAAACTGTGACAAGATAAAAAGAAACGCTCAGGATAGATTCCCACACATTGGGGAATATAAATGCAATACATAAAATATAGTCTAGATGGGACTACATCTCCTACAGTGAAGTTAATGCATGGAAATTGATAATATCAAACACACATATACCAGCTACCAAGAATAGTTGACTTAAAAAATATGTTCTTGATATAAAAAGAAATATGAATAATAAAAATAAAAAAAAGATGTGAAACTCCTGGGATAGAAATGTGGGGCTGTGTTGGCTTAGTATTTGAAAAATATATGCTATATACTTGTCATCCTGATCTCAGCGACTACTGAGTGTTGCCTCGTACACACAACCGTTTTTTAAGATGGAAAAACTGCTACGAGAGCTTTTGGTTGGGAATACCAGCTGTGTGTATTCTCCATCGCAGTTTTTCCAATGGGAAAGCTGCCAAAAAAAAGTGATCAGGATCTCTTTTTTCCCGTCAGTCCAAAAATCCAAGCAGGAAATCCGTCCATCTGTATGGTTTTCCGATGGACAGAAAACCGGCAATGCTCATAATCAAGTATGAGATGGGAGCGCTCTTTCTGGTAAAACTAGCGTTCGTAATAGAGATAGCACATTCGTCACGCTGTAACAGACTGAAAATCACGAAGACTGAAAAGCGCGAATCGTCTCTCAAGAAACTTTTACTAACACAGGGATCAACAAAAGCAGCCCAAAGTGTTGTGCTGTTGGAATGGAATTTACTCTTTATTGTGCCGTCGTACGCGTTGTACGTCACTGCGCTTTGGACAGGCAGACTTTTGGTCTGAGCGTGTGTATGCAAGGCAGCCTGAGAGAAATTATGTCGGGAAAACCGTTGGAGGTTTATCCGACAGAAAAACCACATGTGTACTAGGCATGTGTCAATAATCACTAATATGCATGCCCGGAGACTATGAGTAAGTAACCACATTATTAAACTGGAAAATGTATGTGAAAAAATATACAAATAATAGGTCAGTTTAAAATGCATAATTAAAACTACAGTCCCAATCTAAAAGTGACATCCTCTGCTGTGTGAGGAGCAGTGTTAGAAAGCTTCTATATTTACCACGTGGGCCATCACCAGTAGTTAGATGGACTCTTAACAGAATCTAGACATAGGTAATCATCAAATTGGACCAAAATATGCTTCCAACATCCCTGGAGTAAACTGAAAGAGGAAGAACCCCCTAAATGGGACTTTAACCACTTGACAACCGGGCCTATTTTGGCACTTCTCTCCTTCATGTAAACATCACAAATGTTTGCTAGAAAATTAATCAGATCCCCCCAAACATTATATATATATATATTTATTTTAGCAGACACCATAGGTAATAAAATGGCGGTCATTGCAACTTTTTTTTCTCGCACGGTATTTGCGCAATCATTTTTCATGAAATAAAAAATAACAAATGTATTTTATTTTTAAAAAAATTTTTTTGTATAATGTGAAATATGATGTTACGCCGAGTAAATAGATACCTAACATGTCATGCTTTAAAATTGCGTAAACTCATGGAATGGCGCCAAACTTCGGTACTTAAAAATCTCCATAGGCGACGCTTTAATTTTTTTTGCAGGTTAATATTTTACAGAGGAGGTCTAGGTCTAGAATTGTTGCACACGCTCTAACGCATGCGGCGATACCTCACATATGGGGTTTGAACGTCATTTACATATGTGGGCGGGACTTGCATGCGTGTTCGCTTCTAAGCGCGAGCGACCGGGACAGGGGCATTTAAAAAAAATATATATATTTTATTTTTATTTTACTTCATTTTTTTTATTTTTAAACTTTTTTAAAAAATGTATCACTTTTTACATTTTTTTTATCACTTTTATTCCTATTACAAGGAATGTAAACATCCGTTGTAATAGGAATCACTTTGACAGGTCCTACAGGCTTACAAGCATTAGATCGTGAAAAAAATCACTGATCTAATGCCGACAGCCACGATTTAGTCTTTGTTTACTTACGGGTACCGGGCATGACGTCATAATGTTGTGCCTGGACCTCCGAAGGTCATAGAGATCTGGTCACCAGTCATCTCTATGCTTTCCCAGCTAGCGTCGGCCGATTCGCTCTCCGGGCCCCCGATGGCGCAAGAGAGCCCGGAGAAGCACTGGACGGCGGCGGGAGGGGGGGACGTCCCCTTCCGCTGCCTATAAGAATGATCAAGCGGCGGAATTGGCGGCTGAAGAAGGCAATATCTGAATGATGCCTGTAGCACGCACAAAGCCGAGGACGTCCATAGAAGTCCTTGGTCGTCAAGAGGTTAAGGGCAACAACAAAGATTATTTAAATAATAATATTATTAACAAATATACAAAAATATACAACATTGTATCATTAAAATATGGATGATATGATGGTGTGAGAATTCCCAAAAGGAGGTCCAGAACGCCCAATGCGTTTCGGGACGCTGTCTGTCCCTTCGTCAGGGGCTAGTATCCGGACGGGATCACACCGTACAGTATAAATAAATAAAATCATTTTAACAAAACCATACACACATACATACATTTCAACATTAGTTTTCTGTACCAACAAGGGCAGCAGAAGCATAGCAATCACATACCCAATGTGCAAGAAAAATACCCAGTGCAAGAAAACATACCCAATCATATCATTATGGAAACTCATGATTGGACAGGCGAGCCCCCAGGGGCAGCACAGTGCACCTCCTGCGTCAGAAGGACGCAAGAGCGAGGTGGATCCCTATCAACCCCAACAGATCCAAAGCACCACCAGAACATGGATACAGCAGCCACGATGATACAGTCCTTCAAGTTCTCATTGAAGAACAACATATAAACTAAAATTATATGGGACAATACATATCAAAATATATATCCCTTTAGGATACATATCCCTTTAAGAGATGGGGCGAAGTAATAAGAGTATAACATACCTAATTCTTATAGCATCCAACAGACCCTCAAGATTATACAAGGAAATCAGAAAGCTTAGCAACCAAGTCCCCCAGTTCCTCCAAATCCAGTGGTCTTGTAAACTGTATATAAATATAAACAAATCAGGTAAGTATGGATCACCCATCAGTCACCTAGTCATTTGTCACATATAAGGTGAACATGACAGGTATGTGATTATGGGGAAAAAAGAGAGGCAAAGAGGAACAAAAGGTCCCCTAAAAAAACTGTCTCTTTATGCCAAACATACCTTTAAGATAACCAAGTAAATATCATACAGAACATGATGCGTATCAGCCGTCCAACACACTTAACAGAATCTATGAACTCTATTACAGAGTCAGATAGGCCTACAAACAATATCCTAATACTCTCTGCTGAGACACAGGTGATTACATCTACTCCACATGATACCTCTGATTCCTCAGGATTATAATGGATATATATGGCCATGATGATGGTACAAGATTCCCCATAGGATCAAAACAGATATTCCTACATAGTTTGAATCCATAAGGCCGCGTAAACACGATCAAATTTATCTGCTGGAAACGGTCTGACGGACCGTTTCAGCAGATAAATTCGATCGTGTGTACGGGCGAGCAGATGGGTTTTTCCAGCAGACAAATTTTAAAGCATGCTTTAAAATCTGTCTGCTGGGAACCCGTCTGTCCGACATGTCTGCTGGTTAGTACACTAACCAGCGGAAATATCTGCCCGCACATGCGTCGAATGGATTTGACGCATGCGTGGATGTATTTTACTTCCTGGTGCGGTGACGTGGCGGCGTCAACGTCACCGCCACTTCACGGCGCTGACTGCCGGCGGGGATTTTGGTTTGATCATGTGTACATGATCAAACCAATATATCCTAACAGACTAATCCGATCAAATCGGTTGATCGGATTTATTTGGTCGTGTGTACGCGGCCTAAAACATATTTATTGCAAGTAAATTGCAAAGCTACTCAAATGAAGACCACAGAAACAGTGCTGAATATACAAAACATAGTAGTAAACTAAACCAGATATTCCAGAGATTGCATGCAAGCATGGCAATGTCACGTGCGTTCGCTTGGTCCAATGCGTTTCATCATAATTGACATCATTTGGGGCAGTCACACCATATTTGCGCAGCAGGTTTTCAAACACAATATTTTTGGAAAAACATCTTTGAATTAATTTTAATGCAAAAAAAACAATAAAATACCCAATTGTTTGGTAAAATCTAAAAGATGATGTTATGCTGAGTAAAGCGGTATGAAATATGTCACACTTTAAACGTTTATCCTCCTATGGCATGTACAGTGACTAAAAATCTCCAAACTGAACCTCTGTAGGTAATGTTTTAAAAGTTCTGACGTTCATCATGATACCTCACATGTGTGGTGTGATTGCCATTTACAGGTCCTCCTTATGGAAAGATTTGGGGTCGGTTACAGCAGATGCTTGTTTAAGCCGGTAACAGCTTGTTTATATGAGACTGAAACTAGAAGTGACAAAATTCTCATCGCTTTTTGTTTCTGACGTCATACAGTGGGAGGAAAAACATAATTTCCTCTCACTGTGTCCCAGGAATTAGATGCCACCGGTTGCATCCTTATCATGCTCCCTGATCACTGCCTGTAAAATTAATCCAGTGGCTCTATAGCCACTTGGATTATTTTTACACTGAAGAAGATTGTTGGCACTAAAAAAAAATGTATTATTATTATTATACACGATTTATATAGCGCTTTTTAGTTTTAGTTTGAAAAGATTTCCCAATCAACCCAAAGAACTACAGCGCTGCTACTGCTCACCTAACGGTAATGTGTATCAAAGAAAATATTTTTATATTAAATGCTCTTATGCTCAATACCTCCTATATTCACCCATGAATTTCATATTATGCATACATTCATAATTAATTTTAAACAATTTTTGAAAAAATTTCATACACAATTCATAAAAAAAAAAATCATAACAAACCTGATATAAGTGACAAATTGATAAATACATAAATCACTCTTAGGCCTCGTACACACGATCAAATCTGTCCGCTGGAAACGGTCTGCTGGACCGTTTCAGCAGACAGATTCGATCGTGTGTACGGCCGAGCCGACGGATTTGGCCACCCGACAGATTTCAAAGCATGCTTTGAAATCTATCGGGTGGGAATCCGTCCGCCCGACATGTCTGCTGGTTAGTACACTTACCAGCAGCCATGTCGTCCCGCACCGCCGCCGCACCACCGCCGAATGGATTCGGCGCATGCGCGGAAGTGTTTTACTTCCTGGTGCGGTGAGAACTGGATGATGGTCCTGTCGTCGCATAAAACGCTGGAGCATCATTCAGCGGGTTAAACTTCCAGCGTGCATGAGGTTTTACATCCGTGTCCTCACCAGTCTCCCCCACATCTGTGTCCCCACATTGGTGTCCCCATACATCTGTGTCCCCACATTGGTGTCCCCATACATCTGTGTCCCCACATTGGTGTCCCCATACAAAGTGTTTTTTAACCCACTTCTATTACATCATCCTGTTCCCTCTGCACCATTAAAAGAAGTTTCCATGTGCCTGTGTTCTGTAAATATAATGGTGCAGAGAGGATAAGATGATGTAAAAGAAGATATGAGAGCAGTTAGAGCAGTAGGAGCGGGTGGGCACATTGTACGAGCAGAAACAGACAGAGAGGGGAAAAGGACACAGGAGACAGATAGCAGGCTGCGGATGATGGAGGCACACAAATGGACCACAATGTCAGGGCTCAGCAGCCATGATTATTGTGGTATGTTTGCAGAGGGAAGGGCAAAGCAGGATCAGACAGGTATTTCAGGTGATAGGGTCCAAATGACACAGAACAAACACTGTGCTGTATATTGTAACATGCTTTAAGGGCCTGTAATTTTTTTGGGGGGAGGGAGGTTAACAAACGCTTTAAGTGCATCAGTGCCAATCACAGTCCACATAGTCCACACATATTAAAGGTGCGCAAAAACATCTATAAAGTGCTTTGTGCAGTGCCTGATATGGATGGTTTCTCCTAATGCAGTAAGATTCCACAGTAGCGTGCTTCCCTCCTGTGTTCCCCCCACTCACCAACAGTAGATGACTCATTGAGTAATATCCTCCTCCACGCTTTCAATTCAGTCACTGGGCTCAATGCAGCATATTCATAGCATAGGGAAGGATTATAGCACTCTCCATAGTGTAATATTGTTAAGCTTCATTAAAAAGTTAAAAAGCAATTACACTTACATTCACAGAAATCATAAATGCATATGTATACATCAAATGGCTGCCTTGGCATGCGGGTCAGCTGTAGGATACTCGTCATTGATTGTCCTCACTTGATGCTTTTCACCCCTCTCACTGGGTGTGTTCAAAAGCTGAGGTAGTCAGTATTAGCTTTATTTTATATGGGCACTTTCACTCAATCTCCTCCCAAATAGTCTTCCCACTACACATTTTTATTGATTCTGCCTCTTTCCTGCCTCACAAGGAGAAATATTTTACTGGAAGGAGGAATTTAGAGGAAGGGGTTGTGCTGGAATAGATAATTTAGGTGAAGGAGTATTTGTGCTGGGGATGAGGGACTGGATATGTGCTGGGATAGGGGGCTATTGTACTGGGAGCGAGGATTTGCGGGGTGGAAACGATTTGTTGTAGGGGGTTGGGGGAATTTGTTGTAGGGGGTTGGGGGAAGGAGGATTTGTTCTGGGGGGTTGGAAGGAAAATAAAGGGGTAAATAATTTGTACTTAAAGGGGGATTTGGAGAGTTGGTGGGGGGAATTTGTGTTGTGAAGGGGGATAGAGGGGGAGAGGATTTGTGCAGGGGGATATCAGGTCCAAATGTAATCGTTTTATGAACCTTGATCTTGTGCAGTGATTTTGCACATAGCAGCCCAGATCTTCCTCTTTTTAGGTTCCCCGCCGGTGCTCCAGGCTCTTCCCTCCTGCCTAGTGCCTTCATAGGCTCTCGAGCACATCACTGGATCGAGATGGGGCTCAAGTAAGTTTTAGGGGGGTGTTGCTGAACACCAAAGGTTTTTGGAAAAGAATGCATTAAGGTAAAAAATCTTGAGCCTTTACAACCACTTAAAGGGCTGGTTGTACTTAAAACTCCCAATCACAGTCATCCTGCTCTGTTTACAAAGATAAATAAAGCACATTGAATGTGTGCCCATTCTTTTCAGTAAAAGGCTTTTAAAGACATTGCAAATCAGATCCAGCTCCTACAAATGAAGTCTCACAAAGAAGGGCCAGGCACTGTAAGATCAGGAAGCAAAGGGACACGAGAAGGCATTTGACAAGGCTTATGAATCTTGGAAGCAGAGAGCAAAGGGAACAAAAACAAGACTGCAAATATATATATTTTTAAAAGAATGACAAGACACTCCAAGCAAAAATGAAAAAATCTGCTAACAAATTCTGTATGTTGTTGAAAAAATGTAAGTCTGTATCATCTTAACTGCAGAAATCTAAAAACTTGTGATAAAAAAAAACAGAGACTATTGATAAGACTCTTAATGGCTAACTATAAAAAGAAAAAGGTGAGACTGGCTTTTTTCAAGTGTAAGTATAGTTTAACTTTGGGCACAGAAACACAGAAACAGTAATCTCAGTTATCACAAAGATCAGACAACCTCTCTAAAGCCAGCTCCAAAATCTCTATCCAACTAGCAGATGCAGGAGCAGAGCTTGCAGCAACATTATAACACACCAAAGTTATTGAGAACATCTAGGCTCAGCAAGCAATACTTTAAAAACGAAAGAACAAATACAAACTATGTGAAACAAAAATGCTGTCAGAAAAAAGAAGCAGAGATGCATCTAAAGGCGCAGGAGGTAAACACAGAACGTCAGCAGCTACACAAAAATCAGCCAGAATAGCAGCAGCCAGGTTAAAGATCAAAGTATAAGTGTTATGAAAAAAAAAAGATATCTTGCAAAAATGTTGATTTCTCTGAGGACTCATTTCCACAATGGGAGAAGTGGAAGAATGATCTCCAACGTCTAAAGGAAGTCTGGAGTCACAGGAAAAAGAATACCGTATGAACTTTTGCACATATCAAAAGTGGGGCAGTCTTTAAAGTGGGGGGAAAGGGAAAGCTGTAGCAGAGATGACAGGGCTAGTAAACTCTAATCCTGCCACTCCTTACCCCTCTGACCCCTCTTTTCTACATGTCTCCTCTAGTGTTGAGCAGAATATGCCATATTCGATTTTGCGATATATCTCAAATATATAGTCGAATATTCGAGATATATTCGCTAAATACGAATATTCGTGATATTTTTTTTAAATGAAATGATTGCGAAATTTCGCTATTGCGAATGCGAATATTCGAGAAATGCGGAAGGAGCACTCTGATTGGCTCAGAATATTAGTGATATTTTATAATACCAAATAATTGCGAAATTTCGAGAAATGCGGAATGGAGCACTCTGATTGGCTCAGAATATTTGTGATATTTCACAATACAAAAAAATAGCGAAATTTCGAGAAATGCGGAATGGAGCACTCTGATTGGCTCAGAATATTTGTGATATTTCACAATACAAAAAAATAGCGAAATTTCGAGAAATGCGGAAGGAGCACTCTGATTGGCTCAGAATATTCGTGATATTTCACAATGTCAAAAAATAGCGAAATTTCGAGAAATGCGGAAGGAGCACTCTGATTGGCTGAGAATATTCGTGATATATTACAATACAAAATAATTGCGAATATTCGACAAATGCGGAAGGAGCACTGTGATTGGCTCAGAATATTCTTGCTATTTTATCGTAATTTCGCGAAAATGCGATTGCGATATTTATTGCGCAATTTCGAGACATGCTTTAGGAGCGCTATGATTGGCTCATTCTGAAATCGAATATTCGAGATATTTTATCGAAATTTCACAAAATGGGAATGAGAAATTGATTGCGCAATTTCGACAGTTACACTCTGAAATCGAATATATGTGTTATTTTAGCTAAAAACAATATTGCGAGTTTCTCGATCACGCATGCGCGATCGCAATCGCGCGAACAACACGCGACTACTTCCTGGAACTTGGACACTTGCCAGTTTAATTTGCCATAGGAAGTGTGTGTTGGCCAAGTGCCCAACTTTCCTTTAAAAAATGGTCGGGAGCAACCTGTCAAGAAGTGAGGAAAACATGCTGATCTGTGTAAGTATTTGCATTATCTTTAACTGCATTTTAGACTAGTTTAAAAGTTAGTATATAAGATCAGATATTAGTATTTCCCAAACAATTTGTCTCCTGGTGTTACAAAACTACAAGTCCCAGCATGCCTGTACAGCTGCAGACACCCTGGTTGGTAAATGTGTATTTAGGCACTTTCCTTGCTATTTTGCATAATGAATTTAACATGTTGTGGACACCGGGCTAATTTTTCAGATTTGGTGTTTACGAGACTAAAACTTTTTTTTTTGCTAGAAAATTACTTAAAACCCCCAAACATTATATAAATATTTTTTTCTAACACCCTAGAGCAGGGGTCTCCAAACTTTTTACTTCGAGGGCCACATTCTATATTTTACTCATATCCGCGGGCCGGAAAAATAATTTAAGTAAATAAATCCACAGTAGAAGAATAGAATTTTACTTACTGTTGACAGCAGAACTGGATGATGGTCCTGTCGTCGCATAAAACGCTGGAGCATCATTCAGCGGGTTAAACTTCCAGCGTGCATGAGGTTTTACATCCGTGTCCTCACCAGTCTCCCCCACATCTGTGTCCCCACATTGGTGTCCCCATACATCTGTGTCCCCACATTGGTGTCCCCATACATCTGTGTCCCCACATTGGTGTCCCCATACATCTGTGTCCTCACATTGGTGTCCCCATACATCTGTGTCCCCACATTGGTGTCCCCATACATCTGTGTCCTTACATTGATGTCCCCATACATCTGTGTGTCCCCACCAGTCTCACCACACATCTGGTACCCCACCAGTCTCCTCATACATCTGTGTCCCCACATTGGTGTCCCCATACATCTGTGTCATCACATTGGTGTCCCCATACATCTGTGTCCTCACATTGGTGTCCCCATACATCTGTGTCCCCACATTGGTGTCCCCATACATCTGTGTCCCCACATTGGTGTCCCCATACATCTGTGTCCCCACATTGGTGTCCCCATACATCTGTGTCCCCACATTGGTGTCCACATACATCTGTGTCCTCACATTGGTGTCCCCATACATCTGTGTCCTCACATTGGTGTCCCCATACATCTGTGTCCCCACATTGGTGTCCCCATACATCTGTGTCCCCACATTGGTGTCCCCATACATCTGTGTCCCCACATTGGTGTCCCCATACATCTGTGTCCCCACATTGGTGTCCCCACACATCTGTGACCCCCACCAGTCTCCTCATACATCTGTGTCCACACCAGTCTCCTCATACATCTGTGTCCCCATACATCTGTGTCCCCACATTGGTGTCCCCATACATCTGTGTCCCCACATTGGTGTCCCCATACATCTGTGTCCTCACATTGGTGTCCCCATACATCTGTGTCCTCACATTGGTGTCCCCATACATCTGTGTCCCCACATTGGTGTCCCCATACATCTGTGTCCCCACATTGGTGTCCCCATACATCTGTGTCCCCACATTGGTGTCCCCATACATCTGTGTCCCCACATTGGTGTCCCCACACATCTGTATCCCCACATTGGTGTCCCCACACATCTGTGACCCCCACCAGTCTCCTCATACATCTGTGTCCCCACATTGGTGTCCCCACACATCTGGGTCCCCACCAGTCTCCTCATACATCTTTGACCCCACCAGTCTCCTCATACATTTATGTCCCCACACATCTGGGTCCCCATACATCTGTGTCCCCACACTGGTGTCCCCACCAGTCTCCTCATACATCTGTGCCCCCACACTGGTGTCCCCACAATTCTGTGTCCCCACACATCTGTTACCCCACCAGTCTCCTCATACATCTGTGTCCCCACATTGGTGTCCCCATACATGTGTCCCCACCAGTCTCCCCACAAATCAGTGTCCCCACACTTGTGTCCCCACATTGGTGTCCCCACCAGTCTCCTCACACATATTTGTCCCCACCAGTCTCCTCATACATCTGTGTCCCCACATTGGTGTCCCCACACATTTGTGTCCCCACCAGTCTCCTCATACATCTGTGACCCCACCAGTCTCCTCATACATCTATGTCCCCACACATCTGTTACCCCACCAGTCTACTCATACATCTATGTCCCCACATTGGTGTCCCCACACATCTGTGTCCCCACCAGTCTCCTCATACATCTGTGTCCCCACATTGGTGGGAACACAGATGTATGAGGAGACTGGTGGGGAAACAGATGTGTGGGGACACCAGTGTGGGGACACAGATGTGTGGGGAGATTGGTGGGGACACAGATGTGTGGGGACAGCGATGTGGGGACACAGATGTATGAGGAGACTGTTGGGGACACAGATGTGTGGGAGACTGGTGGGGACACAGTTGTATAAGGAGACTGGTGAGGACACAGTTGTATGGGGACACCAATGTGGGGTCACAGATGTATGAGGAGACTGGTGGGGACACAGATGTATGGGGACACCAGTCTCCCCACAAATCTGTGTCCCCACACTTGTGTCCCCACACATCTGTGTCCCCACCAGTGTCCTCATACATCTGTGCCCCCACACTGGTGTCCCCACAATTATGTGTCCCCACACTGTTGTCCCCACACATCTGTTACCCCACCAGTCTCCTCATACATCTGTGTCCCCACATTGGTGTCCCCATACATCTGTTCCCCACCAGTCTCCCCACACATCTGTGTCCCCACACATCTGTGTCCCCACACATCTATGTCCCCACACTTGTGTCCCCACACATCTGGGTCGCCACACTGGTTTCCCCACACTGGTGTCCCCACACATCTGTGGCCCCACCAGTCTCCTCATACATCTGTGCCCCCACATTGGTGGGGACACAGATGTATGGGGACACCAATGTGGGGTCACAGATGTATGAGGAGACTGGTGGGGACACAGATGTGCATGGACACCAGTGCGGGGTCACAGATGTGTGGGGACACCAGTGTGGGGACCCATATGTGTGAGGACACAAGTGTGGGGACATAGATGTGTGGGGAGACTGGTGGGGACACAGATCTGTGGGGACACCGATGTGGGGACACAGATGTATGAGGAGACTGCTGGGGACACAGATGTATGAGGAGACTGTTGGGGACACCGATGTGTGGGGACACAAGTGTGGGGACACAAGTGTGGGGACACTGATTTGTGGGGAGACTGTTGGGGATACAGATGTATTGGGACACTAATGTGGGGACACAGATGTATGAGGAGACTGGTGGGGACACAGATGTGTGGAGACACAAGTGTGGGGACACTGATTTGTGGGGAGACTGGTGGGGACACAGATGTATGGGGACACCAGTCTCCCCACAAATCAGTGTGCCCACACTTGTGTCCCCACACATCTGTGACCCCACCAGTGTCCTCATACATCTGTGTCCCCACATTCATGTCCCCATGCATCTGTGATCCCCACCAGTCTCCTCATGCATCTTCACCCCACCAGTCTCCTCATACATCTATGTCCCCACACATCTGTGACTCCACCAGTCTCCCCATAAATCAGTGTCCCAACACTTGTGTCCCCACACATCTGTGTCCACACACTGGTATCCCCACACATCTGGGTCCCCACACTGGTGTCCCCACACATCTGGGTTCCCAAACTGGTATCTCCACACATCTGTGTCCCCACACATCTGTTTCCCTACCAGTCTCCTCATACATCTGTGTCCCCACATTGGTTTCCCCACCAGTCTCCTCATACATCTGTGTCCCCACATTGGTGTCCCCATACATCTGTGGCCCCAATAGTCTCCCCACACATCTGTGTCCCCACACATCTGTGTCCCCATTAGGGCACCCCCTACTGGTGTCCCCATTAAACCTCCCTCCACTGGTGTCCCCATAAGAGCACCCCCCCACTGGTGTCCCCACAAGAGCACCCCCCCACTGGTGTCCCCATTAGAGCACCCCCCCACTGGTGTCCCCATTAGAGCACCCCCCCACTGGTGTCCCCATTAGAGAACCCCCCCACTGGTGTCCCCATAAGAGCACCCCCCCCTACTTGTCACTTGTATCCCCATTAGAGCACCTCCACTTGTGTCCCCATCAGAATTATCAGCACCCGGATGTTTGTGCCATATCAGAGCCATTCAGCCACCCTCCACAGTAGTGTACAGTAATCATCTCGCATCAGCCCCCCTCCCTCCTCCATGCATGTGTACTTTACCAGCGCGTCAGACATTACACACACTGGCGGTTCAGACCTGCTGCACTTCCCGACTCCCGCCCCGCCTTAATACACACTCGTTACTGGTTAACAGCGAGGCGGGAGGCGGAGCAGGGAGGTGTGGCAACGGGTCTAAAACAAATCATTGGCTGCTAGGATGCCCGTGGACCCAGCAGCCAACACAAACACAGTGAGACGCCGGGAGAGATTGCGGGACCTGCGCTGCATATTGCTAGGGACGAATATTCAGCGCAGGTTCCACAACTAACAGGTGGACCAGGGACTCCAGCTGCGGGCCGGAGGAAATGGCCTGGCGGGCCGGATGTGGCCCGCAGGCCGTACTTTGGAGACCCCTGCCCTAGAGAATGAAATGGTAATCATTGCAATATTTTTTGTCACACCGTATTTGCGCAGCGGTCTTACAAGCGCACTTTTTTGGAAAAAAATAACTTTTTTGAATTGGAAAATAACACAACAATACATTTTGCACAATTTTTTTAGATTTTGTGAAAGATAAAGTTACGCCGAGTAAAATGATACCCAACATGTCACGCTCAAAAATTGTGCCCGCTCGTGGCATGGCGTCAAACTTTCACCCTTAAAAATCTCGATAGGTGACGTTTTAAAAATTCTACAGGTTGCTTTTTTTGAGCTACAGAGTAGCTCTAGGGCTAGAATTATTGCTCTCGCTCTAACGATCGCGTCGATACCTCACTTGTGTTGTTTGAACACCGTTTTCATATGCGGGCGCTACTCGCTTATGCGGCACTGTTTCCTAAACGGAGCCTACAGCTGTTGCAAAACAACTCCCCGTTATTACCGGACAGCCATTAACTGTCCAGCCATGCTCCTAGTTAAAGTATAATTGTTGTACAGCTGGTGACGGTGAGCTACATGGTGTATCAGAGCATGCTGGTAGTTGTAGTTTTTAAATAACATCAACTCCATTATTTATTCTAAGTTAATTCATCAAAATGTCAAAAAAATGGCAAGATATAAAATCTGTCATGTTAACCCTGTCATTGATTAATAAGGCGAGAATGCTCCCAATGTTGAATACCATAGATTTCCGTCATATATCCATAAGGCTTTAAACAAAAGTATTATAATATACTTTGTTCTTCATCTTGCAGACGTTCCTGGAAACAGGCTATGACAACCTGCCAAGGCAGGCGGAAAAAAAACAAGTTGTACGCTCCATAATTGAAAAATTAGGCGATCGTCATGGCGGCCCACCAGATCACATGGCCATCCTTAAGAAATGGTCCGACCTAAAGAGGCGCCATATGGACCGGGTCAGGCGTCTCCGTCTGAAATATCACCCAGGTAAGTTATTGCTGACAGTTATGTTTTTTTTTTCTAACGTGTATTTTGTGCGTGTACTCGAGAGAGGAGCCGGACTGCAGGAGTTGGGAGTAGGCAGGCCTCCCCCAGAGGCAATCTGCCACCTTTCTCCATGCCCCGGGTGACAATGGCGGGTGTGAGGGGGTCCTCCCATACAGCCCGTCCTACCTGCTCCGCTTTGAAGCCCAACGTGGCAGAGGGACTCCCTATAAGGTAGTGAGAGGATTTGCCCGCTCAACCAGCCCCGTTAGTCCTTCGCCTCTCTTTTTAGAGACCGCGTGGTCAGAGTCCGTGCATGTTAACCCAATTTTGAGTGTGTGTGTGTAAGTGTGGTGGTTTTTGTGGGAGGGGGGTGGGCGTACTAAGCGCAGACTTACCTCGCATAGCACTCCCACCGGAGGCCGGGCTGAGACCACCAAACTCAATTAACATGTAGCCGAGAGCGGGATCAGAACCCCTAGCTGCAGAGGTGAATGGCTTGTCAGCGCAGTGGCAATCGCGTTGACCCACCGCAGCTCCTTTGGTGACAGTTATGTAAGGTCATATGTAATTAATGTAAGGGCAGATGTTGTTAACCCAGACGCCATGTTGTGGTAACATATATCACCACCAGCCAAGTACTGTTGAAAAAAGACATGGGACAGCAGACAGCAACACAGAAGTTATGTGGGAACATACATTTCCCATTGCTTTGAATGGGACTTTAAACAAAAACCACGACCATCACAAATGGGGGTAGTTAATGGATAAATTAACGATCCTATACTTTAAGTGGACGTATAAGTAACATGTGACCAAGTGTTATCGAAATATCTACAGCTGTTATGAAGAAACATGTATTTCCCATAGAGTTGAATGGGAATTTAAAGAAAAACCCCGACCATGGCAAATGGGGGAGGGTAAGGCTTAAATCACCTATCCTATGTTTGTGGCTGACATATAAGTAACCTGTGTGCCAAGTTTCATGTAAATATCTTTTGCCGTTTGGACGTGATGCTGGTACATACATACATACAGACACGTTGAGTTTTATATATATAGATTCCCACTCAATTCCTGTGTTAGGCGTGGGGTTTTCATAGTAATCCTGTGTGATCCATCAGGCCCTTTTTTTAACATGAGATCGTCTGAACAAAACAAAGGAGACAAAAACAGCTCATTTTACCATGGTGGCAGTAGTTTTTATTTTGTTTTTAGTTTTAGCTATTTTAGGGGGATATCTGTGTGTGCAGGTGAGTACTATTACTGTGCTGAATTATTAGGCAACCTAACAAAAAAAAAAAATATATACCCATTTCAATTATTTATTTTTAACAGTGAAACCAATATAACATCTCAAAATTCCCAAATATACATTTCTGACATTCAAAAACAAAACAAAAACAAATCAGTGACCAATATAGCCACCTTTCTTTGCAAGGACACTCAAAAGCCTGCCATCCATGGATTCTGTCAGTGTTTTGATCTGTTCACCATCAACATTGCGTGCAGCAGCAACCGCAGCCTCCCAGACAATGTTCAGAGAGGTGTACTCTTTTCCCTCCTTGTAAATCTCACATTTGATGATGGACCACAGGTTCTTCTCAATGGGGTTCAGATCAGGTGAACAAGGAGGCCATGTCATTCGTTTTTTTTCTTTAATACACTTTCTTGCCAGCCACGCTGTGGAGTACTTGGACGCGTTTGCTGCAGCATTGTCCTGCTTGAAAGTCATGTTTTTCTTGAAGGATGCAGACTTCTTCCTGTACCACTGCTTGAAGAAGGGGTCTTCCAGAAACTGGCAGTAGGACTGGGAGTTGAGCTTCACTCCATCCTCAACCCCAAAAGGCCCCCACAAGCTCATATTTGATGATACCAGCACAAACCAGTACTCCACCTCCACCTTGCTGGCGTGTGAGTCGGACTGGAGCTCTCTGCCCTTTACCAATCAAGCCACTGGCCCATTCCTTTGGTCCATCAAGACTCACTCTCATTTCAGCAGTCCATACAATGGTAGAAAAATCATTCTTGAGATATTTCTTGGCCCATTCTTGACGTTTCAGCTTGTGTGTCTTGTTCAGTGGTCGTCGTCTTTCAGCCTTTCTTACCTTGGCCATGTCTCTGAGTATTGCACACCTTGTGCTTTTGGGCACTCCAGTGATGTTGCAGCTCTGAAATATGGCCAAACTGGTGGCAAGTGGCATCTTGGCAGCTGCACGCTTGACTTTTCTCAGTTCATGGGCAGTTATTTTGCGCCTTGGTATTTCCACACGCTTCTTGCGACCCTGTTGACTATTTTGAATGAAATGCTTGATTGTTCGATGATCACGCTTCAGAAGCTTTTCAATTTTAAGAGTGCTGCATCCCTCTGCTAGATACCTCTCTATATTTGACTTTTCAGAGACTGTCAAGTCCTTCTTTTGACCCATTTTGCTAAAGGAAAGGAAGTTGACTAATAATTAGGCACACCTGATATAGAGTGTTGATGTCATTAGACCACACACCTTCTCATTACAGAGTTGTACATTACCTAATATGCCTAATTGGTAGTAGGTTTTCGAGCCTACACAGCTTGGAGTAAGACAACATGCATAAAGAGGATGATGTGGTCCAATTACTCATTTGCCTAATAATTCTGCAATCCCGGTCTGTGCTAGACACATAACAAGTGTATAGACATGATAATGATTGATTAATAAGCAACAGAAATATTTTATGTATTTGTTAAGGGTCTTTAAAAAAAACAAATTGTTTTTTTCTTATATCCTAACAGCTGCAAAAGAATTGAAGGGTTACCAGGCAGCTCGGGAAAAAAATGCTGACAGGATTTGTGCCAATCTGAGGCAAATTGCATATCTTATGAAACAGAATGAGCAGGTGGAGGAGGAACAGGCCAAACTTCTTTCAAAAGAGAAAGAAACGCTGAAGCGCCTGAACACTTACCTTGGATTGTAATATGGTTAATAAAAAGTTTTATTTTTTTGAAATGTTTCCTTTCTTTTTGAGATAGATTTTTAGGTTTTTCAACACATCTAACTTCACATCTAACACATCAACATCAACATCAACACATCTAACTTCATAATAAGCAAAATCATTTTATACTATTATTTTATTTAACACAAAACTAGGACAAAGTAAAGTACACAGACACAGTCACGACGAACACAAACTAAACTGTTGAAAAATGAACATAACAAAAGCAACAATAGATATATATAGATATAGAGAGAGAGAGCAAGAAAGAGAGAGAGAGTGCAGATTTGCTCTTGCATACAGGCTAATGGTTGCAGTATAATGGTTGCAGTATAAAGGCCGCAAATCAGGGTTTAACATAAAGTTCATTGTTTTAGTTACACTTGCTGTTACGATCCGGTCTGGTAGCTTGTAGCGGAAGCTGTTGGTGGATCCGCTGTGCCAGAGAGGTCATGAAGCATTACTCAGCATGGAGGCAGCAGCAGTAGTATTAAAATGTAATGTAACTAGAAAAGATACAATTTCAGGGTAAATTGTGCGGCGTGGTCTTGCCTCCACCAATACTACTGACTGGAGACGGTGCCCCTAGAGATGTAAATGTGATCCAACCGTGTGTCAATCCAGTTCGGTCCATTGCCCCATCAAAAACTGCTCCATCAAAAACTAGCCCATCAAAACTGCACCATAAAAACTAGGGCTGCGCATCTTCACCCGTCTCACGATTCGATGCAATTTCGATTATCAAGTCCACGATTCGATTTGATTCCGCGATGCATCACGATGCATCACGATTGCAGCGCAAGTGCGCATGGCTCTCCCCCCAAAAAACTAAAGGAGATTATCCGAGACTGCAGACATAATACAGGAGATGGTCAAAGACTGCAGACATAATACAGGTGATGCTCAGACACTGCAGACATAGTACAGGAGATGGTCAGAGACTGCAGACAAAGTACAGGAGATGGTCAGAGACTGCAGACATAGTACAGGAGATGGTCAGAGACTGCAGACATAGTACAGGAGATGGTCAGAGACTGCAGACATAGTACAGGAGATGGTCAGAGACTGCATACATAGTACAGGAGATGGTCAGAGACTGCAGACATAGTACAGGAGATGGTCAGAGACTGCAGACATAATACAGGTGATGGTCAGAGACTGCAGACATAGTACAGGAGATGGTGAGAGACTGCAGACATAGTACAGGAGATGGTCAGAGACTGCAGACATAGTACAGGAGATGGTCAGAGACTGCAGACATAGTACAGGAGATGGTCAGAGACTGCAGACATAGTACATCTAAACACGTGGGCAGGACTTTACAGCATCAGTAGTGACCATAGTAGTCAATAGTGTCAAATAACTAGTGACATAGGTGTCGTGAGCAGCAGCAGTATTAGTAACAGTAGACAATATAGTGTGAAATCACTCGGGAAAGAGGTGCCATGAACAGCAGCAGCAGCAGTGGTAATAGTAGTATAGAGTGGCAAATAACTTGTGACATAGGTGTCTTCACTGATCCAGAGGACTGATGGGAGAAAGTCATGTGGTCAGATGAGACCATAATATAACTTTTTGGTCATAATTCCACTAACCGTGTTCGGAGGAAGAAGAATGATGAGTACCATGCCAAGAACGCCATCCCTACTGTGAAGCATGGGGGTGGTAGCATCATGCTTTGGGGGTGTTTTTCTGCACATGGGACAGGGTTACTGCACTATATTAAGGAGAGGATGTCCGGGGCCATGTATTGCGAGATTTTGGGCAACAACCTCCTTCCCTCAGTTAGAGCTTTGAAGATGGGTCGAGGCTGGGTCTTCCAACATGACAATGACCCAAAGCACACAGCCAGGATAACCAAGGAGTGGCTCTGTAAGGAGCATATCAAGGTTCTGGCGTGGCCTAGCCAGTCTCCAGACCTAAACCCAATAGAGAATCTTTGGAGGGAGCTCAAACTCCGTTTTTCTCAGCGATAGCCCAGAAACCTGACTCATGTAGAGAAGATCTGTGTGGAGGAGTGGGTCAAATATCCCTCCTCCAGTGTGTGCAAAGCTGGTGAAAAACTACAAGAAAGGTTTGACCGCTGTAATTGCAAACAAAGCCTACTCTACCAAATATTTACATTGATTTTCTCAGGTGTTCAAATAATTTTTTTCAGCACTGTAAATAGATCAGGGAATGCATGACAAGGGACCCTTCAGCGCCCTGAACCGACGGCGGGTGCCAGAAAGTCACCGCCGATCCAGGACTCATTCATCTTTATGAATGTGAGTCTGTCCACGGAGTCTGTGGACAGACGGGTCCTCTTGTCCGTGACCACCCCACCTGCCGCGCTGAATGTCCGCTCAGATAGTACGCTGGAGGGGGGCAAGACAATAGCTCCAGCGCATACTGAGCGAGCTCGCGGCAGGTGTCCAATCTGGCAACCCAGTACTCCATGGGGTCGTCGGTATTCATACTCTCAGAAGCACCGGCGGACGCCATGTAATCTGCCACCATGTGGGCCAGCCGCTGGTGGTGACTGCTTCTGCTGCTGCTGGTACTGGGTTGATCCGATTGGAAGAACATCCTCATCTCTTCCATTAGGTCCCCTGCTCGGCTGCTGCTGGGTGCAGACACCTGCTGGGTGAGATGAGGGGTGACAACTGGAGGCCGGGGAGTTGCCTGCTCCAACCGGCTGACAATGCCTGCCTGCAGTTCCTCCATCCGGCGCTGCCTCCGGCTGGCTGGGATGAACTGCTCCACTTTCCCCTTGCACCTGGGATCCAAAAGGGTGGCCATCCAATAATCATCCCTGCCCTTGATGGTCTTAACCCGGGGGTCCCTCCTGAGGCATCTCAGCATGTGGGCAGCCATGGGGAAGAGCGCAGCCCGCTGTGACTCCTCACTGCTGCCCAGGTCAATGAGGTCAGACTCTTCATCCCTGAGGCGCTGCTGCTCACGCTCAGAGATGCCCAATCCCCGGACTATCGGTGCCCCCAACACCGGCTCTCCCTCCTGACCAGGCCCTGACTCCAGGACGACACCAGCAACCTCCTCCTCATCATCATCATCATCCTCCTCCTCCTCCTCCTCCTCGTCCTGGCCCTGGTCTCGGTGGAGCAGTGCTGCCTCCTCCTGCTCCACCAAGGCACTCTCCCCAGCTTCGAGCAGGCGATCTAGTGTCCTCTCCAGCACGAACACTATAGGGAGCATGTCATTGAGGCCGACATGCTCCCTGCTGACCATCTTGGTCGCCTGCTCGAAAGGGCCCAACACCTGGCAGACCTGGTGTATCTGCCCCCACTCCGCACAGGTGATGTACGGGAGTGTTGGTGCTGGGCCGGCAGTGGGTTGCTTCAGCAGGTACTGCCTCACCGCCCTTCGCTGCTCCCACAACCTCTCCAGCATTTGGAGGGTGGAGTTCCACCGCGTCACACTGTCCACAATCAGCCTGTGAGGGGGCAGCCTGTTGACCCGCTGCCACTTGGACAGGGACGCGGTAGCGGTTGGGGAGCGCCTGAAGTGGCTGGCAATCCTACGCACCCTTAGCACAATGTCACTCAACCCAGGATAGGTGCGCATGAACTTCTGCACCACTAGGTTGAGGACATGTGCCAGACAGGGCACGTGAGTCAGACTGCCAGCCTGAAGGGCGGAGAGTAGGTTGCTGCCGTTATCACAGACAACCATACCTGCCTGGAGCATTCGGGGTGTCAGCCACTTCTGGACCTGAGCCTGAAGTGCGGTCAGCACTTCTTGTCCAGTGTGTCTCCGGTCCCCTAAGCTAACAAGCTGGAGCACGGCCTGACAGCGCACGTGCACCACACCTGAGTAGCTACGGGGGCGCTTGCTGGGAGGCTCAGCAGCTGCGGAGACAGAGGCTTGACGGAGACCAGCAGTTCTCCCCTGGACACCCCGGGGCGGCACCACAAAATCTGTTGCCGCCGATCCCTCCCCGGCGCCTTGGAGGGAAACCCAATGGGCAGTGAAACTTATGTAGCGCCCCTGCCCATGCCTGCTGGTCCAGCCATCCATTGTCAGATGCACCCTGTCGCTGACAGCGTGATCCAGCGACAGGGTTACATTCTTCACAATGTGCTGGTGTAGGGCAGGGACACCAGTCCTGGCAAAGAAATGGCGGCTGGGGACACGCCATTGGGGTTAGGCCTGCTCCAACATCTGTCTGAAGGGGTTGCTGTCCACGATGTTGAAGGGCAGAAGATGTTGGGCAATAACCCTTGCCAGGAGCCCATTGAGGGAACGCACACGTCGGTCTCCGGTGGGGAAGGGAGTGTTGCGTTTGAAATCGTCGCCTGGCGCCGGACAGCAGTGCGGGACACAGACGCGGAGGGTGCTGTCAAAGTAGAGGTCTGGTTGCCGGTACCAGTACCACTACTAGAGGAAGCGGGGGGGCATGACCTGCTGGGAAGAGATGAAGCTGTGGCAGGGGCTGCTGTACCCTGCTCACTTGTGGTGGTGGCGCTGCTACCACCACCACGCTTCATCTCGTCATACACCCGCCAGTGGTTAATCCTCAGGTGCTGGTTCAGGGCTGTGGTACCCACCCGAGCCAAATGCTTCCCTCTCTTCACCCTGACTGAACAGATACGGCAGATGGCCACTAGAGGGTTGTCTGCCACCAGGGTGAAGTAGGCCCAGACAGGTGACTTCAGCGCCACCCTCCCGTCAGATGGGGTGATGCTGACTTGCACCTGCTGGGACTCGGTACGCACAGGTGGAGCTGCCTGCTGCTGCTGCTGCTGCTGACACCTCCTGCTGCCATGTCCAGTGGAGACCCTGACGCTGGTCTCCCTGGTGGTGACCTGGTGCACCGTTTCCCCAGGGTGCCTACCTTCCCCGTCGCAACTGACGCAGTGAGCCGACGAGCCAGATGGCAACTATGATGGGTCACCCTCCTCATCGCCCCCAGAGATGTCAGACCAAGGGCTGAGATGTTGTGGTCTGAGGGAACCAGCTGACATGGAGCCGATAGCCTGGCTCCGCTGTCCCCTCACCCACGCCTGGGTCTGACTAGGTGCTGCTGTTTCCTGCACCAAAACAGCAGCACCACTTTGAAGGGATGTCTCTGGGATACTGACAGCAGGTATCCCATCCTTCTCGTCCATCCCTTCAAAAAGGTCCTGACCATCAGGACAGAGCTGGAGCTCTGCCCGATGCATGGCCTCCACCAAGACATCCCTCTCACTGTCGCTGTCGAACAGTAAGATGCTGGACTCTTGGGGGCTGGGGGGGGGGGTACTACAGGCAACGGTGTAATGGTGGAACTACTGGGAGTCGGGACCGACGACTCAGTGGCACTGCTGTGCCCCATGTAGTCCACCACTACTTGAGCCCGAGATGGCAATATCGGGCGGCTGCCCGATGTAAAAAAATCACGCATGAGGCGGACTCCCCTTCCACCCGATCCTCTACCAATAGTAGGGGCACGAGAGGTACCCCGTGCTGGCAGCGACCCAGCACTGGGAGTAACTCCCCTACCCCTGCTGCCACGGCCACGGATGCCGCTCATGATTGCTGATGTGTGTGGGGGGGTAAACTTTATTGGGGGGGGGGAAATGTGTGTAAAATGTTTTTTTTGTGTTTTTTTAAAAGACAGGCACGCAGACAAAGACGTACACAGACAGCTACTAAACTATAATAAAACTAGTACACCAAAGACAAGGACTAGAAAAAAAAATGCACTACACAAACACTAACTGCTTACACAAACGTATATGACTATAAACTAAAGATATTTTTTTTTTTTTTTTTACACACTAACTGACAAGGACTACAACTACAAAAAAAAATTCACTAAAGAAACACTAACTAATAACTTTTTTTTTTTTTAAAACACAGACACTAAACACACACTAAAGTAAGCTAGCTGAAATAAATGTACAGTTAACAGTATGTACACTTACTATACAGAAATCAAACTAAACTGACCACAAAACTTTGCTTTTAAAAAAGCTCTTAAGCCTTTTGCTTAGAAAATTATGCACGTAAATCAATAAGAAGCAATCAAAAGATAAGCTGCAAGATACTACAGCAACACAAGCTGAACAACACAGCACAAAACTTAGCTTTTAAAAAAGCTCTTGGGTGTATTGCTTTGAAAAAAGCAGTTTATAAACTGGAAAATATCCACTGAAATCACTAGGTAGCAAATAGCAAGGATGAAGCACAATGCTGATGATGCAAGATACCAGCAAGATGCAAGATACCAGCAAGATACCAGCAAGATAACAGCAACACAGACACAGTCTCCACACTATCAAGCCAACTTCTGAATCTGCAATGAAATGCTGCTGGGAGTGACCTTATATAATGCCCGTGCAGGCAGGTTCCTATTGGTTGCTAGCCTATGACGAGTGTGGAAGGAGAACTCTGATTGGCTCTGATACAAAAGGGCGGAGTAAATAATCGCGCAATATTCCGATTGCCGAATATTCGCATTGCGAATATTCGGCAATATAAAAAGATCGCTTCAGCTACTCGAACCAAGGTCTCTAATCATAACAGCAATGCTTTTAGACGTCGAAGGAGATCACTAGGATGTGATCTGTTTTAAAAATGAAACTGAAATAATCGCTCTGTGGCGGCAGATAGGGCGGATAGGGCGGAGAAGATAATCGCGCGATATCGCTATTGCCGAATTATCGCATTGCGAATATTCGGCAATATAAAAGGATCGCTGCAGCTACTCGGCCCAAGGTCTCTAATCATACCAGCAATGCTTTTACACGTCGATGGGGATGTCTAGGATGTGATTTGTTCTAAAAAAAAAATTGAAAAAATACGAATATTCGTGAGCAACACTAGTCTCCTCCACTCCCTCGCTCTTTTTTCATTGTTTTTCTCCCCCCTCCTTTTTTTTCTCTCTCTCTCTCTTGTTATATACTCCTCTCTTTCTATCTCCCCCTTTGATCCTTTATTTCCTTTTTTTCACTCTTCTTCCCTTTTTCTTCCCTTTTTCGTCTTCAAAATTGGTTTACTGATAATTTCAACTTACCATGTATAGCAGGGTTGATGACCATAGGCATAAAGAAATGGTTAGGCTTGCAACCAACGTGCTAAACAGAGAATGTACCCATACGGTTCCCTAAATGTTTCACAATTCTTTTTCCTTTTCCTGGTACATGGTATGATTTGAAGGACATTTGTAGTCCATAGAATATTTGCATGATGTTCAAATTATAAACACTTATCTGTTTTTGACTTCAATAAAAAATGTATGGAAAAAAAGGTGGAAGCTGCCCCAGGCCCAGTCATTGTTGTGGGGCCCAAAATATTTCAGGTTACAGTTTGAATAGCATAGTCTTTTGCTGCCTGGACTTGCCAGGCATTGGAGCACAGTGGACACAGTGGGACTTCATGACTGTATCACTGGATTAGTGAGAGGGCTGTGAGGCTACAACCTGTTGCTGCTATCAGAAACTAAGTGTAGCGGTACCCCCATGGGGGCTGCTGATTGACTCTGTACCCCACTGGCCACCCCGACTCTGCAGACCCTCTCTTACCTCTGACACCTTGGATTCCATTGTAAAATACCGATAGTAATGAGAAACTCAGGCAAAGTCCCTGAATCACTGAAAGAACATTTACTATGGTATAAGATAACACAAGAAAATGGTACAGTTAAACAATGAATTAACACAGGTTATGATTGGCAGAGGTATTTGTTCAGTGCAATAATATCATACACTTATACCCGGTAGCAACTTGATGAGGGTATATGTGAACAGGTGCACAAGAAGATAGATCCTCAATTATTTTGACACTTGTATTGAATACCTTCCCACTGAAGCCTCAACACAGACCAATGCACTAGGAGAATGCACAACAGTGAATGCAGTAATACAATACAAGTTCTAACTATATCTCACTAAATGGCTCCCTCTAGGTTGCAGTTCAGAGCAATTCTCCAAAGTAGAGCAGTAGCGATTTGTAAAGGAATTAAGCAGTGAATGTTCCTCAATTTCCAGTTTGTTTTCAGTTAGCTTATTTTATACTGCAGTGTTGCGTTGTGTAATTATTTGTAATCCAAGAGAAACAGAGGAAAAGCAATGACTGTAGAAATAGGATGCTATGAATTCCTTAGCTGAAAAACTATTCCCACTTGTAATTTCTTTAATATGTGAGTAATGCAGTACTGACCTTACAGCATGGGGAAAGAAACACAAGGCCCCAAAGTCTGGTAGTAAGATACTCAGATATAGCAGATCCACAGCCGTGGAACTACAAGTCTCATCAGCAGTCTGTAAGGAATAAACTCATTCAGCAATACTGCAGTCACTACTTGGATAGGCAGGTTCCCTCTCACCACTGGCTGGTTGACATACTCAGTCCGAAACCTCCTGCAGGTGTCTCTATTATTGAAGATGGCGCCGACACGCTGTACGCTCCTCCAGGTGTGCTGGAAGGCAGATGGCTTCAAATGTTTTGAAGTGCAGGCCAATCCACCTGCTCGATTAGCAAGGACCGTCCTTCAAAGATCCCTCTGGTGTGGATGATCCGCCTCTCTGCTGTAGGCTGCAGTCTCTCACTCCTGGTCATACACACAGAACTCCTGCTGGCAGTTGAATGGCATCCAGAGAGCTCGAAAGCAGGCCACACCTGTCCTTTTATCTCTATTCCCAGCAGGTTGTTCTGTGACTTGGCATTGTGGGTCTGTAACTTGACATTGTGGGTCTGTAGTCCCCAGACTGATTTGAACAATATGAGTCACTTCCTCATCAAACTATATATCCCACAATGCATAACTGTTTGCTTCTTAAACAGAATGAAATATCCTGATTCAGCGGTCACTAGAGGGAGCCAAACCTTTACTTAAGAAACAATAAATTACTCAACATAATAACATAATAACCGTAGTAGCAACACCTGGCTACATAAGCTTAAAAGTGTTGGAATTTTAACCAATAGCTCATAATATCATAATAATGCATGCAGATTCCCATCAAGACTACGCTTATATGTACCAATGGCAAGATGAGCAACAACATTTGTCAGCTGGAGGTCTTGGATGTAGGATTGTCCCTTTAGATAAACTGCCCTGCAAGGACTCTTGTTATTGCCTGTAAAAGTAGGGGTAATTCTGCAGTAGGCCTGGGCTATAGGGTAATCACCTCTAGAGTGAACTCTAGGAACATAGCATACTGATAGCAAGTAAAGTCATTGCAATATTATTTACCCTTGTTAATGTGATTCCTGCCATTGCTTATGCTGTTCAGCAGGTTATTGAGCATAAGTCTATTGAACTGCATTACAGCCTATAACAGGTTGCTACAAGATAGTGGCTAGAGAAGTGTTTTGGGTAATATTTTACCTGTTCATATACTGTATGTACAAATTGCCTTTCACTTCAAGTCTTTATAGTATAACACACTTTTCATATTAATCAAACTGGAGTCCACTTACACGTACCACATTATAATTGTGTGCAGTACATTTACTGTTGTGCTCTATTACAGTGCCCACTTGCTTAACCTTGTGTGCCAGAGGGGCTGAGGTGGTCTTTGGCGTCGAGGTGCAGTACAGAAAACCCAAATGACCAATTGGCTCTTTTGGGGGTAGCATTACATGAAATTATCAAGTGTGCTTTTTGATTTGTTCATTTTGTATTAATTGCATGTCTTTATGTTTATCTGTTCATAGTAGTAAATTCCATCAGTCAATTATGTGTAAGCCAAAAGCACTTTTTTCCTATTTAGTGTTACAGATCTCTCACAAGATCAATTTTTTGACCCATTAAACATAACATGAAATGCCTTATCCTACCCCCTGGGCACCTTTGCTATCACTATACAGGTCTCAGGTAGGGGAGACAGTGGTCTTGTAGTAGCTCCTCTGACCAACAGGTTAGAAATAACACTGCCCACTTGTATCCAGTGCAACCAGATTCCAAACAACAGAGAGAAAATCACTATTACTAAAGCTGCCTCTTACTATAATCACTTGGAAGCCATCTTAAATAAGCACAAACAAATCTTTTTCCTCTGTAGTGCTGCCCAACACTGTACCCCCAATGTTGTATTCTCTCAAATAATTATTTTTCTGTAGGTGCTTTATTTTACATTTAGAAACATTGAACTTCAGTTTCCACTTCTTTGACCTTGCTCCAGTAATGCCAAAACATGTTTCATGTCACACACCTCTGTATCACCAGCAAAAAGACATACAGTGCCCAACAAACCTTTAGTTATATCAAGTTATATCACTTACATAAAGATTAAGCAGAACAGGACCTACAACAGAGCCTTGTGTACACCAGTAGTGACTGGCCTCTGTTCAGAGTGAACCCCATTTACAACCACACTCTGGTATCTATCCTTTAGCCAACTGCATATCCGCTGAATCACCCAAGGGTTAAGTCCTAGCTTGCACAACTTTTGTATTAGATCATAAAGAGGAACTACAGGCATACCCCACTTTTAAGTACACAATGGGACCAGAGCATGTATGTAAAACGAAAATGTACTTAAAGAGAAACAATATATTTTTTCACTTCTAGGGTGTAGTAGGGGGTCAGGGGCTGTAGTGGGGGTGTCAGGAGCTGTAGTTGAGGTCTCAGGGTCTGTATTGAGGGTGTCTGGGGCACACTGGAACAGGACGGGCTATGCTCTCAGAGATTTAGCCCCTTCTACTGTGGCTGCAAAATGTCTGTACAGTACTTGTAAGGCACTTTACATACACTCGCGGGTATGTCCTTACTCGCGAGTGTATGTAAAGTGAGTGTACTTAAAGCGGGGTATGCCTGTATATCAAATGCTTTGATGAAATCAAGATATGCTGTGTGCATAGCACCACTCTGTCCCAAAAATTGGTAATATAGTTAAAAGAAATTCAATCAGATTAGTCTGATATGATCTGCCCTCAGTAAAGCCATGCTGTTTTCTGTCCAGCAAATTGTGTATTTTTAAGTGATCAATGGTCTTTCTTTTGAGGAGTGCTTCGATTAACTTGACTACTGTTAAACTCACTGGTCTATAATTGCCAGCTTCTTTTGTGTTGCCCTTCTTGTGGATAGGTACAATGTTATCTGTCCACCAGTTATGGGGAACCTCTCCTGTTAGAAGAGATTGATTAAAAAGATCTGTTATTAACTGGGGGTCACCATGGGAAGCAAGATGGCGGCGGCCAGCAGGGTCGTCCAGGCGGTTAAGCCACATGTTCCAGCAATATGATTCCCAGACAGGAAAAGTAGCCCACAACCTAATGTGCAAGAAGCTTTGAAGTCTTTGATTTATCCGTTCACTACTCCAGTCACAGCTCAACTAATCCTTCACCTGTCTGCCGAGTAGTGACATCCCCAGACACTAATGACTTATTGAAATCACTTCTTTAGAAGTACAGGAGAAAACCTGTGTCCAACAAAGAAATAGAGTATATACAATGTGGGGTTCCTGAATGAAAACATGAAGGGCCAGATTCTCATAGAATTCTGGCGGCGTAGCGTTAGCCATTTACACTACATCGCCGCATCGTACTAGAGCAAGTGCTTTATTCCCAAAGCACTTGCTCCGTAGTTTGCGGCGGCGTAGCGTAAATGGCCCGGTGTATCCCCGTGTAAATCGAAGGGGGTGGCTTGTATTTATATTAAGCGCGCCCCGTGCCGATTGAACTGCGCATGCGCCGGCCGCGACGAAATCCCAGTGCGCATGCTCCAAAGGACGTCACATTTTCTCAATGTAAACGATGTAATCGTAGCGTACGCCAGCCCCATTGAGAATTGACGTACGCAAACGACGTAAACGACGCACAACACGACGCGGTCCCGAGGCCATCCTTAACATGCCATTCGACGGCACTTCGTAAGGTTACTCCACATATTAGCAGGGGTAACCTTACACGTACGAAAACGACGTAAACTACGTCGAGGCGGCGTAAAAGCGTTCAAGAATCGGCGTATTAGCCTCATTTGCATATGCAAATGAGAAAACAACGTACAGGCCACCTAGCGGCCGCCGATGTCATTACATCTACGATCCGACAGTGTAATTGTTTTACACGTGTCGGATCTTCACCTGTATCTATGCGTAAGTGATTCTAGGAATCACACGCATAGATACACGGGGGAAAAAAAACTGCGATATGACGGGGTATCTGAGATACCCCGTCGTAGCGCTGCTGAGAATCTGGCACGAAGTGTTCTACTCCCGCTTCAACAATACGATTGTTACCAAGAATTCCTCAAACTGTAAAATTTCTACATAATTGTAAACTAGAAGTTTTAATAAAGAAAAACAACCCCCCCCCCCCCCAAAAAAAAAAAGATCTGTTATTGATCCAACAACTATACCTCAAAGTTCTCTTAGAACTCTGGGATAAATACCATAAGGGCCCATTGCTTTATTCAGCTTTTAGCCAGTTTCTCTGCTACCTCTGTCTCCAGATATCCTAAAAATGAACCGTCATTACAAGAACCAATATGATTCCCCAACTTATCATTGCTAGTACAATTTATTTCTGGGAAGACTGAACAGAAGTAATTTTTTAAATGGGTTGCTACATCCAGGTCTCCCTCAACATAAGTGTTTTTTTTTTAACAGATTTAGCATTTTACTCCTCTTGCTGTGCTTTGACAGCACTGATAATGTGCTTGGCCTTGTTTTGTCTATTTTTATACTCTTCTCTGTCAACTATATGTAGTGCTCACCCCCGAAGGAGCCGCTGGTTAGATTTGGGATCGGCATATTTAAGTTACCTCTGTGATGGTGTCTAGGGGTGATGATGAGAGCAGTAATAGAATGTCCAGACCGTTGGTTGAACTTTTCAATGCTTTATTTCTGGTCCAACACGAACAACAGTCAATTCGAGGTAGATAGAGTAGATTGGTGAAAAAAAAGAATAACCTTGCAGATACAGGCTGTGGATAATAGAAGAAGTCCTGCCTCCAACGAATGTGTTTCTCTCGTCGCCACTCCAGCCGGAGTGGGTACAGCGCCCCTGGACAGGTCCCTCTCTCACGGGCCTGGCAGCCAGAAAGTCACTGAGAATGCTGAGAAGGAACAAGTCTCTGCCACCGACTTGGCTCTAATAGAATTTGGTTTAGTAAAGGGTCTCTGCCACAGGCCCAGTACTCAGGAACATGAACGTGGAGCGAATCCTCTCAGTCAATAATTAAGGAGCCACCAACTGACAGTTTGCTGCATACAACCTGTCAGTGTCCAGTCACTCAGATCCCTGATGGTTTTGTCTGCGCTCTATTGGTTCACCTGCCTCCGGGTTCACCTCAGACCGACTCCCCACCGAACAGCACCCAGCTTGGGATTCTTTTTTCTTGAAGTGGGGGACCCAGTAAGTCACTGGGGCCCCATTGGCAATTTCAGTTGCTCTGAGCCATGAGGGCCCAGAGTTTGCAACTTCGCATAGCACGGGCCCTGGCCAGGTAGGCTATAGTGGTGGGGCCCGTGATGTGCGCACACCCTGTAGGTGGGTGCCGCACCTGGAACCAGGAACCCGCAAAGACCCCAGGAAATGGCGTCTGCCACAGATATACCCTTCCCCAGCATGCCCCGCGAGGGAAACACTCCTCCAATTGGCTGCTGGGAAAAGGGGTTCTGCCTGAACCCCTCTGGCACCACCTGCTGACCCACAGGACAATTCAGGGCTGACAGCAGCCCAAATTTATCACAAATCAACCTGGGTGAGAGCAGGTAAGTCTCTCACCCCACTAAATTTACAATAGCGTCCCTTCTGAAAATAAGGGGGCACTACATATACCTCTTATTTCCTTTAATCTTTTACATGCTGTTTTTTTCTCCTTTACTATCCTACTTACCTGACTAGGGAACCATACATTTTTTTCTTAACTTTATTTTTACTAACTTGCCTGACATATAACATAATTGCCTCCAGGATGATAGACATTAACAGCACCCACTGATTACTCATTCCTGTCATTATTTAGAAATTTCTCTATTTTAGCAAAATTTGTCCTTTTGAAATCTAAAACTTTTGTTTTTGTAAATGATTTTTCAGTTCTTGTTTTAATATCAAACCAAGAACAGAAGGGGTGTCCCCTAATAGACTTTAAAGGCACCAAAGTATGAACCAAATATTCAAAAACATATATAGAAATATAATTTATTATGCGTGTACAACAGAATCGTACATTAAATTTAAATCATATGTAGAATGATTACAAAACAGTCTGAGGCCGTGTACACACGGCAGAGAACCTCGACGGGCAGAACACATCGTTCCGCCCGTCGAGGTTCTCTGCCGGCCGTCGAAATCGGTGACCCGCCCGTCGGGAATGGCAACCAGCCATTCATCCAGGCGGGCCGTCGTGCAAATAGAGAGCGTGCTCTCTATTTCTGCTCGACGGGCTTCCCGACGGGAAGCTCGCCGAGAGCGTACACACGGCCAAGGTCCTCGCTGGAATGCAGCTTCCAGCGAGGTTCTCGCTGGTTTCCAGCGAGAACCTCGGTCGTGTGTACGCCGCCTGAGAATAACAACCCAATGAGACAACAAAATATACGTATACGTATACTTTTAATGTACGATTCTGTTGTACACGCATAATAAATTATATTTATATACATGTTTTTAAAAATTTGGTTCATACTTTGGTGCCTTTAAAGTCTATTAGGAGATACCCCTTATTTTCTTGATTTATCATTTGGATGTGGCACATTTTAGAAACACTTACCGATAAACTTTTGTTGTTAATATCAAATCAAAGGCATTGGTGATCACTAGAACCTACATTTTCTCCAACCTTAGTATCAGACAGGAGATCCTCATTAGTGTTGAGCGGAATACGCCATATTCGATTTCGCGATATTGCGCGAATATATAGAAGAATATTCGCGAATATTCGCTAATATCGAATATTCGTGATATTTTATCCCAAAAAAAATTTGCAAAATTTCGCTAATGCGAAATTTCGCTAATGCGAAAATGAATGCGAAATTCTCATAAACGGAGATCATTTCCTGTATTACTAAACTAATATGCACTAAACACTAACTCTACACTAACTCTACTTAAAAGAAAGGAGAATAAGGGGGCAAAAGAAGGGCGGAGAAGATAATCGCGCAATATTCCTTTTGCCGAATATTCAAGTTATTCTGATTGGCTCTGATGCAAAAGAAGGGCCGAGTAGCTGATGCGATTCTTTTATGTTGCCGAAAATTCGCGATGCAAATTTTCGGCAACATAAAAGAGTCGCATCAGCTACTCGGCCCAGGGTCTCTCTCTAATCATACCAGCAATGCTTTTAGACGTCGATGGAGATCACTAGGATGTGATCTGTTTTAAAAATAAATTTAAAAAAATACGAATATTCGCCATAGCGAATATTCGCCGCAATATTCGAGTTATTCGCGAATACTCGAATATGCAATATTCGTAGCGAATATTCGCAATGCGAATATTCGTGAGCAACACTAATCCTCATTTGTCTGTACTACTTCTAGAATATGATCACCTCGGGTTGGGCTTTTTTACTAACTGTTTTAGAGAAACCCCATTAAGTGCTTCCATTACATCCCTGCTCCTGCTTGTAATTAGTGATGAGCGGAATACGCCATATTCGATTTTGCGATATTTCACGAATATATAGAAGAATATTCGCGAAATATTCGTTAATATCGAATATTCGTGATATTTTATAAAAAAACAAATTTTGCGAAATTTCGCTAATGCGAATGCAAAATTTCGCTAATGCGAATGCGAAATTGATTGCGAAATTCTCGTCAACACGCGAAAACGGAGATCATTTCCTGGATTACTAAACTAATATGCACTAAACACTAACTCTAATTACACAAACTTATATGACTAAACTAATGCTAATTTTTTTTTGTTTTTGTTTTTTTTATACACAAAACACAGAAGGGCAGAGAAAGTATTCGCGAATATTCGTAATACGAATATTCGCATTGCGAATATTCGGCAACATAAAAGGATCGCCTCAGCTACTCGGCCCAGGGTCTCTAATCATACCAGCAATGCTTTTAGACATCGATGGAGATCACTAGGATGTGATCTGTTTTAAAAATACATTTGAAAAAATATGAATATTCGCAATAGCGAATATTCGCTGCGATATTCGATTTATTCGCGAATACTCGAATATGCAATATTCGTAACGAATATTCGCAATGCGAATATTCGTGAGCAACACTACTTGTAATAGCAGTTTGAGAATTCCAGTTAAAGTCAGGCATGTTGAAGTCACCCATAATAAAAAAACCTTTCTTTTCATTGCCATTTGAGTTATTTTGTCAATCAACAAGTTTTCATAATCTTTGGTCTGTCCTGGGGGTCTGTATAATACACAAATTCTAAGGGGAAATCCCTCTCTGATTGGAAGGCAGATCCAGAGGGTGTTTTGTTTTTTTTATCATTATATTTTATCAGTATTTTAGTAAATACAAAAACATTGAAAGGATAAACATATATCAGAAGTGTGTGAACCATTGTCAGTTTGAGAAATTACATAAATGAAAGAGGCTTAGATAAGTGATATCATATCAACAATTGAATAGCATTGTACTAGAGTGCAGTAAGACATGCAAAAGTAAGACAAACTATAGTGAGTATACAAATAACCAATAACACCTAACAATGAAGGCATAAGAAAGTAACCAAAGAAAAAAGAATGGGGTGACACCATGAATCTCTAAGCTTAAAAGAGTATAAAGGCATGCATAGCATAATAACATAAGAGGTATTTACAGTATTTCCATATAGATAATGTAAAAAGCATCACTGCTAAACATAAGTTCCTCTTAAGACATGCAGTATTTCACAAAAGTGAGTACACCCCTCAATTTTTCGTAAAACATTTTATTGTATCTGTTCATGTGACAACACTGAAGAAATTACACTTTCATACAATGTAAAGTAGTGAGTGTACAGCTTGTATAATAGTGTAAATTTGCTGTGCCCTCTAAATAACTCCACACACAGCCATTAATGTCTAAACCAATGCCAACAAAAGTAAATACATCCTTAAGTAGAAATGTCCAAATTGGGACCAATTAGCCATTTTTCTTCTCTCATGTGAGTTGTTAGTGTTACAAGGTCTCAAGTATAAATGAGAAGCCGGTGTGTTAAATGTGGTGCTATCGCTCTCACACTCTCATACTGGTCACTGGAAGTTCAACATGGCACCTCATGGCAAAGAACTCTCTGATGATCTGAAAAAAAGAATTGTTGCTCTCCATAAAGGTGGCCTAGGCTATAAGAAGATTGCCAAGACCCTGAAACTGAGCTCCAGCCAGGACCACACAACTGTTTAACAGGACAGGTTTCTACTCAAAACAGGTCTAGCCACGTTCGACCAAAGAAGTTAAGTACACTTACTTAGCTTCATATCCAGTGGTTTTCCTTTTTCTTTTTTTTTTTATCATTTTTATTCAAGGTTTTGCAAAGAATACAAAGTTAAGCAAACAGTGACTATAACAGAAATGAGACTAAACATTACAGGAACCATTACGACAGTTGAGAGCAAGCAAAGTTGTATCAGACTAAAAGGGACAGAGCCCCCGCCCTATCCCCTCCCCGTGCCCCAAAAGGGATCATGCTGCCCCAGGGGTGGATAGTGCAAGGTGACCCCAGTATATTACCTGCTCGCAGTATAGTACAAACTTCAAGGAGACCCGCTAAATGGTAAGGCACTATGGCCTAGGCTGAATTCTTATACAGCAATAGGGTCTCGAAATCATATGTAACAGGAGAGGGGGGAGTACCCCAGGCACTCCTGGCGCCACCACTTGGTGTGCTGTAAACCTTCAATTCAAAAATGCAAAACAGATATACAAACACAGGGAAAAACCCAACGGGGCCTATAAGGTCCAGAGCCCCTTTGATAGCTAAAAAAGGGTTTGCATACCAGGAAAGATGAACAGATTGTAGAAGAGAGACAGAAATAGGAAAGGTAGGAGAGAGAGAAGAAAGGACCAAGGATTAGGAGATACACGGAAGGCCTATCACTCACAAGAGTCTTATGCTGAGGAGGAAAAGAGGTAAGGTTAAATAGGTCAGGTACCCAAGTAATCAAAATCAAATCAAATCAAATCAAAGGGGGATACCATCATAGGAAGCCCAGGGTTCCCAGATGACCTTAAAGCCTTCAACATTATCTAGAATAATGTTGGATATCTTCTCATTAGTCATTATCCAAGAAATTTTGTTTTTAGTTTTTGGGAAGGAGACTGATGGGGATTTCCAGGCCTTAGAAATAGTCATTTTGGCTCCCAGTAGGATAAAGGAGATCAGAGATTGTGAGCTCCTGGGAATTTTCGGGATAGGGTTGTTGAGCAAGGCTATGGTGGGATCAGGAGCTACCCCTACCTCCGTGACTTTCCTGATAAGATGGAAAATTTTATGCCAGAAGGACCGGATTCTGGGGCATTCCCACAGTATATGTAGTATGGAGCCCATAAGCCCACAACCCCTGTAGCACAAGGGGGAAGATTGTGGGTAAAATTTGGCGATGCGGGTGGGGACCAGATACCAACGGGTCATGACTTTGAGGTTTGCCTCCACCAGCGAAACATTCAAAATGCCTTTATAGGAGCGGGCCAGATTGTTATGCCAGCGTTCTAGTGTCCAGTCAAGGGATAGGTCACGTTCCCAGCTCGTCATGTAAGGTGCTCTCTCCATAGGCTCGGCCAAAGCTGAGTAAATCAGGGATATCCCGCCTCTTGTGTCAATGGCCGATGAGCACCACTGCTCGTAGGGCGTTACCGAAGGTAGTTCTATGCTGGCTCTCCTAATCTGGTGTAGGAAGTGGGAGAGTTGAAAAAACCTGAACTTCTCGGAAGGGGGCATTTTAAGTCTAGAAGTGCAATAGCTTAGAGTAAAAGGTCCGTTTGAGTTGAAAAAGTGGCCAATTCTGTACAGGCCTTTGTCAAGCCACCACTTGAAGACGACTATGTCTAAACCAGGGGGGAATCGAGGGTTGCGAAAGATATGGGCCAGTGGGTGCCAATGAGAATCAGGGAACTATGTTTATGTAGAGAGTCACACAGAGCCATGGAGTGGGATAGTGTAGGTGCTAAGATTGGGGGGCGAGTTTTAGGGTGGTTCCATAAAAGAAAATCTAAGGTAAACCCAGGGGTTGCGGCTCTTTCTATGGAAACCCAGTCTAGTTTGGGGCCTTTTAAATAGATTGTCGAAAACTGACTAAGTTGGGCCGCGCGGTAGTACCACCACAGATTTGGTAATCCTAGACCCCCCCTCAATCTGGGCCTAAACAGGACGGATTTGGAAAAACAATGTCCAGATTTATCCCAGACGAAGCGTATTATTGCGGACTGCAGAGAGGTGATATAGGATTTCGTGACTGGGATGGGCAGGGAGCGGAACAGATATAGTATTTTAGGTAGGAGGGTCATCTTGACTGCATTAACTCGGCCCAGCCAAGATAAGTTATACAGCGACCATTGACGGAGGTCATCTGTTAGCCTCTTAACCAAAGGGGGATAGTTGTGTTTGTGTAGAAGGTCATGTCGTGAGGTGAGTTGGATGCCTAAGTAGGGGATGGAAGTGGAGTTCCAGGAGAAGGGGAAGTGGCTTTTCAGGCTGTTTACTTGAGACTGAGGCGTTGAGACATTGAGGGCCATAGATTTGGACATGTTAACTTTGAGACCTGACACGCTGCCAAACTCGGTAAGAAGGCAGATCACATTAGGGGTTGAGGTGAGGGGAGAAGTGATGAAGAGAAGTACATCATCTGCGAACAAGGCGCATTTGTGCGTCGCTTGGCCGCAGCGAACCCCCTGGATACCCGGATGATTTTTAATTGCGATAGCCAAAGTCTCAATGGCTACCGCGAATAGGAGGGGGGAGAGGGGGCATCTTTGCCTCGTGCCCTTCCTGATGGGGAATTGCTCAGAGAAGTGACCTTGGAATCTTACCTGTGCTATCGGTTGGGAATAGAGAGCCTCTAACGTCTTAATAAAGTCAGGGCCAAAGCCCCACTTGCGCAGCAGGGCAAAGAGGTAAGGCCACTCCACCGTGTCAAACGCTTTTTGCAGATCTATGGAAAGCAAGTAACCTTCCTGGGGTAGGCCTCCGTCCCAACTCGATCTCATAAGTGACATGACATCTGTTGCCCTCCGAATCTGGTCCGGTCCCTGCCTCCCCGGTATAAACCCTACCTGGTCCTTGCTAATGTAGGAACCAATGAAGGACGCCATTCTGTTCGCAAATTTTTTTGTCATTATCTTCAAATCGTTGTTAATCAACGAGATAGGTTTATAGGGCCAGATTCAGGTAGAGTTGCGCTGGAGTATTTCGATATGCGCCGCGTAACTGTAAAGATGCGCCATAGTATCTATGTGGCCGTACCCACCAACCTAGATGCGCCAGAAAACGGGCCTTTTCCGATCGGCTTAACTTTCCGACGCCAGAGTATCGTTAGCGCATATTTTCGCTCGTCGCATCCGTCGCGCCTATTGATGTGCCATGCAAATATGCAAATGAGGGAGATTTCCCGATTCGCGAACGGATTAGCACCATACGCTGGCTACATGCGCCGCGCGTATCTCGTCCGTCCGGCGCAAATTTATTTCTACAAATAGCTGCTTTATCTTTACTCCAGATGGCCACAGGTCAGCAGGAGAGCAGCTACAGCAGCAGCGTTACCGACGAAAATAGCAAGCTGAACAACCACACGTGCAAGGACAACACCTCTGTGTGCCAACATGCCAGGGGCAGTCGCGGTCCTAGCACTACTGATGGGTCCCCCGGTAAGGAGGAGGCGGGCACGTGAGAGGATATACCGCACGCGCATGAGCCTCTTTGGCATGGGGGATGAGGAGGTGTATCGCCCCTTCAGATTCAGCTCAGATGCAATACTTGAACTAACCACAACCCTGCAGGATGACATCACCAGCAAGACACACCGCTCACAAGCAGTGCAGCCACTGGTGAAGGTACTGGCAACACTTCATTTCCTTGCCAGTGGATCATTCCAGCGTACAAGTGGAGTGGTGGCTGGGATGTCACAGTCCTCCATGAGCAGATGTGTGCACCAGGTTGTCCCTGCAATCCTCAGACGCATGTCCAACCAGTTCATCAGACCCACCACTGAGGAGCTGCGGCTGAAGGCAATGACAGATTTCTACAACATTGCAGGATTCCCACGCACTGTGGGGGCCATTGATTGCACACATGTGGCACTCCTGCCCCCCAGTGTCACAGAGCACATATACCGCAATCGGAAGCATTGGCACTCCATCAACGTACAGGTGATAGCCGATGTCCAACGCCTCATATGGCACGTCCGTGCCAAACACCCCGGATCCAGCCATGACAGCTTCATATACAATCAGAGCCCCATCCCAACGGAATTCGAGCAGAACATGTATGGGGACAGCTGGCTGGTTGGTGAGTGACATGGGTGGCAGGCATGACTATCCCCTCCCATGATGCACACATCACAAGGGGCACATGCATGACTAACATCCTCCTGTCTTTTCCCTTACAGGTGACTCTGCATATGCACTGGGACCCCATCTAATGACTCCTTTCCGGAACCCCCAAACCAGAGGAGAGAGAAAATACAATGTGGCACATATCAAAACCCGTGCAGTGGTGGAGCAAACATTTGGGCTCCTGAAGTCCCGTTTCCGCTGCCTGGATAAGTCCGGGGGGACCCTATTGTATTCCCCTACCTTCGTGTGTCAGATCATCGGTGCATGTTGCATTCTGCACAACTTTGCCATGAGAAAAGGCCTGCAGATTGACATACGTGATGACCTGACCCCCCAACCAGACAGCCCCCCCCTGCCAGAGGAGACCCATTCAGCTGATGGAAGAGCAGTCAGGAGGGTCCTCGCCGTAGGCATCTTTGGACAATAAACAAAAACATTGATCACACAGACAATGCACCCATGCACACCACTGATGTCCCTAGATCACACACACCACATCCACATCGCATTGGATTAGCCCAAGTCCAACATGCAGGACTTGGGAGCAGCAACGCCAGCGTCAAGGCCCCAATGATGTCGCTGTCCATTCATACACCTTTCACACGTCATTCATACAGACGTGGGGTTAACTTCACCACCACGGCCGAGGGTGACACCCCTTACTGGCAGGAGTGCCACCCCCTCACATTCACACACCATTCACACTGCAACGTGTGCAGTATCAAAAAATAAAATATCTCATATCCAGAGCATAATCACAAAAAAAAAAACTCATAACCTGAGCATTAACAATAAAATAAAAATCTCATGTCCTGAGCATTCAAAAAATAGAAAATAAAAATCTCATATCCTGAGCATTCAAAAAAAATAAAATAAAAAAAAATCACCTGGGATGCCGGGGGCTCCTTCTGGTGGCCCCTCTCTGGCTCCTCAGCTGCCTGGATGGAGTGGGTGGGGGTGGGGGGGCATCTGGAGGTGGCTGATCCCCGGGTGGGCCACTCCTGGCAGGTGTGGCCTGCATGCCCTCCAAGGCCACGGCAATCCGGCCGAGGTACGAATTGGTCTAGGCCTGCACCCTGAGCTGCTGGGCCTGTATCCTAAGCTGCCGGGTGACCTGGTAATGCTGGGCCCGCCGACTCTGCCTCCCTTGGTCCCGGATGGCAGCTGTGTTTGCCTGGACGGCTGCAGTGAGATGCCTTATATCACCCTGCACCTCCCCCAGACTGGTCACCACTGCAGCGCAGTTGCAGCTGACATCTTGCACTGCAATAGATATCTGGGCCACGGAGCACAGGTTGTCAGCCACTCTGTCCAGGTGACCAACTATGTCCCCCATTTGCTGCGTCTGCCTGGCGTGATCCCTCGCCACCTGGTCCGTGACCAGATCAGACACCCCCCTGGTCTTACGGGTGGCCTTCCTGGGGCCAGTAGATGGTTGTCCCCGGGGGGATGGAGTCGCCCTTGAGGAGCTTCCTATGATGGGGGAGGGGAGAGGGTCCTGCAGAAGAGGAGGACTCCTCCAAAAATAATATTATGTCCTGCTCTGCCACAACAGGCTGCTCCTCAATGACATCTGCAGGTGAGGTGTGGGCACTCTCCTCCACCTCGGTCTCTTCACCACCCATGGGCTCGGGCACAAGATGCCGTTGGGGGGATGGGGTGGACTGGCCGCCAACAGATGATGGCCCAGCTCCGTCATCTGTGGATGACACAAAGCAAACACATGTTGGGTGGTCCCACACACTTGGCACATGTACCCCCCCCCCCATATGCAACACACCAAAAAGGGGGTAAAAATCACTTACCTGTCCTGGAGCCTTCCTCCACTGAGTCATATCCAGGGACCCCCTCCAACTGCTCCCTGTCCAGGCAGCGGGGGACCACCTTCTCCTCCGTGGTCAGGCTGACCAGACATGGGGGTCCACCACCCGTGCCCCTCTCATGCCTCCTGATGGTGGCCACCTTGCCACGGACCTTGCGCCGCAGGTCATTAATTTTTTTCTGGATATCACCAGCAGTCCGGGTGGAGTACCCCAAAACATTTACCCTGCCAGCAATGGTCTCCAGGATGCCCTGCTTCCTCTCCCGGCTGGTCTTCCGACTTTTGGTGCCGTGGAGGAACTCATTAAAAGTCTCCATAGCCGAGATGATAACAGACACCTCCTGGGAGTTGAAATTGAGGTTCCTCCTCTCTTTAGGGGTAGCGGGAGCAGCCATCACAGTGCAAAAGTAACTTCCCTGGGGTGGGGGGAAACGGAAATACTTTTGCCCTGGAATGGCGCTTCCGCTGGCGCTTTTATACGCGCAACGGAACACATTGCGCTGGCGTTTCCCGTGAAGTGGTGCCGACGGAAGTTGTGAGCATGCGCACAGGGGGCCGAGTGAAGCCTCACTCACTGCGCATGCTCCGTGGATGATGCGCTGAACGTAAGCCTCTGCGCTGGGCTCCGCCCATCATTTACATATGATCACACCCACTTCCACTTGCGTCGGGTTGCGCCAACGCATCTTCGTTACTCCGTCGCAAAATAACGCCCATGCGCTTGGTGAATGCTGTACTTCACTCGCTAGTTTGCGTCAGCGCAGCGTATATGCGTTGCGCTACACTGGCGAAAAGATGCGCGCATCTACCTGAATCTGGCCCATAGTTGCTTACTTCGCTAGAATTCTTCCCCGGTTTGGGAATTACTGAAATGAATGCCAAGTTTGCCGAGGGGTCTAGAGGAGTGTCCTTGCGCAAAGAGTTAAAGAAACGGACCAGATAAGGGGCCAAGGTCTCCGAAAATGTCTTATAGTAATAGTTTGAGAACCCGTCAGGGCCCGGGGCCGAGTCCTTTTTAAGAGTCTTTATGACTTCATAGATTTCTGCTACCTGGAACGGAGATTTTAGTATAGAGCGATGGGGATCTGATAATCTAGGGAGGGGGACGTTCTGCAGAAAGGTGTCAAGATCAGCGAGTGGGCGTTGGGAGTTGGAGGAGTATAGGGTAGAGTAGAATGATTGGAAAGTCTTAAGTATCGACACAGGGTTTTGAGATAAATTAACGCTTGAATTCTTAATCTTAGGGATGGCATATGACCTTAGCTTGGGAGTAAGTTTGGCTGCCAGCTGCGGTCCAAACTTATTAGCTCGCATATAGTGCTTACTACTCTGCCATTTTAGGTGTTTGTCCGCCGTAGAAGTTAGAGCCGTGTTAAGTGCTAACCTGATAGAATCCAACCTGGCCAGGGAGGTCTGAGAAGGATTTCTCTTATGGTTCTCGCTTAGGGTTTTGAATTCTTTCTCAAGTTTCTCAATGTCAGCCTTACGTTCCTGCTTCAGTTGTGATGAAAGTTGAATAATCTTCCCCCTAAGCACTGCTTTGTGGGGCCCCCAAAGAGAACCGGGGGAGATATCGTTTGTGTCATTGTTCTCGAAGTATTCCCGAATCTCCTTTTCCTGCAAAGTGCAGTGCACCGGGTTAGAAAGAAGAGATGAGTTTAAATGCCACGGGCGAGGCCCAGGGGAGGATAAAGTACCAGAGAGCCTAACGAGCACTATAGAGTGGTCAGACCATGGGACTTTGTGAATGGAGGCATGAGAGGCAGCGTGAATGTCTGGTGCAGGTAGAAAGATGTGGTCAATTCTGGCGTAGGTTTTATGAGGAGCCGAGTAATGTGTGTAATCTTTCGCCGAAGGGTTGAGTTCCCTCCAAATGTCTATGAGGCCCAGGGAGTTTAGAAGACGTGCAATATGCAGGCTCTGTTTAGGAGGTCTTTTATGTTTGGGAGTCCCCGTCTTAGATTTATCTAGAATAGTGTCAAAGGTGACATTGAAGTCACCACCCAGGATAACCCGACCCTCAAAGTGTGGTGCTAGTGTGTTAAGTAAGATGGAGAAAAATTTGGCCTGTCCACTGTTGGGGGCATAATAGGAAACCACATTATGGACCCTCCCCTCTATTGAACCCTTAACTAGGGCGTAACGACCCTCCTTGTCTGTAATCGTTAAAGAGTGTTCAAAGTGGGTCTTTTTGGAGAATAGTATCGCTACCCCTCTCTTTTTGGATTCAGCACTTGCTAAAAAAAAGGTGAGGTAACCACGGTGAAGAAAGGGGGGGTTATAGCTGCTGGGGAAGTGGGTCTCCTGGAGTAGGACTACGTCAAGGCCCCGTGTGTGATAACTCTGGAAGGCTTTGCTTCGTTTGGACGGGGAGTTCAGACCCTGGGTATTATGTGAAGCTACTCTAAGGGCTACTGGTTTGGAAGGTGTATCAGCCATAGACAAAAGAGGGTGAGCACGAGCACATAAAAGAGAGACCTACCTTGATCCGCCACTTACTGGGAAGTCGCAACCGAGTGCCAGTATACTTGAGGACCTTCCGTGTTGGTTCCTGGGAGAGAAAAGAAGTATTGCAAAAATAATAATGTGAGAAAAATTCAGACATATAGAAAAGGGGGTAAAGAAAGAGAAGAGTGGAGATTGAATGGAGACCTAGGCAAGATTGACTAAGGATGAGAATAAGCAGGATCAAATGGCCTAGACCAGTACTGAGACCCAAAACGATGTTGGGCTCAGGGAGGTGACGATCCCTATGTGGGTCGTATGCCCGCAGTCGCAGAAAGAGCTAGCTCTTATCTGGTAACGCGGTTAAGGTGGCATGCTTGTCCGCCCCAGACCAGAAGCCCACAGTAAGAAATATAATCATATATGGGAGACATCTAGGTTCAGGGGCATATCTAACCGCAGACTTAAATAGTAAACATTGAATAAAATTGTAACATGAACAAAATGGCAGACACATAAATCAAAGATTAGCAATCCTCGATGCCGAGGGAAAGTAGAAGGGGAAAGGGAAGGATTCAGGAGGGTAGGGGGGGAGAGGTGTGGGTGGAGGTGGCAGGGAAGAGGGGGGGGGAGACAAGGGGGGGACAGGTTTAGGGAGCATAGGGGGGGGTGACCACCCCCAATCGCATCTCATTTAAAAGCAAATATATTACAAGGAATATAGGGCAGTGGACCGGGTTCTCCTTCCAGAGGTCCCGTGAATATCCAATACGTATACTCCCCGCCTCCCCTCTTGCACAGGGGGCTCAATCGAACACAAGATCAATATAATAATAAAAATGGAAAACAAAGAATACTCAGCAAACTGGCATCGCGCTGACCCCAAAGGGGAGAGCTAGGACAGCGGGGCGGGGGAACCCCGTTGAGGAGGCGAGTCGCAGCATTCTTAGCAAAGGGGAGCAGGGGGATAAACTCAGTCTCGGATGGAATAGTGAGTAGCACTATTCAGATGGGGGTTAAGATACCCGGATTAAGGCACAGCTGTCTCCGAGAGACAGGTCAGGGATGCAAAGTCATCTTGGAGGGCGAGAGTCTCGGTGCCTCTTTGATTGTTGTTTGTTCCACAATGGGGTGATGGGGCTGCCAGTGGAGGGTCTCTTGGACAACCCGGGTCTAGGAGAAGAGTCTCGGGGGGGCAATTCTTGATTGATGAATCCAAGACGCAGTAGCAGCTGTTCTCCTTCCCCGAAGCTTGAGAAGCCATAGGTTTTGCCTTTGTGATCAAATTGTAGGCGGAATGGGAAGGACCACCTATACTTGATGGATTTCTGTGAGAGAACCCCCGAGAGGGGCTTCAGGGCCCTCCTCTTTGGATTGTGGTCGGTGAGATGTCCGCAAAGATCTGTATTTTGTTCCCCTGAAAATTGAGGTCCTCAGCATTGCGTGATCTCCTCATAACCTCCTCCTTCACACTGTAGTAGTGGGGCTTGACCACTACATCCCTTGGAAGCCCATCTTGGCGAGGGGGTTGTAGAGCTCTGTGGGCCCTGTCCAGTTCAAGTTTATGTTCCGGAATATCGGGAATGACACTTTTAATGAACGATTTCACTGCTTCAGGGATATTGACTACCTCCTCAGGAAGTCCCCTAATGCGGAAATTATATCTCCTGCTGCGATTCTCCAACTCGTCGATTTTGGCTAATGCGATTTCAAGTTGGTCTTGCAGTGTCTGAATGCAGTTTGTGTTTTGATTGGTGCGAGCTGAGGTGTTGTCTACCGCTTGCTCAATAGCATCCATGCGTGCACCTATAGATTGCAGATCCGCTTTAATGGAGGATGTGATCTGTGCTGCTGTTTGTGTCAGTCCAGCTGCCAGCATATCAGAGAAGCAGTTTAGGATTTGTGCCATGTCAGACTGAGGGGGCTGAGGAATGGGGGATGGCATCTGAAAGCCAGCTTGGCTCAAGGGGGATTGCAACATGGGTGTGTTCATGATGTCTGCCATAGTGCGACTGAGGAGAAATTCTGTGGAGGCTGGTGATGCCAGGTGACGGGGGACAGTACTCACTGGAGTTGCCAGCAGGGGTAGGACGTGCTGGATTGGAGAAGAGGGGTCCGCAATACTGTCCTGGCCTGCCTCGTCACCACGAGGAGAGGCCGCGGTCGCCATCTTGGAGGTTAATGGAGCTGCTAGGCCAAAGTCCAGCTGCCGGCTGAAACCTTTCTTTACGTCGGAACCTGGCATTCAGGGATGTGCTCCGCTCCCTCCGCTACCCTGTCCGACCGTCCTCGGAATCAATCTCCCAGTGCTTTTAGCGCTGTGAACCCCCGGAATGCTGGGGCGGCTCGGAGCTCCCGTTCAGAGCGTCTTCCCGGAAGTCCCGCGCATGCGCAACCTGCAGTGGTTTTCCTTAAGAAATAGACATGTGAGTGCTGCCAGCATTGCTGCAGAGGTTGAAGGGGCGGGGGTCAGCCTAAGACCATACGCCGCACACTGCATCAAATTGGTCTGCATCCCAGAAGGACACCTCCTCTGAAGATGATGCACAAGAAAGCCCGCAAACCAGTTTGCTGAAGACAAGCAGACTAAGGACATAGATTACTGGAACCATGTCCTGTGGTCTGATACGACCAAAATAAACATATTTGGTTCAGATGGTGTCAAGCATGTGTGGTGGCAACCAGGTGAGGAGTACAAAGACAAGTGTGTCTTGCTTACAGTCAAGCATGGTAGTGGGAGTGTCATGGTCTAATGCCCTGTACACATGAACGATTTTGCAGTCGGAATAAATTCGGATGGTTTTTCTGACGGAATTCCGCTCAGCTGTCTTGCATACACACAGTCACACCAAGTTCCGACCGTCAAGAACGCGGTGACATACAACACTACGGCGAGCCGAGAAAAATTAAGTTCAATGCTTCTGACTTGATTCCAAGCATGCGTGGTTTTTAGTGTGTCAGAATTCCATACCATCTGTACGGAATTCCGACGCACTAAAAACCATGCATGCTCGGAATCAAGTTGACGCATGCTTGGAGGCATTGAACTTAATTTTTCTCGGCCCGGAATGGAACCTGCTCTCTATCTAAGTCCATCGGAAATTCTGACGAAAAAAGTCAGATGGGGCATACACACGGTCGGAATATCCAATGAAAAGCTTCCATCTGACTTTTTCCATCGGAAATTCCGACCGTGTGTACGCGGCATAAGGCTGCATGAGTGCTGCCGGCACTGAGGAGCTACAGTTCATTGAGAGAACCATGAATGCCAATATGTATTGTGACATACTGAAGCAGAGCATGATCCCCTCTCTTCAGAGACTGGGCCGCAGGGCAGTATTCTAACATAACGACCCCAAACACACCTCCAAGATGACCTCTGCCTTGCTAAAGAAGCTGAGGGTAAAGGTGATGGACCTGCCAAGCAAGTCCCCAGACCTAAACCCTATTGAGCATCTGTAGGGCATCCTCAAAGGGAAGGTGGAGGAGAGCAAGGGCTCTAACATACACCAGCTCTGTGATGTCTTCATGGAGGAGTGGAAGAGGACTCCAGTGGCAACCTGTGAATCTCTGGTGAACTCTGGTTAAGGCAGTGCTGGATTATAATACTTGTAAGTGCAGTCACTGTAAATCTAAAGGGGTGGATCTGAAATGAGGGGAAGCTCTGCTGATTTTATTATCCAATCATGTGCAAGCTAAAATGCTGTTGTTTATTTTCCTTGCATGTCCCCCTTGGATCTACAGGGACTGCACATCCAAGTGCACTTCCAGTGCAATTTCAAGTGCACTTTGCACTTGTAGTTTGCAATTGTAGTGCAAAGTGAATTGGCCTTTCATAAGCAACCCCCTTTGTGTCACTTACTTCAATTCACCTACAGTATATTATAATCAACATTATATTTTTTTATTTGTTTAAACCTAAATGTAGTATAAGTAAGGTAAAGCAAAGTAATGCTTTGTAATAAATTCAAATGAGCAGGTTAAAAGTAAATGTATTGTCGGCTATGTGATCAGATCTGTGATATTCTTTTCATAAGAAATAAGGAATGCAATGAGAATTCCAAAATCCAGAAAAAACATTAATATTTCATGCACAGAAATTTAAACAGAGATAAATTTGAAATTAAAGTACTTCAACTTTTGCATCTTAGATGGGGGGAAAAGTTTGAAAATATACATAGAGAACTTATCTTAAATAATAATCATTTCAAAGTAATAACCTCTGGAAGAATGAGTTCTTTGTGGTAATATATTTGGTATTCTGTGTGCAGCCATTCTGTCAGTACTGCCAATGTCGACTGAAAAATGTTCAAAGGAGTTTGAAAAATATTGACAAACCCTCAACCTGTGTGTTACATGCAGATAAGAACATCTAAATTATGTTTACTTAAATTTCTAGACCAGCATGAATTCATGAAATGTAGCACTACAGGCACCAAAACATTTTGTTTATTCCTTTTTCCGTTTTCTGCATTTTCTTTGATTGTGTGATTACAGACCTGGCACTACTATGAAGATTTTTTTTTTTTAGATACCATTTAAAATATAAAGCAGTGGCCAGACAGAATTTAAGAAGAAAGTATGTTCTTTAATGAGAATCTTCTTGTTCTTGTCAACATTTTGTATATAATTTGTTACAGCTCTATGGATGCATATTATGTTATTCTATATTGTACATAGTTAAGATTAGTTGAAACTAACCAAGCATAAACAGATTTTGAAAAATGACTATGGTTATATATATAACAGCCACAGGAACTATAAAAACAATGAGACCATGGCAGTGAGAATTGTGAAGCTTCATGGGATAGGTTAATTTCAATTTACAGATTTGTGTACCTAATTGGTGCATGCTATCACTACATTTCTGGCTACCAGCACTACAGGAAGTCTTATTCATGAAGGATGCATTCACTACATTAATTTTATTTAATGTTCTGTACATGCACCATTTTTTCTACAGTCCAAAGGCATACTAGTATATCAGTCAACTTCAATCTAAATTAGCTCTAGTTTGTCTAGAAAAAATTTAGATTGTATGTTCCATCATGATCAGGTATTGATATGAATGTTACGTTTACACTGTAAAGCACAGCATCATTTGCTGCTACCAAATATAATATAAATTATTCACCAACCAACCACATAAAGGTGGGTTTGGAAGAGACTTGGCACTCTTTGGTTCATGCCTGGCAAATCCAATCCATTAATATATACACTACAATGATGAATATTGAAGATGATTTCCATTTAGCTGTGTGCTCTGCTATAATTTGACTGTCAAATTAGATTGAGCTAAAGCCCATTACTTCCAATGAAGTTTATCTGCTTGTTTCAGACATTGCTAGAAAACTGGAAATAGTGAAATAAAAGCCTTGTTAAATGATCACACATGTAGAATATTTGCAGTGAAAATTTTATTTTAAATGTTCTTTGGCAATAATCGGAGTGTTTATGAGTTGACGCTACGTTTCTACCCCATATTTATCTTTTAGAAATTGTTTGTTTGTGAAGGGAGATGATTGTTAAAGGACTGCATTGTCTCCAACATAATGTGGGTGTTTGGCATCTGCATGTCTACTTGTCAGACTAGGACACAGCTGTTGATATCCAACATTGTTGGATAGGACTGACATTTTTCAGGTGTATGGACACCCTTACTGCTGAAATAGCATTCTTCTTTTTCTCCAATCAGCTATGTTCCTCTTTTTTATTAGCCAGAAAGTGAATAAAATGCATTCAATTAAACAGAGAAAATATAAACATTTATCGGGATAACTGAGCCTTTGTTTATGAGATCAGACTTACTGGCAAGGGCAACGTGTTTCAAACAGAGGGACAGGGTTTGTGATGATATGGTATCATGCTTCTTTTCTATCAGGTCACATTGTTCCTTTATGCCTGAAGCATTTTATGACACAATGTAAACTCCATAGGGTGAGAATTTCTCAGTTGTATCAAAATCTGCTAGCTGTGTACTATGTCAGTGTTATAAGGAAATGCTATTGAAATGTAAATAACATTCTTCAAGCGGGCTGCTGCGTAATGGAAAAAAAAGTGTTGTTCTTTGCTTTTTTTGTATATGCTCAGATGAAGTGTCCTTATTTTATAATGACTTTGGCTGTCTGTTTGTATGAGTATGTAATAGCTCAAGAGAAAAATGCAGTGTGTAAAGTTGACACAAACATTTTTGATGATGCTTAAATATGACGTACCCTTTCAATAGTACCAACACATTGTCAAAATGAATCACAGACACATCATGAACTACATCAAGCAGAATTTAGACAGGTAGGCAGAAGGTGAGTGAGTGGTATGAAGGATTTTCAACACCTGCAGGGCAAGCAGTGCAATTGACTTTCTTGTTGTTTTACCATCATATTTATGATCATGTTACCATCAAATTTATCAGTTTAAATACAGGTCATTTTCCACTGGTTAAACCATTTGTTAAAGACACAAACAGTAATGGGTACCTCTGCTTTAAAATAGAAAATATGCGCACAAACTTCAAAGTATGAAGTGTAATTCAAAGTGTAATTCAAAGTAATCTCTACTTTACTTGATTACATTGTTCCTTTTTTTATTTAAATAAAGCAATGCTTTTTTTTTTTCATTCTATATTTGTTTATTTATCAACAAATCTAAGCAGAAAACACTAGAACATTTGTTTATACTGTACATGAAAGTGAAAAAAGAGCAGCATCATTCAAAATTCATACAAGGTGTGCACAGATAAATGCCCCCTGTCGAATAATACCAACCCTCGATAGTGCGCAGCTACACCTCCTGCTTCTCCTGTTCTCCAGGATTGAATCTGAAAGAGTGACTCCTCCCCAGGGCTAGAACTGAGCTCCAGTAGTAATCGGCGTGCGTCCTAACAGTAGGATGTACGGCTCCTGGAGCCAGACAGGCAGAGCTTTCCTCCCCCAGCCTCAGCCTCTGCTGTCTGCTGTCAGATCCGCTCTGACCCTGAGCCGCCCCTGGATCCCCTGGTTCTCTCCTCTCCCACCGGAGCCTCAAGGTAAGCCCCTGACATAGGGGCTAACTCCTCCACCTCCTTGAGTACCGTTGGCGGCCGTCCTTTTCAGGACAAGTCGCAACGGAACCACGGCCACGATCACGGCTTCCCCCTCCTCCGTTTCACTGCCTCTCACCCTCACACTACCATCCCTGCCCAAGGCATCCCCCCACCGCCTCTCCGTCGCAATTTCCTCCGATTCTGGCGTTTTTTTTTTTTATATTTAAATTTTTATTGGGTTTAAAGATATACAGTAACAAACATACAGTTGTCATACAACAGCAGAGTAAGAAATATAACAGGTGCGTATAATAAGGCCTCAGGTAATCGTTGAGGGTGGCACTTACGGAGAGCAGGAATGCAAGTAAAACAAAGGCATCATACTATATATTCCAAATAAAGCCTGCATTCATTTAAACAAGCCCAAAGTCCTAGGCTAAATGATGCTACAAGTGTATGACATGGGACAGAAAATACAACTAGAAGTGGAATTGAACTAATAAACCGAAAAGAAGAAAGGAGAGAGAAAAAAAAAAAAAGAAGGGAAGCACCAAAGGGGGGACAAAACAAAAGGGAGGAGGGGGGGGTGTGATGGACCATTGGATTGCGATAAGATTCAAGAAAGTGTTTTGATCAGGGCGGGGGGGAAACTCCATATAGGGTAGAGTAAACATTCAAGAGATCAGTAAGAAGTCAATCATCCACGGATGGCTCGCACTGGTTTATTTAGTCCATTCCGTCCAAGCCTGCCAATTTTTATCGAAGCTACTCCTCTGTCCAGCTCTAGAGGCTATCAAAGATTCATAAATGTAGTTCTCACGGGTGAGGGCGATCACCTCTGAAAGATTGGGGACTGTACTGGATTTCCAATTACGAGTGATGAGAGATCTAGCTGCAAGCAGTAGATGTGTCACCACTGTACGGAACTGTGGAGGGAATAGGTCAATGTTCAAATTCAACAGGGCTAATTCAGGTCCTGGCTTAGTAAGGACACCTGTAATTGAAGAGATACATCTAAACAAATTGTTCCAGAAACTCGTTAGGTGTTTGCACTTCCAAAATATGTGCAAAATATTACCCACCTCTCCACAACCCCTCCAGCACATAGGGGAATTGTCTTGGGAAAATTTGGACAGCCTATAAGGTGTAAGGTACCATCTTAAAGAGATTTTATGGCCAAGCTCCCAGTGGTTGGTGCATTTAGAGGCCTTGTATACTGAGTTGAGTGCTACCTGCCACTGTGAGATGGAAAAGGTACCACCCAAGTCTATCTCCCACTTCAAGAAAGGGGGGACTTGACAAAGGTTCGTCTGTGCTGGAGAAGGTTGTAAAAAAGGGGGACCTAAAAAATGTCCAAACCGGGGTCAGGAGGACTATTTTGTGACTGCGAATGGAATTAAGAAAATGAGAGACTTGACGGAACTTAAACATGTCCTTTGATGAGAGATTGTATGTGGCCTGGAGGGACTGGAAGGACACAAGCCGGCCTTCCTGATAAAGGTCCGAGACATGGGTAATGCCCTTGGCGCTCCAGTCTCCCAGATTTATGTCAGGGATGGCCTCTGTCAGGACATCAATGGGTATTGGGACTTCCACTAACTCACCTAGGGGGATGGATAAAGCTCCCAGATCCCTCAACGCCTCCAAGGAGGCCCGAATGGACAAGGGAACCTGTCTTAGGCGAAAGGGTCTAATCCGGTCAAGCAGCAAAAGAGACCGAAGGTCCTTGGTGGGGCTCATTGATCTCTCTATACCACACCACGGAACTGCTGGGGGATCCGCAAACCACGCCTTGAGTTGGTTTAGAAGGGATGCCCGGTAGTAGTCCTTTATATCTGTGAGGCCCATCCCACCCGCTGATCTATGTCTTGTTAGCAAAGCCTTAGAGCACCTGGGTCTGCGTGCACTCCACACATAAGATCTTAGAATAGCGTTCAAAGATCTCAGGTGTTGGGGTTTTAAAGGGACTGGGAGGGTACGGAAAACATATAGAATCTGGGGTAGAAGCAACATCTTGAAGGATGCAAGACGCCCAGACCAGGAGATTTCTATTTTAGATAACCTAGTGGACTCTTTTAAAAGTTTTCCTATCAATACAGGGTAGTTAGCATCTGTCAAGTCGAAGGGGTCCGCAGTAATCTGTAGGCCTAGGTAGGAAATGCTTTTCCGCAACCATGCGTAGGGGTACTTTTTTCTAGAGAGCTCTGGACTGAGGGAGGTAAATGCATAGGCAAAATGACAGACTTGGAGCAGTTTACTTTATAGTATGAAATATCGCTAAAGGACTGAAGGACTTTTTGAACGTGGGGGAGCGAACTGTTCGGAGAGGTTATGGACAGAATGATGTCATCTGCGAACAGATTAATTTTGTGGGACATGCCATGAATAGAGAAGCCGGAGATGTGGGGGTGGGATCTGATTTTTTCCGCCAGTGGTTCGATCAAAAGGTTGAAGATCGAGGGGGACAATGGACACCCCTGACGTGTCCCGTTCGAGATCAGGAAAGGGCGGGAAAGACAGTTGGAGGTATAGACCTGGGCTAAAGGTTGGGAATAGAGGGCGAGGATAGCTGACAGAATAGGGCCCTGGAATCCGAACTTAGTTAGAGTGTGAGACATATAACCCCAATGGACCCCGTCGAACGCCTTTTCCGCGTCCAAAGATAGGAGCAGAGAAGGCGTCCGAGAGGCCCAAGCGTATTGCACAACCCCAATAATCCTGCGTGTGGCATCAGAGGCTTGTCTCCCAACAGTAAAACCGGACTGGTCCGGGTTGATCAATGATGGTAGAATATTTAGGAGCCTATGGGCGAGAATTTTAGCGTATAGCTTGACGTCTGTGTTTAAGAGTGAGATAGGGCGAAAGTTAGAGGGGACATCAGGGGATTTGCCCGGCTTGGGGATAGTTACTACATAGGCATTAAGCATTTCAGGGGGGAACTTCGCAGAAGACATAGCTTGTGAAAATACAGAGCACAATGTGGGGGCGAGGAGTTTACTGAATGTTCTGTAATAGTCGTTTGGTAGGCCATCAGGGCCAGGGGATTTACCGAGTTGCATCTTGGTGATAATTTTTTGGATTTCCTCATCCGAAATGAGGGCGTTCAGTGTTTGTAACTGTAAAGGCGACAAGGAGGGAAGAGATAAATCTGCCCAAAAATTCTGTATGTCCTGATCAGAGGGTTGCGGGGTGGCACTGTCCTCTTTAAGATTGTACAAGGAAGAATAGTAGGTAGCGAATGAGTTGGCAATATCCTTAGGATCATACATTTTGCTATTATCACTTGGGTTACGAATAAAGGGAGTTTTCGTGCGAGTCCTCTGGTCTTTAAGGTGACGAGCTAAGAACCTGCCAGCCCTGTTGCCAGAGGAGTAGCACGTCAACTTCAGAGCGTTAACATATTTACTATGGGATTCTAGCAGTAAGCGCCTGAGATCACATCGAAGTTTAACCAGATCATTTGATAAAGCTTGGTTAGGAGAGGCCATGTTCTGCGCCTCCAGAGATCTTATCTCTTGTAAGAGCTGGTCTACTTTCAGGGTCCTCTGGCGTTTCAGTTTCGAGCTGATTTGCAGTAAGATGCCTCTGATGAAGGCCCTGTGGGCGCACCACAAGACCGTCGGATCCGAGACAGATCCTTCGTTAATCTCAAAGAATTCTTTCAGGTGCCTGGTGATGGCCGTCACCTGTTCCCGTGTCTGGAAGACACCTACGTTGGCCCTCCATAGCCGTGTGGGGCTTGAGGTCTGCTCCTCCACCAATGACATGGAGACAGGGGCATGGTCCGACCATGAAATGTCATGAATGGCGGAGGAGGAGACCGCCTCAAGCAGGGATCTGTTAACAAGAATCATATCGATGCGGGAGTAGGAATTGTGTCTGGAGGAATGAAAAGTAAAATCTCGCTCACCAGGATGCTGGTACCTCCAGACATCATAGAGGTCTTCCCTGAGGAGGGCGGGGAGCAATGAGGGGAGGGGGCGAGCAGATTTAGAAGTTGTATCAAAACTACAGTCAACCGTCAAATTGAAATACCACAGACAATAACCTCTCCTTTCCTGACAGACAACAGTTCTTTAAAAATCCTATTAACAAAACTGACCTGATTAACATTTGGAGCATACAGATTTACAATTGTATAAGTGCGACTATTGAATTTCCCCACAAGAATTACAAATCGACCAGCTGGGTCAGTAATAACTTCATCAAGTTTGAACGCCACTGAGTCTTTTACTATTGTGATGACTCCCCTATGCTTCTTATTGGGGGCAGAGGCAGAAAAAATGTGGGGGAAGTTCCTATGTTTGAAACTGGGGGGCTTGGAGGAGAGAAAATGGGACTCCTGGATACACAGAATGTCCGCTTGTAGTTTCTGGGCTTCCTTCCACAAAGCTGATCTTTTGGCAGGGTGGTTCAGACCGTGAACATTAAAAGAAACTACTTTAATTAGCATGGTTAAAGGGGGAGATGGAGAAACAGTACCTCAGGTTGAAGAAACAGTCAGTACTTAGCTGATATCCAAGGTGTTGAGGCCTGGGGCAGGAGATCCACCACGTCCTGGATTGTAGAAGGAGGTCCATCCCATGACAGGAAAAAAGGAAAAAAATAAGGGGGGGGGGGGGGAAGAAAAGGAGAACAAAAACAGTCAAATAACAAAACAGCTCTGATCGAGCAAACCTGAGAGGTAAAAAGGGAGATTAATTTCTGAATCTGAGAACAGCATTGCTGAACATGTATTACAGGGGGTAAATCAACATAGTCAGTAGGAACTTGGTAGTGCAATAATGTATTAGTGGCTAGGGCACTTAGGACGACCTTTTTTTCCTCTCTTCTTATTGGTCACCTTGTGCCAGGAATCCTGGGTGTTAATCTTGGAAGCCGAGGAAGGGTCCTCATCCGTGTTCTCAGGGAGAATGTTCCAGGATTTTAGGAGGGCCAGGCCCTCCGAGAGGTTGTTAATCACGGAGGTACGGTCATCTCTAGTGACGGTAAGTTTGGCTGGGTATCCCCATCTGTACACTTTTTGGTGGTTGCGCAGGGCTTTGGTAACCGGGAGGAGGGATCTGCGCCTTTGCATAGTAAATTGGGAAAGGTCCGCGAACAGCTGGATGGAAGAGTATTGAGGTTGCGGGTTTTTGTTCTTTCTGAAAGCCATCATGAAGCGATCCTTAATCTGGAAGAAGTGCACCCGCATAATGACGTCTCTGGGGACGGTGTCAGGGAGATGTGACGGCTTGTGCATAGTGCAGCAGCTGATGGGGGAGGACAGATTCAGGGACCCCATGTATCTTAATATTGTTTCTCCTGGATCTGTCCTCGAGGTCTGAGACCTTTGCTTTGAGCCACGTCAGTTTATCTGCTTGTTCGTTGTGTGAATCCACCAGGGAGTTGAAAGAAGAGGCAAACTCCCCCATCTTCTGCTCCACATGATCTACCCTTCCACCCAACTCCTGAACATCAGCCTAAGGCCTCGTACACACGATCGGACATATCCGATGAAAACGGTCCGCGGACCATTTCCATCGGATATGTCCGATCGGGAGTTTGATCCGATGGCGTGTACACACCATCTGATCAATTTCCCCGCCGCCGGACGGCGTGGTGACGTGGCGGTGACGCGGCGGTGACGTTGACGCCGCCACGTCACCGTCACCGCACCAGTAAGTTAAACACTTCCGCGCATGCGCCGAATCCATTCGGCGGCGGTGGGGGACGACATGTCTGCTGGTAAGTGTACTAACCAGCAGACATGTCGGGCGGACAGATTCCCACCGGATAGATTTCAAAGCATGCTTTGAAATCTGTCGGGTGGAGAAATCTGTCCGCTAGCCCATACACACGAGCGGAGATGTCTGCTGAAACGGTCCATCGGATCGTTTTCAGCGGACATATCCCCTCGTGTGTACGAGGCCTCAAACCCCCTCATGCAGTCCATCATGTCAGCATGGAGAGAGCTACGGAGGGACATCAACATGTCTTTTAACACAGTGTCTGAGAGGGGTTTGTCCGCAGTGGGGAAGGAGTTAATGGCCTCCGCCAGCTCCCTGGTATCATTCAGGGAATCTTGTAAAGTGACCTGTTTCCCGCCTGAGCATTCAGGGGACAGCCGTGGTTTTGATTTCACCGGACTCCTAGTCAGCGGCGTGGAAGCCTCCGGGGATCCGTGTGCTACTCCCGGGAGTGTGGCTGGGCTGGCCGGGGAGGAACCGGAGCCGCTGGAGGAGGTCGGCGAGGCACTGTCTGCGCCATCTTGGACTAGGCCGCGAGGTGTCGGGGGGAAGAAGTGCGAGAGCTTCTGTACCTGCGCGGTCGTTTTCCGTTTACGGGCCATCCCGGGTGTTCAGGCAGATCTGTGAAGCAATCCAGGCAGGATTAGGTTGTCGGTGGTGCCGCAGCCCGTCGCTGTTCCTACGATTGGCACGGAGCTCTCTGCTTAGGCATCCATGCAGGAGCTCGGTAGCCACGCCCCCGATTCTGGCGTTTTTTCAGAACAACCGTGCCGGCCTTTACCTCTTTTTTTCACGCTCTGGAATTTCCAATTCCAATTATTGAGCACCCACCCATTTTACATTGAGCGGGGCAGGAACCCATTGTCCTATCTCACCCCCTCTCAGCACTTCCCTATAGATGCTCTCCCTAGTACCACTTATTCCAGCCCATAGCCTGGAAGTAGAGCAACCCCGCTTGCACACCCCAGGCCCCCACCAATGCTATGCTTCACTTATTTAGAAATGTACTCCTTCGGGCACTGTTAACTATACACCCTGTCCTCATCAAGTTGATACTTTTCAGCAACGTACCAATAGGCACCCTGAGGGGAGCCTATAAGTTTCTTCTTTTTTTTGTTAGTATGCGGGTCTCCGATGCACGGAAACATCATGCGCTGCCTTAGGCCCCCCTCTAGACCCGGCAATATTATGCCGGACCTGGACGAGGGCACTTTTTCCCCTGAAGGGAGCTTATTTTCCCCTTCACGGGCCAAACTTGGATACTGAGTTAACATAAAGTCTTTTAAGAGTTCTATGTTTTGTAATGTTTTTTATCTTTTTTTCAAGGATAATAATTTTGATACCCCCCCTCCTTCTCCCCTCTTGTCTGCATGGGCTGGACCGGGACATCGCACCACGGATGGTCAAGGTAAGATTTTCGTGTTGGTTTGGCTGCCATGGCTCCGTTAAACTTGTTATCGCTCAACGTACAGGGCCTCAATGTTCCTCAGAAGCGTTCCAAGGCAAATTTAGACATTTTCAGGCTAAGAAAGCACATATAGTATGTTTGCAAGAAACCCATTTTACCCCTCATTCCACTCCTAAATACTATAACGCATCATATCCACAAGTTTATACGGCATCCGCCTCTACCAAAAAAGGAGGCACCCTTATTGCATTCCACAGATCAACACCCTTTACTTTGAAGTCAGAAATAAAAGATCCAGAGGGACGCTACCTAATCCTAACAGGGCACATTATGGACACGGCAGCGACGGTAGTGTCATACTATGCACCTAATCTGAACCCATTACCGTTTATGTCACATCTCCTCCAAATTAACATGCACGAGATGGGAGCTCTCTTCATGTGCGGTGATTCCAACCAGGTGATCCTCCCTTTCTTGGATAGAACCCCTTTTGCCCCCCCAAAACAGCATGCTAAAGGGTCCCTTCCCAATCTATTATCTAAGCATAAACTGGTGGACACTTGGAGAGAATCCAACCCTACGAAACGTATATATACATACTACTCTAACCCTCATAGATCTTCTAGCCGTATTGACCACATCTTTACTACTATTGGAATGTTGCCAGAAGTGCTTGATTCTAGCATCATTCCCATTCCCTGGTCAGATCATAATGCAGTTTTCACAACATTCGCATCCACAATTCCTAAGAACCATGACCCTACCTGTTACCTTCCTGAAGTACTACTTAAGCACCCCGTCCACTGTTCCGCAATTGAGCAAAACTTAAAAAATTACTTAGAACTCAACACTAATCCAGAAACGCCCCCCTCACACTCTGGGAAGCCCACAAGCCTGTGCTAAGAGGTGCTCTTCGAAGACAGCTGGGAATTCTTAAAAGAGAACGCTTGCAGTTAGGGAAAAAATTGGAAACAGAATACAAATTAGCTTTCCTAGCCTTCCAGCAGAACCATTCCCCCATAACCAAAGCACGTTTAGACAAGACTCGCCTGGAATACGACCTATTCCTTACGAACTCTGCTATCAAAACACTAACCAGGTCCAAAAACTCCAACAAACCGGGAACACTCCTGGCTAGAGTTCTAATCTCAATAAACAAGACTCATAACCCAGTAAAATTGAAAATTGAAAATTGAAAATTGCGACAACATCACCAGCAATCCCATGAAAATAGTGCAGAAAATTAGTGCCCACCTTAAAAAACTACTTTTGGAATCAAACACCTTTAATAAATCGGAGACTGACTCCTTTTTCACACAATTACAACTCCCGCAAGTGACAGGTACCCAGAGAACAGAATTAGAGAAGCCAATAACACATGATGATGTCATGGCAACCATAAAAGAACTCAAATTAAATAAAAGACCTGGACCCGATGGGTTCTCAGCCAGATACTACAAAACCTTCACTAGCCTAATCTCACCCACGTTAGCAGCTGCATACAACGACCTCTTAAAAATCAAACTCCTTCAGGCAGAAATCACTAACGGCCACAATCTGCATGATCCCAAAACCACACTCTGACTCCACCCTCAGTGAAAATTTCCGCCCTATATCCATGTTGAACACGGATATTAAACTCTTAGTTAAAATTCTAGCCAGCCGCCTAAACAAGATTATAGGTTCATTGATTCACCGGGACCAAGTGGGTTTCATGCCCACTAGACAGGCAGGGGATAATATTCAGAGGGCATGCTTGCTTGCTCATTCAGCCAAGGTGAGGAAGATCCCAGCCTGCTTCATATCTCTGGACATCAAACATGCTTTCGATTCTGTCTCATGGTCTTACATGGAATATACCTTACAGAATTGGGGCTTTGGTCCAAATTTTAGAAATTGGGTTATGGCACTCTACAACAATCCAAAAGCTTACATCAAATACGCAGGTTACAAATCTGATACGTTTACAGTCCAGAGAAGTACAAGACAAGGCTGCCCCCTATCTCCTTTGCTGTTTGCCCTCCTAATGGAACCCCTAGCCCAAAGAATTAGATCGGACCCCAAGATATTAGGCATAGAATTGGGTGGCTTTAAACATAAATTATGCCTGTACGCGGATGACATTTTACTTTTCTTATCCTCCCCCCAAGTTTCCGGCCCTAATCTCATCCCAATTCTGAATCATTTCGCAGCTATATCAGGTCTAGCAATTAATCCTAAAAAATGTCTTGCCCTAAACATTTCATTATCTGATACAGAGCTAATAGCTACAAAATCCGGACTTCCCTTTGAATGGCCTGGGAAAAGCATCCCCTACTTAGGAATCCACCTAACAGCAGAAGTAGCAGATCTATTCTCATATAACTACCCCCTACTGTTAAAACATATATCAAGTCTACTGAAATCTTGGACGCAACTTCCCCTGTCGTGGTTTGGAAAACTAAACGCGGTAAAAATTACTATTTTGCCGAAGTTCCTATACCTTTTTAGCGTACTCCCTATACCAATGCCGGCCTACTACATGAGAATAATCCAAAAACGGGTCTCTTCCTTTATTTGGGGACCCTCTCGACCTAGAATCAAACCACAAGTCTTGGAACTCCCCAAATCCAAAGGTGGGATTGGATACCCCAACTTCACAAAATACTACCAAGCGGCCCAACTAGCTACTCTCACAAAATACCACGCTAAACATGAAATTCCCCTTTGGGTTTCAATTGAAGCTTTAGATTGTGATCCCATCTCAATATCCAATTTACTGTGGATCCCCCCAAAATTTCGTAAAAATATTAGTAACCCTATCACCAAACATTCACTTACCCTCTGGGACAAAATTAAATTTAAAAATGACCTACAATCTCCACATTGCCCCCTGCTTTCCTTTATTAAAAACCCAGATTTCTATCCTGCCTGGGTCTTCCCTAACACATTCAAAGAATGGGTAAAGAGAGACTGCACTCAAAAGTACAAGTTTTTTAACTCCAACTCCTTTGTCCCCTTCCCATCACTCTGTGAATTGTACGGTATCCCGCAGGGTGAACTTTTTAGATACCTGCAAATTAAAAATGTCTTTCTCCCACCAGTAAATACACCAATCTCGCCTATCATATTCTCCAGTTTTGAAAATGTATGTAAGGGTAATCCACATGCCATATGTTCGCAAATGGGAGGAGGACCTTGGTATGGAATTGAGCCCCGCAGAATGGAACCAAATTTGGCTCAATACCAAAACAGCTTCTATTAATGTATCAGCCTCTGAGACAAACTATAAAGTGCTTTCAAGATGGTACCTAGTGCCATCAAGAATAGCAAAATTTTCACTAAATCACTCAGAGTTGTGTTTTAGAGGCTGTACAGAGAGCGGAACGTATTTTCACACATGGTGGTCATGTCCAAAAGCCCAATCATTTTGGTCGGAAATTTTTCAAATAGCACATACTCTAACCGATAAAAGAATACCATTAGACCCCAAATTGGTCTTGCTCAACCTAAAACCCAGCATTTTGTCGCATATACAATTTAACCTGATTAAGCAGATTCTTACGGCAGCGAAGCAAACCATAGCGAAGGCATAGAAAACCTTGATTATACCAGTGAATGAAACAATCAACAGAATGAATAACGCAATGATACACGCCAAAATGACGGCAATAGAAAATGACATGATCACCAGGTTTGAACTAATTTGGACGCCCTGGATTACATACACAACACTGAATGCTTTTAATAAAGATGTATTGATGCCATGGTAGCCCACCCATCGAAACGGCATTGAACCCTCTTGATGGTTGTTGGGATCTCCCGGCCCAGTCCTGCAGACTCCCCTTCCCCAACCCTCTCCTTTAATGCTTTACCTTTCTTTTTCTTTTTTTTCTTTTTCTTTTATGATGTCGCAATCCTTACTCTATTTAGGAGTTTTTTCTAAGTTGTTAAGACTAGTAAGTTACCCACGGGTTGACATTTTGTATAGATGCTTTAGCTAACTTTTATTTTATAATTTACAAGTCAATAAGGCACGAATAGAACCCATAAGGAATCACCTTCCTTGACTCATTCATCACCTCATTACAGCAATCCTATCTGGTAATGTCGCAGAGTATGCCCTATTTGTTTTCTCATGAGGAATGTTATTTCATGTTAGAACTCCTTTCAACATTGCAATGTTTATTTATTTTTACAATTGTATACTTGTACTCTATCTGTCTTACTTTTGTTTAATATTTCTTTTATTTTCTGTATATCGCTTACTTCATATTCCAATAAAGATATATTTGACAAGAAATCTTCACTCGGTTTTTAATCCCCAATACACTGATACTAGACACTTGGATGTCTTTCGGAATATGGTATGTAAGGATTTAGAAAGCTTGCGTATCAAAAAAGTTAGGGATTCACAATGTATCCAGCGAGGTATTTCCTCGCTTGAACAACGTAATGACATTGTAATTCGCCCTGCCGATAAGGGCGGGGGATTGGTGGTCCTCATCAAAGCCTACTATCATGAGGAGATGTGTAGGTTGCTGGGTGACCGCAACACCTACCTTCTGTTGCGGGGTGACCCTATGGTGCAGTTTAAAAATGAGCTTCATCTTTTGATTAAAGAAGGCAAGGAAACAGGTATCCTGAATAAAAAGGAGGCAGCCTATCTGGATCCTTTTTATTGCCTTACCCCGATAATATACTTCTTGCCCAAACTGCACAAAAATGCTGTGCGGCCTCCTGACCGCCCTATTGTAAACGGTATCGATTCTGTCACGTCTCGCTTAGGTCAATATTTGGATGTGTTCTTGCAGCCTTTGGTCTGCAAGATGCCTGCGTACCTTCGGGACACCAAGCAGATCATCCAAATTCTTGACTCTATTCCCTGTACGTCCAATACCCTACTGATAACTGCTGACGTAGGGTCTCTTTATACCATCATTGGGCATGATGCAGCACTGGCATCGGTATCATGGGCATTGGAATCTACTGATTTGAGTTCAGAGCACGTACAGTTTCTGTTAGACAGTTTAAGATTTTGTTTACTTAAGAATTATTTTTGGTTCAATAAGGATTATTTCCTTCAGCGGTGCGAAGGAGCCCGTTTCGCTCCCAGTGTGGCCAATTTATTTATGGCCCGCTGGGAGCGAGATGTGGTTTTCCATGATACACCTCCTCAGCTCCTCTGCTACCGCAGATATATTGATGACCTAGTAATGATCTGGGAAGGAGATATGACTTAATTGGAGTCGTTTATGGATAAATTGAACACCAATGATAAGGGTATTGTCATGACTTGGACTATTTCTCAAGATCGTGTCACCTTTTTGGACTTTTCAAATCCGGATCTAAATTACTTACTAGGAACTTCTTTAAGACAGTTGATCGCAATGGGTATATTCCCCTTGCGAGCTGTCACCATCGGTTATGGTTGTGTAACATCCCTCGCGGCCAATTTGTCAGGCTTCGTAGGAACTGCACTCTAGAGTCTGACTATTTAGTGCAGTCTAAGGAATTGGCTACCAGGTTTGTGTCTAAAGGTTACTCCTTGCCTGTAATTAAGCAGGAGATTGAGAGAGTCAGGAATACTGACAGGAGTTTAATAATAGCTGACAAACCTCCCCAAGGGGACAAAGGAGTAGCTAATTACAAAATGCTATTGGATTTCAATATCCAACACAAAAAAAAAAAAAAAATTGAAAAGATTGTGGCCAAACATTGGCCTATCCTTAAAGGGGATCTAGTTCTTGGTCCGGTGCTTCCTGAACGTCCACAGTTTATTTATAGGAAGGCCCCTTCCCTTAGAGAACGTCTGGCCCCAGGTGTCACCGACCCACCAGTCATCCCCCGACCCAAACTTTTTGATTTTTTGTCAGGCTTTTATGCCTGTGGCAGGTGTGCGACTTGTAGGCATGCCAAATTTAACATCAAAAAAACGTAAGTCCTTTATGTCCAATGTCACTCGAACTGAATATCCGATTAAGCAGTTGATCACGTGCTCCACAGTGGGCGTGGTCTATATGCTTGAGTGCGAGTGCGGATTACAATATGTTGGACGTACCTCACGGGAGTTGCATGTGAGGGTGGGAGAACATATTAGTAACATCAGACGTGGCAAAAGGAACCACAGTGTGTCCAAGCATTTTAGGGAATGCCACCATAAGGACCCCAAGGGCCTCAAATTTTGGGGAATAGAGAAAGTCTCCAAACATTGGCGGGGTGGGCATTATATTCGCCAACTGAGTCGCAGAGAATCCTTTTGGATTTATGAAATAAAAGTTTCTTTTCCGGCCGGCCTCAATGTTGAGTTTGATCTCAACTGTTTTATATCTAACCGGTAATTAGTGTATTGGGGGTATTTTATTTTATATTTTATATTTTGTAAGGATGAGAAATACCAATGTTTTTGCATATTTGTATGTATATAAGTATTTTCTCTCATTACTAATTATTGTGGTGATATGTATACCTTTTGTTGTTGCTATGGGTGATAACCTAATGATATTGGTAATGTTTATCATCTATTTTAGTTGTAATGAGGAGGCGATTGCGGATGACGTCATTAATTATAACCTTTTAATATTGATTTTAAATATTATACTTTTGGTGTAGTTTTTACTATACTCTCTTTTGATTTATATGTATATATATATATATATATATATATATATATATATATATATATATATATATATATATATATATATATATATATATATATATAAAATCATTTATTTGATCTAATTTTATTTTGAGACTTTCATTCCTGCTTACTGTTTGCCTGGATGATATAAGGTGCTTGCTGCCTTCTATTAAGTGAACACTAGGTGGCGCAGGTTTGCAGGTTTCTTTTGTGTTCATGTTGCTGTGGCAACAGCACATTATTTAGATCAGAGCGGGACGTTCACGTTGATCTCTCCACCCCACGCTGATGAAGTCCCGCCAACTGGGACGTAACGCGTACGAGGGGGAGGAGTCACGTGACTTCACCCGCGATCGCCGTCTCACACGTGTTTGCCGTCTGTCCTTTTGGAAACCTGGAGATCCAGGGCATACTGCATTTTACCATACACTCTGCCAAGAGTGTCAGCTATGTGAGTTTTATACCTTTATTTTAATAAATCAGTTTGCTACAGAGAGCACTAGTCTTTTCCTTCTTTTATTTGCATAAGCTATCTGTGGACTCGGGAACTGCTGAGCTGCCTGCTGTTTTGGTATCCCTATCTTAAAAGATCTGGATTTGCTTGTGTTTATGCTGTGTGACCTAGCCCTGGGTCGATTAACTCAGGTGAGAGGCCATCTTTAACTATCTGGTGGAGGATCTGTCCTGTCGGTCACTGATCTTGGATTTTTTGCACTTAGTCACGTTTGGATTGGAGCATTTTCAGATTACTCTACTCACTAGTGCACTTTTATATGGACTTTCTTTGCTTATTTCACTTGTGTAATTATAGATGTCACTTGATGTTTGTGTTTATTGCGCTGCACTTTTTGTTATTGAAGAAATCTTCACAGCCAAGAAAAAGTTTTTTTGAGGCTATCAACAGCGCCCTTAATCGCCCCCGCTAACTCTTCAAGCTGGTCACTCAGACCATGAATCCAGGATGTCTTGAAGCCCCCAATTCGGACACACAAGAATTTTGTAATGAATTATCGGATTACTTCATTAATAAAATCGAGGGAATCCGGCAAAGCATTCAGCAAAACATCTCCCCCGTAGCCCCCCCCCCCACAATTATTTACACAACACCTTCAGTAACTCGCCACAACCAGGTGAGTTCACGCTGGAACCCATCTCTATCCATGCCACTAAAAATATCATCGGTACTTTGCGTAACAGCACTGCGCCGAATGATATTATCTCCACCAAACTGCTGAAGGAATGCGCCGACATCCTGGCACCTCCTATCACGCAGCTTATTAACCAATCTTTCAGGGAGGGCATAGTGCCCTCCCAGTTGAAGGAGGGCACAATTCGACCCATCTTGAAAAAACCCACCCTGGACCCCAAGGACCCACTCCACTGCCGTCCCATAACAGGCCTAAATGTACTATCAAATGTAATGGAAAAAGTAGTGGTACAAAAGCTGCAACAGCATCTAGATACCCACAACCTACTTGATCCATTTCAATCGGGATTCCGGCCCGGACACGGGACAGAAACTGCATTGCTCAAGATATGGAACGACGCTCTTGAGGCCGCAGACGAAGGAGAATCTTGTCTTCTGGTTCTGTTGGACCTAAGCGTAGCCTTCGACACTGTAGACCACAAGCTTGTATTGACTCGGCTAGCTGAAGTAGCCAAAGTCGCAGAAGGCGATCTATCTTGGTTCTCTTTTTTGGAGAACCGATCGCAAATGGTGAAGTTGGGACCTTTCACTTCTGAGAAACACACACTATCGTGTGGAGTCCCTCAAGGATCCCCTTTGTCGCCGGTGTTATTCAACATCTATCTTGGCCCTCTTTTTGAAATCATCAGCAGCCAAAAACTGCTCTATCACTCATATGCAGACGACACGCAACTGTATTTCCGCATTTGCAATAAAAAGGATCACCACCTCAATCTAGAGATATGCCTCTCTTTGATAGAGGACTGGATGTCAAAGAGTTATCTTAAACTCAACAGAGCGAAATCAAAACTTCTCCTGTTTCACGCCAAGTGTATGAATCAACCTGCAACAACTTGGACACCAGGTAGGTGTATTTTGTTCCAGAAGACACCTTGCCTGTCTCTTCTCCAATAAAGAGCATGTCTGCTTGCAGTTTGTGACAGCAGACATTTAGCCACTTTAAGTGTCCCTTTAAGTGTGAGTCATTGTTTAATAGGTTAGCATGTACAAGCGGTTCTAAACTTCGGTGGACATCAGTTAATGTCTCTTGCAAAAGTAGTTGTTAGTTTAGATATGTAGAATCTTTATCGATCCTATTCCAAGTTTTGGACACATAACATGACACAAGTGTGGAAAGCTTTGGCCTGGTAGAGATAAAGATTGATGGCAGGGCCGTTCCTAGGCAGGGTGCACAGGGTGCTTTGCACCCAGATGCCTGCAGAGGTGGGGGCGCCAAAGTGGCAGAATTCTCCCCTCCCTCCTTCTCTCCTTGTTTGTGTCCGTCCAGAACTAGTGTTCTGAGCATAGGTGTGTGTCTGTCCAGAACTGATGTGTCTCTGACCATCTCCTGTACTATGTCTGCAGTCTCTGACCATCTCCTGTATCATGTCTGCAGTCTCTGACCGTCTCCTGTACAATGTCTGCAGTTTCCTACCATCTTCTGTACAATCTCTGCAGTCTGTGACCGTCTCCTGTATCATGTCTGTAGTATGTCTGGGGGTCTTTCTAACAGACTCTCTAACAGAAGCCCTCTCTGTGTCTATCAGAGAGCCCCCCCACCAGGTCCCGATAAAGTTCTCTGCTTCTCTTCCTGTGTTTTGTTTATTGTTAAGAGATCATGTAAGGATCCCGGGGTAACGACGACTTCGTGGGGGAGCCTCTCTGTGGTTAAGTCATTGCCATAGAAACATGTGTAAAGGAGAGGAGTTAGTAAAATGACCACGCCCATGTGGGGGCTCCAGAAATATTTCTGCACCCAGGCACCTGTGACCCTAGGATCGGCTCTGACTGATGGAGCCTGTCATGGTGGTATATGTTAGCAACTGGGTAGGTGACTAGATTTTCCCATTTTGTCTGTTAAATATACCATTAAAGCATTTTTTTATATACTGTATGTTTAATAAGTAAACAAATGTTGATCTTGTCAGAGTTCTAGGAGCTGATAACTTTCTGTGCTGTATGTCTGTGTGTAATTGTTATCAAATCACATTGTTACAGGAAAATACATGAAATAGGAGCTGTCTGTGGCACTAACAGCAACCAGATTCTCACTTGAGGTGAAAAGGAAGTCTAGTTGCTATGGCAACACAGACAGTTTTCTTTAGCCAATTTTAATGTGTATTTCAATATACCCTTTTTAGAAATGTAATCACTGAGTGAGAGTTATCTCATAGTGGATAATTCATATGACAGCTGAGTATTGTATAAGGTAATCTAGAAATAATTAGATTATATCTGGAAAGACATCCTAACAAGACCATGTTCATTCCAACCACTTATTTTATTTCAATAGTTTTACATTTATGCCATAGGCCAAAGTAAAATATCCACTATTTTGTCAAAATATAGTTAGTGTGAATTTGCTGATAGCTACTAAAATTAGGGTTCTTTTTAGGGTTTTGCTTGATCGTTGTTCCATGAAATGAATCTGTGTTTTGCTAATGAAGAAACGCTTTGAAAACATATTTTTTGGCTTTGAAGTCAACACCATATAATACAAAAATGAAGCCAATTTGATTGCTTTTTAATTTAGTATTTTGCCTGTCACACTGAATAATTGTAATCTTTACTGCTAGGAACTGTCAACAGTGCGATTAAAGCAGAAGGAAGATACAGCAGGTGGTGAAAAGGAAAGATGGCTGAAAGCAAAACAACTGATTGTCAGAGCATGTTAATCTTCTTTATGCATAAATTGCATATAAATTACAAACAAGATTTTACTGAAGGTGATTTTTGACAGACAAGATGCAAGTTGACCAATTGTTTTGCTTCTACTTTTCTAGTAAAAATAATGCCGAAGCTCTCATACATATTTAGTAATGCCCAAGGGAAATAGAAAGCAGCGAGTGTAACAATGACATCTACTTGTGACCTAAATACAAGCTTCAATAACAAGGATAATTTGTAAAAGGAAAAAAAAAGATTTGAGCTGGATCATTAATTATCTAAAATACTTATACAAACATTTTGTAGAGAAATAAGTTTGTTTCCTGTTGTCTGACAGCTTTTAGGGAAGATTAGTCAACTTTCATTTGGTGGGATTATACTGAAGCATTAAAGGATAGAAAAGATGCTTTTATTATTAGTTTCATATCTGAGGATGTTACTGTATGGGAACAAGAGATAATGGTCTGAGGATAATGGTGCTGTGTTGAGGAAAAAAAGCTCAAGATATTCAGATATGTATTAAGCCATGATTTTGTAAGAAAAATATGCTTTCAGATTGTGTTTGTTTAAGTTTTCTAAATAATTAGTAACAGCAATATATTGCAATCTAGCCTTTCAATCTTTTAAAAGTGTTGATTAAACATTTATGCTAAATACTGTATGTTACTTCATGGTTACTTCATACACAAACACCATACAGGTCGGCTGCCTGACCCAGAATTAAACAGCTACATTAGATGTTTAGATGTGTTGTTTGATGATATCCTAGCCTATATGGATAGGAGAATAAGAGGGTCAATGCCACTAAATGACTTGTGGAGCAGATTTTTCATTATTTATTGATCACTATTTGAATGAGAATTCCAACGTTGTTGACCTCAATCTGAAGCCAAATTCACCAAGCAGCCAATATGGGATAAAAGCAACTTTATTTGTTACACATTATATGAAAAATCAAACATTAAGACAGTTCCCCAACTTACAGATGAGCCTTCACTATGTGCAGTAAAAATGCAGAGTTCCTCTGAAAGTGTCTTGTCCCTTGTCACTACACCCTGTACTGGTACAGTATGTTGTATTATTAGGGACAGGCTAAACTCCACCAGTCCAGCGCACCTCTGTTACCTCAATCCCAGTAACATAATGGACATAGCATGGACATAGCATGGACCTCATGTGTGCACTTATTTACTTCTTCACTTCTCGTACCTCATGACCAGGCCATGGATCTTCATAATGCAGGTTCAAATCCAGTTGCTAATGTATACCAACTTCCAGGGAGCCAGACAATGGCCCCCTCTCTACCAGAGGACATGTCACCTTAACAGGTACCACATCTAAAGACTAGTTGCTTGTGCCTTGAACTTGTACTCAGTTACTCCTAATGACTACTCTCCTCTTTCTTGTGTTGCTGAGTTACCTGTTTCTAGCGATGTTGTTTCATACCTTTTGTGTTTTACAGAGCCTTTAGATACACCAGAACCAACATGCACCCCTTTGAAAAACTTTAGACCAGACTTAATACAGTTAATGTAACTATACTGAAAAGTTCCCAAAATAAAAGTCCAATATGAACAATGTCCAATCCCTAATTCTGACTATACCTGTGTGGCTTCCCAGGCATACCTCTGTGGTAGCCCATACAGCTATAATAACTTGGATGATCTGCGGAACCACAGTGCAGCAGCCCCTAAACCACGAGTTGAGCTAAGAGCAGGAACCCAGATTTCAGGACCTCAGCCTTCCCCCTTTTTATACCACAGGTGGGCTAAGGAAATTTTGGCCACAGCATGCATGCATTCACAACTTCATATCCTCTTACTTGGATTAAGGTTTTCAAGGATATACATTAGCTGCCTGTGTTGCTTCTCCCGCATATTGTTTACATCTTTGTTTGTATTATTTTAGTTAGTAGTGTAGTAGTGTTTAGTTAGTTTAGTTTATGTAAATCCTTGACATTTTCACTCCTTAGTACAGAACAGAAGCCACAAAAGAATCTCTAACAAATAGTTTCTCAACATTATGAGTGTACATACAACTACTTTTGATTTGCTGCAGTTGAAAATAAATGGTTAACAAAATAAGCCTTCAGCAAAACCATAACAAAATAATTTTCACTACAGAATATTGACTTAGCAAAGAAATAGCTGCCTTGGCAAAATTCACCACTAGCCCCAAAGTAACAACATTCAGGAAAACAGATAGTCTTGCATCTTTATCTTCTTTTCCCTCAAATGCAAAACAAACACAAGATGTTATTTAGTGAAACTTTTTTTTTTATATAAATATCCAATCTCTATTCATTCAGAAATCATCATTCACTAAAAATGTTCCTTGGATTGTGATTTGTAAATGGCTGAGAGAGCCTACATTTGTAAGTAAACTGGATAACACATGTGATTGATTACCTGTACTTTTTATTTTGTACTTTAGTCAGAAATGTTAATCGTTTATTTCTGAATAGTTGCTATGAAGATTTTTGCTTATCTTAGCTAGATTTAAGAGGAAAAGCTAAAAAGTACATAGTATTTGTTTATTTAAGTGAGGACAAATGAAAAGAATGCATTTTAGAATGCTAATTAGTAGACCAAAAGTATTAAATTCCAATATTTAGATTATCAGGATATTCAAATGCTTGCTTTTATTACTGAACTACTTCATCTGAACTTGTAAATAGTTTTCTTGCAAAGCTGTAGTATTGTAGATTTTCACTGCAATTACAAAATAGAAAAACAAATATCACTTTACAATTTTATATTACACTATACTGAATATGCAGAATGGTAACTTTGCTAAGCAAAATTAAAATACAATTTCTATGTCATAAAAATGTATTGACTGTTAATATCATGGTGATTAAAACTAAAAATGTACAACTATACAATTATATATTTTGAGTTCATTATCTTATATTCATGGTCAAATGTATTGTTTTACCATTTAACATACTGTACCATTTGTTGGCAATTTCACAAAGAGATTGTGTAGCTTATTCATAAAACATATATTTTTTTTTTTTAATATAACAAAGCAGAAATTTGTTATCACCTTTTTTTTTACACTACAGTCACACGACCAAAAGAAAAATTCTTCATGTCAAAGTCTAATTAAATTTGTTTAAAGAAAATATTTATTTTCGCGTCCTGTGGCAAAAAATTAATTTAATAGTGCACTACTCTCCTTTTCACACTCCAGCTGTCCCTTGTCCTCCTCCAGTAATGTGTGCCTCGATATTGTAGGGTTAAATGATGCCAACCCTGGAGTTTAGGTTTAACATCTGTTCCACAAGTCATTTTCCTTGTCTGCCTTTTTATTCTTGCTCCTAATTGAAAAATTCTCTCACAATTATTTCTTTTTTTACATTGTGGGCTTTTATGTGTGTAGTCCTCTTTTGTGGGAGGGTATGACAAATGTCTCTCTCCAAACAGGGTATTGCACTGAACCTGCCGGTGAACAAGATAACCTGGACCCTCAATAAGTTTAAGAGTAGGTTAGATAATAAAGTTGCCAGTGCCCACACCCAGGATAGGGCCTCTGTAAACAGAGGGGATTCCCTTCCTGGGGAATGAATTAGTAATGAAATCAAAGTATTTGGAAACAGAGGAACTACTGCAACCCACACATAACATGAACCATAAGTATGAAACTGAATAAATATATAAAATTAACTGTGCTATGTGAACCTAAAACTGTGAACCTAAAGTTATACCTGTTGCTGCTGTTCATTTTGTTATCCTTAATATATGCATCAAACTACAGCGCTTGCTATTTAAACTTGCTCATTAATCACACTAATACATAATCAATTCCAGTGCCACAACTGTACACAATTAATCATATATTCCAAAAAATATATAATAAATAGTCCCAAAAATAATCAATTCATATTGGAATTGTCTTTTTCTAAAGTGATTGTGTGCAAAAAAAATTGTAAACTCTAAAGTGCTACCATGCTCCAAAACAAGGGTCTCCAAACTACGGCCCTCCAGCTGTTTCGGAACTACATTTCCCATGAGGCATTGTAAAATTCTGACATTCACAGACATGACTAAGCATGATGGGAACTGTAGTTCCTGAACAACTGGAGGGCCATAGTTTGGAGATCCCTGCTCCAAAATGATCACATAGTGAGATGTGCTCCACACAACCCCCTTTGTGCCTCTACTCACCAGACTGTCTGGATCCCCTAGCAATACTGCAAATGAGTCTATTATGCGTTGTGCTGATGTTACAACTGTAACTGTAACTAAGCAAATTCCTGAAGCTAGCTGACTGCCCTGTTAGATGCAATTTGTAAAGGTGCATATTCTCTGGAACACTGTAAGTGTGATTTTAATATTTTTACAATAAAAATAACATACTACTCTATACAAATCCTCTCATTTCATGTATGAGTGGTGACGGTGCAGACATTTAGATATCTACTGCCTACATAGAAAGATTTGGAAGACCTGCGGTTGTAACATCACCCTGCTCACCAGCCCTATGCGCAATAGACCCATATGCCGTTTTGCTAAGGGGTCCACACAATCTGGTGAGTAGAGGCACAAAGGGGGTTGTGTGGAGCACATCTCACTGTGTGATTGTTTGAAGCCCTGCAGCACTTTAGGGTTTACATTTTTTTTCACACCAGCACTTTGGAAGAAGAAAATGCTAATATGAATTGATTATTTTTGGTACTATTTATTATATATTTTTGGACAATATGATTATTTATTCACAGTTGTGGCACTGACATTGGTTTTGTATTAGTGTGATTGATGAGCATTTTTGAATAGCAATCACTGCTTGCGCTGTGGTTTGATGCATATACATAAGTATATAGATGCACCCCAGTAAGGAAATAATATAAGCTTTATATAATAAAAGGATATTAATAGTACATATGTTTAATGTACAAACAGGTATTATCAGCAAAGGACCCAACAAGAGTCCTGTAGTAACTGTGCACATATACCTGGGTATATATTGTTATTAATAGAGATACCTCCAGAAGAATGTTGCAGCAAATTCCAGTTGCAGGTCCTCCCTGAGGATGGTCACAATCCAGCATCTGTCTTTGTGTCAGAGTCGTGAAAACATAATAATCGATGATGGGAGATTCTCCAACTGTTGTCCAACCAGCCTGGAATGCAGCTTCAGAAACTGTGGTGTGGCACTGGAACTCAGAGTCAGCGTATCTACTCTGGGCTTTAGTCCCTCCCTAGTAGTTTCTACTCTGACATGCAACTGGGCCTCTAACTATCAGAAGTGGCTGTCAGATGTCTAACTTGGCTCTAGCCTATGCTAGTAATAAAGCCCTAAGCTAAAACTAGATATAGAATCACAGAACAGAGGGGACAAGGTTAACTAAAATAACAGGAGCTGTATATAAACTGTTTTGCATTAAACACATTCACCTACTAATATACCAGTAGAAGACCAATGCACATGTACAGTTGCACAGCCTCCCCTCCCCCTTACATGCCACATTTGGCATGTAATTTTTTTTTTGGGGGGGTGGGGGCTTCAGTAGGAGTGGGACTTCCTGTCCCACTTCCTGCTTCCGCCGAGGGGCTGGTTAGGCGATTAAGCTTAATCGCCTACACCAGCCCCTCCCTGTAGGCGATCACATGGGACACATGACAGGTCCTATGCGATCGCCTCTCCAATCAGCGGCGAGCCTCGCCGCGCGTGCATGCGCAGTGCGGCTCTCGCATGCGCAGTGGGTGCCCGGCCGTGAAGCCGAAGGCTGTCACGGCTGGGTGCCCACCGTCGGGATGGAGACGCCGGCTGGGGAGGGGGGAGAGTAGCGGAGCCCCGGTCGGCGCGCCGCTGGAAAGCAGGAGCAGGTAAGTGAGTGTTTATTAAAAGCCAGCAGCTACACTTTTTGTAGCTGCTGACTTTTAATAAACATAATTTTTGTCTGGAACACCCCTTTAACTATATGGCACTGCTAGACAGAGATACGGTTTCTGATGCAAGGATTCAAAAGATACATTCAAGAAGCTATGAAACATCTCTAACGGAGGAGAACTGGGAAAACATTTACACATATGCACATAAAGGGTCTCAAAATGTGGCCACACAAGAGTGCAGTTTCAAAATAATTACTAGATGGTATAGAACTCCCTCTACTATCCACAAATTTTCTCCCCAAAGCACTGACAGATGCTGGCGATGTAAACAAGAGGAGGGAACGATGCTCCATATATGGTGGTCCTGCCCCCTAATTAACAAATTCTGGAAGGTAGTTCACGAAACCATTACAGCAATTACATCTGAAACACTTGAATTCAACCCAGCACAATACCTTCTTCACTTCAACTCCCTCCCGAGAAAGCGATACTTAAAATCATTACCAATGATCATGGTCAATGCAGCAAGACAATGCGTTCCTTCCCATTGGTGCACGAATATTACACCCTCTAAAACAGAATGGTTTAGGAGAATTAACAATATCGAAAAAATAGAAGAACTCATTAGCATATCCTAAGAGAAAATAATGTCATTCGCAGCAACCTGGCGTGATTGGATGAGTTTCAAAGAGTCTCTGGAGTATACAACGCTTATGCAGTAGGAAATAGAGATACACCCAACGACTCTTTCCACCTATACTGGAAAAATAGAATAAAAAGTAAAAATTAAAAGCTGAATTATCCCCCCCCCCCCCCTTTTTTTTTTTTTTTTCTTTTCTCTCTTCTTTTTCCCTCTCTCCCTCTCTCCCCCTCCTTTTCCTTCTCTAACCCCTATCCCTCCACTACCCCTTATACTCCTCAACCACCAAGGTAAAACTTGCTCCAACATCATACTTATAGGTTGAGGAAAAGCTTTTTTTTTCTTAAAAAAAACAATAAAAATAAATAAATAATTAATAATGAGCAATAATAAGACACAATGTCTTTGTTAGGATACTTTTTTTATCTGTTGAATTACATTGCTTTCAGTCTGTACACATACATATATTTTCTCAAGGTTTATTATGCTCCTAACGAATGTGTCGTACCAAATGTATGAAAAATATGACATCAGTAGAAAAGTTAATGCTCGACATTGTAACCATATGTAGTATTCCTTTTTTTTGTGTTGTATCACTCTGTTATCTTGTGAATGTCTTTATAAGCTTCAAATAAAACTTTATGAAACAAAAAAAAAAAAGAAGCTATGGGTAGCTGCAATTGGAACATAGAAATACTTGCATAATGGTCTTTGCTTTTGGTCTGGAAAATACAGCAGCATTAACAGGACATGTGGCTGAGACTTTCTCTCTCTTCACTTTCTCCTTCTAGGGTTTTAATTCCCACTTCCATGAGGTAGGGAGTGCTATTACATAATTATATATAACACTATTATATTAGTAGCTAACAGTGGATTCCAAGGGATTTCTACACTTTCTCCATCGTGAAATTGTTATGTCCTGTGAAAGGCAATACCTTATTATAGGTAAAAACGGGTGGAGGATGTCTGACTCTGCCTGTTTTAACACATCCCTCTGAGGAAGTCCTGTATTTTTAGGCACTGAACCAGGACTGAGTCATGGGAGAGGATGACACTGACTGGGTAGAAGGACTGCCTCCCTGACTAATTGTGATCATTAACTGAGGCACAAACTTTGGAGATTCAAGGTTTAGTGGCTGTTTTAGAGTGTTGAGCTGGAGGCCTCATGAGCTACAGTCCCATCACTCTCATGGGTATCAAGAAGATTTGATGTGACTCCTGCTTAAAGCTGGGGTGAGTCACACTGTAAATAGTCATTTGAGCCATCTTTGTCATTGACTTGAAGAATAGACAGCAATTTATTTCTATGCCATGCTTTGATTCTACCTCATGGTCCGTGAGCAATTTGTACACTATTGTAAAAATCTCCCTTCACTATCCGTCAGCCAGCCTGTGTTTTTCTGATGCTCCCAATTTACATAGCAAGGCTCGATCACCTGGTTTTAAATCTCTGTATATCGCATGGAGATTAACCCTCCCTTTGTTCCCTTCATTTATGTTAGGTGCGTTTACTAAACAGTAAGCAGACTAGAGGATGTCTTTTGAGCAAGTCACATACTATTAATGACTTTAATGACTAATACCATCAGCGGAGACTCCTAGCAGGAGGTCAGTGTGGAATCTAGGCTCCCTTCCAAACATCCGGAAAGAGGGGGAGAATCCTGTACTCTCATGCCTGGTGCTATTATAAGGAAGGACAATGGCTTCAACCATGTGACTCCAGTTACACTGGTAGTTAGCAGGTTGGGGGCTTAGCATACAGGATGTGCAGACACGACCAGTGCTGTCTGATCTGCAGATTCCCATGGCCCCTGCTCCTTGTAAATATGCTCCTGTGATCAACTTCCTGAACTACCCGGCCTGCCTTTGAACTCTCCTTGCTTTCTGCCAGCACCTGACCGCGGCTCGTCTCTGACCTTGATTCTGCCTGCTCCTTTTAGTACCACTCTGCTCGCCAGTTACCAACCCGGCCTGTCACCCAACCTGCTTGCCTCCTGCACCTGCTCCAGCATCCCCTGTCTGTGTGGATATCCAGTCTCCCTCTAATCCACACCCCTCTGGGCTGATCAACTCTCTGCCAGCCTCTACATCTGGGTATGTCCCGATATCGGGTGATACAGTTTCCAGTCTGTCTGCAGTTCTGATCCTCCTCCTTGCTGGTCATCATCCTTGCAGCATCAGGAACCTCAGAACGCCATTCTGACAGCTGACCTGCCAGGCACTCATACCATTCTGCATTGCCAAGCCATCTGTCTGCTCTATAAGGGGCCATGAGTCAGATACGCAAGGAAGGCCTTCCTCTGCACTATTGGGCTTTTAGTAGGATTCGCGGCACTTTCAACACGCGGCTCATCCATATTAACTATTGTTAAGCCCCATACATTTGGTCAGACTGTTTTAACAACAAACATAAAAACGATCATTTTCCGATCGTTCTCAGAAAATTAGTTTGTTTTTAAACTGCATCAGAAAACCATTTTTGGGTTCAAAAGTCTGGCCAACTGATCTCCCTTCAGATGAAAATCCACAGAAAAGTTTATTTGGCTTTACTGTACTACACTGTACTCAGAAAAAAAGAGAAGCTGCTTTCACTCACTGACTCCCTGACTCTCTGGCCATTCAAAAAAACGATAAACAAAAGATTTGCATTTGAATCCTTTTTCTTTAGTTCTTTTCGCATGTTGATATGACACCTATAACAAAAGATTTGCATTCAGTATTTTGAATACACAATACAATACGAACAGAAAAAGGAATTCATTCAATATACATAATGAAATTCTTTTGTTATAGATGTCATTGAACAATGAACATACAACTGACACTAACAAAAGAAAAGCATGCAAGATACACAGAATGTAAATCATTGACGAAAATTCACGATAATTATTGTCTAACAAGTAACGGACATGAATTAAACAGAATAACGAACCATCCCACATGTACGAAAATAAAACGGTAACGGAAATACGAAACGATCGGGATACGAAAAATCTCGTCGTACGACAAACGAACGGGAAAACGGGCATCTTACGGAAACGAACCGACGGGACCATACGAAATAGAACAACAAAAAACGATTTTTTTTTCTGTGCACATGTCTAATGACATGGGTACGGCAGCCATGTTTAAAGGGTTGGTTAGCTAATTATTAATGATCTTAAATGTATATACCTTTACTAATCAATGTTCCCCTCCCATATATTTTAATCACTTATGATTGGTTGATATAAACCATATATAATTGTCTGTCCGCCCTTTTATTAAACAGATCAAGTTTGAGCACAACACTGTCTTGTCTTTCTGCATTCATAAGTTATCTCTCTGTACTGACTGGGTTCTTTGGGTGTGGCAATCGCACACCTGACTAAGCTAGTCTGAGTCGGGTGGAAGGACAATATATTGACTTCCACAGGCCTCATCTGTCAGGTACATGGGAATGTGACAATCCTATACAGAGAACCAATTAAAGGTCAGCCTTTTGACATTTGATCATCCACTGTGGAGAACTGGAGCAGTTCTCAAATGACTTCAGTGCAACATGGTAGGCGAACATGGCTGGCACAGCTTTTGGTCCACCTCCTACAGAGTCTCTCAGCCACATTTTAGAAAGGGCCACTTAAAATTAAACTATTGCATGCAGAGCATACAGAGCCCTAACTCCAGGATCAGGGAAATCTTCCCATTTACTGTTTTTAGTAACAGAAGCCTGGATGTCTGGATAGAGCATCAGCTACAATGTTCTTGGGCTATGTTTGTGCATTAGGGTGAATTAATAATTGGATAAGAGAGCCAGACAGCGATGTCCTGTGCCATTCCAGTTTGGCTGTAGTCAGATTCCTGTCTTTCACAGGTATCATGTCCCCACTTCTGGGAGCCTCAGCCATGGGTATTTGCGTAATTGCTGGGACTTCTTCCTCCAAACATTCTGTTTGCTTTTTCTTATATATGTTTTTTGAAAGTATTTATTAATTTGTTCTGCGCTGCACTATTTTTTCATCATTTCTGTTGGGGTGTTTTATTTGAATTAACCTTCAGTGCTGGCTGGCATTAGTTTTTTCATTGTGTGTTTACCTTCTAGCGCTGAATAATTCATTTATTTGTATTCATATTTTAATTCATTTATATTTAGCTGCAAGGATGGATGTATTTTCCTATTTGGAAAATCGTGAGGTTACTCTCACTGATGTGTTTTCAGAGACAGCTATTGCTTCTGATCAAGGAGATCTCAATTTCTCTTTAAAAAAATTGGGATATCTGTTTGATAAAAAGATCAAGACCTGGTGGGATATTGTGACCTTTGAACAATATTTGGTTACAAAAATCATCCCCAGACGTCTAAGGTGAGACTTACCTCCTAATGACGGACTGGTGGATGATGAATCAATCAAAGAATGGTATAATTTCTTCACAGAAAAAGGTTTTGAACTTATTAGACTTTCATTATCCCGCAAACAGCGGAAAAAGGTATGGTTGGAAAATCAGATTAAAGAGATTTCTGACCGTATAGAACCTCTTAAAGATACATCTGAGTTTATTCGGTTATCAGGGGAATTGAAAAATAAGCTCATTAAATGGGATAAGGAGACCCAAGACAAGAAGCGCAATAAATTCTTGCGCGATGTGAGCGATTTTGGGATTCCTAATGTGTACAAATGGCAATCTTTAAGTCCGGTACTATCTCAATCTGTTCCTATGGATACGGTGGATACTGTCCCGACTTTGTTATCCCAGGGCACTGAGGTACTTTTGCCTAGTTCCTCTGATGCTGTGAGATCTGGGACCCCTGTGAGGGCTGCCACCCCTGCTGTGGGTGGAATTAGACCCTTTAAGGGAAAAGGCAAAGGAAAAAATGGGAAAGGGAGGGGGTTTATGAGTGGGAAGTTGCCCCAGTCCCCTGATCCCGAGTATCATACTAATCCACCTTGGAAAACTATGCCTACTAAAGGTAAGGGTTATCCCAAAGGGGGTAATGGTAATGTCCAGGCAGGGGCTCCACCACCACCTTTATCTACATATAATTATTATGCACCTTTACAAAATTATTGGGAAGGGCCTCCCCCTACTAATCAACATTTTTTAGGACAGGGGAGGACCCCTTGGAGGGGACCTCCGCCGGCTCCTTGGAGGGGGCCCCCACCATACCCCCCACCTTGGACCAACGAATGGAGGGAGAATTGTCCCCCGCCCCCCCAGACGCCGAGAGGGCAGTCCAGTCTAAAAAGAAAAAATCTAGAGGAGTCCGAGGGGGCAGACGAGTCCAAAAGGCAAAGACCCTGATTGGTACAGGTATCTTTAACCTAAGTGGCGTACTTCTGACTGATAATGAGACACGTGTATTAGACAAGGGCCTCAAGTTTGCCCCCATACGTAATCTGAACAAATTTCAGACTTATGTCAGTGTTCAAAAATATATTAGGGGTCTTAATACGAAGAAGTACTTCCTCTCCAATCCTATAGAGAGGAATTCGGCCCCTAACAGTGCTGGGCATTCTAATCTGAGGAACCGATCGGTCTTTAACCCTCAGTATACCGATACTAGACACCTTGATGTCTTCCGCAATATGGTGTGTAAGGATCTTGATGATCTCCATATTAAAAAGGTCAAAGACTCCTAGTCGACTCAACAGGGGATTAAATCGCTAGAACAGCGGAATGATATTGTAATCCCACCCGCGGATAAAGGGGGTGGCCTTGTGGTATTAAGTAAGGCTTATTACCACGAAGAAATGAATAGATTGCTTAGTGATCATCACACCTACCTGACATTACGGGGTAACCCTATGGTTAAATACAAAAATGAGTTACATAATTTGATTGAGGATGGTAAAACACGAGGTATTTTGACTAGTAAGGAGGCGGCTTATTTGGATCCCCACCATGGGCGCACTCCTATCATATACTTTTTACCTAAACTGCATAAAGATGCTGTACGTCCCCCGGGTTGTCCTATTGTAAATGGGATCGACTCAGTGACCTCCAGGCTTGGCCAATATCTGGATTTTTTCTTGCAACCTTTGGTGCGTGGTATGCCTGCTTATCTTAGGGACACTAAGCAAGCAATCCAAATACTTGAGGCCATCCCCTGTACCCGTGATACTATTCTAGTTACGGCTGATGTGGGCTCCCTATATACAATTATTGGGCATGAAGCAGCTCTATCTTCAGTACAGTGGGCATTGGAGTCCACTGAATTTAGCCATGATCACATTAATTTTCTGTTTGAAGGCCTCAAATTTTGTCTTCTTAAGAATTACTTTTGGTATAACAAAGAGTTTTATTTGCAGCAATGTGGTATTGCTATGGGAGCCCGTTTCGCTCCCAGTGTGGCCAATTTATTTATGGCCCACTGGGAGTGAGACGCGGTGTTCCTAAACAGACCTCCTCAGCTTGTCTGCTATCGGAGGTATATTGACGATCTGATCTTGATATGGGAGGGTGATATATTCTCATTACAGTCCTTTATGGATAAATTGAATGCCAACACCAAGAATATAGTCCTGACCTGGACAGTGTCTTATTTTAAGATTAATTTCCTTGATTTGGAAATATTTAAGTTAGACAATAGGTTATGTACTAAGAATTATTTTAAATCTGTAGACCGTAATGGTTACATACCTATTACCAGCTGTCACCACCGTTTGTGGCTTTGTAACATCCCACGTGGGCAGTTTGTGCGGCTACGCAGGAATTGTACCAGTCAAGCTGATTATCTTTTGCAGTCCCAAGAGCTTGCTACTAGATTTGTAACTAAAGGCTACTCTCGTCCTTCTATATTGCAGGAAATAGAGAAAGTTAGTGCTCTAGATAGGGATACTATAGTTGCTGATAAGGTGGTCAATGTCGATAAGGATCAAGCCAACTATAAATTATTGTTGGATTTCAACATACACCACAAGAAATTTGAGAAAATAGTTGCCAGGCACTGGCCGATTCTAAAGGGAAACGTTGTGTTGGGCCCGGTGCTGCCGGACTGTCCCCAATTCATATATAAAAAGGCTCCCTCACTTAGAGATAGTCTGGCCCCTGGAGTGATTGATCCCCCTACCAGGGCCCAGCCTAAACTCTTTAATTTTCTCTCTGGCTTTTATGCATGTGGCCGTTGTGCAACTTAATCACATGTGACACAGAGGGTGTAGTGTATATGCTCGAGTGCGATTGTGGTCTGCAATACGTTGGACGTACCTCTAGAGCTCTGCATGTGTGGATTGGTGAACACGTTAGTAACATTAAAAGAGGAATTAGAAGCCACAGTGTCTCCAAACATTTTAGACAATGTCACCATAAGGACCCTCGTGCACTTAAATTTTGGGGTATTGAAAAAGTGGACAAACACTGGAGGGGTGGGCATTATATTCGTCACATAAGTCAACGTGAATCCTTCTGGATATATGAGACTAAGGTTTCCTCACCCTCTGGTCTCAATGTTGAGTTTGACCTTAATTGTTTTATATCCAATAGGTAGCATTAATTTCTAGTATTCATTTTTGGTATTAAATATTAATTTTTATTCTTTGGAATTATGCTGCTATTTATTTATTTATTTGCATTATGCCAATGGTTCTTGTTACAATTGCTTTATATATCTAGTGTTTAGTATCCATATTATTTTTATTATTGTATGTTTTATTTTATTTACCATAGTATCTGTAACTTTATCAATGATGATACTGCTGTATATATTTGTGAATGTGCGATATGTGCAGTCGTGGATGACGTCTTTAATATTTAGAATATAGCCTTTGGCTTTCTCTACTGAGACCTTGTATGGATCTCATTAGTTTTAAATATGGTTTTTACTTTTTACTTTTTCCTTGTCCTTGTCATGATTGTTTTGCCTGCTGTCCCATTTAGCTTTGCTGTGCGGTTGCGCTTGTTGTGCTTTTAGCTATGTTAGCTCTGCACTGATCCAATGGGAGGCGTCTGTGTCATGACGAGGGCGTGTAATTTATTATCCTGTTGGTTGCTCTGACAACCGACACCTTTAAAATGTATTCAGCGGGACGTCCGTGTTGTTTCTGCCTTCCCCACGCTGATGAAGTCCCGCCCAGTGGACGTAACGACGTACGAGGGGGGAGTTACATGCGTGATGTCACCCGCGACTGCACACTGCACACCGTGTGTCCTAACAATTTGTTTTATGGATTCCCGGCTGTATGGCTATTTATCTAGCACTCAGGAACGAGTGCTTTTTATGTGAGTGTGTTTATTTTATATGCAATACATTTTAAAGTACACTTCAGAGAGCACTAGATCTCTTTCTATTCTTTTTGCATAAACTATTACTGGCGTTTGAGTTTACTGATGCCGCATGAGTGATCTGCTGTTGAACTGATTGGACCATTCGGGAGATCCTTGATATTATATGCTGTTTGACCTTTTTGGTCTAGGCAATAAGGTGAGAGTCCATTCTTACCTTTCTTGGTGGAGGTTTTTCTTCTGATTTCACCATTCACGTTTTGGATGTGGCTCCTCATATTCACTTTGGAATATTAGTACACTTATGGACATTTTTCTGGCTCCTCATATTCACTTTGGATTATCTGTACACTTATGGACATTCTGTTTGCTTTTTCTTATACTGTATATGTTTTTTGAAAGTATTTATTAATTTGTTCTGCGCTGCACTATTTTTTCATCACTTCTTCCTCCTTCCCTGGCCCCCGGGCCAGTAGGTGAGAGGAGCGGAGCTTTGCGCATGGGCAGTAGGGTTCCTGGCGTGAAGCTGTTAGGCTACGATGTTGTGTTCCCTTGCTCGCAATGAAGGCGGCATGCACCCGACAGCTCATGGAAACATCAGCTGCTGTGCCGACGTTGCTGGACTCAAGGACAGGTAAGTGTCCTAATATTAAAAGTCAGCAGCTTCAGTATGTGCAGCTTCTGGCTTTTAATTTTTGCAGCGGTGGGCGGACCTCCACTTTAAGAGCTAAAACATTCATGTTGTCCATTAAATGGTCTGGTTGTGAGAAGTCATGTCCGGAAGTAGGCAGTAATTGTTTTCCTTGTGTTCTTTCATAGTGTGTCTATGCTCATTCATTCTTTTTGTAAATTCTGTCCTGTTTAGGCCCCTGGTCACACAGGTCTGACTTGTTAAGCTATTTGACAGGTCCAAATTACATGGAGAGTCACATCCTATTGTCGGCAATGGAACTGTTCAAATTGGTGTGACTCCAACTTTGCAGTGCCGTACCGATTTAAAAAAGTAGTTCCTGCACCATTTTTGCCAATTTCAAGTGCGACTTACATAGGCATTTGTGCATGAAGTCACACAGATGTCAGCCAAGTCACACCTGAAGTTGCACTGACATGTGGCTTTAAAAATTGTGTGATCTTGAGTGATTTGTGCGATTTCAAATTTGGTTTCGGTGTGACTGGGAGCTTATTATAATATGCCTACTTTCATTTGTTGCATTGAAGGTTCTTTTTGTGTGTATACATTTTTCTGTTTTAGTAAAACCTGTTTACCAAAAGCAAAAAAAAGGCACACGAAACATTGCTTACCTTCATTGAGATGTGTATTGTGTGCTGCTGTGCCCTCCTTTCATCAAAATATTAAATCCCCAATGCTTTCTCCACCTTTGCTACCATAACCTTTTGGTGTGGCCAAGGTTAATAGAACTAAGGGGCTGTGACAGTCGCCCCTTAAGAGTGCCTGATTATTCCTGCTTATTCTGCCCAACTGCTTAATTTATAAAGCCATTACAAAAGCTTCCAAGATTGAAACAGGATCTAATATCGGAGGATGGGGGATTGTTTAAAATGTCTGCCCCCTCCATTAATAGATCATGTTTCATTAATGGAAGCTGTAGTAACATAGTTGCATAGGCATTTAAAAAAAAAACACAAATACATCTAGTTTAACTAATAAAAGGGGAAACAAATCATACAATCCCATATACACAACCCTTTACCTACAGTTGATTCAGAAGAAGGCAAAAAACCACAGCAAAGCATCATACATTTTGCTACAGCAGGGGAAAAAATCAGTTCCTGATCCCCGTGAGGCAATCAGATATTCCCTGGATTAACTTTAATTATAAATGTTAGTATCCAGTTATATTATGTACATTTAGGAAAGAATCTATTTTTCCTGACGCATTCATGGCAGCACACACTGGGTTGTGACTCCGCCCCCACAACCTGACAGGATTGGTTAGCTATAAATTTGAAGGGGAGACGCCCCGCATCATTCTCTTTTTTCATCCTCACCTGACAAGATTGAATGAACAAGCAAAAAGCATGCCTCTTACCGCAAATCGCCCCAGCAGGTTCAGCCTCTCCTGTTTGGAAGTCCCTCCTGTACAGTCTCTAAATGAGCTTTATGGTGGGAACCCCGTTCTGGTGGTCTCAGGGGCTTTGGAATTATACTGGCATCTGTAGCAAGCTTTAAAGAAGCTTCAAATCTCGCAGTGGCCCCCACTTTCGCTCTGTCTTTCCTTCCAGTGCAGTGTGTCCTTCCACAAAGGTATTTGTATCATTACATTTACCACCTAAGGTTAGTCCGTTTTGTACCTTTGTCTGCCTGTTGTTTTTTTCTCAGCTCTGCTGAGCCCTGTGGTTCCTCTGACACCCCATACTCTCGGGGTCACCGCTGCGTACCCCTTGGTGCTCTGCACATGCGTGCAGCTCAGTGATGACGCCGCCTGTCTCCTCTGCCCTCTTCCAAAATGAAGCCGGGCGAGCGGGACGCTTCTGCACATGCGCGCGTCATTAAAAAAAAGAAGGAAAAAAGAAACAGTCCTATTGCTCTGTAGTTCTGGCTGCTGCTCTGCTCTACTCAGAGTGAAGATTGCACCAGGTGTGTGCAGGCATGTCCCAGATCAGCCTGGGCTAATTGATTACACACAAAAAAAAAAAGGAATAAATAGGATAGAAGATATTATACAAGCGCCCAGAGGCGATTCAGTTTGCATGTGCCGTGCTATATAAGTTTTCATCATTCATTCATTCAATACATTTATATATTAATTTATAACATACCATAGAAGAAAGTGTATCCATAATTTAACAATTAATATAATCCAAAAAAAAAAAAAGGATAGATATATGTATATAAAATTATTATATTAATTTAATAAATAGAAATGTTGGGGGGGAACATATTGTAATGTTTTCCCTTCTCTCTTTTTTCCCACCTTTTCGGGCTGTCTCTCTGCTATCCTCATGGGGGCCACTGCCCTCGCAGACCACCATCAGCTGACCAGGTATAGAGGCCGTCCAGAAGGTGGTAAGTAGAGGGGAGACAAAAAAGAGAGCCTGGCCACTGACGCTACAGTTTTGGTAGCCCTATTGGGTCAAGAGACGCGAGTTTGCGGCACAGAGGGAGATTCTAGCCATGCTTCCGGCAGAAGGCGCAAGAAATCGCTCAAGGTTACCCTCTTGATTTCTTCAATCAAGGCATAGCCGCTCGCGTCACAGCACTCCCGTCATAGTCGGTCCCACCGCAGACGATTGCCTTCATCCCAGACAGAGCTATCTTACCCGCACCACGGCAAATGTTTGCCAAATATGCGGGGCGCCATCCTTGCCAGGGGAATTGGCCTGCCACTTGTGCTTCATCGAAGTAACCAAGGATTCAGAGGCCAGAGTAGATACTGAGCTCCCAGGAGAATCGCCACAGGGATCATATGTGGGCGATCCTTCCCCAAGCACATCGCCCGGCCGTTACGCCAGGGTGCAGTAACCCTCTCTAAGAATGAGGAGTGTGAGCAGGCGTCGGACTGTCTCTTTTTGGTTGAACCATTTGCCCATTCACTCAAGGAAGCGATCGGCTGGGAGGAGGTTATGGCAGAACTTCTGAAGGTTCAGAAATATTTCCCGATGCTGAAAAGGGGGTCCTGAATCATTTCCCTTCATCGAAGAGCTGGAGAACCTCATAAAGGATAAGTGGGGGGGTCACATAAGCGGCCCAGTATGAGCAACAAGTTTGCAGATTGTACCCCTTGTGGTAGTCTAAGATCGATTCTTTGATCAATGCAACTACGGTCGATTCATCTTTAATGCGACTCGCTAGAGACGTTTCTCTACCGATTGAAGACGCAGTTACCTTCCGGGACGCTCTTGATCATAAAATCAATATAGAACTGAAGAAAGCCTGCTCCACGACAGGAGCCGCTTGTAGGCCGGCTATCACCACAGCGGCAGTCGCTAAAACTATCGCTGCATAGGCAGCTAATGTTGAGAATCCCATTCTAGAAGGAGCCGACCAGGGGAAGATATTCTCCTCCCTGCAGGAAAATTAAGTTGGCTTACGGCTCCTGAGGGGGCGACTTCATGGCTGGGAAGAGCCTTATGGCTGAGACCCTGGATAGCGAAGGCAGCGTCAAAATCAACTGGTGCAAAATTCCATATGGGGGCTCAAGTGTATTCGGCACAAAGATGGACTCGGCCATCTCCAAGGTTACCGGGGGAAAGTCTGGGCTGATTTCTCCGATAGGAAAACCAGAGCCCCAGAAGGGCCCCGCTTACAGGCGTGATCTTCCTGTCAAGTACAGGGATGTTAGATCCTACCGCCCTGGCAGGGAATTTAGGAGGGACTGGAAGACTCGACCCTCCTTCATGTAGATACAGTAAGCCAATCACAGCTGGGGAACAGCAGAAGTCCTTTTTGAGGGTCCGTCTGCCCACCCAGCTCAGGTGAGCACCAGACTCAAGAGATTCGCTCGGATATGGGCAACTCGTATAACAGATCCATGAACACTATCCTCTATCAAGAACGGTCACAATTGGAAATTCATGGGCACATTGCCAGGGAACACATTCCAGCCTACCAAGTACTTCCGCACCAGAAAGGGAGGGGGTTTTATTCCCCTTTATTTCTGGTACAAAAAAAAAAAAACGGGGATCTACGTCCAGTCTTGGACCTAAAGAATTTCAACAGACGATCAAAATAGAGGCCCTCAGATTGGAAAAGCCTTCAGTCCATTTTGTTGTCAGTGGACGTGGGAGACTGGATGCTATCTCTAGATTTTTCGGGCTTTTACCTTTACATCCCAGTTCATCTTACCTTCCAGAGGTCCCTTCGGTTCTCAATCGACCAATCCCATTTCCAATTTTGGTGCCCCCCATTCGGCATCGCCTCAGCACCCAGAGCATTCGCCAGGTTGTACCGGGTGCAACTCCCTCAAGAGAGGCTGAAGCCCTTGCTCCAGAAGATACAAAGTCTGCTATCATCCAGACGTCTAACTGTCAGAGCCTGCCTCAGTACCCAGGGGTCCATGTCAGCATCCATACCCTTGATACAGTGGTCCCTGTGGCACATGCGAGTCTTACAGAACTCCTTTCTCAGGCAGTGGAATAGAACGTCAATACTCCAAACCATTCACATCCCGAACTGGGTAAAGCAATTAGTATGGTGGTGGACACACCCGTCCGACCTCAGGGAGTCCATTCCAAAAGTTCCCCCTAGTCCAGAAGTAGTAACATCGGACGCCAGCCAGGGGTGATGGGGTCCACACTATCTAGACTGAGTAGCCCAAGGACAGTGGCACTTTCGGGCTCAGGGCATAGTGTCAAATATTTTAGAGCTCAGAGCAGCCTTTCAGGCCCTCCTGGCCATTGCGCCTCTTCTATAGAGGAAGAGTGTCCTGATCAGGATGGACAACAAGTAGCGGTGTCATGTATCCAGAGACAGGGGAGCATCAGGAGTCGCACGCTTCATAGTGGAAGGGGCACAAGTGCACCTGTTAGATCTGTGGGGAGTATGCGTCCCAGCAACACAGAATTCGTTGGCCAACTACCTAAGCCGAGAGACACTTTCAAACACACGAACGGTCCCTGAACCAACAGGTATTCTCCATTCTTACAAAAACTAGTACCAGAACCAGAAGTCGACCTAGCGGCCACGCCAAAGAACTCCAAGTGTCAGAGGTTCCTGTCCAGAGCCCACTTTCCATTACCTGAAGGGACAAACTGCCTAGTTCTTCCATGGAGCTGCGAGCTGGGGTACATCTTTCTTCCAACTTCTCGGATTACAAGATTCCTGTCCCGACTTCGGAAGTCCTCAGCCACAGTTATTGTACTAATACCGTTCCGGCTGAGGAGGCCATGGTTTACGACCATGCTACAACTAGGTACGCGGCCTCAATACATCTTCCAGTAACCTGGGATCTCATACATCAGAGGCAATTCTTCCATCCAGCCCAGAGAAGCTGCATTTGCCAGCTTTGAAGCTGAGAGGGCTAGGTTAGGGGAACTAGGATACTCTCAGGAGGTAATATCAACCTTAGTACAAGCTCTAAGGAGCTCCACTGATGTCACCTATACTAGGATCTGGGAGAGGTTCGTGTCATTGCAGCAAAGACATTGGAATCCCATCTCAAATTCTTGAATTTCTTCAGTCAGGGTTTAACAAGGGCCCGGGCTTGGGTACCCTGAAGGTGCAAGTATCTGCCCTTTCAGCCATGACGGGTACTAGATGGGCTCTTCGTCATCTGGTCACTCTGTTCCTCAGGGCCTACGTAAGATCAGACCACCTAGGAGGCCAGCCTTTCCAACAGGGGATCTCTGTGTAGTACTCGGGGCCCTGTCCAATCCATCTTTTTCTCCATTCAACTTAGTCTCACCGTGGAACCTAGCTCTGAAGATGGCTTCCCGTATTGCTATCACCTCAGTTAAGAGGGCGCCGGAGATACAAGCACTTATGGCTATGGAACCCCTATTCAGTGTTCTTCCCTGACAGAGTGGTTCTGAAGCCCTCAGACCATTTTTATCCAAGGGTAACTTCCTCCTTTCATTATAACCAGGACATCGTCCTTTCGTCTTTTACTAATGAGAGGGGCGAGTCCCATGACTAGGATGTCAAGTCTACCATTTCCAGTTACGTCACAGCTACATCTCAGGAAGACGGGATTCTTTCTTGATTATCCCACACGGGAGCAGATGAGGTCAGCCAACTACCTCCCGTACCATTGCCTCTTGGTTGTTAAAGCTATCAAGGAGACCTATTCCATCCAGCAACTTACGCCTCCTAGAGGGCATTAGGGCTCATTCGACAGGGGCAGAGGCCACTTCTTGGGCAGCATATTGCGGGACTTCACCGGAAACCATAGGCAGAGCAGCAACTTGGTCTTCCCAACACATCTTCATTTCTCACTACAGAGTGAATTCTGCTCTCCTGGCTACCGTCGACTTCGGCAGATCTGTTCTTAGAGCCAATTCCTCAGCGCTATAAAGAATAAATATTACTGTTTTCTTGCACCCTCCCGACTGGCGAGTTATATCCCAGTGTGTGCTGCCATGAATGCGTCAGGAAAACGGAAAATTGTATACTCACCTTTCCGTAATTTTCCTTTCCTGACGCATCTTCATGGCAGCACACAGATGCCCACCCTGCTGTTTTATGATGATATATACAGAGAATGATGCGGGGCGTCTCCCCTTCAAATTTATAGCTAACCAATCCTGTCAGGTTGTGGGGGCGGAGTCACAACCCAGTGTGTGCTGCCATGAAGATGCGTCAGGAAAGGAAAATTACGGAAAGGTGAGTATACAATTTTCCGTTATTGCAAGCTACTGAGCCAGAAACAGTTCTTGAGGGAGTATTTTCCACATTTTCACAGTTCTTCCTCCAGACATAAAGAGTGGTCCCTCGTCCTCTGTGATGACCTTAAAGTGAAGTGGCTTGTTTGCCACCCACCGCAAAGTGCCACCCTAGGCCTGGGCCTTGTCGGTCTTGTCCAAAATATAGCACTGGGTACACTACAGATAACCTTAAACCTTTCAAAGTATGAATCATTAATAGTGTTGCTCACGAATATTCGCATTGCGAATATTCGCTACGAATATTGCATATTCGAGTATTCGCGAATAACTCGAATATTGCGGCGAATATTCGTATTTTTTCAAATTTATTTGTAAAACAGATCACATCCTAGTGATCTCCATCGACGTCTAAAATCATTGCTGGTATGATTAGAGAGAGACCCTGGGCCGAGTAGCTGATGCGATTCTTTTATGTTGCCGAAAATTCGCATTGCGAATTTTCGGCAACATAAAAGAATCGTATCAGCTACTCGGCCCTTCTTTTGCATCAGAGCCAATCAGAATAACTCGAATATTCGGCAAAAGGAATATTGCGCGATATTCCTTTTGCCGAATATTCAAGTTATTCTGATTGGCTCTGATGCAAAAGAAGGGCGGAGAAGATAATCGTGCAATATTCCTTTTGCCGAATATTCGAGTTATTCTGATTGGCTCTGATGCGCCCTTCTTTTGCATCAGAGTCAATCAGAATTACTTGAATATTCGGCAAACGGAATATTGCGCGATTATCTTCTCCGCCCTTCTTTTGCATCAGAGCCAATCAGAATAACTTGAATATTCGGCAAAAGGAATATTGCGCGATATTCCTTTTGCCGAATATTCGAGTTATTCTGATTGGCTCTGATGCAAAAGAAGGGCGAAGAAGATAATCGCGCAATATTCCTTTTGCCGAATATTCGAGTTATTCTGATTGGCTCTGATGCGCCCTTCTTTTGCATCAGAGCCAATCAGAATAACTCGAATATTCGGCAAACGGAATATTGCGCGATTATCTTCTCCACCCTTCTTTTGCATCAGAGCCAATCAGAATAACTTGAATATTCGGCAAAAGGAATATTGCGCGATATTCCTTTTGCCGAATATTCGAGTTATTCTGATTGGCTCTGATGCAAAAGAAGGGCGGAGAAGATAATCTTCTCTGCCCTTCTTTTGCCCCCTTATTCTCCTTTCTTTTAAGTAGAGTTAGTGTAGAGTTAGTGTTTAGTGCATATTAGTTTAGTAATACAGGAAATGATCTCCGTTTATGAGAATTTCGCAATCATTTTCGCATTAGCGAAATTTCGCCAAATTTTTTGTGGATAAAATATCACGAATATTCGATATTAGTGAATATTCGCAAAAATTCTTCTATATATTCGCGCAATATCGCGAAATCGAATATGGCGTATTCCGCTCAACACTAATCATTAATAGTCTTAATACAGTCTTTTAGACACTTTTCTATCAATTTACAAACTGATTTTTGTTTCAATAGTTTTTATTGAAGATACTAGAATCAAACAGTCAATGACATACATCATACTTGATAACATTTGGTAATGTATAGACATATCACTAAAACTTGTCAAATATGGTTAGATGACAGAACTGAAACAGGTGGTGAATGAAATGCAAATTGTGAAATGCACACCCCTAGCCACCCCTAATGGGAACAACCTGTGTCTAGGGGAAGGTCGGGAAGTTCACCTCCCTGTGGTTTCGGCAAAGGTTAAATATAACTTCTAACAGCCCCAATGGCAATAATAACAGTAACAAAACAGTCAAGTATGGATGTGTACCAACGGGCTATATGTACTTAAAGCGATTATATTATCTTGAGAGTATAAAGTGAGGCACATGTAACCCTAGCACTAGATGTGTAACTGTTAGAAAAAAATAAAAATAAAACAGGACAAGTAAAGGTAAAGCAAAGAAAAGGAAGAGGAAGGGGGTAAAGAAGGGGGAGAGAGCAATATAATGACTTTACTAATTCAGTAGTGTATCAGATAAGCTTGTTAGCTTACCATTGAGTCCAGGGGAGCCATTGGTTATATACTTTAAGGTGTGTGGGTTTCCCCGTTGACAATATTAGTTCATAAGCGCAATGGGAGTTGTAACGAGACCCTTGCTCGCTTGCTTCCACTCCCCCGACACTCCTCTGCTACTACTGGTTAAGATTGCAGATTGCAACGTCTGATGGTTCAGTCATCCAAGATTCCTGGATCCAAACTACAGCTATGTGCCGTTCGAGATCCATTAGAACAAACACCAGGCAGGCTGTATGTAAGTTCAAACAGGACTCTTTTATTGGAAGCCACACAGCACACTTTTATACAGAATTTGGAACATCCCGCCCCCAACAACCGCTTTCCTATTGGTCAATTGTAAAGTATATGCAGTCCGCACTCAGGTCCTCCTTAACCATGCAAATGAGGAAATGGAATAGTCAACAGAGATTGGTCCCATAGCTTGAATAGCATGACTGCTATGTGTAATGAGACAAAAGCCCCAGGGGCAATCAATATACACAATAGCCAGACACAGAACAATGGAGCCGTCTGAAGAGGAAGTTAGCCTTAAGACAGGACAGAGACCCCCCACTGTGTAACAGATTTCAAGTAGAAACACTTTAGCATTCAAAGGTCCATGACAGGAGTGTACTAATGTTATGACTTCTGTCGTGGTAGGGGAGAGATTCGTTTTTCCAGCTTCTGGCAATGAGAAGTCTGGTTGCTAGGAGTATATGAGTTATGATCAGTCTGAAGGATCGAGGCAGCAGGTCAGTGTCTATGTTCAGTATTGCTAGTTGCGAAGTAAGAGTAAAGGGAATGTGGTATACGTCTTGTATAATATATTCTCGTTCCATTGTTTCGTTAGTTCAGGGCAGGACCAAAAAATGTGGAGTAGAGTGCCTATTTGATTACAATTCCTCCAGCATGTAGGTGATGTGTGGGGTTGAAATTTGGCCATTTTCTGCGGTGTCATATACCATCTTAGATGGATTTTGCTAGATAATTCCCATAGGGAGGTGCAGTTGGTGGATTTTTAGATTGATCTTAAGGCTGTTTGCCATTGGAGGTCAGAGAATTGTAGATGTAAGTCTATTTCCCAATCGATATAGGGTTTGGATTTGTGGAAGACATTTTTTCCTTGAAGGGCGGAATATATAAGTGAGGTACCCTTGGCAGGGGGTGTATTGGAAAATAAGTAGTTCCATATTTTAAGTGGTAGCTCACCTTCTAGACGTGGGTGTGCTGTGAGACAGTGCTGGATCTGGTAGAAAGTAAGGAAATCTGCAGTAGGGGCGTGATATGTCGTTTGGATCTGTTCGAACGTCTTATGTATTAACTTGGGCCTAGGGTCCGCAGTGTCTGACGTTAGGGTAAGTATACAACTCGGTATGACCAGATCAGGTGATAAGAGTTGGAGAGTTTGTATAGGTATTTGTAGGTGTTTGTGGCCATTTCGTAAAATGCATAATTTTCCAGGCTCTAACAGACGCTCTGAGAAAGCCTCTAACAAATGCCTTATGGGCATTCCAAAGAATGGTGCTGGTAGATGTAGATCCTTGGTTTATAGCAAAGAATTCTTCCAAGTGTTTGTGGATATAGGCTGAATGGTCTGGCACTCGTAGGATCGAGGCCGTGGCCCTACATAGTTTCGTGCGAGGGGAGTTCGGTTGGAAGTCAACCACATTTGATACAGAGGCATGGTCTGACCAAGGTATTGTGTCAATAGATGATGAGGAGATACTGGGCAGGGTCCATTTATCGACCAGAAAATAATCAATACTAGTATAGGAATTGTGTCGGTGGGAGAAGAATGAGTAGTCTCGTTCTGTGGTGTGGTGACATCTCCACACATCATATAGGTCATTAGTTCTGAGGAAGCGACCCATTGGTGAAACAAGTCTAGTGGTACGAGAGGAGGCATCCAGGGAGTTATCCAGAACAATGTTAAAATCCCCACACAGGAAGAAATTTCCTTTGCGAAACTTGGTGAGCTTGGGCATCAGCTTAGAAAGGAACTTAAAGCGGAGTTCCACCCAAAAATGGAACTTCCGCTTATCCCACTCCTCACCCGCTTACATGCCACATTTGGCATGTAATTTTTTTGGGGGGGAGTGGGGGCTTCAGGAGGAGTGGGACTTCCTGTCCCACTTCCTCCTTCCGCTGAGGGGCTGGTTAGGCGATTAAGCTTAATCGCCTACAGCAGCCCCTCCCTGTAGGCGATCGCCTGGGACACATGACAGGCCCCATATGATCGCATGTCCAATCAGTGGCGAGCCGCAAGACACATTTTCAGCTTTCAGTGCTCTCACAATTTGAATGACAATTACTCAGTCATATAACACTGTACCCATATGAAATGTTTGTCCTATTTTTCACACACAAATAGAGATTTATTTTACTGGTATTTAAACACCACTGGGTTCTTTATTTATTTTTTGTGCTACAAATATAAATAGATTAAAAATTGTATAAACAAAATGCATTTATCTTTGTTTCTGTTATAAAATTTAGCAAATTAGTAATTTTTCTTCATGGATTTTGGCCACAATTTATACTACTACATATATTTGTTAAAAATAATCAAAATAAGTGAATATTATTTGGTCTTTGGAAAATGTATAGAGTCTACAAGCTATGGTGCCAATCTTTAAAAATAGATGGCACCTGATGTACTGATAGCCTATCTAATTTCTTGAGACCCTAAGGGCCCTTTCACATGGGGCGGATCAGTAATGGTCCGCCTCTGTGTGCTCCGTAAGCTCAGCGGGGATCGCTCATAGTTCCCCGCTGAGCCGTCGGATGACAGGGCGGTCCCCGCACACTGTGCAGGGAGCGCCCTGTCTTTTCTCCGCTCTCCCCTATGGGGGGATCGGATGAACATGGACCATGTGTCCGTGTTCATCCATTCCGATCCGCAGACGGAAGAAAAAATAGGATCTTCTTCCATCTGCAAAATCGTATCTTTGCGGAGGCGGGTAATTACGGGTGTCAGCGGATGTTTATCCGCCGACACCCACAATCACATAGGGACCAATGTATGTCCTTTTTTCATCCGCAAACAGATGGATGAAAAACCAGACATACAGTCCGCACGTGTGAAAGGGGCCTTATTTTTAAATAATGTGGAAAGAAAATGAAAATGCATTTTTAAGAGATAAGATATTTCTAACACATAGCATGTACATAGCAAACATTATGCCCCAAATATATTCTGCTACTCCTCCTGAGTATGGCAATGCCACATGTGTGAGACTTTTACATAGCCTGGCTACATACAGAGGCCTAAGATGCAGGGAGCCCCATCAAGTGTTCTGGGGACATACATTTCAAATCTAACTTGACTACCTTTTACACTGGTGTGAGGCACTGATGGTGTCACGTCTACACCAACGCAGGTGGTCAGGCTCTATAGCTGGCTACTGTGTTCTTTATCTTTTTCATAAGGCAAGCCAGCCTTACTCAGTTTCCCCCAGGACTTATACACAATTCTATAGTGCCTGGCCACCATGTCAGTAAAATAAAACAGGTACTTGTGGTAAGCTGACAGGTAGCGTGGTTCTATGACAGTCCAGATAAAAGGCAGACGGAGTTCAGGGAAGAGTCCAAAATCTGGTCCAAGATCATACCCAGGTAAATCCATTCTAGCAGAGTAGGGCAGACAGACAGGGAGCTTGATCAGGAACAACGCAGGTATCAACCTTCAGGTCTGGTATAGATTTTAAGTATAACCCTGCGCCAAAATGAAAAAAAAAATAGCGTAGGCCCCCCAAAAATCTATACCAGACCCTTATCTGAGCACGCAACCTGGTAGGCTGCAGGAAAAAAAGGGGGGGGGGCAATGGAGCGCCCCCTCCTGAACTGTACCAGGCCACATGCCCTCAACATGAGGGGGGGTGCTTCGGAGACACCCCAAAGCACCTTGTACCCATGTTGATGGGGACAAGGGTTTCATCCCCACAACCCTTGCCAGCTTATCAGAATATGGAAGCCCCTTTAACAAGGGGACCCCCAGATCCTGCCCCCCATGTGAAGCATGTGAATTGGTAATGGGGTACATTGTACCTCTACCATTTCACAAAAAAAGTGTAAAAAATTTGCGGTGTTCATGTCAAATTTGAAAGCCGCGGAACACTCTTTAAAAGTTCATGGGAGAAATCAAAAGTGCTCATTTTAAAAGCTTATATGCATGGTATTGTCATAAAAAGTGTTTGGGGACCTGTATCAATGCAAAAAAAAGTTTTAAAAACTGAAGTTTTTTTGGGAGCAGTGATTTTAATAATGCTTAGTGAAACACTAAAAGTGAAATATTCCTTTAAATTTTGTACCTGGGGGGTGTCTATAGTATGCCTTGGTGCATTTTTCCCATGTTTAGAACAGTCCTTGCAGCAAAATGACATTTCTAAAGGGCAGAAAGTAATTTAAAACTAATTGTGGCTGTAATGAATTGTCGTGTCCCGCAATACAGATAAAAGCTAATAATACCGGCGCATGTAGATATACGTCCACAGAATGGCCCGTACAGGTAGATGGACATGCCGGCAGGTCCCTGCCTAGAAGTGGGTCGGGGGTCTGATCGGGATCCCCGCCTGCTACATGCGGCGGTCGGTAAGCCTCTGGGAGCGATCCGGGATGAGGGGGTGGCTGTTCGTTTCTGATCGCTCCCAGCGAATCCGCTTTCCCCTCTGCCTGCCCCCTGCCTGTGTAATGTAAACACAGGCAGAGGAAGTGATGTCACCTCTCCTCTCGGCGGTCTTTTTGTGTCGTCGAGAGGAGAAAAGACATCACAAGTGAGTTGCACCTAACACTACACTGACACCAGTACACATAGGCACACTTAACCCCCTAAGATCACCCCCCCCCCCAGCCCCCTATCACAGTGTCACTGATTGCAGTGATCATATGTTTACTGATCACTGCATTTAGTGTCAGTGTGACAGTTATTGTGACAGGCAGTTAGTGTTATATTCCTTTAAATTTCGTACCTGGGGGGTGTCTATAGTATGCCTTGGTGCATTTTTCCCGTGTTTAGAACAGTCCTTGCAGCAAAATTACATTTCTAAAGGGCAGAAAGTAATTTAAAACTAATTGTGGCTGTAATGAATTGTCGTGTCCCGCAATACAGATAAAAGCTAATAATACCGGCGCATGTAGATATACGTCCACAGAATGGCACGTACAGGTAGATGGACATGCCGGCAGGTCCCTGCCTAGAAGTGGGTCTGGGGTCTGATCGGGATCCCCCCCTGCTACATGCGGCGGTCGGTAAGCCTCTGGGAGCGATCCGGGATGAGGGGGTGGCTGTTCGTTTCTGATCGCTCCCAGAGAATCCCCTTTCCCCTCTGCCTGCCCCCTGCCTGTGTAATGTAAACACAGGCAGAGGAAGTGATGTCACCTCTCCTCTCGGCGGTCTTTTTGTGTCGTCGAGAGGAGAAAAGACATCACAAGTGAGTTGCACCTAACACTACACTGACACCAGTACACATAGGCACACTTAACCCCCTAAGATCACCCCCCCCCCCAGCCCCCTATCACAGTGTCACTGATTGCAGTGATCATATGTTTACTAATCACTGCATTTAGTGTCAGTGTGACAGTTATTGTGACAGGCAGTTAGTGTTAGGTCCAGGGTAGCCCCCTACACCCCCTAATAAAGGTTTAACCCCTTGATCACCGGCCTAGTTAACCCTTTTACCCCCTATTGCCAGTGTCACCAAGTGATCGGTTTTCTGATCGCTGTATTAGTGTCACTGTTGCCGCTAGGTGATAGGGGGCTAGTTTTTTTTTTATATTGCGATTTTTTTACTAAAGACATGTAGCTGAATACATTTTGGCCTAAATGTTTGACTAAAATTGTGTTTATTTGATTTTTCTTATAACAAAATGTATTTTTTTTTTCAAAATTTTCGGTCTTTTTTCGTTTATATCGCAAAAAATAAAAATCGCAGAGGCAATCAAATACCATCAAAAGAAAGCTCTATTTGTGGGAAGAAAAGGACGCAAATTTCATTTCGGTACAACATTGCATGACCGCGCAATTACCAGTTAAAGCAGAGCAGTGCCAAATTGTAAAAACACCTTTGGGCATTTGGCAGCATATTGGTCCGGGGCTTAAGTGGTTAAGGGGAATCCTGCACCAACATTTTTACAAAAATGGTGTAGGCCCCCCAAAAATCCATACCAGACAGGGGTCTGCATATGGGGGGCTTATCAGAATCTGAACACAGGCAGAGGAAGTGATGTCACCTCACCTCTCGGCAGTCTTTTTGTGTCCGCGAGAGGAGAAAAGACATCACAAGTGAGTTGCACCTAACACTACACTGACACCAGTACACATAGGCACACTTAACCCCCTAAGATCACCCCCCCCCCCCCAGCCCCCTATCACAGTGTCACTGATTGCAGTGATCATATGTTTACTGATCACTGCATTTAGTGTCAGTGTGACAGTTATTGTGACAGGCAGTTTGTGTTAGGTCCAGGGTAGCCCCCTACCCCCCCTAATAAAGGTTTAACCCCTTGATCACCGGCCTAGATAACCCTTTTACCCCCTATTGCCAGTGTCACCAAGTGATCGGTTTTCTGATCACTGTATTAGTGTCACTATTGCCGCTAGGTGATAGAGGGCTAGTTTTTTTTTATATTGCGATTTTTTTACCAAAGACATGTGGCTGAATACATTTTGGCCTAAATGTTTGACTAAAATTTTGTTTATTTGATTTTTCTTATAACAAAATGTATATTTTTTTTTCAAAATTTTCGGTCTTTTTCCGTTTATATCGCAAAAAATAAAAATCGCAGAGGCAATCAAATACCATCAAAACAACACGCCCACTACCAGCTTACTTTGAATTACGCGGGCTTACGCCGGCCCATTTACACTACGCCGCCGTAACTTAGGACGCAAGTTCTTTGTGAATACGGTACCTGCCTCTCTAAGTTACGGCGGCGTAGTGTATCTGAGATACGCTACGCCCGCACAAACTTAAGCCAGTCTTTCTGAATCTGGCTATATGAGTCTAAAAATAGGCTCAGGCAAATCCACTTTGCACTACAAGTGCACTGCAAGTGCACTTGAAAGTGCACTGAAAGTGCATTTGAAAGTACAGTTGCTGTAAATCTGATGGGGGGCAGCAAAGAAAAAAAAAAACATAATTTTAGCTTACACATGATTGGATGATAAAATTAGCAAAGCTTCCCCTCAGATCTACAGCAACTGCACTTACAAGTGCACTTACAAGGGCACTTGTAGTGCAAAGTGGATTTGCCTTTCATAAATAACCCCCTAAGACCCCGTTTCACACTGAGGAGTTTTTCAGGCGGTGCATCGCTAAAAATAGCGCTGCTATACCGCCTGAAAAACTCCTTCACTGCCTACTCAATGTGAAAAAATCTCCTGTCAGCAGCATCTTTGGAGTGGTGAGAGGAGCGGCGTGTATACAGCTCCTTCACCATTCCTTCCCATTTAAAACAATGGGAAACCATGTGTAGTGGTGGATAGGGGCGCTGGGGAAATAGGTGTGTGTGGTAAACACAATATATGCAAGACAATAACTAGCTTGGACTATAACTTAAATGACATAATATTACATATGTACAATAAGTGCAAAAAATTTAAAATAAACAATGCCGTAGGAAATATATAACAATAAAGTGAACAGTCACAACTGTGTAAAGTCCATGTGCAAAACTAATTGAAAGTAATGTGTATAAAATCCCAGGAAAAAATTGTAGGTAAAGTGCAACGTGCTCAGTATATCTTCGAAGTGCAAAAAGGGAAGTAGTCCATCGCTTCCTGATGACGTTATAGACGAAACGTACGTCGAGGCGGTACCTGGGCACGCACAAGCTAGTCTCTTCCGGTCCTTCTGGTATCCAAGCTGTCAGCAGTGGAACGCACGCCAGCTCTCCAGCAAACGACCACATCTCCTCCATCATTCCCTTTAAGCATACAGCCTCATTGCCGGGATACGGGCACCATTACAAGTAAACGGCCACTCGGCACTGTGTTTTTATTTCTGCGGTTCAAATAAACGATTTTACACTATGGCAGCAATCTCTCTTTTTCCCATGGTACCCGTCATGTTATATGGTGCTGACATCGGAACTTCCATGTGATCAAGCTGATCCTTATCACACAAGCTTTACTGACCTTATTTTAACTAATCAGGTCACCTACTATTGGTAAGGAGCCATATATCTTTATTTAAGGGTGACCCATTGGTGAAGGTGGACTACTTCACTTTTTGCACTTCGAAGATATACCGAGCACGTTGCACTTTACCTACAATTTTTTCCTGGGATTTTATACACATTACTTGCAATTAGTTTTGCACATGGACTTTACACAGTTGTGACTGTTCACTTTATTGTTATATATTTCCTACGGCATTGTTTATTTTAAATTTTTTGCACTTATTGTACATATGTAATATTATGTCATTTAAGTTATAGTCCAAGCTAGTTATTGTCTTGCATATATTGGGCCAGATTCATAGAGCAATTACGCCTGTCTAACTGGTGTTAGACAGGAGTAATTTCAAATTTTGTGCGCCGTATCACTAGTTTGAATCCTCAAACCATGATACGGCGGCTTCGGGCTTCGATCCGAGAGGCTTACGTCTTCGTAAGCCTTCGGATCTACGCTGCGATATTTTTGCGGCCGCTGGGAGGAGTTTGCGTCGTTTTGATGCGTCGGGATATGCAAATGAGTTTTTACGGCGATCCACGAAGATACGAGCGGTCTTTGCAATCGCTTACGTCTTTTTTTTTTTACGTACTGTTAGACCAGCTTTTTGCTGGTCTAACGGTGCGTAGCCCATGTTAAGTATGGCCGTCGTTCCCGCGTCGATTTTAATTTTTTTTTTTTTTTTTTACGTAAGTCGTTCGGGAATAGAAATGTCTATAAACGACGCTACTCAAACAACGAATGACGTAACGACGTGATTTCGCGCAATGCACAGCGGGAAATTTGCGAACGGAGCATGCGCAGTTCGATCGCCGCGGGAACGCGCCTATTTTAAATGCTTCAAGCCCCCTACTCGCGTAGATGGATTGCGACGGGAGAAATACACTACGCCGCCGTCGTTTACTGGACAAAATCTACCTGGATTCCACGTAGAGCCAGGTAAAAAACAGCGGCGTAGTGTATTTCTGATACGCTACGATAATCTAATTCTCTCTGAATCTGGCCCATTGTGTTTACCACACATACCTATTTCCCTAGCGCCCCCAATCCACCACTACACTACGGTTAATACAGTTATCTGCATTTTTTATGGAGCAGCTGTTCACTTATTATTACTAATTATCCCCAATTTTTGGCGCAAGATTCCCCCTTTTTCTTTTCACATTAATGGGAAACCATGGCAATACCGCCCGCAATGTGCCTCTGCAGAGACGCATTGCGGGGGGGGTATTAACCCTTTATCGGGCGCTAGCCGGGGTTAATACCGCACCGATAGCGCCTGACTCTTGCGGCAATTCTGGCGGTATAGCGCCGCTATTTTTAGCGGCGCTATACCATCACCGCGGCTCCCGCTCCAATGTGAAAGGGGCCTAAGTGCCCACAGAGACACCATCAGTACCATAAAGAAACACCCAGAAAAATCTAGAGTTACAATCAGTATTGGACTAACACAAGCTCAAACATGTCTGCACACTCAGTATCAGTACCTTAACCAGATATGCAGAAAGGTCCTTAGAAATGCAATAATTAAGAGATCTGTACCCCTACCCTGTATCCCCCCAGGCTTACTTTAAAGCCCTGCAAGACCCAGGACACTTCAGTCTGTCTGTTCTCTGCCACCTTTATCAGCAATAACAACCTAAGTCAATATCTATGTGGCCTAAAGACAAATCCAGCCCACAACGAGGGTGGAGAAAAAGAGAGAAACATTAGCCATGCTCTCTGTGGTTTTATACAGCATTTAGCAGTAGAAGATAAACAGAACAGCTTGTATTCCCAAAGGGAATCTTGAAAGTGTAGCTGTTGTCAATGACAGCACAGTATATGACAGAGTACATTACTTATAATGACAATAATGAAACATCAGTTGTGATAATAACGGAAAGAATATGTCACAGGCTTATATTAATTGTTCATATTTATATTATAGCTTTATGCTAAACTCCTGAGACTAACCTTTTAGTGGTAAAATGCAGATGGATTTATAACTGCTATCTTATTATGATTTGTATTAGTAAAGGCTTCAAATTCAAGTATTAGTATGAGCTTATTTGCAATTAAAGGAACAAAGTTCACAGTAGTATACCATTTAAGCTTCAATATGGACTACATTTTAATAACACAACCTTTATTTATATTAAAATATACCACTTTCTTTACATAATATTGTTGCTACAGAGACTTTTTGCAGACATGCCTCTTGCTTACCGTCTTTACAGTATTTACATATTATTTCTGAAAGCACATGCTCATTTCCTGCCTTTCCATACTCCCCAGGTTGGCTGTTCTTGCCCACTTCTCAGTATATGTGTGGTCAGTTCCATCTCTGCAGAAAAATCTCAGAACTTTGTCTCCTGTTTCTCCAGATTACTCCTTGCTTCAGGAAGTAAAATGAAATCTCCTCAATGGAGTTACAGATAGAGAGGAATAAAAAAAAAAACTGGCAGAAATTTTAGTGCTTCCCGCTTTATTTAAATCAAAGTAAATAATGTGGCTGAGGGCAGGCTTTAAGGTGCCAAGAGGCACTATTTAAACTTGGAAGTACGGTAAAATAGCAAATGACAGGTTCACATTTCTTGAAAATAAAAACTAGCTGAAAGGGTTTGTAAACCCTTGTTTTAAAAAATAAAATAAAAAATACAAACATATCATACTTACATGCACTGCAGTTCGTTTTGCACAGTGTGGCCCGATCATAGTCTTCTGGGGTCGCCCAGCATTTGCATATATAGACACAGAATACCGAACTCGCCCCTGCCTCCCGCGTCATTGGATTTGATTGAGAGCAGCAGGAGTCAATGGCTGTGCTGCTATCAATCTATACAATCAAGAGCCGAGAATCCCCAGGCAGAGGGCATCTCTGCCAATGGATGGAAGGGCTCATGTGAGGGGGGGGGGGCGGTCACTGTCAGAAGTTTTTTTACCTGGATAGGATCCATAAAGGTGAAAAAACACAAGGGTTTACAACCCCTCTAAAGTGGTTGAAAACCCTTAATCAATTGATACACCAAAATGAAACAAATTCTCCTACATACTGTAAGTTGTACCTGTTTCTCTGCAGCCATCTCCCCTCTACATCAGTTCAAAGTGCAGCATTTACACAGGATCACTCTGAAAAGCAGGGGAAGGCAATCTGAAGTCTAATGCCCCGTACACACAATCGGTTTTCCTGTTGGAAAAAGACCGATGAGAGCTTTTGGTCAGGAATCCCGACCGTCAGGTGAAAAACTGATTGGAATTTCCGATCGTGTGTACAACTTGATTTTCTCGGCTCGTCGTAGTCTTTTACATCACTGCGTTCTTGGCAGTCAAAAGTTCACCAAACTTTTGTGAGACCATGTGTATGCAAGGCAGGCTTGAGCGGAATTCCGTTCGAAAAACCATTCGTTTTTTTTTTCAACGGGAAAATCGCTTGTGTGCATGGGGCATAAGGGCTCATTTACTTTTGTGTCAATACTCTGTGTTTATGCTGTATGTATTTAGCATTTTTAAAGCCTCATAATCACCCTTCAATACCTGCCATGGATATTACAATTGCACCACACAGTGCTATTCACACAGGAGTGGTAGAATTGTGTTTTGTTGTGTCATATTAACCACTTAAGGACCGCCGCATGTACATTTACGTTGGCAGAATGGCACCGACAGGCACATCAACGTATATATACGTTGGTGCCTTGGGGGGGATCGGGGTCCGATCGGACCCCCCCCGTACATGCGGCAGGCTGTGCGGCTGCAGGAGCGAGCCGACAAGAGGGGGCGGCTATTCGTTTTTGTCCGCCCCTTCCGGATCGCTCCCAGGCAATGCGCGCGCTCCCCCTGCAGTGCACTTCCTCCTCCTGTGTAAACACAGGAAGGAGGAAGCGACGTGATCTCTCTCTCGGTGGTTTTTTCAACCACCGCTAAGGAGAGATCACAACACAAGTAAGTCTGCACAACACTACACTGCACCTACACTACACAAAAAACACATTTAACCCCCGCGATCGCCCCCCCCCTCCCCCTGTCACAGTGTCACTGAATGCAGTAATCATACATGTATGATTACTGTATTTAGTGTCAGTGTGACAGGCAGTGTAAAAGTCAGTTAGTGTTAGGTTCAGGGTAGCCCTGTCCCCCCCCTAATAAAGTTTTAACCCCTTGATCACTGCCCTAGTTAACCCTTTCACTCCCTATTGCCAGCGTCACTAAGCGATCATTTTTCTGATCGCTGTATTAGTGTCGCTGTTCCCGCTAGGTAGCTAATTTTTTTTTTATTGCTATTTTTTTTTACTAAAGACATGTGGCTAAATAAATTTTGGCCGAAATGTTTGACTAAAATTTAGTTTATTTGATTTTTCTTATAACAAAAAGTAAAAAATATTGATTTTTTTTCAAAAATGTCGCTCTATTTTTGTATATAGCGCAAAAAATAAAAATCGCAGAGGCGATCAAATACCACCAAAAGAAAGCTCTATTTGTGGGAAGAAAAGGACGCAAATTTTGTTTGGGAGCCAGGTCGCACGACCGCGCAATTGTCTGTTAAAGCGACGCAGTGCTGAATCGCAAAAACCCCTTTGGTCATTTGGCAGCATATTGGTCCGGGTCTTAAGTGGTTAAAAATCAAACAGTATGTCACTTTCATGAAACGTCAATGCATGATAGCCAAATTCATTCACATCAATGGTAATGCCCTAACACTATACCTTAACAGTACCTATAGCATTTATGGCGTGTTAGTAAAACATTTATAAAGCGTTAGCTGGGCATTGGAGGGTAGGCAGTGGATGTTCCTGTATCCCAGAGTGCACTGGGAATTAATAAGGAGAACTTGGACAAAGCAGCTCCTGCCATTTCCTCATGGTACAGAGCAGCTGTGTGGCAAAAAGTGTCAAGTCAGCCAGCAGTACTGCCAGTTCCCGGCAAGACCAGAGGCTTTGAACATTATTCACAGTAGTAATGATGGGCCAAACACCCCTCGGTTCAGTTTGCACCAGAATTCCTGAACATGGAAATGTTCAGACCCAAACCCTATTAAAGTCTATGGGACCTGAACTCGAAAAATCTAAAGAAACCATTTAAGAAGGCTTATGTGCAAGTTATTGGCCATAAAAAGGGTATGGGGGACCGACTACTGCCCTGGGGGACATTCATCAATGCAAAAAAAATATATATAAATTTTAACCACTTACCGACCAACCTCCGTCATTATACTGTGGCAGGTTGGCTTCTTCCCGCGAATCGCTGTAGCTTTACGTCGGCTCGTTTAAGAGTCATAGCAGGCGCACACACCATCTGCATGGTGGGGGACCCGATGCACGTTGTCGGCTGCCGAAATGTCTGCTGGCCATCCGAGATCGTGGGAAAGATTGCCAGAACCGGGGTATGTCAATGTAAACAGACATATCCCTGTTCTGACAGGGGAAGAGAGAGAGATCTCTCTCCTCCTGTAGTCAGTCCTATCCCCTCACAGTTCCCCTCCCAGGGAACACATCTAACCCCTTGATCGCCCCTAGTGTTAACCCCTTCCCTACCAGTGACATTTACACAGTAATTCATGTTTTTTTATAGCACTGATCGCTGTATAAATGTCAATGGTCCCAAAAAAGTGTCAAAAGTGTCGGATCTGTCTGTTAAAATGTCGCAGTCCTGCTAAAAATCGTAGATAACTGCCATTACTAGTTAAAAAAAAGAAAAAAAAATGCCATAAATCTATCCCCTATTTTGTAGACGCTATAACTTTTGTGCAAACTAATCAATATACGCTTATTGCATTTTTTTTTGTACCAAAAATATGCAGAAAAATACATATTGGCCTAAACTAATCAATAAATTACAATATTATTATTTTTTGGGGATATTTACTATAGCAAAAAGTAAAAAACATTGCTTTTTTTTTCAAAATTGTTGCTATTTTCCTTTATAGCACAAAAAAAAAGGTAATCAAACACCACCCAACGAAAGCTCTATTTGTGAGGAAAAAGAGGACATACATTTTGTTTGGGTACCATGCAATTGTCCGTTAAAGTGATTTAGTGCTGTATCACAAAAAAATGGCCTGGTCATTAAGGGGGAAAATCTTATGGTCTATAAGTGGTTAAAGGAGCAGTGATTTTAATGATGCTTAAAGTGGAACAATAAAAAATAAAAAAAATCCTTTAAATATAGCGCCTTGCTGCAAACCATTGCTGGCAGTTCAAAAATGCAAAAAAAAAAAATGTTGTTAGGGTCCTCCCTATGGATTTTAAGGGAAAAAAGGTAAAACAAAGACAAAAAAACAGCACAGGCCCCCCAAAATCCATACCAGACCCTTATCTGAGCTTGGAGCCTGGCCAGCCAGGAAAGGGGGGGACAACCGAAAACCTAACTCGAGCGCCCCCCTCTAAACCATACCAGGCCACATGACCTCATACCAGGTCAGCATACATACTCGCCAGCACACCCTGGATCGACAACTTCCGTCCAAAAGTTTTTAATGAAAGAAGATCACATCACAAAGGAGTGTGCAATGTTTTGGAGCCGCGCAGGACCACTTAGTCATACCAGGCCCCGCCTCTTACCTATTTATTAATTGTCAGATGGTGGAGCAGGCAGTCAGAAGCTAGCCTTCATCGTGGGCAGAGCTTTTTTTTTTTTTGGTGCAGCAGGCATCATGCTTGATGATGAATATACATAAGCGGGCATTGTTTTTTTATACTTGATAAAGGAATTGTCAAAAACGGCGTGAATTTATTTATTTCCTTATGACCATTTTTTTGGTGAATGAGTGTGGGTACAATGTACATTTCTTCAGATTCTGCCAGTTAGTCTCCCAGTCTCTATATTCATAATCTAAGCTCAACTCTTAATCCCATTGTGTCATGTGTTTCAAAATGGAGCCACCCCCACCACTTTACCTGGGAGAAGTGCTACAAAGTGATAGATACCAGACCACTACCCGTCAAACCACCCAAAACGGCCCGGAGCATCAAAAGCCACTGGAAATCTGGGATCACCCAAAAAGGAGGCTCCAGGGGGGACCTCCGATCTGAGAGTCAGCCGGGACCCGAACCTCTCCCACAATCTCAGTTCCTGGGCTACAATTAGGTTCCTTTCCATCAAAACAGGCACAAGGTCTCGAGGACCATAGCAACCCCAGAAGGTAGTATGGGCGTACGGAGTCCTGTTCAAAAGCAACCCAAGGGACCTTAGAATCTCGAATGTTCCACTGAGCTAGTTGCGAGAATCTACTAGCCAAAAAGTATAGCCAGAGTTGCGGGACTCCCAAACCCCCAGACCTGTATAGCTGATAAAGTACCGCTCTAGAAAACCTAGGGGGTCTGCCATTCCAAAAGAACCTGTTCAGGTGGGCCTGCAGTTTTAGTAGGAACGTTTTAGAAATTGACAGAGGAAGGGCCCTAAAAAGGTAAAGGAGCTTGGGCAAGATCATCATTTTGATGGCCGTAATCCTGCCTAAGAATGAGATTCTATAGGGAGTCCACGTCTTAAGACGTTTTTTCAGGTGAGCAATGAGAGGGAAGAAGTTAAGGTTAAACATCTAAAATGCTAATGTTCAAATCCGCAAAGAAATTTTACATAAATAAAGTTCTGAAATATTCGTGTCTCTGTGATGATAAACAATTGAACACCAAAAGTGCACCTATGAAAAAAGAAAGGCTGTGCCCTTGCCAGATGACTAGACTCCACGTTATAGGAGATTATAAAAGTGTGCATTGGTGTATTACACACGATCCGTCCTTTGGATACAAACAGGATAATGGAAGTATCAACACAGATGACTGCTCTTGTTCCTACAATGAAAAAATAAAATAGAAGAAGAATGGCAACATAGCATACAATTGTGATGGTTTATTGAGGTAGCATACGTCCAAACAGACAAGGTTAATTTTTTACATTTCTTCTTTCAGCTTTTTTTTATTGCATGAAGACAAAAAGACCCCTATGTGATTTTGGTGGCAGGTTCTGTTAAATAAGACATCAGAGGTCTTAAAAATCCCTAATATCTCACCTGCCCACCAATGAATCTAATGCAGTGCAGATCACACTACATTCTATTTTTTTTCCAGCCTTTCTGGGACACAGAAGTGATGGTTTACACATCACTTCTAGGGCAGAAAGAAGAAGGGGAGGAGAACATGCACATGTCCACTCTGCTCCCTCCTTTCTATCCGGCACACCCTCTACACCAGTCCAGGGCCCACATGTGGGGAAAACAGGGCGGGATGTACAGACCTGGTAGTAAAAGGGTTAATGTTCTGTCAGCTGTCAGATTTTTCACACAGCAACAGGCTCTCACAGCAGAGAAAGTGAGAGAGAAAAACCTGAGCCCTAAAGGTGGTTCACATTGGCCAAATATCAGCTGGTGTCATCAAGTTAAACAAAGAGCATACAGCAGCCTGTCCAACAGAAGCCTAATGCCCAGGTTCTGCTGAACAGCCATGCTGGGAAACCAGCAGCTGATCGCCCTGGTGGGATCAGGAAGGAATTTTTTCCCCCGGCCAACGCAGATTGGAATAGCACAGCTGTTTTTCTCGCCTTCCTCTGGATCAAACAGGGAGAGAAGACTTCCTTCCTCATTACCATCAAATACCTTCACGATTGACATTACCTCCCACCCCATTTTTTTTTTTTTTTACGTGTATTTTGTGCGTGAACGAGAAAGAGAGGAGCCGGACTGCCAGAGTTGGGAGTAGGCAGACCCTCCCCCCGGAGGCAATCGCCATCCTTCTCCATGCCCCCGGTGGCAATGGCGGGTGTAAGGGGGGCCTCCCACTCACCCCGCCTTACCTGCTCCACTTGGGAGCCCAACTGGGGCCCAACAGGACCCCAACGGGGCAGAGGGACTCCCTCTATGAGGGAGTGAGGGGGCCTAGCCGACAATCGAAAGTCAAAAATTACACCCACCTGTAACGGAATGCACCGTGACAGACTGAGATATTCCTATGTCTAGGGTCCACTAGGGCCATAGGGTGACAAAGAATCATAATTCATATATTACAGATGGGACATTATTAATACTTCATTTTAGGACTGAGATATCACAAGGAGTTCATGATGACATGACCAGGTCAAACAGACAGTGAGTCATACCTTTGTATAATAGGCTATTGAAATATCTTAAGGTGTTGGCTATTCACTGTAAAGACATTCCGTTAAAGGTGTTGATTGCACCCACTCTCACAAGACTCTGCCATTGTGTGATAAAGCTGTCTAGATAACTTATTCAACTAGATGTCTGTGTATTATTCAAGGTTAATTGAACACTATTGATGATGCGGTGCCGTCATGTCTAGCTACCAATTAAAGAATTAACCTCAGTGAGTGAATAGGGGGGTGGGGACTACATTGTCCTGTGATGAACTGTATTATGCTTGAAACTGTATAAGAAGCTGAGAAAATACCAATAAATTGTCATATCTTTGAAGCCAGTGCAGAGCTTGAGTCTCGTCTTGTTTATGGGAATGGATATGGATCGTGTATGCAAGATTGTCGCAGTGTGTCAGATAAGCTTGTCGTGGTTGGATGGAAGGTCGTAAGCGGTGGTGACTGTTACACCACCTACCCCAGCGTGATGTGAATTCAATTAATTGTGATTGACAATAAGGTGCAGTCCGTGCAATATAAAGTGCATAGGTAGAACCAATGAGTGATTCCTGGTAATAACAAAAAAGACAGTCCACAAAATCCAAAAGGAAGGACAACATTTTCTAATATGTTTCCACAGCTCCTTCACCAAGTAGATTGGATCACCCCAAACGTGCTCAGAACAAAGGTTGCGCTTACCAGATGAACCAGACCTCTTAACAAAAAGAAGGTCAATTATGCAGGAGAATGCCTGCATTAATTTGGAAAGTATCCCCGCTGACAGGCAAGAAGAATAGTGCGATCAATTTATTAAAAACAAGTAAAAAACAGAAAAGGGGCCAAATGGCCACTTACATAAAAAGGTGCCCTATCCCGGCACTGAGGCTGCAGGTATATCTCGAGTCTTGCGGGTCAGAGTGCCGCACTCGCATTGGAAAAATCAGCTCGGATACTTCTGCCATGCAGGGTATTTCCTCATTGTTTGCGTAGCTGTATCTAGACGAGACAGACGCCGGGAGGGGAGGACATCCAGCATACACGTGACCAGGCTGCGCCGACCGACGTACGTTTCGTTTGGATAACGTCTTTTCAATGGGGCGTGCCTGGTCACTACAGGTCACATGTTTTATGCTAATTCACGGACGTAAATCCGGAAATCTGGTAATTTGATGGACAACGATTTTGGCCTGACACTGAGATTGCGGTGCTAATTGGCCAAAATCGTTGTCCATCAAATTACCAAACGAAACGTACGTCAGTCGGCGCAGCCTGGTCACGTGTATGCTGGATGTCCTCCCCTCCCAGCGTTTGTCTCATCTAGATACAGCTACGCAAACACAGAGGAAATACCCTGCATGGCAGAAGTATCCGAGCAGAGTTTTCCCCACGCGAGTGCGGCACTCTGACCCGCAAGACTCGAGATATACCTGCAGCCTCAGTGCCGGGATAGGGCACCTTTTTATGTAAGTGGCCATTTGGCCCCTTTTCTGTTTTTTACTTGTTTTTAATAAATTAATCGCACTATGGAAGTTCTTTCTCTGTTTTCATATCCCATGTCCAATTGAATGGAGTGATTCGTCTTGCCTGTCAGCGGGGATACTTTCCAAATGAATGCAGGCATTCTCCTGCATAAGTGTAATTGACCTTCTTTTTGTTAAGAGGTCTGGTTCATCTGGTAAGCGCAACCTTTGTTCTGAGCACGTTTGGGGTGATCCAATCTACTTGATGAAGGAGCTGTGGAAACATATTAGAAAAGGTTGACCTTCCTTTTGGATTTTGTGGACTGTCTTTTTTGTTATTACCAGGAATCACTTTGTTATTAGGACTCATTGGTTCTACCTATGCACTTTATATTGCACGGACTGCACCTTATTGTCAATCACAATTAATTGTATTCACATCACGATTGTGTTAATTAATGTGTATTTTACTGCCAACTAATTAGTTGAGTTAGTAAGAGCGCCCTTTACCACACCCTTATCAATGTGATTTAGACTGCCTCTTTATTACAGAAATCTGGCTTACAGCAGACTGTAACACCATTCTAGGAGAACTGGTGCCAGAAAACTATCGCATTATAACTAAAAATAGAGTGGGGCAAAGAGGAGGCCTGGCGGTGATCCACAAGACTCACCTCTCGATCACTAAACCAGTCCTTCAAAATCCTCTTCAATTCATGGAACTCCTCACTCTGCAACTACAAACAAATCCCCAGGAAACAGTTCATATTCTACTCTGCTATAGACCACCGGGTCCAAAATCGCAGATTCTCTCACCTTTGACAGACTTCATTTCCACTTACACCCTAAAACAGCAAACATCTTTTGCTGCTTGGGGATTTCAACCTCTGGGCCAACTCCTCACGGATCCCGTTGCCGACGCCTGCATGGACCACTTGGAAGGATTAGGTCTGCAGCAACTTGTATGTGGGCCCACACATGCGTCAGGTCACACGCTCAATCTTATTTTCAGACAGGATCTGGAAATAAACATTCTGAAAAATAGTGAAATTGGGACCTTTCACTTCTGAAAAACGTGTCATACGGAGTCCCTCGAAGATCCCCTCTGTCCCCGGTGCTCTTCAATATCTATCTTCGCCCTCTCTTTGAAATCATCAGTAACCAGAAGTTACTTTACCACTCTTATGCAGATGATACACAATTATATTTTCGCATCTGCAACAAAAAGAATCATCATCTCGGTCTAGAGAAATGCCTCTCTTTGATTGAAAGCTGGATGACAAAGAGTTATCTTAAACTCAACGGTTCGAAAACAGAACTTCTCCTGTTTCACGTCAATTGAAAGAACCAACGTGCAACAACTTGGACACCTCCGCAAATTCTGGGCAAAATCATCGCCCCTAGCACCAAAGTCAAAAGTCTCGGAGTCATCTTTGACACCTACATGACAATGGATGCACAAATAGGGTCAGTAGTCAGCGGATCTCACCATCTGCTGCGCCTACTTCGCAGACTTATTCCATTTATTCCTAAGGAAGACATAGCAGTCGTGGTGGGAACAATTGTTAACTCCAAACTGGACTATGCAAATGCCCTTTATCTCGGACTCCCAAAGTACCAAATCACTCATCTGCAAGTTGTTCAAAACACGGCTGCTAGACTTGTGACTGGGAAAAAAACATGGGAATCAATGTCACCTTCACTGAGAACCCTTCATTGGTTGCCATTAAAAGACAGAATTACTTTTAAAACACTCTGTCTGACGCATAAGTGTATTATGGGAAATGCCCCCCAATATCTATGCGAAAAAATAAAAGTCTATAACCCATCTCTTTTGAGGAGAAAAGGGACAAACAAGCGCCCAAAGGCGATTCAGTTCGCATGTGCAGTGCTATATAAGTTTTTCACTCACTCACTCATGCAGCCTGGCAGACGAGGAAAAAGGGGGATGAACGAGTGGCTCCCCCTCCTGAACCATACCAGACCACATGCCCTTAACATAGGGACAAGGGCCTCTTTCTGACAACCCAGATCCTGGCCCCCAAATGTGAATGAGTACATAGTACCCCTACCCATTTATCAAAATGTGTAAACAAATACTTTATTAAAAATAAAAAAAAACAATGTCCCCCGATATAGAGCCATCATTAATCACGGTGAACGCCGCACTGCCAGACTTGAAAAAAAAAGCTCTGCCCATGATAAATGCTAACTGCCGTCTGCCTGCTCTGCCATCTGACAGTTCTTAAATAGGTAAGGGGTGGAGCCACCTGGTGCATGCTGGATCAGTGACATCACATGGAGTGGTGCCACCACTTGACATCGTCAAGTAGTTCTGCCCCTTACCTATATAAGAACTGTCAAATGGTGGTGCAGACAGTCGACGGTTAGCCTTCATCGCAGGTGGAGTTTTTTTTTTTAGTTCAGTGTTGCTGTGATGGGGCGGACAGCCTGATTGAGGATACATCAGGGGGAAATTGTCAAAAACGGTGTATGTGTTTTTATTTCATTTACATAGGGGGGCTGGGATCTGGGTGCCCCCTTATTAAAATTTCAAATTTCGATAAGCCCGAAATTATTGGTATGGATTTTCGGGGGACCCCGAGACATTTTTTTTTATAAATTTGCGTGGGGGTTCCAGTCAAAATTCATACCAGACTCTTAGGTTCTGGTATCGATTTTGGGGGACCCCATGTCATTTTTTTTTATTTTGGCATGGGGTTTTCCTTAAATTCCATACCAGACCAAAAGGGCCTGGTATGGATTGGAGGGGACCCCCACCCTGTATTTTTTTCATTCAGGTATTAACTTGGAAGCTTGTTGACAGCTAATGACTCATCCGTTGTTTTTTTTTAAATCAGAAAAGTTTTTATTGCTCACAAAACAAACACGGAGAATAGATTACAGTGTGACATGACATGCGTAGCAAATACATTACTATACACATAAGCTTCTCCATCAACATTTAAACATTTGGTGGCTGCACCCGTTAGCATGCCCCTAAATCCTTCCCCCCCAATACTATGCAGGTCTAAGTACCACCCAACAACCTCGTCTGTACCAATTCCATAGGGCTCAAGCCTGGCGTGGCAAGCCACGCATCCCATAACTTATCAAATTTGCCTGCAGTACCCCTATGCTGATATATGTACTTTTCCATGATAAGCATCCTGCCCATGTGTTGTAGCCAGAATTTAAGTGTGGGGGGTGTCTCCATTTTCCACTTCAGGAGAATGGCCCTCCTGGCCTGGAATAGAGCTCTGTTAAAAGCCAGTCGCGTCAACTCCTCCGTCACCACTCCCTCCAGTACACCAAGCAGGCAATGGACCGGCTCTAGGGGAACGGAAGTCTGAAACACCAAGATAAGCGTGTCCAGAACTCCCTTCCAGAACCTATGAAGCCTGGGGCAGCGCCATAGCAGGTGAATCAAATCCCCAGACATTACCCTGCACCTGTTACACATCTGGTCTGGGACCCTACCCATTTTAAAAAGTTTTACCGGGGTATAGTGGACCCTCAGAAGGATGTACAGCTGAGATACCTTCTGTGCCACATTTAACAAGCAGCTGTTGACTGCCTGCAGCGCCTCCTCCCACATTTCTCCTGACAATGGTCCAACATCAGCCTCCCACTGAACCGCCACTCTCATGGGGTGCGCCTCTAAAAATGAGTCAAGCAACATGTTGTAACATTGAGAAATGATACCTTTAGTCTCAGAGGCGGCCCGCAAGATGCGGAAAACCGAAGTGGGGGAATGAACCCACTCCACCACATCCCCATGGGCCCTAATTGCATGTTGCAACTGTAAGTAATAAAAAAACATGGAATGTGAAATGGAAGCAGCGCACCGCCATGAAAGATCTGTTTGAGAAAAATTATGCCCAAACGTTGCCATCTGGGACCCTGATCTATTTTGGCCAGTTCAATATATGAATTATTTTCCCATATCTGGCTGAATTTAGTGAACCCCGTGACTCCCTGGAGCTGCCTAGCCTTATTCCACACCTTTTGGATGAGTGCGAAAGTGGGCATTTTCTTGTTGGTTTTCTGAAACCGCTGGGCCTCAAGTCCCTCAGGTATCGACGTAGCCCCCGAGCCAAGCAGCAGGAGCCTGGCCGAGGAGCCGGTCGGGGCCGGGGACATGGCACCGATCAGGTGCTGCAGCTGTGCCGCCAGGTAATAAATCCATGGGTTGGGAAGGGCCAGTCCCCCTCCCTCCTTAGGGCACTGCAATTGTTCCAACTTAATCCCTGGGGCTTTAATGTGCCAAAGTAACTGCCTAAAAAGGGAGTTGACCACTCGAAAGATTTTTAGGGTAATGACTACCGGGGAATTATGGAGTAAGTATAGCAACTGTGGCATTAAGATCATTTTAATGAGATTGGTCTTACCTGCCAGGGACATTTTAAGTCTATTCCATATGTGGATCTTGTCTCTGAACCGGGTCAGTAGGGGAAATACGTTTAAGCGACAATAATCAATTACCTTGGGGGAGACGTGTAGTGATGAGCGGAATACGGCATATTCGATTTCACGATATTTCGCGAATATTTCAAAGAATATTCGCAAATATTCGTTAATATCGAATATTCGTGATATTTTATAAAAAAAAAATGCGAAATTTCGCCAATGCGAAATTTCGCTATTTTTTTTTGTGTGACTTTCAATATCGAATATTCGTGATATTTTATAAAAAAAAAAAAATTGCGAAATTTCGCCAATGCGAAATTTCGCCAATGCTCCTCGTCCGCATCTCGCCTGCTTCGCAGGTCTTGCTCATTGCGGTCCAGCCAGTCAACAGCATCCGCGGCAGATTCAAAGAAGTTAGCCTGGCCCCTGGCGGTGACCCTCAGCTTGGCAGGGTAGAGCATAGCGTAGGTTACTTGTAGTTTTTGTAGGCGTTTCTTAACATCAGTGAACTTGGCCCTCCTGCGCTGCACTTCAGCGGAAAAGTCAGGGTAGAATGAGACCCTTACGCCATTGTAACGTACTGACCCCTTTTCCCGTGCCATTCTAAGTATGATTTCCCTGTCTCTATAATTCAGTAGTCTGGCAAGCATAGGTCTGGGTGGATTGCCCGGCGGGAGAGGTCTAGGAGGTGTGCGGTGAGCCCTCTCTACCGCAAACAGCGTGGTGAACGCATCTGCCTCGAAAATCTCTTTGAGCCACGATTCCACGAAGGCGGTGGGGTCCCTGCCCTCCACTTTCTCAGGGAGCCCCACTATACGGACGTTGTTTCTCCGTAAGCGATTCTCAATGTCGTCCGTTTTTATGTTCGCCTGTGCCGTCTGCTGCAAAGCTGATCTTGTGTCCCTGGTCAGGGGGGGTAACTGATCCTCCATCTCACTAATGCGCCCCTCCGCCACTGTGGTTCTTTCCCTAATTTTCTGAATATCATGTCTGATAAAGGATACAGTTTCTGTCAGTGCCCCAAACTGTAGTTTCAGGCCATCCACAGACGCCGTCACAGATGTTGTGCAGCGCTGCACTGCCTGCAGGATCTCACTCAGTGTAGGCTGTGGTGCATCATCTGGCCTCTTAAACAGCTCAGCCATCTGATCTTGGGACACCTCTAGAGGCAGTGTGTCATCCAGGGCTGAGGCGCCATCTTGATCTCCAGCATCATGAGCCTGTGTCTGCAGCGGAGGGGGAAGGGAGCCGCCATGGCCCTGCAGCTTTTGGGCATAATACAACATGTAACATAGAAATAGTGCAGCGCAAACAATATAATATAGTGTATTAATGGTGCTTATCATACACCATTAATCAATAGGACCTGTGTAACAGGAACACGGTAAAAGGTGATATCACACACCAGTGATAAATCATATGTGCATGAGTGCATAGATGACTTGACAAATGTCCATAAAATAGTGCGATTGGTCCAATACTTCAATTGGTCTGATTGATCAGAATCCACCAGGTGCAAAGTGTGAATAGTATAAAGTGATCCCGCCATCACACGGGTATTATACTATTACCTCCAGATTAGACCACTGTTTCACCAGATGGTCAAACTGCGCATAGAATCCACCAGGTAGCCCAAGGGAAAGATGTTGTATTGAGTCCTCACGCATCAGTCATGATACATATCAAAACGAAAGATGAGAAAAAAACAAACATCTAAGAGCTTCCATAAAATAAAGGATTTATTGCAGCAAATAGCACACAGCTTACTCACATTTGGTGAGAGAATAATGGGCATAATACAACATGTCTTTAGGCTGCTCCTTCCCCTGTTTTTTCTGGGCCTTAGTGGACTTACCGCCCATCTCCGCCAGTTTCTCCCATCCATGCGATGCTTTCTGTGAGAGAGAGGAGCCGGCGCCATCTTGGTCACTGCGGGAAGGATTGTAGAAGGATCGTTAGGGGGAGCTATGTGCTATGCGACCGCTCACATGCCCGTCTAGGCCACGCCCCCGACTCATCCATTGTTAAGGACACAGCGGCTGGCCAGGTGGCCAGGTGTATTGCTTTAGCCAATCAGAGCTAAGAATGTACTGTGCAGCATGCAGTGTATTCTGGGTCACTCTGCGGATGAACATCCTGTAAGCGCCACACAAATTCAGTGTTCACCAAACGAGCGAACAGGGAATGCTCCGTCCAAACCTCTCGCCCAACACTAGTGAGAAACGTAGGTAACACAAATACACTTTCAACAATCCTGACAGCCAGTGTCTAATATATGAGCTATAACCTAAGACTTACATTGGGAGTGCTGGTGTCAGGTAAGCAATAGCATAGTTGTGTTTTCCAAATCCATTGGAGAGCAGAGCTGGGTCACAAGTCAAGTTCAGTAACAGTCAAAGTCAATCAGGGAGGCACCATATTGTGGGCAAGAGTAAGCAGAGTTTTATAATGTGCAGTCAGCAAGGTTCAGGATTTTGTAAGGATAATCCAGATGTAGGTCAATAACAGGGTCAGAATCTCACGATTACAGGAATTAATCTAAAATATCATTAAGCAACGATCCCAGGTTTAAATAGACCACTAGAAGCCAGTATCTTTGGTGGATGTGCCCATAGATTTGCATGCACACTTTTCTGCTTGCATGCTTATTGTTGTACACTTTGTTAGGCTCCCATGTCCCTTTATGCTCATGTGCATAAGGCTTCCGGCTTGCTCAATCTCTCTGATGGCTGACATGATGTTCCTGACAGAAGTATTAAAAAAAACTTGCAGAGGAAAAAGTTTGTAAGTATATTCACTTTACTCTCTGCTTCTAAGTGGGATGTCTCTACCCCACCATATGAGATCTCAGGGAATGCTGAGTATCCCAAATCTCACGAGGAGATGCTTCAGTATGGTGCAGGAGTGTTTTCTTACAAAATGTGATACTCTGCATCCCACAGATCTTGCTGGAAGGACTATTAATTCACTGTTGCCTAGAAGTCATGGGTGGAAGTCCAGTGTAAGGTGCATTGATTTTAACTTTTTCCCCGAAGATATGTTTTTTTTTTGGGGTTGTGGCAAAGATGGATTAGGTAGACCTTGCTTTTAAGTGCAAGGTCCATTTCAGCCAATAAAAAACAATACCTTCTAACAGCATGTAAATAAACTGTACTGGAAATTCTTATAATAAAAAAAAAAAAAAAGAAAAAACAGTATTGTATTTTATCTTTTACGTGTGTTATTGTCCTTTGACTTGTACGTCTTTGTGTTCCATTTTTTTTTTAATTAAGAAAAAATATAAAAATGCTCCTTTGTTGCAGCCATCACACTTTATATTCAAATCTAATCATGTTCAATTATTGCTTAGAAAAGTTAAAATAATTAGGCCCAAGGCGGCAAAAATGCACAAAGTGATAAGGGATCATGGGACTGCGCTATGAATAAACATACTAATAAGAGAAAAGGTCACATGCTGATATTACAGAAATTTGATTAGACTTGGGATCTGTGTTCTGAAAATCATTGTTCTGGTGTCAACGTTAATGCAGCAGAGGCAGAAGCTCTCAAGAGGATGTGTGTCTAATCACTGGGTATACAAGTGTTACATCCTCTTATGAACACAGAGATGGCAAACAAATAGATAGGATTTTCAGGTCATTGCAGACAGCCTTCTTAGTCCCCACTGTAGTGCAGCAACAAAGGAAAAATGCTGCCACTCTAGCAATGAAGCTAAATTAACTGTCATGTTGGTCAGTACTCTTAGGAGAAGCCAAGTCATTGGGATTGTATGTGTTATTTTTGTAATTTCCAAGAATACTGCACTGTTGCATTATTCTCTCAGATCACAAAACAATTCAAGAGAGATCTTCATAAAATATATGTGCTCCTTCTGCCACATGGTTCTTAAATAAACAAATGTATAATATAATACAATAGTTATTCAGAAGTTGTATTTACTACCATATTAACCACTTCAGCCCCAAAGAATTTGGCTGCCAAATGACCAGGCCACTTTTTGTGATTCGGCACTGCGTCTCTTTAACTGACAATTGCACGGTCGTGCGACGTGGCAAAATTTACAACCTTTTTTTCCCCACAAATAGAGCTTTCTTTTGGTGGTATTTGATCATTAGTTTTTGCGCTATAAACAAAAATAAAGCGATTGGTTTGCACAAAAGTTATAGGGCCAGATTCACAGAGCGATTACGCCGGCGTAACAGGAGATGCGCGGCGTAAGTCTAAATGTGCGCGTGCGTTTCGATGCACGGCATCCCCAGAACGAGATACGCAAGAAATCTACTTTTTTTTGTCCAGCGTAATTTCGTTAGACAGGCGCATCCGTCCGCGCAAAACTGCGCTAGACAGACCATTGATTTGCTAGTCAAATATGCTAATGAGGGACTTACGGGGATCCACAAAAGAACGTTGGTGCAGCGCAGGCTACGCGGTGTGCGCAACAGCAAAATGTCCTGTCTACAATTAGACCATATAAAAGCTAGTCTAAAAAGAGAAAAATCGTCTACATGTCAGATAAAGCAACACTGTTAGTGAGGAGCTCAGCAGTCACACGTGTTGCCCAACAAACTGTATGCCAACATGCCAGGGGCATCCATGCTCATAGCTATACTACTGACTTTAGATGAGCAAAGAAGGAGGAGGGCACTGAGGAGGGCACTGAGGAGGGCACAGGATTATTTTTTATTTTTTTCTAAATTATTTTTTTGGCTTATATAAACTTTTCAATCTAATCTAATCTAATACAATATTCTTAGCTGATACAAGCCCCTCAATCTTCACTCTTCACTCTTCACGGGAGAGGATATATCACACACGCCTAGACATCTATGGCATGAGTGATTCTGAGGTGTCTCGCATCTTCAGATTCACCCCTCATGCCATCATGGAATTAACCACAACCCTGCAGGAGGACATCACCAGCCCAACACTACCCATGACACCCATGACAGCTACATATACAATCAGAGCCCCATACCCACAGATTTTGAACAGAACATGTATGGGGACAGCTGGCTGGTTGGTGAGTGACAGGGGTGGCAGGCATGACTGCCCCCCCCCATGATGCATACATCACAAGGGGCACATGCACTACTAACATCCTCCCGTCTTTTCCCTTCAAGGTGACTCTGCATATGCACTGGGACCCCATCTCATGACCCCATCTCATGCCAGCTCACATTATGCATCTTTGCACGTTAAACACACACATTAATCAAGGCACAATGAGAATGCATGCATGCACACCACTGTGGTCCCTAGCACACACACCCCACATCCTCATCACATTGGATTGGCACCAGTCCACCATGCAGGACTTGTGAGTAGCAACGCCACGCCAAGGCTCCAATTATGTCACTGTACATTCATACACCATTCACACGGACCTGGGGATCACTTCTCCCTGGTCCTGGGGAACCCTTCTCCACCAAAATTGAGGGTGACACCCCTTTTCCCGCAGGAATGTCACCCCCACATTCCCAAATCATACACAAACAGAACCAAAAAAAAAAAAATGACCAGCAAAAATAAAAAATGGCCAGCAAAAGTATAATTTAAACAAAATAACAACAAAGAAAACACATAAAAGACAAAAATCACTCTCAAAGACACGTCACAAACAAACAAACAAACGCTAATAAACAACAGAACAAAAGCACCTTGCTGTATAGGGAGGGATACAAAGGGATGTACTTTTGCAAAGGAAGTGCGTTTGTCTCTGTCTATTTATGCTGTTTGCGTAGTTCACTAATTTGCCCTAGTCCACTTCCAATTTCACTGATTGCGCCGTTCCCGAGTTGTGAGCATGCGCACAGAGGTGCTGACCATGGTCTGCTTCAAGCGCGCATGCGCGAGCCGGCCGGCCCTTCATTTGCATGGGGTCACGGCTCATTTCAATGTAACACGCCCACATCCTTCCCACAAAGCTAAGCAACCTAGCCCGATCCAGAATCAGCGACATCAGCATCAGGGGCTTGATAGCTGCTGCTAATCCAGGACTGATTAATTTTGATAAATGTCAGCCAGTCCTCTGGATCACTGAGTATTAAAGTATCTGGAGTTGCCTCCTCCGAAGGTTACTATTCCCAAGGGTTCTGGGGATGGAAAATCCCCAGTCTTCCCCTGATTCAATGCCTCCAAAACTGCCAGAATCCCATTCTGAATCGGCTTACACAAACAAAGTAAACGACATACAATACGACGCTGTTCCAACGTCCATACTTAACATGGGTTGCGCCTCATATAGCAGGGGTAACTTTACGCTGGTCCGACGCCTTACGTAAACGACGCAAATAGATACGCCGGGCGCAATTACATTCGTGAATCGGCGTATCTACCTAATTTGCATATTCAACGCGTAAATCTACGGGAGCGACACCTAGCAGCCAGTGTAAATATGCAACTAAGATACGACGGCGTATGAGACTTACGACGGTCGTATCTTAGACAAACTCTGGCATATCTGATTCTTTGAATCAGACGCCAAGATACAACGCCTCACACACGATCGGTTTTGTCCGATGAAACTGGCCTTAAGACACTAACACACAGCTTATTTCTCTATCTGCAAAGTATGGAGCATCCTGACTCTGCTGTAGTCCAAGGGAGGGGGCAAGCATGACACACCTTTAATGAGTAGTCTGGTTTAAAAAATAAAACAAAAGGTAATCTGAAGCACATAGTAGCCAGACCAACAGCAAACAAACATCCTTGAAATTTAGGTCCCAAACAAAATGCAATCTAAATCGATAGCCAGACCAACAGCAAACACCTAGCTTTGATCAGGTACTAGCTGAAATGTTTAACTTCAGATTAAACCCTGCTGCTTGAGACCAGATGCAAAGTAACAGAGGTGATTTTTGTTAAGATTATAGATTTTTAAAGTGGAAAAGAAAGAAAGGGGAAGGGAGTCTGAAACACCACCAGCTAACTGGATATGAGACTATGGATGATTAATATGCAATTTGAGATCTATAGACTAAAACATTTAAAAGAATGAAAAAAAAGAGAAACACTTTATAATCTCTTTAAGATTATAATATGCAAATAATAGCCCTTTTATTTATTTTTTATTAACTCTACAATCGAAGATAATCCATAGATGATTATGTGGTAGAAGGAAAGACAATTGCTCAATTCCCCCATCAGAACAGTCAGTGTTGATGGAGGAATGCCTCTGGCAGTGCTATTGTTTTCTGCTGGTGAGAGGGCGAAGGTACCCTTCCCGACTGGCAGAATACAATGATTACTGCTAGTGGCTATAGTCACTGACAGTAATCACATGTCAAAATACAAAAAAAATGTTTTACTTGGTTACAGTCAGCCTGCCCATACATAGAAGGAAATTTGTCTGGTCCCTGCTGAACTGGCCGAATTGTGATCCATGTATACCTGGCTTAACTCCAACTCTAGAGTCCATTTAATTATTTATATCTGGAAATTAACTATTTACCTTTTCACAGACTACATAATAAGAATTGACTTTGCTCTGACTGCCTCAGAAATCTGGTGAGACTTCAGGCACACAGATACAGATAGCTGTCTGAGAAACAGGCATAATGCTGACATTTATCATCACATAACCAGCATATAAGTGACTGTCAGTAATGGGTTGTCTTATTATGTCTGCATTTCCTTATCCCACAAAAAATTGGCAGTGCCAGGCCTATTTACACTAGACAATAAGACAGGGAATGCATTTTCCCTTTTTTTCCAAAGTAACTGATTAATGTTGCCATAGCATTGGAATTCCATTATTTTATTCAATGTCTTTTTTAAGAGGTCAGTGACCTTTTGTATCATTTCTATGAGAGTTGTTCATTTTCCTGTAAAGTTCCAATGAATGGGGATATATTGGGCCACAAAAGAGGGAGAGGGTTTATAAACATAAATAATTCTTTATGCTGTATGTTCACCTTAATAGTTCACCAATTATATCTGCTATATTCTGTGGTGTGGCTGACACATGTATGAATTTTAGTGCAGTTGCTTAAATTATATATAATGATATGATGACAAAGAGGAGGGGGTAATGTGCTAGATTTTTAATCGTACAGTCATCCTATAACTATTGTTATGCTATTGCATGTGCATATTAATGAAACAGTCAGCCTTGTCAGAACTCACTATTTCTAGCTTATGTGCTGGAGCTATTTCTTTCTCATACATGTCGATTTAAAACTTCTTTAACTGAAATATGCCAGTTATTAACATTTTAATTAGAATACAAGTCGTTGTTTAATACTTACATTACTTGTACATCAAAATAATAGATTCAGTCACAATCAGAATATATTTATCTTTTCCTTGTGAACATGTGAGGCATGTTTGTACTATGTGATCACTAGTGAGTACTTTTTTTAGCTATACCAATATATTTGCATAATGTTTCTGCTTTATTGGTTAGATGTATGTTGTTTTGTTTCTACAGAATTGCAGACTTCAATCAGAAAAAAATGCAAGGTTAAATCACTAGGGCAATTACTGAAAAGAAAATATATGTCTTTAAGATTCAGGATCAAGCAAAGTATTCAATAATATTTGTGTATAATTATATGTAGACACACCAATTTTATTTTGGGTATTCAGACAAGGCATTTTTTTTTTCTTGAAAATGTGAATTGTTTAATAAATTATCTTGAGCATAAACTGGTAAGCAATATGAAGTAAGCAATAAATTTATGTTTAGTAAACAAAACAAGTTCAGTAGATAGAAAACAGCATCTAGGGTTGTCTTTGTTGAATATGAAATATGATGCTATTGACATCACTGGAGCATGTCGGTATAATAAACATGATTTGTGGTGATGGAATAATAAAAACACACATATATAATCTACCTTTCTATCTCTAGTCTATGATCAAGGTTACAGGAGCTAGATATTTGGTTGAAAAAAAAAAAGAATCTAAGTGATATTTCAAATAAAGGTTATGAATGTTAGAGTATACTTGAGTCACTACTGTATTAGAAGAGAAACTTCCACGTATTACTTTAAAAGTACCTTAGAAGTCTTACTGGGGCAGTACTAAAGATGGACATAAGGGGGTTGATTTACTAATGGTGAATAGGTTGTTTAATTTGCAAGGGAAGTTTCACTTTTCAAGGTAATTTTCGCCAGAGCGTAGTGAAATTGTGGAAATTGAACTTTACAAAAAACATCAAACCTCATGAAGGAAAATAATAAAAAAGCATTTTTTGTTTGCTTATGAATAGGTGATGGAAGACAGCAGAGCTTCACTGTATTCACTAAGCTTTGGAGATAATTACCTTGTAAAGTGCAACTTCCCTTGAAAAGTGAACATTACATTTGCCTTTAAAAATCAACCTCAATTTGTGGCATCGGAATATATTAATACTATTTGTTCACAGTTATAACTTTAGTTAGGAGCACATACACAATCTTTTTCATATTTTTTTTAAATATATATATTTTAAAGTATGTATGTACATATGTATGTGAAGCCATTTTTTATTACAACAAAAGTGTTTTTATTGCTTTGTAACATGAGTATACAGAATGCACAATTAATACAGTTTATTAGAAGTGGTATTTTACATATGACAACATTACCATGGTTGTGGAGAGAACTGTAAATGTGAATGGCTGCCCAATGGTGGAACGTTTGTGTTGCCATGTGCCTTTCTACTGGGCACAAAGCCACCCAGATTCAGAGAAATGATAGATGGTAATTTGCTAAGACATTTTTACATCCATGTTAAATAACGATATAGGCTTGTAGCTTTTGCATAGTGAGAGAACCTTGCTCTCTTTGGGTGATAGCTGCTCCTAAAAGATGGGCAGACAGGTGAGGAGTATTAGGAAATATTGCAGTGACTCTGGGTATTAGAGAATGGGCAAAAGTCTTGAAGTAGTTAGCAGTTAGACTACCAGAACCAGGGCTTTTGCTTGACTTAAGTTGGGATATTTCTGTTTGGACCTCTTTGGGATGAAGTAGTGAATCTAGGGTTTTACAAGAGTTGTCCAGAAATTTCATAGGATTAAGGTGCATTAGAAAGGACAAAATCCTGTCTGTTCTTTTGAGTAAAGAGAGCTGAGGTGTGTCTTTGCTTTTCAAGGTGTAGAGGCTCCCATAGTACAATTGTAATTGGGAGGGAATGTCTTTCATTTAATGTGCTTGTTACCATATTTGTTTAAAATTGAGTCGACATGGCTGGTAGCCACCCTGGCTGTATGATTATGTCAGATTTTTGAATCTCAAAGCAGTACATTGTTTTGCATAGAAATTTATATTGTAGGCTATAATTCTTAGTAATAACACACTTAAATATGTCCAAACTAGAGTTTAGTAGACATCCTAGGTATGATAAAGTTTGAAACTCAAAATCATACATTTTAATATAATACATAAGTATAAATAATTATAAAAAATAATAATATAATAATAAAAATAATTTCCCCACGATTCACTATCGCTCAATTCTGCAAGTGTTCTGATTTACTGCTGTCTTCTAGATGGTCTAAAACCACTTTTGATGTAAAGAGACACTGTTTGGTTGCCATGGGCAATCTCAAGTTTCCAGGCAGAAAGAACAGTATACTGTATATAATATAAAAGTGCATGCAGGGCACTGGAAAAAGCATTAGAGACACAAGGGATGTGAAATGATTTGATACAGTAATGTGATCTGTATGAGTTATTTTTTTGTACTTTTTGAATTTGCCGCCAGGCTCTGCCTCCATGCATCGCGATGTTCGCAGGGAATGGAAGCCGCCACACAGAGCATCGGCGAAGGACACAGCCCGCAGACACAGCGAGGGGACATCGCAGGATCCTGGGGACAAGGTAAGTAACCAAGACCAGGATCCTGAGATGCAATCCCGAGTGTGGCTCTGGGTTACTGCTAATGGTACTAAAATGTAACCCTGAGCCACACTTGGGATTACCGCCAGGGAGGTTAAATTGAGACAAGTGGCTGTTTCCATACAGGCACTGTATTCCAATAGACTTGAATGGACTGCCTGCATCCTGAAGCTGCATAAACAAAGCGCTCATTCATGGAAATTCAATTCATTGAGAATATTCCTTTTCAATTCATGTTCCAGGAATGCAGCAGAAAGTGATGAAAATTCTCTAAAATTTAAGGATAATTCCCCAATGTTTTTTCTATTTGGAAATTACAGATTTCCTCTCATTTCTTTTTTCTGTGACAACTAAAACTTTTTGGATTTTCTATCACTTTCTGCACTGAAGACAATTATCACCAGGGCCGATAGAAAGGTGTAATCCCCCAATGTAGAAAAGCAATGAAAACCTGAAAGGTATAACCCTTCCTTACAATACCAAAAACTAAAAGAAAGTGTTGCATTTACTTACACCGTAGGTCCAATGGGCACATGGCATTTACACAGCTTGGGCCAGATTCACGTACATCGGCGCATTTTTGGACCAGCGTAGTGCAACTCCTTTAAGTTAGACCGGCTTAATTCGGTGTAATTCAAAGTGGGAAGGACGTGGGCGTGTTCCATTGAAATGAGCTGTGACCCCATGCAAATGAAGGGCCGGCCAGACTGGGCATGTGCACATGAAGCAGACTATGGTCAGCACCTCTCTGAGCATGCTCAGAACTCGGCACGGTGCAATCAGTTAGATAGGAACTAGGCCCGTCAGACTTAGTGAGCTATGCACAGTGCTTAAATAGACCGAGAGAAATGCCCTTCCATTGCAAAAGTACATCCAATTTTTTTCCCTTCCTGAAGTAAGGTGCTTTTATTCCATTGTCTGTTGCTGTTTGGAGGTTTGTGTCGTGTCGGTGTATATATATATATATATATATATATATATATATATATATATATAATATATTAAATAAGATAATTATAATAATATTAAAATTAGTAAATTTATATTAGTTAAAAAAAATTAAAAAATATATTTATTATATTAATTATTATAAAATATATACTAAACAGAAAAAATGTATATAAAATATGGGGCAGATTCACGTAGATCGGCGCATTATCATTCCGGCGTAGCGCACCACTTTTCCGTTAGACTTGCGCAATCTAGCCGCGTAATCCGGCGATTCACGTAGCTTTTACGCAAGAGCTTGCGCAAACGTAAGGTTTTTTCCGTAGGCGTAAGGAGGAGTAATACAAATTGGGAGGGACGTGGGCGTGTTACATTGAAATGAGCCGTGACCCCATGCAAATGAAGGGCCGGCCGACTCGCGCATGCGCGCGTGAAGGAAACCATGTCAGCTCCGTTGTGCGCATGCTCACAACTCGGGAGCGGCGCAATCATTGAAATTGGAAATGGACTAGGGCAATGTTGTGAACTACGCAGACAGCATAAATAGACACACACAAACGCCCTTCCATTGCAAAAGTACATCCCTTTGTGTCCCTTCCCATTGAATCAAGTGCTTTTGCTCTGTTGTTCGTTAGAGTGTGTTTTGTAGTTGTGAGATTAGTGTTCTGTGTGATCTTGTGCTTGTTGGTAGTTTTGTGAAAGTGTATTTTGATAAGTGTTTGAGACTGTTTGTTTGATTGATAGATTTCTGAGCGTTTGTTTTCTTGCTTTTTTTTTTCATCTGATTTTTTTGTGTGTGTTTCTTGCTGAGTGCTAGTGTGATTTTTGGCTGTTCTTTTTCTCTTTGTGTGTGTTCTTGTCTGATTGGTTGTGCTTGTATTTGTGACAGATTTTTGGTGACTGCTAGTGAGTTTGTTTGGAAGTATGACTGAGAGAAAAAGAAAGCTCAATTTTACTGTGGGGGAAAAAAGAATTCTTGCCCGGGCCATTACCGACTATGGGCGTTTTCTCCACGGCCCGCAGAGTGCCACCACCACCCCGGCCAGGAGGAGGGAGATCTTGGATATGATCACAGAGCAGGTCAATTCATCGGGGGAGGGGGAGACACGGACCCGCTCTGGGATAGAAAAGAAAATAAATGACCTCCGGCGTGAGGTGAAAAAAAAACTGGCCGCAATAAATGCCCATGCCAGGGGCACAGGAGGGGGCCCACCATGCCGGGTTAGATTTTCAGAGACGGAGCGTGTGGTGGCCCTGACCTTTCACCGGCATGAAGTGGAGGGCCTGCCAGGCTTTGACACAAGTCCGGTCCCCGCGGTGCCAGGTAAGGTTTTTATTTCTCTCAGGTGTGTAGCATGTGTGGGGGAGGGGGTGAAAGGGAATATGTGGCAAGTGTGTGGATCCTCCAACCTGTGAATGTTTTGTGTCATCCACAGCTGTGCAGGAGGGTGCAGGGCCATCTGGACTGACCGCTCCAACCCCAGGACAGCAGCCTAATGAGGCCCCCCCAACAAGGCCAGAGTCCGCAGAGGAGGAACAAGAGGAGGGGAAGGATCATGCGGAGGACGATCATGAGGAGGAGCAGAATCATGAGGAGGAGGAGTCCATGGAAGGCACTGGCCCTTTGGTTTCTGCGGACTCTTCCCCTCTGGCTGCAAGAAGCCTGCCCTCCCTAAGGGTCAGCCCCCCCCCTCCTCCCCCAACATGGCTCCCCTCACAAGGGCCTCCCCTTCTCCCCGGCCACAACCATCAGCAAGAGCCAGGAGGTCATCCCCAAGCACCAGGGGGGCGCCCAATCTCATGCCCGCCTGTCTGAGAAGGAACCTGGCCACCCAGACCCGCCTTCTGAGACAGCTCTGCCAGACTATGGGGCGGGTGGATCAGAGCCTGTCCTCCATTAATGATAGCCTGGGTAACCTGGACTCCCACTCCCGGGCCTCCACAACCTGCCTAAATGACCTGCAAACTACAGCAGCAGGCGTTGGGCAGGATGTGAGGGCCCTTACCCAGGCTATCCAGGGCAACACGGCAACACTTGGTGCTGCCCTGGACAGAATAGCCGTGGCCTTGGAGGGCAGGCCGCCAGGTGGGCAGATCTCAGGGGCTGCTCCTCCTTCCCCGGCTTTTCCCCTCCCCCATGCGTCTCCCCTGAGGGTCCGGGGCCGTGGCCGGGGGCGCCCCAGGCGTGGCTCAGGCAGAGGGCAATAATTTTTTTTTCCCCCTTTTGTTTGTTTTGAAAGCTTTTTTATTTTTGTTCTCTGCTTTTTTTTGTTTTTTCTAAGCATTTTTTTTTTCAATGCATTTTTGTTTGTTTGACTTTTTTGGCATATTTTGGGTTGTGAATGATGTTTGAATGTGGGGGTGACATTCCTGCTGGAAAAGGGGTGTCACCCTCAATTTTGGTGGAGAAGGGTTCCCCAGGACCAGGGAGAAGTGATTCCCAGGTCCGTGTGAATGGTGTATGAATGTACAGTGACATAATTGGAGCCTTGACGTGGCGTTACTGCTCACCAGTCTTGCATGGTGGACTGGTGCCAATCCAATTTGATGAGGATGTGGGGTGTGTGTGCTAGGGACCATAGTGGTGTGCATGCATGCATTCTCATTGTGCCATGATTAATGTGTGTGTTTAACGTGCAAAGATGCCCAATATGAGCTGCCTCCTGACTGCTCTTCCCTCAGAAGACGGGGTATCCTCGGTTAGGGGTTGATTTTCTGGTTGGGGGGTCAGATCATCACGTAGCTCAACCTGCAGGCCCTTCCTCACTGCGAGATTGTGTAGCATGCAACATGCAGCGATGATATGGCACACGAAGTTTGGGGAATACAACAGTGTACCCCCAGACTTATCCAGGCATCGGAAACGTGACTTCAGGAGGCCAAAGGTGCGCTCCACCACTGCACGGGTTTTGATGTGTGCTTCATTGTATCGTTCCTCTCCTGGGGTTTGGGGGTTCCGGATAGGAGTCATGAGATGGGGTCCCAGTGCATATGCAGAGTCACCTGTAAAGGAAAAGACAGGAGAATGTTAGTCATGCATGTGCCACTTCTGTTGTGCATGACGGGAGGGGATAGTCATGCCTGACTCCCATGTCACTCACCAACCAGCCAGGTGTTCCCATACACGTTCTGTTCGAATTCTGTTCGGATGTGGCTTTGATTGTAGATGTAGCTGTCATGGCTGGACCCTGGGTGTTTGGCACGGACGTGCCATATGAGGCCTTGGGCATCAACTATCACCTGTACGTTGATGGAGTGCCAATTCTTCCGATTGCGGTACATGTGCTCGGTCTCATGGGGGGGCTGGAGTGCCACATGTGTGCAATCTATGGCCCCGATGGTGCGTGGGAATCTGGCAATTCGGTAGAAATCTGCCATTGCCTTGATTCGAAGCTCCTCAGTGGTGGGTTTGATGATTTGGTTGGCCAAGCGTGTGAGGATTGCAGGGACAACCTGGTGCACACATCTGCTCATGGAGGATTGTGACATCCCAGCCACCACTCCACTTGTACGCTGAAAAGAGCCACTGGCAAGGACATGGAGTGTTGCCAGGACCTTGACCAGTGGCTGCACTGCATGTGAGCGTTGTGTTGGGCTGGTGATGTCCTCCTGCAAGGTTGTGGTTAATTCCAGGATGGCATGAGGGGGGAATCTGAAGATGCGAAAGACCTCTGAATCATTCATGCCAAACAGGTGTATGCGGGTGCGGTATACCCTCTCCCGTGCCATCCTCCGTGCCATCCTCTGTGCCCTCCTCCTTCTTTGGTCATCTATATTCACTAGTGCAGCTATGAGCGACGATGCCCCTAGCATGTTGGCAGTCAAATTGTAGTGCAACACGTGTGTGTGGTCTGCTCCTCAGTAACGGTGTTGCTTTATCTGACAATTAGACTTTTTTTCAAAAGTTAGATCAGCTTTTATGGGCTCTAACTTTAGACAGGACATTTTGCAGTTGCGCACATCGCGTAGCCTGCGCAGCAACTGCGTTTTTTTGTGGATCCCCGTAACTCCCTCATTAGCATATTTGACTAGCAAATCAATGGTGTGTCTAGCGCAGTTTTGCGCGAAGGGAAGCGAATGTCTAACTCAATTACGCCGGACCAAAAAACGTAGATTTCTGGCGTATATTGTTTTGTGAATCGCGTCCAACTATACGCACGCGCACATTTAGACTTACGCACGCGCAACAGCAGTTGCGCACGCGTAATCGCTCTGTGAATCTGGGCCTATATATTTACCCATTAGTGTGAAAAGAGCCACTGGCAAGGAAATGGAGTGTTGCCAGTACCTTGCCCAGTGGCGGTCGGCAGATCCTCTCCCGTGTAAGAACAGGGGTGTCCGCGCTATGGTGAATAAAGTAGCTGTTGCCTCCCAGTAAGATCCCTATGTGGGGAGCTAATATAAATAAGATAGTAGAAAGGGAAATGGCGCTGCTAAATTAATACCTTTGTCGGGTATATCCATGGGGTGAGCCCAATGGTAATAGGCCCCCCTTTTGGCTGGAATTAGGGTGGAATTGGAGAGATACCCTGTGTTAATAGGAGGGTAGATGTTGGTTCCTCAGCTTCCACTAATTTTAGTGAAATTGAGTAAAGGTGAATTAATTAGGTCAGGCGCCTGTGCAGGCCAGCAGGCCCAAAGATTGCTAAAGTAAAATGATCCTATGCTTCTATAAGGATGCCAGTTGTGACTGATGCACCCTAAACCATATAAAACAAAGAAAAAAATGTGTCTCTAGAGTCTAATAGGTAGGAATCCCTACTAGTGTGGTTACTAGTGTACGGTGCATAGATAAGCGTGTGCATTTTTATACTTATGCGTGCCTAACTCGTGATACTCCGGAGTAAGTGCTTTGTGAATCTGGCCCCTTGTCTTTCTTCCTAGTAGCAGAATTTGGGCAGAAAAAAAAATGATTGACGTGTATAAATGTGTCTAGATGTGATTTAACACATTTATACATGTCAAGCATTTTTCTGACAAAATCGTGCTTATCTTGGATGCGCTGGCAGTGTTTTGTTTTCTTCCTCTAAACGCCCCTGCCTCTAAACACCTCTAATTGCCTGTGAGTGACCTCAGGGCTACCAACTACTTATAAACTTATGGACAGTTATGTATGGGCACATAGGCTCAGTGTGCATATGACCTAAAGCTCAAAAATGAAACCCCTGTTGATTTTCACAGATGTGCCTTTTAGCATGTTCTGCTCCCTGGATTTTACTCAAATCTGTAATTCTGAAGCTTTAAATAATTGACAACCAACCAAATAGTGTAATCAGAGTCCAAAAGGGAAAAAAGGTAAAACCAGGAAATGGAGCACAGTGTGTCACCTTTATTTTCTACTACTATGGTCAGGGTATTTGTAAAATATTTTAGTTTTTTAGGTGAATTTGAAATGCTACACATTTAGAAAGCTCGCTAATTCAGGCTGAATTTGGCACAGATAACTGAAGGAATCAAAACAGTAACTGGTGCCTCTTATTCCCTTACCTTCTTGTTGGGTACAATTTTTGATAAACACTATGGCCCAGATTCACAGAGCGATTACGCGTGCGCAACTGCTGTTGCGCGTGCGTAAGTCTAAATGTGCGCGTGCGTATAGTTGGACGCGATTCACAAAACAATATACGCCATAAATCTACGTTTTTTGGTCCGGCGTAATTGAGTTAGACATTCGCTTCCCTTCGCGCAAAACTGCGCTAGACACACCATTGATTTGCTAGTCAAATATGCTAATGAGGGAGTTACGGGGATCCACAAAAAAACGCAGTTGCTGCGCAGGCTACGCGATGTGCGCAACTGCAAAATGTCCTGTCTAAAGTTAGAGCACATAAAAGCTGATCTAACTTTTGAAAAAAAGTCTAATTGTCAGATAAAGCAACACCGTTATTGAGGAGCAGACCACACACACGTGTTGCACTACAATTTGACTGCCAACATGCTAGGGGCATCGTCGCTCATAGCTGCACTAGTGAATATAGATGACCAAAGAAGGAGGAGGGCACGGAGGATGGCACGGGAGAGGGTATACCGCACCCGCATACACCTGTTTGGCATGAATGATTCAGAGGTCTTTCGCATCTTCAGATTCCCCCCTCATGCCATCCTGGAATTAACCACAACCTTGCAGGAGGACATCACCAGCCCAACACAACGCTCACATGCAGTGCAGCCACTGGTGAAGGTCCTGGCAACACTCCATTTCCTTGCCAGTGGCTCTTTTCAGCGTACAAGTGGAGTGGTGGCTGGGATGTCACAATCCTCCATGAGCAGATGTGTGCACCAGGTTGTCCCTGCAATCCTCACACGCTTGGCCAACCAAATCATCAAACCCACCACTGAGGAGCTTCGAATCAAGGCAATGGCAGATTTCTACCGAATTGCCAGATTCCCACGCACCATCGGGGCCATAGATTGCACACATGTGGCACTCCAGCCCCCCCATGAGACCGAGCACATGTACCGCAATCGGAAGAATTGGCACTCCATCAACGTACAGGTGATAGTTGATGCCCAAGGCCTCATATGGCACGTCCGTGCCAAACACCCAGGGTCCAGCCATGACAGCTACATCTACAATCAAAGCCACATCCGAACAGAATTCGAACAGAACGTGTATGGGAACACCTGGCTGGTTGGTGAGTGACATGGGAGTCAGGCATGACTATCCCCTCCCGTGATGCACAACAGAAGTGGCACATGCATGACTAACATTCTCCTGTCTTTTCCTTTACAGGTGACTCTGCATATGCACTGGGACCCCATCTCATGACTCCTATCCGGAACCCCCAAACCCCAGGAGAGGAACGATACAATGAAGCACACATCAAAACCCGTGCAGTGGTGGAGCGCACCTTTGGCCTCCTGAAGTCACGTTTCCGATGCCTGGATAAGTCTGGGGGTACACTGTTGTATTCCCCAAACTTCGTGTGCCATATCATCGCTGCATGTTGCATGCTACACAATCTCGCAGTGAGGAAGGGCCTGCAGGTTGAGCTACGTGATGATCTGACCCCCCAACCAGAAAATCAACCCCTAACCGAGGATACCCCGTCTTCTGAGGGAAGAGCAGTCAGGAGGCAGCTCATATTGGGCATCTTTGCACGTTAAACACACACATTAATCATGGCACAATGAGAATGCATGCATGCACACCACTATGGTCCCTAGCACACACACCCCACATCCTCATCAAATTGGATTGGCACCAGTCCACCATGCAAGACTGGTGAGCAGTAACGCCACGTCAAGGCTCCAATTATGTCACTTTACATTCATACACCATTCACACGGACCTGGGAATCACTTCTCCCTGGTCCTGGGGAACCCTTCTCCACCAAAATTGAGGGTGACACCCCTTTTCCAGCAGGAATGTCACCCCCACATTCAAACATCATTCACAACCCAAAATATGCCAAAAAAGTCAAACAAACAAAAATGCATAGAAACAAAAAATGCATAGGAAAAAAAAAATGCTTAGAAAAAACAAAAAAAAGCAGAGAACAAAAATAAAAAAGCTTTCAAAACAAACAAAAGGGGGACAAAAAAATTATTGCCCTCTGCCTGAGCCACGCCTGGGGCGCCCCCGGCCACGGCCCCGGACCCTCAGGGGAGACGCATGGGGGAGGGGAAAAGCCGGGGAAGGAGGAGCAGCCCCTGAGATCTGCCCACCTGGCGGCCTGCCCTCCAAGGCCACGGCTATTCTGTCCAGGGCAGCACCAAGTGTTGCCGTGTTGCCCTGGATAGCCTGGGTAAGGGCCCTCACATCCTGCCCAACGCCTGCTGCTGTAGTTTGCAGGTCATTTAGGCAGGTTGTGGAGGCCCGGGAGTGGGAGTCCAGGTTACCCAGGCTATCATTAATGGAGGACAGGCTCTGATCCACCCGCCCCATAGTCTGGCAGAGCTGTCTCAGAAGGCGGGTCTGGGTGGCCAGGTTCCTTCTCAGACAGGCGGGCATGAGATTGGGCGCCCCCCTGGTGCTTGGGGATGACCTCCTGGCTCCAGCTGATGGTTGTGGCCGGGGAGAAGGGGAGGCCCTTGTGAGGGGAGCCATGTTGGGGGAGGAGGGGGGGGGGCTGACCCTTAGGGAGGGCAGGCTTCTTGCAGCCAGAGGGGAAGAGTCCGCAGAAAACAAAGGGCCAGTGCCTTCCATGGACTCCTCCTCCTCATGATTCTGCTCCTCCTCATGATCGTCCTCCGCATGATCCTCCCCCTCCTCTTGTTCCTCCTCTGCGGACTCTGGCCTTGTTGGGGGGGCCTCATTAGGCTGCTGTCCTGGGGTTGAAGCGGTCAGTCCAGATGGCCCTGCACCCTCCTGCACAGCTGTGGATGACACAAAACATTCACAGGTTGGAGGATCCACACACTTGCCACATATTCCCTTTCACCCCCTCCCCCACACATGCTACACACCTGAGAGAAATAAAAACCTTACCTGGCACCGCGGGGACCGGACTTGTGTCAAAGCCTGGCAGGCCCTCCACTTCATGCCGGTGAAAGGTCAGGGCCACCACACGCTCCGTCTCTGAAAATCTAACCCGGCATGGTGGGCCCCCTCCTGTGCCCCTGGCATGGGCATTTATTGCGGCCAGTTTTTTTTTCACCTCACGCCGGAGGTCATTTATTTTCTTTTCTATCCCAGAGCGGGTCCGTGTCTCCCCCTCCCCCGATGAATTCACCTGCTCCGTGATCCTATCCAATATCTCCCTCCTCCTGGCCGGGGTGGTGGTGGCACTCTGCGGGCCGTGGAGAAAACGCCCATAGTCGGTAATGGCCCGGGCAAGAATTCTTTTTTCCCCCACAGTAAAATTGAGCTTTCTTTTTCTCTCAGTCATACTTCCAAACAAACTCACTAGCAGTCACCAAAAATCTGTCACAAATACAAGCACAACCAATCAGACAAGAACACACACAAAGAGAAAAAGAACAGCCAAAAATCACACTAGCACTCAGCAAGAAACACACACAAAAAAATCAGATGAAAAAAAAAAGCAAGAAAACAAACGCTCAGAAATCTATCAATCAAACAAACAGTCTCAAACACTTATCAAAATACACTTTCACAAAACTACCAACAAGCACAAGATCACACAGAACACTAATCTCACAACTACAAAACACACTCTAACGAACAGCAGAGCAAAAGCACTTGATTCAATGGGAAGGGACACAAAGGGATGTACTTTTGCAATGGAAGGGCGTTTGTGTGTGTCTATTTATGCTGTCTGCGTAGTTCACAACGTTGCCCTAGTCCATTTCCAATTTCAATGATTGCGCCGCTCCCGAGTTGTGAGCATGCGCACAACGGAGCTGACATGGTTTCCTTCACGCGCTCATGCGCGAGTCGGCCGGCCCTTCATTTGCATGGGGTCACGGCTCATTTCAATGTAACACGCCCACGTCCCTCCCAATTTGTATTACTCCTCCTTACGCCTACGGAAAAAACCTTACGTTTGCGCAAGCTCTTGCGTAAAAGCTACGTGAATCGCCGGATTACGCGGCTAGATTGCGCAAGTCTAACGGAAAAGTGGTGCGCTACGCCGGAATGATAATGCGCCGATCTACGTGAATCTGCCCCTATTTGTGTTTTGATATACAATGCTTTATAAAACTTAAAGTTGAATTCCAGCTTGCAATTTTGCAAATTACCTACAAGAAGTAATGTCTGTTAAATGAGGCAAAATCAACCTCTGAAACCAAGGCTGTACATACTTTTTCTACAGTAAATAATTACATGTATTCAGATTTTTGTTAAATAAATAAATAAAACATCTAGTTTTATTAATGTTTTAATTTTAAATGTATCTGTGTGTACTGTTTGAATGAAGATCTTATTTCCATCCACGATTTTACTTTTCACATGGCTGTACATTAGACTGATAAGGACATTAAATAATGTGAATAATGTGCAATTTTATGTGCAAAAAAATTATCAATAATCGTTGGGTTTGTTTTTAACTGATTTAATTTTATACACTAGCATAGTCAAATACCAACTTACAGTAAGCCCCTACTTACGAATGAGTACTCATTTGCAAGTCCAACTTGTTCCTAAGTCCAATAAAGATCAGTGTTTACAGACAAAAGCTGTGAGCCCTGATTACAGTGTTCTGGTGGGGTGAGCCCCCCTGTCAGAACACAATAGCACAGCAGGGGGAAATGCTGCACCAACATTGCTTGTGTTGAAAGTTTGTGTCTTTAAAAGTTGAACGTTCATATGTAGGGGACTTACTGTACACTTATTTTCTCAACTGTATCACAACTGTGAGAGCTTATTTAGCAACGAAATGTGTCTATGATCCCTGGAAGAACCGAAGAAATTAAGCCGCGTACACACGATCAGTCCATCCGATGAGAACGGTCTGATGGACCATTTTCATCGGTTAACCAATGAAGCTGACTGATGGTCCGTCGCGCCCACACACCATCGGTTAAATAACCGATCATGTCAGAACGTGGACACATAAACCACGTACGACGGCACTATAAAGGGGAAGGCCAAAGCCTTTGGCGCCACCCTTGGGGCTGCTTTTGCTGATTCTGTGTTACCGCGTGTTGGTAAAAGTTTGGTTAGAGCCGATTCGCGCTTTCAAGTCTCCGTGCTTTGCAGATCGTTTTCTCAAGTTCGGTTTGTGCTTGTGGGTTCGTATCGGTTTTTCAGTGCTTGCAGTCAGGTCGTATCTGTTTTTCAGTTTGTTTTTTACAGGCCTTGCTGTAGTTGATTGCTTTCTGTTTTAAGTGTTCTGTCATCATACAAGTGATACAGAAGGTCTACATTAACCAGGCAGATGGGCGTACTGGAACATCCCTGCCTTCCAGCGGGTCAGGGGTCCGATCGGGTCCCCCTCCGCTACATGCGGCGGTCGGTAAGTGTCTGGGAGTGATCCGGGATGAGGGGGCGGCTGTTCGTTTTTGTCCGCCCCCTCGTGATCGCTCCCAGCGAATCGGCTATCCCCCACTCTGCCTGACCTCTGCCTGTGTAATGTAAACACAGGCAGAGGAAGTGATGTCACCTCTCCTCTCGGTGGTATTTTCGATCCGGCGAGAGAAGAGAAGACATCACAAGTAAGTTGCACCTAATAGTACACTGACACCAGTGACACATAGGCACACTTAACCCCCCAGTCACCCCCCAATCACCCCCCACCCCCCTGTCACAGTGTCACTGATTGCAGTGATCATGTATTTACTGATCACTGCATTTAGTGTAATTTGTGACAGTAAAAAGTTGCAGGGCAGTTAGTGTTAGGCCCCTTTAGGTTCAGGGTAGCCCCCTACCCCCCCTAATAAAGGTTTAACCCCTTGATCACCCCCCTAGTTAACCCTTTCACCCCCTATTGCCAGTGTCACTAAGCGATCGTTTTTCTGATCGCTGTATTAGTGTCACTGGTGCCGCTAGGTAGCTAGTTATTTTTTGAGGTTCGCTGCCAGATTTTTATAGCGTTAGGTACCCCCATATATCTTCTAAATAAAGGTTTTAACCCCTGATTGCCCCTAGAGTTAACCCTTTCACCAGTGATCACCCTATACGTGTCACTGGTGATGCTGGTTAGCCAGTTAGTTATTTAGTTGTTTAGGTTCGCCGCCAGGTTTTTATAAAGCGTCAGGTACCCCCATATATTACCTAACAAAGGTTTTAACCCCCTAATTGCCCCCTAGTTAACCCTTTCACCAGTGATCACCGTATAAGTGTTACGGTTGACGCTGGATAGTTATTTTGCTGTTTATAGCATCAGGGCACCCGCCGTATATAACCCAAAAAAGGTTTAACCCCCTGATCACCCGACTGGTGATATCAATAAAATGTTAGCGTCAGTCATGGTCTGCGTCACCCTGCATTGCCCCAGGTTAGTGCCAGTAACGCTTACACCCACGCTCAAAGCATACACCCCCCTTAGTGGTATAGTATCTGAACGGAGCGATACCTGATCTGATCAGATCTATACTAGCGTACCCAGCAGTTTGGGGTACCCAAAAATGCATTGTTAGCAGAATCAGCCCAGATACCGGCCAGCAACTGCATTTTGCCCCTCCACCCAGCCCAACCCACCCAAGTGCAGTATTGATCAATCACTGTCACTTACAAAACACAACACACATAACTGCAGCATTCGCAGACAGGTATGATCCCTGCAATCGCTAACAGTTTTTCTTGGTTCTTGGAAGCATTTTCTAAGTAAAAAATAAAAACCAAAAAATATATAAAAAAAATAAAATAGTTGTCATTTTATTGTTCTCTCCCTCTCTATTATCTCTCTATTGTTCTGCTATTTTTTACTGTATTCTATTCTGCAAAGTTTTATTGTTATTATGTTTTTTTCATGCTTTTCAGGTATGTAATTTACTTTACTGTTTTCAGGTACACCATTCAGCTGTTGCGCGGACTTATTTATCTTGACAGCAACAGCAGGGGAGGAGGAGCGATTTTGCTCCTAATGCCACGTACATACGGTCAATATTCCTACGGAGGCTTGCCCGTGGAAAAGTCAGACCGTGTGTACGCGGCTTAACTTTTTTGCGGGAGGATGCCCCCATGCTTCGGCATATATATATTTTAGGCACAGGTTGCGTTAAAAAATGTTTTATTTTTTTACTATGTTTTTTTTTTTTGGTATTTGCTTTGCAGGTATGGTATGGTCTTACTGATATACTGTAATGTTACTTTGTTTTAATGTTAACCATCATTTGCTTAGCAGGTACGCCATTCAGTTGCAGCACAGATTTATTTAGCATGACAGCAACAGCGTTTGCTCCCACGATATATAAAGCCGCGACTCCGACGCTGTAGGAGCATATATGCCGAAGCATGGGGGCATTAGGGGCAGGGAGCAATTTTGCTCCTAATGCCGCGTACATACGGTTGACATTCCTCCAGAGGCTTTCCCGTGGAAAAGTCTGACGGTGTGTACGCCCCATAACTTTTTTGCGGGGAGGATGCCCCCATGCTTCGGCATATATAAATGGTGCATGTATGCCCATCATTAGAAGTGGGTGGATGAAGGGAGGTATTCTGATGGTGGGCATACCCACCGATCAATCTTTTTTTTGTTCAGCCAACAGGCTGCATGAAAAAAAAGATTACAATACATGTCCAACAAGAACCATTAACGTACTGGCATGTTGCTGGACTTTGAATTGTTATACCAGAATGATACCTGCAGGTTTAGGTATCATCTTGGTATCATTCTTTTCAGCCAGCGGTCGGCTTTCATGTAAAAGCAGTCCTAGCGGCTAATTAGCCTCTAGACTGCTTTTACATTCAGTGGGAGGGAATGTCCCCTCCGAATATAAACAGCGCCATTGGGAAATTGGGAAAGCATTTTATCACACCGATCTTGGTGTGGTCAGATGCTTTGAGAGCAGAGGAAAAATCTAGGGTCTAATAGACCCCATTTAAAAAAAAAAAAGAGTACCTGTCACTAGCTATTGCTATCATAAGGGATATTTACATTCCCCGAGATAACAATAAAAATTGTAAAAAATAAATAAAATGGAAGGAACAGTTTACAAAAAAAAAGCATCCCTGTCCCCCCCTGCTCTTGCGCGAAGGCGAACGCAAGCGTTGAACTGGAGTCATATGTAAACAGCAATTGTACCATGCATGTGAGGTATCACCGTGAAGGGTAGATTGAGGGCAGTAATTTTAGCAGAAGACTTCCTCTGTAAATTTAATGTGGTAACCTGTAAAGACATTTAAAGGCTTTTAAAAATGTATGTAGTTTGTCGCCACGGCGCGTTTGTGCGCAGTTTTAAAGTATGTCGTGTTTGGTATCCATGTACTCAGCCTAAGATTGTCTTTTTTTATTTTAACAATAATTTGGGCAATATAGTATGTTTTAGTGCTTTAAAATAAAAAAAAATAAAAAAATTTCCCAAAAAAATGCGTTTGAAAAATCGCTGCGCAAATACTGTGTGGAAAAAAAATGCAACACCCACCATTTTAATCTGTAGGGCCTTTGCTTTAAAAAAATATATATTGTTTGGGGGTTCAACTGAACTTTCTTGCAAAAAAAAAATGTTTTTATGTAAACAAACAGTGTCAGAAAGGGCTATGGCCCAGATTCACAGAGCGATTACGCGTGCGCAACTGCAGTTGCGCGTGCGTAAGTCTAAATGTGCGCGTGCGTATAGTTGCACGCGATTCACAAAACAATATACACCAGAAATCTACGTTTTTTTGTCCGGCGTAATTGAGTTAGACATGCGCTTCCCTTCGCGCAAAACTGCGCTAGACACACCATTGATTTGCTAGTCAAATATGCTAATGAGGGAGTTACGGGGATCCACAAAAAAACGCAGTTGCTGCGCAGGCTACGCGATGTGCGCAACAGCAAAATGTCCTGTCTAAAGTTAGAGCACCTAAAAGCTGGTCTAACTTTTGAAAAAACGTCTACATCTAACAGAAAGCAACACCGTTACTGAGGAGCAGACCACACACACGTGTTGCACTACAATTTGACTGCCAACATGCTAGGGGCATCGTCGCTCATAGCTGCACTAGTGAATACAGATGACCAAAGAAGGAGGAGGGCACGGAGGATGGCACGGGAGAGGGTATACCGCACCCGCATACACCTGTTTGGCATGAATGATTCAGAGGTCTTTCGCATCTTCAGATTCCCCCCTCATGCCATCCTGGAATTAACCACAACCTTGCAGGAGGACATCACCAGCCCAACACAATGCTCACATGCAGTGCAGCCACTGGTCAAGGTACTGGCAACACTCCATTTCCTTGCCAGTGGCTCTTTTCAGCGTACAAGTGGAGTGGTGGCTGGGATGTCACAATCCTCCATGAGCAGATGTGTGCACCAGGTTGTCCCTGCAATCCTCACACGCTTGGCCAACCAAATCATCAAACCCACCACTGAGGACCTGCGAATCAAGGCAATGGCAGATTTCTACCGAATTGCCAGATTCCCACGCACCATCGGGGCCATAGATTGCACACATGTGGCACTCCAGCCCCCCCATGAGACCGAGCACATGTACCGCAATCGGAAGAATTGGCATTCCATCAACGTACAGGTGATAGTTGATGCCCAAGGCCTCATATGGCACGTTCGTGCCAAACACCCCGGATCCACCCATGACAGCTTCATCTACAATCAATGCCACATCCGAACGGAATTCGAACAGAACGTGTATGGGAACACCTGACTGGTTGGTGAGTGACATGGGAGTCAGGCATGACTATCCCCTCCCGTGATGCACAACAGAAGTGGCACATGCATGACTAACATTCTCCTGTCTTTTCCTTTACAGGTGACTCTGCATATGCCCTGGGACCCCATCTCATGACTCCTATCCGGAACCCCCAAACCCCAGGAGAGGAACGATACAATGAAGCACACATCAAAACCCGTGCAGTGGTGGAGCGCACATTTGGCCTCCTGAAGTCACGTTTCCGATGCCTGGATAAGTCTGGGGGTACACTGTTGTATTCCCCAAACTTTGTGTGCCATATCATCGTTGCATGTTGCATGCTGCACAATCTCGCAGTGAGGAAGGGCCTGCAGATAGAGGAACGTGATGACCTGACCCCCCAACCAGACAATCAACCCCTAACCGAGGATACCCCGTCTTCTGAGGGAAGAGCAGTCAGGAGACAGCTCATATTGGGCATCTTTGCACTTTAAACACACACATGAATCATGGCACAATGAGAATGCATGCATGCACACCACTATGGTCCCTAGCACACACACCCCACATCCTCATCAAATTGGATTGGCACCAGTCCACCATGCAAGACTGGTGAGCAGTAACGCCACGTCAAGGCTCCAATTATGTCACTGTACATTCATACACCATTCACACGGACCTGGGGATCACTTCTCCCTGGTCCTGGGGAACCCTTCTCCACCAAAATTGAGGATGACACCCCTTTTCCAGCAGGAATGTCACCCCCACATTCAAACAGCATTCACAACCCAAAATATGCAAAAAATGTCAGCAAAAAAAAAAAAAATGCATCCAAAAAAAAAAAATTGCATAGAAGAAAAAAAAATGCTTTCAAACCAAAAAAAGGGGGGAAAAAAATTAATGCCCTCTGCGTGAGCCACGCCTGGGGCGCCCCCGGCCACGGCCCCGGCCCCTCAGGGGAGACTCATGGGGGAGGGGAAAAGCCGGGGAAGGAGGAGCAGCCCCTGAGATCTGCCCACCTGGCGGCCTGCCCTCCAAGGCCACGGCTATTCTGTCCAGGGCAGCACCAAGTGTTGCCGTGTTGCCCTGGATAGCCTGGGTAAGGGCCCTCACATCCTGCCCAACGCCTGCTGCTGTAGTTTGCAGTTCATTTAGGCAGGTTGTGAAAGCCCGGGAGTGGGAGTCCAGGTTACCCAGGCTATCGTTGATGGAGGACAGGCTCTGATCCACCCGCCCCATAGTCTGGCAGAGCTGTCTCAGAAGGCGGGTCTGGATGGCCTGGTTCCTTCTCAGACAGGCGGGCAGGAGATTGGGCGCCCCCCTGGTGCTCTGGGATGACCTCCTGGCTCCAGCTGATGGTTGTGGCTGGGGAGAAGGGGAGGCCCTTGTGAGGGGAGCCATGTTGGGGGAGGAGGGGGGGGGGGTCCCCCTTAGGGAGGGCAGGCTTCTTGCAGCCAGAGGGGAAGAGTCCGCAGAAACCAAACGTACAGTGCCTGCCATGGACTCCTCCTCCTCATGATTCTCCTCCTCCTCATAATCGTCGTCCGCATGATCATCCTCCTCCTCTTGTTCCTCCTCCGCGGACTCTGGCCTTGTTGGGGGGGCCTCATTAGGCTGCTGTCCTGGGGTTGGAGCGGTCAGGCCAGATGGCCCTGCACCCTCCTGCACAGCTGTGGATGACACAAAACATTCACAGGTTGGAGGATCCACACACTTGCCACATATTCCCTTTCACCCCCTCCCCCACACATGCTACACACCTGAGAGAAATAAAAACCTTACCTGGCACCACGGGGACCGGACTTGTGTCAAAGCCTGGCAGGCCCTCCACTTCATGACGGTGAAAGGTCAGGGCCACCACACGCTCCGTCGCTGTAAATCTAATCCGGCATGGTGGGCCCCCTCCTGTGCCCCTGGCATGGGCATTTATTGCGGCCAGTTTTTTTTTCACCTGACGCCGGAGGTCATTTATTTTCTTGTCAATCCCAGAGCGGGTCCGTGTCTCCCCCTCCCCCGATGAATTGACCTGCTCCGTGATCATATCCAATATCTCCCTCCTCCTGGCCAGGGTGGTGGTGGCACTCTGCGGGCCGTGGAGAAAACGCCCATAGTCGGTAATGGCCCGGGCAAGAATTCTTTTTTCCCCCACTGTAAAATTCAGCTTTCGTTTTCTCTCAGTCATACTTCCAAACAAACTCACTAGCAGTCACCAAAAATCTGTCACAAATACAAGCACAACCAATCAGGCAAGAACACACACAAAGAGAAAACGAACACCCAAAAATCACACTAGCACTCAGCAAGAAACAGACACCAAAAAATCAGATGAAAAAATAAAGCAAGAAAACAAACGCTCAGAAATATATCAATCAAACAAACAGTCTCAAACACTTATCAAAACTCACTTTCAGAAATCTACCAACAAGCACTAGATCACACAGAACACTAATCTGACAACTACAAAACACACTCTAACGAACAACAGAACAAAAGCACTTGATTCAATGGGAAGGGACACAAAGGGATGTACTTTTGCAATGGAAGTGCGTTTGTGTGTGTCTATTTATGCTGTCTGCGTAGTTCACAACGTTGCCCTAGTCCATTTCCAATTTCACTGATTGCGCCGCTCCCGAGTTGTGAGCATGCGCACAACGGAGCTGACATGGTTTCCTTCACGCGCGCATGCGCGAGTCGGCCGGCCCTTCATTTGCATGGGGTCACGGCTCATTTCAATGTAACACGTCCCTCCCAATTTGTATTACTCCTCCTTACGCCTCAGGAAAAAACCTTACGCTTGCGCAATTTCTTGCGCAAAAGCTACGTGAATCGCGGGATTACGCGGCTAGATTGCGCAAGTCTAACGGAAAAGTGGTGCGCTACGCCGGACCGATAATGCGCCGATGTACGTGAATCTGGGCCTTTGTTTTTAAGTGGTTAGAAGAGTGGGTGATGTATGACATAATCTTCTAAATGTTGTGCATAAAATGCCAGGACAATTCAAACCCCCCCCCCCCCCAAATGCCATTTTGGAATGTAGACACCCCAAGCTATTTGCTGAGAGGTATGGTGAGTATTTTTCAGATCTCGCTTTTTGTCACTAAGTTTTGAAAATTTAAAAAAGAAAAAAAATATATTTTCTTTCTTCATTTTCAAAAACAAATGAGAGCTGTAGAATACTCACTATGCCTCTCAGCAAATAGCTTGGGGTGTCTAATTTCCAAAATGGGGTCAGTTGTTGTTTTTTTTGGCTATTTTGGCATTTTATGGCCTTCGAAACTGTGATAAGTAGTGAAGAGTGAAATAAAAAATGTATGCCCTTAGAAATCTTGAAGGCAGTGCTGGGTTTTCAGGGTCCCGTACGCAGCTAGGCTCCCAAAAAGTCCCAAACATGTGGTATCCCTGTACTCAGGAGAAGCAGCAGAATATATTTTGGGGTGCAATTCCACATATAACCATGGCATGTGTGAGCAATATATCATTTAGTGACAACTTTTTTGTCATTATTCAATCACTTGGGACAAAAAAAAAATATTCAATGGACTCAACATGCCTCTCAGCAGTTTCCTTGGGGTGTCTACTTTCCAAAATGGGGTCATATATCCATATAGGAGATCAGGTCCATAAAATTGGCTTATTTGCAGACGACACAATCTTAATGTTAACCAACCCTTTTTCATCATTAACAGAAGTTCAAAAAATGTTGTCCTGGTTTGGTGAGGTCTCTTTTTTCAAAACAAATACTTTAAAATGTTCTATTTTAGACATTGGAATCGATGCCGTGTCTAAAAACGTATTACACGGGGGCGGGACCGGATGCAGGTGTGTGGAGTGTGGAGCTCGGTGTGCTGAGCGAGAGGTGAGAGGAGGAGGACATGTGAGATGAGGTATGCGGCGCTTCCCACTGCCCTACCTCCCCCGTAGGAGGACGAGAAAATCGGAAAACACCCTCCATGTATCCTCCATGCATGTAGCCTGAGTGATTCCCGCTTGTCCCCGCTGCCTCTGTTACCCCCCCGTTAACCTGCCCGTATCATCTGCTAACTGGTAACCAGCATTTCAGACAACATGGATGTTAATACAGCAATAGCGTCAGCGCTGCAATCGAGCAGACCCACCTGTTTGCCTCGGCATCCCCGGCATCCCTGGAGCCTCCAGCCCCCTCCCCACGCTACGCTGCGGAGGAAGGTTAACGGAGGAGCCCCAGTTGCTCCAATCGCTGCCTAGGACCGGAGTCCTGGACGGGGTACAGCGGTACAGCGGTGCAGCGGTCAGCTGACCAAAACATGTGACCGGCTTAGCTTAGCAGAAGTGCTGCGAACAGAGAAGCTGAGGTGAAGGAGGAAAAGGAGGTGCTGAAGGTTCCTCATGTCAGTACCCAGATATCTCGCTGAAGCCCTGAAATCCCGCAGCAAGGAAGGCCAGGATCTGTTTTCAAACAAGGCTGCCTGATGATCACTATGGTTTGTGTTACACCAATGGTCTGCGCTATACCAATTGATTGACAAAAATATAAGTTCTCAAGCTCCCAAGTACCAGCAGCGCGAGCAGTGAGCAGGGAAAGGATTTAATACAGGAGGGCTGACTACAACTCGCAGATTGTAGCCCCTGCAACATATTGCAGGCCGCGGACTACAGCTTGGAAAAGAACGGAGTGAGTAACCCATAATAAAACTGTGATGTTGTGAAGTTGTGATATTGGCATAATATATATGAAACCCTGTACCTAAGTTGCTGGATGTGGAACTGGTTAATATTTAAAGCTGAATTAAGCATCTCACTCTGCCTAAGCCCCCAGGGCAAGAAATTAAAGGACCCCACACTGAATACACTGAATACCGCGAATACCGCAAGTAATCTTACACAACCCTGAGTGGGCACTGTATATAAGGAACTGTGCATTAACAGGTTACACAGTTATCTGAATAACGGACAGATTATCCTTCAGGAACCGCTTCATAGACGAGCGAGAAAAGATTTGCTTTTTTTTTTCTCTCTCTCCTTTTTTTTCCGCTTTTTCTTAAAAAACCTGGGCGGTTAAAACCATAAAGTTAAAAACCAAAACTAAACAGGCCCTAGTAAATCTACCTCTTAACGGAAGACATCCGGACATCTTTCTGTCATTCTACCACTCTCCCCCCCTCCCGGCAGTTATCTCAGCTAGCAGTTATCAGCTATCTCTGTTATCAGCTATCAGCCCTACCTTTAAAAAACTGACTCTTCTTCAGTAGCAATGTCGCGCCCACAATCACTAAGATCGGCCAATGACAAAGATAAGGGGGGGGGGGTAGCGGCCACTGCTGCGGCTAAATTGGAAAAATATGCTCATGCAGAGCAAACCCCCAGCAAAAGCGGCCCCTCCCAGGTACCCCTGGCCCCAGGGAAAACAAATATAGACAGAAGAAGCCAAGGTCTAGGAGGCGGGGTGGTAATTAAAACATCGGCTAATAAAAATACTACCATAGCGGACGCAGATCCAATAGGAAATAGCATACCAGAAGAAGCACCGACAATTAAAGATGTATTCCTTGCGGTCAATGAATGCAAAGGAACACTGGGGGAGGTATGCAATCAAATGAAGGGCATAAAAGAGGAACTGAAGGTATTTGGAAAGGAGACTTTTTCGCAGGCATTTATCATAGAAAGGGCACACAGAGTCCCCTTTAAACTGCCTCCCTCCGGAGGTCGCCCGAGATCGATGCTCTTAAAATTTCTGAACCATAGGGATAAAGAGATTTTATTGAGAAAGAGCAGAGAGATGGGAAATATTTTTTTTGAAGGTTCTAGGGTCTCATTTTATCCTGATTTTTCTCCTCAGCTTCAGAAGCGGAGGGCGGGCTTTATTGAGGTTAAACGCAAAATGCAAAAGATAAATCTCTCATACGGCTTATTGTACCCGGCGCGCCTACAGGGTATCAGCGATGGGCAGATCTTTTTTCTTCGACACGCCCGAGGAAGCGGAGATATGGCTGCAGGAGAAAAAAGATCAATTATCAATAGGGGAAGCAGGGAACACATACATTTTTAAGGAGTGACGGGGGGGATTGAGGGGTCAACTTAAAATTAAGATTAAATACATTATTAAGGGGGAGGAGGGGGGTGGGAGGGGAGCACTCACTCAATGAGAGGAATAGGACACGAATGGAGCAATGGTGCGACTGGAAAAGGGGGTGGTGGGAGAGGGGAGGAGGGGAGAATGAATGGAAGAATGGTAGTAGTGGAACCGGTCACCAATTTAGCCCTTAGGGGATACCTAGGAAGGTGGGGGAAGAGGGGGTGGGGCGAGTGGGGAGGGGGGAGGAGGGGTGTAGGGTGGTTCATAATGGCGAGACATATTTGGGGCAAGACACGGGACTTGGTATAAAGTGGATAAACAAAAGATATACACGATTAGCACTAAGGGTGGTAATAAATAGAAAATCACGGATACTATATCACAAGGGGTTGAGTAATAAATTGAGTAACACGGAATATAATAGGTAAATCACTAGATGACTAGTATGTTATGTGCACTGAATTTAGAAATAACACTATCACAGAGAGTTCTCAGTTCACGAAATGTATGCCTATATAATTGTATGTATAAATGAGTAGAACCTTGAAAATAGGATCTTGGAACGTCCAAGGGATGGGGACACCAGCTAAAAGAGCAGTTGTTTTTGATGCATTAGAAGGGCACAAGGTAGGATTAATTTGTTTACAGGAAACCCACTTTACAAATGACAGTAAAACACAGATCCCATATAGAAAATTCCAACATCAATTCCACTCAGTTCATACATCGTATTCAAGAGGGGTGACAATCCTGGTAAAAGGGGGAGTGGGATTTACTTGCAGGAGGGCCAGCATAGATGATGAAGGGCGCTATGTTTTTCTACATTGTGTAATAGAGAGCAGAGAATATATACTCGCTAATATATACATCCCCCCTCCATTCAAACTAGCGGTAATGCATAAACTCCTGGATTTTATCCTGGATAAACCCGGGATACCAGTCATTGCAATGGGGGATTTTAACGAAGTATTAAATAAAAAAATCGATAGGTTCCCAATGGTAAATACACGGGAGACTGTCCTGTATTGGTTCTTACAAGAGTCAGGGTTGTTTGATGTATGGAGGAAGAGAAACCCAGAGGGGATACAGTTCTCTTGCTGCTCTAGCACATATGGCACATTGTCCAGGATTGATTTAGTCGTGGGCAATGTGGAAGCCTCCCAAATAATTAGGGAAATAGAATATGCACCGCGGGGAATATCAGATCACTCCACCGTGATACTCACGGTGAACCTTGAGGGAAGAAGATCACCTATGGAATGGAAAATAAGCCCCCTATGGTTCGAATTAATGGGAGACCCCGAGGGGATAATGAGCAAAATAAAAGAGTTCATAGACTTTAATGAGGGGACGGCAACGTGGGGGGTAATGTGGGATACGCTGAAGGCCTTCCTCAGGGGCATATGTATCCAACAGGTGGCAAAAGTAAAAAGGATCTCCAAAGAACAGGAAAATAGAATTAAAAATGAAGTAGCGAACACCGAAAAGGAATATATAGTAAATCCAACAGAGGAGAATAAAAAAATATGGCTAGATAAGCAGCAAGAATACAAAATAGAACTGACAAAGAAATCAGAAAACAAGAGAATGTTCCAAAGACAAGTGGCATACGGGGAGGGGGAGGGAGTAGGAAGAATGTTGGCCCATTTAATAAGAGCAAATTCCACTCCCTCTGCTGTTCCGGCTATCAAAAGTAGCAATGGTAATATATCTACAAATGTGGCAGAGATAACGGAAACATTTAGAAAATACTACGGAAAACTATATAAGTCTCAAAGAACAGCGGGAGGAGAGGAATTGCAACACTTTTTTAGAAATTTAGAACTGCCATCCCTCACAGAAACGGAGATGGAACAAATGGAGAAATCAATAACATTAGAAGAAGTTCAGATAGCAGTTAGAGAAATGGCTAATCAGAAGTCCCCGGGGGCCTGATGGACTACCAGCAGAGACATACAGGTATTATGGGAAAGTATTGCTCCCGGAACTTTTGTAAGTATTTAATGAGGCTATGGTGGAGGGTAAATTGCCCACCTCAATGACAGAGGCCACGATAATAGTACTGCACAAGGAAGGGAAGGACCCACTGGAAGCATCATCATACCGCCCCATTTCCCTCCTATGTGCAGATGCTAAAATCCTGGCCAAAATCATGGCCAGTCGATTAAATAAAATAATCCCTAGACTCATACATCAGGATCAAACAGGATTCATCCCTGGTAGATCAACTAGCATAAACATTAGGAGGGTATTCCTTAACCTACAAATCCCGACAGAAAACACCAGCAATAGGGCAGTCATGGCTTTAGACGTAGTCAAAGCTTTTGACAGTTTAGAATGGGAATATATTTGGTTTGCCCTAGAGGCCTATGGGTTCGGCCCCACCTTCATTAGATGGATTAAAACATTGTATAATGACCCTAACGCAAAAATTAGAGTCAATAATGAATATTCAAGAAAGGTCAAGTTGGAGAGGGGCACAAGGCAGGGGTGTCCATTATCACCCCTGCTCTTTGCATTAGCCATGGAACCACTTGCCATGACTATAAGAGCGGACAGGATAATGAAGGGCTTTATAAGACCAATCAGAGAGGAAAAAATTGCTCTATATGCGGACGATGTTCTGCTATTTCTAGGTGACAATCATGGAGGTGATGGAGGCCAACTCATTTATCAACCAGACCCCTACGGTTAAGATGATAACTAAAGTGTGGAAAGCCATAACGATAGAGGAAGGACAGGTGGGAGTGACAGAATATGCGCCATTATGGAATAACAGGAACCTACAAGAGCTCGAAACAGTGGGAGCAATTAGAGAATGGGCAGTAAAAGGGATAACAAGACTGGCTCAGTTATATGAGGGTAGGACCTTAAAAACATTTGCCACCCTGAGAGAGGAATATGAAATTCCCAATTGCACGTTCTATAGGTATCTACAAGTTAGGCATGCATTAAACACCCAGTTTAAAGGAGTTGGGCCGAACTGGATAAAGGCACGAATACCTCAAAGAATAAGAGGGGGGATAGAGAAGAAAGGGTTTATATCCGTAATCTACCCATATATCTGTGAGGAGAACATAGGGGGACCAATGCAGCTTAAAAGTAAAAAGAAATGGGAGGAAGACGTGGGAATTATTAGGCCTCGTACACACGAGGCAATCTATTTGTTCAAATCGCCGCCACGCCGCCACGTCACCGCACCAGGAAGTAAAACACTTCCGCGCATGCGCCGAATCCATTCGGTGGCGGTGCGGGACGACATGTCTGCTGGTAAGTGTACTAACCAGCAGACATGTCGGGCGGACGTATTCCCACCCGATAGATTTCAAAGCATGCTTTGAAATCTGTCGGGTGGCCAAATCCGTCGGCTCGGCCATACACACAATCGAATCTGTCTGCTGGGACGGTCTAGCAGACCGTTTCCAGCAGACAGATTTGATCGTGTGTACGAGGCCTAACAGAAGAGCAATGGAGGTTGGTATTGGAGAGAGGGCAAATGGCCACAGTTTCACCAGCCCAAAGGATATCCTTTTTAAGGATGATACATAGGGCATATTATACCCCAAAAAAACTATTTAGCTTTGGCTGCAGACCGGACGCAGAATGCCCCAGATGCCAGGATACGGGGGACGTATTACACATGATATGGAGATGCCCTAAACTATTTAGGTATTGGTTGGAGATCATCAGAATCATTAATAAAACATATGGGACTAGGCTGGGGATGGACCCTAGAACGTGTATATTGGGAATATGGGAAGAAAAGGGAGGGCTGGCGAGTACGACAAAAGCTGTAGTAAGGTGCCTATTCCAGGCAAGAAAACTAATTGCTCAAAGATGGCAGGCAGTAAACCCCCCATTAATAAGAGAGTGGACTAATAGTGTGACAGAAACAGTATGGAAAGAGAAAACTGTCTATATCAAAAGGGGAAACATCAAGGAATTCGATAAAATTTGGAAACCGTGGTTACTTGAAATAGGATATCAGGAATGAAACCCCAAGGAGCTAATAGGAAACTTAGGATGGGAGGGAGGAGGGGGGGGGGTAGGGAGAGAAGGAGAAAAGGATGTAGCCACCAGGGGTCAAATCCAAGATTACAGTATGCGGGGAAGGATAAATGTTTTTTGTATAAAAAAAAAAAAAATTGTATGTGATCTGTTTTTATATGAAAACTAATGAATAGTGTTGAGCAGAATATGCCATATTCGATTTCGCGATATATCTCGAATATATAGTCGAATATTCGAGATATATTCGTTAAATGCGAATATTCGCGATATTTCATGAAATGATTGCGAAATTTCGCTATTGCGAATGCGAATGCGAATGCGAATTGCGAATGCGAATGAAATTTCGAGAAATGCGGAAGGAGCACTCTGAATGGCTCAGAATATTCGTGATATATTACAATACAAAATAATTGCGAATATTCGGCAAATGCGGAAGGAGCACTCTGATTGGCTCAGAATATTCGTGATATATTACAATACAAAATAATTGCGAATATTCGGCAAATGCGGAAGGAGCACTCTGATTGGCTAAGAATATTCGTGATATTTTATAATACAAAATAATTGCGAAATTTCGAGAAATGCGGAATGGAGCACTCTGATTGGCTCAGAATATTCGTGATATATTACAATACAAAATAATTGCGAATATTCGGCAAATGCGGAAGGAGCACTCTGATTGGCTCAGAATATTCGTGATATTTTATAATACAAAATAATTGCGAAATTTCGAGAAATGCGGAAGGAGCACTCTGATTGGCTCAGAATATTCGTGATATTTTATAATACAAAATAATTGCGAAATTTCGAGAAATGCGGAAGGAGCACTCTGATTGGCTCAGAATATTCGTGATATTTTATAATACAAAATAATTGCAAAATTTCGAGAAATGCGGAATGGAGCACTCTGATTGGCTCAGAATATTCGTGATATATTACAATACAAAATAATTGCGAATATTCGGCAAATGCGGAAGGAGCACTCTGATTGGCTCAGAATATTCGTGATATTTTATAATACAAAATAATTGCGAAATTTCGAGAAATGCGGAAGGAGCACTCTGATTGGCTCAGAATATTCGTGATATATTACAATACAAAATAATTGCGAATATTCGGCAAATGCAGAAGGAGCACTCTGATTGGCTCAGAATATTCGTGATATATTACAATACAAAATAATTGCGAATATTCGGCAAATGCGGAAGGAGCACTCTGATTGGCTCAGAATATTCGTGATATTTTATAATACAAAATAATTGCGAAATTTCGAGAAATGCGGAAGGAGCACTCTGATTGGCTCAGAATATTTGTGATATTTTATAATACAAAATAATTGCAAAATTTCGAGAAATGCGGAAGGAGCACTCTGATTGGCTCAGAATATTTGTGATATTTTATAATACAAAATAATTGCAAAATTTCGAGAAATGCGGAATGGAGCACTCTGATTGGCTCAGAATATTCGTGATATATTACAATACAAAATAATTGCGAATATTCGGCAAATGCGGAAGGAGCACTCTGATTGGCTCAGAATATTCGTGATATTTTATAATACAAAATAATTGCGAAATTTCGAGAAATGCGGAAGGAGCACTCTGATTGGCTCAGAATATTCGTGATATATTACAATACAAAATAATTGCGAATATTCGGCAAATGCGGAAGGAGCACTCTGATTGGCTCAGAATATTCGTGATATTTTATAATACAAAATAATTGCGAAATTTCGAGAAATGCGGAAGGAGCACTCTGATTGGCTCAGAATATTCGTGATATTTTATAATACAAAATAATTGCAAAATTTCGAGAAATGCGGAATGGAGCACTCTGATTGGCTCAGAATATTCGTGATATATTACAATACAAAATAATTGCGAATATTCGGCAAATGCGGAAGGAGCACTCTGATTGGCTCAGAATATTCGTGATATTTTATAATACAAAATAATTGCGAAATTTTCGAGAAATGCGGAAGGAGCACTCTGATTGGCTCAGAATATTTGTGATATTTTATAATACAAAATAATTGCGAAATTTCGAGAAATGCGGAATGGAGCACTCTGATTGGCTCAGAATATTCGTGATATATTACAATACAAAATAATTGCGAATATTCGGCAAATGCGGAAGGAGCACTCTGATTGGCTCAGAATATTCTTGATATTTTATCGTAATTTCGCAAAAATGCGAATGAGAAATTGATTGCGGAATTTCGACAGTAACACTCTGAAATCGAATATATGTGTTATTTTAGCTAAAAACAATATTGCGAATTTCTCGAAAATAATCGCGCGATATCGCTATTGCCGAATAATCGCATTGCGATTTTTCGGCAATATAAAATGATCGCTGCAGCTACTCGGCCCAAGGTCTCTAATCATACCAGCAATGCTTTTAGACGTCGATGGGGATCTCTAGGATGTGATCTGTTCTAAAAAAAATATGAAAAATTACGAATATTCGAAATAGCGAATATTCACCGCGAAATTCGGAATATATCGCGAATACTCGAATATGCCATATTCGAGCCCAATATTCGCAATACGAATATTCGTTAGCAACACTACTAATGAAATAAAGAGAATTCATGTAAAAAAAAAAAACGTATTACACCACCAGTTCCCTTACAACTGGGAGGACACTAAAATTCCTTATTTGGGCAAACATCTCACCAGGACTACTAATTCACTATATAAATATAATTATCTTACCCTCAGGAATAAATTACAGGAAGACCTTAAAAATTTGAGTAAACACAAATTCTCTTGGTGGGGCAGATTATGTGCTCTTAAAATTATTCATCTTCCAAAGATTCTATATTTTTTTCGGACTTTACCTATTCCTATTCCCAATATTTTTTTTTAAATCCTTGCAAACAATTTTATCCAAATATGTTTGGAATGGAAAGAAATCCAGATGTGCTCATAACAAACTGATTAAACATTGTATGTTTGGAGGAGTAGGATACATTGACTTCCAATATTATTATCATTCCTCCATTCTGACACAAATGAGAGAATGGTTCTCAACCACTCCTACTACTCAATGGGGTAATATTGAATCCAGCTACTGTACATATGGTCCAACCAATCTTTGGTTGTATGGGGCCATTTTAGGTATTAAAATCCCAAATCATTTACCACCTACAATAGATGTTTCCATTAAAACTTGGCTTAAATTCTTGACTTCTTGGAAACAGACTGTCCCAAACATCAATATTAAAATCCCTATCCAAACTTTGTACCTTCTTGTTAATCACATTCTGATTGCTTCTTGGCACAAAAAAAGGCATTAATTACCTACAGGACTTTTATTCAAATGGATACATTAAATCCTTCCAATCTATTCAATCCGAATATGACCTACATCACATTAATTACCCTCAATATACACAGGTAGTACATTGTTTATATAAGTTAGGCCATTTCTCTAAACTCATCCACACTTCAGCCTGGTCATATTTGACTTCACCAGTAGTGTTGAGCAGAATATGCCATATTCGATTTCGCGATATATCTCGAATATATAGTCGAATATTCGAGATATATTCGCTAAATACGAATATTCGTGATATTTTTGGAAATGAAAATATTGCGAATTTTCGCTATTGCGAATTATCGCTATTGCGAATGCGAATTGCGAATGCGAATTTTCGAGAAATGCGGAAAGGAGCAATCTGAATGGCTCAGAATATTCGTGATATATTACAATATAAAATAATTGCGAATATTCGAGAAATGCGGAAGGAGCACTCTGATTGGCTCAGAATATTCGTGATATATTACAATATAAAATAATTGCGAATATTCGAGAAATGCGGAAGGAGCACTCTGATTGGCTCAGAATATTCGTGATATATTACAATACACAATAATTGCGAATATTCGAGAAATGCGGAAGGAGCACTCTGATTGGCTCAGAATATTCGTGATATATTACAATATAAAATAATTGCGAATATTCGAGAAATGCGGAATGGAGCACTCTGATTGGCTCAGAATATTCGTGATATATTACAATATAAAATAATTGCGAATATTCGAGAAATGCGGAATGGAGCACTCTGATTGGCTCAGAATATTCGTGATATATTACAATATAAAATAATTGCGAATATTCGAGAAATGCGGAATGGAGCACTCTGATTGGCTCAGAATATTCGTGATATATTACAATATAAAATAATTGCGAATATTCGAGAAATGCGGAATGGAGCACTCTGATTGGCTCAGAATATTCGTGATATATTACAATATAAAATAATTGCGAATATTCGAAAAATGCGGAATGGAGCACTCTGATTGGCTCAGAATATTCGTGATATATTACAATATAAAATAATTGCGAATATTCGAGAAATGCGGAATGGAGCACTCTGATTGGCTCAGAATATTCGTGATATATACACAATACAAAATAATTGCGAAATTTCGAGAAATGCGGAATGGAGCACTCTGATTGGCTCAGAATATTCGTGATATATTACAATATAAAATAATCGCACGATATCGCTATTGCCGAATAATCGCATTGCGATTTTTCGGCAATATAAAATGAGCGCTGCAGCTACTCGGCCCAAGGTCTCTAATCATACCAGCAATGCTTTTAGACGTCGATGGGGATCTCTAGGATGTGATCTGTTCTAAAAAAAAAATTGAAAAAATTTGAATATTCGAAATAGCGAATATTCGCCGCGATATTCGTGTTATTCGCGAATACTCGAATATGCAATATTCGTAGCGAATATTCGCAATGCGAATATTCGTGAGCAACACTATTCACCAGTACAACAAAAAAAAGGCATTTCCTTATTTTATAATTTAATGCAACAAAAACGTACTTTCACTAAATCTTCTTCTCATCTAATGTGGGAAAAAGACCTTCAATGTTCCTTTTCAGACAACCAATGGCTTAAAGCTTGTAAAGCCAATCAATCTGCTTCTAAGTGCACCTCTCTTTGGGAATTATCTACCAAAATTACTTTACGTTGGTATTTTACCCCCACGGTAATGTCCAAATTTAATTTCCAAACCCCTAACACTTGTTGGAGACTTTGTCCCACTAAAGGGGATTTGTTCCATTTATTGTGGAGTTGTCCTAAACTTAAAAAATACTGGACAGAAATTTTCAAAATAATCTCTGATATGGCACACACTCAAATAGAACCTGGTCCAGCTCTGGCTCTGTTATCCCTAGGAATAGAAAAATTCCCAACTAATCTACAGAGAACAATAACTCACTTTCTCTTAGCAGCTAGGTTATCTATTACTAGAAAATGGAAAGATTCTATTCCACCATCTCCAGGTGACGCTATTGACCTTACCAACCTTCATAATTCTTATGAGAAAATTCTGGTCACTTCCCCCTGGTCCTGGGGAACCCTTCTCCACCACAAATGAGGGTGACACCCCTTTTCCAGCAGGAATGTCACCCCCACATTCTGAAATCATTCACAACACAAAAAAAAATTGACCAGCAAAAAAATAAAAAATTCCAGCAAAAAAAATAAAAAATCCAAAAAAAAAAAGTCCTGAAAAAAAAAAGGGGGAAACCAAATTAATGCAGCTGGTGTGACCCACACCTGGGGCGCCCATGGCCACAGCTCCTCGGGGGAGACTCATGGGGAGGGGGGGTAATCCGGGGAAGGAGGAGCAGCCCCTGGTCTCTGCCCACCTGGCGGCCTGCCCTCCAAGGCCACGGCAATTCTGGTCAGGCCAGCACTTAGTGATGCCGTATTGGCCTGGATAGCCTGGGTGAGGGCCCTCACATCCTGCCCAACGTCTGCTGTAGTAGTCTGCAGTTCGTTTAGGCAGTTTGTAAGAGCCAGGGAGTGGCAGTCCAGGTCCCCAAGCGTATCCTTTATGGAGGACAGGCTCTCCTCCATCCGCACCAAAGTCTGGCTGACCTGTCCCAGATGGTGGGTCTGAAGGGCCTGGTCCCTTCTCAGATTGGCGGTCAGAACCTCGGCCACCCCCCTGGTCTCCTGGGATGACTTCCTGCCTCCAGCTGATGCTTGTGGCCGGGAAGAAGGGGAGGCCCTTGGGAGGGGAGCCCTGTTGGGGAAGGAGTGGGAGGGGCTAGCCCTTATGGAGGGCTGGCTGCTACCAGCCAGAGAATAAGACTCCTCCAAAAACAACAATCCACTGGCTGACATGACATCCTCCTCCTCCTCCAACTCCTCCGAGGACTCTGGCCTTGTCGGGGGGTCCTCATCAGGCTGTTGTCCCGGGGATGGTGCGGTCAGGCCAGATGGCCCAGCACCCTCCTGCACATCTGTGGATGACACAAAACATTCACAGGTTGGAGGATCCACACACTTGCCACATATTCCTTCCCCCCTCCCCCATACATGCTACACACCAGATAGGAAAAAAAAACCTTACCTGGCATCACGGCTTCCTGACTTGGGTCATAGCCAGGCAGGCCCTCCACTTGTTGTCTATTAAAGGTGTGGGCCACCGCACACTCCTCCACTGTCAGCCTAACAGGTCATGGTGGGCCCCCTCCAGTGCCCCTGGCATGGACTGCCATTTTGGCCAGCTTCCTACGGACCACACGCCGGAGGTCATTGAATTTCTTGACAATCCCCTCACGTGTCCGGGTCTCCCCCCCCAATGCATTTACCTGGTCAGTAATGTTCTGCAAAATCTCCTTCTTCCTGGCCGGGGTGGTGTTGGCACTCTCCGGGCCGTGAAGGAAACGGCCATATTGGGTAAGGGCCCAGGCAATAATTTGTTTCTCCCCCAAAGAAAAATTGCTCTTCCACTTCCTCTCAGTCATACTCATACAACAACTCTCTCCCAAACAATCACCAAAAATCACACACAAAAACAAGCAGGAAAAATCAAGCAACAAAACAAACAAAATCTATCAACCAAAAAGTCTCACAACCAGTCACCAAAAAACACTATCAAATATATTCTACAAAACACTAGATCAAACAGTCAACAAATATCACAAAGACAAGTCACAACGCAACAAACAACAGAACAAAAGCACCTTGCTGTATAGGAAGGGATACAAAGGGATGTACTTTTGCAAAGGAAGGGCGTTTCTGTCTGTCTATTTATGCTGTCTGCGTAGTTCACTAAGTTGCCCGGGTCCACTTCCAATTTCACTGATTGCGCCGTTCCTGAGTTGTGAGCATGCGCACAGAGGTGCTGACCATGGTCTGCTTTATGTACGCATGCGCGAGCCGGCCGGCCCTTCATTTGCATGGGGTCACGGCTCATTTCAATTAACCACGCCCATGTCTTTCCCAATTTGAATTACTCCGCCTTACGTCTCGGAGTTTACGTTACACCGGCGCTAATTTCTGCGCAAATACTACAAGGATTCGGTGATTGCGCCTCTACATTGCGCCGGTCTAACGTAAAGGAGGTGCGCTACGCTGGTCAAAATATGCGCCAATGTACGTGAATCTGGCCCAATGTCTTTATTCAAGCAATAGAACGAAGAAAAGAATGCGCTGCAATAAACGAGGCCCCTTATTTTAAAAATGTAGAATGTGCCATCTCCAAAACGAACGCTAGTTTTACCAGAACGAGCACTCCCGTCCCCTAATTTAGTCTGAGCATGCGTGGATTTTTAACTGATGGTTCGTGCCTACTAAAGATCGGTTTAGATCGGTTAGGAATCCATCAGTTAAATTTAAAGCAAGTTGGCTTTTTTTTAACCGATGGTTAAATAACCGATGGCGCCCACACACAATTGGTTTTGACCAATAAAAACGGTCCATTAGACCATTCTCATCGGTTTAACCGATCGTGTGTACGCGGCCTTAGAGACAGTGCTCCATTTGGCAAAGTAATTTTAGTTTCTTTATATATATATGGGATAAGGAAGGTCAGAAAGGGGAGGGGGGGTGTATTAGGCTTTGGGTCCGCTTTAAAAAGTGTAAAAAGTACAACTATTATACTGTGTTAAATACCTCAAAGAAGAGAAACTGTATCCATTTGTCACACTATACCATCTGTTGCAAAGAAACTTTAATTAATTTTCAAACTTAATAAAATGTATTCTGCATCCAAAGTACTGGTAAGGCGCTTGTGAACTTTCAACAAATGACAGATTTATCAACACACATGGAAATCACCAGCACCATTTACATTGGAAAATTGAAGAACTAACCAACTGCTGGTAATTTCATTCTGAAATAAAGCCAAGACATAAACATTAAGGTATGCAAGAATAGAAACACTTCATCTTAATTGACACCTCTTCTAATTACTGGCACCTGATGGCACATATAGTTAATATGATTTTTTGCTACTGACATTTATTAAAATAAAAATAACATCCTTAAGGTTGTACACTTTATCAGGATTTTGCAAAAAAATAACATATTAAGCAAAATGTACACTCTTTGGGCCTCACTCAAATGATAAAGAACTGTGCTTTGAATGATAATTAATGTATGTTTCAGTTATATAACCTATACTGTGAAAAGAATGGTGTTGAATGCTATTGATTATTAGCTCTAGAGAGCTTTTGTGCTATTCATCTTGAGGCTGAAGACTCCCCCAAACATGCTCCTGGTAAAAATTAAGGAAATAGGAGCATTTCAGCAGGAATCATAATAAAAATAACATTTTATTAATAGAAAAATATGATTAAAACTATTTTACAAAAATTACTATATACAATCAAAGGTTACAACCGTGCATTGTTCATATAAAAGGTTTTAAGGAGTCAATGAACCCCAAAGATCATAGAGAGCACAAATTGTAAATCTTGACCCAGTCCTCCACATGTTTTGCGGCTTGGGCAGCTTCCTCTGGAGGAGTCAATCATTGTATGCAGGATATTCTTAGCCAAATTCAGTAGAGCTATTTGTGGGTAGGAGTACTGTGGACTAGATAAGAGCTGGATCTGCCAGTTGGAAGTTCAGTGTAGTGGATAGGGGGTACTATATTAAGTCTATGTAATGTCTGTTAAACTGTATCTAAAGCAATTTTTTGTATTCAATTTTGATGAGTGGGGAGGGGTTGGATGGGTAGCTGTCTGTCTCACTATTAAAGGGGAGGTTCCCCTAAAAAGAAACTTTTAACATTGCCTGTCTCTTCTTAATAACATGTAGAATCGGCTGGTAGTTTAAAAAAAATCGTCCGTACATACCATTTTCGGCGTGTAGTCTCACCGTCGCTTCCGGGTCTGGCGGCCGGGGATGGGCGTGCCTACTTAAATGACAGGCATCCGATCGACGCATACAGCGCGTCACGAGATGCCGAAAGAAGCCGAACGTTGGTGCGCATGCGCCGTATAGAGCCGCACCAACGTTCGGCTTCTTTCGGCATCTCGTGACGCGCTGTATGCGTCGATCGGATGCCTGTCCCCACACATCATACCCGGAAGCGGCGGTGAGACTACATATGCCGAAAAATGGTATGTACGGACTTTTTTTTTTTTAAACTACCAGCCGATTCTACATGTTATTAAGAAGAGACAGGCAATGTTAAAAGTTTCTTTTTAGGGGAACCATACCTTTAAGGAGATTCATGCTCTTAATGAGTGAGGCCACTGTTACCAGGATTGAAAGTGAAGGAAATATCCAAGATTTTGAGCTTCCGCTAGAACAGGAATGAAGGGGGTCAGCTGTCTCTCTGCCTTTTGGCTAAGATCAAGTGTAGTATCTGTTCTTATCAGTTGTCAGTAGATGGTGCTATGCTAACCGTCCTGAATACACGGCGAGGTGGAAAGGGATGGCGGTTGGCAGATGCTAAACCTGCTGGCGTGGAGGTGGAAGCCTTCTGATTTGGACGGAGAAACATGAGGTGGAAGCTGTGGTGCCTGCCTCGGTCAGTTGTTCGGGAGAGAACCCTTGCTCCTCTTTTTGTCGGGAGGAGCGGTTAGTATTTCCTGAATGTGATTAGGAGGGAGGGATAGGAGTTGTAGGAGTAGCTTAGGTGGGCTCTCCCTTATCTCTCAGAACTCCTAAGGTTGGAAAAAATACTGCGCAGGTCCAAAACTTAGTGAACGATAAATGAAAACGTGAATTAGATGAATAAATTAATAAATGCTGCTGCAGCTAATATGTCAGATATAAACATAAATAGCAAGATAGAAAAAGGGAAAGCTGCGCTGCATTAAAATTTGTAAACATGAACAACATAAACATAACAAAATGCTGTATATAAATAGTGCATAAAAAGACACCAGTGCAAAATACAATAGATTGACACTAATAGTGACTGATCAAAAGTTCATGTAGGGTAGAAATCCCCAAAGTTCGAAGGAGGAAATGAAAGATAACAAAAGTAATCCAAATGAGTGTTGAACAGCTCCAAAGAAATCGTGTGCATCAGCCAGATTGATAAAGGTTATCCTCCGCCACTTATGTTCTAACTGCTTACCAAAATGATTGGACCTCTGACGAGATCAACAGCACATAAATTCAAAGTGAGCCAGCACAAGAAATCCAGGAATCATGTCACTCTGTCTATGTCTCCTTATCCATATATAGTCAGATATTCGTTCCTCCAAATGCATGACCCAGAAGGAAAAACATTGACATGGCGTAATAACGTCTAAAAAGTTATTTTATTATATGCATAAAATACACTCACATTTGTGCAGATCAAAAGAGTGCGTATAACTGCTCTAGCCGGCCGGCTCTGTCATCCGCTCGTCCTTCCGGATAAACAGCGTGGCACAGTTTGTGGTGACGTCAGCACGCCGCTTACCCTACGCCGTTTCGTCACAACAATGACTTCTTCCAGGGGCACGAGCGGCGTGCTGACTCGCCACTCTTTATTCAGCAAAACAAACAAAGGACCGCCCAGCTCTGAAGTTTGAAAATCGAGGGCGCGATCCGCCATTTTGGATTAGGGATCCCTGCCAGTAATAGGCTGATGTAACTAGGGATAGCAAAGAAATCTAATGCCAGATCTACGGTCACAAATCCAAAAATGTTTAAAAAGAGATTATCGTGTGTGAACCATACACACCGCAACCACAATAAAAAACATATAATGATTTAAGGACTTGATTCCCAAAATGAGAAGCATAGATATAGTGACATATCAAGAATGCTTGTGATTAATTTCTATGTGATAGAAATAAATATGAAAATATTATTGTGATTAAAAAACCATAAGAGATCATTGTCCAGTGTCACATTAGTTGCAAGCTAAATCAATGGCACCTAGGCAAATAGTTTTAATCAAAAAACGTAATATAATATTTATTAGAATAGATGTTGTTGGAAGAAGTGCCGTAAACGCCTTTATTGACAATGGCTAGCCGTATATGTAATATTTTGGTCTTTGTAAACTGGCTCTGAATTTTGGCTAATCAGGGCTCTCCCCCCTTTTTTTGCTATTTTTATTGCTATATATATATATTTTTTATTTTTTATCTAGATTGAATTTTATATTAAATCAAATTTATTTTTATTTTCTATAGAACAATATGATTCTCTTTTTTAATATCTAGATTTGGAATATATTGTTGTTGTTCTGCCATATTAATTGCGTATGGTTATGCGCACTTCTTCCAACAACATCTATCCTAATAAATGTTATATTACGTTTTTTGATTAAAACTATTTGCCTAGGTGCCATTGATTTAGCTTGCAACTAATGTGACACTGGACAATGATCTCTTATGGTTTTTTAATCACAATAATATTTTCATATTTATTTCTATCACATAGAAATTAATCACAAGCATTCTTGATATGTCACTATATCTATGCTTCTCATTTTGGGAATCAAGTCCTTAAATCATTATATGTTTTTTATTGTGGTTGCGGTGTGTATGGTTCACACACGATAATCTCTTTTTAAACATTTTTTGATTTGTGACCGGAGATCTGGCATTAGATTTCTTTGCTATCCCTAGTTACATCAGCCTATTACTGGCAGGGATCCCTAATCCAAAATGGCGGATCGCGCCCTCGATTTTCAAACTTCAGAGCTGGGCGGTCCTTTGTTTGTTTTGCTGAATAAAGAGTGGCGAGTCAGCACGCCGCTCGTGCCCCTGGAAGAAGTCATTGTTGTGACGAAACGGCATAGGGTAAGCGGTGTGCTGACGTCACCACGAACTGTACCACGCTGTCTATCCGGAAGGACGAGCGGATGAAAGAGCCGGCCGGCTAGAGCAGTTATACGCACTCTTTTGATCTGCACAAATGTGAGTGTATTTTATGCATATAATAAAATAACTTTTTAGACGTTATTACGCCATGTCAATGTTTTTCCTTCTGGGTCATGCATTTGGAGGAAGAATATCTGACTATATATGGATAAGGAGACATAGACAGAGTGACATGATTCCTGGATTTCTTGTGCTGGCTCACTTTGAATTTATGCGCTGTTGATCTCGTCAGAGGTCCAATCATTTTGGTAAGTAGTTAGAACATAAGTGGTGGAGGATAACCTTTATCAATCTGGCTGATGCACGCGATTTCTTTGGAACTGTTCAACACTCATTTGGATTACTTTTGTTATCTTTCATTTCCTCCTTCGAACTTTGGGGATTTCTACCCTACATGAACTTTTGATCAGTCACTATTAGTGTCAATCTATTGTATTTTGCACTGGTGTCTTTTTATGCACTATTTATATACAGCATTTTGTTATGTTTATGTTGTTCATGTTTACAAATTTTAATGCAGTGCAGCTTTCCCTTTTTCTCTCAGAACTCCTACCTTCCTGGATGGGAAGGGTGCTGCTGGTCCGGGCCGGGGGTCAGGGTCCATTGAAAAACCTGCGGAGATAGTGCCCCTGGAGTGGCAGTTCAGGGGTGCCATACATTGCACGAGTGTTTGAGGGGCACTTATCGTATGGCACCTTGGCAATGATCTCCACAAACACACTTTTCACACTTGCCTCTAGGGCCGGGCCTTTTGGCTGGGACCAGAGGAATTTTTGTTTCCTGGCCGGAGGGCCGTCCATCGTATTGCACGATGGTCACTTTCCACTCACCTCTCCCACCTTCCTTCCCCTGAACTTTCTTTTTTATTTTACCCCCTTGTTTGTCACTTTTTGTAAGGCTACGCCCAATAAGTTTAGGAATACGGATCTCAACTACGGAGACTTCCCAGGTTCGGACCCAGGTTTCACTCTCTTTTGTGCAGAGAGTTTGGTATCCTAGCATCACAGTCTCAGTCACGCAGTATGGCGCATATTCCTTCATAGGCGCCTATGCGATTTAAGGAAGATACCGGACTCTAGGTCCAAGGCAAGTTAAGGTTACTCTAGATACAATAGTTGGCGTGATCCCGAATGGGAATACGGCTACTAGAGCACTAGACATAAAACACAATACTTCATAGCAAGGTATATAGAGCTAACGCCATATGCCTCAATAGTGGTGGACTGATACAGCGCAGCAATATAGAGGAAATGGCGGACAGGGACGTTATAGTAGGTATGCAGAGATTACGGACCAAACTCTGGTAATTGCAGGTGGCTGAGCATGCATGGCATGTGAGTAACTGCACAACAAGTCCTCAGGTAATAGGCAGTTTGCACAAAAGCATTTGAGAAGGAGATACGTGAACATGAAAGGACTTCCCATATACTTGGTAATATCAAGGATGCAGAAATCATAGAAAAGTCCCCTTGAGGCATAAACACAGAAAGGCTATGGCTGCAGCAATTCCTGACACAGTATAGCATACACAGTAGCACAGTTCACAGGGCAGCAACACATTGCATAGATCAGGGTACTTGCGATACTGAAGAACTGGCTGGCAGAGTCCAGGATCCGGGTTGCTGGGACTTGTAGTTCCAAAGAGTAGGATTGTGGAGTCCTGGTTGGTGCTGCAGGGTGATGCTGGTCAGGTCCCTGGGGTGACAGGCCGGTGGTGCTGGAGGAACCAGCTGACAGTGGGGCGTCCCCACGCAATAGAGCAACACCACACTGACAGCCTGGCCAGTTTAAATAGGCCGTGCAGCCACTTAACAGGAAGTCACAGGCTAATCAGGAAATAACTAGCTGAACTCCAAGTGAGAGACTCTTCAGGAAGAAGGTTTGAGAAGGAAGTAACGGGTGAGAGTAACTGGGAAGGAAGAACATATAACTGTACTCAAGGAAGGTTAGCGGTGAGACGTTACACTTTTATGTCTTTTTCTGTTGGTGCACTTTTTTCACACCTTTGTGTGTGATGATTAGGGTGCCAATCCTCGGGTCAGCCCTGTCTTGGGAGTGGGTGGACATGGCCTTCTGGCTTAGTTCGCCTGCTCTAATGGGGTCTCCCTTCAGGGGAGCCTCACCAAGGAGGGTTCTGTTTCGGCAGACCCTCCAAGGAAGTTGGGTCCGTGTCGGCTTCGGCTGCATGGACCACAGATTACTCTAGTCCCTGTCAGGAGCCTAACACCCTGGGGGATCAGGGTTGGGTCCTTTTCGGAGGACCATTTGAAGATACATCCGTCACAGTTTTTTGTGTATCACTCTCTATGTGTGCGCATATTTTTTCCTGCACCGGGTGAAGTTTTTGGGTTGTGTTATGTACGCCACAGGCTTTTCAATAGAAAAAAAAAGAAAAATAGGTCATGTGGAGAGATTTCTGTACAGAAAATATGTATGCATGTAAAGATAACTCAGATCCAAAAATGTATTAATAGGGATGGAAAAGATTGCTGTTGATTCTGACAATTACCCTTGAAAAGTCTTCAGTCTTGAAGATGTTACATCAGGTGGACAGAAGGTTTTCAGTGTTGATGCTAGTCATGGATTTCCCCTGCTTCAGTGCAGCAAGAATTTTTTTTTTAACTATTGCTCCAAGAACTTCTGCTACTACCACTAACCAGTTTGTGGAGTAAATATGTGCAAGCGTATTTACAGTTATGTAATAATATGAACATTTCCTATAGGTTAATATTATTCCTACTGCACCACCTCTGTCAGTCACCTGTCAGTTATTTGTTTTCTTTTAATTGTATTTTTATTGATGATTTAAAAACAACATGTAATAAAAGTTTGCTGGGGTGTTTTCCTTACTCTGGGTGAAGGTTTGTGTATATGGGATTGTATTTTTATTTAAAAAAAATTGGTTTAACTTGATGAACTTGTGTCTTACAGCCTGACTAACTATGTAACAATGTAACTATGTAACTATGTAAAATACAAGACTAGTAACAGGAGAAACAAAAATAAGCAGATAGCAGTCAACGCTGCCACAGGTGGAGCAAATATGATATTTGTGTATGCATGAATGGTAACATATGCAAAAAGTGTGGAATGTCATGTATACACACATGACTTAATTTTGTTAAGTGCTGTGCAAACTGTTGCTGCTATATAAATCATGTATAATAATAAAATAAAATAGTATAAGGGATATAAAGGGAAAACTTTTCGAAGAAGGTTTTGCAGGAGCTTCTGAACATAAGCCCAACAAGGTTTTATTATCCCAAAATATGTGACAATGAGTACCAAAATCCCAGTGACATTGCCATCATTGACTAGAGACCAATGGATTGCGTTTATGTAAAACAACTGGAGTATTATACCAGAATAGAGGTATCTTATAGGCAGTCTCTCTCTGTATCATGCACTGTGAAACGTTGGAAGCTGATTTTACAGATTTTTCCACAATCCTGAAGGGATATAAGACGTTTAAGAATACTGACCCATTTACACATAGAAAGATGGCTGGTCTCAGACAATGGAATAGATTCATGCAAGATTTTTTGAATGAATGAGATTAAGTGTGGTGCATAAAAGTTCAAAACTAGTGGGTTTATCAAGGGTTAAGGAACGGGATTTAGAGGGAAAAAATGCATAATTTGAAGGTATGAAATTTTTTTTGCGAAATCTCATATTTATTTTGAATTTCAACAAAAGACCAGAATTTATGGGTACAGTAAGTGGATGTACTAGATTACGTTATTGTAAAACACCAGCCTGAGACTAGGAAAACATTTGACAATATGATAAACGATCTGGGATATCTGGGTTGAAGAGTACATTTGACAAAGGAGAGCAAGGGGAATAGAGAGAGTGCCACTTAACACACTTGTTCCACACAGAGAGCGTAAACAGCATTGGAGCAAGACAACATTTGCACAAATGAGGCATTAACTTGTGGGGGGGGGGTGATCAAATCATAGAGCAGGATTGTACCAGGCATGCAATCCCCATCTCTGACCATCTATTAGGTTTGTAACATGATGACTAAGAAATAATAGCCCACAAATGCGTAGCAAAATAATATTTAACTATATCTGGTGTCCCCGAACCCCCTCTAAATCATAAGTTATGAACTGCTGAGCTAGCTTTACAGTGTGAGGCATTGAACGGCCTGGATAAGAGGTTCTAAACAAGGGATGAAAAGTAAAGGTAACAATGGACATCCTTGCCTGGTGCCATTGATCAGGGGGAAATAATAGAACTTAAACAACTGTCAGGTTTTTACTGCTATCTGGGGCTCCATTAGATATATTTACCCTCATTTCCTTTTGTGTTTTTGTGTTTTTGAATTTAACTACACAATTTTAGTATAGTCGATTGGGGTTTACCATAGGGTTATTTGTCAAATATTAAATTGTTAATAATATTAAGACATTGTTGTGTTAATATCTTTGGTAATGTCTATAAATTTTTAATCACCAGAAGCTCTGGTTTTGTGTGAAGTTGTATAATTGTATATTAATAAAATGTATTTACTTATTAAATTAATTGGGAGATATTTATACATTGGTAAGAATCCCCCATAGATCAACAAACTCAGGAAATTATTGTGGTATATTAATGATTGCCTAAACAAATTCAATTATTTTTATTAACTGCCATAAATGGCTGGAGGCACTGCAATTCATTATACGTACATTCAAACATTACCATTTTATTTATCACGTACCGTTTGTCAAAACACTTAATTTATTTATTTTAAATTCCCCATACTTATTATCATTAAAATTACATACCACACTCTCAACATGTAGCACTGGGTTAAAACCAATCAGAGGTTATGATACTTTCCCACCCTATTCAAAACTAAAATAAGCTTTGGGTAGACCTAATCTTTCAGGTGATCAATGATATAACTGTCAGAGATGAGATCAATGGTGCCACAGAGAAAGGTGGCCTGTGGGCCTTGTCGAAATATTACGATGGAGCCACATGATCTGTTGTTATGCTCCTAAAAATTTAGAAGCAAGGAAAAGAAAGCTTCCTGGGTAAGATGGAAAACACATAGAATTATAAGCATAATATACACATCTTGGTGTTTCTGCCAAGATTCTTTCTCAATTCTGTGTCTATGACTGCCTTTCACCTAGAGCCACTTTTGCCCTGGAACAACATTGACAGTCTGTAGCCAAACTGTTAAAAGAGGCTGCATTTGGCAATAAATCTGAAACTAGGGATTTTGTGCTAAAAAAAACAAAAACTTAAATGTAGAATTTTTTTTCCCTGTGTTATGCTGGTTTGTTCATTTAACAAACATTAGTGACCAAGAAAATAAAAGCTGATTCATAGTTTGGGAATGTAAAATATATTTTTTTCTAATCTGTTAACGGTTTCAGTTTCAGATGTTTTGCTATTTATTTTTTAATATACTTTCTTTTGCTTTATATTTATTTGAATTTGGCTGGGTTATTATCATTGTACTTTCTGTTATGCCCCAACCTTGTCTTTGTGATTTTCTCCTTTTTTTATTTGAAGAATTACAAGGCCCAAGACATAGTATAATGGAGATGTGTGTTTCAGTATTTATTTTACAAGGGTTATAAAAAGTGTTTGTCAGAATTCCTGATGACTAATAAAATAAGGAAACTCAACGCTATTACAAACAATGAAAAAAAGGCATATGCAATGCATCTAAAATAAATTGGAAAGGAAACTATCTTAAGAAAAAATACTGACCAAATAAGCAGGCGGTAAAGACATTTTGGCTCACTAAGTTTTAAAGCTGAAGCTTCAAGATGACAGCCAGAAAACTGGCATTTTTATCATTATTTTTATCTTTATTATACATTTCTCCCCTAAGCTTTGCTGAGGAAACAATGCAAGGTCGTTATCATTAATTTTCAATCTGCACATTCTAACCTGGAGTCAAAAATGATATAGTAGCCCTTATAGTTGTTAAAAAATTCTAAAGACTAGGGCCTACCATGATGCAAAACAGAAATATATATGTTAACATTTTAATTACAATGCTACTTCCACAAAACACCTTCATAAGACATCACATGGGTTGACATTACTTAGGGAGAAAAGTTCTACCCTGCTCAAGTTTAAATCTGAGTTTACAAATTTTAATTTACTGTTCTACAAGGAGAGCAAGCCATTAACTTTGTTACATCCTAAAATATCCACATAAAGTCATACAAATGGGTTTCTTCAAAGCTCCAAATATGTATAGGAAAGATACAATGCTGAAATGTTCCTTTTTATTGATTCAGTGCTTGAAACAAGTGCATGTTGCTGAACCAGGATAGGCAATTATTGTCTAAATATAAGATATATGTTTCTGTGTACTTGAATCTTTGTGCCCTTTGTGTATTCCAGATCTGTGCGGTAATTCAGAGTGAAAATTTGACTTTTCTTGTAATAAAGACCAGTCACTGCTGCTAATTCTGCTTGTGCAGTGACCAAAATGTTATCAAACCCATCCTGTACTTATCTGCAGGTAGTCTGCAATTGGTGAGCCTGCTGGGTTCCTCCGACAACTCAGATTTATACATAGGCTATTCACAGCGATGAAATCATTACCAATTTTATATGGTAATATATGGGTTTGCGAAGGGGTTTGGTACATTCAGAATGGATTTAAATCCTGTGAGGACCATTGTGTGCCTAGAGTCCAGCTTTAAGTTTTTTTAGGGTGCAAATTAGTCTTCCCTAGTTAGAGAAAAAATAGTGTTATCTTTTGGGACTACAGAGAATATTGCAGTGTGATTTTTTTCAAATGTTTACGTTTATAACTTTTGAAAATTGGTTCTTTGCTGTTAAAGCTTTTATAATGAAACTTGAAAAAAATCAATGCAGTATATAGTTTACTTGATATTTTTCAACTCCCAATGTGAACCGTTAGACCATTATAGCGTCTGTATTGCTTAATGTACTTTTGATGTTTTTATACTACAAACATTCTTCAATCAAGTTATGAAAGGGCTTAAGAAGAAAAATTTTAAACTCTTCAAAACTCCAGTTAAACAAAGTATATGTAGTTTATTACTGTTTCTTGATGTATGATCCGATAAGATGAACATTACATTAAAACATCAGAATAGACCTTCACAAATGTTAGCTAGTCCATTGATCTACAACTACAGAAAAATATATGCTGAATTTCTACTTCACTTCTAAATTATCCATCTTAATCGTTTTTATAAGAAAATGGTAAACACAAGGGGCCAGATTCTCAAAAGAAATACGACGGTGTATCTCAGATACACCGTCGTATCGCAGTTTTTTTCAATGGGTATCTATGCGAGTGATTCTTAGAATCACTTACGCATAGATACACTAAAGATCTGACAGGTGTAAAGCAATTACACCGTCGGATCTTAGATGTAATGACAACGCCGGCCGCTAGGTGGCCTTTACGTTGTTTTCTCATTTGCCTATGCAAATGAGCCCAATACGCCGATTCCCGAACGTTTTTGCGACGTAGTTTACGTAGGTTGCGTACGCGCAAGGTTACCCCTGCTGTATGAGGGGTATGTTTCCGAAGTGCCGTCGGTGCCATGTTAAGTATGGCGTCGGGTCAGTGTCGTCTTTTTCCGTCGGTTACGTTGTTTTACTAAGTCGTTCGCAAATAGGGAATTGCGTAAGTAAAGATCACGTCATTTTGACGTTGGTTTCAACAACGCTTTCCGACGTGAGCTGGAGCATGCGCACTGGGCTTTTTTCCCGGCCGGCGCATGCGCACTTCGTTTGACGCGGGGGCGCACTTAATTTAAATACAGCACGCCCCCTCCTTCAGTATTTGAATTACGCGGCCTTACGATGCCGCATTAACGATACGCCGCCGAAAATTACGGAGCAAGTGCTTTGAGAATACGGCACTTGCTCCAGTAATTTGCAGTAGACGTAGTGTAAATGCGATACGATATGCTACGCCGCCAGATACGCCATTTTTTGAGAATCTGGCCCAAGGTATATTAGACAAGCAGCATATCTAAGATATCTAAGCTCCTATTCCCATAGACAGGCTGGTCATTTGGAATCATGTTTCTTCAGACACATCTAAATGACCATTTCCAAATTCTGTTTCTCTGTTTCTCTTTCAAGAAATTATTTGTAGTAAATACTACTCTCTGAGTATGCGATTAGAGGAAGTATGCTTTTTATTCACAGTCACGTTTTACTTTATAGAAAAGAGATGAATGTAGATTAAATAGGGCCCAAAGGAAAATCAAAGCTTTGCTCTACCTCCATCGCCTCAAATGTCTATTAATGTATAACAATTAGTGCCTGCTTTTAATTCATAAGAATGTTGAATTATATCCACAAATTGCAAACTTTAATATGAACCCCACTGAAGTAAACGGGAAGAAATTTGAAAGTCAGTTCTGTCCATTTTCAAGGTGTCACGGTCGCTACCGTGCCAAACGGACAGCGAGGTGTGGTCGCGCCCCAGGTGGCCCTGGGTGGAATTGAACCCAGGACTTCTCCTAGCTGCTCTGGGTCTTTTCCTCTGAGCCACTTCTCAGTTTATATTCTGCTTGCAGTCCGTCGGAGCCTGGTTCTGAACTATGTGTTGATTGCCTGATCTCCCTACAATCTGCACTTGTCTATCCTGGTCCAGCTGAGGCAGGTTTCCTAATCAACCAGGGTATAAAACACTGTCTCACTCTGAGAGCCTTGTCAGTTCATTGGTCTCTGATCATCCTGTCTGTACCAACGGTTCCTGTGGTTATCTTCAGCTACAAGACTGACCCTGGCTTCAGTCCTTTGACCCCAGCCTGTACCTTCGGACTTCCTCTGCCGTCTCCAGCCCTTAACCCACGGCTTGTGCCCCGGACTTGTCTTTGGTTCCTGTTTGCGAACCCTGAACTTTCCGTCGGTAGTTACCTGACCCTCTGTTGTCATCAGTGTACCACGTCTGCTCAGCTACAAGACTGACCCCGGCTTCTGACCTTACTCTGAATTCTGGAATCCTGGACCAGGGCTATACTTTGACTATCCTTGGCAACTCCCTATCTAGCCCCCATGCACAGACTCACAGCCCAGGTAGTGTCTTACCTTATTACCGTGGGCTGTGTGTACCTGCAAGGGTGAGCTTACAATCTGCAAAATGGACTCCACTCAAGGTAATAGCCATCAGATTAAAAAACAAAGGATATGAGAAACTGAACACTGATGAGGAGGGAGAATGCAAATAAAAAATTTAATAAATACTATTTGGCAAGAAGAAGGCCATCTCTTTTATGTGGTAAGAATTTAAGTGCAACAAGTGACAGGGCACAATTAAACATACATTAAGGGCATTGGCTGCAAAGCAAGACTAGTATGCAAAATAGTGAGACAACATATACATAAACATATTGAGAAAATGTCCATTAAACTGCGTCAAGAGACGTTTAAATGAGTCCAAAGTGAAAAAATAAATTTTTCAAACGGTGAAAAATAAGTAGATATTCGGACTTCCAGCCAAGGGTGACCATCAGAGGTGTGTGCTTGATTCAGCAAAGAAACAATATTCACCATCAAATGCACTACCACCACCAGTGAAGGTAATAGGGTACTCTTACCAAATGAGTGAGCTACCTGCCAGCAGCAGAGAGCCAAACAAGCAAAACTGTAGGCGTCTTTAGCATCACAGCAACCAGCATATGGATTGTACAGCAGTGCAGATTCGACAATCAAGCTTTCAGGGACCAACATCAAGAAAAGATAATGATAAAAGCTCTGCCTATAGAGACTCACAGGCTCCACTAGTAGACAATGCTAAATTCAGGCACAGGTAATGGTGGAAACTTTTCCAATTTGAGTCTAAAAGCCATGGAGGACTCCATATCATTTGCATGGCCTTCCTCCTATGGATCCATAAGACCCCTCATCTATAATCTTTCCTTGTGAGGTAAGACCAATTAAATATATAACCTTGTAAAAGTCCAATATTTTGGTAGGAACTGCTGCACACCGAACAGCTCCTGAGATGTAAGAAGCCGACTGATGACCACTCATCATTAACATGTTTTTCCTCAACCATGGGGCTTACTTATAGGATAGATGAGGGTGAAACATGTATGTGGCCATCAGGAGGAGATGGGGCTTCTTACATCGTAGGAACTTTGAACTGCTCGGTGTGGGGCCTTTCTATCGAAACACACAGGGCTTCCTGGATGGGCATACCTATGCCGGTGTTTTGCCGATGAGTGTCCCCCCGGTGGATTATCCCCCCCTGTACTGCGCAGGCACATCGATTGCCTCTGAAAATAGTCGGCGCATGCGTGGATCTTGCTGTAAGTGGCCAGTAGGCCTTACGTCCTCGCTTTGCTCACTCGGCCTCCTCGCTCTTAACTTTTAACACCCTCCATGTCCACGGGGATAGTAAGGAATAGACATGTGCATTCGTTTTTCGCCCGAATACATTTCCTTTCGATTTTCAGCTATTTTCGTTATTGTTTAACAAACGAAAACAAAAGTGCAGAATATGAAAACCGAAAGATCCGAATGCTTTATTTTCGTTTTCGTTGGTCGAATGTCCCTAACCTTAACTCTATTAGTCCAAGATTATTCTACATACAGAGAAAAGGTTCGACATAGAGAGAAGAGATTCGCATTATAGAGAGAAAAGATTCGACATTATAGAGAGAAAAGATCGCTGCTGGAATTGGGTGGGGGAAGTAAAATAAAAATAATGATGATGATGAATGTTATTGGCTGATTGTAACCAAAGAGGAGGAGCAGTAAAATAGCTAGAACTAACTTGACAATTCCACATGAAAGACGAAGATTCGACAAAGCATCGAAAAACATACAAATGTTGAATCTGTCATTGAAGGCTTATGGTGTCTGTCGAATGTTCAAAGAAGATTTGACGGAGCAGGTTAAACTGTATGATGCTGCAATCGTACATTTCTGGTCAAATGCTTGGCCCATAGGCTATAGAAAAATTCTAATGTTGGTTGACTAGTAATAATAATTATTAAATCTAACTATTACTAGTCATACAACATTAGATTTCTTCTATAGCTTGTAGGCGGAACATTAAACCGGAAATGTACGATTTGACGTACAGTTTCGCTGCTCCGTCGAATCTTTTTTTGTTTCATTATTTTTATTAGAAAGAAAAAGAGACAGTTACATGTATCACAAGACAAGGTAAAGCATTGATACACAAAATCTCGTCAATGGCATGGTAATAACAACATAGGTCAGACTAAGCATACCTTAGGATACACGATACAGAACATAATAATGAGAACAAAGCTAACTAGCCAATTAAGTGAATCAACTAGCACAAAGAACAGAATTTTAAGGAACATAAAGTGAACAAAGGAAAACATAAATCGAACAAACAAATAGACAAACAACAGGTCTAGTGCAGGAGTAGTAAAAATGATAAGATCAAGTAATTGGATCTCATGCTCCGTCGAATCTTCTTTGAACATTCGACAGACACCATAAGTATTCAATGGCAGATTCAACCTTAATTTATTCAGATTTTCGGACGAATGAAATTTCTAACGAAAAACAAAATGAATAAAAATGAATTTCGGGAGTAACTAAATAAATTTATTTTTCAGACGAAAACTAAATTCCGAAACAAAATATTTCAGTGTGCACATGTCTAGTAAGGAATGAGCCTGGATGTCAGAAGTGTGCGCAGGCACCGTCTAGAGCTACATGTTCAGCAATTTTCAGAGGCAAGTGTGGCGCCTGCGCAGTACAGGGGGGGGGGGGATAATCCATCAGGGGACCTTTTTCGGCAAGACACCGGCACACAGTGAAACAGCAGAACCAGAAGCATTGGCACTTAGAGCTGCATTCCATTAGGTTGGAGAAAGAGGAAAGGAGGGAGGCGCACCTAGGTGTAGTATTAGAATAGCATGTTTAATGCACTTACATAAAAGCAGAAATCAAAGGCATATCTGTATAAAAGACGTCCTCCTTGAGGGGTGCCTGCAATCAGATTTCCTAGGCATCCAGATGATGTCAGGAACTGTGTAGGGCACTGATTCCAAACCATTCCAAACCAGGAAGTGGAGAGGATCCAGGCAGCCCAACGTGGACCGCATAGAGGGAAATTACATCACCCGGAGGGCCGACCTTGGAGTAGGGAAAACAGGTAGGAAATTAAGCAAGGCAACGCACTTGGAGCATACAGCTCCTTCTACTGGCCTGACACGTAATGTGCAGTAACAGCTTAAATGCAATCTGGCTGTGGCTGAAAAACTAGAAGGATCATCCAACCAGGGGCATATGTAAACATTGTTTTAGACTGGTTACAGATTTAAGACACAATAATAAATAATAATACAAAAATAATAAATAAAAATAAGCTATATATATATTTATGCACACATACAAAAATAAATAGATATAGATATATTCTATCCAATGGGGAAATTTCTCGCGCTTAAAGGTGAATAAATGTTAATTGAAAAATTAAAGTGACATAAATGAATAGATGGCATCCAGCAGCAACGCTAAACATGTGATATACACGAAATACAAATATAAAAGAAAAAAGGTTGCGCTCAGAAACACAATTTGATATTGTGAGAGAAATTAATATAATATCAATATAAATAAATAATGAAAAATGATTACATCTGAATTATAAACTAATAAATAAAGTGCCTGAGTTACCCTAGGATCCGGTAAGAGTACATCTTTATTTACCTTTTGATGTGTCTGCAGAATTACTGTGAGATCGGTAACGAATTCCGTCCAGGATCTCTTCAATCTACAGTTGTCACCGCCCTTTGTTGAGCATTGGACAATCTATATCTATAGCTATTTATTTATCTATATCTATATCTATATATCTATAGATATTGATGACTATGAAAATTGTAGAGTCACACTGGAGGCATCAAAACTATGAATTAACACATGTGGAATTATATACATAACAAAAAAGTGTGAAACAACTGAAAATATATGTCATATTCTAGGTTCTTCAAAGTAGCTACCTTTTGCAGCAGACACATCTCTAAAACAACTGTTAAGAGGAGACTGTGTGAATCAGGCCTTCATGGTAAAATATCTGCTAGGAAACCACTTCTAAAGAAAGGCAACAAGCAGAAGAGACTTGTTTGGGCTAAAGAACACAAGGAATGGACATTAGACCAGTGGAAATCTGTGCTTTGGTCTGATGAGTCCAAATTTAAGATCTTTGGGCCAGATTCAGGTACAATTGCCCTGGCGCAGAGTATCAGAGATACATTACGCCGCCGTATTTTACCTGGCTCTAAGATGAATTCAGGTAGATTTCGGCCCGTAAGGTACGGCGGCGTAGTGTATTTCTTGCGGCGGAATAGAAATACGCGTTTAGGGGGCGTGAAGCATTTAAATTAGGCTCGTCCCTGAGGCGATCGAACTGCGCATGCTCCGTTCAGAAATTTCCAGCCGTGCATTGCGCGAAATAACGTTGTTACGTCAGTTTACGTACATTCCTATTCCCGGACGACTTACGCAAAAAAAAAATATTGAAATTCGACGCGGGAACGACGGCCATACTTAACATGGGCTGTCTAACTATCGACCACATTTTTGCTTCCCTAACTTTACGCAGCAAAAAGATGACTACAGATGCCATAAGAGAATGCGACGGACGATCGTAACTTCGTGGATCGCCGCAAAAAGCTAATTTGCATACCCCGACGCTGAAAACGACGCGAACTCCACCCAGCGGGCGGAAAAAGATTGCAGCGTAGATCGGACGGCGTACGAAGACGTAAGTCTGTCGGATCGAAGCCTAAGCTGTTGTATCATGGTTTGAGGATTCAAACTAATTGTCACGACGCGGGTAATTTGAAATTACTCCAGTCTAACAGGAGATAGACCGGAGTAATGGCTCTATGAATCTGGCCCTTTGGTTCCAACCAACGTGTCTTTGTGCGACGCAGAAAAGGTGAACGGATGGACTCTACATGCCTGGTTCCCATCATGAAGCATGGAGGAGGAGGTGTGATGGTGACACTGTTGGGGATTCATTCAAAATTGAAGTCATACTGAACCAGCATGGCTACCACAGCATCTTGCAGCGGCATGTTATTCCATCCGGTTTGCGTTTAGTTGGACCATCATTTATTTTTTAACAGGACAATGACCCCAAACACACCTCCAGGCTGTGTAAGGGCTATTTGACCAAGAAGGAGAGTGATGGGGTGCTGCGGCTGATGACCTGGCCTCCACAGTCACCGGACCTGAACCCAATCGAGATGGTTTGGGGTGAGCTGGACTGCGAAGTGAAGGCAAAACGGCCAGCAAGTGCTAAGCATCTCTGGGAACTCCTTCAAGACTGTTGGAAGATCATTTCAGGTGACTACCTCTTGAAGCTCATCAAGAGAATGCCAAGAGTGTGCAAAGCAGTAATCAAAGCAAAAGGTGGCTACTTTAAAGAACCTAGAATATGACATATTTTCAGTTGTTTCACACTTTTTTGTTATGTATATAATTCCACATGTGTTAATTTATAGTTTTGATGCCTTCAGTGTGAATCTACAATTTTCATAGTCATGAAAATAAAGAAAACTCTTTGAATAAAAAGGTGTGTCCAAACTTTTGGTCTGTACTGTAAGTCACTGGTATAAGCTATCATAATGTAAAAAAAAAAATGTGATCACTTCCCCAGAGTAGTACAATGTTATTATGGTAGCACTGTATTGCTCTGGTCACAGTGTGCTAAAAAAATAAAAATAATAATAAATAGTGATGGCAGAACAAGCCAGGTTCACACCAGAACTCCTGAACATGGCAAAAGTTCGGACCCAAATCGCTAGCTCTATTAACGTATATGGGACCCAAACCTGAAAAATCAAAAGTCCCCATTTTGAAGGCTTTTATGAAAGTTATTGGCAATACAAAGGGTATGGGGGCCCAGGTACTGCCCTGGGGGACATGTATCAATGCAAAAAAAGTGTTTTTAAAAGAGCAGTGATTTTAATAATATTTAAAGTGAAACACATGAAAGAAAAATCCTTCAAATATAGTGCCTGGGGGTTCCTTTATTCTGCCTGTAAAGTGGCACATCTGTAACGTATATAGAATCTGCTGCAGCAAAACTGTCATATATAAAGAAAACAAATTACATTTAAATTGATTTTCCAGGCTTCAAGCTTTCTTGAAAAAAAAAAATCTTTGACAGAGATACAAAAATGTGAAAAAAATGGCATGTGGGTCCCTCCCAATCCATACCAGGCTGTTTGGGTCTGGTGTGTATTTTAAGGGGATCCCCATGCCAATATAAAAAAAACAGCATGGCCCTCCCCAAAATCGGAGTCAGACCCTTATCCAAGCATGCAGTGGAGACATCTGAACCATACCAGGCCACATGCCCTCAACATGGGGGGTGCTTTGGCCCCCTACTCCACAGCACCTTGTTCCAATGTTGATAGGGACATGGGTCTCTTTCCCACAACCCTGGGTAATGGTTGTGGGGGTCTGAGGATAGGGGCTTATTGAAATCGGGAAGCCCCCTTTAACAAGGGGGCACCCAGATCCCGGCCCCCCTATGTGAATTAGTATGGGTACATGCGGAAAAGGTGCTTTGGGGTGGGGGGCAAAGGGCATGTGGTCTGGTATGGTTTAGGAGGGAGGAAGTGCTTTTAAAAATGTTGGTGTGGGGGTTCCCCTCAAATCCCCCTGAACTTTGGGGGACCCATGCTGTTTTTTTAATTATTTTGTTGTGGGTTTTCCTTTAGGGCCTGGTATGAATTGGAAAGACCCCCATGCCATTTTTTATCACATTTTTGCATTGTCGGCAATGTTTTTTTTTCCATTCAGCTTTTCTGCTGACTGTGGGGGCCGGCCCACTTCTGAACAACCAGCTATTCACTGTGCCCTGAGGTCAGGCACATTTCTTCAGCCAATCAGGGCTTAGAATGCACTGTGCCCTGATAAGACTCTGGTATGGATTTTGGGGGGACCCCACCTTTTTTTTGGCATGGGTTTTGCATTAAAATCTATAACAGACCCAGCGTCAGAAGAGGGCGGAGTCACTCAGATACATCAGCGGGTGGGTGGGGCAGGGCCCCCTGCCCTTGCCCTTGGCTATATAAGAGCTGTCAAAGCAAAAAGACAGCAGTCGGAGGGAACGCCTTCCATGGAGGCAGCGTTTTTCCATTTTATTTTTATTCTGGACCGTCTACGCCGTGTTTGAAGATTTTTTTAATGAAGGACTTCAAGACTGTTGGAAGATCATTTCAGATGACTACCTCTTAACCACTTGTCATCTGCCCACCGTCAAATGACGGCGGGCAGACGACTCCATTGTTCTGACATCACGTCATATGACGTGATGTCCCTTTAAAGCCGCGGGCGGGCGCGCGCGCGCGTCGCCGGCGGCGCGCGCGCGCGCGCGCGCACCCGCCGCTCTGCGGGGATCCTGTGCGAGTGCCCGGCGGCAACGATCGCCGCCGGGCACACGCGATTGCTCAGTAACTGAGCTGGGACGTGCAGCTCTGTGTGTAAACACAGAGCTGCACGTCCCTGTCAGGGAGAGAGGAGATCGATTGTGTCCCTTGTACATAGGGACACAATCGGTCACCTCCCCCAGTCACCCCCCCTCCCCCTACAGTTAGAACACTCATAGGACACACATTTAACCCCTTCCCCGCCCCCTAGTGGTTAACCCCTTCACTGCCAGTCACATTTATACAGTAATCAATGCATATTTATAGCATTTTTCACTGTATAAATGTAAATGGTCCCAAAAATGTCAGAAAAGTGTCCGAAATGTCCGCCATAACGTCGCAGTCCCAATAAAAAAATCGCAGATCGCCGCCATTAATAGTAAAAAAAATAAATAAAAATGCCATAAACTATCCCCTATTTTGTAAACGCTATAAATTTTGCGCAAACCAATCGATAAACGCTTATTGCATTTTTTTTTTACCAAAAATATGTAGAAGAATACGTATCGGCCTAAACTGAGGGAAAAAATATTTTTTTTATATATTTTTTGGGTTATTTATTATAGCAAAAAGGAAAAAATATTGAATTTTTTTAAAAATTGTAGCTCTATTTTTGTTTATAGCGCAAAAAATAAAAACCGCAGAGGTGATCAAATACCACCAAAAGAAAGCTCTATTTGTGGGAAAAAAAGGACGCCAATTTTGTTTGGGAGCCACGTCGCACGACCGCGCAATTGTCAGTTAAAGCGACGCAGTGCCGGAAGCTTATATTTTGTCTGGGCAGGAAGGGGGTGTAGGTGCACAGTAGGTAAGTGGTTAAAGCTCATCAAGAGAATGCCAAGAGTGTGCAAATCAGTAATCAAAGCAAAAGGTGGCTACTTTAAAGAACCTAGAATATGACATATTTTCAGTTGTTTCACACTTTTTTGTTATGTATATAATTCCACATGTGTTAACCCCCTTAGCGGTATCCCCGAGCGTGACTCGGGGTGGATTTTTAATGCAAAAATCGGTAACCCTGAGTCACGCTCGGGGTGAATATGCAGAGCCTGCAGCGTGAACTGGCTTACCTTGTATCCAGGCAGGGTACTGTACTTACCTTGTCCCTGGATTCAGCGATGCATCCCCGCTGTGTGAGCGAGTGGTGTCCTCCATTCGACTCACACACTGCCCGCGCGCCACCGATCTCCGTTCCCTGCGACGTAATGGCCCACGGGGGCGGAGACCAGTGGCAAATTCAAAAAAGTAAACAAACACATTACATACAGAATACTGTAATCTTATAGATTACAGTACTGTATGTAAACAATACACACCCCCTTGTCCCTAGTGGTCTGCCCAGTGTCCTACATGTACTTTTATATAATAAAAACATTTTTTTTGTGCCTGCAAACTGTAGATTGTCCATAGCAACCAAAACTGTCCCTTTATGTCAAAAGTGATTTTAGACCAGCTGGAAAACAGCGATAATAAATTATAATCGAGTGATAGTGATTTGTGGGGAAATTTGTCATAGAAAATAAAAGTAATGCCAGCGACAATTCTGCAACTGAGCAAATTTCAGTGATTTTGATTTGATTACATTAGTGAATAATTTTTATTATAATTACATTATCGTTTGTTATAATTATTTATAGTTATTTATTATATTATAATTTTATGATTTTGTGTTTCAAACTTTATCATACCAGAGATGTCTACTAGACTATTGTTTGGACAAATTTAAGTGAGTTATTCCTAAGAATTGTAGGCCTACAGTATAAAACGCAGAATTTCCATGCAAAATAATTGTACCGCTTTTGGTACGTAATTCCAGACAGAATAATACCGCCAGGGAGGTTAATACATAGTTTTGATGCCTTCAGTGTGAATCTACAATTTTCATAGTCATGAAAATAAAGAAAACTCTTTGAATGAGAAGGTGTGTCCAAACTGTTGGTCTGTACTGTATGTGTATATATGTGTGTATGACTGTGTGTCCCAAGCGTGTCAAGATCCTATGTGGGTAAAATGACCGCACCAGCCAAGCAGACACTGGCTGGAAAAAGCGCCAGTTTGCATGCATAGCAATATACAAGTTTCATTCATTCATGGTGTCTGATGGACACAGCTGGTAAAAAAATCATGCTGCAGTGTGGCCGCACAGTTTAGTGTGAGGTGTGTGGCGGGAGGACGTCATATGATATCCACCCAAAATAATGAATGTACCGCTTACCACTTAATTGACAATCGGCTGGGTGTTAAGTGGTTAATATGGAGAAAGACTTTGATTCTCAGGCCCTGTGGCATTATATTTAATTTGATACAGTTGTCAAAATATTAGAAATGTTACCAGATATTAGATTTCATCCTGTACAGCTTTCTCACAGACAAGAATTGATTACTAATTTTGTTGTCCTTGGCTCTATTAAAGTCAACATATTGCTCATTTTGAACTTGTGTTATTAATGCCTCTCAATGTAACACGTTTTAGGAAACAAAAAGAAATTCAAAAGGAAAAAAAATCTCTCTGCTGCAACAAAAAACACAATAAGTATAGTCATTACCATAATACATTATATAAGACCTATTTCTTTTCTACAAACCCTATTTCTTTTCTTCAGAATGGTTATATTTTGCATTAGGCACATAGTTTGGAATAAAGTATATCTTCTGCTTTGTTGAACAAAACAAATATTATTTCATTAAAAAGCAATATACACCTTTTTTTCTCAAAGCAGAATAAAAAATAGGCTCATAAAAGTAATACAAGTGAACACTAGCTAGGTTTTTAAATGCTAAATATACTATTTGTACTAGATAAAATGCAGTATTAGATTGAAAACTCATGTTTTTGTAATATGTATGTAATAGAACCAGTGTATATTTTGTAAATAATAAGATTGTTGGAGTTAAAATTGAAATTGAAATGCAATGAAAGTCAGCACATTTGCAAAACACTCTGTACAAAGCTGTAAAATCAAGACAATTGTTTGCAATAAATATCCTCCAGATTATTGCATTTCTACCTATGTGCATGTGAGCATGAGCAATGTTTTCTGCTAGGACTATGACATTTTACTGAAAATGAGTTATTACTTGGCTTGCAGCAAAACATCTTGCTAATGCTTTCACATTTAGTTCTGCATCTAACCCTTTGTCAGATTCACACTACAATACAGAACGAAATGCACAATATAAGCATTATATAAATAAAACACACACATGCTAGTCAGCTATTATTGTTGTATTGAATCAATAAAAATGTGTTTATTCTATACTATTATATTATACATTAGGGCTTATTCTTTGAGTGCTTAGCCTGGACACAGCATAACATTTTTATTTTCATTTGAAAATAGCTGAACACTAAAACATGAAATATAACAAAACACATATTTTTCATTATATACTGGGTTCTATAAAGTAAAACCGAGCCAGTAAAAAAGTATGCAATGTTAAAGTTTATTCATTTGGTTTTACATGTATTATTTTAAGCTCTTAACAACATATTCTAATGTTTAAATCAGAACCACAAGCATATACCTGAATAAAAGCACAATTTAGAGCAGTCAGAATTTACCTTAATATCAGCTTCCTGTAGTCTGCAGAGAAGAGTCCACTTGACTCTACTACAGTGCACAAATATACCCTCATAACTATGGACGAACTTGACCTACCCATCACAAAAAAAGTAACCCTGGTATCATACATTACAGCAATTACAAAATGCATGTTTTTCTTTTAGAAATGTAATTTTGCTGTGGTACTGTTATAAACATGGGAAAGTTGCGCATGTCCTGGTGTGAACCGAACCGGGGGGGTGTTTGATTCATCCCTAGACCGTGGCTATTTTTGTGTGTATGTGGACACATGGGCATATATATATATATATATATATATATATATATATATATATATATATATATATATATATATATATATATAACTTTTTTGTACCAATGGTAGAACTAAACCATTAGCTTTCAAGTTTTTCGATACATGATGGGCACAGTGAGGCTACAATTGATGGGCAGAGTCAGGCTGCATTCAATGGGCATTTGATGGGCACAGTAAGGCTGCATTTGATGGGCTCAGTCAGGCTGCATTTGAGGGGCACAGTGAGGCTGCATTTTGTGTGCACCGTGAGGCTGCATTAGATGTGCACAGTGAGGTTGCGTTTGAAGTGCACAGGGAGGCTGGAATTGATGGGCACAGTAAAGGGTTGCATTTAATGGTCATAGTGAAGGGTTACATTTGATGGGCACAGTAAGGCTAAAATTCACGAGCACATGAGGCTACATTTGATGGGCACAGTAAGACTGCATTTTATGGGCACAGCAATGCTGCAATTGACGGGCACAGTGGGGCTGCAATTGACGGGCACAGAGAGGCTGCATTTGATGGGTACAGTGAGGCTGCATTTGATGGACATAGTGAGGCTGCGTTTGATGGGCACAGTCAGGCTGCATTAATTGATGGGCACAATGAGGCTGCATTTGATGGGCACAGTAAGGCTGCATTTTATGGACACAGTGAGGCTGGATTTGATGGGAACAGTCAGGCTACATTTATTGATGGGCACAGTGAGGCTGCATTTGATGAGCACTGATGAGGCTGCATTTGATGGGCACTGGTGAGGCTGCATTTGATGGGCATAATGAGGTTGCATTTTTTGGGCACTGGTGAGGCTGCATTTGATGGGCACAAAGAGTCTGCATTTGATGGGCACATTAAGGCTGCAGTTGATGGGTACAGTAAGGCTGCAATTGATGGGCACAGTAAGGCTACAATTGATGGGCACAGTGAGGCTGCATTTGATGGGCACAGGTAGCCTGCAATTGATGGACACAGTAAGACTGCATTTGATGGGCACAGTGAGGCTGCATTTGATGGGCACAGTCAGGCTGCATTTATTGATTGGCTGCAATGATGCTGCATTTGATGGGCACTGTTGAGGCTGCATTTGATGGGCACTGGTGAGGCTGCATTTGACAGGCAAAGTGAGGCTTCAATTGACAGGCACAGTTAGGCTGCATTTGATGGGTACAGTGCGACTGCAATTGATGGGCATAGTGAGATGCATTTGATGGGCACAGTGGGGCTCCATTTGATGGGCACAGTCAGGCTGAATTTGATGGGCATAGCCTCATTTGATAGGCTGCATTTGATGTGCACAGTAAGGCTGCATTTGAAGTGCACAGTAAGGCTGAATTTTATGGGAACCGTGAGGCTTCATTTGATGTGCACAGTGAGGGTGAATTTTCTGAATACTGGTGAGGTTACACTGATGAGGCTGCACTGTTGGATTTTTGATGAAAACCATGGGCATTGGGTCATGATTGATTCATCGTGGAATCCAATCGAATCATTGACATGATAATTGTAATCAAATCGTGAGACCAGTGAAGATGCACAGCTCTATTTTAAAATCTTCATATTTTTTTCAAAAACCACAGTGTACAAACACATATAGGAACAGTTGACATGTTTCTGCCTACAAGGCCTTCATCATAACTACATTAAGTAAAAGATCTTTGAAATAAATAGTAGCACTACAAACAACAGGCTCCATCCATTAGTTATCCTAATTAATTGCAAACATTGACAAATGGAAAGACCAGCTCTGATGCAAAAATCAAAAGTCTCCATTTTGAAGGCTTAAATGCAAGTTATTGGCCATAAAAATGGTATGGGGGCCTGGGTACTGCCCTTGGGTGAATTAATATTTTTTCAAAAGATCATTTTTCAAGGAGCAGTGATTCCTGTAAATAAAGTGCCATGGGGGCCCGTAGTCTGCTTGTAAAGTGGCACATCTGAACCACGTATAGAACCTGCCACAGCAAAGCTGACATATATAAAGAACAAAGTTACATTTCAAATCAATTTTCCCAGCTGCAAGCTTTCATGAAAAAAAAAAAAAACATTGCTGGCAATACAAAATTGCTTCAGCCAATCAGGACTTATAAATGCAATGTGCAGTGCAAACATCCCACTGAGCAACCCACACATTCAGGTGTTCGGTGAACACCAGAATGGGTGCTGTACGGGGCAGAACCAATGCTTGGCCCGAACTGTTCGCCCGTGCCTAGTGTTTTGAATGAACTTCACATACCCAATTTTTGCTTTCCCCTTTGTTTCAATTGCCTGTTTTTACATTAGTTAGTCCAAGAGGGGGTAACTGAGGGAAACAACTTCCTATGTGCTTTATCTATACAAAATGAATAGTGAGTGAGTAAGTGAGTGAGTGATGGGGTAACTTGTATAGCACTGACAAATGCAAACCAAATTGCCTCAAGGCACTTGTATCCAGAGTCGTGCTGATCCTTCAGAAGAGATCGGTCTTCAGTTTTTTCCTAAAAGCACAATGGTTTTCTTCCATGCGAATGGTCATGGGTAGAGCATTTCAAAGCCGAGTACTTGGACTGAAAATCTACGTTCTCTCTTAGATTTGTAGCGGGCTGCGGGGATTTCGAGAAGGTTTTGGTTAGTTGATTGGAGCACCCGATTGGTGACGTAGGGTTTAATTTTCCCGTTTAAGTGTTGCGTAGTGCTTCCTTGTGCGCATTTGTGAGTGAGGCAGAGTGTCTTGAATGTGATCTGGTATTTTACGGCTAGCCAGTGGAGGGACCTCAAGACCGGGGCGATAGATTCCCACGGTTTTTTACCTGTTACCAGTCTGGCTGCCTTGTTCTGGATGACTTGTAGATGCAAAATCTGGTATTTGGGTAGTCCTAAGTAGAGGAAGTTTGCGTAGTCGAGTCTGGAATTGATGATTGTACCTACCACTACTGCTTTATACTCTCCCAGGATAAAGGGGATGAGTCTACGTAGCATGCAGAGAAAGTGGTGAGAACCGCTGACTACTGCTCCTATTTGTGCGTTCATAGTAATGTCTGAGTCAAAGATGACTCCGAGGCTTTTGACTAGATATGTGCATTCCCGTTCGTACGAATGTTATTTTCGTGAGAAAATGTTAATTTTCATACCCGCGGGATTATGTGTACATACGAAAACGGTAAAGCACCAAAATACGAAAACGACGGGATAACGGATGAGCCGCATAACGAACGACCGCAAATAGGAACGAATGATCCGACGGGAAAAAACGACAAAACGAAAACGGCAAAATAACGAAAATGAAATCTGTATCAAGAGATTTGCATTGTGTATTTTGTATGAATCCGTTTTGTGTTCGTTTTCAGTTGTATGTTCATTGTTCAATGACATCTATAACAAAAGAATTTCATTATGTATATTGAATGAATTCCTTTTTCTGTTTGTATTGTGTATTCAAAATACTGAAGGCAAATCTTTTGTTATAGGTGTCATATCAACATACGAAAATAACAAAAGAAACGGGTTCAAATGCAAATCTTTTGTTTATCGTTTTTTTGAATGGCCAGAGAGTTAGGCTGGCCATACATGATACAATTTTCTGTGCAATTTTCTTTAGATTTACCTTCAACTATGTAGTGCAAGGGCCTGCCTGATTGCATACAATTGAAAGTGTTGTTTAGTTTGACCTCATATTATATGGTTTTTGGTAAATCTAAAAGAAAATTGAACATGTATGGCCAGCCTCAGTGACTGAAAGCAGCTTCTCTTTTGTGTAGTGAGTAGTGAGTACACTTGTACAGTAAAGCCAAATAAACTTTTCTGTGGATTTTCATCTGAAGGGAGTTCAGTTGGCCAGACTTTTGAACCCAAAAATGGTTTTCTGATGCAGTTTAAAAACGAACACATTTTCTGAGAACGATCGGAAAACGATTGTTTTTATGTTTGTTGTTAAAACAGTCTGACCAAGTGTATGGGGCTTAACAATAGTATTGTTAGAAGTATTGGAGAAGACCCCCGGAGATCGGAGAAGACCCCCGGAGAGCTGAGAAGACCCACCCCCCGCCGAAGATATCGGAAGAAGCCCGCCGAAGGGGGGCGCTTTTATAAAAGCGACCATACACACCCCCCCCGGCGGCCAACTAATAAAATATTTCAATACCCTGTGTGGTTTATTTGTGTTTACACTTTGCCTCCAGGTGAATGGGTAGGGGTACGATGTACCCCATACTCATTCACTTAGGGTGGGGAGCCGGTATCTGGGGCCCCCTTATTAAAGGGGGCTCCCAGATTCCGATAAGCCTTCCACCCGCATACCCCGACAGCCAACGGCCAGGGTTGTCGGGAAGGGGCCCTGTCCTCATCAACATGGGGACAGGGTGCTCTGAGGTGGGGGGGCTGTAGTGCGCCCCCCTGCCCCAGAGCACCTGACCCCCCCATGTTGAGGGCATGCTGTCCGGTATGGCTCAGGAGGGGGGGGGCGCTCGCTCACCCCCACTCCCCTCCTGACCGGCCGGCTGGCGTGCTTTGGATACGGGTCTGTTATGTATTGTGGGGGGACCCCCCCATGTTGAGGGCATGCTGCCCGGTACGGCTCAGGAGGGGGGGGGCACTCGCTCGCCCCCACTCCCCTCCTGACCGGCCGGCTGGCGTGCTTTGGATACTGGTCTGTTATGTATTGTGGGGGGGCCCCCACACCATTTTTTTCGGCGTAGGGGGGTCTCCTTACAACCCCTAACAGACCTAAGGGCCCGTTATGCTCCTGAGGGGGGGACCCATGCCGGATTTTTTTTTAAATCCGGCGGGGACTTCCCCTTCAGGATTCATAACAAACGCCGCCCACGTGTAGAATTGGCGGGAATCCACGTTGGATCCCCGTCGCTTCTATGACGCGCTCGCTGGAATGTGCTTTTACTATTTCAGCGAGTAGGAATTATTAATTTTGATAGACATTAATACTATTTTTTTTTTTTAACTATTAAAACATTATCAACATTAACATTTTTAGAGAATACAATAAGACCATACATATAATTTACAAGTAGCATACATAGGTTTTCTTTGGCTGCCAAGAAGCTAATACTGTAAGAATGTAGGCAATGAAAAACCTTTAATCTATTCTGCTTCTATTTGCTCTTTATGATCCATCGGCAAGACCCTGGAGCTCTTTAAAACAATGTAGGTCTCATACATGTGATCATTATTAAACTGTATGGGTGCTTACTGCCAATACAGGAAGTGTGATTTACTGAACTTTAAAAAATGATATCTTGGACCCTTTGAGCTTCCTGGATCAATCAGAGAATGGAAGACTTTGAAGAAAACTGTTCTATGCTGTTTTTAATCTTGTTTAAGCTTAACAGCACATTAGTAATTGTTACTATATTAATTCTCAGGCTGTGGGCAACAAAGGAGCATATATTTGTTTGTTTTTTACATTGTACAACATGTGTATAATATGATTTTCTAACACAAATATATAAAAAAATACAATACATACAGTTTTATCAGATTGCTGACACTGTGTTGGTAATAAAAAATAAGTAAACTTGATTAAAGCCTCAGTCTGAAGTTTTAAACCATCCCTATGCCAATGTATTTCTAAACAAAAGCCATATAAATAAAAATGAATATCAACATATAAACTAAGGAAATGTATACCATAGCTGATAATCAACAACCCTTTTCTATTCACCTCACTGTCGTAAAATAAGGAAACATAGATAGTTACTATAGGTTACCACAAATGGTAAAACATAATTTTCTTTACACAGCATTTTGAAGAATCTTATTTTAATTCTAATACAAATCTACCAGTTATGCCAGTATTATCTAAAATACCACATTAAAATATACATATTAGAAATATCTTAAATCACTGTTATAAAAAAAGGTTGCTATCAGGTAGGGACAGAGTTTGAGGCAACATAGGGTTTATCAAAAACCCTGACTGTTTCCATTTGTTGAGCAGGCAAACTAAATGGCCTAGTCACCTGGCCACTGAACCTCTAGCTGCTAGGAAGTGTTTCCTTCATAATAGACCACATATATCTGTAGTGTTTTCTTATCTCTCTCTGAAGCACAAGTCCTGTGTGTTTCTGCTGTTTCCTTGCTCTGTTATCAGCATGGCAACTTCTGACATGTACTCTGTCAATCAAGATAAAACCAGCCTGAAATTTGTGTTGAGGGAGGTTGCTATAAAAAGATTAGCAGAGAGCTTGTCTTGTCACAGCACAGCTCCTAAAGTAAAAATCGGATTGAGGGTGATGGCACTGCCTGACCTTAAAAGGTCCCCAATGAAAAACTCCAAAGGTGTGACCTATAATGAATTACTATTAATGAATTAAATGTGTTATAAGGTATTCCTAAATGTAAGAAACCTTAAACCTTATAGTGCATTCAATAATGTGATAATCGAGGACAGACGAATGTCTCTACTCAACGGTAACTGTGTAAAGTCCAATCACAAGCAATGCCTGCAAGTGAGGACTAAAGTGCAGTAACTGAAATAAATTCCTGTGGTGCAGCCTACCACTAGCTGCTTGGTTATTATCCATAAATAACACTCCTTATTTCAATATATAAATTATGGACATATATATATATATATATATATATATATATATACTGTATATATATACACAAGTGCATCAATGTGAACAAAATATAAATCAAACAATAAAAACAAAAACGGAAACAAAGTGAAAGAAAAGTCCAATCAGCATCTCATAGACATCAATGATGGAATTCCATTCAGCAATATTCAGATCAGTGCGAGATTTCACAGTGAAGGGTGCTAATATGACAGGACAGGTGATCATGAGGTGATTGTAGTGCTCCCCCACATGGGTCCCCACTCACCAGCTCCAATAACCCCACAAGGGGTATACAGCATATAAGTTACGGTTTTAGTTAGATTTTCTAAGTCTAATTGTTTAGGTTTTAGTCCAACACGTTCGTTGTTATCTCTATTTATGTTTCTCACTTTTATTTTTCTTGTTCCTTTCTTTCTCTCCTTGCGAGCTCCGGTCCAGTGCCCTGCCCATGCAGCATTGCCAGGGAAAGTCCTGAAGTGGTCTGTTTTAATTTCAGAGGTCTTTTCTACTCACTTGGTGATTCAAGGTAAGAGTGCTCTGCCACGATGGCTAAGTCTTAAGCGGCGTACACACGACCGAGGTTCTCGCTGGAAACCAGCGAGAACCTCGCTGGAAGCTGCATTCCAGCGAGGACCTCGGCCGCGTGTACGCTTCTGGCTCGCCCCGCCCGTCGGGAATCCCGTCGAGCGAAAAGAGAGCACGCTCTCTTTTTGCTCGACGGCCCGCCTGGATGAATGGCTGGTTGCCATTCCCGACGGGCGGGTCGCCGATTTCGACGGCCAGCAGAGAACCTCGACGGGCGGAACGATGTGTTCTGCCCGTCGAGGTTCTCTGCCGTGTGTACACGGCCTGATTCTATTGATTATTCAGTAATTATCCACAATGTCCACGGCTTCAATTCCTCCATCAAGAGAACCAAGGCCTTTCAATTCTACCACAGGCAAAGGGCTGATGTTCTCTTGTTACAGGAAACTAATTTCTCTAAGACCTCAGCGCTTGGTTATCTTAATGCTAATTATCCACAATACTTCCTTTCGTGTGGTCCGGAAAAAAAGGGGAAGTGGCAGTATGCTTTTCTAAACGAACCCCCTTTACACCCATTACAATAGTTAAGGACAGGGGAGGAAAATATTTAATGGCAGTGGGCCGTTTTCAAGATCAGCTGGTCTCATTCATATTATACTATTACCCGAACACTGGACAGTTAGAATTTTTTTTAAATATGTTTAGGATACTGATGCCCAAGTTCCAGGGACAGGTGATAATGGGGGGGGGGGGGCAGCAACATTCCATTGGATAGGACTATGGGCAAATCAGATCCAACAAAATTGATATTGAGACGACCCCCGATTAGTTGCAGTAAGGTAGCACTCCTGCTCCATTCTTTCAATCTGATTGATCTCTGGCGGGAATGTAACCCCTCGGCAAGGGACTTCACTTACTATTCTCAGGTGCATCATTCCTATTCAAGGATAGATCATCTCCCCCCCTGCTCCCATATATAACATCTGCTAAAATATTGTCTACCCCTTCGTCGGATCACTCCCCGATCAAACTTACTACTAAGGGGCTGTGGACTAAAGCCACCCCCTCCCCGTGGCGATTCAACGCTAGCATATTAAATGACCCCATACTTTATGTGGAAATTGAAAGGGAGATTCAGGCATACTTTGAGATTAATAAGTCTGTTGACACGGCCCCTGCTGTAAATTGGGAGGCTCACAAAGCAGCGATACGGAAAATTATTGCAAATTGCGAGCAGATTAAAATGGACATGGGAACACACAATTAAACAATTGGAGAACAATCTAGAGGCTTTAATGGCGGAAAAGCATAGGAACCCCCAGACTGACCTGAGGTTTAAAATAGATGAGGTGTGCTTGGCACTGAATCTTAGCCTAACCACACGAATAAGGGTCTGCTACACATAGCAGACCTTTGTGACAAAGTGGGTGTGCTATCCAAACAATCCATGAGGAAAAAATACCAAATGCCATTAGCAGAATGTTAAAGATATGCCTAATTACATCATTATGTGCAAACCCTGGCTCGTAAGAGTGACCTAGCGACATCTACTCCCATGGAGCACTTTTGCAATCACTACGATAAACTCAGAGGCCATATATCTGTGATATATACGATGTTGGTGAGTTCATCAACTTAAGTAAACTATATGCTCCAATGGGAAGAAGATTTTCAGGAAACCCTTGATTTGGAGGAGTGGCATACGATATCGGAAACTGCTTCTCGATCACTTATCAACACATCTATAATAGAAGCTAATTATAAAGTGTTGCTTAGATGGTATATGGTGTCGGCTAGGCTTGCCACTTTTGTACATGGAGCTACCCCCAAGTGTCTTAGAGGCTATGGCCAGATTGGAACCACCTATCATATTTGGTGGACATGCCCTAAGGTTAGAAGGTTCTGGATTAGGGTCTATGATTTTTTTTATTCTCTGACCAATTTGAACATGGTTAAATCAGTGAAACAAGCTCTTCTGTGTGACAGGGTTGCGGAAGCCCAAAATTCCAATAGCCAGATATTAGAGGTCCGCTGCCCTGCCATTCGATCAGCTTAAAAGGAAACTGTCCTGGTTAATGTTGAATGAATGACTGACGGCACTAGTCCAGGACAAAATGAAGTTATTCCATAAAGTCTGGGATCCATGGCTTGGATATCTTACTAATGACCTAAGGATGCAGGCAATGTAGTTATGGTCTTACATGATGGGTCTCGGGGAGCTGGACGGTTACTCTCCTATTTATCCCTTTCCCCTCCTAACATTTCTCTTTACCCCTCTGTTTTTCTCTCAAAAGTTCTCAATCACTGGTCTTCATGTTAACCACTTAAGCCCCGGACCAATATGCTGCTAAATGCCCAAAGGTGTTTTTACAATTCGGCACTGCGTCGCTTTAACAGACAATTGCGCGGTTGTGCGACGTGGCTCCCAAACTAAATGTGCGTCCTTTTCTTCCCACAAATAGAGCTTTCTTTTGATGGTATTTGATTGTCTCTGCGATTTTTATTTTTTGCGATATAAATGGAAAAAGACCTAAAATGTAAAAAAAAAAAAATGATATTTTCTACTTTTTGTTATAAAAAAAATCTAACAAACTAAATTTTAGTCAAACATGTAGACCATTATTATTCTCTCTTTTAATTGTTGGCAAGATGACAAATTCATAAGTATTTATTGGCTCTGTAATATACATTCTTAAGCTGAGCTGTTGGTGAAAATTTGCATAAGTAGTGCTTTTTCATTTTATCAGAATATAAAATCTAAAATAGAACAGATTGTGACATACTAACTGTCCGAAAAACTAAAATGACCAGAATCCCAATGCTAATTTACTTAGACTTATGTATTAATCTGGATTTGGAAATAATGCTATTATTTATTTGTACATCTGTCATCCTGCTCTCTAATATGTTTAGAAATTCTAATAATCTTTGTATCTGTTGTCCTAAGTTGTACTTAGCTTATAATTGCAAAACTGTTGAGAGTATTAAGCCATTACAAATAATGTACATTTTAATGTCCAAATATGTCTTTACTCTTAAGCAGAAAGCAATAGTTATTTTAAAAAAAAAATTACCTGTGCTTCGAGATGAGCAGAAAGAATGTAATAAAAAAGCTTTATTTGCTGAATATTAAATATTGCATATACGTCACATGTTTTGTATGTGTGGGCTGTCCAGAAAACTTTGACATGTTGCAGTACATTGAGGACAAAATGATTGCCCTATCCTTTGTTACGATACAGACAAAAGCATCTTAAGTAGTACAGTATAATAACACACATTTTGATGCATTATCATGGGTCTTTACTCAATAGTAAAAACACCCTTCTTTTTTCTAACGTTCTTAGAACTGTTTAAAACAACACAAAGGAAAACATTTTTACTAGGAAATAAAAATGCACTTCAATGCATATTAAACATGGTATTTAAAGTAAATGTGTACTTAGTTTTATTTTAAATGTATTGCCTAAGATTAGACATTACAAGATGCATATCATTAGTCAAAAATACTTCTTCAACACTATTCTTTACTTTCATTTGTTACTGGAATCTTCATTGCTACATTTTTCCAATGGTCTAGTGAGCCTGTCCGTGAAGCCAGTAAAAGTACTCTTATGCCGCGTACACGATCAGATTTTGCATTTAGAAAAACCTTTGATGGTTTTTCTAATGGAATTCCACTCAAGCTTGGCTTGCACACACACGGTCACACAAAAATTCTCTGAACTTTCGTCTGCCATGAACGCAGTGACATACAACACTACGACGAGCTGAGAAAATTAAGTTCAATGCTTCTGAGCATGCGTTAAATTGTTTTCGAGCATGCGTCAGAATTTTGCTTGTCAGAATTGCTACATTTCGGATTCTCCAATAGGATTTTTTTCCGTCTGAAAATTTTAGAACCAGCTCTCAATCTTTTGTTGGCAGAAATTCAGACAGCAAAAGTCCGATGGAGCATACACACAGTCGGAATTTCCATTCAAAAGCTCACATCAGAATTTTTCTGTCGGAATTTCCGGTCGTGTGTACAGGGTATAAGTGGTTTGAAGGATAGCAGTTTGCAATGCCTCTGAAAGTCAGGCCCCAGGAACAAAAAAAAATTAAAAACAAATAAAAGGGGGCTCAAGGAAATGCTTTTCTGACTACTAAAAGTACAATCAATCATTGACAGTTATTGCAGGATAAATATTTTTTACAAGCCTATTAATCATGTCAGAAATCTAGTGTCCTTGTAACATCCTGTGCAATGAGTTAACATATCTATATATTATATATATATATATATATAATATTTTCATTGTAACCAGCTGAGATGAAGGGAAGGGTCTGTAGTCCAATGCTGTTGCTCCATAGATACAGCGCTACAGTGTAAGCATCGTCACCCTAGGAAGGAAGTGTGTTAACAACACCATCATAAGGTGAAAAAAATTGAACTAGAAAATGAATAGTCACCGCATCTAGTGACTGATAATCTGTAATATAATATGTTTTTTTTTAATTATTTTAACACACTTTAAACAGTTGCAATCATTGTAAAACAAGGTACCCTGTACCATGTTTTGTTGAAACTTGTACAGTCAAGAAAGGATTTTACCGGTACAGCATGAGATACAACATCATAATTAATAAATTAATAAATTAAATAAAACAATTAATAAATCAAATACTGTTCCTTTATTCCTTTATTCTATAGTACAAGACATTTTATAAAAACATGCTAATAAGCATTAACAAACAAACATACAACAACTATAGTTCTTTAGTTGTTTAGAAGGCATGACACTAGTTGCATCAATCAAATAAACAGAAAAACAAAAAGTTTAGATAGATAAATCTTATTGAAATAACAATACATTAGATTCATAAATCTGAAAACTATTTTGCTCACATAGACATGGCGGTGTTCAGCAGGGGCCATATAACAGTCTCTGGGAGGACACAAGGGACAATGATTGTACATTACATTGATGCTATTAACTAATATTTAATAAATCTTTAAAGTGTTACTAAAGTAAAAAGAATTTAAAAAAAAATCAAATAACAAACACATTAAACTCATCTGCTCTGTGCAGTGGTGTTGCACAGAGTGGCCCCCGATCCTCCTCTTCTCAGGGTCCCATGGTGGCGCTCCTCATGTGTCCCTATAGCAAGCCATTTGCTATGTAGGCACATAGGGGTTGATTTACTAAAACTGAAAAGCCAATCAGCTTCTGACTTCAGCTTGTTTAATTATGATTTGGCAATACAACCTAGAAGCCAATTAGTTTCTTTGCAGAACTGCACCAGGTTTTGCACTTTCCAGTTTTAGTAAATCAACCCCATAGTGTCTGTGCATTCCCAAGCACAGTCCTTAATCTATTTTCCCCTCTCTTCCCCTTCACATAGGGAAGGGCAGATAAATAGAAAACATTTTTTACTTTTCAATGCAATACACTAATTAAGGTAAAAAATGTTTTTAGTATTTCTTTAACTATATTATAATTCCATAAATCTTCAAATACTCGCCTACAGAAAGCAAGCTGTCAAAGTCCAAAAATAATTGACTGGCTATTATTAATATTCTTGGTTGGATGGCAACAACATCCATGGCTACAAACATTTTGCAAAAATGTGGTTTTATGTTAAATACAATATGATCTTTCTTTGTTTCTATGTAATTGCAAAATAAAACAAGTTATCAACTTTTTGAAACACATAGGAAAAAATGCCTCTAAAGATCAGAATTGTATATTGTACATATTTAGTTCAGACAGGCTCCCAAGGTTTCTATACAATGTTATTTAATGTCATAAAACAACAATTTCATAGAAAACAAGTTTAGAGTTATTATTGTCAAATTAATTTACTTTTTAATAGGTTATTACTGGTGCTTGAAAAGGCTACTATAGGGGGACTCTGACAGGAATGGACATACACTGTTAGAGCTCTGCTCTGTGTGAGGAGAAAAGCTATTATATAAGCAGAGCCCACCGGTTCCAGGCACATAGGAACACACGGGACAACCACCGAAACACAGAGATATCATTTTGGGCAAGAATTATGGTACTGGGAGGCACCCGCACCCGTACCAAAAACCCCATCATTAAGGAACCTAAAGAGCAAGCCACAGCTAAAATGGCACCCTCAAAAGCCTCAGCGCTCTCACAGAAACAACAGCCTTTACAAATAGACTCCTCTGGCGAGTCAGACTCAGAAACAAATGACACACAGTGTATTTCACAAGATTTCCCTGCTACCCCAGCATTATTAAGGCGGTTTGAAAAAATGCTTAACAAAGCTCTGAGGCAAACTTCAGACCATATCACAAAAAGACTCACAAAAGAGATAAGGGAGCTGGGTAGCCGTACAGAAGCACTGGAAATCAGAGTGAATGAGAAAGAGAACTCAGCACAGGATTACATGGTTGAACTGGAAACTCTTAGGCCTCGTACACACAATCAAATCTGTCTGCTGGAAACGGTCGGCCCGACCGTCCCAGCAAACAGATTAGACCGTGTGTACGGGCAAGTCGACGGATTTGGCCACCCGACAGATTTCAAAGCATGCTTTGAAATCTGTCGGCTGGGAACCCGTCAGCCCGACATGTCTGCTGGTTAGTATGCTAACCAGCAGACATGTCTTCTCGCACACGCGCCAAATGATTTTGACGCATGCGCGGAAGTGTTTTACTTCCTGGTGCGGTGACGTGGCGGCATCAACGTCACCGCCACGTCACCGACACGTCAGCGCGCTGTCTGTGTACACGCGAGCAAACCAGAATGCCAGCAGTCAGATTTGTTTAAATCGGTCGGACAGACCATTTTGAACAAATCGATTGCCTCGTGTGTACGAGGTCTTAAGCCCCATACACACGAGCAGACAGATTTGTTCAAATTGGTCGGGCCGACCGATTTGAACAAATCTGTCTACTGGGGACATATTGGTTTGATCGTGTACACACGATCAAACAAAAATCCCCGCCGCCAGACGCCGCCACGTCACCGCACCAGGAAGTAAAACACTTCCACGCATGCGTCAAAACCATATGTTTATTTGTGAACCATTCCATTGTAGATTTTTCTTTATGTTTTGGATCATTGTCTTGTTGGAAGACAAATCTCCTTCCCAGTCTCAGGTCTTTTGCAGACTCCATCAGGTTTTCTTCCAGAATGGTCTTGTATTTGGCTCCATCCATCTTCCCATCAATTTTAACCATCTTCCCTGTCCCTGCTGAAGAAAAGCATGCCCAAACCATGATGCTGCCACCACCATGTTTGACAGTGGGGATGGTGTGTTCAGGGTGATGAGCTGTGTTGCTTTTACGCCAAACATAACGTTTTGCGTTGTTGCCAAAAAGTTTGATTTTGGTTTCATCTGACCAGAGCACCTTCTTCCACATGTTTGGTGAGTCTCCCAGATGGCTTGTGGCAAACTTTAAACAACACTTTTCTTGGATATCTTTAAGAAATGGCTTTCTTCTTGCCACTCTTCCATAAAGGCCAGATTTGTGCAGTATACGACTGATTGTTGTCCTATGGACAGAGTCTCCCACCTCAGCTGTAGATCTCTGCAGTTCATCCAGAGTGATTATGGGCCTCTTGGCTGCATCTCTGATCAGTCTTCTCCTTGTATGAGCTGAAAGTTTAGAGGGACGGCCAGGTCTTTGCAGATTTTCAGTGGTCTGATACTCCTTCCATTTCAATATTATGGCTTGCACAGTGCTCCTTGGAATGTTTAAAGCTTGGGAAATCTTTTTGTATCCAAATCTGGCTTTAAACTTCTCAACAACAGTATCTGGGACCTGCCTGGTGTGTTTCTTGTTCTTCTTGATGCTCTCTGCGCTTTAAACGGACCTCTGAGACTATCACAGTGCAGGTGCATTTATACAGAGACTTGATTACACACAGGTGGATTCTATTTATCATCATTAGTCATTTAGGTCAACATTGGATCATTCAGAGATCCTCACTGAACTTCTGGAGAGAGTTTGCTGCACTGAAAGTAAAGGGGCTGAATAATTTTGCACGCCCAATTTTTCAGTTTTTTATTTGTTATAAAAGTTTGAAATATCCAATAAATTTCGATTCACTTCATGATTGTGTCCCACTTGTTGATTCTTCACAAAAAAATACAGTTTTATATATTATGTTTAAAGCCTGAAATGTGGCAAAAGGTCGCAAAGTTCAAGGGGGCCGAATACCTTTGCAAGGCACTGTATATATATATATATATATATATATATATATATATATATATACACACATTTATTAGCAGCAGCAAGGGAAAGCAATTATTTGTCTTTCCAGGGACATAAGTACCAATTATTTGCTGACCTTTCTCAACTAACTATAACCAAATGCCGTGCAATGAAGCCCCAACTTAATGGTACTACAAAATCACCACATAATCTACCAATAGGGATTCCCGTTCTCCATCCGCTTCGCATACCACGGCTCTAAATTCATTTGTAGATCAGGGGAAGAACTACAGCAAACTTTAAAAAATCTACACCTAGTGGAATCTACTCCTAATACCGGTTCCAAATGCAGAAGATCAGCAGCATCATCCTCTTTACAAAAAACCTCCAAACCCTCTGGAAATAATGGAAAGCACCCCCACTCTCACAAAAGAAGGATTACCTTCCACAAGACAGAGAAGACGCCATGGACTGAACAGTAAAAGAAGACACCATAATATGTTATATTGAACATAGTCCTATCTACCTACTTTTTAACTTTTCACCTATCCCTCCATTTTTTGTTTTGTTTTTGAAACTCAGTATATGATTTATTAGTTTCCTTAAATTCAAGCATTATATAGAAACACCTAGCCCAAGTTCAATTATCAGTATACTAGAGAGTATACTCAAATATATATATATATATATATATATATATATATATATATATATATATATATATGATTTTATATATATATATATATATATATATATATATATATATATATATATATATATATATATATTTATATATTTATATGTTGTTATATGAATGTGAGTCTATATGTAAGTACACATATGAGAGTGAATGTTTGTATATATATATATATATATATATATATATATGTATGTATGTATGTCTAATTATGTGTTTGCATACATACAGCCCCTCCCCCCCTTTTTTTTTTTTTTGCTTAGACCTATTATTCAAGACACAGTGGAAGGTCTTATTTTATTTACAAAGTTACTACCCAAGGTTGATAGCTGGTCTTCTTATAATACAACGTTTTTTAATAGGACTCAGTAAGGGATTTACGATTTGTTCAGGTCTAATTCAACCTAGTAAAAATGTAATGGTTATCATAAATGATTTATAAATATCTTCATTTACCCTAGGATTAGCATGATCTAACACCAAGCAGGTTTTTATTTGTATTAATTTCACTACCAATCATTCTTCTTTTTTTTTAGAAATGTTATCAGGACTTTCTTCCGCACAAAGACGTTCAGTGTGCCCCAATTTGCCAACCTCATTTGCCCTCCCATAATATGTGGTCAAACAATGTTGGCTTCAATTCCCCTGATGGTGGTCTAATTTAAAAAATGTTTTGGCCTAGACCTATTATTCAAGACATAGTGGTAGGTCTTATTTTATTTGTAAAGTTACTACCCAAGGTCGTTAGCTGGTCTTCTTATATTACAAAGTTTTTTAATAAGACTCGGTAAGACAGGGGTGGCAAACTCAATTTCATCGTGGGCCGCATCAGCATTATGATTGCCCTCAAAAGGGCCGGTTGTATCTGTAAGATTAGATGTCCAGCACATCCCCTCCCCTTTACATTAGATGTTAAGAGCCACCCCATCATCAAAAGTTGAGTCCCCCACTCTCCCTTACATCACAGTGCACCCCCTGTCCTTATGCTGCTGCTTCTGGGAAGAAGCTGGATGCATTGCTCGAAAGCAGAAAGTAAGGGTCTGGAGTAGGACCAGAGGAGGGCTGGAGCTCTCCTGCAGCTGCCGGCCGAAATGTGAGGGCCACATGAAATGGCCTGGCGGGCCGGATTTGGCACGCGGGCCTTGTGTTTGCCACCTATGCGGTAAGAGATTTACGATTTGTTCTGGTCTAATTTAACCTAGTAAATAGTTAATGGTTATCACAAATGATATATATATATATATATATATATATATATATATATATATATATATATATATAGGGCTGTGCAAATTAACTTTTAATTAATCGATTAATCTTTAATTTTTTTGATCGATCAAAATCTTTTTGATCGATTAAAATTCTTTTGATTGGTACTCACCTCTCTGCCGGCTTCTGGGCCTTCAGGGAGTTCCGTCGGAGATCCGGTAACGTCACGGACACCGGCAGGGCTTGCCATGTCCATCTGAAGGGCTCCTTTGCTGTGCCTTCATATCTGCATGCTGGTGGGACCTTACTATCTGCCACACGCAAGGGCTGTTACACTTCCCTCTTTCACTTCCCTCTATCAACCTGGGATTGTACAGCCATCCACTGGGAGTTGTGATAGTTCCCTTCATGGGACATGCCGACGAACTGATGTTAACCTCTCCTCATCTGGATTCAGCAGTGGTATCGTTGTACATATTTTTATACCAGTATCATAATTGGCTACATGTTTTTATGACTGCTTTTGCTACCAGTTGGTATTACTCGCACCATTTTTACAGTTTATGTAGCTACATCGATTTTATCTCCAGTGCAATATTTATTTGGTTACCTACTTGAAGACTATAAAAGTTTTAATGCTATTCCCATTGAGCACTGCCTTTGTGTGTTTTTTTGTATCCTGCTATCCATTTTCCAATAGCTGCACTGGGAATCAGCCTGCAAGGAGAGCAGCTGAAAGTAGTTGGATCTGTATGTGCGTTATAATTAATCAAAATTAGTCGATTAATCGATTAAAAAAAAAAAACGAATAATCGAACACAAAAATTTTGATCAGTAACAGCCCTAATATATATGTATATATATATATATATATATATATATATATATATATATATATATATATATATATTTTTTTTTCATTTACCCAAGGATTAGCATAATCGAATGCCACGTACACACGATCATTTTTCGGCTTGTGAAAAACAAAGTTTTTCAGCCTCTAGAAAAAACAAGGGGCCAGATTCACGTACATCGGCACATTTTTTGACTGGCGTAGCGCACCTCCTTTACGTTAGACTGCCGAAATGTAGTGGCGCAATCACAGTATTCTCATTTGATTTGCGCAGAAATTAGCGCCTGTGCAACGTAATTTCAGAGGCGTAAGGCGGAGTAATTCAAATTGGGAAGGACGTGGGCATGTTACACTGAAATGAGCCGTGACCCCATGCAAATGAAGAGCCGGCCGGCTCGCGCATGCGCACATGAAGCAGACCATGGACAGCACCTCTGTGCGCATGCTCACAACTCGGGAACGACGCAATCAGTGAAATTGGAAGTGGACCCGGGCAACTTAGTGAACTACGCAGACAGCATAAATAGACAGACACAAACGCACTTCCTTTGCAAAAGTACATCCCTTTGTATCCCTTCCTATACAGCAAGGTGCTTTTGTTCTGTTGTTTATTAGCGTTTGTTTGTTTGTTTGTGACATGTCTTTGAGATGTTTGGGGACTGTTTTGCAGAGTGATTTTTGTGTTTTATGTGTTTTGTTTGTTGTTATTTTTTTTACATTAGATTTTTGCTGGGCATTTTTTATTTTTGCTGGTCAATTTTTTTGGGGGTTCTGTTTGTGAATGATTTTGGAATGTGGGGGTGACATTCCTGCCGGAAAAGGGGTGTCACCCTCATTTGTGGTGGAGAAGTGATCCCCAGGTCCGTGTGAATGGTGTATGAATGTACAGTGACATAATTGGAGCCGTGGCATGGTGTTGCTGCTCACAAGTCCTGCATGGTGGGCTTGTGCCAATCCAATGTGATGAGGATGTGATGTATCTGTGCTAGGGACCACAGTGGTGTGCATGCATGCATTCTCATTGTGCCATGATTAATGTGTGTGTTTAACGTGCAAAGATGCCTAATGTGAATTGGCTCCTGCAGGCCCTTTCTTACTGCCAAGTTGTGCAGCATGCAACATGCACCAATGATCTGGCATACAAAGTTTGGGGAATATAACAGGGTACCATGGGGGGTTCCGTATAGGAGTCATGAGATGGGGTCCCAGTGCATATGCAGAGTCACCCTGAAGGGATAAGACAGGATGATGTTAGTAGTGCATGTGCCCCTTGTGATTTCAGCATCATGGGGGGGGGGGACAGTCATGCCTGCCACCCATGTCACTCACCAACCAGCCAGCTGTCCCCATACATGTTCATACATGTACATGTTCTGTTCGAAATCTGTGGGGATGGGGCTAGGATTGTATATGTAGCTGTCATGGGTGTCATGGGTGGTGTCATGTGTTGGGCTGGTGTTGGGCTCCTGCAGAGTTGTGGTTAATTCCAGGATGGCATGAGGGGTGAATCTGAAGATGCGAGACACCTCAGAATCACTCATGCCAAAGATGTCTATGCGTGTGTGATATGTCAATTGAAGAGTGAGGGGCTTGTATCAGATTAGATTATTATATCCATCAAGGTTTTAAAGGGCTATTGAAAGATAGTGAGACCGTGTTTGTAATGTGTATGTATGTTATGTATTGATGTATATATGTATGTATTTTTTTTTGTAAAAATGTTTATAAAAGCAAAGAAAAAGTTTTTGAAAAAAAAAACCCTCTCCTGTGCCCTCCTCCGTGCCCACCACCTTCTTTGCTCATCTAAAGTTAGTAGTATAGCTATAAACATGGATGCCACTGGCATGTTGGCATACAGTTTGATGGGCAGCAAGTGTGACTGCTCAGCTCCTCACTAACAGTGTTGCTTTAGCTGACATATAGATGGATTGTCTAATTTTATACCACCTTTTATATGGTCTTATTTTAGACAGAACGTGCAGCTGTTGCGCACAGCGCGTAGCCTGCGCTGCACCAACATTCTTTTGTGGATCCCCGAAACTCCCACATTTGCATATTTGAATAGCAAATCAATGGTGTGTCTAGCGCAATTTTGCGCGGACGGATGTGCCTGTCTATCGAAATTTCGCGGGTCAAAAAAAGTACATTTCTTGCGTATCTCGTTTTGGGGATGCGGGGCATCGAAACGCATGCGTAAATTTATACTTACGCCGCGCATCTCCTGTAACGCCGGCGTAATCGCTCTGGGAATCTTGCCCAAAGTTTTTTTCAACTTCATCATTAAAACGATGTTGCTCTAGCAAAGCACGGTGACACGCAACACGTACTACGGCACTATAAAGGGGAAGTTCCATTTGGATGACGCCATCCTTGGGGCTGCTTTTGCTGATTTTGTGTTTGTAAAAACGATTCACGCTTTTCTGTCTGTTACAGCGTGATGAATGTGCTTACTCCATTACGAATTGTAGCTTTACTAGAACAAGCGCTTACATCTCATAACTTGCTTCTGAGCATGCATGGGTTTTTCACGATGTTAAACCCCACACACGATAATTTTTTACAACCCAAAAAAACGACATTGATTAAAAAATAGAGCATGTTCAAATTTTTTTTATTGTAATTTTTCAGAACCTGAAAAATGCTGTGAAGCCCACACACGATCATTTTAAATGACATTTTTTTTTAAATGTTGTTTTTTACAAGCCGAAAAATGATTGTGTGTACGCGGCATCACACAAAGCAGGTTTTATTTTTTTTTATTTCACTACCAATCATTCTTCATTTTTCAGAGATGTTATTATTTTCTTCCACACACAGAAGTTCTGTGTGCCCCAATTTGCCCTCCTTGTTTGCCCACTCATAATATATGGGCAAACGACGTTGGCTCCACTTCCCCTGATGGCAGTCTATTTCCCCCATCACTGGAAAACGTTACTCTTCAATGTATGACATTTTGCATCTTAAATACTTTTACCATATTATCTTATTTTCAGTTCTTTCAGTCTTTCTATACTCCTGAAAATACTGGTCCTTCTTTCTCTCCTTCCTTCTCCGGTCCACACGGTTCGATTCATCCAGTCAGACATTATCAGATACTGGTGAGTGCTACCTTTTAAATCATATACAATGACACCTTTAAACGTTCTTTACCTGAATGTTCAGGGAATCAACATACCACAGAAAAGAACTAAAGCATTCCATTCCTTAAATCTGAGAATGCTCACATAGTATGCCTACAGGAAACTCACTTTACAGTGAATTCTACTCCTAAATATATATGCCATTTTTACCCACAAGTCTTTACAGCCTCAGCCAACACCAAAAAGAGAGGAACCCTTATAGCCTTTCACAGATCTACCCCATTCTTAATAAGTCAGAAATTAAAGACCCTGAGGGGCAAAACCTAATTGTCACTGGTCATATCACCAGTGGCACTGATTAAGAGAGAACCTAAAATTCTATCACGCAAATTAGAAACCGATTTTAACCACTTCATTACTGGGCACTTAAACCCCCTTCGTGCCCAGACCAATTTTCAGCTTTCAGCGTTGACACATTTTGAATGACAATTGAGCTTTCTTTTGGTGGTATTTGATCATCTCTGCGATTGTTATTTTTTGCGCTATAAACAAAAAAATACAGAAAATTTTGAAAAAAAAAACACAATTGGCCAGATTCATGTACATCGGCACATTTTTTGACTGGCGTAGCGCACCTCCTTTACGTTAGACTGCCGCAATGTAGCGGCGCAATCACCGTATTCTCGATTGTTTTGCGCAGAAAATTGCGCCTGTGCAACGTAATTTCAGTGGCGTAAGGCGGAGTAATTCAAATTGGGAAGGATGTGGGCGTGTTACATTGAAATGAGCCGTGACCCCATGCAAATGAAGGGCCGGCCGGCTCGCGCATGCGCACATGAAGCAGACCATGGTCAGCACCTCTGTGCGCATGCTCATAACTCGGGAACGGCGCAATCAGTGAAATTGAAAGTGGTCCTGGGGGCAACTTGGTGAACTACGCAGACAGCATAAATAGACAGACACAAACGCACTTGCTTTGCAAAAGTACATCTCTTTGTATCCCTTCCTATACAGCAAGGTGCTTTTGTTCTGTTGTTTGTTGCGTTGTGACTTGTCTTTGTGATATTTGGGGACTGTTTGATCTAGTGTTTTGTAGAATATATTTGATAGTGTTTTTTGGTGACTGCTTGTGAGACTTTTTGTTTGATAGATTTTGTTTGTTTGTTTTGTTGCTTGATTTTTCCTGCTTGTTTTTGTGAGTGATTTTTGCTGATTGTTTGGGAGAGAGTTTTTGTATGAGTATGACTGAGAGGAAGCGGAAGAGCAATTTTTCTTTGGGGGAGAAACAATCTATTGCCCGGGCCCTTACCCAATATGGGCGTTTCCTCCACGGCCCGGAGAGTTCCAACACCACCCCGGCCAGGAAGAAGGAGATTTTGCAGAACATTACTGACCAGGTAAATGCATTGGGGGGGGGAGACCCGGACATGCGAGGGGATCGTCAAGAAAATCAATGACCTCCGGCGTGTGGTCCGCAAGAAGCTGGCCAAAATGGCAGCCCATGCCAGGGGCACTGGAGGGGGCCCACCATGCCCTGTTAGGCTGACAGTGGAGGAGCGTGCGGTGGCCCAGACCTTTAATAGGCAACAAGTGGAGGGCCTGCCTGGCTATGACTCCAGTCATGAAGCCGTGATGCCAGGTAAGGTTTTTTTTCCTATCTGGTGTGTAGCATGTGTGGGGGAGGGGGGGAAGGAATATGTGGCAAGTGTGTGGATCCTCCAAAATGTGAATGTTTTGTGTCATCCACAGATGGGCAGGAGGGTGCTGGGTCATCTGGCCTGACTGCACCATCCCCGGGACACCAGCCTGATGAGGCCCCCCCGACAAGGCCGGAGTCCTCGGAGGAGTTGGAGGAGGAGGAGTTTGAGGAGGAGGAGGATGTCATGTCAGCCAGTGGATTGCTGTTTTTGGAGGAGTCTTCCTCTCTGGCTGGCAGTAGCCAGCCCTCCATAAGGGCTAGCCCCTCCCACTCCTCCCCCAACAGGGCTCCTCTCCCAAGGGCCTCCCCTTCTCCCCGGCCACATGCATCAGCTGTCCTCCATAAAGGATACGCTTGGGGACCTGGACTGCCACTCCCTGGCTCTTACAAACTGCCTAAACGTACTGCAGACTACTACAGCAGACGTTGGGCAGGATGTGAGGGCCCTCACCCAGGCTATCAAGGCCAATACGGCATCACTAAGTGCTGGCCTGACCAGAATTGCCGTGGCCTTGGAGGGCAGGCCGCCAGGTGGGCAGAGACCAGGGGCTGCTCCTCCTTTCCCGGATTACCCCCCTCCCTATTGGAGCTGGGGCCGTGGCCGTGGGCGCCCCAGGCGTGGGTCACGCCAGCGGCATTAATTTGGTTTCCCCCTTTTTTTTTTCATGATTTTTTTTTTGTGCTGGAATTTTTTATTTATTTTTGCTGGTCATTTTTTTTTATTTGTGTTGTGAATGATTTCGGAATGTGGGGGTGACATTCCTTCCGGAAAAGGGGTGTCACCCTCATTTGTGGTGGAGAAGGGTTCCCCAGGACCACAGGGAAGTGATCCCCAAGTCCGTGTGAATGGTGTATGAATGTTTAGTGACATAATTGGAGCCGTGGCGTGGCGTTGCTGCTCACAAGTCCTTGTGCTTGTGCTAATCCAATTTGATGAGGATGTGATGTGTCTGTGCTAGGGACCACAGTGGTGTGCATGCATGCATTCTCATTGTGCCATGATTAATGTGTGTGTTTAACGTCCAAAGATGCCTAATGTGAGCTGTCTCCTGGCTGCTCTTCCCTCAGAAGACGGGGTAGCCTCGCTTAGGGGGGGATTGTCTGGTTCAGGGGTCAGGTCATCACGTATGTCAATCTGCAGGCCCTTTCTCACTGCGAAGTTGTGCAGCATGCAACATGCACCGATGATCTGGCACACGAAGTTTGGGGAATACAACAGGGTACCTCCAGACTTATCCAGGCATCGGAAACGTGACTTCAGGAGGCCAAAGGTGCGCTCCACCACTGCACGTGTTTGGGCGTGGGATTCATTGTATCTTTCCTCTCCTGGGGTTTGGGGGTTCCGGATAGGATTAATGAGATGGGGTCCCAGTGGATATGCAGAGTCACCTGTAAGGGAAAAGACAGGAGGATGTTAGTCATGCATGTGCCCCTTGTGATGTGTGCATCATGGGGGGGGCAGTCATGCCTGCCACCCATGTCACTCACCAACCGGCCAGGTGTCCCCATACACGTTCTGTTCGAATTCCATTGGGATGGGGCTCTGATTGTATATGTAGCTGTCATGGCTGGATCCGGGGTGTTTGGCACGGACGTGCCATATGAGGCCTTGGGCATCGACTATCACCTGTACGTTGATGGAATGCCAATGCTTCAGATTGCGGTATATGTGCTCTGTCTCATGGGGGGGCTGGAGTGCCACATGTGTGCAATCAATAGCCCCCGCGGTGCGTGGGAATCTGGCAATTCTGTAGAAATCTGTCATTGCCTTCAGCCAAAGGTCCTCAGTGGTTGGTTTGATGATTTGGTTGGCCATGCGTCTGAGAACTGCAGGGATAACCTGGTGCACACATCTGCTCATGGAGGATTGTGACATCCCAGCCACCACTCCACTTGTTCTTTGAAAAGAGCCACTGGCAAGGAAATGGAGTGTTGCCATGACCTTGATCAGTGGCTGCACTGCATGTGTGCGGTGTGTTGGGCTGGTGATGTCACCCTGCAGGGTTATGGTTAATTCCAGGATGGCATGAGGGGTGAATCTGAAGATGCAATACACCTCAGAATCACTCATGCCAAAGAGGTCTATGCGTGTGCGGTATATCCTCTCCCGTGCCCTCCTCCGTGCCCTCCTCCTTCTTTGCTCCTCTTAAGTCATTAGTATAGCTATGAGCGAGGATGCCCCGGGCATCTTGGCATAAAGTTTGTTGTGCAGCAAGTGTGACTGCTCAGCTCTGTTGCTTTGTTGCTTTAGCTGACATGTAGACGGATTGTCTAATTTTATACCACCTTTTATATGGTCTAATTTTAGACAGGACGTGCAGCTGTTGCGCACAGCTTGTAGCCTGCGCTGCACCAACGTTCTTTTGTGGATCCCCGTAACTCCCTCATTTGCATATTTGAATAGCAAATCAATGGTGTGTCTAGCGCAGTTTTGCGTGGACGGATACGCCGGTCTAACGAAATTACGGCGGTCAAAAGAAAGTAGATTTCTTGCATATCTCATTTTGGGGATGCGGCGCATCGAAACGCATGCGCAAATTTAGACTTACGCCGCGCATCTCCTGTAACGCCGGCGTAATCGCTCTGTGAATCTGGCCCCCAACCTTTTACCCTGCATGGATCTATCTGACTATTCTGATCATTGTTTCCTGGGCTGTACAGCAGAGGGTATATACAGGCACATTTGGTGGTCCTGTCCAATAAAACAGACATTCTGGAAGGAAATATTTACATATGCCTCCAAAATGTTTAACGTAACCCTCCAACCTAACTCCATTACGACATTACTTAACCTCAAACCAGAGTGTCTGACTCATGCCCAATTCAAACTTTTTATATTTTGCTCACAGCAGCCAAACAAACTGTGGCAAAAGCTTGGAAAGCCCCTTCTTTGGCATTGGCTGAGACAAAACAAAGAATGAATAATGTCATGATACATGCTAAAATGGTGGCTATTGAACAAAACCAAATACTTAAATTTAGTAAATTGTGGCAACCTTGGATAAAACATTTCTTGCTGTCATCATTTAATGACTCTGTTTTAATGACATGGTAGATGATTTGGAATTACACTGATCACTGATCATGTCTCTCCTTATAACTTATGGTTTTGAAGCCCCTTCATTTTACAAAAATAGCTTCAATAATGAAAAACAACCCACCAACTCTGGTTTGTTCAGGAAATGTTTTTTTCAGTTTTTTATAGTTATAAGGATCACATACTTTTTGGGTGTCAACAATACATCTGATTTAATACATAATCATTAATTAATTATTTAAAATTTTCACAATTCCTTATACCCTGAACAACATTGTATTTGTATCCACTAACGAATGTCATATAATATTTCTGTATTGTTTAATGTATAGTATTTATTTTATTGTACATAATAACATATTTTTGACAAGGAAAAGGCATGGGATTTGCCAACTAGCTGGGGAGAGTAGAGATAAATTGAGAAGTACAGAAATGTATGTGAAAATGTTTAAAAAGTTAGATAAGGCTTACAAGACACAATGAAAAATATGAGGATATATGATTTTTTTCACTGTCATTAGCCTTCATTGGCCCTGAAAATTATTATTACCATGTAGGAATTTTTAATTTATATCATCAAACATTTAAGTCTGGAACTGCAGACAACTGAAAATACTAGAAGGTGGCCAGACTGACTGCAATGTAGTAAATCATTTTATCCTGCTGTTTCTGTGACATAACCAATGTTATCCATTTTCTTATTTGTAGTATATCATTTTCCCCTCCTTGTTGGAATAAAATGATAAAACTGATAAGATTTGTGACCAAATTACTCTAAATGAAGAAAAGACTTTCTGCCCCAACAGCCAATCTGTTTTTTCAATTTTTTTGTAAAAACATAAATGACATAACCGAGATGTCATAGACACTTTCATTTTATTAGACCATAATTGCTTTGGTGGTAATTTATTTGCCACTTGTCAATAAAAATAGCCATTTTGTCAAAGTCTGCAATCTCCATTATTGTAGCCATGTTATATCATTATCTTTCTATTGCTTCAATGTAAAATAATATTTCATGGAAAAAATGTCCTTTTCGGTCTGGTATGGATTTTAAAGGGAAACCCCACGCCAAAATATAAAAACTTGGCATGGGGTCCAAAATCCATACCAGACCCTTATCTGAGCACATAGTCCAGAGTCCCCCCCTCTTCCTGAACCATACTAGGCCACATACCAGGCCACATGCCCTCAACATGGAGGGTGGCCCCCATGTTTATGGGGACAAAAGCCTCTTTCCCACAACCTTGGGCTGTGGGGGTTTGCGGGCAGGGGCCTTTATGGAATCTAGAAGCCCCCTTTAACAAGGGGCCCCCTGATCCCGGCCCCCCATGTGCATGAGTATTGGGTACATTCAACACCAAAAAAGTAGTGAAGTGTGACAAAAAACAAGAGACAGTTTTTGACAAGTCCTCTCAGACATCGGAGTGGACAGAAAGTCAGGAGGCAGAAATGTGTTTTTTTGTATATTCAGCGAGTTGGTGGCAAAAGCTGAGGAAGAAGAAGACAGGAGAAAGAATTAGACTCTAGCAAAAAGCGGAGGAAGAAGACATTTTCAATAAAGGATGTGTCAAATACTGTCTCTTGTCTTTTGTCACACTACAGTGCCTTGAAAAAGTATTCATACCCCTTGAAATTTTCCACATTTTGTCATGTTACAACCAAGAAACTTAAATGTATTTTGTTGGGATTTTATGTAATAGCTCAACACAAAGTGGAAGGAAATGATAAATGGTCTTTAAATTTGTTTACAAATAAATATTTGAAAAGTGTAGTGTGCATTTGTATTTATAGATGGCCTGGCGGTTCGCCCGGCGGTCGTTTCGCAGCGTACTTTGCTCATTTACAGTTCGCCGAACAGGCGGACATCTGGCGTTATTCGTGCCCGTCCGCAATTTTACATTGAGAAGAACTTTGACCCATGACACATCCATCAGGTGGTACAGGACAGCCAATTGAGACATTTCAGCACATGGACATACCCCCTACCTTATAAATAGACCTGATCTGGTGGCCATTTTACATTCTGCTTTTTGTCAGTGTAGGGAGAGGTTGCTGTGTGGAGTAGGGACAGACTTTAGTGACACAAATCGTTAGCTAAAAGGTCGACAAAAGTCCTTTTAAGGACTGGTATAGGTGTACTATTGTTTGATGTGCAGTATATAGGGGTGTATTAAACTTATAATATACTTTCTAACATAGAAAGCATATTATAGTGGATTTGTATTGTGCACTCTGCAGCATTGTGACTGGTGTATTTGGGTACTGCAGAATTTTTTTTTTCTGTTTTGCTGCTTTACCTCTTGCTGCACACAGTGACAAACGATACTGGAAAAAAACGTTTTATAACTGGTGTGATACATTCTGCTTTTTATCAGTGTAGGGAGAGGTTGCTGTGTGGAGCAGGGACAGCCGGTAGTGACACACATCATTAGCTAACAGGTCCACAAAAGTCCTTTTAAGGACTGGTATAGGTGTACTATTGTTTGGTGTGCAGTATATAGGGGTGTAATACACTTTGTAATATTGGGGTTGTTTAGCTCTCGTGGTATGGGCGTTTTTCAGTTATTCACTCCAGCCAGGAACTATGTTTAAGGGCATGGTAGCCCATTTTTATTAAAAAGGCAAAATAAAAGTCCAAACAAAGGTTTCCCATGCAGGGGGTTCTTCTCCATCAAACATACAACAGAAAATGCTAGCCCACCTGGCTCTCTGTACCAGTACTTCTGCAGCAATACTTTGCACGTTTTCCTGGTCGCCCAGACCAGCGGAACCCTCAACATAGATGCTTCCCGTCAGCATCTACAACTCTGCCTCTTGCAGTCACTGTTCTGGCTGTCTCCTACAGCCTCAGACTTCTGGAGACCTGCTGTCACCAACTGGGAGCCATCTCCAACTGGGAGCCATGAGATCTCCCTACACAATGATTATAAAGGGCTGTGCTCACCTGAGCACAGACCCTGCTGGTCATCCACAAGATCTGGAGACAGGATTGGAGATTACGTCCCACCCAAGACACTATGGAATCTCCATACTACAGAGCCCCATGACAAAGTACCAAAACCTGGAGAAAGTTGCAAAAGCAATCTTCTCCAGTCCACATCTACGCTCTGTAGTCTTGCACCTCTAAAGTGTGCAAACCATGTGTCCAGTTTACAGTGACAGTAGCCCCTACTGTTACAACTTATAATATAGAAAGCATATTATAGTGGATTTGTATTGTGCAGCATTGTGACTGGTGGTGGATTTGGGTACTGCAGAATTTTATTTTCTGTTTGCGGCATTACCTCTGCTACACACAGTGGCAACATTTACTGATTAAAAGTTTTAAAACTGGTGCAATAAACCAGTGGCCCCCCAAAATGACAGATTAAAGCGGGGTGATATATAAAAATATACTTTCATAATCGTGTATTCGGATACTGCAGATTTTTTTTTCTGTTTTGCTGCTTTACCTCAGCTACACACAGAGACAAAAGTTACTGAAAAAAAAAGTTTTATAACTGGTGCAATAAACCAGTGGCCCCACGACAGATTGAAGCAGGGTGTTATATACCTTCTACCACATATGCTGCGCTTCTCTAGAGACTTTTGTCATAGGGTCATTTCAAAAATGACAGGCAGAGGAAGAGGCAGGCCCTTTCACAGGTGTGGTAGGGGTAGGGCAGGAGCACCAGGCCGGAGCCAAAGTGGGAAGTGGCACAAGGTGCGTTTGATTACATCAAAGGATGCACCAGCCTTGGTTGAGTGGCTCACCACCACCACCACCATATACCCTCCGCTTGAGTCACAGGAATTATTTTTCCGATGCGCAGCCATTCTTGGCATTGGATCAGGAAGAGGAGGTAGCAACAGCCGCCACTCAGCAGTCTGAGGACAGTATCCAAATCAGCCCAAGAAGGTTGGTCCCCGTTGTTGCTGCCTACTCCGAGATCTCTAATATTAGTGGTGGGCAAGGTGACGTCAATGATGACGTGTCTACAGACGTCACGTGTGTGCCCACAAGAGAGGAAGAGAAGGGGAGTTCAGAGAGAGAGATGGACCAGCATATAGGGAGGAGAAGCAGGCCGAACTTACATTGCACAGGAGGGACAAACCAGACTGCTAATGTATCAGGGGCGAGCCATAAACCATGTATGATCACATCTGGCACTCCCAGGACGCCGACCCATGGCTCCGCAGTGTGGGCTTTTTTTCCTTATTGAGCCCCTGGGTGCCACAAACCCTTTCCCAACCCTATCTACCATCTAGTCCCACCCCCCCTCCCCTCCCTCTCCCCCCCTCCCCTCCCTCTCCCCCCCTCCTCCTCCCCCCTCCTAGGCCTAATCATCGCCTTTGAGCCGGGGAGGGCTTCCCTCTCGATTCCCCCGGTTCTCATGTAAAAAGGTGTGGCTGTCACACGCCAGACCCTCACCATGGACCCCCAAAAGAAAGATGGGGGTAGATCTATTATGGTGGAGGCCTAAAAAGAGACCCTCCCAGTAGAAACTCCCCTACTGGGCTCGTCGATTTGGCTGAGATCTTGGTCCCCTTCTGTTGAGGTATCCGTATTTGGTACTTTTCCACCCATGGCCCCTTTTTTGGTCGCACCCGTTTTTTCTGTTTTTTTTACATTGCTTGGGCTTTTGCTGCTGCCTTCCGGGGTCATATAATACTTTATAGTGCCAGTATTAGGGTTTTCTTTCTGGACTTTTGGGGCGGTGCCCCTTGTTACCTTGCTCATACTGTGTTTTTTCCTGATTCTGATCCGCTTCCCCAGTTTAAATGCAGAGAATCCTATTCCCCTAAAGTATAGTTAAGCACCCAGATTTATGCCCTCAAGCGACCTGGTGGATAGCCTCGGTGCCTCGGTGCCTCTCCGGTTTCACACCTGGGTTCGAGGCATCAGAGGGGCCCTGTTGCTCCTCCGATCTATTGTCCGAGCACTGCCCGAGAGGATCAAGAAGGCACCTTGGGAAGCTGCAACCTCACCTCCCAAGTTATCCTCTAGGCCCTATCCACTTCAAGCATGTGGGCATGATGCGACTCCCTTTCATGTAGTTGCGTGGTGAGATTGGTTTTCTCTAGGGTGCTCCCCCTTATGGTGACGATCGACTATTTTTTTTTTTTGTCTGGGACCGTCCAACCATTCAATCCCTAACGACGACTTTAGGTATGATAACCGCTTTTTGGGCAGGTACGCCCCTATCTTCCCAAAACATTGGTATCCGGTTTGCTATGGGGTCGGGCGAATGGGTGTCCGTCGTTTATCCACCCCGTGCTAATTCCCTATTGGTCGTAATTCTACCCAGTCCAGCCCACATGGATGTCAGAGTTTATACTGGCAGTCCTTTTAAAGGTATAATGAGGAGGCTAAGTGTGGTTTATAGCCTAGCGCCTTTGCTGTTATTTAAATCATCAAAGTCATTGTCAAGTCAAGTCATTGCGCTTAGCTTCATCCCCAGATTGTAGCTTGTAACCTTATATTATATTGTGCTCCAAAAAAAAAAAAGAAGAAAAGCAAGAGGCAAAAGGCAAACCAAGAGGAGGGGGGGTTAGATCTTACCCGGACCTATATTCCTCATATCATCTGCTTGTGATAGTTCATGCTGTCTCCAATATACACATAAATATGTGGAAAGATGTTACCTTCACAATGTTGAGACATAATCAGCCCAGTAGGTCCGCCAGGTCTGGGAGGGGGCGCCTTGCGAGCCACCGTGGTGAAGCTCCGCAGAACATCAAACTTGTTACCTCACTCCTTCGTCTGTGCAGCTTGTATGTGGCGTCGGCTGGGTAGAGGAGGGGAGAGTCAGGGGAGCTCCCGCGGCGAGAAGAGGGACGCTTCTTCTGGGTGACCGGTCAGCGGGACTGCAGTCTCTCACCCTGCTTTGTTGCCGCTACACCTAATTCACCCATGGATCTACCGGCGTCCTTCATCTTCCGTCCTCCGGGTTGGGTTTGTGGCGTGGACGGCCCCTCCCTCAACGTGCGTGCTTCACGTGCAGCACGTCATCCCTTTCCGTGTGGGCTTTTTTTTACCGTGTCCACTGCTAAAAATAGGGTTGCCATCTGCAACCTTTGCAGTCAAAGCATAAGTCGTGGTAAGCCCAACACTCACCTAGGGACGTGGCCTCCCATCACCAAGCCCAGTGGGAGCAATGGCATCAGAACCCACAAAGCCACACTCCAGGATCTCACCGTAAGGCCTCTTCTCCTTCTCCTTCTAATCTATACTCACAATTGTCCTCCACTCCACCTTCCATCATAACGTCCTCACATTTTCTACAAAAAGGCAGGCTTCTGTGGCCCAAATGTTCTATCATAAAAAAAGATGACACTGGATAACCCTCTTGCCCAACGGTTGACCGCTGGCTTGTTGGAACTGATAGGCCGCCAACTACTGCCATATAAAATGGTGGAATCAGAGGCCTTTTGAAAAATGGTGGCCATTGGAACACCACAATGGAAGGTCCCAGGAAGGGCATCCCAGAGCTATATGGCCATGTTCAGCGGCAAGTGAATGTATCTCTGGCACACAGTGTCAGTGCCAAGATACATCTGACCACAGACATGTGGTCTAGCAAACACGAGCAGAGAAGGTATATAACTTTTACTGCCCACTGGGTGAACCTTCTGATGGCCGCCAAGCATGTAACCCGTGGCACCCATGTAGATTTTGTTTTACCGCCACGCATTGCATGCAGGCCTGCCTCTTTTTCTCCTCCTCCTCCTACTCCATCCTCCCTCTCCTCTTCGGCTGCCTCCGCCTTTTCTGATATTACTGTCTCTTCCGCTGCGCCGCCCAAGATCCCCAGAACCTATTCGACATGCCCAGTGAGATGTTGCCATGCTGTGCTGCGTCTGTTGTGCCTGGAAGACAAGAGCCACACTGGTCCTGCACTCCTTAAACTTTGCGTTCACAGGCAGATCAGTGCCTAACACCGCTCAATTTGACAGTTGGTAAAGTGGTGTGCGACAACGGTGCCAATCTGCTGAGCACGCTGAAACAGGGCAAAATTACACACATGCCATGCATGGCACAAGTCCTGAGCTTGGTCATGCAGCGATTTGTTGCCAAATACCCTGGGGTCCAGGACGTCTTGCGGCAGGCCAAGTAAATCTCGGTCAATTTCAGAAGATTTTGCACGGCCATGGCTCGCCTTGCTGACATTCAGCGGCGACGCAACCTGCCCATCAGACGTCTTATTTGTAACTGCCCGACGCGATGGAGCTCAACCTTGTATATGCTTGATAGGCTGCTCCAGCAGAAATGTGCAGTTAACGACTACCTGTACGAACTCTGCAGCAGGATAGGTTCTGGGAGCTTGTTTTTTTTCACAATGCCAGTGGCTGCTCATGCACGACTCATGCAGACTTCTGCGGCCATTTGATGAGATCACCAAACTGGTCTTTTGCAGCCAGGTTGCCATCAGTGACATTGTACCTTACGCCTTCTTTCTGGAGCATGCATTGCCTCGTGTCATTGATCAAGTTGTCGAGGGATAGGAGCAGGAAGATGAGGAAGTCACAATGCTAGATAAATTCCCAGGAGGGGCTACTCCACCTGAGTCAACAAAGGGAGTCTGAAGAGGAGTCAGAGGAGGATGGTGCCAGGGTGGATGAGGAGGAGCAAGAATAGCATGCTTTAAACCTTTCTGGGATCCCTGGTGTTGTCCGTGGATAGGGGGAGGAGAACGAGTACGACATTATCCTGGATGATGAGCAGGAGCCAGTCCACTTCACCGCTTCCAGTTTAGTGCAAATAGAGGCCTTCATGCTCCAGTATTTTAAGAGGGACCCCCGTATAAAAAGCATAAAGGGCAAGGACCAGTACTGGGTGGCAACGTGCTTAGACCCACGGTACAGACAAAACATGGCGGAATTGTTACCACCATCACAGAGGGCTATCAGAATGCAGCATTTCCAAGCCTTACTTTGAGAAATGCTGCATTCTGCTTTTGCGTGCGCTGGCAGAAGAATTTCCACTCACAGAGAAACAGTTGTTGCGGGTACCAATCCAACAGTGCCTGCAAGAAGAGGGCGGTTTGAAGATGTCTTGGTCACTAATGATATGAGATCATTCTTTCAGCCAACCCATCGACAACTGTCCTCTTGATCCAGCATCAGGGAACACCTAGACCGACAGGTGTCCGACTACATCGGGTTAACGGCCGATGTGGATGCACTGAGAAGTGATGAACCCATGGACTATGGGGTGGGCAGGCTTGACCTCTGGCCAGAGCTTGCACAGTTTGCAATGGAACTGTTGGCTTGCCCCTTGTCCAGTGTCCTGTCCGAAAGGACGTTTAGCGTAGCTGGGGGGTCGTGACCGATAAGCGCACTTGCCTAGCTCACGTCAGTGTTGACTACCTCACATTTCTAAAAATTAATGAGGCATGGATCTCGGAGGAAATCAACACATGTAACCAGTAGACCATGTTTGATTCAAATTCCTCATGACAGGCCACAAATATCCGCCACCACCCATAACAATTCATAGTCCCTGTTTTAGATAAATACAGCGGCATAAAAAGCCTTTTATGTCCGTTAAATGCCTAATTTTTGGCGCCTGCACTTATTTATCCTGTGAAGGCCTAATGTACATCCAGCCAATGAATACAAAGTTGTTTGCTGTAAGGTGAACGCCTGTGGGCTAATTTTTGGAGCCTGTAATGGGTGGCACTTAATTCTGTATCTGGTGAATGCCTAATGTACCACCAGCCACAGAATACAAAGTTGTTTGCTGTCAGGTGAACGTCTGTCGGCTAATTTGTGGGGCCTGTAATGGCCGACACTTACTTCCATATCCGGTTTTTCGCTTAATACTTCTAGTAGGTCAGTGTCCGTGGGACTATTTGTGCACAGCTAGTAAGTATTTTGTGGCTGAAAATATGACCTGCAGGTTTTTAATGTTCGCCTGCAATTAAAGTCAATGGCGCCTGCCGCAAACTTGGTTCACGGTTCTATGAACAGCAATTTTCAAGTCTTACCACAGAATCTCAATTGGATTTGAGTCTGGACTTTGACTGGACCATTCTAACACATAAATATGCTTTGATCTAAAGCATTCCATTTTAGCTCTGTATATTTAGGGTCGTTGTCTTGCTGGGAGGTCAACATACGTCCCAGTCTCAAGTCTTTTGAAGGCTCTAATGGGTTCTCTTGTAAGATTGCCATGTATTTGGCTCCATCCATCTTCCCATCAACTCTGATTAGCTTCCCTGTCCCTGCTGAAGAAAAGCATCCCCACAACATGATGCTGTCACCACCATGTTTTGCGATGGGGATGGTGTGTTCAGGGTGATGTGCAGTGTAAGTTTTCCTCCACACATAGCATTTTGCTTTTAGGCCAAAAAGTTAAATTTTGGTCTCATCTGACCAGAGCACCTTCTTCAACATGCTGTGCTGTGTCCCTCACATGGCTTCTCGCAAACTGGAAACAGGACTTCCTATGGCTTTCTTTCAACAATGGCTTTCTTCTTGCCACTCTTCCATAAATAGTTGTTCCTTTGGACAGATTCTCCCAACTGAGCTGTGGATCTCTGCAGCTCCTCCAGAGTTGCCATGGGCCTCTTGGCTGCTTCCCCTGATTAATGCTCTCCTTGCCAGTGGACATCCATGTCTTGGTAGGTTTGCAGTTGTGCCATACTCTTTCTATTTTCAGATGATGGATTGAACAGTGCTTGGGAGATGTTTCAATCTTGGGATATTTTTTTATAACCTAACCCTGCTATAAAATTCTCTCAGACTTTATTCTTGACCTGTCTGGTGTGTTCAATGGCCTTTATGATGCTGTTTGTTCACTAAGGTTCTCTAATAAACCTTTGAGGGTTTCCCAGAACAGCTGTATTTATACTGAGAATAAATTACAAGTGATTTCTGAAGGCAATTGGTTCCATTACATTTTAGTTAGGGGTATCAAAATAAAGGGCACTGAATACAAATGCACGCCACAGTTTTCAGATATGTATTCGTAAAGAAATGTTTAAAATCCATTTATCATTTTCCTTCCAATTCACAATTATGTAACACTTGGTGTTGGTTTATCACATAAAATCCCAATAAAATACATTTCATTTTTCATTTGTAACATGACAAAATGTGAAAAATTTCAAAGGGGGGGGGGATACTTTTTAAAGGCACTGTACGCTACTTTTTTGAGGAGAATGGGTAGGGGTACAATGTACTGAGTACCCCATACTCAGTCACATAGGGGGCTTCCAGATTCTGATAAGCCTCCTGCCTGCAGCCCAGGGTTTTGGGGAAGAGGTCATTGTCTCCATTAACATGAGGACCACCCCCCCATGTTCAGCGCATGTGGCCTGGGGGGGAGTGGGCTACTCGCTCATTCTCAGGTAAGAGTCTGGTATGGATTTTGGGGGTCTCATGACATATTTTTTTTGTTGGTGTGGGGTTTTCCCTTAAAATGCATACCAGACTAAAGCATATGGTATTTTTTTTTTTGGGGGGGGGACCCCACTCTTTGTTTTTCTTGTTTTTCTTTAGCTGGCAAATCTTTTTTTTTTTTTTACATTCACCTGATAACTTATCGGTTGCTAAGAATGCAGCAGCAACTCCTTAGCAACTGGCTATATACAGTGAATGTAAAGCAAAAAAAAATGCAAATCAGGGTAAAATCTCTGTAAATTTGTGCGTGTGAATTGAAGTCTATTACATACAAAATACTGCATGCTCTGGGAAAAAAAGTCCCTGACCCTTTTGAAAAAAGCAGAGGCACAAAAATGTGAACGTGTTACACTGTTTCCTGCTATCTATGAGGACTACAGAACATAGAATTTGTCCCAAGCGCTGGACCCTGTAGAAACACACCCTGTGCATTGCTCAAGAACCAGATGCAGTCGTCAGGGAATGTACACTAGGAATGAGCCGAACACCCCCCGGTTCGGTTCACACCAGAACCTGTGAATGGACCGAAAGTTTGCGCGAACTTTAGAACCTCACTAGTGTCTATGGGACTCGAAGGTTCGAAATCAAAAGTGCTAATTTTAAAGGCTAATATGCAAGTTATTGTCCTAAAAAGGGTCTAGGGACCAGGATCCTGCCCCAGGGGACATGTATCAATGCAATATTTTTTTTTTTAAACTGAAGTTTTTTTGGGAGCAGTGATTTTAATGATGCTTAAAGTGAAACACATGTGAAATATTCCTTTAAATATCGTATCTGCTGGGTGTCTATAGTATGCCTGTGAAGTGATACGTGTTTCCTGTGGTTAGAACTGTCCCTGCACAAAATTACATTTCTATAGGAAAAAAAATCATTTAACACTGCTTGCGGCTTTAGTGTAATGACTGGTCCCTGCAATGTGTATGAAAATCATTACAAAAATGGAATGGGTCCCCCCCCCCAGGTCATTACCAGCCCCTTTGTGTCTTGTATGGATATTAAGGGGAACCCTGCACCCAAATTAAAAAAAGCAAAGGCCCTTTATATTCTGAGCAGCAGTATACAGGTGGTGCAAACAAGACAGGGACTGCAAGTTTGTTGTTAAGTAGAATCTGTTTGTAATTTTGAACTGGTAAATTTTTAAAGTATAGCTCCAGCCAAAAAAATCTATTTTTAAAGCGTTTTAGGAAACATAGGGAAGGGTTATCACCCCTGTAACATTTGTTTTGCTGTCTGGGCACCTGTTCAGAAGATTTCACCTCACTTTCTGTTCCAATGACAATTGGATTTTGTAAATTTGGATTTTTAGGGAAACAAGGATTGGTGATAAAGCATCAGTGGAGAGGAGCCCACCTTTTTTCCCATATTAACTCTTTCAGGAGAGAATTTCCCTTCCTAGGGGTAGATTTCCTCTCACTTCCTGTTGTCTCCATCCGTTTGCAAGTAGGAGTCATTTGTAAATTGGATGTTTGAAAGTAGGGGCCTGCCGTATATACTCTGCAGAAATTTGGGCCTTAGGTGTTGGTGTTGCCACAACACTGTAAGCCCTCACAGTTACTCTTGGTGGGGGCTGGAACTCCCTGCTGTAAACTATTATGCCGCGTACACACTATCACTTTTTGTGATGAAAAAAACGTCATTTTATCTGACGAAACAAAACAACGTTTTTCAAACTTCATTTTCAAAAACGACATTGCATACACACCATCGTTTTTCCTCAATGCTCTTGCAAAGCGTGGTTACGTAAGACACTTTCGACGGCACTCTGTTCCATTGAAGCTCCCATCTCATAACTTGCTTCTAAACATGCGCGGGTTTAAAAACGTCGTTTTAAACAACGTTTTGCCCACACACGGTCACTTTTTATGACACAAAAAACGATATTTTGAAAAATGACACAAAAAATTCAAGCATGTTGGAATTTTTTTTTGGTCGTTTTTTTGAAGACATAAAACGACGTTTTGTCCACACACGATCATTTTAAATGACGTTTTTTAAAACGTAGTTTTTTTTCATCACAAAAAGTGATCGTGTGTACGCGGCATTAAATCAAAAATTTTCATTAAATGCCATTGTTGAACAGTGGTAGAAAAATTGGGCCTTTGGTGGTGGTCGTGGTGCTGGTGCCACAACACTGTAAGTCCTTACAGTTACTCTTGGTGGGTGCTGGAACGGGCCCTGCTGTGAATTATTATATCAACAATTGTAATTACATGCACCTGTTGAACAGGGGCAGAGAAATTGGCCTTTGGTGGTGGTGGTGGTGTTGCCACAATACTATAAGCCCTCACAGTTACTCTTGGTGGGTGCAGGAATGGGCCCTGCTGTGAAATATTATATCAAGAAATGTAATTACATGCACCTGTTGAACAGGGGCCGAAAAATTGGGTCTTTGGTGGTGGTGGTGTTGCCACAACATTGTAAGCCTCACAGTTACTCTTGGTGGGTGCAGGAATGGGCCCTGCTGTGAAATATTAGATCAAGAATTGTAATTACATGCCCCTGTTAAACAGTGGCAGAAAAATTGGGCCTTAGGCACTTGTGCCACAACACTGCAACCCCTCACAGATACTCTAGTTGGAGCGCAGGAAGGAGCCCTGCTGCAAAGTATTGCATCAAAAATTTTAATTACACGCCCCTGTTAAACAGGGACAGAAAATTGGGCCTTAGGCACTGGTGCTGGTGCTACAACACTGCAACCCCTCACATATACTCTAGTTGGAGCACAGGAATGAACCAAAAATGTTCTTACAAGCTATCAGCATGATCATTGAGGAGGAAGAGGATAGTCACTCAGCATAACAGGATAGTCACTCGGCATCAGCATAGGCAGTCTTGAATGGATCTGACATTTTAATTTTTATGAAGGTCAGTCGATCGACCAAGTCGGTGGACAGGTGCACCCTGTGATCGGTTACAAAGCCTCCAGCAGCATTGAATGTGCGTTCCCGAAAGAAAGCTGGATGCAGGACAGGCCAGTAGCTCAATGGTATACTGTGCAAGCTCTGGCCAGTGATCCATCCTCAAGACCCAGTAACCCAGAGGATTTTCTGTGGGAAAGGTGTCCAAGTCTGATCTTGCCCCTAGGTATTCCTGCACCATGTAAAACAGACGCTGGCAATGGTTGCTGGAACCGATCATACCTTGGGGCAGCGGACCAAAAAATTGTCTGAACGCATCGGTCAGACGGCCACCTTCTCCACCGCTCCTTCTTTGACTGACCAAAGCCTCAGCAACACGTTGTCCAGGATCAGGATTTTGTAACCTCCCAGTCTCTGAGAACGCATTGCACAGACCTTTCTGCAAGGCCTCCTGAAGATGTTTCATCCTCTGCTCCCACTGCAACGGCAAGATAAGGTCTGCAACCTTACCCTTGTAACGTGGATACATGAGGGTTGCCAGCCAGTAATGATCCCTCTCCTTAATATCACGAATACAAGGATCCTTCTGCAGGCTTTGCAGGATCAGGAAGGCCATGCAGCGTAGGTTTGCTGAGGCATTTGGTCTGGAGTCCTCTGGGTCACCCAGAAAACATGATATGCAGCCACCTCCCAGCCACATACAAGTCCATGGGTTTCTTGGGACTGTAGTTGATCCCTTGAAGACTGCTGCTGATGCTGAGTGCTAGGCTCCACCTTCATGCTGACACAATCCTCCTCCTCCTCCTCGCCCTCTTCCTGTGTAATAGGTGGGCAATCAGGAACACTGTCTGGATAAAGGGGGCCTTGAGAGGTAAGGGAGTCCTCCTCTTCCTCCCTCTGTTCTGCCTCAAGTGCCCTGTCGATTATTCCAAGCAGAGTGTGCTCCAACAGGTGGATAAGAGGGACAGTGTCAGTGATGCATACAGTATCACTGCTCACCATCCTCATGGCCTCCTTAAATGGTGACAAAACAGGGCATGCATCCCTGATCATGGCCCACTGGCGTGGGGAAAAACAAAGCTCCCCTGACCCTGTCCTGGTGCCATATTGGCACAGATACTCATTGATGGCCCTCTGCTGCATGTGCAGCAGCAGCAGCATGGCCAACGTAGTGCTCCACCTGGTGGGCATGTCACAGATTAGGTGGTTTTGGGCAGGTTGTATTCCTTTTGGAGCACTGGCATTATATGACCTGCGGAAATGCACAGAGAGTTTAAGCTAAACAGGGCACATGGGTCAGTTCTCCCTGTCGCAGGGCGTAGAGGAGGTTGGTGCCATTGTCGCAAACCACCATTCCTAGCTTAAGCTGGCCTGGCGTCAACCACCTCTGAGCCTGCCCCTTCAGAGCTGAAAGAACCTCTGCCCCAGCGTCCCCCAAGCACACCAGCTCAAGCACTGCATGGCATCTTTACCATATTACCAACAATATATACAGAGTACCAGTATATGCGCAGTGTATGTTTACATTTGTTTGCAATTACTGGTACCCTGTATATATCGTTGGTAATATGTGCCAACAATAAGTTGATTCATGGTTATCACAACTGATATTTTTTTGCAAATGTTATGGAATGTTTCTATTTTTGTAATAAAAACTTTTAATTATAATATTGACTGTTTATCGGTTGCACATATGATGCCATTATAGTCCACCATAAGCCTCCCTTTTCTCTACAATAATTTAATGGGACAAAGGCATCACTTTATAATATTGATATACCTCAGCACTTTACTATATCTTCAGTTAGCTTCAGTTGAACACTGTGCAAAGGACACAGTACACTAACTATTAGTACCAGAACACCAGAAATTGTATTCAAGTAGCTTTAGGTGCACACTGTGAAAGACATGGTACACTAACTGACAATACTTGCAGATCCATGCCTGTGGTATTAGTATGAGAACACCAGAAATTGTATTCAAGTAGCTTTAGGTGCACACTGTGCAGAAGACACAGTACGCTAAGTGAAAATACTTGCAGTTCCCTGCCTGTGGTATTAGTATGAGAAAACCAGCAATTGTAGTCAGGTAGCTTTAGGTGCACACTGTGCAGAGGACACAGTACACCAAGTGAAAATACTTGCAGATCCCTGCCTGTGGTATTAGTATGAGAACACCAGTAATTGTATTCAGGTAGCTTTAGGTGCACACTGTGAAAGACACAGTACACTAACTGACAATACTTGCAGATCCCTGCCTGTGGTATTAGTATGAGAACACCAGCAATTGTATTCAGGTAGCTTTAGGTGCACACTGTGCAAATGACACAGTACACTAAGTGAAAATTCTTGCAGATCCATGCCTGTGGTATTAGTATGAGAACACCAGCAATTGTATTTAGGTAGCTTTAGGTGAACATTGTGCAAAGAACACTAAGTGAAAATTCTGTAGCTAGCACAGTCACCTGCCTGCCTGTCAGTATATTAGGAAGAGAATACAGGAACGGATCTAACTAAACTGAATACAGTGTATAAATATATATACAACACCTGGGATGCATATACAGTATATCCTCTACACACTGTAACTGCAGCTAACTGACTCGCCTGCCTGCTCTATCTAACTTAATTGAAATGTCACTGTCTCTCTCTCTGTGTCTGTCTTTCACCACCGCCGCAACACACTACACAAGGCCGCCATGCAGGTGGCCTTATATTGTATGGAGCGTGTACTAAACCCCCTGAGACATAATTGGCCAAAGCCACCCTGGCTTTGGCCAATTATGGCTCTCTTTTCTTATGGCGCTGTGATTGGCCAAGCATGCGGGTCATAGTGCATGCTTAGACAATCATTAGCCAGCAATGCACTGCGATGGCGCAGTCAATTATGGGCCGTGACGCGCCACTCGAATTTGTCGCAAACAGCCCATTATGTTAGAAATTCAGTTAGAGTCGAACATAGGTTTGAATTGAACTCAAAGCTCATCCCGAATGTACAGCAATACCATGACCACAAACAAACACAGAATCGACAGCATTCTCTAGATTGGTATATGTATTCATAGGCCTACCAGGAAGATGCGCCAGATGTAAAGACTAAAATGTTGTTTATTGTTCTTGTTTAAAAATAAAAGCCATTAAAAACTGTACGATACCATGCTGGTGATGGTAGTTGTGGGAGGACTAATCTCCACTGGGTCCGGTAGCCAGGGGATTGAAGGGGTGCCTCGTGGCATAGTGTGATGTTAAACTGTCGTAGGGGTACCACCAAAGTTGGTTGCGGTGACGTCATACAGGAGTGCCAATGGATCCCGGCTCAGTTTCCAAGTGGTTGTGTACCAATTACAGTGGAACATTGCACCACATCACGAGGCACCTCTTCCATCCCCTGGCTACCAGACCCATTGGAGTGTAGCACACCCATACCTGTATCACCAGCATGGTTTTGTACAGTTCTTAATGGCTTTTATATTTAAACAAAAACAATAAACTATAAACATTTTTGTCTTCACATTTACTATATACCTGGTGGTCCAATGAGCTGTAGTATAACAAAAAATAGTTATTGGACTTATATGCACTTTATCCCATCTCTATAAATAACAAAGCTGTGTTCATTTTAATCCAATCATGTGCAAGTCAAAAAACGTTTTTTTTTTTTTTATTCCTGTGAACATGACTGGGCTTAACTTTTTAATAAGCTAAACATTCACTTTGCTGAATGAACATTTTTTTACACCTGTAGTATATCAGCTGTAATGCTAACTATATTGAAATGAAAATGTTATTTATTTCTAAAAGCTGCAAATCTCTACTTTCAATATAAGTAACATGAATGTAAAAGGAATACACTGGAATCAAGGTAGTAAAAATTTGAAGTTGTGGATCATTTATAATGTAGTAATAAACTAGCATTACTAAGTAAAGCTTGTTGGCAGGGATTTTCCTTCAGCACATCTGGTGAAGCAGCATCTTTAAATTGTGATGCATTAGATGGATGAGTTTGGGACAGGCCCTGCCTGCCACCGGCTGCATGTGCCAGCAGGAGCCTTTGCCAAGCCCACTAGGCTCATTAAACTCAATAGAACCCTGCAGGAAAAACAATTTCTTTAATAGCATTTGAAATTTCCCTGGGCTTACCAGCCTATTTGCAGAATCATTTTTATTCTACTTGAAATACAAAACAATTTATGTACCAGAAAATACATCTGCCGTACATTACAAAATATGAGCAAAGTATTACAGGGTGTGCTACAAAAACAAGACACTTATTATTTTTTACTGAATTATTTATTGCAATTCATGCTGATTTTACTTGTTTCAGCTGTCAGCAGGGATTTTATTTTTTGTGTATTTATTTATTTATTTATTGCAATTTAAAGATGTAATATATGCAGTTCTTTAAAATGTGAACTTTTTGAAAGCTCACAAATGTAGCTTCTTTTCTAATCATCTTAGCATTTAGGTCTGAATGTCATTCACACTGACAGAGTAACAACTATACAGTGTTGTAAGTAACAGCGTTTAAATAAACGCTGTTACGTAACGATTGCCCTCCAAGGGGTAACTAGTAATCTACCTGATTACTATTACCCTATCGGCAACGCATTTGCCATTACATTGGCGGCGTTACCGAGTTACATTAAGTGCGCGGGGGGGCAGTCTGGGCAGACTCTCACTCAGGGCAGGATGGAGCTGGCCTGTGATTGGGTAACAGGCCAGCTCCGGGTCATGTGTCGACGTGTCGTCGACGTCGTGACGCTGGCGCATGCACGTCTCCCGCCCGCAGCAGTGTAGTGTGATGTGGCTCCACTCCACCATCAACGGTCCGGACTCCGGGGACACTCACCGCGTCAGAAGTGCACCGACCGTGGGCCGTGACCCTGTGCAGGTGAGGAGCCGAGGCGAGCAGCATCGGATTGGGAGTGGGGGGGCCGGGGGGGAACGGTTAACGGGACACTCCACCGGACTGCTCCACATGCCCAGGCAGGCCCAGCATCATCACACTTTACCTGCTCAGGCAGCAATACTGTACAATATAGATTCAGTGTGAGTGACACTTCTGCAGTGCACACTGAATCTATATTGTACAGTATTGCTGCCTGGGCAGGTGAAGTGTGATGATGATAATAATTGTACACAGTATTGCATTTGCTGGGCCTGCCATATACTGTACTGTACACTATACTGTATAACCACTACAAAATTCCTTTACAAATAATGCATATTTTAAAATGTTATTAGTAATAACATGTTTGTAAAGGAATTTTGTAGTGCAGATATACAGTATAGTACAGTACAGTATATGGCAGGCCCAGCAAATGCAATACTGTGTACAATTATTAATACCATCATCACACTCCACCTGCCCAGGCATCAATACTGTACAATATAGATTCAGTGTGCACTGCAGCAGTGTCACTCACACTGCACATTGAATCTATATTGTACAGTATTGCTGCCTGGGCAGGTGGAGTGTGATGATGATATTAATAATTGTACACATTACGAAATGTTCTAAAATACTGTATATAGTGTTTTTATTCTTCAATCAGTTAATATAAACATCTTTGATATTAAAGATGTTATAGAACGTAAGTGCATTGTAGAATATAAAAAAAATCTCAGTTACTTTTCCGAGTAACTAGTTACTTTGCCAATAAAGTAACTGAGTCACTAACTCACTTACTTTTTCGGGCAAGTAACTTGTAATTGTAACTAGTTACTTTTTTAAAGGAAGATGAACAACACTGCAACTATATATCTGATAAATCAAAGAGAGAATATACATTTACTATTTTACACAGTGTTAATATTTACTCTTTCTAAACCAGTTTATAAATAAACCTCCCTTTTTCTCCTTTTGAAAATATCAGTGCCCAGTTCCTGTGCATAAAGTTCTAAAATGACCTGCTTGCAATTGTCTTTATTAAAGGGAGACTGTTGATACAGAAATAAAGAATCCTCTGTTGTTGACTTCCTTCTGAAAATGCTAGTTTCCAGGATGACTCCACAGAGTGAATGTGGTGGATATGGAAAAGGAAAAAACAAATCTCCAATGGTGAAGTAGGTATGAACCAACGTGAGTTTATTGAAGGAAAACTAAGGTAAAATCCAACAAAATGTAAAATCCAACAAAGTCAAAAATCGAGAGACGGAGCGATCGTTCCGCCGTCTGTATTCTGTTGGCCTCCGGCTAGTGCGGGTGTCACGTGAACTCGATTTCCCCATTGGAGATTCGTTTTTTCCTTTTCCATATCCACCACATTCACTCTGTGGACTGCTGAGCCTGGAACAGCACCATCACCTGGATACATTAGAGGGAATCCATCTGGGAAAGCGAGATCTCCATACCTGGATGAACCCCACTATATGCTCACATATAGCACCCTGAAGGTAAGGGAACTACAACACCTGTTGGGGATTTCCAGTATTGAACAGCATCTAGAGTGAAGTTTTTCATCTTATAATCATCCAGCCCACCAGCAGTCACCAGCCAAAGACTGCCCGGTGCAACTGTCCATAGCCCAGCACATCTCTCACTGGTGTAATAGGACTTCACCTTTTATTTTTTGTTTTTCAGCTGTGTTTGACACATGGAACTCTAATTTTGCATTTATATATTTTGTATACATGAGTTTTTGTATACACATATAGCTATTAAGTGTTTTTCTTTGACATTCATGTATTGTGTATTTTTGTAGTGCTCACGCATCACTATTTGAAAGGCTCATCACTTATTTTACATTTTTGTACTTTATGCCAGTGAACATGGTATTCTGGGGGAGTCATGAAGAGATTCCACCCCAAAAATCAAACCATACATATATATATATACACACATATTGTATAAACCAATTCCTATGTTCTAAGTGTGCCAATTTTTTTTTCTAAAATAGCAGAATGTTAATGGTTTAAATACAAGACCAAATACATAAGTTCTGTGAGACAGGTGTGCTAATAAAACTTGGTTGATTTATAACAATTCCAAACGACAATAAAACATATATTCTAACAATCATAGACTTCACAGTATGTGCTCAAATGATAACAAAATTACCTTGCAGCAATATAATAAGTGAAAAAATACCAAAAACGCACCATTTATGTGCAAATATTAGTGATAATGTCCCTAAAATAAAGACTAGTAAGAATAGTAAGAGGCATGGCAAGTTTTTTAAAGCTGTTATTGTTTTGCATAAAAGAAATTAAAAAAGTTTTATTTTTATTTTTTTACATACTGTCACCAGTTCAGTACAGCATCATGATCTAACTGGTGTGGTGGTGATCAAGGACACTCACTGGTGACAGTTTTTTCTTACATTTTTTCTTTTTACTTTTTTTTTAACATACTGTGGCCAGAGCAATATAGTGGCACCATAGTAACATTGTACTACTCTGGGGAATTTTTGCACATTATGATTGCTTATAGCAATGAATTACATTACTATAAGAAAAACATTTTACTGAGTAAAATTGATTCATTCAGTTTGTTTTGTTTAGTATAGCTGTGATTGGTCAAAGTTAATCACATAGTACAGATGGGCTGTGATTAGCCATGTCTGTCCCATGTGATCACATTGACCAATCACAGCTAAAAAAACAATTGTACACAATAGATGGCATGAAAGGAAGCCATCTATTGCTTACAACTACCATGTGGCCTGCTGTGCTTGGTCACAGTGGTCACCTATTACCGGAAGTGAGCTGGTACACTGATCAGTCATCGTTTGCGTCCATTGGACATAGCCGGTAAGGATGAGCCGAACACCCCCCTGGTTTGGTTTGCACCAGAACTTGCGAACAGGCAAAATTTGTAGAACACGCGAACACCGTTCATGAAAAACATGAAACATAAAAAAACAAAAGTGCTCATTTTAAAGGCTTATATGCATGGTATTGTCATAAAAAATGTATGGGGACCCGTGTCCTGCCCCAGGGGAGATGTATCAATGCAAAACTAAGTTTTAAAAATGTCAGTTTTTCAGGAGCAGTGATTTTAATAATGTTTAAAGTGAAACAATAAGAGTGAAATATTCCTTAAAATTTTGTCTATATAGGGCCAGATTCAGGAAAGGTTACGCTGGCGGATCGAGTGATCCGCCAGCCTAACTGTGGCTTTGAGCCGGCGTTTCTGTTTTCTGTAACCAGAAAACAAGAAACGCCGGGTTGAAGTTCCGATGCGAGCAGCGTAACTGAGTTTCGCCATCGCATCGTTACTTCAACTTAAAAATGGCGCCGGGGGCGTTCCCGCCGATTTCCGCTCAAAAAATATGTTAATGAGCGGAAATCGGCAATTCACGATCGAAATCCGGCGCGACGCAATGACGATACGACGTTTCCGGACGGGATACGCGGCGCATAGATATACCTACATGGGGTTGGAGTATCCTATGTTAGGTATAGGCGTCGTCATCGCGTCGGAAAAAAAAAAAAAAAAACGTCGCTTGCGTAAAACGGTCATGAATGGGAATGTGACGTCATTGACGTTCATTCACAGATTTTGGAGCATGCGCACGGGGATGTTTTGACACTCGACGCATGCGCAGTACGTTGGCGGCGGGATCGCGCGTAGTTAGCATACTACACGCCCCGTACCCGCGACATTTGAATTCCGCCGGCTCATTTGTGATGCGCTGCCGCAACTTTAGGAGCAAGTGCTTCGTGAATGACAGCACTTGCTCCTAAAATTTCGGCAGCGCAACGCAAATCAGAAGCGTTACTCCAGAGCAAAGATGCTCTGGAATACGTGAATCTGGCCCATAGTCTATAGTATGCCTGTAAAGTGGCGCATTTTAGAACAGTCCCACGGCAAAATTACATTTCTAAAGGAAAAAAAGTCGTTTAAACTACTCTTGCCTGTAATGAATTGTTAGGCTCTCGGCAATATAGATAAAACTCATTGAAAAAAAAATGCGGAGGTGTCCAAGATGGCCGCTTAAGCCAGGAGCTCTGCTCTACCACAGCCATCCATCGGCCATAGCACCGGATTCACGGCGGTGCGGCATCCCATTTTAAGAGGATTTGACGGGGGAAAGCCTTGTGATCACCCTGATGCACAGCAGTGTGGTTCGAAGGGGCCTGGAACCGAAATATACGGCGCTGGAAACTCAGGCCGAATCCAAGATGGCGGCCGCGCCTCAGCCGCTGGCGTCTTATGCTGAAGGAGACACTGTAGTGAGGCAAGTACTGTCTCCCACCACACTGCACTTTCCCTCACAATCAGCTCAAGGTACTTCAGGCACTGTGTCAGGAACATTAACTGCTCCAGAAATTCAACTGGTATCTACATTGCCCCATTATGCTGATTCTCCTCAGGATCCTTCACCTGTTTACCTCAATACCCTTATCCCCTCAGGAAACACTGACCTTATGGTCCCTCAGAATGCAGGGGAGCTTTTTCAGAAGTTTTCTGAACTACTTGAAAGGGGTCTTGCACAAACAGCATTGAAAATAACTAATGACATACGCTCTGATTTTCAGAATTTAGGCTCCAGGATGGAAATAATAAAAAATAAGCTTGATATTACAGTTTCTAGAGCCAACCAAAACACCGACCAAATACAATCTCTTCAAAAGCAATTGGATGTGGCCCTTAACAGAATAGACGACCTTGAGAATCGTTTCAGAAGGAACAATTTTAAGGGTTAGAGGCCTTTCTGAGTCCATATCAGATGTCCCAAAAGCCATTCAGGACCTCATCAAGAGCTTACTCCCATCTATTGCTCCACATAAGCTAGAGCTGGATAGAGCTCATAGATCTTTGGGCCCTCTAAGAAAGGACGGTTCACCCAGGGACATAATTGTAAAACCGCATTATTACACTGTGAGGGAGAAGATTATGAAAATCTCACGTCAGCAATCCCGCATCTATTTCCAGGGTCAAGATATACAAATATTCGCCGACATCTCCCCCATGACTATACAACGACGCAGAACACTAAAACCACTTCTGGTGGTCCTGACGCAGAAGGAAATCAAATATTGGTGGGCATTCCCCTTCGCTCTAAAATTCACGTACAAAGGCAAGACCCACACATTCACCACACTTGCTGAGGGAGAAAAAATCCTGCATGCCCTGCGGTTCATCTCGTTGGAATCAGCAATGGACACTTCAAATTCACAAGCAGGGTCATCCAAACGACCCACTCCGACCAGTCCTATCTCCCCCACATGGAAGATGGCTAAAAGCAGACGCACCAAGGATCCTGCAAAAACCTGATCCGGGGACTGAAACTGTTCAATTTAATTTCTCTCCCGATTAAATACCTTTAGGGTATTTCTGAATTTGGTCTCCTATCTGTGGTTGGAGGCTCATGTGTCTTTATATTTCATCTACAAAACTATTTTTCCCGATTGACAGCTTTCTCTGTCACACATCCTCTCTCTCTCTCTTCCCCCCCTTTTTTTTTCTGTCCCCTGACTGGGGGGGGGGGGAAGTGAGAGGAATGGGAAGACTTTTTCTTTCCTTTAGTGCTAATATGTTTCCAACGACCGTGATCCATATTATTCTTTTTTATGTACTGTTATAGTTTTGGATTGAGTGTGTTTTTTTTTTAAATAATTTTTATCATTCATTTGCTTAATCTGAAGGCTGATGGAGGCTGGGGTGGTTGTCGTGTGCCTCCGCCCGCTTCTGGACGGTGGGTTATTCACTGTCAGGGGGTGGTCCTGTAGCCCATTTTAAGGGCTACGTTAGTGGTTTGAATGGCAAGGATAGGGGAATCCGTTTTTTCTCCTACCCTTGTTGGTTCATACTGATTCATTTCTTAAAATGTTTTCATCTCTGTATGTCTTGCCTTTCTGTTTTTCTCATACTTAACCTCTTCTCTTTGATTGTCAGCCTGTTCCAGCAATACCTTACTCGCCGCACTCTGGATTCACCCAAAGTCTGCAGTTTGTACCTCCCTCCCTCATGCCTCACGTTGTTCAGGGTAAGTGATATGTTGATCGCTTTGTTACTCCACCATTATAGCTGCATCCCGGATCTCCCTACCTCCTAGTATTATGAAAGTAGCCTCACATAATGTTCAGGGACTGAACTCACCTATTAAGAGGAGGAAGATCTTTCAATCTTACCACTCCCAGAAGATTTCAGTTATCCTTTTACAGGAGACCCATTTTCCAACCAGTTTCACCCCCACATTTTTGCATGCTCAGTATCCACAATTTTTCTTAGCAAATGCAGAGGACAAAACTAGAGGGGTAGCGATTCTCTTTGCAAAAACCTGCAAATGTAATCCTCTTTTAATACATAGAGACCCGGACGGCAGGTTTCTGCTGGTTAAAGGAATGATGAATGAACAATTAATGTCCTTTGTCTCATACTATGCCCCCAATAGAGGCCAGACAAACTTTTTTCAGTCTATGTTTACTACTTTGGAACCCCTTCTAGAGGGAGCGATACTCTGCGGAGGAGATTCAAATATAGCTTTTGACCAGAGCTTAGACAAGTCCAGGCCTTTGGGTAGCAAACTTACCCGTCCGATCAAAGCCAGTTCTCACATAGCGAAATTAATATTCCAACAAAATCTTGTAGATATATGGCGGGAACTTAATCTGACAAAAAGAGATTATACCCATTATTCGAACCCACATCATTCCTATTCCAGGATTGATCATATTTTCATTTCTACTAGACATGTCCCACTGGTGAATAAAGCCATTATAAAAGACACGTCACTCTCAGACCATTCGATAGTGATCTGCTTGATACAAACGCAAAATTTGGACTCCCACAAATCACACAGGAAATTAAATGAGACCCTTCTTGATGATCCTAATGTAGTCTCGGAGATTAACAAAACAATAGAAGAATATTTTACGTTAAATGATGTTGATGGAACCTCGGCTGAGATTTTGTGGGCCGCTCACAAAACTGTTGTCCGCCGGAAGCTAATTCAAATAGCCTCTAAACGAAAAAGGGAAAAAAACGCAGAGATAGCTAAACTCTAAAGGGAGTTTACACTATTATGCAAGGAACACAAGAAGGACCAGATGAAGGTACATATCTCACAGCTAGATACAGCTAGACTAGCATTAAACTTATCACTTACAGTCAGGGCTGAAAAATCTTTAAATTGGAGTAACGCAGAAAGACAAAATGAATACGATGTTGGCAACTAAGCTCTCGCCGAGGTTCCGCACGTTTACACTCCTAAAAATTAGATCACGAGATGGGACCACCACTCTTATTCCTATGCGCATTTTACACGAATTTAAAACTTTTTACTCATCCCTTTATCAAAGGTCGGGTACGACCAGACACTCTGATATCAAATCTTTTTTAGATCAGCTAACGATCCCGTCTTTGCAAAAGTGCCATATTGACTTAATGGATGCCCCAATCTCAGTGGACGAAACATTGGAGGTAATCAAAAAACTTAAAGGGGGTTCAGCACCAGGACCTGACGGCTTCTCTTCGCCATATTATAAAAATTTTGCGGAAACCTTAGGTCCTCCTCTCACAAAATTTTATAATTCAAAACGGGGGGGGGGGGGGAGGCATGCATCCACATTTGAATGAGGCATACATTACGGTCATACCCAAACCGGATAAGGATCCAGAACTAGTGGAGAACTATAGGCCCATCTCTTTAATTAATAATGACTTAAAGATACTGACCAAGATCCTGGCTAATAGAATTAACTCTTTTATACACCTTTACATTCATAAGGATCAGGTTGGCTTCATTCCAGGGAAGCAGGGTCCGGACCAGGTGAGAAGAGCAGTAGACATTCTCTCATTGCTTCAGTCAGGATGGTCTGGGGAACCTCCTCAGGAAGAACTTTTCCTGTCGTTGGATCTCCAGAAAGCCTTGGACTCCCTATCTTGGGAATACCTTTTTGAGTTCTTGCAACGGTGGGGCTTTGGAGAATGCTTTTGGGGTCTTCTAAAATCTCTTTATTCGGATCCTAAGGCGAGGGTTAAGTTGCAGGGATATTTTTCAGATCCCATTAGTATTTCAAGGGGTACGAGGCAAGGATGTCCCCTTTCCCCTTTGATCTTTGCCGTAGCGATTGAAACTTTGGCTATAGCCATTCGATCTGAGCCTGACATAAGGGGGGTGACCTATGGACCTTAAGTCCACAAATGCGCACTTTTCGCGGATGATCTCCTCCTTTTTGTCACCTCTCCTATTACTTCTCTCCCTATCATTTGTAATTTACTCAGGTCGTTTGGAAATATATTGGGACTTAGAGTCAACTTCGATAAATCCCAGGCACTAAATATTTCCACACGTCCCTCGATAATCGATGCCCTGAAACCTCACTTTGACTTTAAATGGGCGGATACGTCTATTCGCTATTTAGGTATTAACCTAACTTCCAAGATTGAACAGCTTTATCAGGCCAACTTCCCTCCCGTGTTTCGTAGATTGGAAAGTGATCTTCAGATGTGGGCTCGACATAAAATCTCCTGGGTGGGTAGTATTAATTCGATTAAAATTACCCTTTTACCTAGATTGCTTTACTTATTTAGATCCCTTCCAATAGCCATCAAAAAAAATCAACTGAAATCATTCCAGAGTAAAATTATTAAATTCACCTGGAAAGGTAAAGGTTATAGATTAGCTCAAAATGTCTTATATGGACTCAAGACACGGGGGGGTCTTGGACTGCCTAACCTGTTTAAATACTACCAAGCAGCCAGACTAGCCCAACTATCCTCCATCTACTCTAAATGTGAGAAACCTGAATGGTTAGACATAGAGGGGTTAGCAGTCCCTGATCTAACCTTGGAAAACCTACTTTGGATACCCCAAAAACCTAGGCCTGCAATAATGTCTCCAACGCTGTCCCAATCACTGAAAATCTGGGACGATATGAGACATCTTCCTTCTCTGATTTCGGGAACTAAGCCCCTAACCCGAATTTTCCACAACCCTCAATTTGCAGCAGGAATGGATATTAAAGCATTCCAATGGTGGTTGGACAAAGGGATTTATAGAATAGGAGACTTCCTTCTAACCACAGGACCTCTTTCCCTGGAGCATTGTGTGAAGAAATTGGATATGCCTGACCACGTGAAGTCCCGATACTCTCTGATTTTCAACTTTGTATCATTATTTTGGAATAACGGTACCGGTCCGCTTGCTATCACTAATTATGAACGCTGGTGTTACCGGATGAGAGAACACAGAGGAGGAATTTCCATAATATATGCATCCTTATCTGAAGTTTTCTCTAAGTTCGCTTATATGGAGGCATGGGAGAGGGATCTACAGATGACCTGGGACCTGGAGGAGTGGCATAAGGTAGGTACAAGAACCTTTAAAGGTTTAGTCAATACATCTCTGATAGAAGCCAATCTCAAAGTTCTGATGAGATGGTATCTGGTTCCTAGTAGGCTTGTGTCAATGTTTCCAACTGCTTCCCCGCTATGCTTTCGAGAGTGTCAAGCTCAGGGCACTATGCTTCATATTTGGTGGGATTGTCCCAAAATTAGAGGATTTTGGAATAGGATTTTTAGTCTCATCAGAAAGGTCACGGGGGTGCCAGTGGAGAAGTCCCTACAGGTTGCGCTATTAGGGACTATTATCCCCCAGGCTTCTAAACACAAACAAAGATTAATACATTTTATGCTTCTGGGACCAAAAACTACTCTGGCGGGGGCGTGAAAACAACCAAGAGTCTCTTATTTGGCAGCCAAAAGGAAGATTTCATGGGTTATGACCAGCTCTATTTCAAACACTTCTGACCTTTTTGAGGCTGTTTGGGAACCCTGGGCCAGATATGTAGGAATCTCCCTTTCGGCTGGAACTATGACGCCATCCGTGAGCACTGGGTAGACAGGCTGACAGTCAACTCAAATCTAGTTTACTCTTCCTTCTCTCTTTCCTCTTTCTTTCCATTTCTTTTCTCACCTTTATTTTTCTCGGTTTCTATGTTCATGTTTATCTCACCAGTTCACTAGTTCACTTGTATTTGATATGTCATTGTTGATATAATGGTTTAGGAGGGAGCAAAAATCCTATTGCAATCAGTACATAGGAATGATTGGGATTTTTTGTTCTCTTATTTATATTAGTAAGAGGATCCTGGTTTCTATCCAGTCACTGTAACCGATTGTTGCTCTTCTTTGTCTTGGATTTTTCTTTTGATTTTGGACATCCACACGGCACACGGATCTATTGTCTTTCGGAAAGCCGTGCGGATACTCTGAGAATTTTGATGTCATGGTTTAGGACTAGGATGTCAGTTCTCTTTGAGTACAGTTTGTTCCCAATAGGGGTGTCGAAACAGAACTTTAGGTCTATTACTTGTTTCAGGCTTCCTCTCTCCTATGGAAATCTGTATACATGATAGGGTAGGTTTAACTGTTCATACTTAATGATGGCTGGGGTCTTTACCCCTTGTTTCTCCTCTTCTTTAATATTTAAACCTATTTATATTCTCATGTTTTAACTATTATTTATATATTGCTATCACCCTTATTGTATGAAATTGAGGAAGAGTATTCTATTTTATTTTATTGGATGAATTGCACTATATGTACTCTAATCAGTATCTTCCCTCTCTTGTTTATCCGCTCCAAGATTGTACTGGGAGCATTATTTGTATTTCTTTGATATTTATTTAAATAAAAAATTCTTAAATGGAAAAAAAAGAAAAAAAAAAGTCATGGGTTCACTTATGTTCGAGTCGAATATCAGGCTCATCCCTAACAGCTGGTAATAGATCATACCACTGTGATCTCAGATGTTCTCTCAGAAGGGGCTGTGCATGCAGCACAAACTGTCACCAGCTGTGTTCCCCCGGAGGTGGGGTTAAATATCATCAAAGAAAGCTCTACCTGTCTCAAAAAATCTTATTTCCAAATTCTATTATTTGGCAAATTTGTGTAAAAAAAATCATTTTCATTCAGCATTATCCAAAAACTTGTCGCAAACAAATCTTCAAAAGTCTTTAACTTTATAAAAATGCACTGATTACTGTGTAAATGTCACTGTCAGAGAAGGAGTTAACACTAAGGGGCGATCAATGGGTTGAATGTGTTCCCGAGGTGTGTTTCTAACTGTGAGGGGATAGGACTGACTAGAGGAGAGGCTAGATCATTGTTCCTATCGATCTATCTCTCATCCCCTGTCAGAACAGGGATTTGTGTATATATATATATATAAATATATATATATATATACACACACAGTGCAGTCAGTGTACAGCATATAATACAGTGCACTGAAGTGGTTAAGGGAAACCCTATGACAGAATGAAGTAAAAAAACATCACAGGGCACCCTCCCCCCCCCCAAAATCCATAAAAGGCCCTTTGGGGTAAAATAATCAGCTACACACAGATCTGACAGGCTGCATCATCCCCCTCCCTTGCACTGAGCAAAGCAGGCAAAGCCGCTACAGAAACTAATTTCTCTGTTTACATTGTGTGGTGGCTGTGATTGAACATGGGAGGGCTAATCACAGCATTCATGTCCTGATCAGTAATGTGTGGTGTCCGAGAGACACAGCCATCACAGAATGATGCCACTGCATGGCCCAGGTTCTGACAGAATGTACAGGTACATCCAGTCAGAATGGCAAAGCACCCACCTGCCCATTTATGCTATGCATAGTGGCCGGGTGGGAAGTGGTTAAAGGAATTTTGCATTTTTATTGTTTCTTGTTAAGCATTGCAAAAATTGCTGCTTCAAGCACATGTCCCCCAGGGCAGCCTAGCCCTCCCATGGCATGCATTTGACAATAATGCCACGTACACACGATCATTTTTCTGCATGAAAAAAAAACTTAGTTTTTCAGCATGTCCAAAAAATGAAATTTTTCCAACTTCATCATTAAAAACGTTGTTGCCCATACACCATCGTTTAAAAAAAATTATGAACAAAGCACGGTGACGTACAACACGTACGATGGCACTCTAAAGAGGAAGTTATATTTGCCTTTGGGCTGCTTTAGCTGAATCCTTGTTAGTAAAAGACGATTCGCGCTTTTCTGTTGGTTATAGTGTGATGAATGTGCTTACTCCATTATGAACGGTAGTTTTATCAGAATGAGCGCTCCCATCTCATTACTTGCTTCTGAGCATGCGCGGGTTTAAAACGTTGTTTTAGCCCACACAAGATTATTTTTTACAACCCGAAAAACTAAATTGTTTAAAACGATATTAAAAAATGCAGCATATTTGAATTTTTGACATTTTTCAAATGCCGAAAAATGATCGTGTGTATGTGGCATGAGGCTTCTTCTCTTAGGATGGAATTATAGGGAATGTTACATTTTCCCTGCAAAATGTAATTGAAACTAACATTTCCCACAAATTACAAAGAATAGAAGCATTATTTGTGACTTTTGTGTGACTAGACCCTATAATGTAACATCATATGAGAATTTCTTTCTTTTTGGTGTTTTCATTTATCTTATATATACAGACTACCTGACCATAATTTAAAGGCATGTTACAAAGAGAACATGTTCAGCCCCAGCTAGCAAACAATTAAATGTAAAGTTTGTGGGCTTTAGTTTAACTAGATGCCGACCGGCCGCCGTCATATTACTGCGGGAATGTGGCTCTCCTGGGCGAGAGCCCGTAGCTCTACGTCGGCTACTTTGCGGCCACTAGGGGCCCGCTCGCCCCTGAATCCTGCACGCATGCCCGGGCACACGCGATCGCTCGTTACAGAGCGGGGAACGAGAGCTATGTGTGTAAACACAAAGCTCCCGGTTCTGTCAGCGGGGGAAATGCTGATCTCCTGTTCATACAATGTATGAACAGAAGATCAGTGATTTCCCCTAGTGAGGCCACCCCCCCATACAGTTAGAACACACCCAGGAACACACTTAACCCCTTCCCTGCCCTTCCCTGCCCCCTAGTGTCCGAAGTGTCCGCCATAATGTCGCAGTACTGAAAAAACACTGATCGCCGCCATTACTAGTAAAAAAAATATATATTAATAAAAATGCCATAAAACTACCCCCTATTTTGTAAACGCTATAACTTTTGCGTAAACCAATCAATAAACGGTAATTGCGCTTTTTTTACGAAAAATCTGTAGAAGAATACGTATCGGCCTAAACGGAGGAAAAAAAAAATGTTTTATATATTTTTGGGGGATATTTATTATAGCAAAATGGAAAAAATATTGAATTTTTTTTCAAAATCCTCGCTCTATTTTTGTTTATAGTGCAAAAAATAAAAAACGCAGAGATAGATGATCAAAACCACCAAAAGAAAGCTCTATTTGTGGGAAAAAAAGGACGCCAAAATTGTCAGTTAAAGCGACGCAGTGCCGAATCACAAAAAGTGCTCTGGTCATTGGGCAGCAATATGGTCCGGGGGTTAAGTGGTTAAGTTTAGATTAGTTTTGTTTTATCACTAGAGAGACATGTAAGCAATGCCACAACAGTCCTAGAAAGTCACAAATCAGTATCTGAGTACTTATAAGAAGAAATGGCACTTCTTAAAGAAAAACACAAAAACCTGTAAAACCGCTCATGCAGATATATATTATGCTTCCGCGGCAGAAACCATTACTGATTTAGCGGGGACCGTTGCAGCACTGTTCTATGAGCAAGTCCCTGAAATACCATTGGACAGGCTAGAAATGGATAGAGTACACAGAACACTGACATGTAGAGTGCCCATTGGTTCCACTCATATACATTAGCAATTCATTTTTATATTTAAATATTCTCATGTATCCGAATCTCTGAATGAAATAGTAATGAATATCATTAAAAAACATTTAATTTCATGTTGTATGTTCGTTTTCTAACAAATTCCAAATTTTTGGTAACAATTCAAATTTTGATCATTCAAAAAATGATTGACCAATATGAATTCTGTTTGAAGAATAGCTGGTTGTTAAAGACCTGGCTGCGGGGGGCGTGGCCTAGCGCGGAAGCCGAATGGACGTCTGATCCTGAAGCTGAAGCTGAAACTAGTGTAACGTTTGGGGGCCATAGCTCAACAGGGATTCAGTGCTTAAACCGTTGTTTTAAAGGAAAAAGGCTTTTATTCACAGAAAAGCAAAATAAGGCTTTCTCAGCATGCCAAAAACTGTAACATAAAAGTCCGCTTGGCTCCAGCGTCAACAAAAAGTCTGCTTATATCCAGCACAAAACAGTGAAAGCAAAATGACATACGGTTTGTTGCAAGATCAATCTTCATCCCCTGCACTTCAAAAGTCCTCACTGTGCAGTTAGCAGACTTCCATCTTGCACTCTCCAAACTCACTCACCATCTCCAGCACCACTTCCTGCTTTAATGGGTGGTTCTATGGGAGAGTTAACACCATGTGCGCTGGCTCCCAAGGTTTAGGAGTGGAGGCTCCGTCCCACCCAAATAACACTTTGGAGCCTCCAAAATTCCAGGCCCCAAACTACTTTATTAAAGATAGAGAAGACTGCAAGCCAGTCCTCTCTGAATTAGCGCCTGCCTGGAACTTTTCACCCACTTTTGGGTGACCCCCTGAACCTTCTCCCTCTATTTAAATGGACCATAGTCCAAATAGTGGTGCCGTATAGCACCCGTCCAGGACCCAACCCCGGCGTCCTGTACACTAGGGACTTCAGCAGCACGTAGCGACCCATCCACTCGCCAGTCTGCCTACCGAGTGGCACCCCGACCACAAGTGGCAGCCGACATGACAGGCAAGAAACACTCCGGCCGCAAACCGCAGCGTTTGACGGACTTTTTCTGGCCGGCCGGCGGGAGCAACAGCCAAGATGGCGCCAAGGCCTGCTCTCATCCGCATGTGCCCGCCACGATGAAGCACCCGAGAAAAGGTAACAAAAACCAGCCCGGAGCGCTGCATAACACCAACGGCTCTCTCCCTCCGACCCCATCCTCTTGTAGCCCGGCCAAGTCCAGACCTAGATTAAATGGTCTGACCCCGACTGCGAGTCCAGTGGCGAACCAGGCCTCAGACTCAGGGGAGGACACTTGAGACTTGCCTGACTCCATTGAGTCATACCCCACATTAAATTAACCAGTAGTTGATACAGTCCTTAAGGACATGTTAATTTTGTTGCGGAGCACTCTCCAAACGGACATGGCATCATATATGCATCGCCTGACTGGGGATATTCAGGAAGTGGGGAGCAGAGTGACCCATATTGAGAAAAAGATGGGGGAATATGCTGAGACGATCAATGCTCTTGTTGATGCCAATGAGGAAAGAGAATCTGATACTGAATGGATTAAGGCAAAGCTAGCAGACATAGAGGACAGATCAAGGAAGAATAACATGAAGATTAGGGGGATCCCTGAATCAGTGCAGCAATCAGATCTAAACCTCTATGTCGCTAGCATGTTTTAAAGAACTGATCCCAAGCCTTACTGACCTGGACATCACTGTAGACAGAATCCATCGCTTGCCAAAGCCCATGTACCTGGCCGATCAAGTGCCCAGGGACGTGATACTCAGGTTACATTTCTTCCATGTGAAGGAACAATTGATGGCTGCCATGAGAAAACAAGATCTAATTCCAACGAAGTATCAGGGTTTGCAATTTTATGCTGACTTATCTTAGTATACCCTGCAAAAGAGGAGAGCTCTGAATTCTGTGATTAAGATCCTGCGGAACCACGGGATAGTTTATAGATGGGGGTACCCGTCTTGGCTGTCCATCACTAAAGACAACCGCTCTTTTGTGGTAACGTCATTAGAAAAGGGTCTTGATCTGCTCAGAGAATGGGGCGTCCTTCCGGCTACAGCTGACACACAGGAGGAGACCAGTAAGCCGCATCGGGTGGACCACGACTGGAAACGAGTCACCGCTAGAAATGCTAAATCCCACACTTGATCATACGTGGATGGTACTTTGTTCTTTTTACTTAAGTCCCTAAGTTGGGGGTCAATTTTTCAAACATTGAACTTATCCCCCAAATACAAGTTGCAGCTCTTAGCTGCCACCGGAGAACTGTAGTTCTCCACACATGTTGTCTTAGTTCCACTATGACTTTCTATTTTTGTTGCTTGCTGATGTTATATGGTTTTAATTTTACATCTAGTTTTGTTTTTTTGCTTTACTTTCTCTTTTTTTGTCTTGGATGCAATCAAGTTCCTGAATCCCAGGTCCACGCCAGGAGCCTATTGTTCTACCTGTTAATGCCTACGCCACAACCAGGAATTCCAGCTTGGTGCACTTTGGTCCGTCCTACCAACAGTGAGTATCCTACCGATACATTGTCTTCATGGATCACTATAAGGTTTATCTTCACATTACTATGGCTGCAGAGATGGAGGGTCCTATGTGAACCTTGTTTCCTCTCATTTGCAATTATCCCACCTTCCCGTTATGCCCCTCAAGATATTGTCTATTAACGCTAAAGGGCTTAACCACGCAGTCAAGCGGAAGTCTGTGTGGAGAGAAGCCCTATCGCATGATAGTGATATCTTATGTGTTCAGGAGACTCATTTCAGCGCCAAAGCACCAGCGAAATGTACTCACAGGTGCTACCCCCACGTGTTCACAGCCAATGCAGATACTAAAACTAAGAGGGTTCTAATTGCTGTCCGCGATTCGGTGGCTTTCACTCTACATACCCAAGTAGTGGATCCTCTGGGAAGATACCTATTCTTGATATGCGAATTAGACTCTGTTACCTATACAATTGTGAATGTGTACTCACCAAATAAACATCAGATTCATTTTTTCAACAAATTGATGAAAAAGGTGAATACCCATCGTTTAGGCCTGCTTATACTTTGTGGGGACTTCAACGTTACACCAGACCCCACCTGTGACTCTACTTCCTGCTCCAGTCGCCAGCAACAGTCTCTACTTCCACATATTCACAGCCAAAATCTGTATGATGTGTGGCGATGCCTGCACGCTAATGAGAAAGACTACACATATTTCTCTCCCCCGCATCAAGTATACACTAGGATTGATCTATTTTTAGTTGATCAACAGGTGTTGTTTAAGACTAAATCAACGGTGATCAATAACATCACCGGGTCGGATCATACATCTATTGCTATGACCATTGGAGATTCAGGCCCAGCTCAGCGTTGTGGTGTTTGGAGAATTAATACTTTTTTTGTTACAGAAACCGGAGGTGCAGACGATGCTGAATGCACATTTGTCCAATTTTTTTCAGGATAATGTGGATTCAGTACAATGCCCGTTTGTGTTATGGAACGCCCATAAGGCGTATGTGAGAGGTCTATGTATACAAACAGGGGCGCAAATTAAAAGGCAGGGGCAAGTTGTGGAATTGACAGGACAGATCGCTAGATTAGAGGCGGTTAACAAACAGTCACCTTCCCTGGCCATCTCGGACCAATTGGCTAAACTTAGACACGATCTCAGGACATTTCTTCTTGAAAATTTTGAAAGGGCATCCAAAAAGCTTAGGATGACTTATTAATCTGCTGGAAATAAGGCAGGGAAATTATTAGCTCAAACCCTGAAAGGTTATAGACATAAAATTAAAATCCCATATGTAGTTCATCATACATCCAAACAAAAACAATTCCACCCACAAAAAATTGCGGACGCGTTTAGTGATTATTACGGGTCTCTATACAACTTGAAAGACGACCCTGCTGTTATTCAACCTACCCCTGAGATCATAGACCAATTCTTAGGAAAACTGTCCATACCTCAACTGTCTGCAGATCAATTGCACTCTCTAAATTTACCTTTTTCTGAGAACGAAATTCTAACGGTGATTGATTCTCTAGCGGTGAATAAATCCCCAGGCCCTGATGGATTTAGTGCTGAATACTATAAATCCTTCAAAACTGTATTGGTCCCCTTTTTGTTACAAATATTTCAGACTGCAACTGCCTCTGCCTCCTTTCCACCTGAGATGCTAGAAGCTTTAATTATCGCCCTTCCCAAACCAGGGAAAGAACCCACCTCTCCACCAAATTTTCACCCAATTTTTTTATTAAATATTGATTTAAAGATATATGCTAAATTAATCGCAAAACGCTTAGTAGACATCTTACCTACAATTATACACCCGGACCAGACGGGCTTCACCAAGAACCGGCAGACGTCAGATGCTACCCGTCGGATGGTCAATCTTATTCATTTGGCACGGGTGCAACGGAGGCCTTCTCTGCTTCTTTCATTGGATGCAGAGAAGGCCTTCGATCGGATACACTGGACTTATTTGGTCAAGGTGTTGACGTCCTTCGCATTCTCTGGTGATATTGTGTCTGCAATTTTAGCCCTTTACACACATCCCTCAGCGAGGGTATATGTATCTGGTGTCCTATCTACTCCCTTTTCTATATGGAATGAAACGAGGCAGGGGTGCCCCTTATCCCCCCTAATGTTTAATTTGTTGATGGAACCATTGGCTATTCACATTAGATCCCATCCCGATATTCATGGTTTTCAAGTGGGGAAACACACACATAAAATTAGTCTCTTCGCGGATGACATCATAATAATTCTAACAGAGATGGATTCATTCCTGGCGGCAACCTATGAGGCATTACAAATGCTCAACAAGGTTTCTTACTACAAGGTCAATGATGGTAAATCGTTTATTTTAGGACTTGGAATTGATGTTAACACAAGTGTAAGACTTAAAGCTAAATACCCCTTTGTGTGGAATGCGGAAGGCATCAGATATTTAGGCATTGTTTTGACTGCATATGTCAGGGATTTAGTGAAGGCCAACTATGATTCCTTCCTGGTCAGTTTGGTTGATATTCTGAAGGACTTGTTCTGGAGGGAATCAACCTGGTCGCCTAGCGGCCTTCAAGATGATGGTGCTGCCACAACTTATATATATGTTTCGCTGTCTTCCTATACCAGTCCCTGATAGGTTTTTTCTTAAAGCCCAATCCCTAGTAAATAGGTATTTATGGCAGGGGAAGAGGGCGCGGTGCGCCTTTCAAAAACTCCTAAAATCTAAATTATCTGGGGGGGTCAGTCATGTTCTCCTTAAAGACTACCATACAGCAGCTGTTTTAGCGCAATTAAAATATTGGTTTCCTGGGGGAATATCCACGCGATGGCAGGAACTGGAATCATTCCAATGTCCAAACTGCAACACCTACAGCTTACTGTTAGCTAGTCCTTATTTAGTGAAACCTCCGGATAATATATCACCCACTATAACTGCTGCACTCCAATCTTGGCGGAGGTTCCGAGCGGAAACTCTCGAGGAAACTACTGTTAAATCTATCCTCCTCCCCATCCAATGCTTACACCTGTTTATACCAGATCTGAACATAGCTAGGTGGATGTCGTGTGGTATCCTTATAATAGCAGACTTATGCATAGGCCCAACCAATAAATCCTTCCGCTTGCTTCAAATTGAATATGGAATAGACTCCAGGGACTATTTTATTTATGCCCGAATATCACATTTCCTAACTTCCCTCTTCAAGACGCATATAGATGTTCCTTGGCGAGTGTTTCTTTATCTTACTAACCCCAACACCTCTATTAAGGGTATATCTCTTTTCTATAACTTTCTTGGTCAGAAAAATGTTTTCTCCAAGACCCCGTCTATGAGAACCTGGGAATTAGACTTAGAGCGCCGATTCACAACAGACCAGTGGAAGTGCGCTGTTGCTTCCACCTACAGAGCCACTAGAAGTGCCAACCTGTGGGAAATATCTCAAAAGATCTTGTTAAGATAGTATATGACCCCTACACGATTGGCAGGGTTTGACAAATCTATTTCCCCATTGTGCTGGAGGTTATCCACATAGGGGCTCCTTGCTTCATATTTTGTGGAACTGCCCCAAACTAAGAAATTATTGGGTGGGGGTTTTCAACATTCTGAAACAACTCAACAATAGTCGACTCCCAAGGTCTGCATGTGGTGCAGGATTGGCGGTTCTTTCACTAGGTATAGATGAATTCCCCTGTGCTCTTAGACCCGTAATATCCCATATTTTGTTGGGAGCCAGATTAGAGATAGTAAGACGGTGGAGAAAAACAGAGATCCCTACACTTTCAGAAGTAGTGAGAACCACGGACCTTCATATCACATACGAGTATATGTTCGAGGCCTCTCAAAACAGGTTACATGTAGGGAACCAATTCTGGGAGCCCTGGAGGGACTGGTATAGGAATAATTTGACAAAAGTGTAATTCTTGCTAATTCATGAGTTCAAGTGTGTTGTTGGAATGATGTATTTGCATCCTTTTTGTTTTGTTTTTTTTCCCTTCTTTCTTTCCCTTTCTACTCTTTCTTTTTCTGTTTTTCTTTCGTTTTTACAGTAATACGTTGAAGCCTATATGTGAAGCACATATTGAAGTTTATAGTAACTGTAAGTATCATTATTCTTTTGTACTGAGTCGGATCTTCTGGGTGCAGCGTGTTCCCTTTAGGGGCACCCGGAGCGTGAAGACTGGACATTGCACCTTGCTCCCAGTATTATTGGAAAATGCCTCTTCTTTTGAGTTAGGAGGAAATATTTGTTATGTATGAGAGTCACATACATTACTATAGTATTGCTTTGTTGGTCTACTAACTTTGACACTTCTGCTCAATGTATTACTTGTGTATACATGTTCTTACTAATTTCAATAAAAATTTATTGTTGTAAAAAAAAAAAAAGACCTGGCTGCTTCCTTAACAATCAATGAATTATCAGCTGTCAGTGGGTTTTCCCACTGACATCTAAATGTAAAAAAAAAAAAGAAGATTGTTTGGCAATGAAAATGTTTTTTTTTTTTTTTTTTAAACGGCGTTGGGTCCTCCCAATCCATACCAGGTCCTTCGAATGTGGGCAGGGGCTTATCCACTTCCATACCAGTTCTGACATTCCTCTCCTACATGTAAAAATCATAATGTTTTGCTAGAAAATTACTCAGAACCCCCAAACATTATAATTATATATCTTTTGGCTGAGACCCTAAGGAATAAAATGGTGGTTGTTGCAAATTTTTATGTCACACAGTATTTGTGCAGCAGTTTCCCCTCCCACTGCCTGTAAAAAGCAATCAATCGGCTAAACAGCCGCTAAGATAAATTTTACACTGTAGGGAATCAATTGCTGAAAAAAGATATCTGGATATCTGTAGCTGCAGGCATCATTCAGATATCTCCACTCAAAAAAAAAGATGATGTCATATGACATCCTACTGACCTATTATCTTTCAGTTTCTGCTGACATTGCTTGTTATAGAAAGGTTTATAGAGGAAGCATCGTCTTATGAACCACCTGATCCCTCCAAAGCTGTTTGCCCCCCAGTTGCCAGCTCCATCCACTCTGATGCTTGGGGATGGCTGATCGGCAAACTGCGATCTGAGCTTGCCATCCCGCTATTCCAGAGCAGGAGATTGCGGGCCACATCAGAGGGTTCAGCACCCCTGCCCTAAGTAGTAAAGCAAAGAAAATTATGTCAGCCTAGTTAATTTACTTTAGAAAAATAAGGCAAGGATGACAGCTTCCATATTCCTATTCTTTTGGAGTCCCTCAAATGTACAATATATATTACTATATAACTGTTTATATATAATATTTGCACCTTTGTAACCAGCTATTGATTATGTATTCTGAATTTCTAAGTTCTTATGCCCCATACATACGATCGGAATTTCCGATGGAAAAACGTCAGACTGAAATTTTCCATTGGAAATTCCGACTGTGTGTATGCCCCATCAGAGTAATTCCATCGGAAATTCCAATGAATTCCATCAGAGTTTACATAGAGAACATGTTCTCGTTTTCTCTGATGAAATTCCAATGTCATTTCCGATGTGAATTTGGTTGGACATAGGTCCAATCGTGTGCACAGGGCATGAGAAGTAAGTGACACTGCCGTCAATGCTCTGCTAATGAAACTATCTTTTCTATTGACTACATAAAAAATGTTGTTCAATTAAAAAAATCCTCCAATATTTTATTATGAGAACAGAATTGGCTTATATTGTTATTTTTAATTTGTTATGAGTGTTTTACTCATAACAAATCATAATCACTTATAATAGCAAATCATAATCACTCATAATAACACATTTCCCTGTAGACAGAAAGTAGCAAAACCATGCACAACCTTCTTGACCTTTATTTTGTTGTCATGGTGTAGGAGAAACTTTACCTACTCTAACTATTTTCCTTGTCAAATATATCTTTATTGAAATATGAAATAGGCGGTATACAAAAAATATAAGGAATATTAAACAAGAGAAAAACAAAGAGAGTACAAATATGCAATTGTAGAAATAAAGAAACTTAGCAGTGTTGAGAGGAGTTCTAACATGAAATAACATTCCTCTTGTGAAAACCGTTAGGGCGCACTTTACGGTTTTGCCATATAAGATTGGTACAGTGTAATAATGAACGGATCAAAGGAGATGTTTCCTTTTATGTTCAATTCGTACCTTAATGACTAGTAGATTATACGATAAAGTCAACTGAGGCATCTATATAAAATATCTGCCCATGAGTTACTAACAGTTCATATCTTACAAGAAAAAGAAAAACTCCTTTATAGAGTAAAAATTGTAACATCAAGAATAAAAAAAAAAAAGAAAAGAGAAATAAAGCATGAAGGGAGGGGATTGGGGGAGGGGTGTCTGCAGGACCGGACCGGGAAATCCCAACAACCGCCAAGATGGTTCAATTGCCGTTTCGATGGGTGGGCTACCATGGCAACAATACATCTTTATTAAAAGCTTTCAGTGTTGTGTATGTAATCCAGGGCGTCCGAATTTGTTCAAACCTGGTGATCATGTCATTTTCTATTGCCGTCATTTTGGCATATAACATCGCGTTACTCATTCTGTTGATTGTTTCACTCACTGGAATGCTCGAGGTTTTCCATGCCTTCGCTATGGTCTGCTTTGCTGCCGTAAGAAGCTGCTTAATCAGGTTAAATTGTATATGCGACAAGATACTGGGTTTTAGGTTGAGCAATGCCAGTTTGGGGTCTAATGGTATTTTTTTATTAGTTAAAGTATGTGCTATTTGAAAAATTTCGGACCAAAATGATTGGGCTTTTGGACATGACCACCAAGTGTGAAAGTATGTTCCGCTCTCTGTACAGCCTCTGAAACACAGGTCTGAATGACTTTGTGAAAATTTTGCTATTTTTGCCGGCACCAAGTACCATCTTGAAAGCACTTTATAGTTTGTCTCAGAGGCTGATACATTAATTGAAGCAGTTTTGGTATTGAGCCAAATTTGATTCAATTCTGCGGGGCTCAATTCTGCACCAAGGTCCTCCTCCCATTTACTAACATATGGTAGTTTCCAAGAGTCAGATTGTGTTTGCAGCTGGGCGTATAGGGTGGAAATCACACTTCTGGCATGTGGATTGTCCTTACATATGTTTTCAAAACCGGAGTATATGATGGGTGAAATTGGTGTATTTACTGGTGGGAGAAAGAAATTTTTTATTTGCAGGTATCTAAAAAGTTCACTATGTGGTATACCATGTGAATCACAGATTGACGGGAAGGGGACAATTGAGTTGGAGTTAAAAAACTGGAACTTTTGAGTACAGTCTCTCTTTACCCATTCTTTGAATGTGTTAGGGAAGACCCAGGCGGGGTAGAAATCTGTGTTTTTAATAAAAGACAACAGAGGGCAACGTGGAGATTGTAGGTTTTTCTTTACCTTGATCTTGTCCCAGAGGGTAAGTGAGTGTTTGGTGATAGGGTTGCTAATATTTTTACGAGAATTGGGGGGGATCCACAGTAAGTTGGATATTGAGATGGGATCACAATCTAAAGCTTCAATTGAAACCCAAAGGGGAATTTCACATTTAGCGTGATATTTTGTCAGAGTCGCCAATTGGGCCGCTTGGTAATATTTTGTGAAGTTGGGGTACCCAATCCCGCCGTTGGTTTTGGGGAGTTCCAAGACTTGTGGTTTGATTCTGGGTCGGGAGGGACCCCAAATACTCTAACTATTTTAATAATCCGCATGCTTACACTGTTATGCTTGTAAGAGATAATGAGGTATATATATATTTTTTTTAAAGTAGGGCAGCAAAGGAATCGGTCTCTAGGCCCAAGAACCAAAATATCTTGTGGAACTTAATGATTGATTTCTTTCATTAAAACAAAACAAAAAAAATGGTTTATTTTCATATATGTACAGACATTGAAAAATATAATTGGTCTCTGGCTAGTTCTCAGAGATCTACTAACAAAAGTAGTAATATACATTTATGGGCATATAGGTATTACACATGCAACACACTGAATAATTTATTATTTGGGAATGGTGCAGGTTTGTACAGTATATCTTTTTCAAGAAATACAGCTAAGATAAAAATAGACCTATCTTTAGATGAATGTTTAATTTCTTTAAAAATAGGATTTTTTAAATACAGCTCACCTATAAAATCCTTTTCTTGGTAATACATCACTGGACACAGAGCCTTAAAGGATCACTAAAGGAAACATTTTTTTTTTAGCTAAAAAGCTTCCTTTACCTTACTGCAGTACTGGTTTCATGTCCTTATTGTTCGTTTTTGCTTTGAAGTTGCTGTAATCCTGCTCTGTTCTCCACACTTCCTGCTTGTCTGTTTCCTTATAACCACAGTACTGGGAGCTTTCTCACGGTGGTCTAAGCTGTCATTACTGTGTGTCTAAAACTTTCCAGAACCAATCAGATTCATTTTAAAAACAAAACACTGCCCTGGATTTGTTTGTTTTTGTTCTGTGTGTCTATTTCTACTTCACAGAAACATGAAGCCAGTTCAAAAGTGAAACTAACCTGCAGGCACATTATATGATTGATTTTTATCTATGTTTAATCATTTTGAAAAGGAATCAGTTAACTTTTATGTCTCTATACCCTGTAAACAGTCATTTCAGCAATTTTTTTTTTCCTTTAGTGACCCTTTAATTACTTAATGGGTTTTATGTAGTCACCACAGGTGATTGTACACTGGCAAACCCAAATAGAATTTAGTCCCTTCCCTATATAACCCCTCCCAAATGGAGAGTACCTCAGTTTTGTAGCAAAGCAATAAGTGTCCCATGTTTAAATCCGAAGAGGGGCTTTACAGAAAAGAGCCGCAAATTCCGATACCCTCCTTGCTGAGGATATGGCTACAAGAAGAACCAGTTTCTTTACCAAAAGACTTAAAGAAGCATGGTGTAATGGTTCAAAGGGTAGTTTCTGTAAAACAGACAATACCAAATTCAAATCCCATGGGCAAGCGGGAGACTTAACCGGCGGATTCAAGCCCAGTACTCCCTGAACAAAGGCCCAGACTAGGGAATGAGAGGCAAGCAGTTTTTGAAAGAATACCGACAAGGCCGAGATTTGCCCCTTGATAGTGCTCAAGGCCAACCTTATATTTAAGCCCAACTGAATAAAGGCAAGAATCCTATTAACCACTTAAGACCCGGACCAATACGCTGGTAAATGACCCAAGGTGTTTTTGCGATTCGGCACTGCGTCGCTTTAACAGACAATTGCGCGGTCGTGCGACGTGGCTCCCAAACAAAATTTGCGTCCTTTTCTTCCCACAAATAGAGCTTTCTTTTGGTGGTATTTGATCACCTCTGCGATTTTTATTTTGTGCGCTATATACAAAAATAGAGCGACATTTTTGAAAAAAAAACACTATTTTTTACTTTTTGTTAAAAAAAAATCAAATAAACTAAATTTTAGTCAAACATTTAGGCCAAAATTTATTTAGCCACATGTCTTTAGTAAAAAAAAAAAATCGCAATAAAAAAAATAGCTACCTAGCGGGAACAGCGACACTAATACAGCGATCAGAAAAATGATCGCTTAGTGACGCTGGCAATAGGGAGTGAAAGGGTTAACTAGGGCGGTGATCAGGGGGTTAAAACTTTATTAGGGGGGGTGGGGGGGCTATCCTGAACCTAACACTAACTGTTTTTTACAGTGCCTGTCACACTGACACTAAATGCAGTGATTAAATCACTGCATTCAGTAACACTGTGACAGGGGGGTGGGGGGGCGATCACAAGGGGTTAATATGCCTATGTGAGTGTGTGTCAGTGTTGTGTTGGTGCACACTTACTTGTCATGTCTTCTCTCATCAGCAGCGCTGGGAAACAGCGCTGCGATGAGAGAATACATCATTTCCTCCTTCCTGTGTAAACACAGGAGGAGGAAGTGACAGGCTGGGAGCGCGCTCCCATTGGCTGGGAGCGATCGCGGGGGGGGCCGAAAACACGGACATCCGCCCGCAGATCCCGGATCGCTCCCAGAGGTAGGGAGACCCCCGCACGCCGCGGAGGGGGTCCCGATGGGACCCCCGAACCGCACTCAGGCGGGGACGTAAATTTACGCCCTTGTGCCTGTACGAGCCATGTTGTGGCCGTATATGTGCGTGCGGGGGTCTTTAAGTGGTTAATGACATACTTCCTAGGATGCAATTTTCTGGGTTCACACCAGGAAACATATGCCTTCCAGATTCTGTAGTAGTTGAACCAGAAGGTCGGCTTTCTAGCATTAACCAGAGTGGATAGGACTGGACCTGAGAGCCCATGTTTTCTCAGAATGTGGGTCTCAACAGCCAAACTTTAAATTTAGACTTTGTAAGTCAGGATGGAATATTGGCCCCTGCAATAGTAGGTCCGAGCGTAGTGGGAGAACCCAAGGTCTTCCTACTGCCATCCTTACGATTTATGCGTACCAGGGTCTCCTGGGCCTCGACTCTCTGTAGGAATCGTGGGAGAAGCAGAACTAAAGGGAACGCATAAATCAGAGAATATCGATCTCACAAAATTGTCACGGCATCCGACCCTTGAGCAAAAGGATCTCTTGTTCCTCACACAAAGTTGTCCATTTTTGTGTTGAACCTGGAAGCCAACAGGTCCACATCTGGGGTACCCCATTTCTGACATGATTTGAAATATGTTGGGTGTAGAGACCATTCTCCTGGACTGAAGACCGCAGACAGGCAAGGAATATGCCTTTCTGCCCAGGACAGGATGTGATTCACCTCTCTTTGAGCATTCAGACTTCTGGTGCCGCCTTGGTGATTGATATAGGCCACAGCCATAGTATTTTCGGACTGTATCTGAACAGGCCAACCCTGCAGTCTGTACGATGAATTGCCCGAATCTCCAGAATGTTGATGGGTAGGAGCTTTTCGGCTCCAGACCTCTTCCCCTGGGCAGATGCCTCTTCTAGAACTGCCCCCCAGCCTAGAAGGCTGGCATCTGTGGTTACCATTTTCAAGGTAACCAAAGTAAACCATCTTCCCTTTGACAGATTTTTGGGAGAAACCACCAAATGAGGCTCTGGCGAATCTTTGGAGATAAGATCATAGGAAGGTCCAGGGCCTGAACATCTCTGTTCCACGCAGACAGGATTCTGCCCTGTATTGGCCTTGAGTGAAACTGGGCGTAAGGAACAGCCTCAAATGAGGCTACCAACTTTACCAATAATTTCATGCATAGATGGATGGAAGGCCTTCTTTTTGCTTTTATCACTTGGACCAAGTCTCCTATGGCTTTTGCATTTGAGATGTGTCTATAATCATGCCCAAATATTCCAGTTTTTATTGAGGCTGTAAGGAGGATTTTTCCAGATTAAGGGCCCAGCCTAGGTACTCTAAATAATCCACTGTGCTGTGCAAGCGTGCAGCGGACTGATCTATGAGCAATAGATCATCCAGATAGGCTATTACCACTATGCTCTGTGCCTTTAGCCTTGCCAGGGCCGGGGCAAGTATTTTCGTGAACACTCGAGGTGCTGTAGCCAGCCCGAAAGGAAGGACCACAAACTGAAAGTGGCGCTTATCCACCACAAACCTTAGAAATCTTTGGTGAGTGGGGAATATTGGCACATGTAGATATGCATCTCTGATGTCTATTGATCCCAGGAATTCTCTTTCTTGGAGGGTGGAGACTACTGAACGGACAGAATCCATGCAAAAGAAATGGATGTTCAGAAACTGATTCAGGCTTTTCAGATCTAGAATTGGTCTGACATCCTTGTTTGGTTTGTAACCGTGAAAAGTTTGAGTAAAACCCTGATCCCTGATCCTCTAGGGCTAACTCTATAATTACCCCTTGGGACAACAGGCGTTCCAAGGCCACAAACAAAGGATCTTTGGCAATTCTTGATCTCAGAAAACGTGGAGGCGGAAGTTCTCTGAATTCCAGCTTGTAGCCAGAAGACACCATGGAGATGACTCACTTGTCCTGAACTTCTTCCCGCCAGGCGTTTGCAAATTGCAGCAGCCTTGAAAGGTAAGGAAGTCCTCCTCTTACTCCCGCTGTTCTGCCTCAAGTGCCCTGTCTATTATTTCACGAAGCGTGTGCTCCAAAAGGAAGACAAGAGGAACAGTATCACTGATGCATGCACTGTCACTGCTCACCATCCTCGTGGCCTCCTCAAATGGTGACAGAACAGTGCATGTATCCTTGATCAGTAGCCACTGGCATGGCGAAAAAAGCCAAGCTCCCCTTACCCTGTCCTGGTGCCATACTCACACAGGTATGGCCCTCTGCTGCGTGTGCAGCTACTGCAGCATTGCCAAGTTGAGTTCCACTTGGTGGGCATGTCACAAATGAAGCGGTTCTTGGGCAGGTTGCATCTTTTTTGAATGTCAGCCTGCCGAGCACTGGCATTATATGACCCATAAATAGGTAAGGGGCGGGACCACATGGTGACGTCACCTGGTGGCACAACCCCCTTGTGATGTCACTAACTAAGCATACACTGTTCAGTGACATTACAATTTTCTGCTTACTTCCTCATATTTTTTTTTTTAATTAATTTGACAATTTCTGTTTCAATATATTTATTGACAGTTTTTCCAAAAAGGACCCAAATTCTAGGCAAAGAATAACATAAAGAATAGGGTCTGCAACGCATGCAGAACATATAAAAACATCAAAACATTAAGAACAAGTATAAATAGGATCCAAAATGTTACCATCAGTCATTTTTAACACAAATGTTTGCAATATAAAATATAAATTCAACATGAAGATACAAGTTCTTGTAAAGCACTGTACTTAATCCATGGATCCCAAGCACAGTTAAACTTAGCAGTCTTTGTTGTTGAGCATGATCCATGTCATCTTATTTTTAATAATAGCCAGGTGTTGGCAATAGGCTTATTAAGAAGAGCCACCTTAGGATATTTAACTATATTCACCATTGTCACAGAATAGATCAGAAAATTAACACTAATACAAAACCGGGGCACCTTAGCACTTGCCCACTATATGTGGAACAGAGGTTAAAGCGGAGTTCCACCCAGGAAAACAACATTTGACCATATATATAAAAAAAAAAAAAAAGTGAAAAAAAAAAAAATACTCACCCGAAATACCTGTTGCTATGCGGAAGTCCGTAATCTGCCTCTTCAACACCGCGGTGTGTTTTCTTCTTCTTCTTCTTCTGCTTGTGAACGGGGCGCGCTGCTTTCTGGGAACTGTGTGTGTTCTCAGAGAGCAGCCGCCCATTCACAAGCCAGCGTGAGACTCACGCAGGCGCAGTAGGAAATGTTTCCCATAGTGTGAATGGCGGCGCGGGACCCGGAGCGATCGTGGGATTGGCATCGGGGGGCCCATCAGCGCGGGCAAGTAGGACAAGGTAAGTGTCCTTATTTAAAGTCAGCAGCTACACTGTTAGTAGCTGCTGACTTTAAAAAAAAAAAATGCGGCTGGAACACCCCTTTAATAAAGAAGCTGAATTGCTTTGACATCTTTTCCTGCAGCGTGGTATCTCCAGCAGCAGCCATCACTTCTTCCCAGCCTGTGGCCAAGGCTTGGAGTCAGACCTCCCTTGCACAGACTTCATATCAGCTCCAGCATGCTGCTTCCCACTGCACCCCACTCAGATTTTTTGTGAGTGTAATATTTTATTGGTTTTCATTAATAGATCTTTCTCACGGTACTGCACTATGAGGTGTGCGCTTTTTTTTCTTTTATATTGTTCCACATACTGTATATTGCAGCAGTCCCCCACACAGCCTATGAGCAGCAGAATTTCCAGTGTTCAGTTTCCAGAGGACTGGATTTTATTCCTCATTATGTACTCTACATGTTTCTAATTACCCACTCATTTTATTTTTGGACGGCACATCCCCCCTTTAGCCATTTTGGAATATATCCAATTTTTTTTTTTGCACATACCAATTTATTTACACTGTGGTTTATTTTTTTAAACCTATTTTCCTCCCAGTGAGACACATGGTTAATTAATTGTAATCAACACACACATCTTGTGCGAGAGCACAGTTCAGTTCATAGTCATCCCATGTGGTTTCTTTTATCTGGTTTTCACTATATGTGGAAAATCGTACCAGGTTGAACACATCCCTGAAAGCACAGAGAGGAGGCCCCTGGTACATTTTCTAGAGGCGGTTCGGCACCAGGTAGCTTCTAGAAAATATCTTAACATAAAAAAAATGATCATACAAACATAAAAAGTGAATAAATAATCAAAAAAGATAAATTATTAAACGTGCAAAAGTTAAGTGCAAATTGAATACACTATCTGAATATCTGGTTAAACAAATTAATTGTGTTATGAAGATAAAGTCCCCAACAGCATTAAACCATTTTGATTGCTATAGTGTGGTCACTTGACAAAGACCCACCCTTATCAGCAGAACAGGTGAGAAACTATATTCTTCAAAATAAGGACAATCCACATGTAAAATAATAAACAAAAACGTTTTTACCTTGCCAAAAAAAACCTAAATCAATAATTTGTGCTTTGTGACAGTCTTTGAATAAGAATGTGTTGAAAGATGATTACCACCACCTCAATGTGCAATGCCTGCTCACCTTAATTAAAGACCCCCTTGGGTCTAATGACACTTTCAGTGATATTCCTCACAAAGCTCAACTTGAAATCAACTCAGAGGACCACCGAGTCACATTGTCTGACTAGGTGGTGGGGATCATCTTTCAACACATTCTTATTCAAAGACTGTCACGGAGCACAGATTATTGATTACATTTTTTTTAGCAAGTTTTTTTACCAAGTTGAAAAAGTTTATGTTTATTATTTTGCACATGGATTTTTCTTTTTTTGAAGAATATAGTTTCTCACCTGTTCACTGGAGATTTGTGTAAAGCAGTCAATTTTGAAATTTAGCACACTATTATTGTTTTGTTTTTTTTGTATTTTATGTGCTATCAAAAACACATTTGAATAGTTGCAGCTGTTTTTCATTTCATTATATTTAGTTATATTTGTATATCTTAGTTGGTTCATATTAGCACTTGAGTAATCACAATTTAAAATTGTTTTGCAGTACATTGCTTTTTTGACAGATTGCCCTTTAAGAATGGGTCCATGGACCTATGTGACATGTTACTACCTGAAACCAGCCACATAATAACCAGGTTTAAGTTACATGATCAGCTACAGCTTCAAACCTTTCCTTTAGATGGATTGGACAGAGTTTAGGGCTTTTGTTTTGGGATTTTAATTTTGTGAGAGATGAGTGGAGGAATCTAGGATAGTTGGTGGAAGTTTTGACAGAAGTAAGTAGAGTAACGTATGAAATGGTGTTCTATGGATCATGTAAGATGGGAAAAGAGGAATGAAAGCGTTGTGGTTCTTGATGTAAAAAAAGTTTGTGGGATGCAACAAACTTTTTAATTTTCAGAAAAGAGGTGGTGGATGTGAGGGAGTGTGGCTATGGTACATGGAAGGTTGTACTTCTATGGATACTTGGATAGCAAATTACATTTCCCTCACACTGGTGCTCAACCTACACACCCGAGATTGGGGAATGGTTGTCAGCATCTCTCAGGAAAGATTATCAAAGTTCAATAAAACATGGTATGCTTGGTTACACTACAAAACAACCAAAGACTACACAGATATAAGTTAGATAGAAAATAATTATCCACTATTAGAGACACTAGTCTCATTATTAGAAATGTGGTGTTGCCTCTGGAACCTCCTCCTTGACTTGAGATAAGGGGGCCGAGAGGCAATTTCACATGCCTACCACACCTGATCTTCTCCCATTCCCTTGCTCTAGAATGGCTCATCCCGGTTTCCCTCAGCCTCACTGTCTCCTTACCCTCTGATCCCCCATGTTAACTCCTTCTACGCCCGCCTCCCCAAAGAGAGAAAGAGGGGTGGTGGGGAGTAGGGGGGGAGGAGGGGGAGATGAGTGGGAGGGAAAGAGGGATAATAAAAGTCCTGCTTATCTATTACCCTCTTTACTATTGCATTTTTCCCCTTATTTATTTTTAATTTTTTTATCTTTTATTTTTTATTTTTCCCCTTGCACCTCCTCCCTTACCTGCCCCTCACAACACCACTCATAAAAAGAAATGAACTGTCACTCACTACACTTTTGTCGACAACCCCATGTGCTGTCTTCATACTTACTCAAATACTTTTCCCTGATAGAATATATAAAATATAGTTTCTGTTTGTAGGGCTAACATAGTCCTTAAAGCGGAGGTTCACCCAAAAATCAACTTTCTGCCATTAGATCCAGCATACTGCTGGCATCTGCAGTATGCTGTTTTTTTTGTACTTATCGTTTTATCAGCCGTTGTTATCCGTCTCCGAGCAGGGATTTCTGCGGGGAGTAGGCATTCCTAAGCAAAGCGGAGTTGATTGACGGGCTGCTAAAGCGCGTCACGTCTTCCGAAAATAAACAAAGTGACACTTCCGGTATTTTCAGAAGGCGTGACGCGCTTTAGCAGCCCGTCAATCAACTCCGCTTGGCTTAGGAATGCCTATACCCAGAAGGAATCCCCGCTCGGAGCCGGATAACAACAGGTGATAAAACGATAAATAAAAAAAAACAGCATACTGCAGATGTCAGAAAGTTGATTTTTGGGTGAACCTCCGCTTTAAGACTGAATTTACTTTCATTGTTCTCTCTTGACTATGATTTGGTAACTAAATCTCAGGAATTAGCATTTTGCTGTTTTACTATGGAGTTAAAATCATAAGGCAGTTAGAAATAGATCAATGTTGATCTCATATGTCTATGCCTTGTTCACTATCCATCAATGTTCGTGTATCTTGTTCATTTTTGAACTCAATAAAACTTTATGAAAAAAAACTTGGACATGATAATTGGAATTGGAAATTTAGCAGGTGGAAACATTGGTCTGTTTAGTTATATTCTTTTAATTTTTGCTTATGTTGCAAGTTTCAATCTCTTATGATATTCTTGAAATTATTATGTTGGCTTGTTCTTGCACCAATATATGTTTCCTTTGTTTCTAGGATGAGTGGATGAGTGGATTGGACCAAGGGAGGGAAAGCAAATAAAACGATCCCCTATTTTGTAGACACTATGGGCCAGATTCAGAAAGACTTCCGCTGGAGTATATCGATATGCGCCGTGTAAGTGTAAAGATGCGCCGTACCCACCAAACTAGATACGCCAGAAAACGGGCTTCCTCCGACGACTTAACTTTCCTACGCCAGCATATCGTATGCGCATTTTTTCGCTTGGCGCATCTGTCACTCCTATTGATTTCCCATTAAAATATGCGATGAGGAGGTGTATCGCCTCTTCCGATTCAGCCCAGATGCAATCCTGGAACTAACCACAACCCTGCAGGATGACATCACCAGCAAGACACACCGCTCCCAAGCAGTGCAGCCATCTCAGAGCAAAAGTAACTTCCCTGGGGGGGGGGGGGACCGGATATACTTTTGCGCCGGAATGGCGCATCTGTGGCCGCATTTATACGTGCGACGTAAGACAATGCGTCGACGTTTCCCAGGAAGTGGTGCCGACGGAAGTTGTGAGCATGCGCACAGGGAAGCGAGTAGAGCCCGACGCTCCGTGGATGATGCTCCGTACGTAAGTCTCTGCGCTGGGCTCCGCCCATCATTTACATATGATCACACCCACTTCCACTTACGTTGGGTTGCGCCATCGCATTTTCGTTACGCTGGCACAAAGTAAGGAGCAAGTGCTTGGTGAATACTAGTGAATACTAGTTCGCGTCGGCGTAACGTATATGCGCTGCGCTACGCCGGAAAAAAAATGCAACCATCTACATCTGGCCCTATAACATTTGCGCAAACCAATCAATATATGCTTATTGCGATTTTTTACCAAAAATATGTAGAAGAATACATATCGGCCTAAACTGAGAAAAAATTTACTTAAAAAAAATGGGGCTATTTATTATAGCAAAAAGTACAAAATATTGCTTTTTTAAAAAAAAATATGGCTCTATATTTGTTTATAGTGCAAAAAATAAAAACCGAAGAGGTGAAAAATAACCAGTAAAAGACAGCTCTATTTGTGGGGAAAAAAGGACATACATTTTGTTTGGGAGCCACGACCGTGCAATTGTCATTTAAAGCAACACAGTGCTGAATCGCAAAAAGTGGCCTGGTCTTTGGCCAGCCAACTGGTCCGGGGCTTAAGTGGTTAACCACTTCCAGCCCCAATATAGCAGAATGACATGCACAAAGTGGTTAAGTTATCCTGACTGGACATCATATGACAACCAGCAGCATAAGCTGCAATCGCGTTTCTGCGAGACACGCAGCATAGTGATCATTGGTGTGGTGTGTTAGTCTGGAACACTGCATCTCCAATATCCGTAAAGGGCCTCTGATGTAGGCTCTTTACCATGCAATAAGCTGTGGCCAATCACAGCTGATCACAGCGTAAACAGGAAGAGCCATGTATTGGCTTTTCCTCCACTTCAGCTGACAGACGCGAGTAGAGAAAAGCGATCGGCTGCTCTCCTGACAGGGCAGTCTGTGCTGATTGATTATCAGTGTAGCCCCCTGAGTATTCCCACCCGTGCCAACCAGGGATGCCCACCAGGCATGCACACTCATGACCACTTGGGTTGCCAATCACTGCCAATTAGAGGTTCCTATCTGTGCCCATTAGAGGTGCCAATCAGTGCCCATCAGTAATGCCTGCCAGTGGCTCCTCACCAGTGCTGCCTATCAGAGCCATTTATCAGTGCCCATTAGAACAAAAATATGGGAGGAAGATGTGGTGATTGCTAAAAATAAATAATCTAAAAAAGGAAATGAATGATCTTGTCCATCTAGTGCAAAAAAAGTATGCTGGAATCAACAACTTCTGTGCAACAAAACAATTTATGTGATAAACAACACCAGAGTGTGGGCGCACATTACTCCGTTGTAGCGCAAACACTGTACGCCACGTCAACGTAGCGCAGAGAGGCAAGCATAGCATTCAGCAAGCCAGTGCTCCCAATTCTGCGCCAGTGTGGCGTGGGTTTCGAGGGCGCAAGCCGGCGTAGGTGGAAGTGGGCGTGACCCCATGCAAATGATGGTCCGAGCATGGTGCAATGTTTAACGCCCCACGTATCACAAACTGCACATGCACCGTGACGTTGCCGTGACGTGGACGCATGCACAGCACCCTTATGCGCCTGCTCACAACCACGCCGGCACAACTGCCTAAGCTACGCAGGATCACCACGTACACCGTGAACTTAACGTACGCCCAGCCAGACACGTCCAATACCCTGGCTTGTGTTCCCTGGTGCAGACCTTTGCATGTCTGTTGCTGGGTTGCACCTCATCTATAGGGAATAACTTTACGCCAAAGGTACAACTTATGCGCACCTCGTGTAGCATGCGTCGGGCGCACTCACGTTCGTGAATCGCCGTATTTCCCTCATTTGCATGTTTGAATGCCTAATCAATGGGAGCAGCAACATGCGTCCAGCCCATATGTGTGCCCACGCTACGCCGGCGTGTGCAAGCTACGTCGGCGTAGGGTGGCCAGTTTTTAGGCGTATGTTGGTTTGTGGGTCTGGCGCACACATACGCCAGTGCACATTTGCACTTACATCACCGTAATGTGCTATACATCGGCGTAAGTGCTTTGTGAACCTGGGCCAATGGATCTAAGCCCAGCTATTCATGTACATTTTTTTTATTTTATTATTAGTGTGTGAACACCTTGCTGTGGCTGCTGCTTTATTTAATTATATCTACCCTTGTGGTTTGCGCATTAGTACCCCCTGTTTACAAGTGCACATTAGTGCCACCCATCAGTGCCACCTATCAGTGCCCATCAGTGCCACCTATAAGTTGACATCGGTGCGGCCTTTTATTGACCATCAGTGTCACCTATCAGTGCCCACCAGTGCCACCTATGAGTGTCCATCAGTGCTGCCTATCAATGCCCATCAGTGCTGCATATCAGTGCCCATCAGTGCCTCATCATCAGTGACCATAAGTGCCATCTCATTTATGCCACCTCATCAGTGCCCATTAGTGCCCATCAGTGGAGCCTCATCAGTGCCCATCAGTGAAGAAGAAGAGTTCTTTATTTACAAAATTTTATAACTGAAACAAAGAAAAACTTTTTTTTTTTTTAATGTTTGCTCTTTTTTTTAAATAAAAACCCCAGTGGTTTTGGGGGAAGGCTGATAAGGCTGAGACTTGGACCCTGACAGAGCTGATGGATAGAGACAGGTCTAGGCTGGATTGAAGGAAGCTGAGGATATCCTGGATCTCTGGATCTCTGAATGATCTGCCTGGAGAGGATGAGAATTCCACAATTCTCCCATATACTTTATTTGTGCTTGCCTTTCTTGATCCCATGAGAAAATCACTCTTGAAACACACCCAAGACATTCCAGCCTCTCCCTCCCAAGAACCAGACCATCTGCCGGACAAGGGTGCAGGACTGGCCCCTGAGAAAAGGGGGACTGGGTCCCGACTCCCGAAGGCTGAGCTGGTCAGGAGGGGGAACCATTGCCTGTTCAGCCTGTAAGGAGCTATCACTACTTCGACCGCTTCCGCTTAAAGTTTTCATAAGAACTTGAGGATGATCAAAAGCGGCAGTATGCCCTGTTGAAGCTCCACTGTTCAATCAGGGCATCTATTCCAAAGGCCTGGCTGCAACAGCCCTGAGTGAAATACTTCTTGATCTTGAAGTTGCAGGGGGATGCAAATGGATCCACTTCAGGATTGACTCCCAGGGACAGGATCTATTCGAACGTGTGCACATGAAGAGACCTCTCATTGTTGTCTAACTGTGTGCGAGACAGGAAGTCCGCTTGGACATTCTGGACTCTGGGATTAGGACCGCTGAAATATTGGCCAGGTTTTTATGGGCCCAGGACACAATGGGCTCAACTTCTTAGAGCAGAGTGGAGCTCCGAGTACCCCCTTGCCTCTTCACATAGGAGACCGCTGTGGTGTTGTACATCCTTAATAACACTGATTCCTCTTTCAGGAGATGAGTGAAGGATTGAAAGGCACACCAAACTGCCCGAAGTTCTGGGATGTTAGTGCCTAAAAATTATTTTTAGGCACTGTGAGGTCCTCAGGCATGAGGAGCTCAGAGCCCCTGAAATTCTCTCCCGGATGACTGGGATCTTCTCTACTAGGAGAGAAATGGTGCTTTCCACTGTGTCAAATTGGGCTTAAAAGTATGTCAGGCACTGGACTAGTTCTAGATGGCTTTTTTCCAGGTTTAGGAGCCACCCGAAGTTGATCAATGTGGAGATAACCTGCTCCCTGTGGACCCACATCTGCTCCTTGACTTGGGACAGCAACAGGAGGTCGTTGAGATAGTGGTACAACCGTATCCCTCTTGTTCTGATGAAGGCCACCATGGGCAGAAGAACTTTAGAAAAGACTTGGGGTTAGGTTGTCAGCCCGAAAGGGAGGCAGGTGAACTGTAAATGTTATTGCCAGACTTGGATCAGAGGCATTTGTGGAATTCCTCTGCCACAGGCACATGGAAGTAAGCATATTTTAATTCAATTGAGATTAGCCAATCACCTGGTTGCACTGTTTACTGGATTGTAGACAGAATCCTCATTTTGAATCTTTCGTATTTTATAAACTTGTTTAGGTAAGTTAGGTCTATCACTGGATGCCATAAACCGCTTTTTTCTGTACTAAGGAGAGAGAGGAGTATATCCCCTGGAACTCTTTGCTGTTTGGGACAGGCACCACTGCTCCCTGTGTTCTCAGCGAATCCATGTAGGACAGTAACACCTGCTTATTAACCGTTGTAGCAGAATGAAAATAAATCTGGAGGGAGGAGTACTGGTGAAGGACCATGTGTGGCCTGATGAGACCATCTTGATGGTCCAGTAGTCTGAGATGAAGGCCACCCAGACGTGCTAGAAGAAAAGCAGACGAGCCCCCACCCGACCCGCCTGGACGGGCTCAATCTCAAAACAGCTTTAGCCGTCTCTTATCCACTGGACACCATTTGGAAGGGTGCCTGCCCTCTACTATAATTTCTTCTGACGTCCCGGCCGGGCCTGTAAGAGTGTGTTCTCTTGAATTCTCAGTACTGTGTCTTCTCCTCTCAGAACGAACAGATGCCTATGCTGGGGAAAGAAGCCCAACTTCCCTCTCCGGGGGCCGGGCCATAGCATTATCTAGCCTGTTGCCAAACAACAAAGGCCCTTCAAAGGGGATCCTACACCAGGCTTGTTTAGATGCTGGATCAGTGATCCAAGGTCGTAACCATAAGCCACGCTTAGCCATGACTGAGGACAGCATAGTCCCGCCAACAGACGGATCAGGTCAATAGAAGCTTCCCACAGGAAGGTCACTGCCAGCTTCTGTTCTTGGACTGACGAGCCTCTGCCTGGTTCTTCTGAAGCTCCCTTAAGCATGGAGTTCTTATGTTCTGTCCTGGGCTCTTAAAACCACTCTGTTGGTATGCCTGACGCTGGTCCCCTCAAGATTCCTTCATCTGGTTTGGACGTGAAGAAACGTAAGTGCATAATGATGTAGGTTCAAAGATGAGGACAAAGAAGGAACGCAGTCTCTGGCTGTGTGCTCAAATTTATGGGAGTGGGGTCCTATAGCATTGGAGAGAAGAAGTTAACCCACACGTAGTCTACCATGGAGTCTTTCAGGAAAGCTCCATTTGTGGAAACAAAATGACCAAAATTTTGTTTGGGTACAGTGTTGCATGATCGCGCAATTGTCATTTAAAATGTAACAGCGTAAAAAAAAAAAGAAAGCTGAAAATAAGCCTGGGCAGGAAGGGGTGGAAGTGCACTATATTTATGTTGTTATATGAATGATGAATTTCAGTTATGGAATTTTTATACATAGTTACACTTTAAAGGTAAAGTTGATCCAGGGAAAATCCAATTGACACTCGGGGGATCAGGAAGGAATTGTTTCCCCTGCTGTAGCAAATTGAAGCATGCCTGTCTGTCTTTTTGCCTTCCTCTGGATCAGCTGTGGGTGTAGGTTTGTGAATATATATATATACACACAGTATATATATATATATATATATGTATACACACAGTATATATATATATATATATATATATATATATATATATATATATATACACACACACAGTGTATATATATATATATATATATATATATATATATATATATATATATATACTTTTTTTTTTTTGGTTGAACTTGTGTCTTTTTTCAACCTGACTAACTATGTAACTATGGACCAATGTAGCTATGTACAGTATATACAATACCTTTCTGATGTCCCTGGAAGCTGGAAATCACTGAAGTAGGCATTGCTACAACAATGATTTCCACTTGCTTCCAGGTCCTGTATAAAATATCCATACCTAAGATAAATCTAACCCTTCAAAAAATGTTGTCTCTAAAATCAAACAGGGATACTTTCTAACATTTCTCATTGTTGTCTTTAAAAATGTAATGTAATCCATATACTTTGAATCCAGGTTTAAGAGAATCTGCACTTAAAAATACCCTGAAAATCTAAATGTGTTAGTTTGGCAAATCTCTAGGTACAAGTAGGTTTATTGTTACATGTGTACAGAGTAATCTACATTTGATTGCAGCATAGAGAGGAAGCATTAGTAAGTAAAGCATACTGGGCCAGATTCTCGTAGATGCGCGCCTAATTATGCAGGCGTTGCGCATCTCAGATGCACTACGCCGACGTAACACGGAGTGGCAAGTACCGTATTCCCTAAGTAAATGCGCTCCAAGATGCGCCTGCGTCGCGTAAAATCATGGGCGTAATCCGGCGCAACTCCAAAGTAGGAGGAAAGTGGGCGTGTTGCATTATAATGAAGCGTGACCCCATGCAAATGCAGGCCGGGACGAACGGAGCATGCGCCGTGACATGGATGACCCGCGCCATGACCTGGTTGACCCGCGCCGTGACGTGGATGCCTTCTGCGCATGCGCAAAGCCTCCCTACGATGCGCCGGCGCAGGGTATATAATGCGCCCACACATGCGCCCGTGCAGCGCAAACGTCTCCCATTTTTTTGATAGTGACGGCCAAAGTTTGTGCTGGACAAGATGACAACCGCGGTTAAGGAGAGGAGGAAGAAGAATTTCTCCCCAGAGGAGAGGGCCATTGTCGTGAGGGCCATAGAGAAGTATGACTCGCGGCTCCATGGTGCTGACAGTGCCCGGACCAGCAAGTCCCGGAGGGACCAAATACTTATGAGGGTCGCGTGCCAGGTCAATGCCCTCTCTCATGAGGTCCGGACACCGCAGGACATTCAGAAGAAAATGAATGACCTGCGGCGTCATGTGAAGGGCAAGCTGGCTGCCATAGCTCGGCATGCCAGGGGCACTGGAGGGGGCCCACCCTGCCCTGTCCGCCTGACTGAGGAGGAGAAGGTGGTTGCCCGCTGCCTGCAGACGGAGCAGGTAGAGGGAGTTGGGGGCTATGAGTCCCAGAAGCCAGCCGTGAGGACAGGTAAGTGTGTTTTATATTCTATCTGTTGTGTACATGTATGGGGGTGGAAGGGAACATGTGCCAAGTGTGTGGGTCCACCAACATGGGCATCTTTTGTGTCATCCACAGATGTGCAGGACGGAGCGGGGCCATCTGTTGATGCCAGGGCCCATCAGGATCCATCCCCTGAAGATACAGTCCCTCTGGCTGCCCCCCTGGAACAGGACTTTGAGGGAAGTGGGCACACCTCAACGGAGGAGGTGGTTGAGGAGGGTGTCATAGTCCAGGACCAGGACCTATATGTTGTTGTGGAGGAGGATGGTGGGTTGGCCGGACCAGCCCAGGCTATCCCTCTACCTGTAGCGAACCCCTCAGTGTCCCCCTCCAACCTCTCCAGTCCCTCTTTCCCCCCCCCCCTCATCTCCGGCCCCTCAACATCCTCCCCTTATGCCCGGTCCCCTGCCACTCCCCGCAAGGCGACGTGCAAGACCAGGGGTGTATCCAAGGTCCTGCCGGAACAGCTGGTCAGACAGCAGGACCAGCAAAATCAGCACCTGGCCGAGGTCGTGGAGGAGATGAGGCGCCTGGCCGACAGCCTGGCATCCTCGGGACATATTACAGATGCCATCCAGGATCTTGCTGTCAACAGCGCAGCAACGCTGACCAGCCTGGGGGAGCTGCAGGAAAGCACCTCCGAACTTGTGGGGGAGGTTCATGCCCTGCGCCTTGCTGTCGAGGCGCAGACTGCTGTGCAGACCCGCATAGCGGTTGCCCTGGAGGGCATGCAGGCAGCCAGGGAGGGACGTGGGGATGCTCCTCCTCAACCTGCTTCCCCCCCCCATCTGTGGCTGCCCCCAGGCAAGTGAGGGGCAGGACCCGTGGCACCAGGCGGAGCCCCCGCCAGGCCCATTAATTTTCTTTTTGGTTAATATTATGCTCTGGTTAAGAGCTTTTTTTGTTTATTATTATGCTCTGGTTAAGAGCTTTTTTTGTTTATTTTTATGCTCTGGTTAAGAGCTTTTTTTGTTTATTTTTATGCTCTGGTTAAGAGCTTTTTTTGTTTATTTTTGGATACTGCACACGGTGCAGTGTGAATGGTGTGTGAATGTGAGGGGGTGGCACTCCTGCCAGTAAGGGGTGTCACCCTCGGCCGTGGTGGTGAAGTTAACCCCACGGCTGTATGAATGATGTGTGAAAGGTGTATGAATGGACAGCAACATCATTGGGGCCTTGACGTGGCGTTGCTGCTCCCAAGTCCTACATGCTGGACTTGGGCTAATCCAATGTGATGTGGATGTGGGGTGTGTTTGCTAGGGACATCAGTGGTGTACACGCGTGCATTGTCTGTGTGCCATGCTATATGTGTGTGTTTAACGGTCAAAGATTCGTAACACGAGGACCCTCCTGACTGCTCTTCCATCAGATGACGGGGTCTCCTCTGGCGGGGGGGGCTGCTGTGTGGTTGGGGGGTCAGGTCATCACGTAGGGCAATGTGCAGGCCCTTTCTCATGGCAAAGTTGTGCAGAATACAACATGCACCAATGATCTGACCCACAAAGGTAGGGGAATACAATAGGGCCCCCCCAGACTTATCCAGGCATCGGAAACGGGACTTCAGGAGGCCAAATGTGCGCTCCACCACTGCACGGGTTTTGATGTGTGCTTCATTGTATCTTCTCTCTCCTCTGGTTTGGGGGTTCCGGAAAGGAGTCATGAGATGGGGTCCCAGTGCATATGCAGAGTCACCTGTAAGGGAAAAGACAGGAGCATGGTAGTCATGCATGTGCCACTTCTGTTGTGCATCATGGGAGGGGATAGTCATGGCTGCCACCCATGTCACTCACCAACCAGCCAGCTGTCCCCATACATGTCCTGCTCAAAATCTTCGGGGATGTTGCTTTGACGGTAGATGTAGCTGTCATGGCTGGACCCGGGGTCTTTGGCACGGACATGCCATATGAGGTATTTGGCATCGGCTATCACCTGTACGTTGATGGAATGCCAATGCTTCCGATTGCGGTATATGTGCTCTGTGACACTGGGGGGCTGTAGGGCCACATGTGTGCAATCAATGGCCCCGATGGTGCAAGGGAATCCGTCAATTCTGTAGAAATCTGTCACTGCCTTCTGCCGCAGGTGCTCAGTGGTGGGTCTGATGAACTGGTTGGACATGCGTCTGAGGATTGCTGGGACAACCTGGTGCACACATCTGCTTATGCTGGTTTGTGACATCCCAGCCACCACTCCACTTGTACGCTGGAATGATCCACTGGCCAGGAAATGGAGTGTTGCCAGTACCTTCACCAGTGGCTGCAGTGCATGTGAGCGGTATGTCTGGCTGGTGATGTCATCCTGCAGGGCTGTGGTTATTTCCAGGATGGCAGCAGGGGTGAATCTGAAGATGCGATACACCTCCTCATCACCCATGCCAAAGAGGCTCATGCGCGCTCGGTAGATCCTCTCACGTGCCCCCCTCCTCCTCCTCCTCCTTCTATGCTCCTCTTCCTCTGCATACCTTAGTAGTGATAAGACCATGGCTGGCCCTGGCATCTTGGCATACGAATGTGTTGTCCAGTAAGTGTGATTGCTCAGCTCGTCCGTTATGGTGCTGCTGTAGTTGCTCTCCAGCTGACTTGCACACGGCCTTGAGCAAAGTTACCCGTGCTTTTATGAGGGGTATGTTTACTCAAGGCTTTCGAGTTACGCGCACCACGAGTAGCCAACGCCGGACGCGCGTAGTTTCGGGAATACGCGCATCTCCCTCATTTGCATATTTGCATGCTAATTCAATGGGAATTGAATATTTTTGATGCGTAACTATGCGCCTACGCCGCGCTAGCTTAATGCATTTTCGCCGCCCAGACGGAAAAAAAAATTGTGCGTATGTGGTTCTGTGTTTACCGCGCATCGATACGCAGGCGCACAGTTACTATTACGCCGCGCATATACATTTACGCAGGCGTAGCGCCGCTGAGAATCTGGCCCACTGTATCTAAATCCAAGAATACAATTTTACTTGAATGTGGTGGTTTCAATAATTTTCTTTTTTGAGGCTTTTATTATTATAATATTGCCTGGTGATCCTGCCATTAACACTTTTCCTGTTTTAGATGACAACACTCACTCACAGTATTATATCTATGGAGGAACAATGGTGTTACCCTAGGACAGGACTACACGTGGTTCTGCACTTCACAGAGAGAACTGGACACAACAATAACAGATAACAGTGTGGCTGAAGCAGAGAGCTCACAAGTTTTATGGCAGGATCAGAATATATATTTTTGCACTTACCCAACAAAATGTGATCAATGATATATTATACAAGTGAAAAGTGAGAACATATAAGTAGTTTATTCAATTTTTGTTATTGCATATACTTCCATGTCTGAAAATTAACACAGATACAGTTTAATTTGCATATTCACTTACTATATAGAGATGTCCCTGTCAGTTTACCAGTATGTGTTTTTTCAGATTTCTCCTTTAATTTAAATATGTATGCCATATGTTATTTAATGTTTAACAATGAAAATGTTTCAGAGTATAAAAGTATATAAAAGTTTATTGGTTCGTGTATGAGTTCATATAATAGCTTTAAAAATGCCAGCGGGTATATGAATGTTATGTTTTTATAACTGTGAGATATTTAATCAAATGTTTTAATAGAACTCTATAAATCGTTAGATAGAAGCTCAGGTGGTTTACAAATGTCAGCAAACAACCTAAATATGATTACCTATCTTGCTTACCATCTGCTGTTTTGTTAATTTGTAAGTCTGAGGCCATTGAGATCATAAAACTGAACCAATAATTGTCTTGAATGAATAACAACAGAAGAGTTTTATTTATGACTATTTTACAAATTTTATGATATGTATAGGAAATATAATCAAAATAAATCTATGTGCTGTTATCAATCTATCAATACTTGTGAACAGCAGCCGTCACTCTCAAATGTGCATATACCAATGTAAGCTTAAAAAAATGGTGTGGTGCTCCTAATATTATTACATCAGTATCAATCATACTGAAAAGAACATTATAACAGTATGTAAACAATAAAAGTGCTCCTTAATTCTTTCCAACAGGAAAAAGGTATGTTATATGTAGAGTAGGGATCGTCGAACATCCGAACAAACGGGTCATTTGACTGTTTGTTCGCCCCCATGAACTAACCACAATGCATTGCGATGCTGAAAAGTGCATTGCAAGCCCTGTTTGGCTGATGCAGTGAAAGCTTAAGCCAATCAGGGCGCAGAGCACTGTCAGGCCGCGTACACACGACCAAATACATCTGTTCAAATCGGTCTGACAGACCGATTTGAACAGATTTGTCTGCTGGGCTGTTTTGGTTTGATCGCTGTACACACGATCAAACCAAAATCCCCGCCGGCAGACAGCGCGCTGACGTGGCGATGACGTTGACGCCGCCATGTCACCGCACCAGGAAGTAAAACACTTCCGCGCATGCGTCAAATCCATTTAAAGCATGCTTTAAAATCTGTCGGCTGGCCAAATCTGTCTGTCCGCCCTTACAGCAGATAGATTTGATCGTGTGTACGCGGCCTCAGAGTCATGATTGGACACTGTCATCATGACTTTATTGAATCATGGCTCATTCCCGCCCCACAGTATAAAAGTATTCTTTCAATGTGATTTTAGTGTGGAGAGAGATAGAACAGGGCTCTGTTCAGTGCTATTAGTTAGTGTGCTATAATGTGCTATTCATATTTTCAATTGTCAGTGTAGAATATTAGTTTAGCGTCAGTCTAGGGATAGAGTGAGTTTAGTGAGGAAGACCATCATTCAGCTTTGCATAGTGTGCCGCTAGAGTAGGGACAGCTCAGATAGTTTCACTGTAGTGTTGTGAGACCGTGTCATTCATACATACATTAGTGTAGAATAGGGATAGCTCAGTGTAGTGTATTGGGACCATGTCAGTAATCTTTATATTAGTGTATAGCTAGAGTTGGGACAGTTCAGATAGCGTCAGTGTAGTGACCGTTGAACACCATCTATTTTATTGCGTTACTGCCAGATAAACGCCATTTACTTCTGTGTGCATTACTGTCAGTTTAACCCTATTTATTTCTGTGTGTGTTACTGCCAGTTTAATACCATATCATTTTGTGTGCATTACTGCCAGTTTAATGCCATATAGTTTTTTTGAGCGCTACTGCCAGTTTCTTTTCTTTACGTTAACGTTTATTTGCGTTACTGCCAGTTTAACAAAGAAAAAAGTAATCAGCGCAACTTTCTGATAGTAAAAAAATCACATGTATGTGGTAAACTGACTAATAAATCATATGCATATATCTACTGTGCAAAATAAGCAGTATATCAAACTGTGTAAAATAAACCAAATGTTAAAATGACTGTGCAAATAAGCAATAAAAAGTCCAAAATAACTCTGATTAGAAAAGTGCTGAAATAACGTCCACAATATCTTAGGCCGCGTAAACACGCTCGGTTTGGTCCGATGAAACTGGCCTTAAGTGATCACAATAAGCTTCTCTTTACACGATCCATTTCAACCAAGTCAAATGCCACAAAAGGAACCTGCAAAAGAAAGGTTAAAAAGAAAAAAAAAGCTTTCAATGTCCATAATAAGGAAACACATAAATGGAGTAGGGCCAATAAAAAAAATGAAGTTAATGGCACAGACCAATTCAAAAGAGACATCCAAGACCATCCAAGAACTAGGAGGACAATTCTCCCAATACACATATTCTTGAAAGCATTACCACATTGGACAACTATACAGAAGGGGTTCACACCCAGAGCCTCTGAGCTAAATACTATAAAAATGTATTACCTTTCTTCTCATGAGCTGACTACAGCGGAATACTCCTTATTAACTAAAGGGTTGAGTTTTGCTCCATCCAAAAGGCCTAACAAGTTTGGTTTGTTCAAAGATTTTAACAGATTTATCCAAAACTTAAAGATGAAAAGGTTTTAAATTAAAGATCAAGCAGATTATATGGATGAAAAAATCCAAAAAAGTGAGTCTGACAAAATCATTTAGACAACCATAATATTAATGAGAATGATACAATGTCCATGTTAACTACTTAACAACCAGGCCAATTCTGACACTCATCATCATTTTTTTGCTGGAAAATTACATAAAACCCCCAAACATTACATATGTTTTTTTTAGCAGAGACCCTAGACAATACAATGGCGCTCATTGCAACTTTTTATCTCACACAGTATTTGTGCAGAAATTTTTGGAAAAAAAAACAGTTTTATACTTAAAAAAAAAACAGTAAAGTTAGCCCATTTTTTTTGGCATAATGTGTAAGATGAAGCTATGCCGAGTAAATAGATACCTAACATGTCACGCTTCAAAATTGCAAACACTTGTGGAATAGCGCCAAACTTCTGTACTTAAAAAACCCAACATTTTTACTGTTTACATGTTTTGAGTTACAGAGGAGGTCTAGGGCTAGAATTTTTGCTCTCGCTCTAACATTTGCGACAACACATGACATGTGTGGTTTTAACACCGTTTTCATATGAGGGCGGGACTTACGTATGCGTTCGCTTCTGCATACAAGCACACAGGGACAGGGGCACTTTAAAAAAATATTATTATTGTTAATTTTACTTAAAACAATGTATTTTGACACTTTAAAAAAAGCTGGGAAGCCTAAAAATAAACGATCATCGCTTCACAGCCGAAGTGGCACCTTTTTTTGAATGTAGAGGCCGGGCGTGACTTTATAACATCGCGCCAGGTCTCCGATGATCATAGAAACTCCGGCGACAATCTGGTCTGCTGGAAATCTCTATGATCAACATCCGGGCTGGCGAACCCTCTCACCAATCACACAGGTGAGTCGGTGGAAGTCGCTGCCCGTAAAAACGATCAAGAGGTGGAACAGCCACTATTATCATTCCTAGCTGCAGGCATCATTCAGATATATCACCAGTCGAGGATATCATATGACGGCCAGCGGTCGGCAAGTGGTTAATTGCATTATGGGATAGTGGAACTGATAAGAGCGCATTTGAGGAAAGTTATTTTATTTCTGATGTTTTACATACTGGTTTTAAACCTAAATTTACTTTTTTTCCATCTTCTTATAAAGGCTAATATGCGGAAACATACTACCAGACTGTGATTCTGGCACCATGCACCATCCGAACATGTCAAGGATTTGGAAGAGAAAGACACAATAGTGATTAAACAAGCAGGCAAAGGTGGTAGCTTTGTCATTCAGAAAAAAAAGTTTATAAAAAGAAAGCTTACCGCTTATTGTCTGACATGAACACTTATGGGACACTCAGTAGTGATCCTCTGTCAAGCTTCCAGATAGAACTGAAGTCTTTGGTGCATGGAGCTTTCATGGATAGGGTGCTGGGCAAGAGGGAGAAACATTTCCATGAGCAGTACCCCATACTTCCACCATCTTCCGAAGATCCACAAATCCACTGAGTGTCCCTTTGGTAGACCGATTGTGGCTAGTACAGATAGTTTCACTGCAGGACTTTCTCATTACATTGACTTCTTTTTTACAATCCAATGTTTCCACATTGCCTTCATTCATTAAATATTCAAGTCAGATTATTGAAACCCTTAATAATTATAGTTGGGAGACAGATTATATGTGGGCTTCGCTATATATGTTCTCTTTACACCTCTATTCCCTATCAAGTGGGGCTTAAAGCTCTCCAAAAAAAATTGTTTAAAGATCCTATTATGAACTACAGACAGGCTCAATTTTTGATTGATGCTACCAGCTTCTGCTTGGAGCATAATTATTTAGTGTTCCAAGATAGGTTTTATGTCCAGAAGAATGGGATAGCGATGGGTACTATTTTTCCCCCTCATATGCCAGCATTGCGATATTGGGAGGAGCTATTTATTTGGAAGCCTCATCCCTTTGCTAGATACATCATCTTCTTCAGCCGCTACATTGACAATGTTTTGGTTATTTGGAATGAAGGTCCAGATGAGTTTGCAGCCTTTGTTTCATACTGTAACAACAACACTTTGGGCCTACAGTTCACGCATGTAATAGATCACATAGTCTGGTATTCCTAGACCTAGAGTTGTCCCATTAGGATAGTGTGATTTACACCAAAAATCACTGCAAGCTCACCAGTGGCAATTTTTTTTGCAGTACACCAGTTGGTACCATCCCTCATGGTGTAACAACAACCCCAGCGGACAATTCCAAAGGTAATGTAGAAATTACACCAAAAAAGAGGAATATGAGAAACAAAGTGTTGTATTAATGAACACGTTTTTACAAAAAGGTACCCATCAGAACTGATCCAGGAGGCATATGAGAAAGTCCCACCACCTTCCACCAAGGATAAGAGACAGAACAGCAACACCAATACTATAAAGAATATCATTGCATCCAGTAGAATAAAAAGCAAATTGTATATATATTTACAATTACCTAATTTAATATACATTTTTTAACATTTTATAGACATCTATCCTGCATCTGCTCCTGAGGAGTGGCACTCTAGCCATGATACGCATTGAGCTATTAGATGCCCCCCCCCCATTATACATAATACAACTATTACCAATAATATGTTTAATTGGATCATACCTATGTATATTATGTCTTTTCTTGTGGAGATACGCAGCAACTAGTCTGGTGTTTTTATTATGCTACTATTATCAACCATTGTGTTATTATAACAATATGCTATCATAATACTATGTGTTATGTTATGGATTCAAGTTTTCCTATTTTATTATTTTGGTTATTATGTTATCATTTTAGGATATATGGTCATAATCCATAGTATACTCACCAGATACTATTATGGTAGTATGTTGTGATGCCTCCCTGACTGTGTGTTTCATGTAAAGTCTGAGATCTTGCTCTTATTAAATTTCAAGTATTGGGGATGAAGGTACATTTATTTGGCCTTATATAAAGTCCCTTTCCCTTTTTTCAAAATGATGTACTCCAGTATCCATGCAAACTTCTATATAAAGGGTGCACTATGCACACCCTGTGCAAACACACGAGTGAACATTGGCGCTTTATCCAGAAGGGGTGCTAAGAACATTCATAATCTCAATGTGGCGGCCATAGATTACATACCTGGAGGTTCCCTGACTGCCAATAAATGGTTTTCCATGTTGTACAGGGGGGAATCTTTTGGATCCGCAAGCTGGCCATGCCATCCCTTTTAAAAAACGAGCCGTTGGAGGTTAATAGTGTTTTATAGTCCCCCATGTTCCATTTTCTCTTTATGGATCACTGCCTTGCCGTGGTGAAGGGGTTTGCGTAATTCAGTAAAGCTTAAGCTATGCTATGTAGGGAATCATGACAAAATGTGATTCACTGAAGAAGGAAATGGCAACCAGTATCCTTGCCAAAAAAAAACCTCATGAACAGAAACAAAACGCTAACAGATATGACACCAAACGATGAGTCCCCCAGACCGGAATGTGTCCAATATTCTACTGGGAAAGAGCGGAGGGCAATTTCAAGTAGCTCCAGAGCTAATAATATGGCTGGTCCAAAGCGAGGACTCTAAGTTGTGGATGGTAGGAGTGAAAGGAAAGTCTGATGCCATAAAGAGGAATACTGCATAGGAACCTGGAATATAATATCAATGAATCAGGGTAAGCTGGATGTGGTCAAACAGGAGATGGTAAGATTGAACATCAATATCTTGGGAATTAGTGAACTAAAATGGACTGGAATGGGCAAATTCAACTCAGATGACTACTATGGGCCTAATTCCCTGAGGATAGGAGACAAATAGTCACTCTACAGCTAGTTACTCTCAATTAAGGCAATAATGACCTTGACTAGGTAAATATGCGAACAGAAAAGTGAGCATTAGTAAATTCCAATGAGTTTCCTATATGGAACTGCACTACAGTATTTAGCTATGGTCATGTGTGTACACGTATGCCAATAACAAAAAAAAAAGACATTGCACTAAAGAAACATATAATAATTTATGAAACAAACAACAGTTGCCAAAAGCAGTGTAAATGTGAGCTGACTAGCATCACTGCAATATGAAAATAGTTGAATAAATACTGCACTTGACTATAGCATAGTTAACAAAACTTTTGTACCACCATCCCCTCCCTTTAGAATGTAAGCTCTAAGAGCAGGGCCCTCCTATACTTTCTGTATTGAACTGTACTGTAATTGTGCTGTCCCCCCTATACATTGTAAAAAACTGCGTAAACTGTTGGCGCCATATAAATTGTGTATTATAATAATGATAATATACAATATATCAAGTGTTCAATTCTTGTAAAAAGTCCCAAAATGACTAGTACATCAATATAAATTGTAAAATCGGTGCTCCAATGTTCAGACAAAGTGCCCCACAAGGATGTAAACTCTCTCTGGATGTTGACCACCTACAGTATCTAACAAAAGTGAGTACACCCCTCACATTTTTATAAATATTTTATTATCTTTTCATGTGACAACACTGAAGAAATTACACTTTGCTACAATGTAAAGTAGTGAGTGTACAGTCTGTATGACAGTGTAAATTTGCTGTCCCCTCAAAATAGCTCAAACACAACACACAAAATGTAAAAATTTGTTTCAAAGTGTCAATATTATGTGTGGCCCCCATTTTTTTTTCCAGCACTGCCTTAACCCTCTTGGGCATGGAGTTCATCAGAGCTTTACAGGTTGCCCCTGGAGTCCTCTTCCACTCCTCCATGACAACATCACGGAGCTGCTGAATGTTAGAGACCTTGCGCTGCTCCACCTTTCGTTTGAGGATGCCCCGCAGATGCTCAATAGAGTTTAGGTCTGGAGACATGATTGGAACCACAAACTTGGCCTGTTGGGACCCGACAGTCCTCAAAATGATCTAAAGGTTTTATTGTAATAAAACCAACAATTTACATAAAAGTGATAACAACTTAAAAAATAGATAAAAGCATTATGGGAGAGTAGGTAGATGCCCCAGTAGAAGTCCTAGTATGACGAAATGCATAGGGCTTGGTACGCCACTTCTCATATTGCTTTTATCTATTTTTCAAGTTGTGATTGACTTTTATGTCAATGTTTTAGTTGGTGTTATTACAATAAAACCTTTATATCATTTTGACCTGCACCATTGGAGCACCATTTTTCTTTCTCCTTTCATGACCTGTTGGATTAAGTTTTTGGAGCTGTTCCATCGTGCTTTGTTAACCCTTTCGGGGGTTCTTTCCCATCTCTCAACACCCTTTGGAAGCAGAGTGGTTGTCCTTCATTTCTGGTCAGTTCCATCGATCTAGACCGCCATTCATCCAGGGTCTTCAGTTGGGGACTGTCAGGTCTCAACAGGCCAAGTTTGTGGTTCCAACTACTTAGAGTCATTAGACAAGTTGAGTTGATCCGATTTGGGATTTTCCATGCCTTCATGATCTGCTGTCGCTGACAAGTAGATCCACTGGTTCTGGTAAGCGTATTCCATCTATTTTACACAATCGGAAGGAATGTTTTTCCCATGATGATCCACGTATCTATATGTTTTTACAGTGTCAAGCACATGGTTTTTTGATGGACATTCATTTGTTTGTATTTTTTTCTTTTTTTATGGACTTTTTGGCACATTTATTAGCATTGATTGTTTAGTTTATGTTTGTTCCACTGTTTCACATTCAGTGAATTATATGTACTCAGTGTGATACTGAGTTTTTCTCACCATCACTAGCGCTACATTTATATATTCACTACTTTTGCAATTTTGTCACATTGTTGTGTAGCAGCTCTTTTTTCAGACAAGCGCAGTATTCATTCTTTTTTTATAATCAAATAACTAGTGTGGCTGTGATCAGGGACACTGACTAGTGACAGTACAATTATATACATATTATATATAATATAAACATTTTTCCTTTCCTTTAAAAAAAAAAATAACACACTGTGACAACTACTCTGAGGAAGTGATCAGGATCTTTTTTTTACACATTATGATTGCTTATAGCAATGAATTATATTGCTATAAGCAAGCATTTTACTGAATTAAACTGATTCATTCACTTTGTTTTGTTGTGATTAGTTGTGATTGGTAAAAGCTAATTATATGGTACAGATGGGCTGTGATTGGCTCTGTCTGTACCATGTGATCACATTGACCATTGACAGCTACAGTAGCAACACAATTGTACACAATGGATGGCAATAAAGGAAGCCATGTATTGTTTACAGCTGTCATGTGACTGGCTGTTATTGGTCACAGTGGTCACATGGTTTCGGCAGTGAGCTGGTGCACTGATCAGTCATTGGCTCTGTCCAATGGACACAGCGCGCTGCTGCGTGATATCCACTCAGAGTGGTAAAGCCGCCGCCCGTCCGTTATTCTACTATAGGCCTGGTGGGAAGGTGTTAATATGCATGGATGGGTACATTTAAAACATTTCGGCCCAGATTCATAGAGCGATTACGCCTGTCTAACTGGTGTTAGACAGGAGTAATTTCAAATTTTGCGCGCTGTATCACTAGTTTGAATCCTCAAACCATGATACGGTGGCTTCGGGCTTCGATCCGAGAGGCTTACATAAGCCTTCGGATCTACGTTGCGATATTTTTGCGGCCGCTGGGTGGAGTCCGCGTCGTTTTCACCGTCGGGGTATGCAAATTAGTTTTTACAGCGATCCACGAAGGTACGAGTGTCCCTCGCAATTGCCTACGTCATTTTTTGGCTAATGTTAGAGGAGCTTTTTGCTGGTCTAACAGTGCGTAACCCATGTAAAGTATGGCCGTCGTTCCCGCGTCAAATTGAATTTTTTTTTTTTAACGTAACTCGTTCGGGAATAGGAATGTACGTAAACGACGCTACTACGACGTAACAACGTGATTTCGCGCAATGCACGGCGGGAAATTTGCGAACGGAGCATGCGCAGTTCGATCGCCGCGGGAACGCGCCTATTTTAAATGCTTCACGCCCCCTACTCGCGTAGATGGATTGCGACGGGAGAAATACACTACGCCGCCGTCGTTTACTGGACAAAATCTACCTGGATTCCACGTAGAGACAGGTAAAAAACGGCGGCGTAGTGTATTTCTGATACTCTACGATAATCTAATTCTCTCTGAATCTGGCCCTTCATATTTACCTGACTAAAAAAAAAAAAATGTAAATTGCATTTTTTAGAAACACGTGCAAAAAGAAGCTATGAAAGTAAATGCTTTGTTGTCATTGCCTAATTAAAGCCCAAACATAATAACAAAAGTTACAGAAACATAATATCAACGGGGATTCCACAGAAAATAGTTCTCTCCTGCGATGTGACTACCAAATCCCATACAGTGCTTTAGAGAAAATCTGCCGCAACAAACAATTTTCTGTACTTTAGAAGTAATAATCTTGGACATGGAGTTACATCTATTTCTATAACTCAATTCTCTGTAATTGCTCAGAAAATATTGATTTATATACTGCAGGATCTGACTTACATTGAAAATTCACTTTAAAGACTTTACATGGTAAGACAACACTCCAAACTGAAAAGTTTTTACCAAACTGTAAACAACTCATGCTTTTGCAAGGACTGCTACGATTGTGTAGAATGGGTATTTGAATTATTGTACTTGTTCAAAATCAAATCTACTTTCTGTTAGCTGTGTTAAAAGTTTGTTCCTCTTTACAAAAGCTAATTACCAGTCAGTTTATTGTAAGTACACCTTGACATTTTTGTACATTTATTACAAGTACCTCCCACTATGTATAACATTAAAACTTATGGGCCAGATTCACGTACATTGGTGCATATTTTGACCAGCGTAGCGCACCTCCTTTACGTTAGACCGGCGCAATGTAGAGGCGCAATCATCGTATCCTCGTAGTATTTGCGCAGAAATTAGCGCCGGTGTAACGTTAATTCCGAGGCGTAAGGCGGAGTAATTCAAATTGGGAAGGACGTGGGCGTGTTTCATTGAAATGAGCCGTGACCCCATGCAAATGAAGGGCCGGCCGGCTCGCGCATGCGCACATGAAGCAGACCATGGTCAGCACCTCTGTGCGCATGATCACAACTCGGGAACGGCGCAATCAGTGAAATTCGAAGTGGTCCCGGGCAACTTAGTGAACTACGCAGACAGCATAAGTAGACAGACACAAACGCACTTCCTTTGCAAAAGTACATCCCTTTGTATTCCTTCCTATACAGCAAGGTGCTTTTGTTCTGCTGTTTGTTGCGTTGTGACTTGTCTTTGTGATATTTGTTGACTGTTTGATCTAGTGTTTTGTAGAATATATTTGATAGTGTTTTTTGGTGACTGGTTGTGAGACTTTTTGGTTGATAGATTTTGTTTGTTTGTTTTGTTGCTTGATTTTTCCTGCTTGTTTTTGTGAGTGATTTTTGGTGATTGTTTGGGAGAGAGTTGTTGTATGAGTATGACTGAGAGGAAGCAGAAGAGCAATTTTTCTTTGGGGGAGAAACAAATTATTGCCCGGGCCCTTACCCAATATGGGCGTTTCCTTCACGGCCCAGAGAGTGCCAACACCACACCGGCCAGGAAGAAGGATATTTTGCAGAACATTACTGACCAGGTAAATGCATTGGGAGGGGGGAGACCCGGACACGCGAGGGGGTCGTAAAGAAAATCAATGACCTCTGGCGTGTGGTCCGAAAGAAGCTGGCCAAAATGGCAGCCCATGCCAGGGGCACTGGAGGGGGCCCACCATGCCCTGTTAGGCTGACAGTGGAGGAGCGTGCGGTGGCCCACACCTTTAATAGACAACAAGTGGAGGGCCTGCCTGGCTATGACTCCAGTCATGAAGCCGTGATGCCAGGTAAGGTTTTTTTCCTATCTGGTGTGTAGCATGTGTGGGGGAGGGGGGAAAGGAATATGTGGCAAGTGTGTGGATCCTCCAACCTGTGAATGTTCAGGAGGGTGCTGGGCCATCTGGCCTGACCGCACCACCCCCGGGACAACAGCCTGATGAGGACCCCCCGACAAGGCCGGAGTCCTCGGAGGAGTTGGAGGAGGAGGAGTTGGAGGAAGAGGAGTTTGAGGAGGATGTCATGTCAGCCAGTGGATTGCTGTTTTTTTTTTTTACTTTTAAAGATTTTTATTAGTAAGAAGGCATCAAACAGCAAGTACATTGCACAATGAAAAATAACCATAGAGATAGTTGTATAACAATCGAAATGGGCTAATATGAGTAGCCGGATTGAAGAGAAAATACAAGGTACAATCTATGTTAGACAATCTAAGGATAGGACTGACAAATTACTACCAACATATACAACAAAGGAACTAAATTTAAAGTAGGATCAGTGTACCAAGCGAAAAATGCAATGTAAATGTAGACCAAAGGTACAGTAAGAGTATAAAGGAGTGTGAAGGGAGAGCAAAGAAAGGTGAAGTAAAAAGCAGAAAAGAGAGAGAGAAGAGGTAAAGTCACAATAGAAAAGAACTACAAAAAGAAAAAGGAGTCAAAAGAGAAACCGTAGACATGTATTCGGATTAGTCTCATTAAGGTGAAGTGGATGATGTTAATTTTGAGATTGGATACGAAACAACCACCACGGGTTCCACTTTGCATCGTAAATAGGCACTGAGTCATGCAGTTTGTGAAATATTTGTTCAGAAAGCATAATCTGATCCATCCTGGAAAGAACCTGTGGAAAGGGGACAATAGGGGACTTCCAATTTAGAGCCACCACCCAAAGGACTGCCATGCAGAGAGTGTATATCAGACGCCCAAGAGGTCTAGGAGTGTCTGGGATCTTTTCAAAAAGCAGGCAGTGTCTGTAGGACAAGGCCTCTTGACTACCACCTATTATATCAACAAGGTCGAAGACCCTTTTCCAAACCGATGAGACCTGTACACAGTCCCAAAAGATATGGAAAAAGGAACCAGCAGTTGGGCATCCTCTGAAACAGTTGGGAGAGGTCTGGGGAAATATCTGGTGTATGCGCTGGGGGGTATAGTACCAGTGAGTGAAAAATTTAAGGGCCGTTTCTCTAAATGAAAGAGAAACTGTACTCTGCTGGAGATTCAGCCAATTTCTCTCCCAAGCCTCCAGGTCATACTCCAGGCCCAGCTCAGATTCCCACCTAGTCATATATTTCAGTTTGTTTCGATCTTGGTCTGAGGACAAAACCTTGTATAACAGGGAAATCAGACCCCTCCGTCTAGGGCCAGACCTACACACAGATTCAAATGACGAGCACGAAGGGGAAAGGGTCAGTGAATAATGAGTCAAGAAGAAATGTCTAATCTGCATAAACCTGAAAAATTCATCTACAGGGGCACCCCTAAGTGATTGTAGTTGGGTAAAGGAGAAAAATGTATCATTATGTTGAAAATCTTCTAAAGTAGTCAGGCCAGAAGAGACCCACCAGCCAAATGAATCAGGGTCCGAAAAGGCACTGGGCAATCTGTGGTCCCCCAGGAAAGAGGAACCAGGGGGAGCTGCAGAGGCCAGTGAATGGGACGAGCAGTAACGTCTCCAAAGTTTCAGACCCTGGGACACCAGGAGGTTGAGATCCGCCAGCTCAGAAGGACGTGGGCCTGAAAACCACAGAAGGCCAGGCAAGAAACGAGGCCGGATAGAATCAGATTCAAACCTGACCCAGGGGACCTTTGGTCTCTTGATGGACCACTGTGCCAGCTGGGAGAACCTACCGGCCAAATAGTAAAGCCACAACTGAGGGACCCCCAAACCCCCCAATTTACTGGATCTATAGAGTACCTCTCTGGAGAATCTGGCAGGCTTATCACGCCAGATGAATTTATTGATGCAGGACTGGAATTTATTAAGAAATGCTTTAGGGATCAAAATAGGGAGAGCACGGAAAAAATACAAAAGCTTTGGGAGAATGGTCATTTTGACCGCAGTGATTCTCCCCAAAAAAAGAGATATTATAAAGGGACCAGGATTTCAGAAGCTTCTTTAGGGAGGCAATTAGAGGGGGGAAATTGAGACTAAATAGATTATTAAAGTCACCAGATAGCTTTATTCCAAGGTAGGGAAGGGAGATTTTAGCCCAAGAAAAAGGGAACGTTCGTTTAATCGGAATCAGTTCCTCAGGGGAGAACCCAACCGGGAGGGCCAAGCATTTGGAAATATTGACAGTTAGGTTGGAGATATCCGCAAAAGTTGACAGGGTATCCAAAAGGCTGGGTAATGTCGTCAGAGGATCAGTCAAAAAGAGCAGTATATCGTCTGCGTACATGCAGAGTTTATACTCAGATCCAGCTTTGGTATAACCTGAAATAAGAGGGTGTCTCATAATGGCTATAGCTTACGGCTCAATTGCCAGAGCAAAAATCAAGGGGGAGAGTGGGCACCCCTGCCTGGTCCACCTACCAAGCTTGAAGAAATCAGAATTACATCCTGGGATCTTAATCCTAGTGCAGGGACTTGAGTAAAGGGCTCCAAATGCATTTAGAAACTCCCCCTTAAACCCAAATCTCTGAAGCAGGAGAGATATATAGTCCCACGAGACACAGTCAAAGGCCTTATTTATATCCAAACTTAAGCATAAACAGCTTCCTAGAGAAGAGGCCAGCATCCTGGACAATATTTGTAGATAAACGAATATTGTCAGTGATAAAACGAATATTGTCAGTGATAAAACGATGGGGAATAAATCCCGCCTGATAGGGAGAAATTAAGGAAGAGATGATGTTGCCTAGTCTATCTGCCATGATTCTACTAAAAATCTTCACATCATTATTCATTACGGAGATGGGCCGATAATTATGGGGTAGAGTATGGTCTCTATTTGGCTTGGGGATCAATGACATGTTTGCTAAGAGCATTTCATCTGGGAAAGTATCACCCTGTAGAACTGAATTAAATAATCGAGTTAATCTAGGGGCGAGGAGAGCTGAAAACTTCTTATAATATATGGCAGAGAAGCCGTCAGGACCAGGGGAGGAGGAGTTTTTAAGAGAGCCTATAACCCCCAAAACCTCGGTAATCGATATGGGTATATTGAGCTTCTTTAGTTGATCTGGGGAGAGGGTGGGTAAAGGGAGGTCTCTGAACCAAGACTTGGAGGATTCTGCCGGAGAGGACTGTTGAGGGCCTAATAAAGAGGAGTAAAATTCCTGGAAAATTTTCAGGACCTCTTGAGGGTGGGAAACTACCCCTCCAGAAGGGGAGGATAATTTATAACTATGCGGGGGCCTGAAGGACTGATTTAGTTTTCTCGCAAACATTGTTGAGGCTGCATTACTATGCAGCAAAAACTTAGCTTTAGCCCAACGCAACGCTTTTTCCGTTTTAGCTGAGAGCAATGCATCCAATTCAAGTCTCTTCTGTTCAATCAGAGTTCTTGTGGATTCTGAAAGGAGGGCTGTGGGATCCCTGTATAGGTTGTCTAGTTCGGAGGAGAGCCTCACTATCTGGAGTTTGCTCCTGGTATTACGATCAGTGGCCAGTTTAATAAATATACCCCTAAGCACTGCCTTATGCGCCACCCAGACTGACGAAATCGGAGTCTCCGGAATCTCATTGATAGAGAAATAGGATTCAATTGACCCGGAGACATCCGATTCCACCAGAGGATCCGAAAGCAGGGCTTCATTTAAACGCCATGTGAATGGAGAAGGAGGTAGCCGAATAAACTCAGTAGAAAAAGAGGTTATCTGGTGGTCTGACCACACACAACTGTAAATGCTAGCCGAGCTAGAATTGGCAAGAATGATGGGTGTAGTAAAGATATAGTCCAATCTGGCATAGCTACGGTGAGGGTGAGAAAAGAACGTATATTCCCGAGCCCCAACATTCAGGGCACGCCAGGAATCAATTAATTGTAAATTTGTTAGTCTGTGAGAAAGGGATTTAGGGAAGGCCCTAGAGAATGGGGAGTTATGGCTTCTGTCAAGGGAAGGAGTGGAGACCAAGTTAAAGTCTCCACCAATAATCAAATGGGGAGACAGGTATCTTTCCAGGACAGAAAAAAAGGAGGAGAAAAAGGTAGCTGCAGCTTCATTAGGGGCATAAAGACTTGCAATCGTACATTCTCTATTATGAAGCATACCCTTGACAATAACAAACCTACTTTCTTTATCTTTATAAATATGTTGGGCGACAAAGTTGAGAGAGGAGTGTAAAAATATCGCCGCCCCCCTACTCTTAGAAGAATGGAGAGAATAGTAGGCCTGAGAGAAATGTCTATTAAAATATTTCGGGTGGGAAGCCTGCGAGAAGTGGGTCTCCTGCAAGAGAATTATCTTGGCCCCAATCTGTTTATATTGGGCAAATGCTTTTTTGCGCTTTAAAGGAGAGTTAAATCCCTTAACGTTATGTGAGATACACTTAATCGTCATCACAACTAATGGTTAAATGCGCATCTGGGGGGGCGTCTGGAAACCAAATCATAAGGGGACAGCTAAGTGCCCTCTCCAGGCAGGCTCCCCATGGATTGCTGTTTTTGGAGGAGTCTTCCTCTCTGGCTGGCAGCAGCCAGCACTCCATAAGGGCTAGCCCCTCCCACTCCTCCCCCAACAGGGCTCCCCTCCCAAGGGCCTCCCCTTCTCCCTGGCCACAAGCATCAGCTGGAGGCAGGAAGTCATCCTAGAAGACCAGGGGGGTGGCCGAGGTTCTGCCCGCCAATCTGAGAAGGGACCAGGCCCTTCAGACCCGCCATCTGGGACAGGTCAGCCAGACTTTGGGGCGGATGGATGGCCTTCAGCCGCAGGTCCTTAGTGGTGGGTTTGATGATTTGGTTGGCCATGCGTCTGTGGATTGCAGGGATAACCTGGTGCACACATCTGCTCATGGAGGATTGTGACATCCCAGCCACAACTCCACTTGTTCTTTGAAAATAGCCACTGGCAAGGAAATGGAGTGTTGCCATGACCTTGACCAGTGGCTGCACTGCATGTGAGCGGCGTGTTCGGCTGGTGATGTCATCCTGCAGGGTTATGGTTAATTCCAGGATGGCATGAGGGGTGAATCTGAAGATGCGATACACCTCAGAATCACTCATGCCAAAGAGGTCTATGCGTGTGCGGTATATCCTCTCCCGTGCCCTCCTCCGTGCCCCTGGCATCTTGGCATAAAGTTTGTTGTGCAGCAAGTGTGACTTCTCAGCTCCTCACTTACAGTGTTGCTTTAGCTGACATGTAGACGGATTGGCTAATTTTATACCACCTTTTATATGGTCTAATTTTAGACAGGACGTGCAGCTGTTGCGCACAGCGCGTAGCCTGCGCTGCACCAACTTACTTTTGTGGATCCCCGTAACTCCCTCATTTGCATATTTGAATAGCAAATCAATGGTGTGTCTAGCGCAGTTTTGCGCGGACGGATACGCCGGTCTATCGAAATTACGCCGGTCAAAAAAAAGTAGATTTCTTGCGTATCTCGTTTTGGGGATGCGGCGCATCGAAACGCATGCGCAAATTTAGACTTACGCCGTGCATCTCCTGTAACGCCGGCGTAATCGCTCTGTGAATCTGGCCCTATGTTTTTTTGATGATTTATATTTTGCTAAACCATTAAACTGTTATGATTAGTTATGGAAATAATTTAATTTAATAATTAATCCCTGAATTTATTAAAAAGTACCCCATCCGCACATAAGTTTGGTATGTCTCTACCAACTGTACACCCTAAGAAAAATAATTATTTGAACAACAAAGCTACTGCATATTCTTTGTGACATTATCTTGTTAAAAAATGTCAGATATATTTTCAAGTTAAGTGTATGCATACTGAAAACATTTGTAAAGTCTCTTTATACAATTTGTTAAACAAGGTTATCATAATCTTCAGCTAGGATTCGCATATTTCCAATTAAATCCTATTAGAAAATTAAATGACTCTTTTGTGAAAGTTGAATGAATCTTTTGTAAAAACATTTATAAACAGACCCCTTAAACATATTGACCTAGCATAGAGATTTTAGTGCTTCTCCTAACAATCTTAACCCCTTTCACGTCTAAGGCCGCGTACACACGGCAGAGAACCTCGACGGGCAGAACACATCGTTCCGCCCGTCGAGGTTCTCTGCCGGCCGTCGAAATCGGCGACCCGCCCGTCGGGAATGGCAACCAGCCATTCATCCAGGCGGGCCGTCGAGCAAATAGAGAGCGTGCTCTCTATTTCTGCTCGACGGGATTCCCGACGGGATGCTCGCCGAGAGCGTACACACGGCCGAGGTCCTCGCTGGAATGCAGCTTCCAGTGAGGTTCTCGCTGGTTTTCAGCGAAAACCTCGGTCGTGTGTACGCCGCTTCAGGGTAAAACAAATCAAAATGCCTCAGCACAATATGTAACTTTGACATTTGTTAGTAAAACTGTACAAATCATCACAACTACTTAGTGTATCCAGGTGGATTATATTTTTTTTTTCACAACAAATTGGGCTTTCTTTTGGTGGTAAATGGTAATTGATGTCTTCTTATTTTTTTTTTAATTTTCAAAGGAAAACTGACCTAAAAAATAGTAAAAATATAGGGCCAGATTCACAGAGCCCTTACGCCTGTCTAACTGGTGTTAGACTGGAGTAATTTCAAATTACGCGCGTTTTTTAGCTAGTCGAAAACCTCAAAATATGAATAGACGGCTGCGGGCTTCAACTCGACTGGATTACGTGTTCGTACGCCTTGGGATCTACGCTGCAATAAAATTGCGGCCACTGGGTGGACTTCCCGTCGTTTTACGCGTCGGGGTATGCAAATGAGCTTTTGCCGGCGATCCCCGAAATTACGATCTTCAATCGCAATCTCTTACGGCACCTTTAGTCATCTTTTTTTTGCGTAACACTATACCAGCCTTTTGCTGCTCTAATATTAGACAGCCCATGTTAAGTATGGCCGTCGTTCCCACGTCGAATTTCTACGTTTTCCGATGTCTTTTATTATTTTTTACGTAAGTCGTCCGGGAATGACATGTTCGTAAACGACGCTACTCAAACAACGAATGACGTAACAACATGATTTCGCGCAATGCACGGCGGGAAATTTCTGAACGGAGCATGCACAGTTCGACGCGCTTAATTTAAATGCTTCACGCCCCCTAATCGCGTATTTCGATTACGCGGCGAGAAATAGACTACGCCGCCGTAGCGTACGGGCAAAAATCTACCAGAATTCGGTGTAGAGCCTGGTAAAATACGGCAGCGTAGAGTATTTCGATTACGCAGCGCAATATTAAGTGTATGTGAATCTGGCCCATAGGGTTTTCCTCCGTCTGCAGAATTGGAGGATTGAGGACCCAGATGAGATTGGGTGTCAGAGGATGTTCATCCGCTGACACCCGCAATCTCATTGGGATCAATGTATGTCCTTTTTTCATCCGTACACAGATGGATGAAAAAGCGGACATATGGTCCACCCGTGTGAAAGAGTTCCTTAGGCAGGATAAAAAAAATGCAAAATGCACACCATTGTTTTTGGCCTGTACTAGGGGTACAAACAAAAACTAAAATATACATATGTGGTATCACTGCAGTCATCAGGAGCAGGAAATGTTATATTGGGTTGTCCTTTGGTGGTAACTTATGATTATAGCAAGAAATATACAGATACATTTAAAAAAAAAATATATATATATATATATATATATACATCCGTCTGCTGATCGGATGAACATGGACAGACGGTCCGTGTTCATCCATTCCCCATAGGGGAGAGCGAAGATCTGATAGGGCGGTCCCTGCACAGAGTGTGGACACCGCCATGTCATCTGCCGGCTCAGCGGGGATCAACGGAGCAATCCCTGCTGAGCAAGCGGAGATTCAAGGGGCGGATCATCATGGATCCGTCCTGTGTGAAAGCGGCCTAAAACTGATACTAATTTACATTCATACGAATTGATTTTTTTTTTCATTCTACCCAAAATATGCTAACAGAAAACAAAAAGTTCCACGCTATCAATAGTAAGGAGCTCATACTACCCCAGACGATGCACTATTTGATGTGAAATGCGTCGGGAAACTCTACCGCTGTCACTCTGTACATTTGAAAGCGCTGATCACCTTTTATAATGTAAGTGTTTTTACCTACATTAAACATTGGTACATTTCAGTATTAAGCTATGTGCCTTTCTCTTCTTCTCCTACATCTCTACATATTGGTTTAAATTTTGACCCATATTGGGTACCCCTGGAAGCAACCTTTTTTTTCTGATTCAATCCCTGGGTTCCTCTCTGATCGACGTGAGAGATGTCTCTGTGAGAATTGCAGCCTATGATCCAGGCCTGAGAGTGGTTTATACCCTGCTTTACTGACCCTCAGGGCATATGTCCATTAGGGTACAGTATCTCTGGTAAGCCTTCCTTTCAATGATCGGTGGTGGATTTCTTTACTGCACTTCATTCCGAGACATTGGGACTATTATCACCAATTTTCATCACATTGGACTTTTTTTCACATATTTATTTAGATTTTATATAAACTCCATCTAGTGTCTATACATATACATCACTTTTTTGGTTGATATATTATCATCATCATTTTCTCTCCATTTGTTTGATGCACTGTTTATTCATCCTTTCATTGGGTGATCTATTAATTTTATGCACTACACTTTTTACCCAAAATATGCTGACCATGACCTCTGACCCCAACCTTGATCCCAACACTAACTCTGGCAAACCTTAATCTTGTTTTTTTCTTTATTTTGTATTCTTTATTTTTATTCGAGTATTTTCTTTCTACACACCCTTAGTTTTTTTTTTACATTTACTTCCCTGCAAGAAGAAGAAAATACAATGCATCTCTTAATTTAGAAGAGGAAGTAAACACAGAGGTGGGCTCACAGTGACTGATTACTGTGATAGCAATTAGAAGCTATCAAAGAGAACAGGTGACCCAGAACCCATAGTCCTGGGTCCTCATCATTAGTACGAGACCCGGGGCTCTCGGTTAGAGCCTGGTCTGTGTGCTGGGAGCGCAGTGTGATCCACATTGTGCCTATGTAGTTTTCGACCTTTTCTCACATACAGTAGATCAGCCCTTCCTTCTGCCACATGTCACTGAAAGTGGTTTTCTCAGCCTAAGCTAAGGTAAAAAAAAAAAATTTTGGATAGAGTATAAAATGTTTGACATCTTTAACCAAATGCCGACCGCACTGTAGATAAAATATGTCTACAGCGCGGTCTAGTTATTTTGGGAGGATGTCTGTGGACGAAGACCTGACGCATCACGGATCACGGTAAATTGCCGCTGATAGCGGCCATTTACCACGTGATCGCTCCGTGAGAGATGATACCGCTCTAAAGACTGCTGATCTCTTGGCTTTACTTCTGTCCCACTAAACCAAAAAGGTGCTGGCTATGCACAGGTGCATTGGATAGAAGAAGATCCTGGACTGCCGCTCTACTTAAAACAGGGGGCCAGATTCAGGTACAATTGCCCTGGCGCAGAGTATCAGAGATACACTACACCGCCGTATTTTACCTGCCTCTAAGACGAATTCAGGTAGATTTCGGCCCGTAAGGTACGGCGGCATAGTGTATTTCTCACGGCGGAATCGAAGGCCCGAAGCTGTCGTATCATGGTTTGAGGATTCAAACTAATGATACGACGCGGGTAATTTGAAATTACTCCGGTCTAACAGGAGATAAACCGGAGTAATGGCTCTGTGAATCTGGCCCAATGTCTTTAACCAGCAATACACAATACCCTGCAATACCCTGCCAATACTCTGCAACACCCTGCCAATACTCTGCAATACCCTGCCATTACTCTGCAATACCCTGCCATTACTCTGCAATACCCTGCCATTACTCTGCAATACCCTGCAATACCCTGCAATACTCTGCAATACTCTGCAATACCCTGCAATACTCCGCAATACTCTGCAATACCCTGCAATACCCTGCCAGTACTCTGCAATACCTTGCCAATACTCTGCAATACCCTGCAATACCCTGCAATACTCTGCAATACTCCACAATACTCTGCAATACTCTGCAATACCCTGCAATACCCTGCCAATACTCCGCAATACCCTGAAATACCCTGCAATACTCGGCAATACCCTGAAATACCTTGCATTACTCTGAAATACCCTGCTATACCCTGCCAATACTCTGCAATACTCTGCAATACTCTGCAATACCCTGCCAATACCCTGACAATACCCTGCCAATACTCTGCAATACCCTGCAAATTTGTACTTATTTTTACCAAAGATGTGTAGCAGTATACATTTTGGCCAACATTTATGAAGAAAAATTAAAAATTTTATAAATTTTATAACAGAAACGCAAAAAAATCATTTTTTTACAGAATTTTCGGTCTTTTTTCTTTTAAAGCGCAAAAAATAAAAAACCCAACGGTGATTAAATACCACTAAAAGAAAGCTATATTTGTGTGAAAAAATGTCATATGGGAACAATGTTGTATGATTGATTAATTGTCATTCAAATTGTGAGAGCACCGCAAGCTGAAAATGTATCTGATTAGGAAGAGGGTTTAAGTTCCCAGTGGTCAAGTGGTTAAAGTAGAACTATAGGCAAAACTTTTTTTTTCATTTTGGATAGAGCAAGGGAATATTGTAACACCTCTCCGATTTTTTGTTTCACCATCTGTGTGGCATTGCGGATATTTCCCCACACTTCCTGTCCCATAGCCAAACAGGAAGTGAGAGTAAATCCCTGCAAATAAAGGGAATTTCCTGGGGACCCCCAGATCACCAGAACTAGTGTTCCCATCTATTACTTTTCTAGAGACAACCCACTTACTTTTACTTGTAATGATAATGGTAAACAAAACAAATAGAGAGAGTCAATCTTTTTAATGGGGGGCACGGACAGCAATAAAAGCTGACAAGGGACCCAATCCCTCTGCACATTATCTAAAATGAAAAAACGTTTTGCCTTTACTTATACTTCAAACTAACCAGAGAAAACACCCTTTTAACCACTTGACCACTGGGCACTTAAACCCCCTTCCTAACCAGACCAATTTTCAGCTTTTGGTGCTCTCACAATTTGAATGACAATTACTCAGTCATACAACATTGTACCCATTTGAAATTTGTGTCCTTTTTTTCACACAAATAGAGCTTTCTTTTGGTGGTATTTGATCACTTCTGGGTTTTTTATTTTTTGCGCTATAAAATAAAAACGACTGAAAATTCTGTAAAAAAAAAAAAAACTTGTTTCTGTCATATTAGCAGGTTATTTCTCACACACAGCATATGCATACCACAAATTACACCCAAAAACACATTCTGCTATTCCTCCCGAATATGGCGATACCCCATGTGTGAGACTTTTACACAGCGTGGCCACATACAGAGGCCCAACATGCAGGGAACGCCATCAGGCGTTCTGGAGCACCCAGACCAATTCTGACATTTCTCTCCTACATGGAAAAATCATCATTTATTTGCTAGAAAATTACATAGAACCCCAAAACATTATATATGCTTTTTTAGCAAAGACCTTAGAGAATACAATGGCGGCCATTACAGCTTTTTATCTCGCATGGTATTTTCGCAGACATTTATTGAACGCTTAAAACAAAACAAAACAGTAAAGTTTGCCCAATTTTTTTTCATAATGTGAAAGATGAAGTTATGCCGAGTAAATAGATACCCAACATGTCACACTTCAAAATTGCGCACACTCGTGGAATGGCGCCAAACTTCGCTACTTAAAAATCCCCATAGGCGGTGTTGCAGAGTATCGCGCAGGGTATTGCAGAGTATTGGGGTATTGCAGAGTATCGCGTGGGGTATTGCAGAGTATTGGGGTATTGCAGAGTATCGCGCGGGGTATTGCAGAGTATCGCGCAGGGTATTGCAGAGTATCGGGGTATTGCAGAGTATCGGGGTATTGCAGAGTATTGGGGTATGGCTGAGTATTGGGGTATTGTTGAGTATTGGGGTATTGTTGAGTACTGGAGTATTGCTGATTACTGGGGTATTGCACAGTATTGGGGTAGCAGGGATGGCTGAGCTGGGATGGATGGCTGGATCTGTGACTGCATTTGTCACAGATCCAGCCACAGCGCTGCGGCTGACACCTCGCTCCCCCCTCTCCTCGCACACTGTACCGAACGGTACAGAGAGGAGAGGGGGAAACCGGCGTCATCAAATGACACCGGTTTGTTTACAAGTGATCGCGCCGTCATTCGACGGCGCGATCACGTGATAAATGGCCGCTATCAGCGGCAATTTACCGTGATCCGTGATGCGCCGGGTCTTCTAGACCCGGCGAGCACGGACACTTCCGCAAACGCGTCCTAAGGGACGCGCAATCGCGGAAGTGCACGAAGACGTCCCAGGGACGTCGTGTCACAGTAGCTCGACCGCGCCGTAGCAGTATTTTTGCTATAGTGTGGTCGGCAAGTGGTTAAAAGTTTTCATCAGGACAAATGTCCTTACTGCAGTGTTTCTCAACTCCAGTCCTCAAGGCCCCCCAACAGGTCAGGTTTTCAGGATTTCCATTATTTTGCACAGGTGATTTGATCAGTTTCACTGCCTTAATAATTCCCACAGCCTTTTCATCTGAGCCCTGGTTCACACTGGGCTGCGGGAGTAAAATTGCGCGATTTCAGCTGAACTCGCGCGATTTCACTCCCTCTGGCAGTCCCGATTTTGGCGCGATTTAGGAGACATTTGTGCAGGTTTCTGCACAGATGTCAATGTAAATCGCATCCTGAAATCGCAAAAAGTAGTACAGGAACTACTTTTTGAAATCGGTGCAGCGCCGCAGATGCGGCATCGCACCGATTAGGACGGTGTCATTGCCGGCAATTGCCGCCGATTTGAGATGCGATTTCACATGTGAAATCGCATCTCAAATCGAACTAAGTCGTGCCCAGTGTGAACCAGGGCTGAGGGAAATCCTGAAAACATGACCTGTTGGGGGGGCTTGAGGACTGGAGTTGAGAAACACTGCCTTACTGCAAGATTTCCCTTATGTTTCTTTTCAAATGTCTGCAACATTTTTTTAAATATTTTTGCTTTTCATTTGAATGATAATGGGGACCAGGATAAACAGAGACAGTGAATCTCCACAGCAAATACACAAAAACAAGAGGCTCTAACTCTTTCCCAGTCTTTTTAAATTTAGACAAAACTTTTTTTTTTTACGCTTTAAAAAGGTATTTCGCAGTTTTTTTGGGTACAGATTTTTTTTTTAACATACTGTGTTGCTGCATATTGATTCATACAGACTTTCACTGAAAAGTCTATTTTTAAGAAGCAAAGCCCAAACAGAAACAAAATAAAAACATTGGCCCAGATTCAGAGAGAATTGGATTCTCGTAGCGTATCAGAAATACACTACGCCGCCGTTTTTTACCTGGTTCTACGTGGAATCCAGGTAGATTTTGTCCAGTAAACGACGGCGGCGTAGTGTATTTCTCCCGTCGCAATCCATCTAGACGAGTAGGGGGCGTGAAGGATTTAAAATAGGCGCGTTCCCGCGGCGATCGAACTGCGCATGCTCCGTTCGCAAATTTCCCGCCGTGCATTGCGCGAAATCACGTCGTTACGTCATTCGTTGTTTGAGTAGCGTCGTTTACGGACATTTCTATTCCCGAACGAGTTACGCAAAAAAAAAAAAAAATTATTTAAATTCGACGCGGGAACGACGGCCATACTTAACATGGGCTACGCACCGTTAGACCAGCAAAAAGCTGGTCTAACAGTACGTAAAAAAAAACAGACGTAAGCGATTGCGAAGACCGCCTGTATCTTCGTGGATCTCCGTAAAAACACATTTGCATATCCCGACGCATGAAAACGACGCGAACTCCTCCCAGCGGCCGCAAAAATATCGCAGCGTAGATCCGAAGGCTTACGAAGACGTAAGCCTCTCGGATCGAAGCCCGAAGCCGCCGTATCATGGTTTGAGGATTCAAACTAGTGATACGGCGAGCGAAATTTGAAATTACTCCTGTCTAACACCAGTTAGACAGGCGTAATTGCTTTATGAATCTGGGCCATTTATTTGACTAGATATTTGCACGTCATTCATTGTGAGTGGCCATAAAGTATGTTGTAACAGGCATTTTAAATAAGTGTTATAGCTGTCATTCTGTAAGCCAATAAGATTTAAGCTTTACTTCTTTATTTCAAATAATATTTACGTTATCCTAGCAACACAATCTTTTTTTTTTTGTTTAAAACCAATACATTTTAAACTTCAAGACCAAAAAATTATGTGATAAATCACAAATGTTTGTTTGCAAAATGTGTGCTCTGCCAAGATTAGTTTCATTGGTTTTATGTATTTTTCAAAGTATTGCAGTTTAATTTAACTAACCCTGCTGTGAGAACGCTTCAGCACAGATGGCATAAAAGATCACCTACTGTTCTAAAATCCCTTGATAGAAGACCATATGTGCCACTATTCCAGCACAATGGGTGTTAAGTATGTCATCACAATAGAAATTATTTTAATTGTATTGCTTATTTGACATTATGTTTAATCATTATCTGTATTTTACTGTCTATTTGAAGCAATTTACCCTGCCTGATCCTTTAATACTTATCTAAGAATTTTATGGGATATTAACAAGACTAATTATAAAAAAAAATACTTAATAGAAATGAAAAACCTATATATTATCAGTTTTATATATATACTCACACACACACACTTCAGAGAAAAATAAACTGAAAAAGGTTGTGGGATGCTAGATTACATTGCTAATTAAGAAAACTGTGACAATGTGACAATGGAAGGATCACACAGTATAGTGCTCACTACAATAACATTCATCTAATATAAAATATTCACAGTATGTGAAGTTACCTACAGGAGCAGCCCTTCAGGACTGTACTTTATTTTTGTTTTTTAGTACTGTACTTTATTAACCACTTGTTGAACCGCCCTATAGCAGGATCTTGTACAGCAGTTTGCCTAGGTAAACAAAGCAGATGTCCATTATGTCAGAAGGGAAGGCATGGAACTTGTGTCTCTGCAAAGCAGGGACATGAATCCATGTCTTCCCATAGTAAATGCATCTCCCACACTATAATTAAATATTTTTTTAAGAAAGAAAACCAACTATATAGTCAATGACTGAAACCTATAGCCACATCCCTAATTCAAGAGAGAAAAACAAAGGAAATACCACCTGGGACCTTGTAGGCATAGGTTGGAAACCAGAAAGATGCATAAAGAAGTACAATAAAAAGTACAAATTTTATTGATAAAAAACATCTGACATTAGACGAGAATATCATAATTACTATACATAAATAGTAATCATATATGGATAATATACAGCTGAATTCTATGACACCCGGTTAATCTCACAGTAAGAGACCATAACCGCACACTGATGGCGTGGTGATGTCAGAAGGGGAGCATCCAATAAAAACCAAAGACCACAACATCACATATGACACTATAATATACACAGGGCACAACAAAAACCTTTTAACTCTTTAACCTCTAACTACAGTACATATCTAATGAAATCAAGTGAAATCAATGGAATACAAAAGTTCAATTTAAAAACTTAAGAGCTAGAGGCCCCAAGGGTATGAAAAAATCCAAGGGGTATTGAGAGAGGCTCCCAGAGAGAGGGAAGAGCATGGACCAGAAATATTAGAGGTATATTGATGTACATATTTAGGTGTACAGGAATATAGATAAGTTGGAAAGATGTGTCTCACCAGGGTATGGTAAGGGCATGTCAGAGGCCCCATCCCACTATAAGTCACTGATCGCCATTACTAGAAAACCATTTTTAATAAATACAAATTCCATAAATGCATACCAAAGTTTGTAGACGCTATTGCTTTTGTGCATACTGTATGTAGCAGAATACATATTGGCCTAAATTGATGAAAACATTAGATTTTTTTTACTGGAGATGTTTTGTAGCAGAAAGTAAAAAGTAAAAAAAAAAAATTCTACAAAAATGAGTTCTTTTATAGCAAAACATAGAAAATAAAACACAGAGGTGATCAAACACCACCAAAAGAAGCTCTTTTTGTGGGGAAAAAATAACATGCGTTCAGCTCCCCATGCACCTCACATGTCTAGATCGTGCTGTGTCTTTTAGGTGCACAGGGTGAGCAAGAAAATAATGGACATTAATAATGTGGCTTGGGTTACTTAAAATTGAACCCTGTATTAGATTAGACATGTATAATTTGTTTAGTTCCAAATTAAATTTTTTAACAAATTTAGACAAATTAGTTATTTCTGAAATCTCCAAATTTCTGAATGTTTAGATTTCTGGTTTTTCGAAATTTCAAATTTCCAAATTTCCGAAATTTCGAATTTTCCAATTTCCGAATTTTGGAATTACGGAGATTATAGAACTCGAAAATTAAAAAATTGGAAATTTCGTAAATTCGAGATTCGACAATTGGAAATAGCAAAATTCGAAAAAAAAATGGAATTTCAGAAAATCAAAATTCAGAATTCGGAGAATAGAAATTTGAAAATTCAGAATTTTAAAATTTCCCAAATTTATGAATTTCTGAAGAAAAAAAAAAAAAAAAAACTAATGAAATGAAAAAAGAAAATCTTTGGCAGTGCACATGTCTACACTGTGAATTGCCATATCAGAAAGACTGACTGATTCATACTGTTAGGAGGTGTTGATGTCAACTTCAGCCTCCTGTCTGTCTGTTATACTGTAAATGAGTCTATTATGGCTTCTCTTTCAGCCATTGTAGTCTGGGCTAATTAACCCTGCAATTGTGTGAAGGAGTTCTGTGTTAATTTGTGATAATGTTGATTGTGTCTTCTGAGCTACAAGACCGCATATCTGGCCTAAAGGTCATGTCTCTGAGTCATCGAGGCTGTCAAAAAGGATTAATTAATGAGCTTCTGTTAATTAGGTTTCTGGTCACAGGTGTTTTTTCCAGAGTAAATGAGCAGAGTGTTCGGTAGCTGCCTTTGTGTTCGGGAATGGAATGTCCTAAACGTCTTTAACCCCTTTCATAATCGGGTTGTCGTTACACATTTTATTTGGATACCACGTTGCACGACAATTGTCAGTTAAAGTAACGCAATGCCATTTCACAAAAAATAGCCTGGTCATGAAGGAGGGTTAATCTTCTGGAGCTGAAGTAGTTAACAGAGAACACATTTTTCATTGATGAGAGGTATAATTACTAAAATCAATTTACAGAAAATAGATTACTGCTAATAAAAGGATATGCACAACAGGTTTCAGAAACAACCTTTCTTCATCAGGTAAAAACATTAAAGCATAAGTTCACCTACAGCACTAAAAATGTAATTCCTTCATAAATCATGCCTAAGGCTGGACATACATTAACCACTTAAGACCCGGACCATTATGCAGGTAAAGGACCTGGCCCCTTTTTGCGATTCAGCACTGCATCGCTTCAACTGACAATTGTGCGACGTGGCTCCCAAACAAAATTGGGTCCTTTTTTCCCACAAATAGAGCTTTATTTTTGTGGTATTTGATCACCTCTGCGGTTTTAATTTTTTGCGCTATAAACAAAAATAGAGCGACAATTTTGAAAACAATTCAATATTTTTTACTTTTTGCTATAATAAATATCCCCAAAAATATATTAAAAACTATTTTTTTCCTCAGTTTAGGCCGATATGTATTCTTCTACATATTTTTGGTAAAAAAAAAAATTGCAATAAGCGTTTATAGATTGGTTTGCGTAAAAGTTATAGGGCCAGATTCACAGAGTCATTATGCCGGCGTTACAGGAGATGCGCGGCGTAAGTCTAAATTTGCGCCTGGTGCAACAGCTGCACGTCCTGTCTAAAATTAGACCATATAAAAGGTGGAATAAAATTAGACAATCCGTCTACATGTCAGCTAAAGCAACACTGTTAGTGAAGAGCTGAGCAGTCACACTTGCTGGACAACAAACTTGATGCCAACATGCCAGGGGCATCCTTGCTCATAGCTATACTAATGACTTTAGAGGAGCAAAGAAGGAGGGGGACACGGAGGAGGGCACGGGAGAGGATATACCGCACACGCATAGACCTCTTTGGCATGAGTGATTGTGAGGTGTATCGCATCTTCAGATTCACCCCTCATCAGTGGCGTCTCCAGCTTTCATATTTAGGGGGGGCACATAGGGGGACAGGGACAAAAGTAGGGGGGCCCAACTATAAAATGCAATTATATATATATATATATATATATATATATATATATATCCTGGGGCCCTTTACTACGATCCCACAACGGGCCCTTTTACATGTTCTGTAGTGAGCTCCCTTCCTACTATACTGGGGCCCCCCAGGGTGGCAGAAAACAAGAGCTATGTGTCACCAGCACACCAAGAAAATATAAGGGTCCAAAGCAGTGGGAGAACTTTCAGGGTTGCAAAGGTTGTCTTGCCACCAAGCCCTGGTGTTCTGCCACTGTGGGGTTCCCCAGCTGTCCTGTCCCTGCTATTGACAGCACTGGTCTGGCATCTGTCTCCTTGGCAGCGGCTGCAGTCCATTAGGACCTAGTGCTGGTGACATTACGGATGCATGCAGGGGAAGGCTCATGGAGTCCTTTCTGCAACTCACTATTCTCCGTGCCAATGAGGATGCAGGGGAAGGAGCAGATCAGGCGGCTGTGGTTGTGTGAACGCTTGCAATATGCAGTGTCAGCGAGCAGAGGGAGGGGAAGGAATGCCCCACAGAGCTGACTGGGGACGCTCTTCCTCTCAGGAGAGACTGTTACTCCAGGGGCGGCCACGAAAAAAAAAAAAAAGCAAAATGGGGGGGCACATGATGGGGCACAGCATAATGTTGGGGGGGCCAGGGTCCCCTCTGCCCCCCCCTAGAGACGCCTCTGCCCCTCATGCCATCCTGGAATTAACCACAACCTTGCAGGCGGACATCACCAGCCCAACACTAGTGTTGCTCACGAATATTCGCATTGCGAATATTCGTTACGAATATTGCATATTCGAGTATTCGCGAATAGATCGAATATCGCGGTGAATATTTGCTATTGCGAATATTCGTATTTTTTCAAATTTATTTTTAAAACAGATCACATCCTAGTGATCTCCATCGATGTCTAAAAGCATTGCTGGTATAATTAGAGACCCTGGGCCGAGAAGCTGAGGCAATCCTTTTATGTTGCTGAATATTCGCAATGCGAATATTCGTATTACGAATATTCGCGAATATTTTCTCTGCCCTTCTGTGTTTTGTGTTTAAAAAAAAAAAAAAAAAAAATTAGCTTTAGTTTAATCATATAAGTTTGTGTAAGTAGAGTTAGTGTTTAGTGCATATTAGTTTAGTAATCCAGGAAATGATCTCCGTTTTCGCGTGTTGACGAGAATTTCGCAATCAATTTCGCATTCGCATTAGCGAAATTTCGCATTCGCATTAGATATTAGTTTAGTAATCCAGGAAATTATCTCCGTTTTCGCGTGTTGACGAGAATTTCGCAATCAATTTCGCATTCGCATTAGCGAAATTTCGCATTCGCATTAGCGAAATTTTGCAAAATGTTTTTTTGATAAAATATCACGAATATTTGATATTAACGAATATTTCGTGAATATTCTTCTATATATTTGTGAAATATCGCGAAATCGAATATGTCGTATTCCGCTCATCACTACCCAACACACCGCTGACATGCAGTGCAGCCACTGGTCAAGGTCCTGGCAACACTCCATTTCCTTGCCAGTGGCTCTTTTCAAAGAACAAGTGGAGTGGTGGCTGGGATGTCACAATCCTCCATGAGCAGAAGTGTGCACCAGGTTATCCCTGCAATTCTCAGACGCATGGCCAACCAAATCATCAAACCAACCACTGAGGACCTGCGGCTGAAGGCAATGACAGATTTCTACCATTGATTGCACACATGTGGCACTCCAGCCCCCCCATGAGACAGAGCACATATACCGCAATTGGAAGCATTGGAATTCCATCAACGTACAGGTGAGAGTCGATGCCCAAGGCCTCATATGGCACATCCGTGCCAAACACCCCAGATCCAGCCATGACAGCTTCATATACAATCAGAGCCCCATCCCAATGGACAGAACGTGTATGGGGACACCTGGCTGGTTGGTGAGTGACATGGGTGGCAGGCATGACTGTCCCCCCCATGATGCACACATCACAAGGGGCACATGCATGACTAACATCCTCCTGTCTTTTCCCTTACAGATGACTCTGCATATGCACTGGGACCCCATCTCATGACTCCTATCCGGAACCCCCAAACCCCAGGAGAGGAAAGATACAATGAAGCCCACGCCCAAACACGTGCAGTGGTGGAGCACAACTCCTCCGAGGACTCTGGCCTTGTCTGGGGGTCCAGCACCCTCCTGCACATCTGTGGATGACATTCACAGGTTGGAGGATCCACACACTTGCCACATATTCCCTCCCCCCCACACATGCTACACACCAGATAGAAAAAAAAACCTTACCTGTCATCACAGGCTCCTGACTGGAGTCATAGCCAGGCAGGCCCTCCACTTGTTGCCTATTAAAGGTGTGGGCCACTGCGCGCTCCTCCACTGTCAGCCTAACAGGGCATGGTGGGCCCCCTCCAGTGCCCCTGGCATGGGCTGCCATCTGCCTCAGCTTCTTACGGACCAGACGCCGGAGATCATTGATATTCTTTACGATCCCCTCGCGTGTCCGGGTCTCCCCCCCAATGAATTTCCCTGGTCCGTAATGTTCTGCAAAATCTCCTTCTTCCTGGCCGGGGGGGTGTTGGCACTCTCCGGGCTGTGAAGTAAATGGCCATATTGGGTAAGGGCCCGGGCAATAATTTGTTTCTCCCCCAAAGAAAAATTGCTCTTGCGCTTCCTCTCAGTCATACTCATACAACTCTCTCCCAAACAATCACCAAAAATCACTCACAAAAACAAGCAGGAAAAATCAAGCAACAAAACAAACAAACAAAATCTATCAACCAAAAAGTCTCACAACCAGTCACCAAAAAACACTATCAAATATATTCTACAAAACACTAGATCAAACAGTCAACAAATATCACAAAGACAATTCACAACGCAACAAACGTGAACACACAACAGAACAAAAGCACCGTGCTATATAGGAAGGGATACAAAGGGATGTACTTTTGCAAAGGAAGGGCGTTTGTGTCTGTCTATTTAAGCTGTCTGGCCCGGGTCCACTTCGAATTTCACTGATTGCGCCGTTCCCGAGTTGTGAGCATGCACACAGAGGTGCTGACCATGGTCTGCTTCATGTGAGCATGTGCGATCCCAATAACGTGGTGGGAAAACAGAGACATCTCCAAGTACCCAGCGAGAATGACGTTGCACACACAATGTTATGACGCTGAAACCGCGCAAATGCACAACCGCCGCGTGACACCAATGACGTACTGAAGACGTCACAACCGCCATGACGCCCCACGATCAAGGAGCACAGTGCACAGTGCACGGTACAATAAGTACACGGTACAATAAGGCTCTGGACATGCGGAAACATGCAACTGTGAGCGCACAATCCAAATAACCTACATGCATGTCTGGATAGGACGTGAACCACGCCATCTAGAGAAAATAGACATAATCACAGCCATCCATACACACAGTCAAAGTCTATAGTGACACCTAGTGGTGCTCAAGTTCTGTAATAAAATTAGCCAACACACAAATAACAATGCAAATAGTAAACTAAATTTCAATAGATACACATGTACCCAACTAAGGACAAATATCATCTCCAAAACGGAGAACTAAAATAAAAAAGGTCAAATGACAAATAAAAACATTAATGCCAAAATATTAATTTAGGCCAGATTAATAAAATAATTTAACCAACAATAAAAAATTATGAAACTTAAAAAAGGCTCCAGTATACTGCATAATGAAACCTAACATTGTTTCTGCAGGACCTATCCTACAGATCCACCATATTTCCCACCATCAATATCATTATTGCATTAACAAGTTCGGTATGGGTTTTAGAAAATGTTCCTATTTTGTTTTCAATGTGATCTATTCATTCTCCTATTGCTTAAATATCACATTTGGTTTGTTGTATAATGGAAAGTAGGTCACTATGAAGAGATCCCCTTAACCACTTCAGCCGAAAGAATTGGCTGCTTTAAAGGAATTTTTTTCCCATTTCACAATGTCACTTTGACTGACATTTGTGTGGTCGTGCGACACTGTACCAAAACAAAAATTGATGTCCCCACAAAATAGAGATTTCTTTTGATGGTATTTGATCATCTCCACAATTTTTTTGCGCTATAAACAAAAAAAACTATTTTGAGAAAAAAATTCTGATGGACCGTTTTCATCAGACAAACTAGTCATGTGTGGGCCCCATTGTTTTTTTATCCATTGGTGAAAAAAATAGGAACTTGCTTTAAAATTATCTGATGGTTAAAAAACCGATAGAAAAAAAAAACGCTCTGAAGACCAAGTAGTGTCTCAAACATAATCTTATCAATAACAGTTTTGTTTTAAGTATTAAAGGATGTTATATTAATATTTTAGACATACACATAAATAAATTGAGTTTACACTCCATAAATAATATTTGTACAAAAAAATGGGATGCATCAAACACATGACACAACTATAAAAGCACATATAAACATTAATTAATTCATATTTCTACAAAAGTAAAAGTAAATATCATAACATAATACTGTACAAGTAGATTCAGATAAAATGTGTCTATATGAGGCCTATACTCAGAAGTAAGAAGTTTATTTTATATTTTTCTATAGGTGAACACCAGTTTCAAGCAACCCCACTCTGTCAGGTGCATCTATAACCAACAAATTTAAGAAGCTAAAATAAATAACAGCTGAGGACAGAAAAACACCAATTGCAGCAAAACAAAATCCACCTCTATGTATCTATGTTCACTTAAAAGATTATAAAAAGTAACTAATGTAGCTTCCACTTTTACAGAGTGTTAACCACTTGAGATCCACCCTACGTCTAAAGACGTCATTTTTTTGAAGACGGATATCTTGGTAATGGCAGCAGCTGCTGCCACAACCAAGATATCCATCTCTTCGTGGGGCGGACCTGTTAACGATAACGGCGGTCATCACGGCGGATTCGCCGCGAGATCTCCGCTATCGGTGACGGGAGAGGGTGCGGAGGCGATCGGGTCCTCTTGCTGGCTGCCCGGGGATGCGACTGAGGGAAAAAATGTCCCTCAGCCGTCCCCATACCTCTGCTGGGCGGAAGTGACGTCAAAACATCATTTCCACCCAGCGTCTTAAAGAGACATTTATTTTGTTTACATTTTTTCTTTTCTTTTTTGCATTTAAGCCTTAATATGAGATCTGAGGTCTTTTTGACCCCAGATCTCATATTTAAGAGGACCTGTCATGCTTTTTTCTATTACAAGGGATGTTTACATTCCTTGTAATAGGAATAAAAGTGATCATTTTTTTTTCAGTGTTAAAAATTATAAAATAAATAAAAATAAAAACCAAAACCAAAAAAATATTTTTTTAAAGTGCCCCGTCCCGATGAGCTCGTGCGCAGAAGTAAACGCATACGCAAGTAGCGCCCGCATATGAAAACGGTGTTCAAACAACACAAGTGAGGTATCGCCGCGATCGTTAGAGCGAGAGCAATAATTCTAGCCCTAAACCTCCTCTGTATCTCAAAAAATGCAACCTGTAGATTTTTTTAAACGTCGCCTATCGAGATTTTTAAGGGTAAAAGTTTGACGCCATGCCACGAGCGGGCGCAATTTTTAAGCGTGACATGTTGGGTATCATTTTACTTGGAGTAACATTATCTTTCAAAATATACTAAAAAATTAGGCCAAATTTATTGTTGTCTAATTTTTTAATTCAAGAAAGTGAATTTTTTTCCAAAAAAAGTGCGCTTGTAAGACCGCTGCGCAAATACGGTGTGAGAAAAAGTATTGCAATGACCGCCATTTTATTCTCTAGGGTGTTAGAAAAAAATATATATAATGTTTGGGGGTTTTAAATAATTTTCTAGCAAAAAAAAATGTTTTAGTCTCGTAAGTACCGAATCTGAAAAACAGGCTCGGGGCTCAAGTGGATAAGGTAGCACAAAGCATTGTATAATAGAACATAGAAAAAGAATCAAAACAGTGGCCTGTCAAATAGTAGACTTATCCTTGCAAGCACAAGAAAGGACACAGCTGCTGAGACATTGGCAGCACTGACCAAAGAAGACATTTTACACAAAAGACTTTTGTGAGTTGTGCTAAATAAAAATTGATACCAATATATAAAAAGATGTATCTGAAACACATCAAAATCGTGGTAAAAAAAGCATATTCGTTTTTACTGTGATTTTGCTTCAGAGCGGTGTGAAAAAGCCTGTATGGAGCAGGCTACACATTTAAATTTACAGGTGGACTTTTCCACTTAGCAGATGCATTGGGGCAGGGAAATAACATCATAATCTTTAATCTCTATCACTTCATACATAGACTCATCAGTTACATTTTTTAAAACCAGCACCAGCCTTTACAACCTATACCTCCACTAGTCAATGTCCTCATTTAAAGAATATATGTGTAAGAGCTTTAACCCCTTCCCAATGGCTCTAGGCATATTTGCACCTTTATAGAAGTGGGTCTTTATTTGTGAGGCCACATATATTCATCGCTGTGTTTGAGCTGACAGCGTGCTGTACAGTGTGCTCCCATCACAGACACTGGGATATCACTGAGAGCCCTGGGTCTCATACTAACAACTGGGAATCGGGAGGTTTCTGATCAAAAAGAGGCCCTTGTCCTCATCAACATGTGGACAAGGTTCTCTGGGGTGTAGGGTAGAGTCCCCCCTACCCCAAAGCACCCTCCAATGTTTAGGGCATGTGGCTTGGTATGGTTCAGGAGGGAGGTCCTTGCTTGCCCCCCTTTCCTGACTTGCAGAGCCCCACCAGTATTGAGTGCATGTAGCCTGGTATGATTCAGGAGGAGGGCCACTTGCTCGCCCCCCTTTCCTGGCCTGCAGAGCCCCCAACCCCAAAGAACCATGTCCCCGTGTTGATGGGAACAAGGGCCTTTTACTGACAACTCTGGGCTGTTATAGTGGGGGTTTATGGGCAGGAAGCTTATTGACATCCCATCCCCCCTACCTATTCACCAAAAAAGTGCCAAAAATAAATAAAACACTCACAGTTTTTGCCATTTTAAAAAAAAATAAAAAAAATTGAAATGTTTTAAAAACAAAATGTAAATGTAAATGGCCCCTTATCCATCGTCAATGACGTCGCCAACACCACTGCCAAATCTAAAAAAAAAAAATGTTCCGCCAAGGCTAACCTACTGGTGCATGCTGGGTCAGTGATGGTCAGAAGGGAGTGGTGCCATTTTTGTTTGGGTCCGGCGGTGGCGTCATGATTGACGATGGATCTACATGGGGGGCATTGTTTTTTTTTTTTTTTGAATAAAGAAATTGTCAAAAACTGTGTTTCTTTCTTAATAACACTTATTTTTGTGAATGAGTAGAGGTACCCATTTAAATAGGGGGGGGGTCATCCAGATTCCAATAAGCCCCCTGCCCACAGACTTCCACAACCACTGCCCAGAGTTGTCAGGAAGAGACCCTTGTCCTCGTCAACATGGGGACAAGGTGCTTTAGGGTGCGGTGGCAGAGCCTCCCTGCCCCAAAGCACCCCTCCATGTTGAGGGCATGTGGCCTGGTATAGTTCAGGGGTGGGAGACGTTTGCTTGTACCTTCCCTTTCCTGACCTGCCGGGATGCATGCTCGGATAGGGGCCTGGTATGGATTTTGGGCAGGGGTCACACCGTTATTTTCTTTTTTTTAGTTATACCACGGGGCTCCCTTTAAAAACCATGCCAGACCTGAATGGCCTGGTATGGTTTGAAGGGACCTATATGCCATTTTTTTTTCAGATTCTTGTATTGTCGACAGTGGTATTGTGTTAATGTCACAAATAAGCAGTGCTCATATATCAACCTCCTGTTAATATACACTGTAATTTGAATCAAGCTGGAATGTCCATCAATTACATACATAAACAGTTTGTACAATAAAAATGTAATTAAGGACGTGCTCCACTGTGATTTATAACCTCAGTCACCAGCTGTTCACCCAGTGTGAGTCCCGCTCCCTTTGAATACAACACTTACCAGATATAGGCAAGTGTAAAGCCCATAGTATAAATCTCTCCTCACTTCTCCTTTCAGATCGTCATCGCTAAAGGATGATGCGGGTCAGGATGTAGTAAATCAATCTGCAAGTGTGTGGCTCCTACCACTGATCTCTCACTTCGCTCTCCCCGCCATTAGATCGTCTTTAATTAAAGTTCACACAGGTTTTTCTGTGGTCTCATAAAACAAATTGCAGCACCATAGCGTAACTCCGTAAAAATGTTTTATTGTCCAAACCCCCTTTAAAATGCACTTACACTAGACAAGTGTGTTCAAACATTCATGTTACAATCCAGTCAGATCGATCACCAGATGATGTGGTACAATGCATCTGCTCTCTCATGCAGGTCTGTGGCTACCATAGACCCTTTTTTTTTCTCTCTGGGAAACTTCTTGACATTGACTAAATGCTGTGTACTCTTAGCCTGACATGTTTCGTCATATCGACTTCATCTGAGGGTGGAGTTACATGGTCCAGCATTACAGCTTACAGCTTAGATAAGCTTTAACAACAATTAACCCTTCACTTTCATTGTGCATGGTAAATTTGATCTTTCTCACTGGCATCCCTCCTCAGTCATTTTAATAGACTGTGCACCTCATCATACGGGGATTGTTAACATATACTTTTGCAATAAAAAGTATGTGAACCCTTTTGGAATGATATGGATTTCTGCACAAATTGGTCATAAAAATGTGATCTTCATCTAAGTCACAACAATACACAATCACAGTCTGATTAAGCTAATAACACACAAATAATTAAATGTTACCATGTTTTTTTGAACACACCATGTAAACATTCACAGTGCAGGTGGTAAAAGTATGTGAATCCTTGGATTTAATAACTGGTTGAACCTCCTTTGGCAACAATAACTTCAATCAAACGTTTCCTGTAGTTGCAGATCAGATGTGCACAACGGTCAGGAGAAATTCCTGACCATTCCTCGTTACAGAACTGTTTCAGTTTAGCAACATTCTTGGAAAGTCTGGTGTGAATCGCTTTCTTGAGGTCATGCCACAGCATCTCAATCGGTTGAGGTCAGGACTCTGACTGGGCCACTCCAGAAGGCGTATTTTCTTCTGTTTAGGCCATTCTGTTGTTAATTTACTTCTATGCTTTGGGTCGTTGTCCTTTTGCAACACCCATCTTCTGTTGAGCTTCAGCTGGTGGACAGATGGCCTTAAGTTCTCCTGCAAATTGTCTTGATAAACTTGGGAATTCATTTTTCCTTTAATGATATCAATCTGTCCAGGCCCTGACGCAGCAAAGCAGCCCCAAACCATGATGCCCCCACCACCATACTTCACATTTGGGATGAGATTTTGATGTTGTTGTGCAGTGCCTCTTTTCCTCCACACAAGGGGCCAGATTCTCATAGAATTTCGCTTGTGTATCGTAAGCCATTTACACTACGCCGCCGCATCGTACTAGAGCAAGTGCCGTATTCCCTAAGCCAGGGGTCTTCAAACTATGGCCCTCCAGGTGTTCAGGAACTACAATTCCCATCATGCCTAGTCATGTCTGTGAATGTCAGAGTTTTGCAATGCCTCATGGGATTTGTAGTTCTGTAACAGCTGGAGGGCCATAGTTTGAGGATCCCTGCCCTAAGCATTTGCTCAGTAGTTTGCGTTGGCGTATTGAAAATGGCCCAGCGTAAGCCCGCGTAATTCAAATGGGGCGGCTTGTATTTAAATTAAGCGCGCCCCCGCGTCGAACGAACTGCGCATGCGCCGGCCGGGGAAAAAGCCCAGTGTGCATGCTCCAGCTCACGTCAGAAAGCGTCGTTGAAACCGACGTCAAAACGACGTGATTGTCACTTACGCAATGCCCTATTCGCGAACGAGTTAGTAAAACGACGTAAGCAACGGAAAAAACCGACGCTGACCCGACGCCATACTTAACATGGCATCCGACGGCACCCGACGGCATCTGATGGAACTTCGTAAGGTTACTCCTCATAGAAGCAGGGGTAACCCTACGCGGACGAAAACGACGTACGCGGCGACGTAAAAGCGATCGGGAATCGGCGTACTAGCCTCATTTGCATATGCAAATGAAAAAACAACGTACAGGCCACCTAGTGGCCGGAGTTGTCATTACAACTACGATCCGCAAGTGTAATGGTATTACACTTGTCGGATGTTGAAGCGTATCTATGCCAAAGTGATGCTAAGCATCACTCGCATAGATACGAGGCAAAAAAAATGGCGATACGACGGGGTATCTGACATACTCCGTCGTAGCGCCGCTGAGAATCTGGCTCATAGTGTTGTGTGTTTCTTCCAAACTACTCAACTTTGGTTTCATCTGTCCACAGAGTATTTTTCCAGTACTGCTGTGGAACATCCAGGTGCTCTTGTGCAAACTGTAAAAGCAATGTTTTTTTTTTACATCAGTGGCTTCCTCCGTGGTATCCTTCCATGAAATCCATTCTTGTTTAGTGTTTTACGTATAGTAGATTCGCTAACTGGGATGCTAGCATATGCCAGAGACTTTTGTAATTCTTTAGCTGACACTCTAGGATTCTTCTTCACCTCATTGAGCAGTCTGCGCTGTGCTCTTGCAGTCATCTTTACAAGGATGGCCACTCCTAGGGAGAGTAGCAGCAGAGCTGAACTTTCTCCAATTATAGACAATTTGTCTTACTGTGGACTGATGAACAGCAAGGCTTTTGGAAATACTTTTATAACTCTTTCCAGCTTTATGCAAGTCAACAATTCTTAATAGTAGGTCTTCTGAGAGCTCTTTTGTGCGAGGCATCATTCACATCAGGCAATGCTTCTTCTGAAAAGCAAACCCAGAACTGGTGTGTGTTTTTTTAAACGGCAGGGCAGCTGTAACCAACACCTTCAATCTCATCCTTTTGAATGGACTCCAGTTGGCTGACACCTCACTCCAATTAGTTCTTGGAGATGTCATTAGTCTAGGGGTTCACATACTTTTTTCACTTGCACTCTGAATGTTTACATGGTGTGTTCAATAAAAACATGGTAACATTTAATTCTTTGTGTGTTATTAGTTTAAGCAGACTGTGATTGTCTATTGTTGTGACTTAGATGAAGATCAGATCACATTTTATGACCAATTTGTGCAGAAATCCATATCATTCCAAAGTGATTCACATACTTTTTATTGCAACTGTATATTATGTAAATTAAACGTATTCCCCATACCGATATATAAACAATAATGGCTATAGTGTTAATGGGCTGCCACAAAGCTCCAAAAACTACTATTGACTAAATACATTTAAATATGAAATAATACACACAAAGGTACAAGCTATCAACATTAAATATATATAAACTTATAAAACTGCATCTCTTAAAAATTCAAACTTTTAAAACACCCCACATATACATATTAAAATTATTCTTTAAAAAAAAAATTTAATGGGTGGGTTGAATTATACATTAAATTAATAAAGGAAATTATTTCTATGCAATTAAATGTACAGAATTCATATAGGGCACTAATAATCACTTATAAAGCAGTTTATATCTAGCTCTATGTTCATTCCCTTATGAGTTAATGTGTTCATTAAATAAATTCATTTAGTTTCCCTTTTAGATAATTCCATTACTCCATTAACACCTCTTTACACTGTATATGTTGTATCTATTCCCCAAAATGTTAAACTTAAAGGGGTTGTAAAGGTTTTTTTTTTTTTTCTAAATAGGTTCCTTTAAGCTAGTGCATTGTTGGTTCACTTACCTTTTCCATTAATTTCCCTTCTAAACGTTTTTTATTTGTTTTCTTTGTCTGAATTTCTCACTTCCTGTTCCTCCTCAGTAAGCTGTTCAGTAAGCTGTTCTGGCTGACTAAACACCACTCGGATGATGGTGTCAAGTTTACTGAGGAGAAACAGGAAGTGAGGAATTCAGAGAAAAAAAACATTTAGAAGGGAAATCAAAGGAAAGGGTAAGTGAACCAACAATGCACTAGCTTAAAGGAACCTATTTAGAAAATAAAAAACAAACCTTTACAACCCCTTTAATGGGTTCTGATTATATAGTTTAACTAGTTAAGGGTCGTAAGGATTTTCCCCCTTAATGACCAGGGCATTTTTTTACGATACGGCACTGCGTCATTTTAACTGACAATTGCCAAACAATTTATGTCGTTTTTTCTCACAAATAGAGCTTTCTTTAGTGGTATGTGATCACCTCTGCATTTTTTTTGCACTATAAACAATTGTGAAAAAAAAAACAACAATATTTTTTACTAATTGCTATAATAAATATCCCACCAAAAATAATCAAAATTCTTCATCATTTTAGGCCAATATGTATTCTTCTACATATTTTTGGTAAAAAACTGCAATAAGCGTATATTGATTGGTTTGTGCAAAAGTTATATCGTAATTTTTATTATATTTTTTTACTAGTATTGCCAGTGATCAGTGATTTTTAGCGGGACTGTGACATTGCGGCAGACAGATGGGACACTTTTAAAACTTTATTGGAACCATTGACATTTATACAGCGATCAGTGATAAAAATAGCCACCGATTACTGTATCAATGTCACTGACAGGGAAGGGGTTAACACTAGGGCCTTGTACACACGAGGGGATATTTCCGCTGAACATGGTCCGACGGACCATTTCAGCCGAAAAATCCCCTCGTCTGTAGGGGCAAACGGACGCTTTTTGCCGGATTCATCCGGCGGAAAAATTTCAAAGCATGCTTTGAAATAATTCCGCCGGATAGCTGGCCGTCAGATATGTCCGCTGGTTAGTACGGCAAACCAGCGGACATATCTTGCCGCACATGCGTCGTATCCTGTGAATGGATCCGACGCATGCGCGCGGAAGTGTTTACTTCCTGGTGCGGTGACGTGGCGGTCACGTGGCGGCGTCAACGTCACCGCCGCGTCACCGCGCTGTCCGCCGGCGGGGAATTTGATCCGATGGTGTGTACAGCCATCGGATCAAAACATCCCGGCGCAAATATACGCTGTAAACGGTCCGGGGACCGTTTACAGCGGATATTTCCCCTCGTGTGTACAAGGCCCTAGGGGGCAACCAAGAGGTTAAGTGTTCCCCAGGGAGGTGTTTCTAACTGTGGGGGGGAGTGTAGTGGCTGGGGGAGGAGAGAGATCACTGTTCCTAATCACTAGGGACAGCAGATCTGTCTGTCCTCCCCTGATGGAATGGGGATCTGTATGTTTACATTGACAGATCCTCGTTCTGTCTCTCTTAGGAGTGGTCACAGGGGGCCGACGGATATTGGTGGCCACCGGCCACATACATTGGCTCTGTCGTTGCGCCGCGTGCATGCCCCCTGAAGCTCTAAAAGCAGGCAATGAACAATGACAGCGATTCACCTAGGAGAGCCAACCTGCTTCAGTACAACTGAGGTTTTACATCTAAAGTTCTTTGAGCCCAGGTTCACACTGGACTGCGGGAGTGAAGCCGTGCGAGTTCAGCTGAACTTGCATGATTTCACTCCCGCTGGCAGTCCTGATTTCAGCTGCAATTTAAGAGACATCTGTGCAGGTTTCTACACTGATGTCAATGTAAATCACGGTCTGAAATTGCAAAATGTAGTACAGGAATTACTTTTTTAAATCAGTGCAGCGCCGCAGATGCCATGTGAAATTGCATCTCAAATCGTACCAAATCTTACCCAGTGTGGAACTGGGCTAAAGTTCACAAAACTCTGGTCTAACTTAACCCAGGGCAGTACAGCTCATCCATAATCACAAGCAGGGTGTGGACATAGCAATTTATGGCCGGATTCAGGTAGATGGGCGCATCTTTGTGCCGGCGTAGCGCAGTACAAATACGATCCGCCGACGCAACCTAGAGAGGCAAGTACAGTATTCACCAAGCACTTGCTCCCAACGTTATGCCGGTGTAACGTTAATGTGAAGGCGCAAGCCGGTGTAAGTGGAAGTGGATGTGACCTTATGCAAATGATGGCCTGAGCCTGGCGCAGAGACTTACGCCCGGCGTATAATCCACGGAGCGCAGTGATGTCGAAATATGGTCGCTTCCCTGTGCACATGCTCACAACTACGCCGTCCCAACTTCCTGGGATACACCCGGCATACCGTCTTACGCCGAGTGCATAAATACGCCCAGACATGAGCCCGTCCGACCCATAAGTACATCCTGCTTCCCCCCGAGCAAGGTACTTTTTGATGTGCGATGGTTGCTAGGGTTTCCCAGAGGAACAGGAGGAAGAACTTTTCGCCACAGGAGAGGGAAGCCCTCATCTCTGCCATGGAGAGGTATGACGCCTTCCTCCATGGTGTGCAAAGTCGGGATACCAGTCAGGCCAGGAAACAGGCCATTCTGGAGACCATCGCCACTGAGCTTAATAGCTTTGGCTATAAGACCCGGACAGCCAAGGAGATCAGTAAAAAGATCAATGACGTGAGGCGCAAGGTTCGGGAGAAGGTGGCCGCCATCAAGAGGCACCAGAGGGGCACGGGGGGTGGACCCCCATGTGTGGTGAGCTTGACCCCGAAGGAGGAGGTGGTTGCCCGGTGTCTGGAGAGGGAGCAGTTGGAGGGCGTGGAGGGCTTTGATTCCCTTGATGAAGCTTCGAGGACAGGGAAGTGTTGTTTTGTCCCCTATCCGATGTGTAGCATGTGAGGGGGTGAAAGGGGACATGTGACAAGTGTGAGGGTCCACCAACATGTGAATGCTTTGTGTCATCCACAGATGTGCAGGAGGGATCGGGGCCATCTGCTGCCGGTGGCCATCCCACATCATCCCCGGAACATCATCCTCATCCTGACCCCCTAGGAAGCCAAGTTCCCACGGTGGAGGGGAGTGGCCACACCTCTCCTCTGGAGGTGGTTGAGGAGGAGACGTGACCTTAGATCAGGGTTGGCTTTATTTGGAGGATTCCTCCTCTTTGGCCGGGCCCTCTCACACCTCCTCCCCCATCAGGGGAAGCCCCTCTGGCTCTGCCACTAGCAGGGTAAGCCCCTCAAGGGCAACACCTTACATCCGGGTCCAATCATCCTCTGCCCCCAGGAAGGCGACACGGAAGACCAGGAGTGTTTCTGATGCTGTCCATGATGAAATGTCAAGGGACCAGGCCCGACAGACCCGGCATATGGGGGCTGATAGCCTGGCCTCCGTGGCACAGATAGCTGATGCAGTGCAGGATGTCAGCTGCAACTGTGCTGCAGTGGTCACCAGCCTGGGGGAGCTGCAGGCAGAGGTTCACACCCTTACTGGGGTGGTCCAGGCCAACACGGCTGCCATCCGGGTTGAGGGGAGGTAGAGGCAGCGAAACCAGCACCACAATCTAAACCGCCAGCTGAGGATGCAGGCCCAGACTAACTTCCTCAGCCTAATTGCCGTGGCCTTGCCAGAAGTGGCCCACCCGGGCATGAGCCACCTCCAGATGCCCCACCCTCCCATCTGAGGCTCCCTCCAGGCAGCTGAGAGGTGGCACCAGACGCAGCCCCCGTCAGGCCAAATGAGTGTCGTTATTTTTTTTCCCTCATAATATTTTTGTTTTCTTACTGTTTCTGCTCAGGATATGAGTTTTTTTATTTGTTTTATGCTCAGGTCATGAGCCTTTTTTTTTCTAATACTGCACACGGTCAGTAGTGCAGACTACAGTGTGAATGGTATGTGAATGTGGGGGTGACACTCCTGCCAGTAAGGGGTGTCACCCTGGGTTGTTGAAGAGGTTATCCCCACGGCCATGTGAATGTGGTATGAATGGACAGCGACACCATTGGGGCCTTGGCGCGTCGTTGCTGCTCCCAAGTCCTGCATGCCGGACTTGGGCTAATCCAATGTGATGTGGATGTGGTGTGTGTGATCTAGGGACCACAGTGGTGTGCATGTGTGCATTGTCCGTGTGCCATGATGAATGTGTGTTTTTAACATCCAAAGATGCCTACCGCGAGGCATCTCCTGACTGCTCTCAGCAGATGGGGTAGCCTCGGGCAGGGGGGGAATGTGTAGTTCGGGGGTCAGGTCATCACATATGTCATATGTTTCCCATTCAACTCTATGGGAAAGAGTTTTTCTTTAAAGTCCCATTCAACTCTATGGGAAATACATGTTACTTCATAACATTTATATAACTATGATTTTCCTCCCCAAAAGGTTAAGATAGGAAGACCGGGCAACGTCGGGTATTCAGCTAGTTGTGAATAAAACTGTTCCTGAAATTGGAAAATAATCAAAATTCTAAAAAAGGATGAAACAGTCCCTTCGCAAATCAATCTAGACTAAAGTGTACTGTCTACACTTTCTTATCAACTAATGGCCAGATTCAGAAAGACTTACGCCGGCGTATCTCGAGATACGCCGCGTAAGTGTAAATATGTGCCGTCGTATCTATGCGCCGTACCCACAGAACTAGATCCGCCTGAAAATAGGCTTTCTCCGACCAACATAACTTTCCTACGCCAGCTTATCGTAGGCGCATATTTACGCTGGATGCATCTGGCGCTCCCATTGATTTCCTATTCAAATATGCAAATGAGGGAGATACAGCGATTCACGCATGTACGTGCAGCCGGCGCAGGCTACGCGCCGTGCACGGAAGATAAAAATGCTGGTTTATCTTTGCACCTGATGTGCACAAGTCAGCTGGAGAGCAGCTACAGCAGCATCGTTACAGACGAACTTAGCAAGCTGAGCAACCCCACTTGCAGGACAACACATCTGTCTGCCAACATGCCAGGGGCAGCCGTGGTCCTAGCACTACTAATGGGTCCACCGGCACGGAGGAGGGCACGTGAGAGGATATACCGCACGCACATGAGCCTCTTTGGCATGGGTGATTCGGAGGTGTATCGCATCTTCAGATTCAGCCCTGATGCCATCCTAAAGTAACATGTATTTCCCATAGAGTTGAATGGGACTTTAAAGAAAAACTCTTTCCCATAGAGTTGAATGGGACTTTAAAGAAAAACCCTGACCATGGCAAATGAGGGTGGGTAAGGGTTAAACCACCTATCCTATGTTTGTTGCTGACATATAAGTAACATGTGTGCCAAGTTTCATGTTAATATCTTTAGACGTTTGGACGTGATGCTGGAACATACATACACACACACACACACGTTGAGTTTTATATATATATAGATGTCAGGGCTTTGCCATGGGATTGAATGTCACCCTAGCTTTTACTGGGCATTTATACACAATTGTAAATTACTATTGTGTTTCCTAATGGATTGTATGTTGAGCAAATACTGTTGTTATATAGATGATGTGTTCGCCCTTTGTGGGGGTTACATTGGATCTCTGTATGCATTTAATGAACTTTTGAATACATTTAACCCTTGTAACGTTTGGGGGATCAGCTTGATCGCAGGACACAGGCTTTTAAATCAAAACTGAGGTTTATTGAACACAAACGGCTTCACAGCAGCAAAAGCAAAACAAATAATCAGTCTCACCGACTCTTAGGGCTCAGCACTGCCATTGCAGTTCACAGTCCTTGCAGGTAAAGTTCCCCAGTTGCAGGCTTTCAGGCAGGACACAAGTCCTTTTAAAGTTCTTCCCAGCTTCTCAGAGCTTTGCAGCATTCACCTGTCTAGCATCGCCATACACAGGCTCTGCTACACACTTCCACCTGCAACTTCCTGTCCTCACTTAAACCATCTCCTGGACAGGTGCATTAACCCTTTTTGTCCTCTTAAAAGGACCATAGCCCAAATAGAGGGGAAACATAGCGTCCCTCCAGGACGCAGCCACGGCGACCTGTACATATCCCCCCCCTGTGCCCCAACGCCGAGGAGGTGGGGGCAACAGTGGAGCCCAAACAATGGACTCGGGAGAGGGCATCTGCATTTTGATGCAGTCTCCCGGGCCTATGCTCCACTATAAATTTAAATTCTTGGAGCGCCAGGAACCACCGGGTAATCCTGGCATTAGTCCCTTTACCTTGCCTAAGCCATGTTAAAGGGGCATGGTCAGAAATGAGCCTAAATTTCCTGCCCAAAAGGTAATATCTGAGGGACTCCAGGGCCCACTTAATGGCCAGGCACTCTCTCTCAATAACAGCGTAGTTTTTTTCTGCTGGTGTCAACTTCCTACTGAGGAAGACTACTGGGTGCTCCTCACCATTAACAACCTGTGACAACACCGCTCCTAATCCTACATCGGAAGCGTCAGTTTGGACAACAAACTCTCTTGAAAAATTGGGCGCTATCAAGACAGGGTGTTGGCACAGTGCTGACTTGAGCTCCAAAAAAGCCTTTTCAGCATCCGCATTCCACTCGACCATGACCGATTTCCGACCCTTGGTCAGATCGGTCAGTGGAGCCGCTAATGTGGCAAAGTTGGGTACGAACCTTCTGTAGTATCCCACCATGCCCAGGAATGCACGTACCTGCTTTTTTGTGAGGGGGCGGGGCCAACTATTTATAGCCTCTACCTTGTTGACCTGAGGTTTCACCACCCCTCTACCCACGATATAGCCTAGGTATTTTACCTCCTCCATTCCCAAATGACATTTTTCAGGGTTTATTGTGAACCCTTCCTTCCAAAGAGAGTCCAGTACTGCCTGGACTTTGGGCAAGTGCGAGTCCCAGTCTCTGCTAAAAACGACTATGTCATCCAAGTACACTGAGGCATACTCCCGATGAGGTCGTAAAATCCTATCCATTGCTCGCTGGAATGTGGCTGGAGCAGTTTGCAGTCCAAAAGGCATTCGTTTGTACTGAAAACTCCCCTCTGGAGTAGAAAAAGCAGTTTTCTCTCTAGCCGCCTTAGTCAACGGGATTTGCCAATACCCCTTGGTAAGGTCTAATGTTGTGATGTACCTGGCTGGACCTAGTCGCTCAATAAGTTCATCCACCCGGGGCATGGGGTAGGCATCAAACCGTGAAACCTCATTAAGTTTCCGAAAATCATTGCAGAATCGCAGAGTCCCGTTGGGCTTTGGTACCAACACGATGGGGCTCGACCACTCACTCTGCGATTCCTCGATGATATCCAGGTCTAACATTTTTTTCACTTCCTCTGAAACGGCCTTTCTTTGCGCCTCTGGGATGCGGTAGGGCCGGACAAAAACTTTGACTCCAGGTTCTGTGATAATATCATGCTCTATCACCCTAGTAAGCCCTGGCAAGTCTGAAAACTTTTCTTTATTTCTTTGCAAGAACTCCTTTGCTTGCTGATTTTGTATTTTAGACAGGGTATTTGCTACTTGGACACGCTCTACCCCAACCTGAGGCTCAAGCCTTGCACTAGCCAGGGAGGTCACTGTTTCCCGATCCGTCCAGGGTTTTAACAAGTTAACATGATATATCTGATACGGTTTCCTCTTGCCTGGCTGGTGCACTCTATAATTTACCTCTCCTACTTTTTCCACAACTTCAAAGGGACCTTGCCATCTGGCCAAGAATTTACTTTCCACAGTGGGAATGAGCACAGCTACTCGATCTCCCACTTGGAAGTGCCTTATTTTTGCAGCCCTGTTATAGACCCGTCGTTGAGCCTCCTGGGCCTTTTGTAAATGTTCTTTGACTAGTGGCATCACGGTTTGGATCCTTTCCTGCATTTGGGAGACATATTCCAGGACACTCTTATGCTGAACAGGTTCACTTTCCCATTCCTCTTTAATAAAATCAAGTAGTCCGCGAGGTCTCCGCCCATAAACCAACTCAAAAGGCGAAAACCCTGTGGAGGCCTGGGGCACTTCCCGGATGGCAAATAGGAGAGCTGGCAACAGGCAGTCCCAATCTTTCCCATCCCTTTGCACCACTTTCTTGAGCATAGACTTAAGGGTTTTATTAAAGCGTTCCACCAACCCGTCCGTTTGGGGATGGTAGACCGAGGTGCGCAGCTGTTTAATGCGGAACAGCTTACACACATCGGCCATAACCCTCGACATAAACGGGGTACCCTGGTCTGTGAGTATTTCCTTGGGAAAACCCGTCCGTGTAAACAATTGGAATAATTCTCGAGCAATGGCTTTTGAGGAGGTATTCCGCAGGGGTAGCGCCTCAGGATATCGGGTGGCATAGTCAAGAATCACCAAAATGTAGGAGTGACCTCGAGCTGACTTTACCAAGGGACCCACTATATCCATGGCTATCCTCTCGAATGGGACCTCAATTATGGGCAGAGGGACCAAAGGGCTCCGAAAGTGAGTCACCGGAGCGGTCAACTGGCAGGTCGGACAAGAGGCACAGTATCTCTTTACCTCTGCTTTCAGACCTGGCCAGTAAAACCGGTCGGTGATCCGTGCCTCCGTCTTCTCAACTCCCAGGTGCCCCCCTAACACATCATCATGGGCCAGTTCCAGAACCTTTCGTCTATATTGTTGGGGTACCAACAATTGTTCTACCACGTTTTCTCTCTCTTTGGTAACCCGATACAGCAATTCATTATATATTGCAAAGTGTGGCCACCTTTCATTCGCACCTGGCTCTTGGGGAACCCCATTTACTACTACAACTTGTTCCCGTGCACGGGCCAAAGTGGGGTCATGCATCTGAGCAGTACCAAACGCCCCCTGGGGAACACCCAAATCCGGCAGGGCAGGAGTAGAGGCTACTTCCTCATCCTCTTCCCCCAGCATTACCTGAAGTGGGGAAGGCTCCTCCCCCTGAGGGTTTTGGTAGGTCTGTGTACCACATGTCTTGACATTCTCAACAGTATCAATGCTACTTTCATCACCAATAACCACATCATGAGCATTTTCCTCATCTGGATCCACATTAAACACATTTGGCAGTTCAGGGTTATTCCTCTCAGCAGCAGGAACAGGGGGGCTAGTTTCTCCCCAGTCTCTGAACTGTTCTCCTTGTTCCCACAGTTTGGTAAAAATTGGACAGTCTCGTCCTATTATAACATCATGTACCAAGTTCTTTACCACCCCCACCTCTTGAGTACAGGTGCCACATGCTGAGGAGATAGACACCGTGATGATGGGGTACTCTCTAGTGTCCCCGTGTATGCACACCACCCGTAAAGTTTTGCTTACCGTACCGACCTTCCCAATTATTCTAGGATGAACAAGGGTTACCATGCTTCCAGAGTCCAACAAAGCCCAGGCAGGGAGGTTGTTCACTTGGACTTCATACTCAAACTTATCGTCATCCATGTCGAGATGTGTGGTGCATACTTTATGGGCACAGAAAGACCCCCTCCGAAGAACCCCGCATTCCATGGGCTCCTCTTGCAGTGGGCAGTGTGCCCGGGTATGACCCCAGGAATGACATCGCCAACATTGTACATCCACTCCTCTCCGAACAGGAACAGAACGCTGGGGAGGTACCGGGAGTGACTCTTGGCCTTCTGGGGTGTTTGTTCCCAGGCCCCTTGGAACATCCTTTCGAAGGGCAGCAGTTGGTCGAACAGGCCGTGGCAAACTGGGCCCTATGCGCTTGGTAGGTCCGAGCAGGTCCTCCACCACTGTAAATCGTTCCACCATCTCAACAAGGAGGTTTGCGGTTTTGGGATCTCCATGGCTGACCCACCGTTGAAGGTCATCTGGCAGGGACCTCAGATATCGGTCCAGCACGACCCGCTCCACGATTTGGGGGCCAGACAACACCTCAGGTTGCAGCCATTTTTTCACTAGTTGCACCAGGTCGTGCATTTGAGACCGGGGTGGCCGATCGGGACGATATTTCCATTGGTGTACTCGTTGGGCCCGAACAGCCGTAGTCACCCCCAGACGAGCCAGAATTTCTGCTTTTAGCTTTTGATAGTCTTTAGCATCATCCGGTGGCAGGTCAAAGTAGGCTTTTTGAGGATCTCCAGTGAGAAAAGGAGCAATGAGGCCGGCCCACTGGTCCTGAAGCCACCCTTCTCTCTCTGCCATCCTCTCAAAGGTAGCAAGAAATGCTTCTACATCATCGTTTGGGGATAATTTCTGCAGAAAATGGCTTGCCCTCACAGTCACCTGGTTGCCAGGGGCAACAGCCGCTTGTCCCTGAACCTTAGACAGCTGCTGCACTGCTTCCTTTAAAGCAGTCACCTGAGTCTGCATAACCTCTTGCTGGGTTGTTTGCTGGGCTGCCAACTGGGCCACCAACAGGCGGGTATTTTCTTGCTGCAGCGTCAGCGCCTCTTTGTGGTAAGTGTGTTGTGCCTCCAGTTGGGTGGCTAAGCGCTGATTAGCTTCCTCATGGCGAGTCTGCGCTTGCATGTTAGCCAGGGTCAGCTGTTTAATTAGCTCCTCCATTGCTTCAGCTTTCAATGCTTGTGCAGCTTTAACCCAGGACATAAATCCAATGCACTGTCTCTTTAAATGTCAGTTCAATATACAGTCCAATGCAAAGAAAAAAAAAAAAATGTCTCTTCTTATGCCTGTTAATCTGTCCTGCCCGCATTCGAGCACCAGTGTAACGTTTGGGGGATCAGCTTGATCGCAGGACACAGGCTTTTAAATCAAAACTGAGGTTTATTGAACACAAACGGCTTCACAGCAGCAAAAGCAAAACAAATAATCAGTCTCACCGACTCTTAGGGCTCAGCACTGCCATTGCAGTTCACAGTCCTTGCAGGTAAAGTTCCCCAGTTGCAGGCTTTCAGGCAGGACACAAGTCCTTTTAAAGTTCTTCCCAGCTTCTCAGAGCTTTGCAGCATTCACCTGTCTAGCATCGCCATACACAGGCTCTGCTACACACTTCCACCTGCAACTTCCTGTCCTCACTTAAACCATCTCCTGGACAGGTGCATTAACCCTTTTTGTCCTCTTAAAAGGACCATAGCCCAAATAGAGGGGAAACATAGCGTCCCTCCAGGACGCAGCCACGGCGACCTGTACACCCTTTAACCACTTAAGACCCGGACAAATATGCTGCCAAATGACCCAAGGGGTTTTTGCGATTCGGCACTGCGTCGCTTTAACAGACAATTGCGCGGTCATGCGACGTGGCTCCCAAACAAAATTTGCGTCCTTTACTACTCACAAATAGAGCTTTCTTTTGGTGGTATTTGATCGCCTCTGCAATTTTTATTTTTTGCGCTATATACAAAAATAGAGCGACATTTGTGAAAAAAAAAACAATATTTTTTACTTTTTGTTATAAGAAGATTCAATAAACTAAATGTTAGTCAAACATTTAGGCCAAAATGTATTTAGCCACATGTCTTTAGTAAAAAAATCACAATAAAAAAAATTAGCTACCTAGCGGGAACAGCGACATTAATACAGCGATCAGAAAAATTATTGCTTAGTAATGCTGGCAATAGGGAGTGAAAGGGTTAACTAGGGCGGTGATCAAGGGGTTAAAACTTTATTAGGGGGGGTACGGGGGCTACCCAGGACCTAACACTAACTGCCTGTCACACTGACACTAAATACAGTAATCATACATGTATGATTACTGCATTCAGTGACACTGTGACAGGGGGAGGGGGGGCGATCAGGGGTTTAAATGTAACTATGTGTAGTGTTAGTGTAGTGTAGTGTTAGTGCAGGACTTACTGTGTGGTGATCTCTCCTCAGCGGTGGTTGAAAAAAACGCCGAGGGAGAGATCACATCGCTTTCTCCTTCCTGTGTTTACACAGGAGGAGGAAGTGACAGGGCGGGCGCGCGCATTGGCTGGGAGCGAGCCGGAGGCGGCGGACAAAAACGAATAGCCGCCCCCTCTTGTCGGATCGCTCCTACAGCCGCGCGGACCGTCGCATGTACGGGGGGGGGGGTATATATATGTTGATGTGCCTGTCAAAAAAACAAAGAAACTAGATATGATGCAGTCTAGCCAATGGCATTTTCTTAATGAGTGCCCCATATAACCCCAGAAACAGGTATAAAAAGCAAGGCACCAAGATATATTTTTTTTTGATGGGCTGTAATTCAGATCCACTTTCTAATTGAATCTCCCTACTCCATGCTAAATAATAATCTTAAATTAGCTAAAACAAATGAACCCTATAGGTGCAACATCCCCAAAAAAACAGAGCACACAGAACTCTTATTAATCAAACTCTTAGCGTATTATACTAATCCAGTGTCAATTGTGAAATTGATACACCCTAGAGACTACTTGATTATACTGTAAACCACTTTACATAAATATTTTTTTTTAATTGTGCATACAGAGTAACAAACAAACATTATTCACCATTGTTTCAGAATCAGGTCTATGTACATGCTTAAAAAAAGAAGAAAACATTTTAGTGAGTATAATTTCAGACTTTAATGCATATCCACCACTGTGCAAACATAAATCCCTTAATTTCTTCCTAATAACTGAGGAAAAAGCAAAGGCACCAGTCTGAGGCCGCGTACACACGTCCGAGAACCTCGTCGGGCTAAACTCATCGTTTCGCCCGACGAGGTTCCCGATGAGCGGTCGAAAAAGCTTGTCGAGCCAAAGTCCTTATTAAACAACGAGGAAAAAGAGAGCGTGCTCTCTTTTTTGGCTCGACGAGCTTCCCGACGGGACGCTCGTCGGAGGTGTACACACGATCGAGCTTCTCGCCAGAATATGTCTCCCAGCGAACTTCTCGCTGAATTCTGCCGAGAAGTCCGGTCGTGTGTACGGGGCCTGAATGTTGTTAGTGGATTTTAATACACATGTAGAATTGGCATACTCAAAAAGGTAAAATGTCAGTAGGCATAGTGTACAAATTGCATATGTCATTTGCTGGAAGGGTACATCTGACAGGCTGCTGTGGTGGGTACTTTAAATGGGCCTCACCGGTGGTTGCCGCCGACGCTTCTTGGAGCCTGGAATGAACTGGGAGTCAGAGATTTTCCTAATACAGAGAGTCTTTCCTTTTCACCCGACACAACTGTGTACCTCCACCCAAACTGAAGCTGCACTCTCCCTCTATTACCCTTTTTTCAAGACAGTTGTGCTTTCTCCAGTCTGGGAATCTCTTAATTTAGTTGACCTATTTCCAGTATGTGTCACAATTAGAGTTGAGCGGACACCTGGATGTTCGGGTTCGGTGGGTTCGGCCAAACTTCGGAAAAAAGTCCGGGTTCGGGACCCGAACTTGACCCGAACCCCATTGAAGTTAATGGGGACCCAAATTTTTGACTACAATAATGTCTCTAAAATTTAAGGGAAAGTGCTAGAGGGCTGCAAATGGCAGCAAAATGTTGCTAAGAGCATGGCAAGTACTCTGCAAACAAATGTGGATAGGGAAATAACTTAAAATAACATAAAATACATAAAAATAAATAATCTTGACAAGTAGGAACCTTCCCCAATGATGGGACACTATTCCTCCCACTGATACCAATGATGGGGCCCTATTTCTCCCACTGACACAAATGATAGGGCACCATTCCACCCACTGATACCAATGATGCGGCACTATTTCTCTCACTGACACCAATGATGGTACACTATTCCTGCCAATGATACCAATCATGGGACACTATTCCTCCCACTGATACCAATGATGCGGCACTATTTCTCTCACTGACACCAATGATGGGACACTATTCCTGCCAATGATACCAATGATGGGACACTATTCCTCCCACTGATACCAATGATGGGGCATTATTTCTCCCACTGACACAAATGATGAAACACTATTCCTGCCAATGATACCAATGATGGGACACTATTTCTCCCACTGATACCAATGATGTTGCACTATTTCTCCCACTGACATTAATGATGGGACACTATTCCTGCCAATGATACTAATGATAAGGCACTATTTCTCCCACTGACACAAATGATGGGACACTATTCCTGCCAATGATACCAATGACGGGACACTATTCCTCCCACTGATACCAATGATGCGGCACTATTTCTTCCACTGACACAACTGATGGGACACTATTCCTGCCAAAGATACCAATGATGGGACACTATTCTGGTGCAATTAGATTTGTGAAGTAGGACTGACTCCTAACTAATTCTCTCCCTATAAGCACAATCAGGAACCTTTCCCTACAGTAGCTAATGCAGAGTATGTTACAGGAACATATACAGTGCTGGTGCAATATGCAGAGTATCTGACAGGAACATATGCAGTGCTGGTGCAATATGCAGAGTATCTGACAGGAACATATGCAGTGCTGGTGTAATATGCAGAGTATCTCACAGGAACATATGCATTGCTGGTGCAATATGCAGAGTATCTCACAGGAACATAGGCAGTGCTTCTGCTATTAAATTTGTGAAGTAGGACTGACTCCTAACTAATTCTCTCTCTCTCTCTCTCTATAAGCACAATCAGGAACCTTTCCCTAATGTAGCTAATGCTATGTAGATTGATCGCTGAGTATTGTAATTTGATTTCTGAAGCAGGACAATCCTATCTAAATCTGTCCCTGAGAGCAACAGCAGCCTTTCCCTACCCTTGCTAAAGCAGAGTGACGAGCTGTGCTGTGTGCCTCTAGCTTATATAGAGGCTGGGTCACATGCTTGGTCACATGCTGCACTGGCCAATCACAGCCATGCCACTAGTAGGCATGGCTGTGATGGCTTCCAATTTACACAAGTAAAAGAAATGCTGATTGGCTGCCCTGGGTCAAAAAAAACTAAAGTTCGGTACAAACCCAACATTTATAGTTCGGGTTTGCTCAACCCTAGTCACAATTCCTTATATTTTTTTAGCAATACACAACAGTACAATAAACAAAGCCTGACAAAGACCACATTCCAGATATAACCAATAGACATGTGCAGACTGGAATATTTTGTTTCGTTTTTTCGTTTGGAAAATACATTTATTTAGTTACTACCGAAAATCGTTTTGATTTATTTCGTTTTCCATTGGGGAATAGCTTTCGTCCGAAAATCCAATAATACTTGGTTTCTGTCGAATGGTCGACGAAACGTCGAATCTTTACGTCGTACATTTCCGTTCGAATATTCCACCTACAAGAATTCTAATGTTGTATGACTAGTAATAATGTCAAATCTATTTTCTCATGAATCGAAATGTAATCTCTGTAATGTCGAATCTATTATTTCTATAGTGTCAAATCTTTTCTCTATAATGTCGAATATTTTCCCTATAATGTTGAATCTTTTACCTATAATGTCGAATCTTTTCCCTATAATGTCGAATCTCTCTATATCGAATTTTTACCGCAACTAAAACGAAAATAAAGCATTTTTTATGTCTGATCTTTCGGTTTTCGGTTTTAGCGCTTTCGTTATCATTTGTTAAAACGATAAGGAAAAAACCTGATTTTCGGACAAAAATGCATTCTAGCGAAAACGAATGCACATGTCTAATAATCAAAGATATGGAAGTACAAAGAATAAGACAATACAGCATCATTACATGGCTACATGTCCAAGCTATATATACAAAAAACATTACCAAAACAATACTAATTAATATATAGGAAACAAATCCATATTTGACACCCTTCACCCTGCATTATCTCTTAAAAGCTTATCAATGATTGGGTCCATGGCTGCTAGCCTGGGAACATTCAACCAATTTGCCCACACATTTACCCGGGCATCCTTTATGTAGATAGATATGTTTCTCAAACCTTAAAGTGTCCCCAATGTTTTTTTTATCCATTACCTTAGGTAGGTGGTGTAACAAAACATCCCATACTCCTCTTGAGTGCATTTGTCATATATTGCTTCCTCAGAGTCTGAATATAGATATCGGATATTCCACTGACAACTACAAACAAGACAATACTCATTTGTTTGCAGAACATGGACTGTCTGTTAGAACCAGAATACAAGTCTTAAATACAGTCCTACTCGTATTACTCTAACAATACACCTGTAACCAGAAACATAAATTAACATGAGCTAATTAACTAATCCCTTAAATCAGCCGATGTGACTCGCTAACTACAATACACATTATCATACATATCAATGCACACCCGACAATGGGTGAAAGACTCTTAGAAGTTTTACTAGACTCATTTACATTATAGCAGACAACAGACAGACAGGTGGCTGGAGTTGACATCAGCATCTTCTAACAGTATGTGTCCCAACATTATGAATCAGTCACTATTTCTAATATGGCATTTACAGGGTTCCCAGAGTCTTGTGTCTTGGGGGTACATGGACCTGAACCCAAAGTAACAACACCTCAAGGGTCCCCAGGCATACAGCTCACAAAGAGCACCATTCCTCCAAATGCCAGGGCCCAGGATCGGTAAGCAAGAGGCTAGCATTCAGTACCCTACAAAAGCATCTGTCCCGGTTAGGTCTGTCACAGGTGGGTCCTCAGACTTTCGGTAAAGTGGTATCAACTTGTGTGCTTGAAAAAAGGCTATTTTAATCGCTTCCATATTGGGTTCATACAGAATACTTAAAATGCAACTGTTAGGGTCTAGCGGAACCATAACCTGAAATAAAGAATTAAGCATTTCAACCACCCCCTTCCAATATGAGTGTCATGGTCTGGAGTCAGGCTCGGAGACCAGTAGCTATAGCATTGGAGCAGCACTCACCGACAAGCAGGACAGGTATACATGCAAGTCACCCTGACTGATGACTCAAGTCAACCTGGTGCAGGGTCTAAGTACTAACCAGTATTCACCAGAGCTCTTGATGCATGTTAGTACCAAGTTGCGGTCCTCAGGATCGCCCCACCAGGAGGTGAGCAAGCCAGGTTCCAATAGCAGATATAGCAGGTAGGTGTCAAGCAGAAGCATAGTCAGTAAACAAGCCAAAGGTCAGTGGAGAATGTTTTCAGGTTAGGATTAAGCAGAAGTGTAGTCAAGGAACAAGCCAAAGATTCGTAACAAAATAGTAGTGAAGATAAAGATATCAGAAGGAGAGACAAAAGCAAAATATAATCTGGAAAACAGGGAGTGCAGAAACACTGATTAAATCAGGAAGTACATGGGAGGAGAAAAGAGTTCAAGGTTCAAGAAAATATAATTCAAGGAATTGTCCAGGGAACTGTCCAGCATTCCAGGTGGCAGCAGAGGTCCCAGGTTCAAGTCCATATACTTTCCACAGCTGTTTGCTTGGAACAGGCTTCCAGTAGAGATAGTGAGTCATTCAACAGTAAGTGCTTTGGATACACATAGGTCTAAAATCAGAAATAAAAGTTAAAGAAAAAAAACATAAACCAAAGCAATTCAATTGGTAAAATTAGATTGAAAAATAATGGGGATTTACCACAGGTCATTAAATGTTTCAGCTTTAGACATGAAAATAAGTAAAGGGAAAACAAAACACAGAATCACAGCAGACCATAAAAGTGCCTGATTAAAGATGTTTCGTAATTTTAAACCAGTTGCCATAGAAACCACATTAAAAACACATTTTCAAAGAAATAAACATCATTAAATAAGAATTCTGAGTGATTTTAGCAGTAGCTGCACATTTTATAAAACACTTTTTAACATGAATATTTTGATGCTTTCAATTTTTATGTACTGCTAAGCATGTCTTTTAAAATATCAGCCTATATTCTTGGCAGATTTAAAGCATACATATTTCTTGCTTACTTTAGATTTTATATTGCTATTTTCCCAGACTTAGATAACAGACTGTTTATAAAACAAAATGTATTTTAATGACTTGAAAAATACAGTTTTGATAGACTTTAGATAGCAGTCGCCTGCAGGTATGTGCTATTATGTCCTTCAGTGCTCAGAGAAAAGATCATACTGCATTGCTACATGTATGGTATTACTGATAATATTCTGGCCAGTACATAAAGATATTTATTGTTATTTCTACAGTCCTTCAGCTCACTTGTTAAAGTCAGCAGCCATGAGCTTACCTAGAAACCGGTCATGCTCAGTAAGGTTAGGGTCGGGTAGAAATGTACTATTCTAAAAAAAAGTGCACATTGTGGATTAATAGATTGTAAAACTTGACAGTCCTCATCACCAGCACCAACGCATTCCCTCCACAAGGACACGTTCCCTTTAAGCACTAAAGAAACTGCTTTGTGTCCAAAACTCTGTTGTAGGAGACATGCTAAAATAAAACCTAAAATAAAACCTCTTCCTCAGCACCATCCAAAGAAATCTAAACAAGAGATCATTCTATCAGAATTTCCAAAGAGAAATGACTGGTTCATTACAAGCATTGGATGTGGGCATGATGTTGAAGACTACATAGAGGTGATCTTTTTTTTTTTTTAAGGTGAATCAATTAGTCCACCAGAACTGGCTGTGTAAGAAGAGGGCTTTCACTGTCCATTAGAAAACGTTATTGCTGCTGGTCAAAGTAAACTGCTGGGTTCATATGGTGAAAATAATGGAAAGACAAATTGATCTCAAGGCCCACTTCCCTATTGGTAATTTTCTTATCCTAATTTTTTTTTTCATTCAACTTTAAGTTTATTTTCAAAATATAGATGTTACATTTAATAGAACATAACAAAAAGTCATTATATTGCATTACACAACGTCATATTTAGTAGTATACTCTTTCTAATAACACTGTGGTCTAAATCAAAGAATCATTCATTAGCCAGAGATAAAGAATACAACAAAAAAATCACAAGTTTCTGTAAATCAACCTAACTGAAATTGAATAGTTACTCGTACTTTCCCATCCCCAGTCATCTCTTAACTCTTGTTTAAATTCACAGTAACTCACATTATGAATCACAACAAACGTTATATCTCTCAAATCTATGAATATGGTAAATTCTTAAACTACCCTCCATCTTTCCCTACACCATATCTGGGTCAAGTCGTTTCAAGGGATGCAGAGCATCTCCTCCATCCATTCTTCCCCCCAATTCTAAAACTATCTCTTGTGGCGGATTAGATGGGAAAAAATGAATGAGAAAAAAATAAACAGAAACTGTGTTATTCCCATACTTTCGATCCAGGCACAGAATATTTAGGTAACATAAAACATTTTCAAACAATTAATTTTAAAATATATTTGAGGAATTTACTCCTCCTCCAATATTCTCTCCCTATATTCCAGGAGTCAAAAATACTTCTATCAGAAATTTCAGTATACCTATACCGACTTAAGAATGTATCCATATGGATAAAACCAAACTATATATGAAATAGAAAAGACCAAAATATAAATAACACTTTCATATAAAGAAAGTTCCTTGTGTTATTTACATTACAGACCAAAAGTTTGGACACACCTTCTCATTCCAAGAGTTTTCTTTATTTTCATGACTTTGAAAATTGTAGAGTCACACTGAAGGCATCAAAACTATGAATTAACACATGTGGAATTATATACATAACAAAAAAGTGTGAAACAACTGAAAATATATGTCATATTCTAGGTTCTTCAAACTAGCCACCTTTTGCAGCAGACACATCTCTAGAACAACTGTTAAGAGGAGACTGTGTGAATCAGGCCTTCATGGTAGAATACCTGCTAGGAAACCACTGCTAAAGAAAGGCAGAAGAGACTTTATTGGGCTAAAGAACACAAGGAATGGACATTAGACCAGTGGAAATCTGTGCTTTGGTCTGATGAGTCCAAATTTGAGATCTTTGCTTCCAACCACCGTGTCTTTGTCTGACGCAGAAAAGTTGTACGGATGGACTCTACATGGCTGGTTTCCACCGTGAAGCATGGAGGAGGATGTGTGATGGTGTGGGGGTGCTTTGCTGGTGACACTGTTGGGGATTTATTCAAAATTGAAGGCATACTGAACCAGCATGGCTACCACAGCATCTTGCAGCGACATGCTATTGCATCCGGTTTGCGTTTAGTTGGACCATCATTTATTTTTTCAACAGGACAATGACCCCAAACACACCTTCAGGCTGTGTAAGGGCTATTTGACCAAGAAGGAGAGTGATGGGGTGCTTCGCCAGATGACCTGGCCTCCACAGTCACCGGACCTAAACCCAATCGAGATGGTTTGGGGTGAGCTGGACTGCAGAGTGAAGGCAAAAGGGCCAAAAAGTGCTAAGCATCTCTGGGAACTCCTTCAAGACTACTGGAAGACCATTTCAGGTGACTACCTCTTGAAACTCATCAAGAGAATGCCAAGAGTGTGCAAAGCAGTAATCAAAGCAAAAAGGTGGCTACTTTGAAGAACCTAGAATATGACATATTTTCAGTTGTTTCACACTTTTTTGTTATGTATATAATTCCACATGTGTTAATTCATAGTTTCGATGCCTTCAGTGTGAATCTACAATTTGCATAGTCATGAAAATAAAGGTGTGTCCAAACTTTTGGTCTGTACTGTATATAATAGAAACAATTAAAGAAACCAAACCAAAAGAGAAAAAGATCAGAAAAAGAGAAAGAGAATGGATAAAAAAGAAAAAGGGGAAGTAAAAGAAAAAGAGGTGGAGATGACATAGTAAAGAGAAAGTAGGATAGACAGCCTACCTGCCAAATTTATACAGCTGTAAGTAGAGAATTGTGTTTCCATATTTATATGGTATTTGAGATTCCTAAGTACTTCAACCATGGTTCCCAAATCTCATTAAACTGATTATCCTTATCTAAAAATAAATAAAGCAAAGCCGCGCCACTAAATAGGTAGGCACCAAACACTGTATCAAATATAAGCAAGAGAAGTTAACACATGCATTACATTAATCCAACATTTTTAGATTATACCAAACAGTCTATGCTGCAAAGTCACTTATTATGTGCATAAATGACACATTAAAAAAAGTCCATCAAACAGCACCACAGTGAGTGTATGAACCTAGGGGTGATCCCTTCATATATTGACACATATATAATCGTCCATCAGCGACACCACAGTGAATATATGAGCATGGAAGTGATCCCTTCACCGGTTATGTAATGGCTGCTTACCAGAGGCAAGCTCAATAGAGCAGATGGCTATAGCCCAGCCACGGCCTTGGCGTCCGGAAGGTCCAGTAGATTCCCACAGGTCAGTCTAACGGCAAGTTATTGAGCGCAACTCATAATTCAACCGTGGGGTTAATAGAAGAATATACCATAGTGTAATTCCATATAAAAAGATTTATTGTAAAAACAAGTATTGTAAAAGCAGGGTCCTTGAATAAATCGGCTAATGGCTGTCCTTTGGAGATGAGGGAAGGATTATTTCTAAGTGAGTCCCACAGAACCATAGCTTGAGACAGAGTCGTGACATAATAGGAGGTCTAATTCTAGGAGTGGCCCACAATAAATTTTCCAACGAATATGTGGAAGTTGCCTGTTCTTCCAAACTGACCCAATCAGGTCGATCCCCTTAGATGTATATATCCGACAGTTGAGCTAATCTAGCAGCCTTGTCATACCACAATAGGTTCGGAAGACCAAGACCACCCTGCTTAGGTAGATTAAAAAGACAGCGTGAAAAAACACATGGGTTCTTTTTATTCCAAACAAACTTGGTTATTCTACTTTTTCAAATGGTTTCTCTTTATTGGTATAGGGAGTGAACAAAATAGGTATAAAATCTTAATGGAACTTATCCTACCCATCCAACCTATATTTTGTGAGCCCCACTCACCTAGATCAGATTCAAGTTCCTTATACATGGGAGGGTAGTTGGCCTGATAAATATCTTCAAATTTCGAGGTTAGATTAATACCTAAAAATTTAATGGAAGATTTGTTCCAACAAAAATTATATTTTTTTCGAATGAGGGATACCATAGATTTAAAAAGTGATACATTAAGGGCCCTAGATATTGACTTTAAGGCCTGAAACGTCAGAGAATTTATCCAATAGAGAATAGATTGCAGGTAAAGAAGAGATTGGGGAGGTTATAAATAGTAGAAGATCATCCGCAAATAATGCACATTTTTGTTCTCTCTGGGCACACTTAACCCCCCTGACATTTGGGTTGTTTCTGATTGCTATTGCTAAAGACTCTATTACAACAGCGAATATCAGGGGAGACAAAGGACATCCCTGACGTGTACCTCTTTTAATTCTAAAAGTTTCAGAATATAGTCCCTGCAGTCTTATTTTGGCCTCAGGTGAAGAGTAAAGAGCAGATAATAAACCTAACATTCTGGAACCAAATCCCCAGCGTCTCAAGACAGCAAACATATATGGCCAGGATACCGAATCAAAGGCCTTCTGAAGGTCTATTGATAAAAGCATACCCTCCTGTCTATGATCTCCAAGCCATCCAGATTGCAAAATTGAAATTGATTTGACTGCCCTTCTAACCTGGTCTGGACCTTGTCTATTGGGGATAAATCATACCTGATCCGTATGTATATATTGACCTATGAAGGATGATAGTCTATTGGCCATTATTTTAGTAAAACATTTTAGGTCATTGTTAATCAAAGATATCGGTCTATAATTTTCAACTAGACTGGAATCTTTGTCAGGTTTAGGGATCACAGATATGTACGCCATATTAAGTTGACTACCTATTGGATTACCTTCCGGCATGCTATTAAAAAACCTTACGAGATAGGGCGTTAAAACAATTGAATTTTTTTTGTAATAAGAAGATGAAAAGCCATCAGGACCGGGGGCCTTATTTGACTTTAACCCTTTAATTACTTCCAAAACCTCCTCAACTGATATGGGAGCCTCCATTTATTTTCTATGTATTTCTGATAGTCTTGGAAGATCTGAGGCCGCGTACACACGATCAAATCTATCTGCTGAAAACGGTCTGACAGACCGTCTCAGCAGACAGTTTCGATCGTGTGTACGGGCGAGCCGACGGATTTGGCCAGCAGACAGATTTTAAAGCCTGCTTTAAAATCTGTCTGCTGGGAACCCGTCGGACCGATATGTCTGCTTGTTAGTACGCTAACCAGCAGACATATCTGCCCGCACATGCGTCGAATGGATTCGACGCATGCACGGAAGTGTTTTACTTCCTGGTGCGGTGACGTGGCGGCGTCAACGTCACCGCCACGTCACCGCGCTGTCTGCCGGCGGGGATTTTGGTTTGATCGTGTGTACAGCGATCAAACCAAAACAGCCAGCAGACAAATCTGACCAAATCGGTCTGTCAGACCGATTTGATCAGATTCATTTGCTCGTGAGTACGGGGGCCTAAGTCTTCCAGGAACTCTTTCACTCCATTAGAATCACAGTTGCCCTCAAAATGATAAAGCTTTGAATAAAAATTTTGGAAGGCTTCCATCACCCGTTGAGGATTTAAAGTAAATGAACCATCAGCTTATTTAATCTTGGGAAGGATCCTTGATCTAAATCTAGGTGATAGTTTATGCGCCAACATCGGACCTATTTCATTCTTCATTAGATAACATTTTATTACTTTATAGCCTTGTCTGCTTTACACGTAAGCGCTAGGTTTAAAGCTGTTCTAGCTGCGTCTAAAGTGGAAGTAAGGGATCCATTTTATGTTATATACTCAATGTGACAGAATAATGTATATAACAGAATATATACATTCACCGCGATACTAAAATAACACACATTAATAGCCGCCAAAACACAACAAAATAAGATACATTTTGCAAAGAATTAAACAAAGGAAAAAATGTGTAGCGCTAAAAAAGTGTAGACAGAAAAGTAACACCAATAGTGCTCAAAATTAGTTCATATGTTGAAATATGAAAACATTACATAAATTAAATTAATATTGGAAGTCCGTTAAAATATCCAAATAATTCAATGGAAAGTGACTGTGTGCTGAAAAATCCAGATAAGAGATCCACCACCAGGAAAAATGAGGAGAGGCTTACCAGATAATATAGACCACGTCACCGCCATGTCACCGCCACGTCAGCGCACCAGGAAGTAAAAAACGTCCACGCATGCGTCGCATCCATTCGACGCTTGTGCGGGCAGATACTGTATGTCCGCTGGTTAGTGTACTAACCAGTGGACATATCCGATGGACATGTCTCCTGCGGACAAATTTTTAAGCATGCTTTAAAATTTGTCCGCCAGTCAGACATGTCCGCTAGCCCATACCATCCGTCGGACCAGTTTCAGCGGACAAATTCGATTGTGTGTACGCGGCCTAACAATTTAACGAATATTATAATAATAATTGCATTTTTCAGAAGGTGAGTGAAGAGGAGAGAAAAGAATAAAAAAAAAAAAAGGAAATAAACTTTCCTCCAAAAATACTTATGCATGAAATATATATACGAATATCAACTCATACAGAAATACCATTGGAAGTTCGAAAAATAAACTTTCCTCCAAAAATACTTATGCATGAAATAATGAAATACATACGAATATCAACTCATACGGAAATACCATCAAATATTCAAAAAAGAAAAAAAAAAAGAAAAAAAAAATTCCTCCAAAAATACTTATGCATGAAATATATACTAATATCAACTCATACAGAAATAACATCAAATGTTAAAAAAAAAAGGAGGGGTTTATTTTCCCTCTTCCATTGGAGATATACAGGAATATCAGTATGGAAAAATTCAGTTCTTCCTGAAAAAATTGTTAGAAAAAAATAAAAACAAAGGGGCAGATTCACGTAGATCGGCGCATTATCATTCCGGCGTAGCGCACCACTTTTCCGTTAGACTTGCGCAATCTAGCCGCGTAATCCGGCGATTCACGTAGCTTTTACGCAAGAGCTTGCGCAAACGTAAGGTTTTTTCCGGAGGCGTAAGGAGGAGTAATACAAATTGGGAGGGACGTGGGCGTGTTACATTGAAATGAGCCGTGACCCCATGCAAATGAAGGGCCGGCCGACTCGCGCATGCGCGCGTGAAGGAAACCATGTCAGCTCCGTTGTGCGCATGCTCACAACTCGGGAGCGGCGCAATCAGTGAAATTGGAAATGGACTAGGGCAACTTTATGAACTACGCAGACAGCATAAATATACACACACAAATGCACTTCCTTTGCAAAAATACATCCCTTTGTATCCCTCCCTATACAGCAAGGTGCTTTTGTTTGTTTGTGTCTTTGAGATATTTGGGGACTGTTTTGCAGAGTGATTTTTGTCTTTTATGTGTTTTCTTTGTTGTTATTTTGTTTAAATTATATTTTTGCTGGGCATTTTTTATTTACATTATATTTTTGCTGGGCATTTTTTATTTTTGCTCGTCATTTATTTAATTTTTTTGGTTCTGTTTGTGTATGATTTTGGAATGTGGGGGTGATATTCCTGCGGGAAAAGGGGTGTCACCCTCATTTGTGGTGGAGAAGTGATCCCCAGGTCTGTGTGAATGGTGTATGAATGTACAGTCACATAATTGGAGCCGTGGCGTGGCGTTGCAGCTCACAAGTCCTGCATGGTGGACTGGTGCCAATCCAATGTGATGAGGATGTGGGGTGTGTGTGCTAGGGACCATAGTGGTGTGCATGCATGCATTCTCATTGTGCCATGATTAATGTGTGTGTTTAACGTGCAAAGATGCATAATGTGAGCTGGCATGAGATGGGGTACCAGTGCATATGCAGAGTCACCTTGAAGGGAAAAGACAGGAGGATGTTAGTCATGCATGTGCCACTTGTGAGGTGTGCATCACGGGAGGGGATAGTCATGCCTGACTCCCATGTCACTCACCAACCAGCCAGCTGTCCCCATACATGTTCTGTTCGAAATCTGTGGGGATGGGGCTCTGATTGTATATGTAGCTGTCATGGGTGTCATGGGTGGTGCCATGTGTTGGGCTGCTGATGTCCTCCTGCAGGGTTGTGGTAATTCCATGATGGCATGAGGGGGGAATCTGAAGATGCGAGACACCTCAGAATCACTCATGCCAAAGATGTCTATGCGTGTGTGATATATCAAGTGAAGAGTGAGGGGCTTGTATCAGATAAGAATATTGTATTAGATTAATTTAAATTGTAAATATTATGTAAGCAAATAAAAAAAAAAAAAAAACATCTCCCGTGCCCTCCTTAGTGCCATCCTCCGTGCCCTCATCCTTCTTTGTTCATCTAAAGTCAGTAGTATAGCTATGCGCGACGATGCCCCTGGCATGTTGGCATACAGATTGTTGGGCAACACGTGTGACTGCTGAACTCCTCACTAACAGTGTTGCTTTATCTGACAATTAGACTTTTTTTCAAAATTTAGACCAGCTTTTAGGTCCTCTAACTTTAGACAGGACATTTTGCAGTTGCGCACATCGCGTAGCCTGCGCAGCAACTGCGTTTTTTTGTGAATCCCCGTAACTCCCTCATTAGCATATTTGACTAGCAAATCAATGGTGTGTCTAGCGCAGTTTTGCGCGAAGGGAAGCGAATGTCTAATTCAATTACGCCGGACCAAAAAACGTAGATTTCTGGCGTATATTGTTTTGTGAATCGCGTCCAACTATACGCACGCGCACATTTAGACTTACGCACGCGCAACAGCAGTTGCGCAGGCGTAATCGCTCTGTGAATCTGGCCCAAAGAGCATATCAGAAGAGAAAAAAGACAATTCCTTCAGGTAACAGAGTTATCTTTAACCTTCCTGTGTTTGACTTTGTTCCATGAAGAAGAAGTTGGGCTTATAGGATTTTGTCTTTTGGCAGAGCCCTGCTGGGTAGGAGTAGTGTCCATATCAGGTTCCATAGAGATTATATTTAGACTCATCAGTAGTCGTTCTCCTTCCTGAAAATTATGAACCGCGTAATGATTGCCATTGTAAGAAAATGTTAGCGCAAAAGGAAATACCCATTTATATCTTATTTCTCTCTTCATGAGGGCTGTTAACAAAGGCTTCATTGTCCTTCTTTTTTGTATTGTGTAAGGGGAAATGTCAGAAAATATTTGAATATTGGTACCTTGGTATGTTAGTTGCTCTTGTTGGCAAGATCTTTTCCTTATCCCCTCCTTTGTAGAGTAGTGATGTGGTTTCACCACCACATGTCTTGGTAAGCCATCTTTCCTCATTGGTCCCAAAGACCTATGTGCACGGTTCAATTCTAGCTTATGAGCCGAAATAGATGGCAATAGAATTTTAATAATGTCCAGCACAGCAGAGTTAACATCAAGGATAGATTCTGGCAGACCTCTGACCCTAAAATGACCTCTTCTAGATCTATTCTCAAGGTCATTGATCCTTGCCTGTGCTATGTCAAGCTGTTCCTGCATGAATTGTAAATGATCAGCATTTTGATCCGTTCTAGCAATATTAACATCCAAATTATGTTCAATAGTCAATTCTTTTACCCAGACTCTGAAAGTCAGCTCTAATTTCTCCAGTTATCCTTTCTGCATTTTGTGCCAAGCCTCTGTCCAGCATTTCAGATATTCTAGCAAATCGTTCAGAGACATTAATGGTAACATCAAGAGCCTGTTCACTGTTTGTTGCCATGTGGACTGGATTACATGAGACCAACACATGTGTTGTTTGTATAATTTCCACAGGGTTCTCCCTTTCCATCAGTGTTTGGGAAGAATAAGCAGGGCAAGCATTAGATATTGATTCCTGAGGTAAAGATTGATGTAATACAGGGGACAAAGTTTGTTTGTGTGATAAAGGTGCTTCAGCTGCAATTTGTGCATATGTCTGAGGTACTGTGGCAATTTTGAGAAGGTTCCGAGTCTTATCAGCTTGCTTATTATTTTTTTTGCCCTTTTTAAAATATTTACCATGTGCCTGTATCTCAATGTATCCTCAATATGCAGATGTCTATCTGCTGTGTATATCAGGTTAAAATCCCTTTATATTAAAAATGTCCTATAATTTTGTCATATTACAGTGGTCAGTGGTGAGGCGAGCCTTCTTCCCCTAAGCCACCATCTTAGGAGCTTCTATAAAAGCTCCTCCAAATCTCAAATTCAAGCCTTGAGGAACTATAACTGAGCATGAGGTAAGGCACTATTGTCTGAGGGCCTAGGGAGTATTAAAATGGCCAAGGCTCACCTTTATACTTGGAGTATTGTCCCGCCTTTTATAGCTCCGCTGCTGGCTAGTGGATCTCCTTTTTATCCTCCAAGTTTGTGGATACACTATGTATTATATTTTCAGTTCTTTATGACGCAGGTGAGTGTCACAGCTTGCAGTAATCGATGTGTAATTCACCTCCCTTATCCTAACTTTTATGCATGACAGCATACAAAGCCTTCCCAGGGCTGCCTTGCGGTTAGTGTTTCACTTATAGCAAACTGGTTCTGAAATTATGTGGAGGTGGAGTTATATACATGCGTTTATGATATCGTGCTTAAGGGCCAGGAGAGGAAAATGACTGAAAGATAAGTATGGATCTTTCCATTATGTCTACCTGCTAGTAAATATTTATATCAGACAACAGAGTTTCCATCCTTGCTATGAACTCTTCCTGAGCCCTGCTAATGATGCATTTCACCCTGCCCATTGGGGCTTAATCATAGAGATGAGGGAGTGGAGCAAGGCAGTTATATTTACATGTCATCAGCGGCTCATAAAATATAAACTTAATTGTGCAAGCAACACATGGAAACAATGCTGACAATAGTTTTTTTTTTTTAAGTAATAGATGTCTCCCGGCAATGATGCAACCAAAATATAATGATGGCTTATTGCTCTTAATCCCACCCCACACTATAAAATAATTATTTCTATAGCAGACATTTGTAGTGTGATCATTTTTATGGAGAGAGATAGAACAGGGCTCTGTTCAGTGCTATTAGACAGTTGGTGTTTTATAGTTTTCTATTCTGATTCTATTTCAGTAGAATATCAGTTTAGTGTGCATCTAGGGATAGACCTTTCATCTTTACATTAGTGTCAATGTAGGGATAGTTCAGTGAGTGTAGTGCGACCATTCATCTTTACATTAGGATCAATGTAGGGATAGCTCAGTCAGTGTGAGTTTAGTGACCGTTTAACACAGTTTTTTTCTGTGCGTTATTGCAAGTTTAACCCCATATAGTTCTAGATGTTACTGCAAGTTTAACGCCATATAATTCTGTGCGTTACTGCAAGTTTAACGCTTTATAGTTCTGTGCGTTACTGCAAGTTTAACGACATATAGTTCTGTGCATTGAGGCAAGTTCAACGCTGTATATTTCATTGCGTTACTGCAAGTTTAATGCCATATATTTTATTGCTTTACTGCAAGTTTAATGTCATATAGTTATGTGCATTACTGCAACTTTACGCCATATAATTCTGTGTGTTACTGCAAGTTTAACGCCATATAGTTCTTTGCGCTACTGCAAGTATAACACTGTAAATTTTATTGCGTTGCGGCAAGTTTAAAGCCCTATATTTCATTGTGTTACTGCAAGTTTAACGCCATATACTTCTTTGCGCTACTACAAGTATAACACTGTAAATTTTATTGCGTTGCGGCAAGTTTAAAGCCCTATATTTCATTGCGTTACTGCAAGTTTAATGCTATATAGTTCTGTGTGTTACTACAAGTTTAATGATATATAGTTCTGTGCGTTACTGCAAGTTTATTGCCGTATAGTTCTGTGTGTTACTGCAATAATATAGTACAGTATATCAATGGAATATGTCTGTGTTTCCTGAATACTCAGAATAAAGTACACCAAACACCACTTTCCATTGGTTACAGTGTATCAACGTACACATTTACACATCTTTATTACATTTTGTTAATAAAACCCCCAACTCCCCATCATGTCTGGGAGGACAGAAAGGAGAGGCAGATGTTCCCATGGCACTCTAAGGGGGCCAGCAGCGTATGTATCCACAGGCAAAGGTGGACGTGGTTAGTGCTCAGGCAGGGCATTATTTCCACAGCCACAGCATGCAGAGGAGGTGGTGGACTGGCTTACTAAACTGTCCTCATCCTCCGTCACTCAAAGCAGAGATTAGTGTGCAGTCCCTTGCAGCTACCAGAGTGGCAAAACCTGCCTCTTTGTCCACAGCTATTCTAGCCATAGCCCCAGCATCAGGCATGGATGAGTCAGCAGATTTATTTGAACACAGAGTCAGCTATGACTATGCACAGCCATTACATAATTCAGATGTTGGTTCTGAGGTTGAGAAAGGCAGGCACAAAAAACAGCACACGCTGTAGACTATAGCCAAAAAAATTCTCTACCCTATATGTTGCAGTGGGGAAAAATACAATCCCTGTCAAACAGGTGTGGAAAAATTGTTCTTTGGGTGTTAATTGTGCTCATGAAACCTACAGCAAAAACATTCTTCCACGAGATTAGGCAGCCTAGAAGTCCTGCAGAAAGTCTACATCTCAAAAACACTTAGGGCCAGATTCAGCAAGACTTGCGCTGGAGTAATTCGATATGCGCCGCGTAACTGTGAAGATGCGCCGTTGTTTCTATGTGGCCGTACCCACCAAACTAGATGCGACAGAAAATGGGCCATTTCCGATCGGCTTAACTTTCCGACGCCAGAGTCTCGTCAGCGCATAATTTCGCTTGGCGCATCAGTCACGCCTATTGATTTCCCCTGCAAATATGCAAATGAGGGAGATTTCCCGATTCGCGAATGGATTAGCACCATACGCTGGCTACATGCGCCGCGCGTATCTCGTCCGTCCGGCGCAAAGTTATTTCTACAAATAGCTGCTTTATCTTTACTCCAGACGGCCACAGGTGTGCAGGAGAGTAGCTACAGCAGTGTTACCGACGATAAGAGCTAGCTGAGCACCCCCACTTGCAGGACAACACCTCTGTCAATGCTTGTCTGTCAACTTTTACAGCCATGGAGGAAGACATCATAGGTCTCCATAGCCTAGATGACGGCTGACAGCTCCTGGCCTTTAGAGTTCAGCTTTCTCCTGTGTGTTTGCGGGGAACGGGAGCAGCCATCTCAGAACAAAAGTAACTTCACTGCGGGGAGGGGGAACAGGATATACTTTAGTGCCGGAATGGCGCATCTACGGGCGCATTTAAACGCCCAACGGAACGCATTGCGCTGAAGTTTCCTGTGAAGTGGTGCCGACGGAAGTTGTGAGCATGCGCACAAGGGGGCCGAGTGAAGCCTCACTTACTGCGCATTGCTCCGTGGATGATGCACTGAACGTAAGCCTCTGTGCTGGGCTCCGCCCATCATTTACATATGATCACACCCACTTCCACTTGTGTCGGGTTAGGCCAGCGCATTATCGTTACTCTGGCGCAAGTTTACGCGCAACTGCTATGTGAATAACAGTACTTGCGCCGAAAGTGTCGGCGGAGTAACGTAAATGAGAAACGTTACTCCAAAGAAGTGCCCATCTACCTGAATCTGGCCCCTAATTGGTGACATCGGCTTCAGTGGATACAAAGCTGCTGGTAATCCAGGACTGATTCATTTTGATAAAAGTCAGATGGTCCACCGAGTCTGTGGACAGATGCATTCTATGATCAGTAACAAAACCTGCAGGGTTTGCACTGAATGCTGGAAAGGATGTTTTCACCCCTAGATAATTATCCACCATGTAATGCAGACTCTGCCGGTGAAATATGGAAGATGACAGCCCTGGGCGGTGAGGAATAAATAAATTCAGAAATGCCTCACTTTTCCTGCCTTCTCCACCACCTTCTTGACCAACAAAAGCCTCAAAACTAAGTTTTCCATGACACTGTAACCTACCAGAGTCATTGAAAGCATTTGGTGAACACCTCTTTAAAATGTCCTCAAGAGATTTCCACTTCTTCACTCTCTGTGGGGATAGGATGAGTTCTGAGACTTATAACGGCGGTCAAGGAGGGATGCCAACCAACAGTGATCATTTCCCTCTACGCAACGTATTCTTGGGCCCGTCTACATGCTTTGAAACATGAGGGAGCCCATGCACTGCAAATTTGCGGAGGCATGGGAAACAGACTCCTCAGGATCATTGAGTATTGCAGTATCTGGAACTGCCTCCTCCCAGCCATGTACTACTTCCAAGGGTTCTGGAGATGGAAAACTATCTCTTACTGTTTGACGTATGTCTTCCTCTGGCATGTTTTATATATGTCAATATCTGTGGTTTATTTGTGTTAACCAAATATCAACATGAGTAATTATTCTAATCTTTTTTATTGCCTATAGCATATAAAAACGCCCCACCAAAATCTCCAGAGGAAACTCTGGCGAGCAAAAAATGTTGAGAGTGGTAGTGTCTGTTAATTATGCCTGTATAGAACAATTGTTTTTTTTTGGTAAGGATGTAAAACTTAAAATGTAAAAATGTGTATTCTTGAAGGGCCTATGATACACAGCTCGGCGCCTGACAGACTCCCACTTTTCAAAAAACACAAGACCAGAGATATGGTTTCCTCTGAAAATGAATCCAGAGGAAACAGAAAAAAACAGCTGTTTTAAAATAGATTCAAAATGTAAAAAAGTATTCTTAACATACAGTTAGAGCAAATGTCCACCTCAGTGCAAAATACCAAACCCTCCGTAGAAGTCGCATAAACGACAAAACTAGTAAGGGTTACAGCTTTACGCTATAACCGGACATTACATCTGTACTTCACTAAGGGATCCGGGAAGGAGTCTCCCACCTGTATACCAGCTGGTGACCGTGGTCAAGAACGCTGCTTCTTTTCAAAGGATCGGGTGAAGTCATTTTTACTCTGCTTAATGGGATGCCTGATGGAAGGGATGAGTATTAAACTGAATTACGCTATGTTGGCATTCTTTGTTTTTTTATTACATCTGAGGCTGATCCTCTAAGGCCTCGTACACACGAGGGGATATGTCCGCTGAAAACGGTCCGATGGACCGTTTCAGCAGACATCTCCGCTCGTGTGTATGGGCTAGCGGACAGATTTCTCCACCCGACAGATTTCAAAGCATGCTTTGAAATCCATCCGGTGAAATCTGTCCGCCCGACATGTCTGCTGGTTAGTACACTTACCAGCAGACATGTCGTGCCCCACCGCCGCCGCGCCGCCGCCGAATGGATTCGGCGCATGCGCGGAAGTGTTTAACTTCCTGGTGCAGTGACGTGGCGGTGACGTGGCGGCGTCAACGTCACCGCCGCGTCACCGCGCCGTCCGGCGGCGGGGAATTTGATCCGATGGTATGTACACGCCATCGGATCAAACTCCCGATCGGACATATCCTATGGAAATGGTCCGCGGATATGTCCGATCGTGTGTACGAGGCCTAAAAGTGATTCCCCTATCAGACGGATATGTCAGCAGCCCTCATAGATATATCTTGGATTATTGTGAAAGGCTTGATCTGATTGATCTCTGGTGAGTTTGAACCCCTGCTGGGATAGTTTGTATAACACGTGGTGGATTGCGAGTGGGGTGGATGGTGCACAATCTATCTCCTCTATCACCATTATTGGACATTACATCTATGTCAATACTGACCTCAAAACACCTGAGACTGTCTATCTGTTGATTTATATTATATTATATTATATGGTGTTGTTAGTCACCTTATATCTAACACCAGCGCTGTTTGGTATTTTCCACTGCACTGCAGGTGGACATTTGCTCTAACTGTATGTTAAGAATACTTTTTTACACAAGGATGTAAAACTGTTCTTATGTTTTTAAATGAAAAAAAAAAACTATTGCGGTCAATATAAAATGTGAAAAAAAACATTATTTGGGTCTGATATGGATTTTAAGGTATACCCCACACCAAAATGTAAAAAAAAACAGCGTGGGGTCCCCCCAAAATCCATACTAGCCCCTTATCTGAGCACGCAGCCCAGCAGGCCAGGAAAGAGGGGTATGAGCAAGTGGTCCCCCTTCCTGAACCATACCAGGTCACATGCCCTCAACATGGGGAGATGCTTTAGTGGGGACAAGGGCCTCTTCCCCAACCCTAGGCTGTGGTGGTTTGCAGGCAGGGGCTTATAAGAATCTGGAAGGAGGCCCCCAGATCCTGGCCCTCCACTATGTGAATGAGTATGCGGTACCCAGTCACCAAAAATGTCAAAAATAAACACACTCACACACAGTTTATATAAAAAAGATATGCCTCAATGTACATCCATCTTCAATCATGACGCTGCCGCCGCCATTGGACCCGTACTGGAACGTTGTTTTGTGTAATAGATACTGTGGGTATACTGCGGCACTGAGCGGGAGCTGATGCGTGGGTCCAGTGGCCGCGATGTCACCCACGATCACTCCACAAGGAGAACCCCGTTCTGACAGGGGAGTTTACAGAGATTTTTTGTATCTAGTAATCAGGAACAGAGATCTCTGTGTACTCCCTCTGAGTCTATCCCCCACACAGTTAGAAAGTACCTCCCTAGGACACACTTAACCCTTTGATTGCTCCCTGGTGTTAACCCCTTCCCTGCCATTGTCATTTATACAGTGATCAGTGCATTCTGTCACAGTCCTGCTAAAAATTGCTGATCGTAGCCATTACCAGTAAAAGCAATAACAAAATTAAAAGTCCCTAAATCTATCCCCTATTTTAGAGACGCTATAAGTTTTGTGGAAGCCAATCAATTTATTGGAATTGTTTTTACCAAAAAAAATTTAGGAGAATACATATTGGCCTAAATGTTTTATGTATTATAGCAGAAAGTAAAAAATATATATATTTTTTTCCAAATTGTTTTGTTTATAGCGCAAAAAATAAAAACCACAGGAGGTGATCAAATACCATCTAAAGAAGGCTCTATTTGTGAAATGAAAAGTACATCAATTTTATTTGTTTAAAGTAACGCAGTTACTTCCAGATTCCAATAAGCCCCCTGTCCGCAGATCCCCTTAATCACAGTCCAGGGTTGTCAGTAGGAGGCCCTTGTCCCATTCAACATTAGAACAAGATCCTTTAGGGTGGGGGGAAGAGCCCCCTGTGCCCAAATGCAACCTCCCCATGTTGAAGGAATGTGGTCTGGTATGGTTTATGCTCACTCAGTTCCCCCTTTCCTGACCTGCCATGCTGCATGCTCGGATAAGGGTCTGATATGAGTTGGGAAACCCCCACGCCATTTTCCTTAAGAATTGCTGGAAATTTAAATGTAATTTTTTTCCCCTTTATAACTGTCAGTTTTGCTGCAGTAGATTCTATACATGGTACAAATGTGCCTCTTTACAGCCAGACTAAGGGGACCCCCCCCCCCCCAGCACTATATTTAAAGGAAACTTTCATTTTTATTGTTTGAATTTAAGCTTCATTAAATCCACTACTCCTTTTAAAAAAAAACGCTTTAAAAAAGCCAAAGGGCAACCAAACTGATAATAGACCTAAGAGGAAAGATTACGTGAACTGAATTTATTCTCTATTAACCACTTAAGGACCGCCTAATGCTGATATACGTCGGCAGAACGTCACAGCTGGGCACAATCACGTACCTGTATGTGATTGGTAAATGCCCAGCCGGTCTGAAGCTCTGTGGCCGCGGGACCCGCGGACCCGATCGCAGCCGGAGTCCAGTGACCGGTCCCTGCAGCTGAAGAACAGGGAGAGGGAACCTTCCCGATTCTTTACAGTGGCGCTGTCATTGATCGTCTGTTCCCTGATATAGGTAGATACGATCAATGATGTCACACGTCCATCCCCGCCCCCTACAGTTAGAAACACATATGAGGTCACACTTAACCCCTTCAGCGCCCCCCTTTTTCACAGTAAACAATGCATTTTTCTAGCACTTTTTGCTGTGAAAATGACAATGGTCCCAAAAATGTATCAAAATTGTCCGATGTGTCCGGCATAATGTCGCAGTCATGAAAAAAATTGCTGATTGCCGCCATTAATAGTAAAAAAATATATATTAATAAAATGCAATATATTATATTGAGATTTTCTATGTACTTTTTTATTTATTTTTCTAGATGGACTTGTGAGTTTTTTCAACCTGACTCACCATGTACAACAGCTCTGTGATATGTCGCTTATTTGTATATTTAGATGTTTTTCCTGGGTTTAGCCTCAAGAAAAACAGTTTAACAAATTCCAGCACTGGGATTCTGAACTCCATCCACAGTATACAAGGGGAAAAGATATTCTAGTATAAACGTAAAAATGGAAGTAACCTCCTAAGAGTTTATAGTGCCCTAAGAGTTTTTTTTTTTTTTAATTGCACTTTTATTTATTTTTTAATTTTTAAACAAAAAATGCTTACCTAGGTGTATGCAGCATCGCTGCGATGCTCCAACTGTTCACAGCCGCTTCTTCACACAGAACTGAGTCAACAAACATCGTCTGTTGTTCGTTTTTTTATCCGTGCATTAGTGGAGAGCTGACGACTCTCAGTCATCAGCTCTCCTGATTTGCTCCTCCACACTCATTGAGGTGCTGAGCTGTGAAAGGGGGGAGATCATGTAGCTGAGAGGCTGGGACTGCCATCAGTCATGGCAGCTGCACTCATTTGACCAATTGTACAGCACCAGACAAATGAGCGCCGGTTTCTTTTTATTAATGTGTAAAATATTCTAGCAATGTGCATTAAAAAACAACTGTACCGTAGTGTAATAAGCAGTCTTTCTGTGGATGAGATACTCCTCCTAAACTATGTATTTTGTCGCACCAGATGGATGTCAATCAGACCAAGCAATTCATCAAAACTGGAAAATTAACAAAAAAAAAAGGTACTTTGCTATATTACAAAAAAAAAGGAATATCAATCAATGGTAGCTAGAAACACACACATTAATTTCTTAACCAAGTTTCTATAAATATGTTACCACAGATAGGGGGTTGTGCCAGGGGGGGGGCATTCAAGTTCAACCATTACCCCAGTAAACATTCTATTATTGTCGGGGGATCTATTGTTTCTGTTAGGGATCTACATTTGTCATGGATCTATTGTTGTCGCAGGAACTTTTGTTCCCATCAGGGATCTATTGCTGTCGGGGATCTATTGTTTCTGTTAGGGATCTACATTTGTCATGGATCTATTGTTGTCGCAGGAACTTTTGTTACTATCAGGGATCTATTGTTGTGGGGGGATCTATTGTCACATTCACTACAGTGTATAGTCGGCATAGGTGCATCAAAAGCAATTATGCTAAATAGCAACATTTGCCATTTTATTCTCTAGGGACAATGCTAAAATGATGCAGTGCCGAATCGCCAAAAGATGGCCAGGGCCTTTACCAGCATAATTATATACACAGACAAATATGTACTTGCCTTGCAATTGACATCCGGGTATAATTGAAAAATTTGTCCTCAAAACCACGCATCTTCTCATACATGGCCCAGAACTGCCCTCTGTTAGCTCTATTAGAAATTATAGGATGGATCCAATAGCGCCGTCTTCTTCTCATCCTCATCCTTCGCTTCCTTTCTTCCTCTTCTGACATTCCCTGTCCTGCAGGCGACTTGTAAATTCGCCCCAGGTCGCCTTGTGGTTCACGTTCACGTCGTGTCGGAGTCGCCTCTGAAAGTCGCATGGAAAAAGTCGGATCGCCCCAGTGTGAACCGACTCTTAAAACAATGTTATGGCCTATATTACAGAAAAAAAGTGCGCTACTAATTTAAGAGCAAATGATTTGCATAGAAATGAACAAACAAAAAAGACAAAATTTCAGTCCCAACATAAGAAAAAAGACACGGTGAAAGTTCAATTCTGAAGTGATACATCCATGTTACTTTGGCATTGAATTTTGTCTGAAGATGAAGCTGGTCAATGATCTAATAAACAGATGGCCGCTTACCAGATAGTTGGAGCCTGGCGGGTCTTATGGGCATTACACACACTGTGTGTCAGGAGGGATGAGAGATCAGACCCGTGTGACTGCACAGAGAAACCAGACAGTATGATTAGTGAAGTAAAAGGTGTTTAATTATAAGAAAACCAGTGAGGATAGCAAACAATATATATATATATATATATAATCAGAAAGGGAATACCGTACACATAGTTCAAGCCAGGCCGAGGTCATACACAAGGGATATCAGCAGATGGGACAGGACGGAGCAGGGGTCGGATGGATGGACTAGCTGCAGGATACAGGCTAAGGGGAGACAGGGATCAGGAAGCAGGGCAGACAAGTCCAGGCGGGATCAGGGATCAGGATCAGAACAGGATCAAGGTACGAAATCAGGATCAGAATACAGGTCAGGGTACAGGCTTAGGTCCAGCAGATATGAAGATACCAGGGCGAGCTCTGCTTGAGCTCGCCGGGTATAAATAGAGGGTGTTTTAATTGCATTCATGTCACACCTGAACGCAGTAAAGGCTGTGAGCTCCAGAAGACCACGAACCCCCCGCTGGTGGAGGCCGGTACTGCAGCCAGAATAACAGGCATATTTACCAGCAGGGGGGACCATTCCTGACAGTACCTCCCCTCAAAGGAGCGGCCTCCGGACGCTCCAACCAGTTGTTGCTGGGGGAGGCTCATGGTGTCAAGCCAGGTAGCAGATAAGGGCTCCGGGTCATCGAGCTGGGCAGCAGACAAGGGCTCCGGGTCATCGAGCTGGGCAGCAGACAAAGGCTCCGGGTCGTCGAGCTGGGCAGCAGACAAAGGCTCCGGGTCATCGAGCTGGGCAGCAGACAAAGGCTCCGGGTCATCGAGCTGGGCAGCAGACAAAGGCTCCGGGTCATCGAGCTGGGCAGCAGACAAAGGCTCCGGGTCATCGAGCTGGGCAGCAGACAAAGGCTCCGGGTCATCGAGCTGGGCAGCAGACAAAGGCTCCGGGTCATTGAGCTGGGCAGCAGACAAAGGCTCCGGGTCATCGAGCTGGGCAGCAGACAAAGGCTCCGGGTCATCGAGCTGGGCAGCAGACAAAGGCTCCGGGTCATCGAGCTGGGCAGCAGACAAAGGCTCCGGGTCATTGAGCTGGGCAGCAGACAAAGGCTCCGGGTCATCGAGCTGGGCAGCAGACAAAGGCTCCGGGTCATCGAGCTGGGCAGCAAACAAAGGCTCCGGGTCATCGAGCTGGGCAGCAGACAAAGGCTCCGGGTCATCGAGCTGGGCAGCAGACAAAGGCTCCGGGTAATCGAGCTGGGCAGCAGACAACGGCTCCAGGTCATCGAGCTGGGCAGCAGACAAAGGCTCCGGGTCATCGAGCTGGGCAGCAGACAAAGGCTCCGGGTCATCGAGGCGGGCAGCAGGCTCCGGGTCATCGAGCTGGGCAGCAGGCTCCGGGTCATCGAGCTGGGCAGCAGGCTCCGGGACATCGAGCTGGGCAGCAGGCTCCGGGTCATCGAGCTGGGCAGCAGGCTCCGGGTCATCGAGCTGGGCAGCAGGCTCCGGGTCATCGAGCTGGGCAGCAGGCTCCGGGTCATCGAGCTGGGCAGCAGGCTCCGGGTCATCGAGCTGAGCAGCAGGCTCCGGGTCATCGAGCTGGGCAGCAGGCACAGGAACAGCAGGCTGGCAGACTGGCACAGGGACAGCAGGCTGGCAGACTGGCACAGGAACACCAGGGTGGCAGGCTGGCACAGGAACACCAGGGTGGCCGGCTGGCACAGGAACACCAGGATGGCAGGCTGGCACAAGCTGAGCAGATGGCACTGGAACAAGCTGAGCAGATGGCACTGGAACAAGCTGAGCAGGTGGCACTGGAACAAGCTGAGCAGGTGGCACTGGAACAAGCTGAGCAGGTGGCACTGGAACAAGCTGAGCAGGTGGCACTGGAACAAGCTGAGGAGGTGGCACTGGAACAAGCTGAGCAGGTGGCACTGGAACAAGCTGAGCAGGTGGCACTGGAACAAGCTGAGCAGGTGGCACTGGGACAGGCTGAACAGGTGGCACTGGGACAGGCTGAACAGGTGGCACTGGGACAGGCTGGGTAACTGGCACGATGGTGTGAGTTGGGAAGTACTTCCGTTTCTTTTTAGACTTAGACACTACAGGTTTGTTAACTGAAGCGATGTATGAAGAAGATGGATTTAAGTAGGAGGAGGGTTTGGAATATGGCAGAGACACAGGGATGGTGACTGGAGGAGGTTCGTGTGGAGTTGTTACAGGTGGATTATAGGCAGGGTAGGTACAAGTAGAAACTGGGTAGTAATATTTGGTAGGATGCTGAATTATCTAAGCTGGGGTTGCCATTGGTGATGGATAGATGGATCCCTGAGAAGGCAGAGGGTTAATAGTAGGGCTGGAACGGACTGGCTTGGCTGGAATCAGGAGATCTGACCATGCCTGCAGCACAGGTTGAACAAAAGCAGGTTCACACACACCTTGTCTAATCAGAGCCTGCACACAGCTAATACACTCAGATAACTTTTGCTGGGGACAGGAGGAATAATACTCATCAAAAGACGCCGGATCATCCTCTAATAGCCACACCAGGGATTCAACTTGGTCATGACTGAAGGGGGGAGAGAAATCGTCCCTACCGACAGGAATAGATGACAGGGCTGGTTTTACACACAACCGAATTAATGGCTGGACATCATTAAACGTCATGTAACCCTGATCCACACAGGAATGAGCTAATCGGATAGTTTCCATTAGCTGGTCACTAGTCCAACCCTCCAAAACCTGGCGACAATACCCTTCATCCTCTTCAGCCAGCAGAGAATAATAAAGGATGTCATCGTAATCCATGTTTAGAGCAATGCACTACACCAGGATGGTTCCCAAATGCACCCACGTGGAAGAAAAATATATTTTAAATATATTTAAAAAAAACATTCTAAATATATTTTTCCCAAATATATTGCAATATATTTGAAATGCTACAATTTTGGCCAGATTCAATATATTTCAAAAATATATTTCAATATATTTGTGAATATATTATTGAATATATTGGGAAATGCATTGTGAAATATGTTGCAAATATACTCATAAATATATGTTAAATGTACTTCTGAATGCATTTAGCAATATATTTATGCAGCCATAAATATATTGCAACATGCATTTTGGAATGCATTGTGAATATATTCAGACATATATTGCTAAATGCATTCAGAAGTACATTTAACATATATTTCTGAATACATTCACAATGCATTCCAAAATGCACTTTGCAATATATTTATGGCTGCATAAATATATTGCTAAATGCATTTAACATATATTTATGAATATATTTGCAACATATTTCACAATGCATTACCCAATATATTCACAAATATATTGAAATATATTTTTGAAATATATTGAATCTGGCCAAAATTGTAGCATTTCAAATATATGGCAATATATTTGGGAAAAAATATATTAAGAATGTTTTTTAAAATATATTTTAAATATAAATGTACTGAATGTAAAATAAAAAAAAATACATTCCTATTACATTTTGAAATGCTGTGCATTTATATATTGTATTTTATATATTGTAGGCCTATAAAACCAGCAAATATTTGGAAATAAAAACGATAACACAGTACAATACACACAACTTTATTATCATGTAAATATACAAACACTACAACACAGAGAATAGAAAGTGGTGTTAACTGTGGTAAATGACATACAAGTTTATTTGTGGTATTCTGATGGTTCCCGATGTTTCCCTTCAGGTGATATTTCAACACCGGAATTGTTCTCGTAAGAGCGTCACTGATCACACCGTTTGAAGTCCCAGGAAACTTTGCCAAAGTGGCAGCTTTAAAAAGTAAATGGAAAATATTAGACTTATTAGATTTTCCCTGTGAATCAAAAGCCATATAAGACCCTTTTCACACTTTAGCGCTGCTAAAGCTCCGGCGGTTTTTGCAACACTTTTTAGGCTTTTTTTTTTTTTTTTAAAGGGAAAAAGTACAGTTTTTAATGCGCTTTTAAAGTGCTTTGGAAGTGCTGCCCATTAATTTCAATAGGCAGGTGTGTTTTAGGAGCGCTAAGATGCTGCTTGCAGGACTCTTTCTAAAGTTCCGCAAGCGCATCGCCCCAGTGTGAAAGTACTCATTGCACTGAAAGGGATGCAGTTTCATGAGCTTTTTAGAGGCTATTTCTAGTGCTAAAACACCTGAATACTGGCTCAGTGTGAAAGGGGTCTAATAGATGCAGCTGAGTAAATAAAACGAACAAAATTAAGCATGTAAAAAAAAAATATTGTAGACTTTTAAAAAATCTGTATAAAAATCAACATCTTGCCTACAACTTGCCTTTTTAGTTCAGACTACTACCAGACTGAGCAAGATATCTTATTTTGACACAACAGTCAAATTGGCTTACAGTCTACATGTCAAAGCTGATGTTTTCATAGGGTCTAACTGTACTTGCTTCTCTCCATCTGTCAGCCGCTTGGAGGCACCTCCTTAAAGGTTACTTTTTATTGAAGTGGTTGTAAAGGTACAAGGGTTTTTACCTTCATGTATTCAATGCATGAAGGTAAAAAAAACTTCTGTGTGCAGCCCCCCTATACTTACATGAGCCCTCTTTCAATCCAGTGATGTCCACGAGAGCCTTGTCTCTCCAGGGACTTGCACTGCTGATTGGCTTTCTGTAGCGGTGGGAGCTATTGGCTCACGGTGCTGTCAATCACAGCCAGTGAGCTAATTAGGAGATGGGGTCAAGGCAAGGCTCAGTGTGTGATTGGACACACAGAGCTCTGGTTCAGGAGCACCGGCATGGGACCTGAGAAGAGAAGGATCTGAGCTGCTCTGTACAAAAACCCTTACACAGAGCAGGTAAATAGGAGTAGGATATGTTTGATATTTAAAAAAAAAGACAACCATTTAATGTTTCGATACCAAAAGAAAACCTACCTGTTTAGGCCTTGAGTACGACACTTGACAAGGAGATGAGCTCAAGTCTTCAGATGGGACAAAAGGTGATGCACACGATACACCCACACAGGATGAACTTCCACCATCATTCTTCAGTGCTATTAGCTGCGCTCTTGTTGTTTTCAAAAGATCCATTACACCAGGCAACTCTATGGAAAAGCATAACAACTTTTTAAGTAACATAATGGCCTATTTTCTCACTATATCCATTCATTTCATTTGTTAGAAATTGATGACTTGTGGAAAAATGTACTTAAATGATTAGAGGGTTTCCTCCAGTCTGCTGCTGACCCCCCCAAGAGGGTTTCTCCCAAGGTAAAAGTAAGGATGTTCCACAAAACAAAAATCCTACTTGTGCATATAGTATGTAGTTACCTCAGTGCACTCACTGATACTATAATGAATGTAGTACAGTAAACTTCCAGTTACTCAACGATCCCCATTGGTACTGTTATTTCTGGTTGCTTGAGATCTAATAGTAACTCTCAAGCATCCACCTCCCATGGCACCCTGACCCCCTCCCACTTAGCAGCTAAAGGGGGTAGGGATTGGGGGCAGGGTTTTACCACCCCCAAATTCACATGTGAATGAGCCTTAAAAGTGCTATTGCCAAATGCAACTTAGGGCTCATTCACAAGTGCGGTATGCAATGCTCCAATGCGCCTCTGAGAAATTCTGCAAGGTGGTGAGGAGGCAAAATGTTTACACCAAAAATTGCAGTGAAAGGCACACAATTGCAGCGCGGTAGTACGGCAATTATAGGTTTTAGTCAGGTGTGAGGAGGCAACATTGGAGGAGACTGTGCCCTGTGATCTTTGACTTCTCCCATGTTGTTCAGGTAGATCTCCAACTCTCTAAGGTTGCCTACCTCTGCCTTAAAACACTGTAGAATGAAAGGGCAAATGATTGGTCAAACAGAAAATAAAGATAAAAATAACAAAGGCAGCAGAACTGGTGGAATAACACACAATAAATAGATAACAAAAATAAAAGACTGTGCCAATAAAAAAGATTCAATGAAAATTAAAATTGAAAAAATTTCACCAATACCAATTCCATTGAAAGATTGGCATCCAGGGGCTGATATGCCAAAAACGGTGCACAATAATTAACCAAAACAAAAAAATCAGAGTGCAAGGAAAAATTTGTATATAAATTCACAAAATGAATGTCAAATTATATGTATAAACAATGAGAGGTTAATACGCCAAATCGGTGATCCCAAAATTGTACGCCAACAGCACACAATTGGCAAACCAAACCTCAAAAATTCTTAATGATATCACCACAAAACTCAAACGCTGATGACCAAATGAATAATGAAGGATGATACAGATATGATGATCAGATACAGTGCCAGTTTAATGCAGTGATATAAACCGCAATTAAGTTGTCCGCTTACCAAAGGCAAGTTGTCTCAGTTGTTGGTTTTCTTCTTCCAAGTGCTTATTCTGGTTTTATATTCACCAGCTGTCAGTTAGTCTTGGTCAGGTGCTTTGACAGCGGCTGGCGGCCCATCTGTCAGAATCCGCCAAAAATAAAAAAAATAAAAATTATCTTTCCACCTCCACACCCCCCATCCACTCCCCCCCACCCCACACACACACACACACCCCCATCTTTCAAACCCCCGGCCCACACACACACCCAACACACCGCTAACCTCCTTCTGCACAATTTATTTGATGGTAGCTGAATGTAAACAGCAGGCAGTGGGGGAACCATAGCCAGACTGCCATTGGCTGTTTAAAATTTTAAAATTAGGCTGACTATTGTGCCCCCTTCCCACTGCCTGCTGTCAATCAGCAGAGGAAGACCTGAAGAAGAATGTTCTCCTTCAAATCCTCTCCTTTGCTGATTGACAGAAGGCTATTGATTTCCCTGCTATCTGCTCTTTTTTCCTGCATTCTGACAGTGGCCAGTGGCTGTTAGAATACAAAAAAAGGCCTAGATGTCAACTGATATCAGGCTACTTCTGGGGCAACTGGATGTAAACATAATATCATTACCTCATATTGTTATCGGCCTGAAAGGTGGCCCATAATTGGTATCTGTATGGAAAAATCCATATCTAATGGCACCTAGTAGCAGGGCAGATAATAATATGCAAAAGGGGAGGGAGACATAAACATTGGTAGCACTATGCACTGACATTATGGGGTATATTTACTAAAGGCAAATCCGCTTTGCACTACAAGCGCACTTGGAAGTGCAGTCACTATAAATCTGAAGGGGACAAAAAAAAATCATTTTTGCCTGTACATGATTGGATGATAAAATCAGCAGGGCTTCCCCTCATTTCAGATCTACCCCTCAGATCTACAGCGACTGCATGTCCAAGTGCACTTGTAGTGCAAAATGGATTTTCCTTTAGTAAATCAACTCCTATGCTGCATGGCGAGTGGATATAGAATAGAAGCCATATAATATTGTATGCAGCAATGTACACTGAAAGTAAGTTACACAGTTACTGGATATAACATGGAAGCCATACATATTATATACAGCAATGTGCACTGACAGTATGTTACACAGTTACTGGATATAACATGGAAGCCATACATATTGTATGCAGCAATGTACACTGAAAGTAAGTTACACAGTTACTGGATATAACATGGAAGCCATACATATTATATACAGCAATGTGCACTGACAGTATGTTACACAGTTACTGGATATAACATGGAAGCCATACATATTATATACAGCAATGTGCACTGACAGTATGTTACACAGTTACTGGATATAACATGGAAGCCATACATATTATATACAGCAATGTACACTGAAAGTAAGTTACACAGTTACTGGATATAACATGGAAGCCATACATATTATATGCAGCAATGTACACTGACAGTATGTTACACAGTTACTGGATATAACATGGAAGCCATACATATTATATACAGCAATGTGCACTGACAGTAAGTTACACAGTTACTGGATATAACATGGAAGCCATACATATTATATGCAGCAATGTGCACTGACAGTATGTTACACAGTTACTGGATATAACATGGAAGCCATACATAGTATATGCAGCAATGTGCACTGACAGTATGTTACACAGTTACTGGATATAACATGGAAGCCATACATATTATATACAGCAATGTGCACTGACAGTAAGTTACACAGTTACTGGATATAACATGGAAGCCATACATATTATATGCAGCAATGTACACTGACGGTATGTTACACAGTTACTGGATATAACATGGAAGCCATACATATTATATGCAGCAATGTGCACTGACAGTATGTTACACAGTTACTGGATATAACATGGAAGCCATACATATTATATACAGCAATGTGCACTGACAGTATGTTACACAGTTACTGGATATAACATGGATGCCATACATATTATATACAGCAATGTGCACTGACAGTATGTTACACAGTTACTGGATATAACATGGAAGCCATACATATTATATACAGCAATGTGCACTGACAGTATGTTACACAGTTACTGGATATAACATGGATGCCATACATATTATATGCAGCAGGGTGACATGCTGTGGAAGAGGAGCTCTATAATATTACATTACTGTGCACATGCTGTATGGTAACTGGGAAGGTGAATGTACACAGAATGAGAACTATTCAGCAGGAAATAGACAAATACAACTTAACTCATACACCAAACTTTCACAATTCTAATATTATTACATAGAAGGCTCACCTTTCATCCAGGAGAATACATCCAGGGGAATACAGAGAGCGTCTCCACCATGCTGCCATGCTTTCCTTTTCAGACTAGGCCTTACCAGGAACAGGAAGTGAGAGGTGAAAGTTCACCCCTCTGGTTCCCACAGCTCACTTCCTGTCACACACCTCCTGTATTGTTTCCTGTATTATCATTGCAGTCTCATTTAAAGAGTTTTCCCCAGGGCTGAATTCACATATTATAAGATCGAAGGCACAGAATTCAAACCCCATCCCAATAAAAAGAATGAGATAAAAGAAATGAGAAAAATATTTATACATGTAAGTAAGTGATGGGAGATGCATTCTATATATATATTTTGTATCTTCATTCTGGTACATGTGTGTGTGTATATATATATATATCAGATATACTCTATGTGTATGTGTGTGTATATATATATACATATATATATATATATATATATATATATATACTAAGGTGACCAGATTTTTTTTTTAAAATCCAGGGACACATTTTTTTTTACTAGTAATGGCGGCAATCAGCGTCTCTCTGCCCATCGCTGCAGCCGCCCACCACACAGCCTGCCAAGTCTTACACTCCGGGTCCCCGCTACTGCTTGGTGGGGAGCGGAGGAAGATAAGCAGGCAGGCAGCTGGCCGGGACTTGAGCCAAGGCAGAAGAACATGGAAGCGGAGCTGAATGGGAATGCACCTGAAACTGAAGAAATATTCCCTCTGCTCCGACCAACACATGATCATTAGAAAGGGGCACAGGTAATGGAAAAAATCCCCCCCCCCAAGCTAGTAGGAGCGACAGAGTAGGGGGGTGTAATTCAGAATTATTATTTTTTTAATTCTGCACTGACTGTCTTTGAAATTGCCCCAGCCCCTGTTCAAATCCAATGGGGACAAAACTGGGGACAGACTTGGTCTAGGGACAGTGTCCTTAATCCAGGGACTGTCCCCTGAAACCGGGGATGTCTGGTCGCCCTATATATATACACACACACACACACAGTATATCTGAGATATATATATATATATATATATATATGTGTGTATATATATATATATATATATATATATATATATATATATATATATATACTGTATTTGCTGGCGTATAAGACTACCTTTTACACTTAAAAAAACTGGGCAAAAAGCAGGGGTCATCTTATACACCGGGTCAGCTGCTCGGATGCCTGCTGGATGTGCGGTAATATCGCATGTAGCTTCGGCTACATACAGTATATACCGCTGAGCCAATCCCGGTGAGCGATGTATTCAAATGAATACAGAGCCTGCTCAGATTGGGGTAACAACCTCTGCCAATCCGAGTGCCTACATACAGTAGCCTGCTCGGATTGGCTTTGAGAGTCAGAGATGCACGGGCTGATGATGTTACAACCTCTGCCAATCCAAGCAGGCTTTGTATTCATTAATAGAATACATCGCTCGCCGTGATTGGCTCCAGTCCCAGTAAGAATGAAGAAGTATATGGCTCCAGAAGGAAGAAATATGAAGTATCGGAACGGGGGTCGTCTTATACGGTGAGTACAGGCAAAAAAAACGTTAAAAAACTGTAAAATTAGGGGGTCGTCTTATACGCCTGGTCGCCTTATACGCCAGCAAATACGGTATATATATATATATATATATATATATATATATACACACACACATACACACACACACACAGTATATATATATATATACACACGCACAAGAATGCAGCTCTCATCACTTACATATTTATCTTCCAGCACAGCCTAGCATTGGCAGTGCAGCTTGGGCAGGGATATGACATTTAAAGCGGAGTTCCACCCAAAAGTGGAAGCTCCACTTATTTGCCTCTCCCCCACCTACTTTGCCAATGCTTTTCTGCATGTGTGTTTTTGATGCATTCCAGGGTATGTTTGGTGTGTTTTTAAAGCATTCCAGTGCATTTTCCCCTCTTTTTTTTCCTTAACCTTAGATAAGGACATGTGTGTTCCAGTGTGTTCAGGTGCATTCTAGTGCGTTTTTGATGTGCTTTACAGTGTTCCATTACAGTCCAGTGCAGGAAAAATGCAGCATGCTCTACTTTTTTTCTGGAACTGCAAGCACTGGTGTGAATTATGCCATTGAAAACCATATAACTTACTTTCCATGCAGACAAAAAAAAAACGCACTGGGCTGCATGTGGTGTGAATTGTCCCTATATATAGGCAATGGAGGCAGCAGCACCCGAGAGCCAATGGAAACATTGGCTGGGATACCAACATCGCCGGATTCCAGGACAGGTAAGTGTCCTAATATTAAGTCAGCAGCTGCAGTATGTGTACAGTATGGGGGGTTATTTACTAAAGGCAAATCCACTTTGCACTACAAGCGCAAACTACAAGTGCAAAGTGCATTTGAAATTGCACTGAAAGTGCACTTGTAAGTGCAGGCGCTGTAAATCTGAGGGGTAGAACTGAAATGAGGGGAAGCTCTGCTGATTTTATCATCCAATCATGTGCAAGCTAAAATGCTGTTTTTTTTATTTTCCATGCCCCCCTCAGATCTACAGTGACTGCACTTCCAAGTGCACTTTCCTTGCAATTTCAAGTGCACTTTGAATTTGTAGTTTGAACTTGTAGTGCAACGTGGATTTGCCTTTAGTAAATAACCCCCTTTGTGTAGCTGCTGAGTTTTAATTTTGTGCTGGGGGGAACTTTTTGCTGCTGGAATTACCCTTCGGCAGGTACGAAGTCCAAACAATGGACTGGACTTAGTATAAAAAGAATATACAGTATATATACAATATATATTATATTGCCAAAAGTTTTGGGACGCCTGCCTTTACACGCACATGAGTTTTAATAGCATGCCAGTCTATAACAGCTTCAATTCCTCTGAGAAGGCTGTCTTATGGGAATGTTTGACCATTCTTCCAGAAGCACATTTTTGAGTTCAGGCACTGATGTTGGATGAGAAGGCCTGGCTCACAGTCTCCACACAAATTCATCCCAAAGGTGTTCTATCAGGTTGAGGTCAGGACTCTGTGTAGGCCAGTCAAGTTTCTCCACCCCAACCCACTCATCCATGTCTTTATGGACCTTGCTTTGTGCACTGGTCCAAATCATTTGGTGGATTATGGTGTGTGTGTGGGGGGGGGGGGGGGGGGGGGGATTATGGTGTGGGGCTGTTTTTCAGGGGTTGGGTTTGGCTCCTTAGTTCCAGTGAAGGGAACTCTTAAGGCGTCAGCATACCAAGACATTTTGGGAAAATGTCATGCCCCCAACTTTGTGCAAACAGTTTGGGGATGGCCCCTTCCTGTTCCAACATGACTGATCACCAGTGCACAAAGCAAGGTCCATAAAGACACTGATGAGCGAGTTTGGTAATAATAGTGCAACTTCTGATTCATGGATTAAACAGAACATTGAAGATTTATATCCAGAGTTTCTCTCTGTACTCTGTAAGCAGACAAGACCCTTGGACTGTGGAGGTGGATGTCTGTGAAGGTTCTCATTCATTCAGGTCAATCAATAAATCAATATAACTGTACTTGCTGGTCCGCCGACAAGCGTTCTCAATTCAGAATGACTTATACAAAAATTCTTTGGGAATGGAAAGTGGATGCGAGAGGTTTATCTGCTTTGTATTGAATGGATTATGTGCTTAAAATCTTATAAAAAAAATATATTTTATTTGAATCTTTTATTTTTTTTTATTTATTTTAAAAGAGTAAAACAAGCCATTTTAAAATGGTAGTGGGTCTCTTATAAATGTATTCAGAATGTTATCTATGACATAGTTACAAAAATATCAGACAAAATATATGTTGAAATGTCTTTATTAGACATTAAATATTTTCAGAAAAACATATTTTAAAAATATATTTTCTAATATATAGCTTTGTAAAATATATTTAAATTATATTTTTGGAATGCATTTACAAGTATATTTAAAGATATATGTTTGAATGCATTTTTTTATATGTTCAAAAATATCTGGACAATATATTTTCAAACATATATTTTCACATATATGCCTTTGGAAAATATATTAAAATTATATTTTTGGAACACATTTACAAATATATGTAAAAATATATGTTGAAAAAAATCTGAAGAATATATTTAAAAAATATATTTTTCAATATATGTCTTTGGAAAATGCATTTAAATTATATTTTGGAATGCCTTTACAAGTATATTTAAAAATATATGTTTAAATGCATTTTTTTAGATGCTCAAAAATATATGTCAAATATATTGAAAAAAATATATTTTAAAATATATGCCTTTGGAAAATATATTTGAATTTACATTTTTGGAATAGATGTAAAAATATATTCGCGTAGGCCAATATATTGTAAATATATTTAAAATATATAATTTTTTTAAATAAATATATTGGAAATATATTTTTCTTCCATATGGGCAGTCACGTCTGATCAAGAATGGCTCTGGTATACTGTCAGGAGGGATGAGAGATCAGACCCGTGTGACTGCACAGAGAAACCAGACAGTATGATTAGTGAAGTAAAAGGTGTTTAATTATAAGAAAACCAGTGAGGATAGCAAACAATATATATATATATATATATATAATCAGAAAGGGAATACCATACACATAGGTCAAGCCAGGCCGAGGTCATACACAAGGGATATCAGCAGATGGGACAGGACGGAGCAGGGGTCGGATGGATGGACTAGCTGCAGGATACAGGCTAAGGGGAGACAGGGATCAGGAAGCAGGGCAGACAAGTACAGGCGGGATCAGGGATCAGGATGCAGGGCAGACAAGTCCAGGCGGGATCAGGATGCAGGGCAGACAAGTCCAGGCGGGATCAGGGATCAGGATCAGAACAGGATCAAGGTACGAAATCAGGATCAGAATACAGGTCAGGGTACAGGCTTAGGTCCAGCAGATATGAAGATACCAGGGCGAGCTCTGCTTGAGCTCGCCGGGTATAAATAGAGGGTGTGTTAATTGCATTCATGTCACACCTGAACGCAGGAAAGGCTGTGAGCTCCAGAAGACCACGAACCCCCCGCTGGTGGAGGCCGGTACTGCAGCCAGAATAACAGGCATATTTACCAGCAGGGGGGACCATTCCTGACACTGTGGCGTCTCTCCTGGCTGGATAATCCAATGGGAACCTCCAAATTGCGACTTCAGGTGAACAATTCTCATCCAGGGAAAGTATATCACCCGGAACTCCAGGAATGGTGGTGTATCCAAGGCAGGAAGCCCAGTGGTATGTGCATATGTGGATTAAGAAGAAAAGGATTCCATCGTGCAGTATGTTATAAAATGAAGGATTTATTCCAAACTGATAGACATCAAATCCAAGCTATGGCCATGAACAGGGCACTAATAGCATTTAAAAACATAAAAACAGCACCAGGTATCGAATGGCAAAAAGAATATCGAAAAAACAGATGCTCGGTGTTTCGAATCTTGCGATTGCTAAGCCGAACGGCTGAGAGCGTGGTGACATCCGTGAATACTCGCTCCGCCTGACGCTGCGTTTCGTCCAATAGGGCTTCGGCTGGGAAAGGAGGCATTGTATCGGACGTCACGCTCCTTGCTCTTATGTACACCGTACTAGACAGGAAACACAGGGAAGCTTTAGCTGAAAGACTTCCGGTGTAGTCACTCAGTAACGCTACACACATTATGCTATTACTGAAGAATACATCGTGCATCCACGAGCAACAAGTATACTACATCAGTAATAGAATAAAAGGAAACAACATATGGAATTAGCATGCCAAAAAAAAGGTACTAACAATAAAAATTTCACATATACATGATATACATATATGCAAAAAAACATTTGTTATATATAACAAAAGTCCCACAAGTTTGCCATACAGATGCCTATGGACATCATCGTACAATGACATTAAAATTAAATAAAAATAAATGTATCTAACACAGACACATTTATATAAAATGAGGAATTGGAAAAATACATGAATAAATCATTGTATTATAAAACCTTGATTCTATCAAAAGAGGAGGGAAGAGGGGGGAATCTTAATATATACCCAAAAAGGGGGGGAGGGGGGAGGGGCCAGAGGAGGATGGGGATCATAAATATGTGGAAAAATTCTGATTTATATGAGTGGTGAGAAAAAATTGCAATGGTATGGATAAACACTTAGCTGTTATTGATGTAACAATTGATATCCCACTCAATATTAAGCCCCAGGGGCGTGTAACATTGCATGTCATATATCCAGCACGTTTCTCTGCGCGATATCTGACGAGTCATATTGCTCCCCCTCCAGTGGGGAGTATATTTCTCTATTCCCACAACCTCCAACAGGGAAGGATCCCTATTGTGGTGCCGGAAAAAATGCAGTGATACACTGTGCTTGGTATAACCACCACGTATGCGGGAGAGATGCTCTCCAATTCTGACCTTGAGGGCCCGGGTGGTCCTACCAATGTATTGAAGGCCACATGGGCACCTCAAAAGGTAGATGACTCCCACTGTGTCACATGTTATAAAGTCAGCAATGGAATAGACCCGTGATGTAGTGTGAGATGAGAAAACAGTAGTCTTAAGAGTTTTGCTACCTGCACACACTTTGCACCTTCTGCATGGGAGGAAACCTTTGAGGTTCTCGAACCTTCCGAATCCTGGGGGGTGGGTCTACCATACTTGGGGCCACCAGATCCTTCAGGTTCTTATTTCGTCTATACAGAACTTTTGGACGATCTGGAAGTTGGGATCCTATTATTCTATCAGATTTGAGTATTGACCAATGTTTTTCAATAATCCTCCTAACCCACCAATGCTGAGAAGAAAAAGTGGTCTGGAAAGAAAAATCATAATTTCTCTGTTTCCCCTCGGTATTTTTAACTTTCGGGGCTAAAAGTACATTTCTATTCAAAGATCCTATTGTTTTAATATCTTCTTCCAAACAGGAAGTGGTATACCCTTTTTCTACAAACCGTTTTTTAAGGACTTTTACTTGGGTTTCATAATCGCCTATCTTAGAACAGTTTCTCCGGATCCTCTGAAATTGACCCTTGGATATGGCTTTGAGCCAATTCGGGTGATGGCCACTATCCCTAGGGATGTAGCCATTACGATCCGTATTCTTGAAAAAAGCTTTGGTTAAAAGTGAATCCTGCTCTTTGTAGATAATTAAGTCCAAACAATTAACTGAAAGGGGGCTGTGTTCATAAGTGAACTGTATGCCCCAGTCATTATCATTCAGACGGGTCATAAATTGTTTTAATGAGGGTACGTCACCATTCCACAGAAAGAAGGCGGCGTCAATGTAACGACGCCAAAAAAGGAGGCGTGGGTCTTCCAACGAAAACAGACAATCATTTTCCCATAAGGCCATGAAGAGTCCAGCCAGACTGGGGGCAAATTTAGCCCCCATGGCTACTCCGGTACACTGTAAATAACACTGTCCATGGTAATAAAAATAGTTATGTTCCATGGCAAAAATCAAAAGTTTCATAACAAATGCCAGAATAGAAGGTTTTAGGGATAGATCTTTTCTTAAGAAGAATTTTGCTGCCTTGTATCCTAAATCATGGGGAATTATGGTATATAAAGAGGAGACGTCCGCTGTTACTAATAAGACATTCTCCTCCACTTTAATATTGGCAATTTTCTTAATGATCTGTGTTGAATCAATTAAAAAGGCTGGAGTTTCTGTTACTGCTGGTTGTAAAAAATGGTCAACAAATTTCCCTACTCTGGATGTAAGGGAATCTATTCCGCTTACTATAGGGCGGCCTGGCGGTTGTTGAGGATTTTTGTGCACTTTGGGGATGTAATAAATGATGGGCGTCTTAGGTGCCAGAGGGATCAAAAAATCCCGCTCTTTCTCATTAATTAGTCCCTTCTTATGTCCTTCTTTTACAATACCTTTCAGGGTTTTTGTGTATTTACCCAACGGATCGTTGGGAAGTATGGTATAAGTGCCTCTGTCTGAGAGAAGGGAATCCATCTCCTTAAGATAGTCTGCCTTCTTTAGTAAAACGATCCCACCCCCCTTACCTGCTGGTCGGATAATTAAATCCTTCCTCTCACATCATTTTTGGATTCCTTCCTCTATAATATGTGATTTGGATTTTTTTAAATTAACTTTTTTTAACTTTCAGTTAATTTTTTGGACTTAATTATCTACAAAGAACAGGATTCACTTTTAACCAAAGCTTTTTTCAAGAATACGGATCGTAATGGCTACATCTCTAGGGATAGTGGCCATCACCCGAATTGGCTCAAAGCCATACCCAAGGGTCAATTTCAGAGGATCCGGAGAAACTGTTCTAAGATAGGCGATTATGAAACCCAAGTACAAGTCCTTAAAAAACGGTTTGTAGAAAAAGGGTATACCACTTCCTGTTTGGAAGAAGATATTAAAACAATAGGATCTTTGGATAGAAATGTACTTTTAGCCCCGAAAGTTAAAAATACCAAGGGGAATCAGAGTAATTATGATTTTTCTTTCCTGACCACTTTTTCTTCTCAGCATTGGTGGGTTAGGAGGATTATTGAAAAACATTGGTCAATGCTCAAATCTGATAGAATAATGGGATCCCAACTTCCAGATCGTCCAAAAGTTCTGTATAGACGAAATAAGAACCTGAAGGATCTGGTGGCCCCAAGTATGGTAGACCCACCCCCCAGGATTCGCATGTTCAAGAACCTCAAAGGTTTCTTCCCATGCAGAAGGTGCAAAGTGTGTGCAGGTAGCAAAACTCTTAAGACTACTGTTTTCTCATCTCACACTACATCACGGGTCTATTCCATTGCTGACTTTATAACATGTGACACAGTGGGAGTCATCTACCTTTTGAGGTGCCTTCAATACATTGGTAGGACCACCCGGGCCCTCAAGGTCAGAATTGGAGAGCATCTCTCTCGCATACGTGGTGGTTATACCAAGCACAGTGTATCACTGCATTTTTTCCGGCACCACAATAGGGATCCTTCCCTGTTGGAGGTTGTGGGAATAGAGAAATATACTCCCCACTGGAGGGGAGCAATATGACTCGTCAGATATCGCGCAGAGAAACGCGCTGGATATATGACATGCAATATTACACGCTCCTGGGGCTTAATATTGAGTGGGATATCAATTGTTACATCAATAACAGCTAAGTGTTTATCCATACCATTGCAATTTTTTCTCACCACTCATATAAATCGGAATTTTTCCACATATTTATGATCCCCATCCTCCTCTGCCCCCCCCCCCTTTTTGGGTATATATTAGGATTCCCCCCTCTTCCCCCCTCTTTTGATAGAATCAAGGTTTTATAATGCAATGATTTATTCATGTATTTTTCCAATTCCTCATGTTATATAAATGTGTCTGTGTTAGATACATTTATTTTTATTTAATTTTAATGTCATTGTACGATGATGTCCATAGGCATCTGTATGGCAAACTTGTGGGACTTTTGTTATATATAACAAATGTTTTTTTGCATATATGTATATCATGTATATGTGAAATTTTTATTGTTAGTACCTTTTTTTTGCATGCTAATTCCATATGTTATTTCCTTTTATTCTATTACTGATGTAGTATACTTGTTGCTCGTGGATGCACGACGTATTCTTCAGTAATAGCATAATGTGTGTAGCGTTACTGAGTGACTACACCGGAAGTCTTTCAGCTAAAGCTTCCCTGTGTTTCCTGTCTAGTACGGTGTAAATAAGAGCAAAGAGCGTGACGTCCGATACAACGCCTCCTTTCCCAGCCGAAGCCCTATTGGACGAAACGCAGCGTCGGGCGGAGCGAGTATTCACGGACGTCACAACGCTCTCAGCCGTTCGGCTTAGCAATCGCAAGATTCGATCCGATGGCGAAACACCGAGCATCTGTTTTTTCGATATTCTTTTTGCCATTCGATACCTGGTGCTGTTTTTATGTTTTTAAATGCTATTAGTGCCCTGTTCATGGCCATAGCTTGGATTTGATGTCTATCAGTTTGGAATAAATCCTTCATTTTATAACATACTGCACAATGGAATCCTTTTCTTCTTAATCCACATATGCACATACCACTGGGCTTCCTGCCTTGGATACACCACCATTCCTGGAGTTCCGGGTGTTATACTTTCCCTGGATGAGAATTGTTCACCTGAAGTCGCAATTTGGAGGTTCCCATTGGATTATCCAGCCAGGAGAGACGCCACAGTGTGTGTAATGCCCGAAAGACCCGTCAGGGTCCAACTATCTGGTAAGCGGCCATCTGTTTATTAGATCATTGACCAGCTTTATCTTCAGACAAAATTCAATGCCAAAGTAACATGGATGTATCACTTCAGAATTGAAGTTTAATGTATCGGTGTTGTGGGGAAATTGGGGGGCTAAATAGACAGCCTTCTTGGGGTTTAGACAAAGTTCCAAGGATATAGCAAAATTATTTTCCCTTTTGACTAGCTTATTTGAACAACTTGGTCGATTACCTTGTCTGCATGTATTAACTATTAACTTTTTATCTTCTTGCATGAAAGATATAACAAGGGAACATCTTATCATTTATCACATGTATTTTAAACACTGCTTAACATAAGCTGTAAAATAATCTCTCTACATGAGTAATTTGGAAGAAAAACAGCTGTGAATGATATTGATAAATATTTCAATGTACAGAATGACTGCAGGTATTAACAAGAAAAAACAAAACACATTTCTAACATGGACTTATGGTTTATTTGTATGGAACAAAGTAGTGTATGTTACCTGCCGTGTTCTAATTATCCTGGTTAATTTAAAGTTAGTGAGGGCATTGTTTGGAACCTTTTAAATATTAATGGTAAGTAAAGTTTTCTTTACGGTTATATAGTTGTAAATAAAGATCAAATTTATAGAAAGTAATTTTCTTTGCACACAACTGGAAAAAAAAAAGATATAAGATTCTTACTCTTTTAAGAACATACTTAAAGCAGTAGTAAACTGAAAAAAAAAAAAGATAGATATATATTTTCATTGCAAATTAATGCTATAATGTGCTAGTATGCAGAGCATACTAGCACATTATGAAAGACTTACCTGAAAATGAAGGCATGCGGTCACTGAACAGGGCTTCCATCTTCACCCGGTCTCCCTTCCGGTTTTGCAGGCAGCTTCCATTTGATTGCCGAAGCCTGCGTGTTGGAGTCATGGCTCTCTCTATGGATTCCGTTCCATTAAGAGCAAAGTGCGCATGCACTGGCACTGCTATAGTAACATTACTGGTGCTGCTATAGTAAATATCTCCTAAACAGTGCACATTTAGGACATATTTACTGTACCTACAGGTAAGCCATATTATAGGCTTACCTGTAGGTATAAATAAAAAAAAAGGCTTTACTAACATTTTAAGTGGACAGTAAACTTGTAGTGCAGCTATATTTGTACAGTCAGACAGCCTTCCCAAGCATCTCTTCCACTTTTAATACTTACCTGCTCTCAGTCTGCCAAGATCTTTACTATGTGCCTTGTGCCATTTTTGGATACAATGTTGTCAATACCCTTTTGCACAAGCTTCTTCTTGTATCATATCAGTTATCTTTAAAAATACATTTAATGGGCTATGCTTTTGGAGGAAGCAGGTTTAAGCTGTATAATCCAGGTTACCTTTCAGTTGTACGGAACAACAAACAAAAAAATGATATTGTTTCATGTTTCATGAACTCTAGTAAGTCTTCTGACTCCTTTCCCCGTTTGTCACAAAGTCCAGAGATGAACTTTGAAGAGGAAAGCAACGTAAGTAAACAGTTATCACAGCGTGTACATTTTAAAACTTGGTGCTTCTTCCCTTTTATTTCACTCCCTGAAGCATAGGCCTGTAGGTGTTATTACTCCACTAAGTACTTCACAGCCTCAATGTCACAATCTCCATTCATTTTAATGGGAAGGCCTTCAATGCTCACCGCAAGGCTGTCATCTTATGTGTTCTCGGCTAGGGAAAATGATGGGAGAGGGTAGAGGCTGATGCTAGGTAGGGGCTTTGTGAAAATTGGCACCAGTTACAGAATTGGGGTTTTGGACAAACTATGCTACTTTACTGCTTTAAGTGTTTTCCCTGTAATTTCAATATTTAAAAATGCAAGTTGCTGGCAGCAACCAATAGCCCCTGACTTCTCAAAAATTATACATATTTTGAATGACCATGCTACATAGAGTGTCTTGAAAAGGTATTCATACCCCTTGACATTTTCCACATTTTGCCATGTTACAACCAAAAACATAAATGGGATTTGGGATTTTATCCGATAGACCAACACAGAGTGGCACATAATTGTGAAGTGGAAGGTAACTGATAAATGGTTTTCATTTTTTTACAAACAAATATGTGAAAAGTGTGACATGTATTTATACTCAGCCCTCCCCCCCCCCCAAGTCAATACTTTGAAGAATCCCCTTTCGCTGCAATTATAGCTGCAAGTCTTTTTGGGTATGTCTACCATTTTTTACATCTAGAGTGACATTTTTGCCCATTCTTCTTTGCAAAATAGCTCAAGCTCTGTCAGACTGAATGGATAGTGTGTGTTCAAGTCTTGTCACATATTCTCAATTGGATTTAGGTCTGGATTTTAACTGGGCCATTCTAACACATGAAAATGCTTTGATCTAAACCATTCCATTGTAGCTCTGTCTATATGTTTACAGCCATTGTCCTGCTGGAAGGTGAACCTCCACCCCAGTCTCAAGTCTTTGCAGACTCTAACAGGGTTTCTTCTAAGATTGCCCTGTATTTGACTCTATCCATCTTCGTATCAACTATGACCAGCTTCCCTGTCCCTGATGAAGAAAAGCATCCCCACAACATGATGCTCCAATTGTGTGTTTAGCGAGATGTGCAGTGCACGTTTCCCACCACACATAGCTATTTGATTTTAGGTCAAAAAGTTAAATTTTGGTCTCATCTGACCAGAGCACCTTCTCCCACGTGTTTGCTGTGCCCCCCACATAGTTTCTCACAAACTGCAAACAGGACTTCTTATGGCTTTCTTTCAACATGGGCTTTCTTCTTGCCACTCTTCCATAAAGGTCAGATTTGTGGAGTGCAGGACTAATAGTTGTCCTGTGGACAGATTCTCCCACCTGAGCTGTGGATCTCTGCAGCTCCTCCCGAGTTACCATGGTCCTCTTGACTAGGGATGAGCTTTGAGTTCGAGTAGAACTCATGTTCGACTCGAACATTGCCTGTTCGCCGAACAGCAAACTATTTGGGGTGTTCGCGGCAAGTTCGTGTGAACTTTAGAACCCTGTTAAAGGCTATGGGACTCGAACGTTTCAATTCTAAAGTGCTAATTTTAAAGGCTAATATGCAAGTTATTGTAATAGAAAGTGTTTGGGGACCTGGCTCCTGCCCCAGGGGACATGTATCAATGCAAAAAAAGTTTTAAAAACTGCAGTTTTTTTGGCAGCAGTGATTTTAATAATTCCTTTAAGTGAAACAATAAAAGTGAAATATTCCTTTAAAATTCGTAACTGGGGGGTGTGTATAGTATGCCTGTAAAGTAGCGCTTGTTTCCCATGCTTAGAACTGTCCCTGCACAAAGTGTCATTTCTGAAGGAAAAAAAGTTATTTAAATTCACTCGCGGCTATAATGAATTGTCGGCTCCCGGCAATACAGAGAAAAGTCATTCATAAAAAAAAAAATGCGTGGGGGTCCACGGCATTTATTTTTTTTAATTTGGGGTGGAGTCCCCCTTAAAATCCATACCAGACCTGAAGGGTCTGGAATGGATATTTGGGGGGAACCCCACATCATTTTTTTTATTATTTGACGCAAGGTTCCCCTTAATATCCATACCAGACACTAAGGTGAGTGATTTTAAATGACTTTTTTCCTTCAGAAATTGCATTTTGTGCAGGGACAGTTCTAAGCACAGGAAACAAGCGCCACTTTATAGGCATACTATACACACCCCTAGGTACAAAATTTAAAGGAATATTTCAATTTTATTGTTTCACTTTAAGCATTATTAAAATCACTGCTTCTGAAGAAACGGTAGTTTTTTAAAACTTTTTTTGCATTGATACATGTCCCCTGGGGCAGGACCCGGGTCCCCAAACACTTTTTAGGACAATAACTTGCATATTAGCCTTTAAAACTAGTACTTTATATTTCAAACGTTCGAGTCCCATAGACTTTAACAGGGTTCTAAAGTTCACACAAACTTTTGGTCTGTTCGTAGGTTCTGGTGCGAACCAAACCCAGGGGTGTTCGGCTCATCCCTACTCTTGACTGCTTCTCTGATTAATGCTCTCCCTGCCCGGTCTGTCAGTTTAGGTGGATGACAATGTCTTGGTAGGTTTGTAGTTGTGCCATACTCTTTCCATTTTCAGAAGATGGATTAAGTGCTTCTTGAGATGTTCAAAGCTTTGAATATTTTTTATAACCTAACCCTGCTTTAAACTTCTCCCCAAATTTATCCCTGACGTGTCTAGTGTGTTCCTTGCCCTTAATGATGCTGTTTGTTCACTAAGGTTCTCTAAAAAAAACTCTAGGGGCTTTACAGAACAGCGATACTTATACTGAGATTAAATTACACACAGGTGGACTCTATTTGCCAATCAGGTGACTTCTGAGAGCAATTGGTTCCTTTAGTTAGGGGTGTCAGATTAAAGGGGGCTGAATACATTTTTCCGATATTTAATTGTAAAAAAAAATGAAAACCATTTATCATTTCCCTTCCACTTCATAATTATGTGCCATTTTGTGTTGGTCTATCACATAAAATCCCCCAAAAAATAATTTTATATTTTTGGTTGCCACGTGACAAAATGTGGAAATTTCAATGGGTATGAATACGTTTTCAAGGCACTGTATGAATATATGGTCGCTAAAGCTCACCTTTTTCAGGACAACTTTCTCCCAGGGTAAAGGCTTCTTGGTGCTCATTGGGCTAGATTCAGGTAGGAGAGCCTATCTTAAATTTGGCCTAACGTATCTCATTTACGTTAGGCCGCCGCAACTTTTTCAGGCAAGTGCTTTATTCACAAAGCACTTGCCTGTAAAGTTGAGGCGGCGTAGTGTAAATCACCCGGTGGAATTTAAATTCGGAGGGTAGGGGGCGTGTATCATTTAAATGAAGCGCGTCCCCGCGCCGAACGAACTGCGCATGCGCCGGCCGTGATTGATTCCCAGTGCGCATGCTCCAAATCACGTCGCTACTTGTCAATGAAAGCGACGTCAGCGTAACTGACGCCCAGCTCAATTGTGAATGGACTTACGCAAACGACGTAAATTACGTTGGTTCCGACGTCCATACTTAACATTGGCTGCGCCAGCTATAGCAGGGATAACTTTAGGCCGTGCGTAAGTCTTACGTAAACGACGTAACCAGATACGCCGGCCAGGCGCACGTTCGGCAATCGGCGTATAGGCTCATTTGCATATTTTAGATGGGAATGCCACCTAGCGTCCAGCCTAAAATATGAAAATAAGATTCAACGGCGTAAGAGACTTATACCAGTTGGATGTAATAGAAATCTATGCGTAACTGATTCTATAAATCAGTCGCATAGATAGGAGGGCTCAGATGCAAAAAAAAGATGGCTTATCTGGAGATAAGCCGTCTTATTTCTTTCCTGAATCTGGCCCATTACTGTTATTGTTAAACACTGCCTTGTTTTAGTCTATAGAAGAATACATCATGGCCTCAGAATCCATGCCTTACCCATTTATTTAGTTAATTTAGCTTGGATATGATACAGTAACTTTCTCTAAGCATTGTTGATTCCATTTTTCTCTTGTGTACCCTTTATAACCATTGTGTAATACTGGCTTTTTACTTTTCATAGCCTTCCTTTCCTTCTTGACACCAGCGGGAAGTTGCATGTATACAAGAATGATGAGAGCAAGCCATGGATAACCCGATGCTGTACTGGTATGGAACAGCACTATCACCTGCATACACCAGAGGGAACCCTTCCGGGACAGCGAGACCTCCATACCTGGACGGACCTTACTATATGCTCACATATAGCACCCTGAAGGTAAGGGAACTAAAATACCAGTTGGGGATGTCCTGTATCTATCAACATCTAGAGTGAAGTTTTTCTACCACACAATCATTCAACCCACCAGCAGACACCAACTATAGACCGCCCGGTGCAACTGTTCATAGCCCAGCACAGCTCTCACTGACATATAGGACTCTACTGTTTGCTTTTTTGTTGTACTTTGACACAAGGAATCTTGATTTTGCATGCACCATTTGGATGCAGGAGTGTTGCTATCACATTTAGCTATATAGTGACTATTGATTTAATTTTATTTGATCTTCATCCTTCACATTTTGTATTGTGTGTTTTTGTAGTGCTCACGCATCACCATTTGAAGCGCTCATCACCTATTTTATTTCATTTCCTTCTTAACCCCTTTACCCCTCCCTTCTCCTATACTAGTTTTCCTTATATTACTATTTGTAAAAATAGTCTATTTATTTTTCATGAACCATGTTAAACAACATTGCATGCACTTCTCTTTTCAATAACAATATATTGAAACTAAAAATGCAAGTTATATTCTACACGAGGCTGAAACTACTGAGCAGAGTGCCCATGCATTTTCCCAATGGCTTACAGAGAAGGTTGACAGACTGAGGCTCTTTTTTATTGATTGTTGTTAAGCCTGACACTGATTTACAATTTTCAGTGGAGAAGAAAAAATGAATAAGGGTTGAAATTCACAATTATAGTTAACATGCCTATATTAGCCAAATATTCATTAGGTTCAGATTTTTTTTTAAACAGTAAACATGTCAAACTTACCTCCACTGTGCAGTTCGTTTTGCACAGAGTGGCCCTGAACCTCCTGTTCTGGGGTCCCACGGTCTCACTGCTTCTGAAGAAACGGTAGTTTTTTAAAACTTTTTTTGCATTGATACATGTCCCCTGGGGCAGGACCCGGGTCCCCAAACACTTTTTAGGACAATAACTTGCATATTAGCCTTTAAAACTAGTACTTTATATTTCAAACGTTCGAGTCCCATAGACTTTAACAGGGTTCTAAAGTTCACACAAACTTTTGGTCTGTTCGTAGGTTCTGGTGCGAACCAAACCCAGGGGTGTTCGGCTCATCCCTACTCTTGACTGCTTCTCTGATTAATGCTCTCCCTGCCCGGTCTGTCAGTTTAGGTGGATGACAATGTCTTGGTAGGTTTGTAGTTGTGCCATACTCTTTCCATTTTCAGAAGATGGATTAAGTGCTTCTTGAGATGTTCAAAGCTTTGAATATTTTTTATAACCTAACCCTGCTTTAAACTTCTCCCCAAATTTATCCCTGACGTGTCTAGTGTGTTCCTTGCCCTTAATGATGCTGTTTGTTCACTAAGGTTCTCTAAAAAAAACTCTAGGGGCTTTACAGAACAGCGATACTTATACTGAGATTAAATTACACACAGGTGGACTCTATTTGCCAATCAGGTGACTTCTGAGAGCAATTGGTTCCTTTAGTTAGGGGTGTCAGATTAAAGGGGGCTGAATACATTTTTCCGATATTTAATTGTAAAAAAAAATGAAAACCATTTATCATTTCCCTTCCACTTCATAATTATGTGCCATTTTGTGTTGGTCTATCACATAAAATCCCCCAAAAAATAATTTTATATTTTTGGTTGCCACGTGACAAAATGTGGAAATTTCAATGGGTATGAATACGTTTTCAAGGCACTGTATGAATATATGGTCGCTAAAGCTCACCTTTTTCAGGACAACTTTCTCCCAGGGTAAAGGCTTCTTGGTGCTCATTGGGCTAGATTCAGGTAGGAGAGCCTATCTTAAATTTGGCCTAACGTATCTCATTTACGTTAGGCCGCCGCAACTTTTTCAGGCAAGTGCTTTATTCACAAAGCACTTGCCTGTAAAGTTGAGGCGGCGTAGTGTAAATCACCCGGTGGAATTTAAATTCGGAGGGTAGGGGGCGTGTATCATTTAAATGAAGCGCGTCCCCGCGCCGAACGAACTGCGCATGCGCCGGCCGTGATTGATTCCCAGTGCGCATGCTCCAAATCACGTCGCTACTTGTCAATGAAAGCGACGTCAGCGTAACTGACGCCCAGCTCAATTGTGAATGGACTTACGCAAACGACGTAAATTACGTTGGTTCCGACGTCCATACTTAACATTGGCTGCGCCAGCTATAGCAGGGATAACTTTAGGCCGTGCGTAAGTCTTACGTAAACGACGTAACCAGATACGCCGGCCAGGCGCACGTTCGGCAATCGGCGTATAGGCTCATTTGCATATTTTAGATGGGAATGCCACCTAGCGTCCAGCCTAAAATATGAAAATAAGATTCAACGGCGTAAGAGACTTATACCAGTTGGATGTAATAGAAATCTATGCGTAACTGATTCTATAAATCAGTCGCATAGATAGGAGGGCTCAGATGCAAAAAAAAGATGGCTTATCTGGAGATAAGCCGTCTTATTTCTTTCCTGAATCTGGCCCATTACTGTTATTGTTAAACACTGCCTTGTTTTAGTCTATAGAAGAATACATCATGGCCTCAGAATCCATGCCTTACCCATTTATTTAGTTAATTTAGCTTGGATATGATACAGTAACTTTCTCTAAGCATTGTTGATTCCATTTTTCTCTTGTGTACCCTTTATAACCATTGTGTAATACTGGCTTTTTACTTTTCATAGCCTTCCTTTCCTTCTTGACACCAGCGGGAAGTTGCATGTATACAAGAATGATGAGAGCAAGCCATGGATAACCCGATGCTGTACTGGTATGGAACAGCACTATCACCTGCATACACCAGAGGGAACCCTTCCGGGACAGCGAGACCTCCATACCTGGACGGACCTTACTATATGCTCACATATAGCACCCTGAAGGTAAGGGAACTAAAATACCAGTTGGGGATGTCCTGTATCTATCAACATCTAGAGTGAAGTTTTTCTACCACACAATCATTCAACCCACCAGCAGACACCAGCTATAGACCGCCCGGTGCAACTGTTCATAGCCCAGCACAGCTCTCACTGACATATAGGACTCTACTGTTTGCTTTTTTGTTGTACTTTGACACAAGGAATCTTGATTTTGCATGCACCATTTGGATGCAGGAGTGTTGCTATCACATTTAGCTATATAGTGACTATTGATTTAATTTTATTTGATCTTCATCCTTCACATTTTGTATTGTGTGTTTTTGTAGTGCTCACGCATCACCATTTGAAGCGCTCATCACCTATTTTATTTCATTTCCTTCTTAACCCCTTTACCCCTCCCTTCTCCTATACTAGTTTTCCTTATATTACTATTTGTAAAAATAGTCTATTTATTTTTCATGAACCATGTTAAACAACATTGCATGCACTTCTCTTTTCAATAACAATATATTGAAACTAAAAATGCAAGTTATATTCTACACGAGGCTGAAACTACTGAGCAGAGTGCCCATGCATTTTCCCAATGGCTTACAGAGAAGGTTGACAGACTGAGGCTCTTTTTTATTGATTGTTGTTAAGCCTGACACTGATTTACAATTTTCAGTGGAGAAGAAAAAATGAATAAGGGTTGAAATTCACAATTATAGTTAACATGCCTATATTAGCCAAATATTCATTAGGTTCAGATTTTTTTTTAAACAGTAAACATGTCAAACTTACCTCCACTGTGCAGTTCGTTTTGCACAGAGTGGCCCTGAACCTCCTGTTCTGGGGTCCCACGGTGGCTCTCGTGGTTCCTCCCCACATTGGATAAATCCCCTCTGGGAAGCTCTCTCCTGAAGGGATTACCTTGCGTGCACGCTCCTGAGTCATACACTTGGCATCCATAGACCGTGGCGCCTGCATCATTGGATTTGATTGGGGGGCCGGACACTGCAAGGTGTTTTTTCACCTTAATGCATAGGATTCATTAAGGTGAAAAAAACACCTTTAATTACAAGGCCATTTTTCAGTTTTTACCACTGTGATAGTTTGGCTGACACTCTTATGCAAAACTGTATTTTTTTGAGCCAGATAGAGTTTTTGTTTGGTGGTATTTTAAATATGCTTATTTTTTTTTACTATAAAAAGGAAAAAAGACCAAACATTTTGAAAAAATAAATAAAAAAAAACACTTTTCTTTATTAAAATAAAAATGTCCTAATAGTACACCCCACATTTTCCTTTTTTCAAAGTAGGCACCCCATTTTTTGTGCCACAATATTTTGGAAATGAAGAAACATGGACAGTACTGGAGGGATTAAAGAGAATCTTCAGCGTACCCCCCCCCATTTTTTCTCTGCCTCCCTTTACATGGTGGACACAGTTCAGATACTCATCCTTTCACTGGATCCAGTATTATCCTGCTGACATCCTTCTGTCAACGCTGGTTCCCACTCGGCCATCTTACTTGTGAAGTCATCGAGAGGCCTGTCACTCTTCTGGGTTCAGCCGACAATGCCTCCAGATGATGCACTGCTAGTTTTACCCCTCCCTACTTACTAAATGTATGACTAAAGGCCTCCTGGGATATGTGACATGCATATCCCAGGAAGAACAGCGACCACTAAAAATAGGTAAAAAAAAAAAAAAAAAAAACACTGTCCAATTTGTGCAGAGGAGGGGAGGAGATGGGGAACTTGATATAGAGGGTGGAGGTCAGCTTTAAACACAGAGCTTGAGAATTTTGCATTATTGTACATGTCATACACAGAGAAAGAAGGAAGTGAAGGAGTTAATTTACTGTTCACATTTAGTGGCAGGGTAAATATGAGGGGGTTAATGTTAAAAGTTTAGGATAAAGGAGGTGAAAGGGCTAGTGTACAGGTCACATGAAGACATCACTTTCACATGAAGACTCTTTGCTCATTGTAAAGTGAAGGCAAGGGATAAACACGGTAACATTGCCATGTAATCACTGTGATGACCAATCACAGAGATCACCTACCCAGCCCTCCAGATTGGCTTGGTATGGTGCTTCTGTGTACTAAGCTGTCTAGGAAGCTAAGTACACAACTATTAACAGGCAGATTGGTTGGCTGACGACTATTTATCCAGTGCCGTTCAGAAACTACACTGGCTAAATAAAGGGTCACCGAGCAGCCGTTGGAAAATTTACAATGGTAGAAATGTGGTTAATTAACGCAATCTTACAGATTACAGACAAATAATCTGCTTCGAGATTCCAAATTAGAGTTCCCAAAAAGACGCATGAAAAAACTACTTAGTGTAGTTTATCCACACAATATGATCAATGCCTCCTATATAATTGTGCTCACATATACTGTGTGAACTATATATTGTGCTTCTACTTCACCAAGCCTTGTAATATCAAATAAAACAAAATATATACAATAGAGTAATACTGTTATAACAAATAAGCCACTATATTAAAAAAATGGTCCAGATTCACGTACATTGGCGCATATATTGACCGGCGTAGCGCACCTCCTTTACGTTAGACCGGTGCAATGTAGAGGCGCAAGTACCGTATCCTCGTAGTAATTCGCACAAATTTGCGCCGGTGTAACGTAAATTCCGAGGCATAAGGCGGTGTAATTCAAATTGGGAAGGACGTGGGCGTGTTCCATTGAAATGAGCTGTGACCCCATGCAAATGAAGGGCCGGACGGATTGCGCATGCGCGCATGAAGCAGACTATGATCAGCACCTCTCTGCGCATGCTCAAAACTCGGCCTGGTGTAATCAGTGAGATAAGAACTAGGCCCGGCATACTTAGTGAGCTACGCCCAGGGCAAAAATAGGCCCAGACATAAGCCCTTCCATTGCAAAAGTACAACCATGTGTTTCCCTCCCTGAAGAAAGGTGCTTTTGTTCCGTTGTCTGTTGCTGTTTGTAGGTTTGTGTTGTGTCGTTGTGTTTTTTGAATTGTGTGTTTTTGAGAGATGTCAGAGAGGAACTGGAAGTTGAACTACTATATATATATATATATAAAAAAAAATTATATAATAATAATAATAATAATAAAAAGTAATAATATAATTATAATGTTGTGTTGGGCTGGTGATGTCCTCCTGCAGGGTTGTGGTTAATTCCATGATGGCATGAGGGGTGAATCTGAAGATGCGATACACCTCAGAATCACTCATGCCAAAGATGTCTATGCGTGTGCGGTATATCCTCTCCTGTGCCCTCCTCCGTGCCCTCCTCCGTGCCCTCCTCCTTCTGCGCTCATCTAAAGTCAGTAGTATAGCTATGAGCAAGGATGCCCCTGGCATACAGATTGTTGTCCTGCAAGTGTGGCTGCTCAGCTCGTCCCTAACGGTGTTGCTTTAGCTGACATGTAGACGGATTGTCCAATTTTAAACCTGCTTTTATAAGGACTAACTTTAGACTGGACGTGCAGCTGATGCGCACAGCGTGTAGCCTGCACCGCACAAACTTACTTTTGTGGATCGCCGTATCTCCCTCATTTGCATATTTGCATAGCAAATCAATGGTGTGTCTAGCGCATTTTTGCGCGCACGATGCGCTGGTCTATCGAAGTTACGTCGGTCGAATAAATCTAGATTTCAGGCGTATATCGTTTTGGGGATACGGCGCATAGATACGCAGGCGCATATTTAGACTTACGCCGCGCATCTCGTGAAACGCCGGCTTAAGTGCTTTGTGGATCTGGCCCCATGTGTTCATGTGTATCAAACCTGCTCAGACATGTTAAAATATATAACCCGTGCCCTCCCGTCATCATCCAACAATCCTCATGTCAATATACCTAACCAAAATCCTTGCCCATATATCATCAGGCTTGCTCTCACCAATAAAACCTCCTTTCTCCACTTTAGTGCATTAGCTCCAGATTGAATGGTATCATAAAGTGCTTCATGTAAAAAAAGCATAAAACGAACCAAAGTGCAGCAGAATATAGTAAATACCATCCATTCCTATCAGAATTCTTATGTAAATATATATTGAAATAAATGTAAGACTAGAATACAAGGTGGTGGATTGGACACTTCCAGTTATGCCATTATGTCACCCTTTAACACGTTTCACTACCTGACTTTATCAAAGAATCTTTAAAGGAAATTTTAGACAAGTGTGAAGAAATGCTGTAATGAAGAATTATTTTAAAAATATATTTATTTTTTAAAATTTAAAAAATGCAAAGTGAGTAGAAGAAAAATCTAAATCAAATCAGCATTTGGTGTGACCACCCTTTGGCTTCATACCAGCATTGATTCTAAAGCCTCGTACACACAATTAGACTTTCTGATGGGACTTGTGCGATGGCAGGATGTTGTCGGATAATCCGACTGTTTGTACGCTCCATCGGACAATTGTCCGATTTTCTGACAACAAATGTGGGATAGCATGCTTTAAAATTTTCCGATTACAAATGTGTGTTGTCGAATTATCTGATCGTGTGTACACAAGTCTGAAGAAAAAAATCCAAAGTAAAAACACGCATGCTTTGAATCAATGCTAACTTTAAGACAACATTAGCAGAAGTTTTGTGTTTGTTGACCAACAATTCTTTGCCGTTTGTATGCAATACAAGTTCACGGCCAACCCCCTTTGGACAACAAACCTACGCTTTGTCCACGGAAAATCAGATCGTGTGTACAAGGATTTACGCTTGCACATTTTGTACACTTGCACAATGGCAGGAATTTTGTAGGACTAGAGTTAGGTGTATTAACCAATAATACCAAGCAGGTGCTAATGATCATCAATTTCATATGTAGGTTGAAACACTGTTATCTTTTTATTTTTTATTGTTTATTTATACATTTTTCAAGTCATACAAAAGAGAATACACATGAATCATTAACAGTTTGAAGGAATGCAGGTATACAATGTCTTAGCGAACTACTAAGCACATACATTTTGTACAGGTAAAGAAATGGCGATGTGGATAAACAAGTACCCGGAGTGGAATAAAGAAATTCAATCCCATTAAAGAAAGGTAGAAATAATAAACACATAGTGAAATAGGTAAAGCACAATGATAGAAATCTAAATAAATTTGGAATAGTCACCCTTCCTGACCTCACAGGGGTATTAGAGGAAACATAAACATACTGTAAAACCACCAAAAAAGATCTACACATATAGGGCCAGATTCTCAGAGGCGTTACGACGGAGTATCTCAGATACCCCGTCGTATCGCCTTTTTTTTTGGCTCGTATCTATGCGTGTGATGCTGAGCATCACTTTTGCATAGATACGCTTCTACATCCGACAAGCGTAATACAATTACACTTTCGGATCGTAGATGTAATGACAACTCCGGCCACTAGGTGGCCTTTACGTTGTTTTTTCATTTGCATATGCAAATGAAGTAGTACGCCGATTCTCGATCGCTTTTACGCCGCCCCGTCGTCGCCTACGTCGTTTTCGTCCGCGTAAGGTTACCCCAGCTTCTATGTGGAGTAACCTTACGAGGTCCCGTCGGATGCCGTCGTGTCCCGTCGGATGCCATGTTAAGTATGGCCTCGGGACCGCGTCGTGTTGTGCGTCGTTTACGTCGTTTGCGTACGTCGATTCTCAATGGGGCTGGCGTACGCTGCGATTACGTCGTTTACATTGAGAAAATGTGACGTCCTTTGGAGCATGCGCACTGGGCTTTTCCCCCGGCCGGCGCATGCGCAGTTCGTTCGACGCGGGGGCGCGCTTAATTTAAATACAAGCCGCCCCATTTGAATTGCGCGGGTTTACGCTGCGCGATTTACGCGACGTAAGCGAAACCTCGGGAGCAAGTGCTTAGAGAATCAAGCACTTGCTCCAGCAAGCAGCGGCGGCGTAGTGTAACTGGCTTACGCTACGCCGCCGGAATTCTATGAGAATCTGGCCCATAGAGTTATAAATAACGTATACTAACTCAGTACATTTCCCTCAGATCCATATACTGAATCATCCCATGCTGACCATGTTTCATGACCATGTAGCCGTCAATTGCTACACTCTGCGTATATCAGCTACGGTAGTGATTATTTGTGGGATTGTTGGTGGTGAGGTGGACAACCACAATCTAGGGATGACCCTTTTGGCAGCCAATAAAATAAAAGACACCAGCCGGCGCAGGGTATACACACCATGAAATAAATCCGATCAAATCGGTCTGACAGACCGATTTGATCGGATTTGTCTGCTGGGATATATTGGTTTGATCGTGTACACACGATCAAACCAAAATCCCCGCTGGCAGACAGCGCGGTGACGTGGCAGTGACATTGACGCCGCCACGTCACCGTCACCAGGAAGTAAAACACTTCCGCGCATGCGTCGAATCCATTTGACGCATGTGCGGACAGATATGTCTGCTGGTTAGCGTACTAACCAGCAGACATGTCGGACGGACGGGTTCCCAGCAGACAGATTTTAAAGCATGCTTTAATCCGTCGGACCGTTTTCAGCAGATAGATTCGATCGTGTGTATGCGGCCTTAGAAATACCAGGAAAGGGGAGACCTAACAAACCGTGCATTGGTGAACAGGGGGACACTTCCAAAATATGTGGAAGTGAGTGCCCACTGCACTATTACATCTCCAGCATTGTTTTGAGACTGTTTGATTACGGGTGTGTAAAATATCTGGGGTCCTATACCAATGCTTCAGGACTTTGTATGCGGTTTCCTTATGGGACACACATCAAGAGATCTTGTAAGTGTGCTTCCATATGCTCTCCCAATCCAACAAGGAGATGTCATGCTGTAAGATCTAAGACCACTTTCTCATGTAGAGGTGGGCATTCACCGCCATAGGAACTGCCTCATGCAATATTTTATATATGGTAGAGATTATTTGGGGCTCATGAGGGCCTCTAGCACACAGGGCCTCGAAGTCAGTTGGCTTTTACAAAGTCAAAGAAGGGGATCTGGAGGAGAAAAAATGTCTAATCTGTAGGTATGAGTGTTAGGCCGCGTACACATGACTAAATAAAGTACAAGGTTTGAAGAGCCTGGACAAAGGGGCCAGAGAAGCCATAACGAGTAAGTATTGCAAACACATACGGCCAGCTAAGTCGGTCGAACGCTTTCTGGGGGTCTAAACTAAGAATCAAAGCAGGATTTGGGGTTTTATTAAGTATATCTATAAGATCGATTGTGCGACGCGTGTTGTCACCTGCATGTCTCATGCGAACGAATCCTACCTGGTCTCTGTGGATTAGATCTGGTAGTAGTAAGGATAATCTGTTTGCTAAAATATTGGTGAAAATGTTATAGTCTGAGTTTAATAGGGCGATGGGGCGATAGTTATCGGGAAGGGATTACGGTTACATAAGCGTGCAAAAATGAAGAGTGCGGCAGTTTGCCCTGGAGTAGCGAAGTGAACAGGGCTAACAAATGTGGAGTTAGGGTCGATAAGAACATCTTGTAATAGGAATAAGGGAGACCGTCTGGGCCTGGGGCTTTATGTGAGGGGAGGTGTTTAATTACTTTAATTACTTTAATTCTTCAACAGAAATAGGTTGATTTAATATGGAACGTTGGTCCGGTGACAGTCTGGGGAGTTGTACAGATGACAAGAAAGTATCTAGTCTGTCTTGTGAGAACTGTGCCTGTGGTTCTGTGCGCAAGCAGTTATAAAGTTTACTATAATTCTCTCTAAAAACTCCAGACATGGTCTGAGGACAGTGTGTAGGTGTACCATCCGATTGTACTATATGATCAGGGATGTTTAGAAAACGACTGGGTTTTAGCTTGTGGACAAGCATGTCTGCATACTCATAAAACTTTTGCTTAGACCATAACATTGACTTCGAGATTTTTTTTGCATCTACAGACTTAATGCGGTTACGTATAGCAATCACCATACTCAATCGACCCACCGTAGGAGAGCAAAGCAACTGTGCCTCCGCCGTCCGCAACTGGGCCACAAGCTCCGACCTGAGCTTAATAGAGTCGCGTTTCAGGCGGGAACCAGCTGAGATGCACTCACCCCTAGAATCCGTATGGGGCACGAACGTTTAATTAGTATAGCCACTCCAGCTTTCGCAGACGGATCCGAGGCCATATAAACTATGGGAAACATTCTAGATGCAAATTTAAAAGACCCCCTTGGGCAGAAATGTGTCTCCTGAACCATCACCACATCAGCTCCAGAGGACTTGAACTCCTTCAAGGCCAGCCAGCGTTTACGCAAGGAATTCAAGCCCTTAACATTACAAGAAAATATCTTTAAATCCATACTATAACCATGAGGAGATATGTAAACAACATTTTAACATAGCTCATGGGTAGGAGGTAGTCCACCCCAAGGAAATCTGGTATAAACATGTACACATCAGCAATTCTGAGCAATAAGACATTGTGTGATGAGTTCTCTACCTGCAGCAACATGCAAGAACAACAGGTCAAAAAAGGACCTGATAAAAAATTGAAAGGTTTAACAAAAACAAAATGCAAAGATAATAAAAAAAAAAACAGAAAAAAAAGCAAAAAATATGTTTTGAAAGCCTGAAGGGAAAATGACCTTCAGGAGACCAAGGCCGGACACCTTGGACATGTAGAGGAATATGACGGACAGCATGAACGACGGGCTCTGGCCCGCTCCTGTAGAAAGTGATCATTCTCGGACAGTTAACAGATAACATCTCAAACTAAGGGAACCGTAGCCTTCCAATACGCGTGGTAAAATGAACAAAAATTAGTAACGGAACTTAACGAGCCCATCAGGAAGAAAAAACAAAACAAAAAAACAAAACACACAATCATGATGGATTGTAGGGGAGCGCACTCCTCGCAGAAACCTGAAGAAAACAGCCAAGATCCTAGGTATCTGGGAATCAAAAAAGCTAGGAGATGTAAATCAAGGATGTCTCGGGGGTTCAAGGTGGGGGGGTCTAGGCACATTGGAGCGTTGCGGTGTGGAGAAAGCCTTCTGTTGTCTTTGACGGACTGGGGTCCAAAATGCTGCAGGGGCCTGAAGGGGCCTAGTAGCCAGAGCAGGCGGAGGGAGCTGAAGGTCTTCTTCTGGAACAGGTGGCAAACCCAAGTTGCGAGTGAAGACCTCGCATTCATGAAGATCTCTGATGGAGTATTGTGTACCATCTTTGGAAGCTGAGAGGTGAAACGGAAAACCCCATCTGTAGGGAATTTGATGATGTTGGAGGTGTGCCGTAATTGGGTGAAGATTGCGACTTTTGGCCAGGGTAATGGGAGAGAGATCACTAAAGATCTGGATTTTGGAGCCCTTGAAGTCAATGCGATTCTTGTTGCGTGTAGCTGTAGTTGGGGCTTCCTTACTTTCATATTAGTTGAAACAGATGACTATGTCCCTTGGGTTGGATCCAGGAGGGGTTTGGGAGCCAAGGATCTATGGGCCCTATCTAGGCGCCAATCTATATTGGGTATGTGAGGAGCTAGTGTGACAATAAGATCAAGTAGATAGACCCGTAGCTCTATCTCATTCACCGTTTCGGGGGCTCCACGGATCCTCAAGTTTGAACGACGATCTCTATTCTCCAAATCTTCTTGCTGGAGCTGTATTTGGGAAACTGTATGTTTAAGATAGGCATTTTCCTCCTCCAGTGCATGCATATATTGAACCGTCTCATCAAATTTAGTCTCCAAAGTGGCCGTGCGTTCTCCAAGCTAGTCAATCTCCCCCCTGAGCTCTTGAGCGAGCTTCCCAACTGCATTAGTTATGTTGCATGTCAAATCCTGAAGAAGCGCCTGCAATTTCAGGTCTAAGACTGTTACCGTGAATACTTCTGTGGGGCTTGCCAGTTGGGATGTATTGCTAGCATGAAAAATACCTGGTGCAGAGGCCAGGAGGTCTGCGGCATCCATTGGTTCTGTGTGCGCATTCAAGGCTGGGGATTGTGACCTATATAGGAAGCCCTCCATGGTTTGTGCAGGTCTCAATGGCAGGACAAAACCTTGGTAGATGTTCTTCTCAAATCCTACTTTGCCCATGTAGTTCTCAGAGGTGTCCAGAGGCAACTAGTATTGATCCTGTGGCTGTGAAAGCTTTTGAAGCAAAGCAGGATCCCTTAGGGGAGGAGCGGGGGCAGATATGAATCTAAGACATGTCCATCATTGTTGCTGGCCGTGCATGCGACCTCCTATTTTGCGCTACAAGGGCGCATCTGGTTATCTAGAGACTTGGGGGTGGAGGGTATGGCCCTTTAAAAGCCTACAAAGAATATAGCAGGGGGAGAGCTGAAGGACAGCAGATAGGTAATCAAGGCTGATACACATGGAGGGCTTCCTCCCTGGAGTCAGGTACTGTGTTCAGGCTGTGGGGAGCTGCACCTGGAGGGGGAGGATGGGACAGATGACAGTGGACCACAAGATGGCTGTAGGCAGGTGGGGTGTGGAGCTGGCCTCTAGGGATCTCAGGCAGGTCCCCTCTGGAGATGCTGTCACAGATGGATGTGGAGAGGATTAGGCGTCTGGGGGCACAGAATCAAGTTCAAACTCTATGGCCGGGTGTAGTAAGATGGCCGCCGTCTTCCGGGACCAGGCCAGAGCCGTGGTGTTTCCTAATTTAGGCTGCCGTTCGGGAGGAACCCGCTCCGAACGGACCCCGACGGACCTCTGCGGCTACAGGGGGGGTCTATGTATATGTCCCGGGAGGAGGATAGAGAGTGATGGATGGCACTGTACCTCGGGAGGAGCTCCTTAGGCCTCAGGACGTCGGCAGGCCTCAGATCCACTGGGAGTCAGGGATCTCCCCATGGCACCTCGTGGGTCTCGATGCACAGGCCGGTGTATGGACGTAGCTGCACCCTGAGGATGATGAGTTGCCCCGATCTCAGCACCCAAGTTCGGAGGATGCAGGAGGCACGAGAGGCCCAAGATGGCGGCAGGCCTTGGCTGACTGGGGTCTGGCTGCAGGCCACGTGGAGGTGCCTGGACCACGCAATACAGGTACGAGGAGGGCTAGGGGATGTCCAGGGATGGATATAGCAGCCCCGCAGATCTACCAGGGCTTTGTTATGTGGTAGATGGCAGTGGATTACACCTGGGCCGGTGGAGCTCTGCAGAAGCACGTCTACCCTGGTACACGTCCGGACACGCCCCTCGAAACACAGTTATTAATTGAAACAGAAACAGCTGTGTAGGGGGCTTAAAATTGGGTAAGAAACAGTCAAACTCTGCTACTAAGGTGAGGTGGTGAAAGACAGTTTCATGTCACAGGTAGGGATTAGATCCGCGTTCGATACAAACGTATGCTTGACTCGAACATTGTCTGTTCGTACGTTCGTCGAAATTCTAACAAAACGGGTTATTCGCGCCAAATTCGAGTGACGCGCAACAGCCCATAATTCACTGCGGCATTGCGCGCTGATGATTGGCCAAACATGCACTATGACCCTGCATGCTTGGCCAATCACAGCGCACAAAAAACGGAGAGTCATAATTGGTCAAAGCCAATTATGGCTCAGGGCTTAAGCACACGCCCCACACTATATAAGGCCGTCTGCTGGGCGGCCTTGTGTAGTGTGTTGCGGTTGTTTATGAGAGCAGTCAGAGAGACAGAGAGATAGTCTTTTTATGTAGCTAGATAGAGCAGGCAGGCAGGCTAGTCAGTTTAGCTTAATTTACAGTGTGTAGAGGATATATATACACATCCCTAGGAGTTGTACATATATTTATACACTGTATAGCTTAGCTAGATCAGCTACTGTATTCCTAATTTACTGGCAGGCAGGTGATTGTGCTATTTAAAGACATTATCACAGGTATAGACACCCAGCAGGTACAATATTTAAAGGAATTTTTCATTTTTTTTTTTTTATTTAAGCATCATTAAAATCACTGCTTCTGGAGCAGTGATTTTAATAATGTTTAAATTGAAAAAAAATGAAAAAATTCCTTTAAATATTGTACCTGCTTTGTGTCTATAGTTTGCCTGTGAAAACGTCTTTGAGAACCCGGGTCTTGCCCGACGGAACATGTATCAATGGAAAAAAGTTTTAAAAACTGTCTTTTTTTCAGGAGTCCTTTTTCCATTGATACATGTTCCCTGGGGCAAGACCCGGGTTCTCAAAGACGTTTTTCAACAATAACTTGAATATTGGTCTTTAACCACTTGACCACTGGGCACTTAAACACCCTTAATAACCAGACCAATTTTCAGCTCTCGGTGCTCTCACAGTTTGAATGACAATAACTCGGTCATACAACACTGTAACCAAATGACATTTTTGTCCTTTTTTTCCCACAAATAGAGCTTTCTTTTGGTGGTATTTGATCACCTCTGCGGTTTTTTTTTTTTTTTTTTGCTATAAATGAAAAAAGAACGATAATTTTGCAAAAAATAATATTTTTTCTTCATTTCTATTATAAAATTTTGCAAAAAATAAATTTTTCTTCATAAATTTGGCCTAAAATGTATACTGCTACATATCTTTGGTAAAAAATAAATGAAAAATGTTGGATATTATTTAGTCTGGGTGAAAGTTATGGGGTCTACAAACTATGGTACCAATTACTGAAAATTTATGAATTTCATCACACCTAATGTACTGACAACCTCTCTCATTTCTTGAGACCCCAACATGCCAGAAAAGTACAAATACCCCCCAAATTACCCCTTTTTGGAAAGAAGACATTCCAAGGTATTTAGAAAGAGGCCTGGTGGGTTTTTTAAAGTTGTCATTTTTTCCCACAATTCTTTGCAAAATCAAGATTTTTTTTTTTCATCAAATTTTCATATTATTAGGTTATTTCTCACACACAGCATATGCATACCACAAATTACACCCCAAAACACATTCTGCTATTCCTCCCGAGTATGGCGATACCCCATGTGTGAGACTTTTACACAGTGAGGCCACATACAGAGGCCTAACATGCAGGGAGCACCCAGGCCAATTCTGACATTTCTCTCCTACATGTAAAAATCATCATTTATTTGCTAGAAAATTACATAAAACCCCAAAACATGATATAAAGATACCTCACATGTGTGGTTTGAACACCGTTTTTATATGTGGGCGGGACTTGCGTATGCGTTCGCTTCTGCATGCGAGCTCACGGGGACAGGGGCACTGTATGCCCAGAGTATTGCGGAGTATGCCCAGAGTATTGCGGAGTATGCCCAGAGTATGCCCAGAGTATTGCCAGAGTATTGCCAGAGTATTGCCCAGAGTATTGCCCAGAGTATGCCCAGAGTATTGCGGAGTATGCCCAGAGTATTGCGGAGTATGCCCAGAGTATTGCGGAGTATGCCCAGAGTTTTGCCCAGAGTATTGCCAGAGTATTGCAGAGTATGCCCAGAGTATTGCAGAGTATGCCCAGAGTATTGCAGAGTATGCCCAGAGTATTGCCAGAGTATGCCCAGAGTATTGCAGAGTATGCCCAGAGTATTGCCAGAGTATGCCCAGAGTATTGCATAGTATGCCCAGAGTATTGCAGAGTATGCCCAGAGTATGCCCATAGTATTGCCCAGAGTATTGCCCAGAGTATTGCCCAGAGTATTGCCAGAGTATTGCCCGAGTATGCCCAGAGTATGCCCAGAGTATGTCCAGAGTATTGCGGAGTATGCCCAGAGTATTGCGGAGTATGCCCAGAGTTTTGCCCAGAGTATTGCCAGAGTATTGCAGAGTATGCCCAGAGTATTGCAGAGTATGCCCAGAGTATTGCAGAGTATGCCCAGAGTATTGCCAGAGTATGCCCAGAGTATTGCAGAGTATGCCCAGAGTATTGCCAGAGTATGCCCAGAGTATTGCCAGAGTATGCCCAGAGTATTGCATAGTATGCCCAGAGTATTGCCAGAGTATGCCCAGAGTATTGCCAGAGTATGCCCAGAGTATTGCATAGTATGCCCAGAGTATTGCAGAGTATTGCAGAGTATTGCAGAGTATTGCAGAGTATGCCCAGAGTATTGCCCAGAGTATTGCCAGAGTATTGCCCGAGTATTGCAGAGTATGCCCAGCTGAGGTATTGCCGAGTATTGCAGAGTATATGCAGCAGGGATGGCTGAGCAGGGAGGGATGGATGGATGGATCTGTGACTACATTTGTCACAGATCCAGCCCGCAGCACTGGCGCTGCCATCCGCTCCCTCCCCTCTCCTCTCACACTGTACCGATCGGTACAGAGAGAGGAGGGAGGAACCGGCGTCAGCACATGACGCCGCTTTGTTGACAAGTGATCGCGCCGTCATTGGACGGCGCGATCACGTGGTAAACCGCCGCTATCAGCGGCAATTTACCGTGATCCGTGATGCGCCGGGTCCTCTGGACCCGGCGGTCACGGATGTTCCCGTGTGCGCGCCTCAGGGGGCGCGCAGGAGCGCGATTCTAAAAGGCCGTTAATTAACGGCCACTTAGAATCAAGCAACCGCCCTATAGCCGTACTTTCGGTATAGGGCGGTTGCAAAGTGGTTAAAATTATCGTTTTTGAATTCAAACGTTCGAGTCCCATAGACTTCAATGGGGTTCTAAATGTTCGCGCGAACGGTCGGTGTGTTCGACGGTTCTGGTGCGAACCGAACGCGGGGGTGTTCGGCTCATCCCTAGCCACAGGTCATACACTATGGCGAGACTGAGAACAGCACCAGGACACAAGGTAGTTTTGGTGCATTAGCAAGGTCTCTCCCAGGAAAATATTTCAAAGCAGACTGGGGTTTCAAGTTGTGGTGCTCAAGCTCTTTGAAAAAGCACAAATAAATGGGCAATGCTGAGGACAGTGATCGGCCAGCCAAGGAAACTTAAATCAGAGTTCCACTGGTTTTTCAGTTTAATGAAAGTCAGCAGTTACAAAAAGTATAGCTGCTGACTTTTAATAAACAGACACTCACTTTCCCACGGTCCAGTGATGCGGCCAACCCAAAGCCTCCGTTCTCTACCCCTCCTCTTTTTGGTGCTGACATTGTAAGTGTGGGCACCCTGCGCTCCATCAATAGGCAGAACATTGCTGGGAGGGGGCCGTCTAGGGGGAGAGAAGGAGTCATCTAGGCGGCCAGTAGTCTGAAGGAGGAAGTGGGACGGGAAGTCCCACTCTAAACCATGTATCCAGCCATCCCCCAAAATAATTACTTCCCTTCAACACAGAAACCAATGGAACCCAGGTACAGTACACCCATGTACTGTCTGGAGAAGTCTGGTCAGAAGTGATCTTAATGGAAGAACTGTGGCCAAAACACTTTGCATGAGTCAAATTTTGTAACTATCTTTAGCATAAAGAAGAACAAGGAGTCCTGGAAGTATTGGTTTGGCTCCCATAGAGCCCTGATCTCAACATCATTGAGTCTGTCTAGGATTACATGAAGCGACATAATGATATGAGTCAGTCTACATGCACAGAAGATATGTGGTTAGTTCTCCAAGATGGTTGGAACAACCTACCCGCCGAGTTCCTCCAAAACCTGTGTATAAGTGTACCTATTGATTTTATTTGGATTACTTTCCATTTTGTTAATTGATAAAAAATAAACTATCAACATTTCTGCTTCTGCTATATATATATACATATACAGTATATATATATATATATATATATATATATATATATATATATATATATACAATTATCCACCTACAGAGGGCTGAATTCAAAGACACCCCTAAAATCAAAGTGAGAAAAATTATGCAGCAAGCTAGTCCATTTTGCAGAAATTTCATTGCAACAACTCAAAATGGTCCTCAGTGGTTTGTATGGTCACCAAGTGCTTGTATGCATGCCTGACAACATCAGGGCATGCTCATAATGAGACAACGGATAGTGTTCTGGGGTATTTCCTCCCAGATCTGGACCAGAGCATCACTGAGATCCTGAACTGACTGAGGGGCAACCTGGTGGCACTGGATGGACCGAAGCATAATGTCCCAGAGATGTTTGTAACAGAATGGCCCGTGACACCCAGAGACGTTGGAAGGATGAGAGATACTCTTGTGCCAGCAGCACCAAAAACTCTTGGGTCAAAATCCACCCTGTGCCCTTTTGGGTATAGGGTGGCTAATAGTGAATCATAATTCATATTACATGAGATGGGACATTAATAATACTTCATATTGCAGGACTGAGATATCACAAGGAGTCATGATGACATGACCAGGTCAGCCAGTGAGTCATACCTTTTGTATAATAGGCTATTGAAATATCCTAAGGTGTTGGCTATTCAATGTAAAGACACCCACTCTCACTGCCATTGTGTGACAAAGCTGTATAGAGAACTTATTATAATACGGTGCCGTCATGTCTAGCTACCAATTAAAGAATTATCCTCAGTGAGTGAATAGGGGGGTGGAGATTGCATTGTCCTGTGATTAACTGCATTATGTTGTACTGGATATAAGCAAGCTAAGAACCAATAAAGATATTCTTACATTTTGGAAACTAGAGAACGGAGCGCTGTCTCGTTTAATCTGGGAAATGGAATGGATCATGTCTGCCTGGTTGTTGGTGTGTCGGATAAGCTTGTCGTGGATGGATGGAAGGTTGTAAGCGGTGGTAACCGTTACATTGGTGGCACAGCAGTGGGATGATTCCATCTTCAGAAGGACGGCTACAAGGACACATGACAATGGAGACGGTGTATGAACGGATGAAGCTCTCTTCCCTCATGGACTTACTGGAGAGCCAGGGCAGACCGGCCAGCAACCGTAAGAAAAGGGACATTATCGCAGAACTGGTCGAAATGGATAGAGCTAAAAGGCCCGCCGTAGCAGACAGGACACCCGAAGAAGTAAGTTTTGATCGGGCTGTTAACATAAGACTGACACATTATGGTCCTAACCCTTCACCGGAGATCAGGGACCGAGTTATAGCGGCTCTGAATGCCACCTTGCTACAGAGGAGAAGTGCTGCATCAGCTGAATTTACAGCAGCGCCAACTAAAGAGAGAGGAGAGGTGCAGATACCAGTCTCCATGGAAGAGGAATTCCAAAGAAGGGTACAAGAGATGCGGATACAGCATAGAGGACCAATATCAGAGGGGGACACTGTGGTAGTGGATGGGACTGTGGTCTCCACTCACAGCAACCCAGCGGGAGAGCTGGCAACAGAGCAGAGTGTCATAGGCCTCTGCTCCTCACTAACAGAAGAGGGGGACCCTGTGGTAGTGGATGGGACTGTGGTCTCCACTCACAGCAACACAGCGGAAGAGCTGGCAACAGAGCAGAGTGTCATAGGCCTCTGCTCCTCACTAACAGAAGAGGGGGATCCTGTGGTAGTGGATGGGACTATGGTCTCCACTCACAGCAACCCAGCGGAAGAGCTGGCAACAGAGCAGAGTGTCATAGGCCTCTGCTCCTCACTAACAGAAGAGGGGGTTCCTGGGGTAGTGGATGGGACTTCAGTCTCCACTGGCACAACCCCAGAAAATGGTACAGGACTGGGACAGGAGGATGTCTGCTTTGCTTTGCAAGCACCGGGGGGTTTTCACCAAGCACCAGTGGATGGGACTTCAGTCTCCACTGGTATACCCCAGGAAGGGGGGGCAGTTGGCCCAGACCCCCAGCAGCATGATGGACTGAGCCCAGCTACCCTGCCTTCTCCCCAGCGGCAGGCGTGTTCTCTGAGAGAGGCAGAGGTTGGCGGGGTGAGTAATGCTCAGTTTGGAGCCATTTATTTGGGGTACAGTATGGATACCAGCATTGGAGGACGGGAACTACTGACGGACTTCGGAGTCAACCCGTTCGGGGTTCCCTCCTGTGTCCGTCTCCCACCGAAAGGGGAGAGATGTAACAGAATGGCCCGTGACAACCAGAGACGTTGGAAGGATGAGAGATACTCTTGTGCCAGCAGCACCAAAAACTCTTGGGTCGAAATCCACCCTGTGCCCTTTTGGGTATAGGGTGGCTAATAGTGAATCATAATTCATATTACATGAGATGGGACATTAATAATACTTCATATTGCAGGACTGAGATATCACAAGGAGTCATGATGACATGACCAGGTCAGCCAGTGAGTCATACCTTTTGTATAATAGGCTATTGAAATATCCTAAGGTGTTGGCTATTCAATGTAAAGACACCCACTCTCACTGCCAATGTGTGACAAAGCTGTATAGAGAACTTATTATAATACGGTGCCGTCATGTCTAGCTACCAATTAAAGAATTATCCTCAGTGAGTGAATAGGGGGGTGGAGATTGCATTGTCCTGTGATTAACTGCATTATGTTGTACTGGATATAAGCAAGCTAAGAACCAATAAAGATATTCTCACATTTTGGAAACTAGAGAACGGAGCGCTGTCTCGTTTATTCTGGGAAATGGAATGGATCATGTCTGCCTGGTTGTTGGTGTGTCGGATAAGCTTGTCGTGGATGGATGGAAGGTTGTAAGCGGTGGTAATCGTTACAATGTTCTTTTGGATTTAGGTCAGGTGAGCGTGGGGGTCATTCAATGGTATCAATTTCTTCATCCTCCAGGAACTGGCTGCATGCTCTCACCACAGGAGGCCGGGCATTGTAGCGCACCAGGAGGAATCCAGGACCCACTGCACCAGTGTAGAGTCTGACAATGGGTCCAAGGATTTCATCCCGATACCTAATGGCAGTCAGGGTGCCATTGTGTAGCCTGTGGAGGTCTGTGCATCCCTCCATGGAAATGCCTCCCCAGACCATCACTGACCCACCACCAAACCAGTCATGCTGAATGATGTTACAGGCAGCATAAAGTTCTCATCTGCTTCACCAGACCCTTTCACATCTGTCACATATGCTCAGTGTGAACCTGCCCTCATCTGTGAAAAGCATGGGGCACCAGTGGCGGACCTACCAATTCTGGTGTTCAATGGAAGCTGCCACTCCAGCTCCACAGTGAGCACAGCGTACACTAGAGGATGTCGGACCCTCAGGCCACCCCCATGAAGTCTGTTTCTGATTGTTTGGTCAGAGACATTCACACCATGTAACGTTACGCCGGATAAGATTTGGGAATTAGGATCTCAACTGCGGAGACTTCTCAGTTTCGGACCCAGGTTTCACTCTCTTTTGTGCAGAGAGTTTGGGATCCTAGCATCACAGTCTCAGTCAAGAAATATGGCGCATATTCCTTCATAGGCGCCAGTAAAAACTCAAACAAATATAAATATAAAGTCCAGGTGGAACTGATACTACAGTTCAGGCTCACTAGGGCAATACCCTGGGGAGTGAGGTTGCACGAATACTGGATACAAATACAAACTCTAATAGCAGGGTAAATAGTATTAGCGCCGTATGCCTCAAGAGTAATGGACTGGTCGCAGCAGTGATGAGGAAATGGCGTGAAAGCAGCGTTCCACTAATACTTGGAAACTACAGACCAGGCTCTAAAATGCAGAAGTAGCCAAGCATGCGTGGCATGTAATAAAACTTAACGGCAAAGTCCTCAAAGTAATAGGTAGTATATATGCACACAGTAACATTTGAGAAGGAGGTACATAGGCATGAAAGACTTCTGTTTATACTTGGTGACTTTAGAATGTAGAAATCATGGCAGGATCCTTATTAGAAGTACCAAACATAGAGAGGCTATGGCTGCAGTAATTCCTGGTATAGTTAGCATACATAACTTAGCAAGGCAGCACGGTTCACAGGACAGTAAGGGTCAGCAGAGACGAGACTCCGCCATGAGGGTGAGCAGAGATAAAACTCCGCCATGAGGGTCAGCAGAGACGAAACTCCGCCATCAGGGTCAGCAGAGACGAAACTCCGCCATCAGGGTCAGCAGAGAATACATTGCATTAAACAGGGTACTTGCGATACTGAAGTGCATGATGCAGGCATAAGGTCAGGCTCCAAGGGTCTAGACAGGTAAGGCTGGTGAAGCAGGCAGTGGAGTCTCCTGGTCCAGGTCAGGAAGCTAAAGTTCAGAGCAGGTGCGTCTGGATACCCAACCGACAGAGGCGTTGTGTCAGCAAAAATAAAGGAACACTTCCTGGTCAGTGCTGGGAGCTTAAATAAAGCCGCCCAGCAACTTAACAGGAAGTCACAGGCTAATCAGAAAGAAGGAAGTAACTATAGTTGAACTTCGAAGTGAGAGGCTCTTCAGGAAGGAGGTAACGGATGAGAGTTAACTGGGGAAGAACTAAGTATAATTGTACTTAGTGAAAAAGTCACTCGAGGGACGTTACACAACAGTGGCCTGCTGGAGGTAATTTTTTTGGGCTCTGGCAGTTCTAATCCTGGTTCTCCTTGCACAAAGGAGCAGATACTGGTCCTACTGATGGGTTATGGACCTTCTACGGCTATGTCCAGCTCATCTAGAGTAACTGCCTGTCTCCTGGAATCTCCTCCATGTTCTTGAGACTGTGCTGGGAGACACAGCAAACCTTCTGGCAATGACACGTATTGATGTGCCATCCTGGAGGAGTTGGACTGCCTGTGCAACCTTTATAGGGTCCAAGTATCGCCATGTGCTACCAGTAGTGACACTGAACCTAGCCAAATGTAAAACTAGTGAAAAACAGTCAGAAAAGTGGAGTAGGGAAAACAATGTCAGACACCTCCACCTAAACATTCCTGTTTTGGGGGTTGTCTCATTGTTGCCCATCTAGTGCACCTGTTGTTAATTTAAATTAACAGCAAAGCATCTGAAAGTGATTAAAAGCCTCTCTGTGTACACCCCCCCCCCTTCTGCTACTTAACTGACCAGATCAATGAAGGCAAAACAGAACAGTTACTCGAAAAACGGTAATTGATGGTCAGATTTTAGAGGCAAGGTGGGAATATAAAAAAATTATAAATTTTATTACAGATTATAACAAAGAACACAATAAAGGTATAAAAACCATATAAACATAAGTTATTGTATATGGATAGTATCCTCTGTGCATCGTCTACGCCGCAATACAATAGCCAAACACCAGCGCTAATGACACATCCAGGTCAAACACCCCAAATGGGAGGGACTGCAAATGTATCAAGTATCCATAATAGGGATAAAACAACCCCATATAGTAGTAACACCTCCCAACATATAGAAAATAAACTAACCAGATATCCATGTCAATTTGGGACAGTTTACACATCAGGGAAAAATGGGGTTATGATTCCCCATTTACCCCACTTTATGACACCAATTACTTTGCACCGGGGAAAATAGGTTTGCACGGGGGTTGGATAAAAGATACAGACTTGAAATTAAAGGATATATTGATAGATGCAGAAATAGGTACTTACTTAGATCTTAGGGAGCGTTTCGAAATGTTCGAGTTGAATTGGTGGAGATACCTACAACTGAAGCATTTCGTGGACTCCCTTCCCCGACCGATCAGGACGGAGGAGAACTTGCTCCCTTTGGAGAGAGTGTGTTCAGCGCCCGGTAGTGGGGAAGGATCTCTAAGATCCACAAAATCTTGATAGGCTTAGATTTTTTTTTTTTAACATCAAGTTTATTGAAAAAGGCATGTACAACAAGGTCAGTTCGGGAGTCGCAGCTCCCAAAATACTTGCAAAAGACAAAGCAAAGGATCCAGTCAATGGACAGAATCATTGAATAATAACAGTGAGAACAATGGAATATCCACATAATCATCATTACAGGCAAGGTATATCAAACTTGGAGGTAAGTGAGTGCTAATCATTTCAACAATGGATTAACGTAGACAATCCATAGAGACAGAAGAGAGTGAAGCGGGGAGAAAAAGTGAAGTGAAGAGGGAGGAGAGAGGGAAGGAGGGGGGGGAAAGGGTCAGTGGGGAAATGGGGGCTATCCATCCCTACACTATACCTGGAGGTCAAAGGAATTCAGGTGGGCCATGAGTGTACTGGGTCAATCAGTCGGTCTCCGCCATTAACTTCCCACATGTCTGTGAGAATTTAAATTGGATCCACGGAGACCAAGTCTGTAGGAATTTCTCAGTAGCGTCCGTGGATTGGGCCAGAGTCTCCTCCATGTGGTGAATGTCAGAGACCCTGGAAAGCCACTCACGGAGTGAGGGGACTCGAGAAGACTTCCAAAATAAGGGTACTAAGGATTTGGCTGCGTTCAAGAGGTGCTTGGTCAAAGAATTTTTATATCTCCTTAGAGACAGGTTTGAAATATGTAGGAGGCAACATGCCGCATCTAGTTTTATCTTGGTCTCCGTGATCAGTTGAATATACTCACAGACCCCTTCCCAGTAAGAGGCAATTGAAGGACATTGCCACCAGATATGAAGTAACGTTCCCTTGTCCCCACCGCATCTCCAACAAGTGTCCGGTGTCTGTGGAAACCAAGAGTGTAACTTCACAGGTGTAATATACCAATTTGTAAGTAATTTAAAGGCAGTTTCTTGGGTTCTGGTGCTAAGAGAGCACTTGTGGGTTAGAATGCAAGCCCTCTTCCATTGAGTCTCCGAGATCTGGAAATCTAAAGTTCTGGACCATCTCTCTCTGAATCCGTCATTCCCCTGGGCTGGCTCGTCACGTAGCCAGACATAAGCGGGGGCAGGAGGACCTGAGCGTCCCCATAGCATGTTCGGATAGATTGACATTCATGACTTCGGATTTTGAGAAATTAATTTTAAAGTTGGACAGTGTGCTAAACAAGGAGAACTCCCTCATAAGAGACAGCAGGGAAACATGGGGATTAGACAGGAAAAAGAGCAGATCGTCAGCGTAGGCTGCGAGCTTGTATTCTTTGCCTGCAACTTTAAAACCCTGTATTGCCTCCTCGGCCAAAGTCCTTCTGATGAAAGGATAAAAAGAAGGGGCGAGAGAGGGCAGCCTTGTCTAGTACCGTTGCAAATCTGAAATGTCTCAGACAGGGAGCCATTCACCTTAACGCGTGCCGACGGGTTTTTATACAAGGCTGATATCCAGGACATCATGTGGGACCCCAACCCTATGTGTCTGCAGGTGTCAAACATATAGTCCCACGCCACCCGATCAAAGGCCTTCTCAGCATCGGTGGACAGGGGAAGGCCTCCGATCTTCTCGGAATGTGCCGCGTGTAATAAGTTGAGTGCTTTAGTGACGTTGTCTCTGGACTCCCTTCCGGGCATGAAGCCTGCCTGGCTCGGGCCTATGATGTTGTGTAGGTGTGATCTAAGTCTATTGGCCAATATTTTCGCTAGCAGTTTAACATCTAGATTAAGGAGCGAGATCGGCCTGTAGCTGGTACAAAGTTGGGGGTCTTTATTCGGCTTTGGCAGTACAGTGACGTGTGCGGACAAGAATGTGGGCGGGACATCTCTAGGCAGAGCCAAGGAATTCAATGCCTTCCGGAGAGGCTCGGCAAGGAGCTCTGTGAAGGTTTTGTAGTAGATGGAAGTAAAGCCGTCTGGGCCGGGGCTTTTTCCCGCCTTAAGCTCCTTAATGACCGAACATAGTTCAGTGTGATTGATCGGGGCTTCTAGTTGCCCAATCGTCTCCTCCGACAGAGTGGGGAGGTTAGAGCTCACCAGATAGGTCTGGATCGCCTGACGCCTGGTTTCATGTGGGTCTGAAGGATTGCTCTGAACCTGAAGGCTGTATAATTTAGAGTAGAATTCATGGAAGTGTCTGGCTATTTTATCTGTTAACGGGTCTACATCTGGAGTGATATTCTGCTCGAAAAAGTCTTTAATCGATGCAGAGATGCCCGGGAGTAGATGTGGATCGGTCAACAGGGACGGGTTCAGTCTCCATGTAGTGGATTTAGGTGGGTGTTTGTGTAACTCAAGGTAAACCGAAACTGGGGAGTGGTCTGAGATGGACTGGATCCCTATGTGGGCATCCGAAATCAGGTGGAGGTCCCTCTGGGATGTGAAAATGTAATCTATTCTGGAGTACCGGTCGTGGGGAATGGAGTAAAAAGTGTAGTCCTTGGTCTCTGGGTGGGTAAAACGCCAAGAATCTATTAATTGCATGGAACCCAGTAAAGTTTTAATTTTCTTCAGAATTTTATAAGAGATGGACGACTTCCCAGTGGAGGTGTCTGTCAAGGGGTTCAAAGGAATGTTAAAGTCTCCCCTTAGGATCACACATCCCGTACTGAAGCCCTTAAGCAGGGACATCACCTTCCTGCAGAATGTGAGATGTGAGGAGTAAGGGAAATATACGTTGGCAGGTGTAAGGGGTACTCCGTTACATGACCCCTTCAGGAAAAGATACCTTCCTTCTTGGTCTATTAGTTTGTCCGAAATGTCAAAGGAGGCATGTCTGCTAATCAGGATGGAGACCCCTTTGGACTTTGCAAGGCTATTCGTGGCGTGGAACGCCACAGGGAAATAGGAGTCGGTGAGCCTAGGCACCTGGGCGGTTTTAAAATGAGTTTCCTGCAGGAAAACAAACTTTGGCTTACCTTTTTTTAATTCCCTCAGGAGGGAGGACCGCTTCTCAGGGATGTTTAGTCCCTTGATATTGTGTGATACCACTGTCGGATTCTGTCCAAGGGATGAGTACGCCATCTTGAGGATGCAGAGAGAGATGGGGAACTGTTGTAAGCGTTGCGGTTAGCTGAAAAGCAAAGTAAATGGTATGAGAAAGGATATATGATGCTGACACGTTTGAGTCTGACTGCGACAGCGATGAAGGACCGAGTGGATAGGGGATACGGTGAGAACAAGGCTGGGGTTGGGGAGGGATGGGGGGGGAGAAGGGGCTGGGGAAGGTGAGAAGAAGAGGAAAAGTGAAAGGAGGAAAAGGTTAAATAATAAAAAAAAAAAATGGGTAGAAAGAGAGAGAAGAAGGGAGAAAGAAGAAAAAGGAAAGAGGAAAGAGAAAGAAAAAAGAAGAAAAATCGAGTTGGAGAGAGAATAAGTGTTCTTCCTTTGAGCCTGTTAGGACCTCAAGGAGTAATAAGTAGTGAACCACGGAGGGCCAGATAATGATCCCAGTGGTACACTGTGTGGGGGAGGGGAAGGCGGCTAAGGATTAGTCTATAATCAATCAAAACAAGAAAAAAGTAAGGGTATCTGTAGGTCAAATTGACAGGGTCAGCCGACCCGCCGCCATCAGGCGAAATCAGGAGAAGAACATATGTTAGTCATCTTTGCACTTAGTGGTTCAAATAAACACCTTAGATATGCAGTGTGGGTGCAAGGCCAGTAGCTTAGAGATAACAGTAAAACAAGTTGGTAGAAAGAGCCCATAAACAGGATGAAACGGCTCAACAAGCCCATTAATCGTAATAAGAGAGAGGGAGCACTCCCGTGATCAAAGGCAGCACGTTCCCGCAACAACGGGGTCGCCAAGTGGACGCCCCCATGGATCACAGGCCACTCCCTACGAGCAATAACAGTTATAACAGAACATTCAATTCAACCCGAACATGCCCCCCATACATACGGAACATGTGTCGCTACGTGAACAGTATCAAGCCACTGATCCATCTCCGGGTACCAGGAGCAGCTGGAACAAAAAGGGATAAAAGTTAATGTGGCCCCATCCCATCCCCTTGAGTCAAATCAGGTTTTTCCTGTGGGATGATGTCGTTGCCTCCGCTGGGACACGCATGGCGAGGGGGAGAGGAACAATGAAGAAACCAGCGCCGTGTCTCTTCTATCTGGGTTCAGTGAGCAACGTCCAACGATGTGCTACCACACAGTATAGTAGGAAGGTAATTCTGTGGCCGGAGGTATCGTAGGTTAGGATCATCTGACTGTCTCACAGTTCGCCTTCCAGCCCAGTGGGTGATCACAGCTATCTTGAGTAGGTCAGCCGTGGGATGTGGCGGTGCACAGCTTTGGATGGCTATTGAGAGGGGGATGTCGGGGCAACAGTGTCAGTGTCGTAAGCGGCGAAGAGCTGCAGTCGCGGCGGCTGCTTCAAGGGCATGAACGGGTAGAAGGGGTCTCCTTAGGATGCATCCAGAGCCCTGGACGAGCAGGGTTTGTTGTTGGGTGTGCCCGCAAGTGAGCCAGCCATCGATCCCCCCCGGCGAGAGGTTTTCAATTTCTTAGAGGATCTGTTATCCGGGGACGTCAGCGGGGAATGTGGCGGGCTTCTTGCGGCAGGCGGAACTCCTGGTACCAGTCAGGGAGGTCAATCACTTCCATCTGCAAGGCAGAGCAAAAGTCAGGGAGATCCACGGGGGAACGTAGGACATGTTGCTTGCCGTTGAAGTGAACTAGGAGCGCAAATGGAAACCTCCACGTGTAGCGTAGGTCCTTCTCCCTTAGTCTGTCCAGAAGAGGGCGCAAAGCTCTGCGGTTCTGTAAGGTGATCTGTGAGAGGTCTTGAAAAAGCATGATCGTTTCACCGTTGAACACAATCCTCTCATTTCTGCGGGCCTTCCTCATGATGTCCTCTTTCAGGGTGAAACTTTGGAGGCAGCAAATTATGTCACAAGGTGGTTGAGAGTCCGGACCCTTTGCTCTAAGTGCCCTATGTGCTCTCACAAAATCAATGGCCGTATCTTCAGGTCTCTCTAACAGACTGTTAAATACTCTCTGCAGCGTCAGTGTGATCTGGTCAGCTTCCACAGATTCGGGGATCCCCCTTACCCGTATATTGCACCTCCGACCCCTGTTGTCAAGGTCCTCCAGGTGTCTGTTGATCTCTATAAAGTGCTCAGCATGGGTATGAGTGACTATCTCCAGCCTGCGGATTTCTCTGTCCCTGCGTCTCCCCTCGCATTCAATCACCTCCATATTCCCGTTCAAGACAATGAGGTTAGACTTCAGGTCAGTGATGGCCGCGGAGAATGTGGACTTGATGTCCGCAGCAATGTTTGTCATGTCCTCAAAAGTAAGGGGTCTGTCACCACGAGAGGATTCTCTGGCTACCTCCTCCGTAGCTGACTGAGAATCCTCGCTGTAGTTCTCCTCCACGTGTGTCGGCGCCATGATGGATTTTGCCGTGCTGCTCCAGGAGGACGAGTGGTTCTTGAAGATATCTGCGATATCTCTTCCCTTACAGGTACCCAGGTGGCGGCGGGATCTTGTGTGCGAGGTGCCGAACGATCTCCGGTGCATCCTGCGGTTCTGTTGTGCAAAGAGACTGCTTTAGGCGGCGGGTGCGACGGGGCTCTCTGATTATGCTGCCATCTCCATTGCGCGCCAAGCCACGCCCCCTAGGCTTAGATTTTAAGACACCGCCATAATATATTAAAAATAGGAAAATTAATTGGCAACTGGTAATACCGAGAAAGACCTAGGGAAAATATTAAAGATGGTACATATTACATCAAATTAATGCAAAGTGGTAGAAATGAACTTTAAATGTTTGGAACCCCGGACATTGCACACCACTATCAAGAGGAGACCTCCAAAGTTTGCTGGAGGGGTTGCACGGAAACCGGAACCATGTCACACATATGGTGGACATGTACGAAAATTAAAACATATTGGATAAATGTCATAGCGTTAATCCAAGAGATTACAGGAATCGTGATTCCAGTTGATCCATGGGACAAACATGCCCATTAAACAATATCTAGGTACCTTACTCCCGTATATTTTAAACTCTGCCAAGAGTCTGATCCCTAAACATTGGAAAGACCCTGAGAGTCCAACTATGAGGAGTTGCCTACACAAAATAAATGATACCTATCATCACGAACAGCTTAGGTTCATGGGGGAGAAAGGAGAAAGGGGTTTTAAGCTGAAATGGCAGGATTGGATAAACTATAAAATATCACAGAAGTATTTAGACAAGATGCTTTAGAGCAGGTAACGCAACAGCCATAAAGAAAAGAGATTGAAAAGACAAAAGACGTTGTTCGGAGAATGGGGGGGGGGGTGAGGTGGGGGGGGGGGAGGGGTTTTCGGGTGGGGGGCTGGGCAAGGGGAAATTCTCTACCACTAAGTAATTTTTGTATTGGGGTGTTCTATTTTTAACGGCTGGAACTGGTTTACTTCCCTTATGCATTCACTCTTTATATTTACAATTATTAACTATATTTATTCTGAAGATAATTAAGCATAGTAGCTTACTCACCTATGATGCAAACTAAAAAGGAGACAGCGTATGAATGCACAATTGATTAAGTCTCCAAATATAGTTCTCTGAGGTGAAAAAAAAGAAAATAAACTAACCAGAGAAGTCAGAGAAAAAGGAGGGGAATTAGAAAGAAGTTGCAATGTAAGGAGAAATATATATAAGAGCCGCTCGATGTACCATTAATCATATAGGGAATGCGTAATAAGGTATATCAAAACAGGCTGGACCCAGAATGACAAACACAAAGGCGCATTATACATGTAAAAAAAAACACAAGTAGCCATACAAATTAACAATAAGGCCCCATACACACGAGCAAATAGATTTGTTCAAATCGGTCGGACCGACCGATTTGAACAAATCTGTCTGCTGGCCGTTTTGGTTTGATCGCTGTACACACGATCAAACCAAATTGACGCCACCACGTCACCGCACCAGGAAGTAAATTACTTCCGCGCATGCGTCAAATCCATTCGACGCATGTGCGAGAAGATATGTCTGCTGGTTAGCGTACTAACCAGCAGACATATCAGGCGGACGGATTCCCAGCCGACAGATTTTAAAGCATGCTTTAAAATCTGTCGGCTGGCCAAATCCGTCTGCTCGCCCATACACACGATCGAATCTGTCTGCTGGGACGGTCGGGCCGACCAATTCCAGCAGATAGATTTGATCGTGTGTACGCGGCCTAAGAATACGCATATTATATTACTTGATTTCCATAAGACTCCATTATAGTATTAATGGTACAATATCTATATATACACATCTACAGGTTATATCCCATGTTTCTTTTTGACCTTAATTTAATCTAGAAAGTCCATAACAATGTGTGGTCAATATAGGTTTGTACCAGACAGTACAATATTTTGCTTTCAATCAGTAGTAAATTGTATAGAGTCTTTTAATGGTTATATGGCAGGCAAGAAAGAGGGTCCAACCGATTGGCACACAAAAGAACGTATATGAGTAGACAGTACAGCAGAGAACATATGGAAAGCACACCTATGATAAATATCAAATATTTAAGTTTCTAGGAATGGTTTGAAACTAATTGCAACATTAAAGCGGAGCTCCACCCGCATTTTTTTTTCAAAGTCGGCAGCTACTAACAGTGTAGCTGCTGACTTTGAATAAGGACACTTACCTGTCCTAGGCGCCCGCGCTGACGGCCCCCCCCGATGCCGGTCCCACGATCGCTCCGGGTCCCGTGCCGCCATTCACACTATGGGAAACAGGCAGTGAAGCCTTACGGCTTCACTGCCCATTTCCTACTGCGCCTGCCTGAGTCTCACGCTGGCTTGTGAATGGGCGCGCTGCTCTCTGAGAACACACACAGTTCCCAGAAAGCAGTGCGCCCCATTCACAAGAAGAAGGACAAGAAGAAAAGACACCGCGGTGTGGAAGAGGCAGATTACGGACTTCCGCATAGCAACAGGTATTTCGGGTGAGTATTGTTTTTTTTTTTTTATGTATTTTTTTAAGACTTTTGGCCAAATGTGGTTTTCCAGGGTGGAACTCCACTTTAAGTCCCGGGAAGTAGTTTGCTCGTAATTTATAGATCCATTGAGTTTCACGTTGAAGCACTCTCTGATCAAAGTTGCCGCCTCTCATGTCTTTGCGGACAGAGTCTAGCGCGGCAAACTTGAACACATTTGGTTCGTATTTAGGCTTAAATGCCACATGATGGCCAATTGTGGTGTTTAATAGGCCATTAGTGGCATAATACACATGATCTTTTATCCGCTTTCAAAGGGGAAGAATGGTCTTTCCTACATAGAAGCTTCCACATTGACAAAAGATAATGTATACAACCCCTTTGGTTTGACAGTTTATGTGGTGCTTAAGGCCGGAATCACACTTGTGCGGTGCGAATTTCAGCTCTCTTATCTCTGCAGGGAGATAACAGAAGTGTTCAGCAGATCCATTGCGTTTTAGCTGCGAATTTGGAGACCTGGGAAAAGTTACAGGGGAGAGGACAGTGGGGGGAAGTGTATTGGGCTGAATGAGAGAAATTCCTGAAGAGAAATGAACACATCTGCGAATTAGCTGCGTGCCCGTTGAAGATAATGGGCCTGAATTCGCACCTGAGCCACACCGCAAGTCATAAAATATGCACACGTTTTTTCTGCAATGCGCAGTGCGAATGCATCGCACATATGTAAATCAGCCTCATTGAAAACAATGTATTTAGAAATGTTCTGCGTATTGGATGCGGTTTAATCCGCACCCAATTCGCATAGGTGTGAATCCGGCCTTAATGTGTGGTTTTCACCATTTGGTAGTGTCACTGTTTTTCCTTCTAGCACTAACTCACAAAAATTGCAATTGCCACATTTGAAAAGTCCTAGGCCGCGTACACACGATCGAATTTGTCCACTCAAACTGGTCCGGCGGACCAGTTCAGTGGACAAATCCGATCGTGTGTATGGGCTAGCGTACATGTCTGACCGGCGGACAAATTTTAAAACATGCTTTAAAATTTGTCCGCCAGAGACATGTCCGTCAGATATGTCCGCTGGTCAGTACACTCACCAGCGGACATATCTTCCCGCACATGCGTCAAATGGATTTGACACGTGCGCGGAAGTATTTTTCTTCCTGGTGCGGTGACGTGGCGGCGTCAACGTCACCGCCACGTCACTGCGCTGTCTGCCGGCGGGGATTTTGATCCGATGGTGTGTACACGCCATCGGACCAAAATCCGATGAGACATGTCCGCTCTAAACTGTCCATCGGACAAGTTTGAGCGGACATATCTCATCGTGTGTACGCGGCCTTAGAGGTTCTGGAGATTGTGTATCTGATTTACAGTATTTACTTTGTACCAATCGATCGCGGATCGAAGTGGCACTTCTAAATGTAATTTCAGGATTAGGCCCTATATGCTTGGCTAAAACAGGGTCCACTGATAGTAAGTGCCAGTGTTTTTGTAAAATAAGACGAATCTGAGCGTGCTGATCGGAGTAGGTAGTAATAAACCTAGTAGCATTGGAAGTGGGTTTCTTGGCCGTTTTGGAGAGTATATCAACCCTTTGTTTGCCGGCTGCCTTGTTGAAAGCCTTTCTCAAGCAGCTTTTACTGTACCCTCTGTTTTTTAATAGTATGAACAACAAATCAGCTTCCTGTTTGAATGTTATATCATCAAAGCAGTTTCGTCTAAGGCCCTGTACACACGATCGGACCGGTCCGATGAAACTTGTCCGACGGACCGTTTTCATCGGCACACGCTGAAGTGGTCTGTTGGTCTGATGTGCGTACACACCATCAGACCAAAATCCCATCGGACCAGAATGCGGACGCGTAAACCACGTACAACGTCACTATAAAGGGGAAGGCCAAAGCCTATGGCGCTGCCCTTGGTTCCTCTTTTGCTAGTTACGTGTTACTCTGTGTTAGCGAAGGTTTGGTTAGAGCCAATTCGCGCTTTTCGGTCTCCTCGCTTTACAGGTCGTATTCTCGGGTTAAGTGTGTGCTTGTGGGTTCGTATTTAGCATTCAGTGCTGGCGTTCGGGTCGTTTCTGCTTTGCAGTGGCATCCTGTCCGCTCGTATCTGTTTGCCTTGCGTTCTTTGCAGGTATTGCTGGATTTGGGGGTGCTTTCTGTTTTAGTGCGTTTTGACTTACCAGCCGGCGGGTTTGAAGCCATGATGGAGCAGCAGCGTGACTTTTCTCGAGTTCGTGCTGGATATGGGCTTGGTTCTGGATTTTATTTTCACTGCATGACTGTATGACGGACCCTGTTTTCCACTGTCTGCTGGATCTTCTGTCCCCCTATATCACGAGGCAGGACACTGTGATGCGCCAAGCCATCACGGCCGAGCAGAGGCTTATTGCTACGTTGCGGTACCTGGCGACTGGGAGGAGCCTGCAGGACCTCAAGTTCTCGACAGGCATTTCTCCCCAGGCGCTTGGGATCATCATACCGGAGACGTGTTCTGCCATCATACAAGTTATGCAGGAGGAGTATGTTAAGGTAAGGTTTCCTCCTTTAACATCACAATCGATGTCTTTAATGTATGCTAATGTATTGTATTTCTTGTATTTTTCCCTAATTACTATGATTGTAATATGCTGTGTGTTGAATGCTCCCTTTTCTCCCCATGCATGTTGGTAAGCTTTCCATGTTCTTTTTGTTGGCCTACATGCATATTTTTACCTTCACAATTATAACCTGTCCAGCATGCTATCCTAGGGACAAACACACCTAGCCTAGTATTTTTTGAGCCAGTTTTTTGTCTGCCCCCCCCCCCCCCCTAAAAATGTTTATTGCCCCATCAGAGGGGTGAGAAGTCTGATAATAAGTGGGCCTATATTTTTGCCATGAAATACTCACTCCACAATAATAATATGAAATGTTAATACTGATGTTGCACAATGATGGTTTTTGTATTGTGTTTGCAATGTTTATGTGCCAAAGTACTAATATTATTTTTTTGTTTGTCCCCACAGTTTCCCTCCACACCACAGGAATGGCAGACTGTGGCTTCCCAATTTGCCCAGCGGTGGGACTTTCCGAACTGCGGAGGGGCAATAGATGGGAAACACGTCCGCATAGTGCCGCCACCCCGTTTGGGGTCATACTATTTTACCTACAAAGGTTTTCATAGTATCGTGTTGATGGCGGTGGTGTCGGCACAGTATGAGTTTTTGTATGTGGACGTGGGGAAAAACGGCCGGCTGTCTGATGGGGGAGTGTTCACGCGGACAGAGTTTGCCAAGCATCTACAATCTGGTGGTCTGGAACTGCCACAGGATGAAGACAATTTGGAGGGACTTACGTTTGTTTTTCTCGCGGATGAAGCTTTCGGGCTTGGACCTCAGCTCAGATGGCCTTTTCCCCAGAGGACCCTCACCCCGGAGAGGGGGGTGTTCAATTTTTGGCTGGCCAGAGCCCAGAGGGTAGTCAAGAATGCCTTTGGGATACTCGCCAGACGGTTCCGCCTGTTCCAGACAGCGATACACCTGGCGGAATATAAATTGAACAGTGTTGTTTTAGCCTGTTGCATCTTGCACAATTTTTTACGTTGTTTTACGCCAAATAGCCATGTCCAGGTGTGCTTTTCCTGGAACAACAGTGGATTTGTGAGAAACGATGTGATGGAACGATGTTTACTACGAGCGTGAAAAAACGTCCTATTTCCAAAATCCACATAAAAATTATACATGTGTTCCAAAGTACAACCAGGCCAACGAGGCAGATGTAGAAATATACATGCCAACAAATTAATAAAGACAATTGCCAACCAAAAAAAAGTTAAATTACCTACTTTCCTCAATAATTTTCTTGATCTTCCTATACTGCTCTGGCTCACGCAATTTCAAGTCCGATCAACATTTTCGGAGCTGCTCCTTGGACCTTGTGACCCCAAATATGTCATAAAGTCTCCTTGCCACTGTCAGGGTCCCAGCGCTCACAGCGCTCAATCCGTGCACAGGAATCGCGTCACGTTAGAATCGCGTGGCGCAGCGGCGCGTGCACGAGCGCGCGGACGTGCGCGCCTCCTCCCGGGACCAATCACAGACCTGACAGGCCTATTTAAACCAGCCCCTGTCTTTGCACAGGTTGCTGGTTTATCATCAGCTCTGAGTAAAGTTTTGACACTTTGACTTGTGCCCTTTGACCTGGATTTACTTCCCGACTCAGCTCTCGCCTGGAAACATGACCTCGGCCTGTTTGTGGACTCTGCTGCCTTCTTGAACCCTTTTGACCTCGGACCGTGACCTGGATTTGCTTCTGTCTCCTGCCCTTGAACTTCGGCTTACATACCTGGACTTGTCTTAGCGCTACCCGGAACCCGGACTTTTTACCTGTACCCCGGATCTGCTTCCATTCGTCTGCTGGCTTTTGAACTGTGCCCTGGGACTTTACCACTTTCATCTGCCTTGGTGACCCTCCAGCACCTGCAGCACATCTCAGCCTCTGACCTCCAGTACCTGCATCCCATCTACCTACCCCCCGGTACCGGTACCTCCTTGTGCCTCTGCCTCCTGTCTCAAACTCCAGGGGGCAGGTGCGCTTGGTCGTAAAGGTGAGCCGTCCTCAGCATCTCGGCCTCGGTAAGTACTTGTGTTTCTGACAGTATAAACCAGCCAGATGTCTGAGGCCGACAGGGCGCGCTCACCATTTGAAACACTCTGCCTGCAAGTGTCCGCACTTACTGACGCAGTTCAAAAGATTCAAGATGGCTACCTCCAAATAGATGGCCGTCTCCAACAGCTGGCCGTGATTCCTGGACCCTCATCTCCACCTGCACCACCATCCTCTGGAGCTGCAGCACCTCAAGTCGCCTCTAGCTCGGCCGTAATGGTGACCTACCCGGAACCACGTGTGCCTATCCCGGAACGTTTTTCAGGTGAGCGCCGGAAATACCGGGCGTTTAAAAATGCTTGCTCCTTATATTTATCTCTTCAGCCCAGAACCTTTTGTTCAGAGACTGTGAAAGTGGGTTTCGTCATTTCTCTTCTCTCGGAAGAACCACAAGCCTGGGCTCACACTCTAATGGAGCAACAGAGCCCAATCCTAAACACAATAGACACCTTTTTTGAACACATGGCGAAGTTATATGATGACCCACAGCGTACGGCCACTGCCGAAACTATTCTCCATAACCTTACCCAAGGTAGAAGGCCTATCGAGGACTATACAGCCGAGTTCCGAAAATGGTCAGCCGACACAGGCTGGAATGAGGCTGCGCTAAAATACCAGTTTCGTCAAGGCTTGTCTGAGTATCTTAAGGACGAGCTGGCTCGGACAGATGTCCCGGCCACTCTTGAAGACCTGATTCAAACTGCCATGCAGCTGGATCGACGCCTGAGAGAACGTCGTTCTGAACGATATCAAGTTCCACGCTCTACCTGGGCCCATCCAAGGCCCACTCCGGCTCCACAGCCACCTGCAGCTCCTCAAAACATAAACCTCCCGGATCCTGAACCTATGCAAGTTGGATTGGTCCGAGCCCCGCTTACCTCCGAGGAGAGACTGCGGAGACGTCAAAACAACTTACGTCCGTACTGCGGAGAAGCCGGTCATTTCCTTCACTCCTGTCCAACAAGGCCTCGTAAGTCCAAACTACAACCTACTCTCAGCTACAATATTGCAAACCTTTCTCAGGCTCACGTTGTTCTTTTCATTTCCTTGCAGTTACCGGAAGGGGCAACTCGTCTACCGGCCATAGTTGATTCCGGGGCATGCAGCTGTTTCTTGGACGCTACATTGGCTCAAAAGCTTCATGTACCCCTTCGCAAAACAAAAACCATCCTTTTCAAATTCATTTAACTGACGGTTCTCTACCCCGATCTGGACTTATCACGCAAGAAACCGCACCTATCCGTGCCACCACCGACTCCGGCCACCAGGAATTTCTACGTCTGGACCTCATTCCTTCCCCACTGTTTCCCATCATACGGGGTGCTTACAATCTCGTCAGAATTAGGGCAGGAGACGAGTGGAAAACCGCCTTCAGGTCAAGATTCGGGCACTTTGAGTATCTTGTTATGCCTTTTGGACTTTGCAATGCCCCAGCCACTTTTCAGCATTTAGTTAACAACATTTTCCGTGAACACCTGGACGATTTCCTGGTCGTGTATCTGGACGACATCCTCATTTTCTCACCTTCCTTAGACCTACATAGGTGCCATGTAAAAAGAGTGCTTACCATACTCAGAGAACATAGACTCTACTTAAAAGCTGAGAAATGTGAATTCGAGAAATCTTCCGTGCAATTCTTGGGATTCATTATATCCACCAGTGGCGTCGCCATGGACCCTCAAAAGGTTAAAGCTATTCAGGAATGGCCAGCCCCGGTGGACAAGAAAGGGGTTCAGCGGTTCATCGGCTTCGCCAATTTCTATCGACGGTTCATTGTGGGGTTCTCCTCCATCGTGAGCCCCATCACTCAGCTTACCCACCAAGGTCATCCTTTTTGCTGGTCACCGGAGGCCCAAGAAGCATTCAAGAAACTAAAATTTGTTTTTTCTTCCGCTCCTATTCTGCGACACCCCGATCCAATGTTGCCTTTTACCTTGGAAGTAGACGCCTCTGAGACTGCTACAGGAGCCGTGCTATCTCAGAGACAAGGGCCAAAGTCCCTACTACACCCTGTGGCCTATGCCTCTCGGAGACTAACTCCACCCGAAAAGAATTATGATGTAGGTGACAGGGAACTGCTTGCTATCAAATTTGCCCTAGAGGAGTGGAGGTATCTGCTAGAAGGATCGGCTCATCCTATAATGATCTTTACCGACCATAAAAACCTTGAATATCTGCGGACAGCAAAACGTTTAAAGCCCAGGCAAGCCCGTTGGGCTCTTTTTTTTTCTCGGTTTAATTTTCATCTCACTTACAGGCCCGGTTCAAAGAATGGAAAAGCAGACGCTCTTTCTAGAATGTTCCCTGAAACTCCATCCACAACTGAACCGAGCACCATTTTGTCATCTCGGAATTTTCTACTAGTCTCTCAAATCGACCTGTTAAATTCTATTAAGGCTTCATCCAGACAATGTTCTGATCCAGAGGTGTCTTCATTGGTAAAACATCACGATATCTTTTTGTCCCGAGGGAAAATTTTCGTTCCATCAGAATCTAGACAACTGGTCTTGAGCACCTTTCACGACCGTAAACTAGCAGGTCATTTTGGAGCACGAAAGACCACGGAGATGGTTCTACGATACTTTTGGTGGCCAAGCTGCAGACAAGATTGTAAAGCCTACGTTGCATCCTGTACCACTTGCCAACGTAATAAGGGTCCTAAAACCAAGACCTGGGGGTTACTCAAGCCTCTACCAGTTCCAGAACGGCCTTGGTCTGAAATCTCTATGGATTTTATTGTCGACTTACCACCTTCTGAAGGCTTCACCACAATCCTAGTCGTAGTAGATCGTCTCTCCAAAATGGCACATTTTGTGCCCATGATCGGCACTCCCTCTGCCCTAGAGACAGCCAAAGTCTTCTTCAGGGAAATCGTCAGGCTCCATGGGGTGCCCAGGAGCATCGTTTCAGATAGGGGTTCTCAATTCACCTCAAAATTTTGGAGGGAACTTTGTAAATCTTTGGAAGTCAAGACCTGCCTTTCCTCTGCCTACCACCCCCAGAAAAACGGCCAAACGGAAAGGACTAACCAAACGCTGGAGCAGTACCTCCGATGTTTCTGTTCCGCTTCTCAAGATGACTGGTCGTCCCTCTTACCTTCCGCTGAATTCGCCTATAATAATTCCGTCCATGCCACCACGAATCAAACACACTTTTGGGCCAACTATGGCTTTCACCCGCCCTTTCTTCCTGATGCCCTCCCAGAAACACCTGTGTCGGCGGCCCAAGAGCATTTAACAGCTATCCAATTAAACTTTCTACAATTACAAAAAGTGATGCAACGGGCCCAGGAGGACTACAAAAGATTTTACGACAAAGGAAGGAAAGATTGTCCTACTTTTGAAGTCGGAGAAGAGGTTTGGCTATCTGCTACTAATTTAAAATTACCGGTCCCCTCTCGAAAGTTGGGTCCAAGATTCATTGGCCCTTTCAGGATCAAGCGCAAGATCAACGCGGTGGCCTTTGAACTCTCTATGCCGGATTCCTACAGGATCCATCCAGTATTCCATGCCTCTCTCCTGAAACCTGTTACCCCTGATCCTTTCCAAGGAAGAGAAAGACCTCCGCCTCCACCAGTAGAGGTCGAGGGAGAGGAAGAATTTGAAGTTGAGTTCATCATCAGCTGTAGAAAAAGAGGTAGACAGCTTCAGTATTTGATTAAATGGAGGGGCTATCCCCCGGAAGATAACTCATGGGAACCCGCAAGAAATCTGCATGCTCCACGTCTAATCCGAACTTTTCATCAGGAACACCCAGAGTTGATGTCCAGCTTGGGCGTCCTGGGTCCGCCCCTTTGGGGGGGGGCACTGTCAGGGTCCCAGCGCTCACAGCGCTCAATCCGTGCACAGCACGTTAGAATTGCGGCACGGCGCGTGCCCGTGCATCTGAGGCGCGCGCGCGTGCGTGTCGCAGTGGCGCGGCGCGTGCACGAGCGCGTGGACGTGCGCGCCTCCTCCCGGGACCAATCACAGACCTGACAGGCCTATTTAAACCAGCCCCTGTCTTTGCACAGGTTGCTGGTTTATCGTCAGCTCTGAGTAAAGTTTTGACACTTTGACTTGTGCCCTTTGACCTGGATTTACTTCCCAACTCAGCTCTCGCCTGGAAACCTGACCTCGGCCTGTTTGTGGACTCTGCTGCCTTCTTGAACCTTTTTGACCTCGGACCGTGACCTGGATTTGCTTCTGTCTCCTGCCCTTGAACTTCGGCTTACATACCTGGACTTGTCTTAGCGCTACCCGGAACCCGGACTTTTTACCTGTACCCCGGATCTGCTTCCATTCGTCTGCTGGCTTTTGAACTGTGCCCTGGGACTTTACCACTTTCATCTGCCTTGGTGACCCTCCAGCACCTGCAGCACATCTCAGCCTCTGACCTCCAGTACCTGCATCCCATCTACCTACCCCCCGGTACCGGTACCTCCTTGTGCCTCTGCCTCCTGTCTCAAACTCCAGGGGGCAGGTGCGCTTGGTCGTAAAGGTGAGCCGTCCTCAGCATCTCGGCCTCGGTAAGTACTTGTGTTTCTGACAGCCACCTTGTCCATTATTTTAGCCTCCTCTGATTAGGGGTGTTGTATGGCCCATGATCTCCATCGTAATCTTTCCTCCGCAGTATGTCCACCATCTCCACCATCTCTTCTAATGACATATTTGTTGCCTTGTAGCGTCTGGGCCTGGATCGTGACGTTCCTGCCTCCGTCCTTTCCTGGTCATGAGAGGGTAAAGCACGCTCCTGTGACATCGCCATATTTTCGTTTCACAATGATTAGGAGCATGGAAAAGAGGAAAGGGTCCGTCATGAGCGGCGTTTCACGCATGTGTGGAGTGTATAAGGAGAATGACGTGATTACGTAGGTTGCGCAAAGTTTACTCGAGCATAAGCGAGGAACTACAGATACAAAGGTAAATTTGAACATGAGGCCTAGAAACTTGAGTCATGGGATGGGGGGGTTAAAAGTGGGCGTAGAATATGCGGACAAAGAGGGCAGTGTTTCATGCTTGTGCGGGGTATATAAGGAGAACGACATGATTACGTAGGTTACGCAGAGTTTACTCGAGCGTAAGCGAGGAACTAGAGATACGAAGGTAAATTTGAACATGGGATCAGCAGAGGCCTAGAAACTTGAGTCATAGGATGGGGGTTTTGTATGTTGATTGCACCCTTTGCGCTATTATGTATCTTGGGGCCCCCCATGCTATTTCACTCTCCATCTGCTTGGAGACATCACAAAATATATATGTGAGAATGCTCTACCTCTTTATTTTATTATTGTGTATTCAGATCAGGCAACTATTGTTCAGTGTTGGTTGGACAGAGGTAATTAGGTAGTGTATCATGTCATCAATGCTGAGGGGCATTGGATATCTACACATGAAATAGTGCCTTGATGATTGCTATCATTAATTGGGGATGGATATAGATGCCATGTATTTAGTGAAATGGAACCAAAGGGTCTGCATGTAAAATATTTTTTTTCTACAACAATGGGGCAGAGCTGGGCAGCATTTTAGCAGCAGGAGACACTGTGTTTGTATAGTAGCTCTAAAGATTGTGCACATATTCTGACAATGCCAAAGCTGAGCCTTTTTTAAATAGTGTTTTCTGCTTTTTTTTCTTTTGGTATTCTAGACATACTTTTTTCCATTTGACTACAAGTTATGGATAAATTACAGATTCACGACAATCTGGTTCACTTCATAGAAAACTACAGAGACACGCCCATCCTTTGGGATTCCAGGCACCCTTTGTATCATAAAACCCAGAGCAGAACGGCAGCACTTGATCAGTTTGCATTATACATGCAAACTTTGGTTCTGGACTGCACATCCAGCATTGTCAAGGAGAAAATTAAAAACCTCAGTGGTGCATACAGGAGGTCATACAGGACTTACAACCAGCAAAAGAAGTCAGGAGCAGCAGCAAGTGATCCAAAGGAGCCCAAGCTGTGGTACTTCAAGGAGCTCAGTTTTTTGGATGATCAAATGGAGGGCCGGGAGTCACTTTCGACTCTTCCTTCCACCCTTCCTTCCACGCTTCCTTCCAGCGGAACTTCCACGGATCCCCACACCCCTGCAGAGTCCGCCCAGGAGCTGGCTGACATGGAGCCAGATCTGCTGATCTTCAGTGAGGTATAGTAGTTTCCAACATATTTCTTGGCTGTGTCATGAGCAATCCCAGTCACTAGGTGTCAGTAGTGGCACATTGACGAGCGCATTCGCGGTAACGATGGCGGCACGCGGGCACGTGAGGACGCCATTCTGGCGCCAAACTTGGGTTTAAAAGGGACCTGATCCCTGCACCTCTTGCTGTCTGGTCTACAATGGTTCCTGAGTTTACCTGTACCCCTTCCTGCTTGTACCTGTTCCTGACAACCCGGCTTGCTCCTGATTCCTCTTGTCTTCCGCCTGCCCTGACCTTGGGTTGCTTGACGATCCGCCTGCCTGACCCTCTGTACCTTCTGCTGCATGCCTGTTGCCGACCCGGTCTGAACTCTGACTCTGCCTTGTCTGCCACATCTGTACCCGATCCACCAATCTGCTGCAGACCCTCCTGCTGGGACTTATCTCCGCTGTACTACAGTACACCTCCCCCACTCTTGTGGCTTCTCTGCTCCCAGTGTCTTCACTTGCCGTCTGCAGCTACCAGTCTACACCTGCTCCTTCACGCAGCACCGGAGCCTCCAGAAACCTCCCCAGCCCAACACCTGCGCTGCAACCGGCGCTCATGCGACTCTGTATTCCTGTACCCCCTGTCTGCTCTATCAGGGGTCTCGGGATCAGAGGAGCAAGGGCAGCCACTCCTTGCACGTCGGACTCGACCACCAGGTACGTGATGGGCTGCTAATTATTGTTTGTTTATTAAGATGAATTTGTACACAAAAAGGAAAGCTTGGAAACATAAACACAAGTCGTGGGCATAAAAAAATGTGTCAGGGATGCCAACTGCAGGGGTCTGAATGATAGTCTGTTCAATTTAAATTAAGACAAAATAAAACAGTCAAGAGCATGAAAATGTGTGTGATTGATTGTGCAAAATATTACAACATGTCCCTTTTTTATACACAGGAAGAGACCAGCCAGGAGGCGCCAGCTCCTGAACATGTCAGCCAGGCAGAAGGGGTGAGTGGCAGCCAAGAGGAGGCCGGGCCCAGTGGATGTCATCAGGTCCCCAGGCCCAGGCTCAGTATCATCTCCCAGGTGCCTCCCCTCCAGATGCGCCGACCAGGCCTAAGGAGGCGCATGAGGCAGCTGGAGGATGAGAGCCTGGAGATGATAATGGAGGCATCCCAGATCATGAGGGACCCTCTCAACCCAACAGAGAGCTATAGTGCCTCCATCGCCAATGACCTCAATCAAGTGGGGGAGGAGCAAAGAGGCCTGGCGAAGGACCTAATTAATAAGGTCCTGTGGTGGGCAAGAAGAGACCTGCTGACCAGAAACACTGACCTAAGTGACCCAGCCCGGCCTGCTCCTCATCTTCTAATTCCTCCTGCTGCCACAAGAAAGTGATTCCCTGCCTTCCAATTGATTTTTTTTTTTTCACAAAGTTTATTGAAGTTTGTACAGGTTACAATGTCTTAGTACATCACATTACGGTAACATTCTCAACAGAGGCAAAGTACTACACCGAATGTTTCGAACACAACATCATTAACAACAATGTTCCAAACGTATCGCAATAAGACATCAATAGTATTGCGTATAGGGGGGGATATTGTATGAATAAAGACATTACAATGTTGTTGGGACCCCCTCCCAGGGGAGAAACCCCTTGGACAGCGACTCTCTACGGTCGGGATCGAAGAGATCTACAAGAGGTTTCGTGGACCGGGCCAGGTGAGCAAGAGAACAGAAAGAACTGAAGGCATCGGAACCTTGTAGACAGTCCCAATCACCACCCACCCCTGACGGGAACTAATCTGTGGGTGGGAGGGCACCATTTGCACTTGCCGAGTGAGGGCAGGTCGGCATGGTCCTATTGTGTAGCGTATAATATGTCATTTCATGCGGTCCTTGGTCCTGTGTTACACTTCTACCACTTCGGTTTAAAGAGAGCTCACTCCAGCATTTAGGAGGAGGTGTCGCCCTCCCCTACATATGAGTCCGGAGTGGTTTCTTCTGGCTGTGAGGCCTGCGCAGAAGCTTGTAGTAACAGGGTAGGAGGGAGAAAGGGAAGAAAGGAAATAAAAAGGGGGGGGTACTGTAGGGGTGTAATAACCGTTTGACCGTCCACACGGTTGAGATTCTGCGCCATCCGATGCATGTCAGTTTAGGGGCTAATCAGAAGTTGTCTGCGGGCCTGGTGAAAGCGAGGTTCTGTAGTGTGTCCAGCACCCCCAGGTAAGTCTAAACTTCTCAGGCGTGTCCTTAGTCTGGTGGATAATTCTTTCCATCTCTTCAATTCTGTTGACCCTGTCCTGCCAGTCAGTAATGGTAGGTGGTAGGGGGCTTTTCCAGCGTAGGGGACTTCCAATTGATTTAACAAAAAACTGAGCTTGTTGGAGTACCACTTCTTCTTCTGGGCTCCTGAGGTTATTAATTTTCTCCTTGATCATGTTGGAATGTGCCTTTGGTGTCTAAGTCTGCATGTATTTTGTGAACTGATCAAGTGTTGCCGTTCTTGATCGAATTTTTTGTTGTGCCAAAATAAATGGCTATTTTTTTTACGTTAAAACCTTGTCTATTGTGTTTTATACTGTGGTGAATAGGCATCAAACATTTCCAAAATACAATGTGTAATTTACAAAGGACACAAACTCCTGGGGGGGGGGGGGGGGGGGACATTTGGTGTGATTACTTGAAAAAAAAAATACATAAAGTTAAAAAAAAATATGTTGACATAACTTGCAAAAAAAAAATACATAAAGTAAAAAAAAAAAAAAATATGTTGACACAACTTGCAAAAAAAAATACATAAAGTGAAAAAAAAAAATATGTTGACATAACTTGCAAAAAAAAATACATAAAGTAAAAAAAAAAATATGTTGACATAACTTGCAAAAAAAAAAAATACATAAAGCAAAGAGCGTTTTATTATGCCTTATGATATAATATAAAGCATACTGAATGACAAAAATTGCATCCACAAAATCGCATAAACAAGCTACAAATTACATATGCATAGTAACACCATGGTACTTGACATATCATGAAGTAAGGACAAGTCCTGCACAACATGAACCACTGGAAGGGCTTGATGGTATAATAAGAATCTAGGAGTAAAACAGTATAAAAAACTTAAAATCATCTGTATGAACATCATGCATCTATGTATGCCCAATGCGTTTTTATTGGGATATACCAACTCTTCAGGGGTGAATGCAATGGTGATCTATAAAGAGACATAACCATATGGTGTAATTTTGTAGTAGAATAATATAAATATATATATATCTCTTTTTTCTGTTCAAATTTGGGATGGAGGCCAATTACCTATGATGCCTTGGACCACATAATTTTTTTTCCAACAGGTGGACAAGAGGGACAGTGTCACTGATGCATGCACTGTCACTGCTCATCATCCTCGTGGCCTCCTCAAATGGTGACAGGACAGTGCATGCATCCTTGATCATAGCCCCCTGACCCTGTCCTGGTGACATATTGGCACAGATACTCATTGATGGCTCTCTGCTGCACGTGCAGCCGCTGCAGCATGGCCAACGTTGAGTTCCACCTGGTGGACATGTCACAGATTAGGCAGTTTTTGGGCAGGTTGTTTTTCTTTTGGAGGTCAGCCAGCCGAGCACTGGCATTATACAGTACAGGAAATGCACACAGAGTTTCCTGGGCTGCTTCAGGACATCCTGTAAAGATGTGACGGCGCACATTTGAAATTAGAGCGGCGTATCTGGAGATACGCCGGCGTAAAGCCTTTGAGGATTGAGGATTGTTTCTTTCCTTATTGTTAACACTCTTTTTATTTACATATGGGCCTAGCCCTTTTCCCCCTCCCCGTTGGCCATTCATCAATGGCCAATTATACGCATATTTGCCTGCGAAGGCCAGTTTATCTTGTGATAATTTTTCATATTTTTTAAACAATAAGTCACAAGTAAATGTGCTCCTTGAGTTGTGCATCAAAAGCTTCAATTTCTGGTTTGTTTAATAATAATACATTATAATCATAGATTCTTTTGATTTCACAGTCTACTACTTTGAGTTCTTGCATATAATATTCAACCATCAATTCAATCATTTTCCTTGAGCAACACAGGAGATTATGTTCCCATCGGGCCTTGAAATCAGGATCAAGAGCCAATATGTTCGGGGAGACCTGCACTTGTAAGCCCTTGGGATTGATGTCCTCCATGATATATTGCTCCACTGGCGTAGCGTGGGGGGGGCAGGGGGTGCTGTGGCCCCAGGCGAAACATTTAGGGGGACGAAATTCCGTGCGCCTTGCCTCCTCCTAATTTTTATTTCCTGTGTCCCCGATCTCTGGCCGCCATGTTTAATGTCCGTCGCCCTGTGATTGGGTGTATGGGGGTCATGTGCGGCGTGGGGCTGGCCAGTCCGCGATCCGCACATGACACCCATATGCCCAATCAGAGTGCGCCGGGAAACATTGAACATGGCAGTGGGAGACAAGCACTGGAAAGGAACCCGCTGTCTCCTCCTCCGTCTGTCTCTGTGGTGCAGCTCTGTGTGTGGAGTGGGGCTTGGTGAAGATGGGACTGGAGCATGGATGTCTGTGGATGGCCTCGGGTGGATGACGCTGCCTGGCGGGGACTCTAACACTCTAGTGGAGCACAGTGGAGGGGCGACTCGGCTCAGTAGAGATGGGACTCGGAGCATGGATGGAGGTGCAGCATCTAACACCATGGAGCACGCTGTGGGTGGATGGAACTGGTGGGGAGTCGGGACAGAGACAGGTAAGGAGGACTCAGAGGATGGATTTGCACACAGCTGTGGGGAGGGGGTGTGAGTAGTACAGGAAGTAGGATGCAGTAGGTGTAGGTGTTGGGGGTCAGTGTATGTTTTGGGGATCAGTGTATGTTTTGGGGGGTCAGTATATGTTTTGGGGGTCAGTGTATGTGTCAGGGGTCAGTGTAGCTGTCAGGTAGGTGTCGGGGGTCAGTGTATGTGTTGGGGGTCAGTGTATGTGTCGGTGGTCAGTGTATGTGTCGGGGGTCAGTGCATGTGTTGGGGGTCAGTGTATGTGTTGGGTAGGTGTTGGGGGTCAGTGTAGGTGTCGGGGATCAGTATAGGTGTCGGGGGTCAGTGTAGGTGTCAGTGGTCAGTGTAGGTGTCGGGTAGGTGTCGGGGGTCAGTGTATGTGTCGGGGGTCAGTGTATGTGTCGGGGGTCAGTGTAGCTGTCGGGTAGTTGTCGGGGGTCAGTGTATGTGTTGGGGGTCAGTGTATGTGTCGGGTAGGTGTCGGGGGTCAGTGTATGTGTTGGGGGTCAGTGTATGTGTCGGGTAGGTGTCGGGGGTCAGTGTATGTGTCGGGGGTCAATGTAGGTGTTGGGGGTCAGTGTAGGTGTCGGGGGTCAGATAGGTCACATATGTTCAAAAAATGGAGAGTGCAGCGCTTATGTGGTTAAAACCATGTTTGAAATAAATGTTATACCTTGAAATGTGAACAAATGATATGTGATAAATGTATTAAAAGGAAAACTAATGCAGAGTCCAAAAAGAACACAACATAGTCCGTGAAGAGTTAATTCCCAAAAAGACAAATTGCTTGCCAAGAAAGTGAAGATACAAGTCAGTGTATGTGTCGGGTTGGTGTCGGGGTCAGTGTAGGTGTCGGGGGTCAGTGTAGGTGTCAGGGGTCAGTGTAGCTGTCGGGGGTCAGTGTATGTGTTGGGGGTCAGTGTATGTGTCGGGTAGGTGTCGGGGTCAGTGTATGTGTCGGGGGTCAGTGTAGCTGTCGGGGGTCAGTGTATGTGTTGGGGGTCAGTGTATGTGTCGGGTAGGTGTCGGGGGTCAGTGCATGTGTTGGGGGTCAGTGTATGTGTCGGGTAGGTGTCGGGTGTCAGTGTTTGTGTCGGGGGTCAATGTAGGTGTCGGGGGTCAGTGTAGGTGTCGGGGTCAGTGTATGTGTCGGGGGTCAGTGTAGCTGTCGGGGGTCAGTGTATGTGTTGGGGGTCAGTGTATGTGTCGGGTAGTTGTCGGGGGTCAGTGCATGTGTTGGGGGTCAGTGTATGTGTCGGGTAGGTGTCGGGGTCAGTGTATGTGTCGGGGGTCAGTGTAGCTGTCGGGGGTCAGTGTATGTGTTGGGGGTCAGTGTATGTGTCGGGTAGGTGTCGGGGGTCAGTGCATGTGTTGGTGGTCAGTGTATGTGTCGGGTAGGTGTCGGGGGTCAGTGTATGTGTCGGGGGTCAATGTAGGTGTCGGGGGTCAGTGTAGGTCACATATGTTCAATGTTTGAAATAAATGTTATACCTTGAAATGTAAACAAATGATATGTGATAAATGTATTAAAAGGAAAACTAATGCAGAGTCCAAAAAGAACACAACATAGTCCGTGAAGAGTTAATTCCAAAAGCAAATCCGTTAAGGGTTAACTCCCAAAAAGACAAATTGCTTGCCAAGAAAGTGAAGATAGAGTTCTGTGAATAATAAGTCCCAAAATTCTCTGGTTTATTTTGGGACTTATTATTCACCAAACTCTATCTTCACTTTCTTGGCAAGCAATTTGTCTTTTTGGGAGTTAACCTTTCACGAATTTGCTTTTGGAATTAACTCTTCACGGACTATGTTGTGTTCTTTTTGGACTCTGCATTAGTTTTCCTTTTATTAAATTTTTCACATATAATTTGTTTACATTTCAAGGTATAACATTTATTTCAAACATGGTTTTAACCACATAGTGTGGTGAACTTAAGTGCCAGCTGCTTTCTTATACACTTTATCATAATTTTTTTATTATCTTCTTAAATTAGCGCAGCGTTTGTCTTAGGGCTTCTTTTTTTTCTTTTCCAAAAGTTTATTGAAGGTAATGAATATATAACAGACAATAAAGCCAACAGGTGGCCAAGTTTTTGCAGTTGCAGCCGCTTCGTAACAGTGCTCAAACAAATGGCAATACATAAAATATAAAATAAAAGAAAAATGTTAACATTGAATTCAAACACAGTGTCATAGCCTAGGAAAAGGGTGCAGTTCACGAAAAACAAAGGGTCTTCACCGTCACTCGTGAATGGAGGGGGGAATAGGTATGGGCCCGGGGGGGTGGGGAGTGGACTAAGGGGGTGGAGGTCGTTGGACGTGTCAGGTAAGTAATTAATTTCTCCCCAGTGGGTGGAGCAAGGATGTGGGACGCTAGCATGGGGAAGTCTCATGGTGGGCTATAGGCAGTACGTATTGGGCGGTAAGCCAGCCAGTGGGCGGAGGGCACAGTCCCTCTGAGCCAGTTAGATGATAATCTTCCTAGTGGAGCCTGAACATGGGCGAAACGGGTCACAAGAGACCGGAGCAGAGGGCTGGATATGGGGTATACTTCATGTGGAGACACGGTAGGTGGTAGGTTGAAAGCTGGAGGGGGACGGAAGATAGGTGCGTCGGGGTACACAGGGGAAGGTAGCGAAAGGGCTTCTAAGGTGTGTGTGTGGTTGGTGCCGCACCGCATCTCCCGGCTGCCTGCTGAGGCAGTATCTGCTTATAGTCGTCTGTGGTGGTGAAATGTATCCAACACGCCCATCGTTCAGTACATTTCGATGGGGTGTCTCTGGCCTGATGGATCAGGCTTTCCATTTCCGCAATGTGGGTGACACGCTTAAACCAGTCTGCCAGTGTGGGTGGGTCTGAAGCTTTCCATTTCGCAGGGATGCAGAATTTCGCCGCATTCACTAAGTTCATTGCTAGGGATCTGTAGTATGCTCTCGGGGGTAGGTGGGAGTGATGCAGTAGGAACTGTTCTGGTGTAAAGTTCAGCTGGAGCATGGAGACGGCAGTTGTTATACGGTGGACATCCCGCCAGAACTCTTGTAATTTGGGGCAGGACCACCAGATGTGTAGTAGTGACCCTGGTTCAGTGCCACATCTCCAGCATACAGGGGAGATAGCGGGGGAGATCGCATGGAGTCTCGTCGGCGTCCGGTACCACCGTGAGAAGAGCTTATATGCATTTTCCTGAGTGTGTACATTCACTGTACCCTTGTGGATACACAAGAACACCGCTTCCCATTCTTTGTCTGTAAGGTCTATGGATAATTCCGTTTCCCATTTCTTGCTCGCCCAATTAGTCTTTGGAGTAGTATCTGGGAATAACAGCGTATACATAAAGGACAGCAGGTGCGCTACTGGACTAGTGCTCATACAGACTTCCTCAAAGGGAGTGAGGGGGCGTGTCCAGGGCGGTAGCGGACGGGGCCACTCAAGGAAGTGTCGTATTTGGACATATGTCCAGAAAGGGAAGGAGCCTGATCGCAATTTGGATTGCAAGGAGTCATAGGAGACACGAAGACCATTGTCGAGGAATTGAGCAGCACGCACGTGGGAATGTGGCCATATATTAGCCAGGAAGGAAGGCTATTGGCCTGGGGGGAAGTCGGGGTTAAGTCGCATCGGCGTCATTGGGCCTAAGCAGGAGGAGATTCGGTACTTAGTGCACGCCTTTTTAAAATTGGATAGGGTCGGAGCGATAAGCGGGTGGGCTAGGCAAGAAGGAGGGAGAGAGCTTGGTTTGGTCCATGGGGCTTGTGCTATCGGGATGGGAGAGAAGGCATGCTTTAGACCCACCCATGCTTTTGACGTGTTATGGATGTTCCAGTCGGCCACTCTGGAGAGGAGACAAGCCTGATAGTATTTATCCAGGTCTGGGAGGCCCATTCCCCCTTTTAGTTTGGGGGTAGACAATTTGGCATAGCTCAGACGGGGGCATTTCCCATTCCAGATTAATTTTAAGCATGCCGCTCGGTATGTAGAGAAAAAATCTGTCGGTAGTTTAATTGGGACCGTTTGGAAGAGATGCAACAGACGGGGCAGAATGTTCATTTTAATTGCCGCTGCTCTGCCAAACCAGGTAAAGAGGCCTGTCGACCAGTTCTTAAGGTCAGACTGGATTTTTTGCAGTAACGGGAGATAGTTGGAGGGGTACAGGTCTGAGAGGGACTTCGGGATTTGGATGCCAAGATACGTAATTGAGGTCTCTTTCCATTTAAAAGGGAAGTTCGCTTGGCATTGTGTAAGTAAAGCAGAGGCGAGGGATATGTTGAGGGCTTCGGACTTCGAAAAGTTTATCTTAAAGTTGGATAGAGATTGGAAGGTTTTAAGGTCTGCTAGGAGATTTGGAAGGGTTACGATAGGGTCCTTCAAGAAGAGGAGGATATCGTCGGCAAAGGCCGCTACTTTGTACGTACGGCGTTCAATATCAATCCCCTTAATATTCGGGTTGGCCCTGAGGCGTCTCAGGAATGGCTCGAGGGTGAGGATGAAGATGAGGGGGGACAAGGGGCATCCCTGTCTGGTTCCGTTGGTGATGGGGAAGGCATCTGACAGGTGGCCATTAACACGTACCCTGGCAGTGGGGTTAGTGTAAAGTGTGAGAATAAATTGAAGCATGTGCTGCGGGAGTCCTAGGAAAGTTAGTGCAGCTCGCATTTAGTCCCAGGCCACTCTGTCAAATGCCTTCTCTGCGTCAAGGGACAGCAGGAATCCCCGTTGTTTCTGCATCATAAGCCAATGGTGGACGGAAATGGCCTTGAGGGTATTGTCTCTGGCCTCCCTGCCAGGGATGAAGCCCACCTGGTCCAAGTCAACAACCCTGGCAGGAGACACAGGAGGCGGTTTGCGAGTATCTTGGCATACCATTTCAGGTTGACATTTAGTAGGGATATGGGCCTATAGTTCATAACTAATAAGGGATCTTTCCCAGGCTTTGGTATCACGGAAATGTGGGCTGTTAGCAAATCTCGAGGAGGGGCGGTGGCAGAAGGGTCCAAGGTGTTAAAAGCGGTGATGAAATAGGATGTCAGCAGGTGAGCAAAGGACTTGTAATAACCAACCGTTAGCCCATCGGGGCCTGGGCTTTTTCCGGGTTTCATTAGTTTTAGGGCCGCTTCGGCCTCAGTCAAGGGGGAGTACAGGTCAGTGGCTAGAGCGGTCAAAATGGGTTTGGGGCTGTATTCGGACAGGAAAGTCGTTATAGCTGTTGCTCGAGCTTGCGCGTCAGTAAGGGATTCTGTGGCATGAAGGTTATACAGGTTAGTGTAGTAGGCTACAAATTGTTTCGCTATGTCGGGAGGAGAGGAGAGTTTCCGACCCAGCGAATCAGTTATTGAATGTATCGTGGTGGATGCTTTCTTTGCATGTAACGCCCTAGCTAGTAGGCGTCCTGCTTTATTGCCAAATTCGTAAAAGACCCGCTGGGAAAAGACGTACTTACGCTTGATTTGTTTGTCGAGCAGGTCTAAAAGTTCCTTCCTAGCTGTTTGGAGAGATTGAAGGGTGGACGTGGCAAGGGACTTTTTATGTGCAATCTCAAGCCTGTGCACTCTGGCTGTGAGTTCCGAGAAGTGTTGCTGACGTTCCCGTTTGCGCTTAGCTGCGGCCGCCATCAGCACGCCGCGGATTACACACTTATGTGCCTCCCACGTTGCAATAGCCGACGTGTCCACCGGTTTATTTTCTAGGAAATAGTGAGTCAGGGTTTGTTCTACATCTTCTGCGATCGCGGCATTAGTCAGGAGTGAGGGGTCTAGTTTCCAGGAGTAGGTCGAGTGGCGCATTTTCTTTTTTTCTAAGGTCAGGGTAAAGTGGTTCAGGGCGGGGGGCAACAATCCTTGGTGGTCAGGGTAGTGGTCAGTGTGGTGTTGTGTGGGTAAGTGGTCAGTGTATAGTGTAGTGGTCAGTGTTTACTGCATACTTACTTGTGTAGTGTGGTGGCCAATGTAGGAATCGGGTAGGTCAGTGCAGTGGACAGGTAGGTAAGTGTAATGGTCAGTCTAGGAATCATGTAGGTCCATGTAGAGGTTAGTGTAGTGGTCAGTATAGGAATCGGGCTGGTCAGTACTATTGTAAGAAGGGAAAGGGACTCAGGGAGTGCAAAAAGTCTGCAGGTTAGGGGGGGCGCAAATTTCTTGCCTTGCCCCGGGCGCTGACAACCCTAGCTACGCCACTGTATTGCTCAAAGTATTTTATCTGCCAAAAAAGGTTGGACTTTCTTTCGAAAGTCTGTAGAAGCTTTTGATACAAGATCTCAAACTCCACTTAATGAGTCTTGGAGGAGGAGCAAGTTTGTTTAATACCAAGCATAAACCCCTCCCAGTCATTGCCTGCAAAATTTGCCATCAAAAACAGCTCACAATAATAACAAAATAAGCGATAAATATATGCAAAAAGAAAAATAATTTATAAAAAAATCTGTATCTACGGTGATCAATTTGAGCACCATGTATATAACAGAGGTGGAGACCTACTAAGAAAATGAGGGAGGAGGCCTCATACACCTATGAGTGCAACAAGATAAATGGTGTATTCCACCCAGAATAATGAATAAAAAAAACAGAAAAAAAGGGGGAGCACTCACATATGCCACATCCTTAAGTTATGAAAGCAAAAAGGAACAGTTACTTGAAAAACAGTAATTGATGGTCGAATTTTAGAGGCAGACAGGAATATAAAAAAATGATACATTTTATTACAGATTATAACAAAGAACACAATAAAGGTATAAAAACCATATGAACATAAGTTATTGTATATGGATAGTATCTTCTGTGCATTGTCTACGTGTTTCGCCGTAGGGTTTCCTCAGGACAAGCAGAAGGAATTTAACAATATAAAGATATATTTCATTATCTGAAATGAAATATACTGTTAGCAAAACATCAACACATACAAATTAATATCCCAGGAGTTCTGAATTAAAAGTGTTCCTTTAATTTTTTTGAGCAATGTATATACCGTATTTAAGAGGGAAGTTTCAGCAAAAAAAAATTTTTTTTAAATAAACCAAAAACAATGGTATCTGAGCATCAATGCAGCCTGATCTGTGCCCATCTGCAGTCTCAATGTAGCCTAATCTGTGCCCATCTGCAGCCTCAATGCAGCCAGATCTGTGTCCATCTGCAGCTTCAGTGCAGCCTGATCTGTGCCCATCTGCAGCATTGCTCCTCCGGCACTGAATTACATAGAGCCGCGATCTCCTTCCTGTGGACTCAGTGCTCCGTCACTTACAGCCACGCCTTCTGCCCCTGCTCATATGATAGACAATACAGTGGTCCAATGCGGGGACAGCAGGGATCGGCATATAACACGCACACGTGATTTTCCCCTGATTTTAAGGGGATAAATACGGTATATATATATTGTCATGATCAGGGTTTTTTCCCTCGGAAAAAAACGATCGTGTGTACAAGGCATTAGATCTGATTTTCGTGACTGTTTAATTTATTCAAAAATCTTTTGTAACAGAAGAAAAAGTATGTACAAAAAGTATGCAGACTGTATATGATATTTACAACCCCGAAAGAGGGGTGCCAAGGGTTCCAAACTGCAAAATTTGTAATGTTTCCAACAAAGATGTAGCTATGTGCTTTGCAGTTATGTTGTTATTTCTTTTCTTGCCATTGGTTTGTATTGGAATTCTCGGAATAAGCAAATGTAAACATGGCAAAGAAAATTTGCATTTGTTTCCCTTTTATAGTTCACAGCTTTTTTACCTTTTAAGATAGTACATACAAAGCAGTGTAAGCAGAACTCTAATAAATACAATTTTATAAATGCAGTCATATACATACTCGGTTGACTTCACAGAGTATATAATTGTTTGAACATACACATAATAGTGGCTAATTAAATAAACCTTTATAAATCCAATACAGTAACTCCAGAGAATTAGAATTTTAAATACTGTCTTAAAGTAGAAAAAAAGAAGAAAAACATTGAGAAAGAAAGTCAATAAAATGATAAATGCATGCTTCAGAGTCTTGTTATGGATCTGCAATAACCTTGTGACCTTTTACCATTGTGTTTTATCATTCAATTACAGATCCTTCCACACCAACATAATAAAGGTGCTTTGATTTTTATTTATCTTCCCTGACCTTGGAAAAATTCAGAATTGTGTCAGTAACTACTTGTACAAGAATAAAGTTATAGTATTTTCATGACTTAAACACTTATCAAATGTATATTTGTGTGTGTATGTGTTTATATTTAAATTACATACTGTATATTATACTTTTACAAATCTTAAAAGTTCACTATACATGCAAGGGTCTCCAAAGATTCCCACTTAAATAATATGAATGGTCCTATTGTGTTCATGTCATACTGCCTAAGGCCCCTTTCACACGTGTCGAATAGGGGCAGACAAATTGGACTTGGCACTGGTGCTGGTGTCACAACACTGCAACCCTTCACAGATACTCTAGTTGGAGTGCAGGAATGAGCCCCGCTGCAAAGTATTGCAGCAAAAATTGTAATTGGGCCTTAACCACTGCCCAGAACCAAAAATGTTCTTACAAGCTATAAGCATGATCATTGAGGAGGAGGAAGAGGATAGTCACTCAGCATAACAGGATAGTCACTCAGCATCAGCATAGGCAGTCTTGAAGGGATCTGACATTCCAAAAAAAATATTTGGTTACATCAGCATCAGGTGCTTGGTAGCTGGTGGTGATCCAAGACTGATTAATTTTTATGAGGGTCAGTCGATTGACCGAGTCGGTGGACAGGTTACAAAACCTCCAGCAGCACTGAATGTGCGTTCCGAAAGAATGCTGGATGCAGGACAGTACCTCAATTGAATACTGTGCAAGCTCTGGCCAGTAAAGCATCCTCAAGACCCAGTAAGCCAGAGGATTTTCGGTGGGAAAGGTGTCCAAGTATGGATCTGAAGAAGCAGCTGGGCTGTGAATCGCGTCATCCTATTGGTTCCCTTGTTTTAGCCACGCCACGTTACGCGACGTCACTTCCGGTGAGACCGACCCGTGCTTGCGTTCCATCGTGAGACGCACGCCGCCGTACACGGCGCTCCAAACAAGCTCCTCCAGGCTGTCCCACTTGCTGTCTTCCATCTACAGCACCTCACCACCATGTGCGGACACCCCTCATACACCGGACGATGACTACATCCACGATCTCATATATGCCTATTATCCACTTTTAATGTGTGAGTAGCCATTTAGCCGTGTCTCCTTTTGTATCTCATTTTATTCATTAAATACGTTACTGCACTTAGATTGGGCGCATCCTTGTTCTTTCTAAGTCTGATCTTGCCCCTAGGTATTCCTGCATCATGTAAATCAGACGCTGGCGATGGTTGCTGGAATCGATCATATCTTGGTGCTGCGGACTAAAAAATTGTCTGAACACATCAGACGGCCACCTTCTCCACCGCTTCTTCTGTGACTGACCGAAGACTCAGTCCAGGAGCAGGAATTTGTAACCTCCCAGGCTCTGGGAACGCATTGCACAAATCTGTCTGCAAGGCCTCTCGAAGATGTTTCATCCCCTGCTCCCTCTGCGACGGCAAGATAAGGTCCGCAACCTTAACCTTGTAACGTGGATCAAGGAGGGTTGCCAGTCAGTAATGATCCCTCTCCTTGATACCACGAATACGAATACGAGTATCCTTCCACAGGCTTTGCAGGATGAGGAATGCCATGCAGCGTAGGTTTGCTGAGGCATTCAGTGCGGAGACCTCTGGGTCACTAAGGATGACATGATCCGCAGCCACCTCCTCCCAGCCACGTGCAAGTCTATGGGTTTCTTAGGACTGTGATTTTCCTTGAATACTTCTGCTGATGCTAAGTGCTAGGCTCCACCTCCATGCTGACACAATCCTTCTCATCCTCCTCCTCCTCCTCTTCCTGTGTGATAGGCGGGCCAGCAGGAACAATGTCTGGATAAAGGGGACCTTGAGAGGCAAGGAAGTCCTCCTCTTCCTCCCTCAGTTCTGCCTCAAGTGCCCTGTCCATTAATTCACGCAACGTGTGGTCGAACAGGTGGACAAGAAAAATGAGAGTTTGGTCAGCGGGCCTTTAAATGAGGCCAATCACCATGCGAAGTAAGCATAGAAGGTATACAGTATTGCTTAATTGGGTTCCAACACAAATGGGCGGAGTTAGTTCGGGACTTGGAATGAGAGCGTGTAGCGTGTAGTATCGTGTTGCCCGCTGTCTCTTTTCGAAAAAGAGTGGAATTGATTGTACCTTCTAAATCTTTTTTAATGGTAATGTCCAAGAAGCTGATTTCTGACTGACTATGGGACATTGTAAAGAAGAGATTGAAATCATTGTGATTCATGAGTTTCAATAACTCAGCTAGACCCTCTTCTGTAAAACACGGGGGGTGGTATATCTAATGCAGTGTCAATGCAACGCATTCTATGTGGGAAAGACCAAACAGCCCCTTCAGAAGAGAGTTGAAAAACATATGCATTCAATGGGGATAGGCAATTTATATTTGCCCCTGGGGAGACATGTTCCCAAACTCTCCCCATCTAAATGTTGTATGGTATTTAGATTCTCTTTCCTCATTGCAAACATGGCACTATACATATGATTCATATAAGTGTCTAAATTTGCTTTCCCCCCTTTTTTTTGCTTTTTCCTCCCCTTTTCTTTTGTTTTTTCCTTTCCTATTCTGTTCTCTGTCTTTTCGTTCTTTGTCTTGCTTTAATTTGCAAGATAAATAAATGCCTGGTGTAGCTTGACCTTCTGTGCAGACACTAATGCCTGCCGGATATACCAAGGATGACGCATTGACAGACAGGATCTTCCGGTCTTGTGGAATTCCGGAAATGTCCGCTTTAGAATTAGATATACATGGGCAGCGTCACGCCGACGTGATGTCGGCTGGACGCGATGATGCCTGCTTTGTGAATGTTGTACTTGATTGGTGCAGGGACGGAAAGGCGTTCCCTGCATCCATTATCATTAAGTTATTTCACTTACACTTGGGAGTTTGACGTCTCTCTTTGCGGATAATGAGGTAGGGGTGGAGTTTGGGAGCCTATCACCTGTGCCCAGGTAAGTATTTAAGGACGTCAGGGGGGTTCTGATTCAGCACACTTTTTTTCCATCATTTGAAGAAACTGGAAGGACGGATGGAGTCTTTCCCATCCAGCTCTCACTAGCTCTTTCCTTGGATTTTTCCTGCTGAAATTGCTTTCTGGCCAAACTCGGAGTGATTGGAGTATCTTTTTCTCCCCATAATTGGTGAGTCTCCTTTCCTGTTTTTTATAGCCCCCCTCTTGTTGTTTTTTCATACACGGGGTGGTTTCTATAATAGACTTTTTTGTCTTTATATATACATATTTTAATGTATTTAGCGTCTCCTAAAAACAATAATCGCCTATATGCTTTTGTTTGACCATTATAGCTGGGAATACTTTGGTTCTAATGCTGATCGGGAAGTTGAATTTATTCATATTATTTTTCCACCCCCCATGGTGTGGGGGTCCCTGGAGATGGGAGACATCTTTTTCTTGCACGCATAGGGCACCATCCGACTCTACCGCTACGGTGGTTTTTGGGATATTCATATCTGCACTGGGATAAATGCAGGAGTGTTGTGTAGAAAGGGTGAGTTTTTTACTTTTCTTTTTAAGATCATTTTTTCCTTTCTCCCCCAGACCCCCTGCTCATTTTTGGCCTCTTTTTTTCTCATGCATGCATCCACAGTGCACTGATTTGTATCCATATGTACAATTATGTTACCTTTTTATTTTCTGCTCTCGTTTAGCTTACGTAATTTGCTCTCGTTTAGCTTACTTGTATTTATACTTAATTATGTGTTTTGTTGTTATAGAGAAAATAACTGTACAACTTTCCCTGATGAAGATAATTTTGAAACGCGTTGGAATTACTGTCCCTGCCCTTAGCTTTGTCCTGGGGCGTGGGATGATGTACAGCATTTCTCTACAAGCATGGTTTTAAATATAATTTTTTGATATTGTTTAAAGTATATTATTTAGTTTATGTAATTATTTTTGTAATAAATTTGTATTTTTCTATGACCTAGTTGTCACCCCTTATTATTGTTGCCCTGAAAATCCCACTCTTATAGAGGTATTCACATTCTTAAGTTAAGGACGTTAACTGACATGGGTCAGTTGTCCCTGTTGGAGGGCAGAGAGGAGGTTGGTGCCATTGTCGCAAACCACCATTCCTGGCTTAAGGCCATGGAGGAAGAAGAAGAGGATGGGTGGAGGAGTGTGTCACAATCACCACTAGTAGCATTTTAAAGGCGTGGTGGCAGAACAACCTCCACAACTACTGCACCTTGTCCTGCATCCTTCTGAGGTGTCAGCAGAGTCATCCTATGCACCGTGAAAGATAGGCAATGTCCCTGTCCATGCCTGCTGGACCATGAATGAGTGGTAATATGCACCTTACCGCTGACTTCCCTGTCCAGCGAGGCATGGGCATTGCCTTCCACATGCCGGTAGAGAGCCTGAATTGCCTAAAAATGTGGCGTTTGGGAACCTGCCACTGAGGAACCGCACATTCCACAAACTCACAGAAGGGGCAGAGTCTACCAACTGAAAAGGCAGCAGTTGAAGTGCTAGCAATTTAGTCAAGCTAGCATTCAACCGCTGGGCATGTGGATGGCTGGGAGCAAACTTCTTTTGGTGGTGCAGCAGCTGGGGCAGGGAGATTTGCCTGGTACAATCTGATGTTGGTGTACAGATAGCAGATTACCCGCAAGTACTTGGCTGTGACACACCTAATTCTACACCTTCATTCCTCTCAGTGCAGGTTTCAAAGAGGACTGAACGTAAGGTATAATGGGTCTTTTATGTATGCTTGCCAACAAACTACATGGCAGGTTGCCATACATCTGGTCAAGCATGTGGTGCCCAAGCGGGTGATGTTTTGGCCACGCGACATACGCTTGAGACATATGTTGTAAATAGCAATGGTGCAATCTGATGCACAAGTCTCAAAAAAGGCCCACACAGAACTTTTGGAATAACATGCAAAGACAGCAGCGCCCTGCACATGCGGAGCTTTGCAGTGTGATGCAGTCAGTGTGCTGCCCTTAAGGTGGCCCCTGGAGGGCATCATGCCTCGTTGGAGATGTGCCTCCTCCTCTCTCCTATGAGGCACCCACGTAGAATCAGTGACCTCATTATCCCCTCCCTCGTCATCACTGGAGCAAACCTGGCAGTATGCTGCAGCTAGGGGAACATGACTGCCAGTTTGCTGTCCTTCTTGGGCACCCCCTCTCTCTGGGCTCACATTACTGCCTTCCTCTAGCTGGGTACCATCATCAGAGTCTTCAAAACACTGTGCATCTTCCTGCAGCATGTACCCAACACTGTGGTCAAACAGTTCGGGGGACTCCTCAGGAGGACATGGTGGGGCAAGGGAAGGAGGGAAGAGGCTGCCGGAAGATGCCGCTTTGGCAAACAAAGTACCCTGAGGCTGGGTGAGATAGGATGAGGAGGATGAGGACAGCTTGGTCATCCACTCTACCAACTCTTCAGCATGTTGTGGCTCAACGTGGCCAGCTGCCGAAAAAAAGGACAAGCGTGCCCCACGGCCATGTGCTGATGAGGATGCACCCAGGGTCGGTGCAAGGATTTTTGACACCCTAGGCGAAACTTAATTTTGCCGCCCCCTTGGCTCCACCCCTGACCCCACCCCCATTGCCCTACCCACGTATACCCCACCTTTCTAACGAAGCGCCCATCAAATAGTGTCACCAGCTCCCATCAAATAGTGTCACCAGCACCCATCAAATAGTGTCACCAGCTCCCATCAAATAGTGTCACCAGCTCCCATCAAATAGTGTCACCAGCTCCCATCAAATAGTGTCACCAGCACCCATCAAATAGTGTCACCAGCTCCTATCAAATAGTGTCACCAGCACCCATCAAATAGTGTCACCAGCACCCATCAAATAGTGTCACCAGCTCCCATCAAATAGTGTCACCAGCTCCCATCAAATAGTGTCACCAGCGCCCATCAAATAGTGTCACCAGCACCCATCAAATAGTGTCACTAGTGCCAATTAATGCAGCGGGGGGGGGGGAGGTGGGGGAACATATGGCAGGTATTTTTTTAAATACATACACATTTTAAAATGACAGTCAGAGAGGCGAAGGACTAACAGGGCTGGCTGAGCGGGTTAGGTCCTCTCACTCCCTCATAGGGGAGTCCCTCTGCCCCGTTGGGCTTCAAAACGGAGCAGGTAGGGCGGGCTGTGTGGGAGGACCCCCTTACACCCGCCATTGCCACCAGGAATGAAGAAAGATGGTAGATTACCTCTGGGGGAGGCCTGCCTACTCCCAACTCCTGCAGTCCGGCTCCTCCCCCGAGTACACGCACAAAATACACTTTAAAGAAAAAAAAATGACAGTCTTGGGCTCAGCAAACTTCCGACAATATGACCGGTTAGCCTGTAATTGCTGCCTGTCTCGCATGATCAACTCTGCTGTACTTTGTACCTGTCTGCTGCATCTGTCGGTGCCTCTTCCAGGCTCCATCTGTCCCCAAGCCCGGGAGCCGACACCAGACGCCATGCTATATCCCATGATGCATCATTCATGTCTGCTCCAGACACGGTCAGAAGAGCGTGGGGGGGGTGGGGCGCTGTGCTGCTGGACACTGAGAGGAGTAAGAGCTTTTTTTTTCCCGTCGGTTACGTTGTTTTACTAGGTCGTTCGCGAATAGGGATTTGCGTAAGTGACGATCACGTCATTTTGACATCGGTTTCAACGACGCATTCCGATGTGAGCTGGAGCATGCGCACTGGGCTTTTTTCCCAGCCGGCGCTACGCATTTACGCTACGCCGCCGAGAATTACGGAGCAAGTGCTTTGAGAATACGGCACTTGCTCCAGTAATTTGTGTAGGCGTAGTGTAAATGCGATACGATACGCTACACCGCCAGATACGCCATTTTTTGAGAATCTGGCCCAGTGTATATATATATATATATATATATATATATATGTATATTGAATGTATTTTGGGGAGTGTAATTCCACATATGCCCATGGAATATTTGAGTAATATATCATTTAGTGACAACTTGTGGCAAAATATGAAATATTCCATGGACTCAACATGCCTCACAGCAAATAGCTTGGGGTGTCTACTTTCCAAAATGGGGCCACTAAGGGGAGGGGGGTTGTGCTATCTTGGCATTTTGTGGCCTTTGAAACTGTGATAGGTAGTGAGGAGGGATTGATGGGCGCTGGTGACACTAATTGATGGGTGCTGGTGACACTAATTGATGGGTGCTGGTGACACTATTTAATGGGCGCTGGTGACACTATTTAATGGGCGCTGGTGACACTATTTGATGGGCGCTGGTGACACTATTTGATGGGCGCTGGTGACACTATTTGATGGGTGCTGGTGACGCTGTATTTGATGGGCGCTGGTGAGGCTGCATTTGATGGGCGCTTCGTTAGAAAGGTGGGGGGAAAAATGGGTAGGGCAAAGGGGGTGGGGTCAGGGGTGGAGCCAAGGGGGCGGCAAAATTAGGTTTCGCCTAGGGTGTCAACAATTCTTGCACCGACCCTGATATTTTTTTTATCATTTTTATTGTTGGCATATAATGATTGTCTCCAGTTATCTTTCAAACATTATCCTTCTGTCTATGACTGAAAGTGGCATTCACCCTAACCTTGTCCTTGTAGCAACTAACTCCAATCATCTGTCAAACCCTATCCTTCTGTGCATGATTGAAAGTGACATCCACCTTGCTCTTGCCCTTGGTAACCACTAACTTCAGTCGTCTTCCAAACAACATCCTTCTGTGCATTACTAAAAGCAACAGCTGCTTTGCTCTTGCCCTTTGTAACCATTGACTCCAAATAACTTTCAAACACTCTCCTGAGTAGGGATGAGCTTCGAGTTCGAGTCAAACTCATGTTCGACTCGAACATTGCCAGTTCGCCCATTCGGCGAACAGCGAACAATTTGGGCAAATTCGGAAAGCCGCTGGACACCCTGTAATAGTCTATGGGAGAAATCAAAAGTGCTAATTTTAAAGGCTTACATGCAAGCTATTGTCATAAAAAGTTGTTGGGGACCTGGGTCCTGCCCCAGGAGACATCTATTTAATGCAAAAAAAGTTTTAAAAACTGCAGTTTTTTCAGAAGCAGTGATTAACGTATTGGACACACACTACCACTTACTCTGACAGCAACATGCTTAATCGTGTATTCTCACAACTCTTCACTGCTACCTATCTAACATCCCTTTAAACTCTAACAATCCTTTTCCTCTCTCCAATAATTCTTTACATTCTTTCTGTTTCCAATCCCATAAGCTTCCAGCCAGAAGTTGCCTGTATAAACCCCTCCTCTTCTCCATTCTGCTATTATTATTATAAACTATTTATATAGTGTCAACAGTTTATGCAGTGCTTTGCAATGTAGAGGGGGGACAGCACAATTACAGTACAGTTCAATACAGAAGGTACAGGAGGGCGCCTGCTCATACAGGCTTACATTCTAAAAAGAGGGGGCGGTGGTACAAAAGGTAATAGCTGCAGAGAATGATTTGATGGGTGTGGCTCAGGGACAGTTAGGTGGGTGTGGCATAGGCTTCCCTGAATAAATTAGTTTCAGGGATCTCCTAAAGGTGGAAAGGTTAGGGGCTGATCAGACATAGCAGGGAGTTCCAGAGGATGGGAGAGGCTCTGGAGAGGTCCTGAAGGAGAGCATGGAGCATGGGAGGAGGTGATACGGGAGCTAGAGAGCAGGAGTTCCTGGGAGGAGCGGAGGGGACAAAGTGGGTGATATCTGCAGATACGGTTGGTAATGTAGATGAGGGCAATGTTGTGAATGACCTTGTATGTTATGATTAGCATTTTTAATTTTATACGGTGGGGTAGGGGAAGCCAGTGAAGGGATTGACAGAGAGGAGCAGCTGTCACTGATCGGTTAGTGAGGTGGATTAGTCTAGCAGCAAAATTCATAATAGACTGAAGGGGGAATAGCCATTAAGGAGAGAGTTGCAGTAGTCAAAGCAGGAAATAATCCAGGAGTGAATAAGTTTGTGGTGTCATTATTCAGGAAGGGTCAAATTCTGGAGATGTGAATCTAGTGATAGTGCAGCATGAGTGTAGTGTGAATGTAGTGTTTGATCATTCATTTTTACTTTAATGTCACTTTAGTGTGAATCTAGTGATAATGCAGCAGAAGTGAGTGTGGAGGAAAAAGCAGAAAATAAGTAAAAATATATTTAGTTCTCAGCCTTCCTCCTTCCTTAGCAGATGGGTTTTCAGGGATTAAATAAAGGTGGCCAAAGTAGGGCAGATTAGGTAGAGCAATCTGAATGATAGGAAAGGTTCTAGATAATGCTGGAGATAAGCATTGAAGGAGGTGGCAAGGGAGCTAGAGAGCAGGGTGTCTAGGGAGGAGTGCAGAGATGTGGGTGATATTTTGAAATAGGGCTGGTGATGAAATGTGGGGCATATTTGTAAATGGTTTTGTATATTGTTAGCTTTTTTAGTTTTATTTGTTGGGTAAGTGTCATTGATCTAATACATTTTATGTAGCCATATTAGGTCAATGATATCTTGAGCATCCTCTACCTTTGTGTACATGCAGCTGGAGGGCAGGAAATGGTTCGGTCTCAACTTATTGTTCCAGAACTAACAGCTTCATTCCATAAACCAAGCCCAAGCTGAACCCTACCTCATTCCTACTGACCAGGGATGGTCTGGCCATTAGGACTACCGGGAGTTTCCCGGTGGGCTGATGGCTCAGTGGGCCGGTTTCAGTGACAGTGGACCGCCGCCCCCCTCTGCTCCTCTGTCTCTCCCTCCCTGCAGCGCTCACCTCCTCTCCCTCCCCGCAGTGCTCACCTCCTTTCCCTCTCCGCAGAGGGGAGCATAGAAGCAGGGGGAGGACCAAAGGAGCATAGGGGGGACCAGAAGGAGCACAGGGGAGGGGACAGGCAGCTGACTTAACAGCTATGGTCTGGAAGTTTCTCAATTCTGCCTAATCTTGTCCCATGAGGGGGGGCACCAAACTGATTCTTTGCCCCAGGTGAAATAATGTCTAGCGTCCCCACTGGTACTGCCTATAAGAGTACCAGTATCAGCCGTTCTACTCTAATAAAAGTAGAATGGCTAGTGGCTAGTGAAGGGGAGAGGGGGCTTGGGTGGCTGGGGGGGGGGGGGGTCAGGGGTTGTCCGGCCACCATATTGGGTGACCTGTGAAAGTGGGCCAGTCTGGATGAAGTCCAGGGCCAAATTTTTGTCCCAGCCCTGCAACTGACCTTCTGTTTTGGGTGTAAAAGGAGTACAAACAAGGCAAACATTAATGGGGGATCTGCGGGAGTTCACCAGGCGTCACCAGGCGTCACATTTTAGTATTCTGGGTAGATGGAGGACGTTTTCTGAGCTGGTGGACCCTAACGGCCAGTTTAAATTAGATTTTATGAGAGCTTTGCAGTTAAGCCATTTTCTTAAGACCATTCCACCCCCCTGACGTTTTGCAACACCCACTTACGACCATAGAAGAGCGATGCTCAAAGACTGGGACGATTGCCCATACATTATCTCTAATGTATGCTGTATTGATAACACCTCAGGGAGACCACCAACTCCCAACTCTATTGAAATGGGAGAGAGACCTAGACCATCATTTTACCTCGAATGAAAAGGACCGGATAATTCAGTTCACCCATAAGTCTTCCAGGTGCTCTAAGTATCAGGAAACCAACTATAAACTCCTTACACGTTGGTATAGGACCCCTGCCCTTTTACATAAAATATTCCCGACATGTTCAGATCTTTGTTGGAGGTGCCAGAATAGTAGGGGTACCCTTTTACATATATTTTGGTCATGTTCCCGTATTAGGGGATTCTGGGAGGGGGTTCGTGGAATTATACAACAACTCACAGATTGTACGATCCCGGAAGACCCGGCTTTTTTCCTTCTACATGCAACTGATATTCCTATGCGAGTTTATGAAAAATAAATTATCCGTCACCTTCTTGACGCAGCCAAACATTGTATACCACTTAACTGGAAGTGACCACATCCTCCATCTATAGCCTCCTGGCTTCGGAGGGTTGACAAAATCGGTCGGCTAGAGGATTTGGTCCTCACTGGACAAAAGCGACAAGAGACTAACAAAGATATCTGGCAACCCTGGAACATATTCAGGTACTCAATAGAGGGCCACGCCTCAGAGAGTCCGATATGCCAAACTGATATTTCATAAGAACACCTGGGAAGTAAACTGGGACATCGTATTGAAGGACTGACACTTAAACTTCCATGCCTGCAAACCACCTTCCTTCCTTTTTCGCCCTGGATTCCTCACTCCCCTCCCCCCCCTTTTTTTTCTCTCTTTTTCACTTCTCCAAGAAAATGGAAAATAAATATAACTGCCAAGTTTATGTTATCCATGTAGGTGCACAAGCAATATCATTAATTATCTATTTTCATTGTTATATTTTCTTTGTTTGTAATCCTTGTGGACCAGTTCCTTTGATATAAATAAAATAATTAAAAAAAAAAAAAAAAAAAACGAAAACTCCTGACAAATTCTCAGACTTTTTAGACAAAAGCAGCCTGAATCTTTTGTTGGAGGAGGTTGCTAAAATAGAGTAGCAGAGAGCAGCTCCTATTACAAAGCACCTCTGAGAGCCTCTGCCTATAATGAGAGGGGGTGTGTGCCTTTCCTCCAATCAGAAATTTTAGCTATCTTGGCAGGATCGAGAGCCTACATTTTCCGAATGAACAGAGTCAGTGATCACTGACTCTGTCCATTCACATAACTGTCTCCATTCATTTTAGCTGACACTGCAGAGAAAGGGAATGGGGAATCTGTGTCCTTAGTCCCTTTCTCTGTCTTAAAGGGGAGATGTCAGAGGTCTGTTTAGACCCCTAATATCTCATCAAAGACCCCCAACAGGGCTGATTAAAAAAGTAAAAAAAATGCAATAAATAATAAAATAATAATAATAGAAAATGTAAATAAAAAAACACACTGACAATCAACTCCCCCCCCCCCAAAAAAAAAAAAAGAGAAAACAAGAAATCACTGTAAAAAAAAAATATACTGCCACTGTCACAAAATAAAGTATCGGTAATTGGTATCGGCGAGTACTTGAAAAAAAGTATCGATACTTGTACTCGGTCTCAAAAAAGTGGTACCGGGACAACCCTATTCTCTACCTCTAGCCTCGTCAACAATCCTTTTTCCTTTTTCTGATCATCACTGTGATAGTTTTGGTCTCCCTGTCTTCCACCACCTCTCCCTCCAACAGCCCAACAATTACCCCAAAAAACGTTTAACACTTTAACTCTTCTCTTCTCTATTCTGATACTGACCTCTTTTATGACAAAATCTCACCCACATGTCCTTTCTTTTCAAAAAAATTATATCGCACCTCCACCTAACAACTGTACTTTTATTTTCTACATCAGCTCATTCCCCACAGTTATTAACTTTTGTATCACTTTTAGATTGTAATCTCTAACCAGCAGGGGCCTCTGGTTTCTTCTGCAATTAATCGTATGGTAACTGTACTGTCTTCCCTCATGTTGTAAAGTGGCGCACAGCCTGTTGGTGCTATATAAAAAACGGTATAACAATACTACTACTACTACTACTACTACTACTACTACTACTACTAATAATAATAATAATAAAATATTCATAGTCATGGCTTTCTCTTATGTATAAGATGTTATCTTCGTCATATTGTTCTGGATATTCTGTAAAACAAGTGGATAGGGTATTTTCTGTAACATCATGAGCAACATCTGAGATATACAGTGATTTTTTTTTGGGGGGGGGGGGCGTGGGTGATGATGTCTAATGCCATTGTTTGACAGTGGTTAAATTTACAAGCCAATAATTAATTATTTCCTCTTTTGTTGCAAATGTATGCACAATTTTCCTCTCTGATGTTGTCTCTGATGTTGGTGTATAATCGTCAGCTGGCATTCTAAAGTGAGCAGTTGGTGTTTCAATAGTTTAACATGAATAAATGTGTCAAATTTAAGTTGTGTTGCTAAGCAAATACATTGTCCCTGATCATCAGCTTATGAGTTTCCCACAGAGTTGATTGCTGAGAGACCAAACCTTTATTAAACTGAAAATACTGCTTCTGAGAATAGTTTATATGCAAAGTGGCATGTTTATTTTTAAGGAGTCATTAATTTAATCTTCAGTGACATAGTTTTATTATGAAAGGGTGTAATTGCAAAAGGTAGATCTATGGAGGAAATTTGCTGTGGGCCCAGTTTCGGAATGGGATCATTGATCAGAAAATAATCTGTTATAAGTATTATTTACTTCTCTACTTTCTGTAGCGTGGATTACCCATGCATCTAAAGAGTGTTCTGTCTAATCAATTGTCAAAAGTGTTTCCATTGTGATAGGATAGCTTTTGGTAGAAGTTTTTGATGGAACTTGCCAAGCAATAGTAGATGGTCTAAAGTTGTTAAGAGGGGAAGGTTAAAATTTTCAGCAAAGATTAAATATGTGTGATCCTGTTTAAATCGTTTTATGAAGATTTGAAAAGATGTAAACATTATATCTGAGTCATGTTCTGAGAATATATGTTACCAATAGTGCAATTTAGGCAATTCCATTTCCATTTTTAAAAGACCATATATACCCTTTGTATCAGAAATAATGTTATTGAGTGTAAAAGGTCTCTCACAACTAATAGTCTGCCATTTTTAGATCACATGGAAGATGCATAGACTCCTGAAAAGTTATTTTCAATTCATTTAAAAATACCTTTAGGGGGATTATTTACTAAAACTTGAGAATGCAACAGCTGGTGGAGCTGTGTATGTTAGCTAATCAGCTTCTAACTTCAGATTGTGTAATTAGGATTTGACAAAAAGAACCTGGATTGTGATTGGTTTCTATGCAGAATGGAAATGTGTTTCCTGGTGTAAGAGAAAATCAGCAGAAGAGGATTTAAATTCCTGGAAAGCTACATTTCTTTTTAAAATAGTGTGCAGGCAAATCAATGAGAGAATATTATATTTGTTTTAACCCTTTAACTGCCATTTTTTACACACAAAATAATTTGGGGGGGGGGTGGCATGCAGCCAAAACGTGATGGCCGCTCTTTAACTCAGCTCTGCATGGTGGGGAGAGACCGGGGATTACATCCAGAGCAGGGGTCGCCAAACACAGCCGGTCCTGCTCCATCCAACACTCAGCAACCCAGGGCAATGTTCAGGTTCAGAAAGGAGAGGGGGAAATCCCAAAAAATTACAGATTTCTCGCCCCTCCTCATCTCTCCTTCAACTAATGAGGCCGGCTTGGCAGCAGTGTGACTCACAGCAAAGTGACTAGAGGAGAGGACATATGGAATGGCATCCATACAGCATATAAGCCTTCCCTTGGAATCTCTACACCACATTCCTAATCTCCCTTTAGTAGTCTGGCCAACTACAGGCAAAGAATAACACTTCCAGAGCCTGCATAAGCTGAGGTGAGTTCTGCCACATGCACATACACTATGGTGCATACAGTGACATACAACCTTCCATAGCAGCTTTTCCCACTCTTAGCAAGACAGTTATGGATACCACACTGAAATTAATGCTTGTATCCATGCACAACCCTATTTAAGCAGATCTCACTTCACTGATTCATTGATTTAAAGGGGAAATGCAAAATATAGCAAAAAAGGGTCAGTCACATTGAAAACCACATGGGTGAATTTGGTGAAACATTCAATGATTCAGTCGATGCTCACAACAATAGGGATAAAGAATTAGAGTGGCTCAAGGCAAAAATGGCCAACCTGGAAGACTCCTCCAGGGGCAATAATGTTAAAATTCAGGGTATTCCAAAAACCATTCAATCTGCAAATCTGTAGATATTATTTTACCAAGCCGCTCTCATCCTTTCTGCCAGACTCTTCTCCAACAGAATTGATTATAGCCTGTACCCACAGATTGCTTAAACCGACATACCTACCAGACAAGCTACCCAGAAATGCAGTGGCAAGAATTATTTTTTACCATATTAAAGATAAATCCCTCACAACCACCCAAAATCCGAAGTCAATCAAGCAGCAATACATCTGGCGTTCTATTCTAACCTCTCAGTACACCTTGCAGTAGAATAAGAATTTAGTAGTGATCACAAAATCCCTAAAAAAACACTGCATTCCTTATCAGCGGGGTCATCCATTTAATTTGCTGATTACTAAAGATGGGAAACGTTTTTCTGTAAGATCCATGGAAGCGGGCTTGGCGTTGTTGTGAAATTGGAAAGTTGTAGAACTGAGAGCATCCTCGAGACCAATCATCCTCTGTTTCTCACCTAGACCCTAAATGGTGAGCTGTCAGAGCTACTGATAAATTGTAAACAGAAGTATTGTTTCCACCCTGGGCCTTTTTCTACTGCATTCCATTAATGCCCCTAAATCCTTCCTTAAGTGCAGTTACTTGACTTTTACCCCCAGTTAACAGAGGTGTGGGATCCAAACCGCCAACACACTTTTTATCCAATAACCTCTTGTTTTTGGAGTTCGTATGCCTTATGCCATCTGTCATTTGTTTTTGATGCCTGTTGTGCCACTCTATTTGTTCAGGTAACTAATATTGATTCAACCCGATCTGATGCAGCTGCTCCACTTTCCTCTGGGAGACTTGTTATCGCAATTCTTATTTCTGGTGACATACTGGCCTAGTCTACCTGGCAGAAACAGAGATGGACCCTTAATGCTTTTGATGTGTTACTATGGGTGACTGTACACCAGTTCCCTTTGCAAAATGTATCACAATATTGTTTATGCAGAGATATGATGAACCATGTCAGGAAAATTATATAAATATCTATAGATAGATAGATAGATAGATCTTTTTTTATATATATTGTGACATTGGGGGTTGTTAGCTCTTGTGGTAGATGCATTTTTGTGTAGTGAGTCCACACCAAACAGGCATATATTGTTGAGGGCCTGATAGCCAACATTTATTAAATAAGGAAAAAAACAAAACAAAAGTCCACTCAGGAGTCCCATGCAGGAGTTTAAACTTTGTTCACAAAGTAACTGAAAATACAAGCCAACCTGGCTACTCTTCAACAGCACTGGTACCCTAAACCACCAGATCTTCCAGTCCAACAGTCTTGGATGCGTACAGTCTTTAGACTCCTTAAACGCACACAGCTTCAAGCCCCTCAATGCACACAGCTTCTGGCTTCTTGGTCGCACACAGCTTTGAGCTTCTTGGAAGCACACAGCATCCATCTTCACACAGAGACGCTTACAAGCAAGCCACTGCTCCAACTCCACATTCCTCTCCTCTCACTTCTAAGACCATGTACACACAATAGGTTAAACCGATGAGAACAGATAGATAGATAGATAGATAGATAGATAGATAGATAGATAGATAGATAGATAGATAGATTGGTATTTTACATTATTTATATAATTTTTGATAAAGTATTTGCATCATCACCTACAAGTAAAATATAGGAGCACATTTAGTTCAAGATATGTTACTGTACTTTTAAATAAATTACTCAAAAGCTAGAGACAGAGTGAGAGACTGAAATATCACAGATATGATCTGCTTCAACAGTTATACTTCAATCGTTCCTTCAGATATGTCCAAACTGTCCAAATGTGAAAATAAATACTACTTTTTTCTTAACTTTCATTTTAGCAAATTTCACTTTTAAGCAAAATAAGAATTGAAGACCAGAGGTAAAATTTTCCATATGAATGTGTCACCTTCACATTTGTCAAAATTTGCCAAACTTTTAAAAAGTTTTTTTATTAATAATATTTCATAGAATCCCTATTAGTGTTTTTTTCTTCGTCGGTCATAAAACAGAACAAATTGGGAACAGAAGTGTCTAAAGATATCAATTTTTTGCATAGGCAGAGTTGTGCTTTTGGTTTCTATGCAGAGCTGCACCATATTTTGCACTCTCCTTCCCTTTCTGTAGTCTTCTGCAGTAAGCAGTGAGTCAGTCAGACAGACAGTCAGTCAGATCGTTGCAGCAGGACGCTCTCACACGAGTCGGCTCACCAGAGGCAGAGACAGATCAGTCAGGCAGGTGCTCCCCCAGCCCCTGGCTGCATCCAGGACTCATAGCATCAGCTCTCCTTCTACCCCTTTGGCCAGTACCTTTCTTCGGGGGGTCTCACAGGTAAGCCTGCTTCTCTCTGGGCGCTTGTGTTCCCCCCGCCTCCCTGCCTCCCCTGGGACAGCGCGGCCGTCCTTCTAAGGATAAACCCCGGATCTGCCCAGCGGAGCAACGATCTCACTCCGGTTGCCTCCCTTTTTCCTCCCGGCCACCGTCTCCTCAATCGAGCCATCCCCCGCCACCTCTCCGCCTCAGATCCTCCCTTTCCAACCATCCGCGCCGATCTAGGGAGATCTGCTATGGCTGCGTTTAGGAAAGACCTTGGCTTCACTCGCAGCCTAGCGGCGTTCCGCACAAACGCCCAGTAAATCCCTCCAAAGCTGCCCTGAAACCCCCTCCTACTCTAGGAGGACCCCCATCCTCTTCCTTTCGCCCACCTGCCTTCCCTAGGGATCGATCCACCAGGCTGACAGCCCCCAGCTCAGGTCCTTTTTCCTGAATTGTGGCCATCTTGGTACACCCCAGTACATCTCCCCCTATTCTGCCCCACCACGTATCCACCACCTCTGTGGCACTTGATCCAGAGTTTCGGCTGATCGCCCTTGAGGGGTCAGGAAGGAATTTTTTTCCCTTGCCGCAGCACATTGGTTAGCGCGACCAGGTTTTTTTTTGCCTTCCTCTGGATCAACCTGGGAGTGAGGATTCAAAGAATCTCCCCCCCCATTAAAAACCTCCCTGGCCCCCCCGATGATTGGCGACAATGGCTAATCTGCGATACTCCGCAGACACCATTCGGAGTCTGAGGCGATTCTCCACAGTATTACCAGCCATCACCAAAAAGGCCTTAAGAATTGAGCAACTATTGAGAATCGATCGACGATCGACTGTCAAAAATTTCAGTCATCCACCCCAGCCTGATCACATATCTTGTGCTTTGATCAACACAAGATCGGCAGTAAAACACAGACTAGAAATCTATGATTTCATACTACAATACGATTTAGACTGCCTTTTTATTACAGAGAGCTGCAATTAAATTCATAATTTCCAAAACTCCCCCATTGATAAAAACACCCAAGCCGGTGACAACACACTGGACTAGATCTCAGAAGAAGCTCCATTCAGAACTCTTCAAATCTACCTTGGGAAATAAAATTAAAACACTCCAACCATGCCAAAATGCCTCAGATACACTGGATGCCATAAACGCAGCCCTACTACAGTCAGCCGACTTAGTAGCGCCGAAACGCAAAGCCCACATCCGGAAAAACAAGTCCGGCTGGTTTAACAACCAGCTGTCGCTACTGAAGCAAGAGAACAGAAGGGCGGAAGCCGCCTGGAAAAGAAGCGCTTCAGAGGAGAACCTCATCATCTACAAAGCAGCAACAAGAAAATACCACAAAGAAATCTTCAAAGCCAAGAAAAATTATTTTTCCAAGGCTATCAACAGCCCTAAACCGCCCCCGTGAACTCTTCAAGCTAGTCAGTCAGACCATGAATCCAGGCTGTCTTGAAGCCCCCAATTCAGACACCCAAGAATTTTGCAATGAACTATCAGATTTCTTCATCAATAAAATTGAGAGAAGCCGGGAAAGCATTCAGCAAAACAATACCCCCCTCACCCCCCCCCCTCAACCATTGCCACAACACCCATAGAAACATTCTACATTTAACAAAGTTTACTCTGGAACCCATCTCCATCGACGCCACAAAAAATATCATCGGTACTTTGTGAAACAGCACAGCGCCTAATGATGTCATCCCCACCAAACTGCTGAAGGAATGTGCTGACATCTTGGCACCACCTATCATGCAGCTTATAAACCAGTCATTTAAGGAAGGCATAGTGCCCTCCCTGCTGAAAGAGGGCACAATCCAGCCCATCTTGAAGAAATCTACCCTGGACCCTAAGGACCCAACTCACCGCCGTCCCATAACAGGCCTAAATGTTTTCTCCAAGGTAATGGAGAAAGTAGTGGTACAACAGCTGCAACAGCATCTAGATACCCATAATCTACTTGATCCATTTCAATCGGGTTTCTGTCCCGGACACGGGACAGAAACAGCATTGCTGTCAGGAAAGGTTCCATCCGCTGGTGCTATTTATATTCTGTCTTGCAGTGCTGCATCCCACCAGCAGGGGTCTCCTGGCAGTTAGGACCTGTCAGGGGAACTTCCCCCTGCTGGTATATCACCTTTGGGACGCAGTACTGACCTCCACCAGCGGATGGACCCTGGCAGTGTGGAGCACCTGGCCCTTGCTGCATTCAGGTGTGACCTGAACCTAATCAACACACCCACTATATATACCCGGCAAGTTCAAGCAGAACTCGCCCTGGTATCCATCTATTAACCCGACCCTGAGCCTGTTGTCTGGACCCTGGGCCTGTTGTCTCCATCCTGGACTTTTGACCCGATCTGATCCGATCCGACCTGACCTGCTCCCTCTCCTGGACTTTTCCTTCCTGTTCATTCCCCGTCCGCAGCCATTTTCTGATTCCCCGTGTATGACCTTGGCCTGGCCTGTTTATGATTCTGGTATTCCCCTTTCCTGTAAATATCATCTTTAGTGTTGTTTTTGTCACTGTGGATCTTTGTTTGTTTGCACTGAGCTTGTTGGAGGTGGTGGGGTGTTACCCCATCTTCTTAAATAAATCACCCTTTTTACCTATATCTGTTTGGATTCCTCTTTGCAATCACATAGTACTGGTCTATTTCTAATCACTGACAATTGCTCAAAATATGGGACGATGCTCTCGAGGCCGCAGACGAAGGAGAATCTCGTCTCCTGGTTCTGCTGGACCTAAGCGCAGCCTTTGACACGGTAGACCACCAACTATTACTGACTAGGCTAGCTGAAGTAGCCAGAGTCGCAGAAGGTGATTTACCATGGTTTTCCTCCTTTTTGGATAACCGATCACAAACAGTGAAACTGGGACCGTTCACTTCTGAAAAACGCACAGTATTATGTGGAGTCCCTCAAGGATCCCCCCTGTCACCGGTGCTCTTCAACATCTATCTTCGCCCTCTCTTTGAAATCATTAGTAGTCAACAACTACTTTATCACTCATACGCAGATGACACGCAACTGTATTTTCGCATCTGCAACAAAAAGGATCATCATCTCAGTCTAGAGACATGCCTCTCTTTGATAGAAAACTGGATGACAAAGAGTTATCTTAAACTCAACAGCTCCAAAACAGAACTTCTCCTGTTTCATGCCAGTCGCAAGTGTCAACTGGCAACAACCTGGACACCCCCGCCCATTCTGGGCCAAATCATCACCCCTAGCTCCAAAGTCAAAAGTCTCGGGGTCATTTTTGACACCTACATGACAATGGACGCACAAATAGGGTCAGTAGTCATCGGATCTCACCATCTGCTGCGCCTACTACGCAGACTTATTCCATTTATTCCCAAAGAAGACATAGCAGTCGTGGTAGGAACAATTGTGAACTCCAGACTGGACTATGCAAATGCCCTTTACCTCGGACTCCCTAAGTACCAAATCTCTCGTCTGCAAGTCGTTCAGAACACGGCCGCCAGACTTGTGACTGGGAAAAAACCCTGGGAATCAATCTCACCTTCACTGAGAGCCCTTCACTGGTTGCCAGTAAAAGACAGAATTGCTTTTAAAGCACTCTGCCTGACTCATAAGTGCATCCATGGGAAAGCCCCGCAATATCTATGCGAAAAGATAGAAGCCCACAATTCCAATCGCGTTCTGCGATCCACCGACCAAAATTTGGTCAAGGTACCCAAAGCCAGATACAAGTCCTAAGGAGATAGAAGGTTTGCTTTCCAAGGTCCCAGACTATGGAACGCTTTACCAACCAGCATTCGGTTGGAGGAGAACCACCTGACCTTCAGAAGACAGATTAAAACTCTGCTCTTTTGAGGCCATGAGAGAGACAGGAACAACTAGCGCCCAGAAGCGATTTAGTTCGCATGTGCCACGCTATATAAGTTTTTCATTCAAGTTTTTTTTTTTTTCATTCATTCATTCATTCATTCAGTAAATTAATCCCAGTGCTTTTATAAGGTTATGTGAATGACACATCCTTGTTTGCAGGAATTATGGCCCACCTACTGCCAGAGGGGACAAAAGAAGCCAGAGTTGGGCTGTCACTGCTGTGTGCAATAGTTGAGTACAGGGACAATCCTAGGCAGGATGCACAGGGTGCATTGCACCCAGGCGCCTGCAGAGGTGGGGGCGCCGAACATCTAACAGACCCTCTAACAGAAGCCCTCTCTGTGTCCATCACAGAGGCCCTTCTCCAGGTCTCAATAAAGTACTTTTCTTTGCCTGTATTTTGTTTATTGTTAAGAGATCCTATAAGGATCCCAGGTTAATGAAGACTTTGTGGGAGAGCATCTCTGTGGTTGAGTCGTTGCCATAGAAACATTTGTAAAGGGGAGGAGTTAGTCAAATGACGACGCCCATGTGGGGGCAGCAGAAATATTTCTGCACCCAGGCGCCTGTGACCCTAGGATCAGCCCTGGTTGTGTAAATCTCAAGGTTGGATAGACATAGATAATTTGGCAGGAAATTTGTTCTTTATAAGCAATTTACCTGTGTATTTAGATAGAATGCTGAAGTTCAGTTTTAAAGCTGTCAAAGAGAACTTTAAAGAACACAAGGGCAAAGCAAGGATGTTACTATGTAATTACAAATCATATAAATTTAAGATTGTGTGTGTTTTGACCTTGCAATTTTATATCCTTTATTCTGAGAGATGTCTTTAACAACAATTTCTGTTCTTGTTACCACAAGCTGTCAAGATAAAAGGCAACTCAAAAGTTACTGGTTGCATTGGTCAAGGCAGATCTGTCTCACCTCTAGATTTGAATGAAATTATTCCCATATCTTTTTTTTTTTTTTTTAGGAATCGCAGGAACAATATTTTAAGCTATACCAAAAAGTACATGCAATTCAGTCAACAATGGTAGTCAGAAATTAATTTGCGCATTCATATAAAAACAGTGGTTTAACAGACATAACCGTACCTTTAAAAAGTTTGGTTTTTATATATTTGTGCAGGTTTCCATTTACCTAGTAATTTAACATATGGCTAAGTAGCAGTGTATAATGTTTAGGAAATCTTTTAGTAATAAATTATGTATTTTATATTATGTACTTTGTCTTTATATGAACATTTTAGAATTAGAAGGACATGCTTATTATTCAACACAATATGCACATTTCAAACAGAATACAATTTCATTTTTGAGCATAGCTTTAAGCTTTTTCTCCTCTGTGCTGTGGTAGTCCAGCTTTTGAAGAGAAGGTGAACACAAAAATGTTACCTTTTGTTTTCCTTTTGATCGTTATATGTACCACGAGATTCCACGTCTGTCTCTTTGAAGCTCACACTATCTAATGTTCCGCTGTCTCTTGTTTTTCCTAGTAATCCCACTTGCCTTTACTTTCTTTTTAGCTTTCTTCGTCTCTTAGAGCCTTAACTTTCCAATTCCTTCGAGCATCAAACCAAAAATACATGACTTGACTGCAGCTATTTCAATGTCACAAGAATCTACTCACTATGTCATTTGTAGCCACATTCTTAAGACAAAAAGAAAGAAAATGTCACATTTATGATTAAATATTATATCAACCTTTTTGTATTTATGTAATAGAATTAATCTGTTCTATTTCTGTTCATGCATACCTATAAAAATATTATTAGGATTTTTATTATTAGAGCACATCTTCGCAATCTGTCATTGATGAAATACAGTTGTACCTTAACATTTTCTATAACAGTATTTTCCTTAATAGATTACCATTGTATATTGTAACTGTCAGAAAACAGTTTGAGATTTCACAATATTAAAGGGGTTGTAAAGGTAAAAAAAAAATCCCTAAATAGCTTCCTTTACCTTAGTGCAGTCCTCCTTCACTTACCTCATCCTTCAATTTTGCTTTTAAATGTCCTTATTTCTTCTGAGAAATCCTCACTTCCTGTTCTTCTGTCTGTAACTACACACAGTGATGCAAGGCTTTCTCCCTGGTGTGTAGAAACACTCTTGAGGGCGGAGGGGGCGAGCAGGACGCCCACTAACACACAACTTTCTTTATCTGCAAAGTAGTGAGCGTCCTGACCCTCTTGCTTGCTCCCTCCCCCATCAAGAGGCTTTCTCCACACCAGGGAGAAAGCCTTGCATTACTGTGTGTAGTTACAGGCAGAAGAACAGAAAGTGAGGATTTCTCAGAATAAATAAGGACATTTAAAAGCAAAATTAAAGGATGAGGTAAGTGAAGGAGGATTGCACTAAGGTAAAGGAAGCTATTTAGGGAAAAATGTTTTACCTTTACAACCCCTTTAACCTACTCATTGTATAGTGCAATATGTTATTCGTTTCTATCAAAATGTAAAATAAAACAACAACAAAAAAAATGAGTTACTTAATTGTCACAAACCTTTTTTCCCCTAGATGGACTTTCCTAGCCCACAATTCTAGCCTAAGATATAGCACATAAATGACTGTGATGAAGTAGTCAAGGGATATTTACTAAAAAGCTAAACATACCTTTCTTTTTAGGTATGTATTTAACTATTGCAATTCCTGTGTCAAAAATTAATTGCAAGGTCACCTGTCTGAATCAAGTTTTGTGATTCAACTGTAGCACTATTCTTTTCACTCCCTGTGGCAACTGGGAGGAATGATGGTGCCACCTGTATAATGTTTAGGAGCAGAGTCCACCTCTGTGGTTTTTATTTTAAATTTTGTTATAACATTTTGCAGACAGGTAATTTTTCTCCTTCATTGATGTACGCTGAGGTTGCACTGATGGGCACCAATAGGTTGCTCTTATGGGCATCAATGAGCTTCACTGATGGGCACTGATGGGCTGCATTGATGGGCACCGATAAAGTGGCACTGGTGGGTACTGATAGGCAGCACTGGTGGTCACTGAGAGGTGGCACTGATGGGTGGCACTGAAGGGCATTGATAGGTGGCAATGGTGGGCATTGAGAAGTGGCACTAATAGGTGGCACTGATAGCTGGCAGTGATGGGCACTGATAGGCGGCAATAATGGACACTGATCGGCACTGGTAGGTGACACTGATAGGCAGCACTTCTAGGTGGCACTAATGAGGCACTGATTGGCACCACTGGTGGGCATTGATAGGTGGCACATGTGGGCATTGATAGGTGCCACTGTTTTGCACTGGCAGGCACTGATTTGTGGCACTGTGGGAACTGGCAGGTGGCACTTACAGGCTGGTACTGGTGGGCACAGATGAGGTGCCTGTTCATCTTCGGAACCAATGTCCCTTGCACAAAAGCCAGTGATCGGCTTTTATTTCTCCTCACGCTGTCAGCGTGAGGAGAAAAAAAAATTGTTTACGTCACATGATCAGCTGTCATTGGCTGACAGCTGATTATGTGGTAAGGGGTCGGGTGATCACAGCGCCGCTGTAGCTGTCATTTGGCTATAGTGCGGATCTGAAGGAGTTAATAATAAGAGGAACATTTGGGGATCTCTTGATACCAAGCCAAGGTCTGGAAGATCAAGAAATATTTGAGCCACAACTGCCACAGGAACTGTTCAGGATACAAAAACCCACAGGTAACCTCAGGAGAAATACAGGCTGGTCTGGAAAAAGATGGCATGGTTATTTTTTAAGGAGCAAAATACGATAATAAGAGCTGCATCGTCAAGTTGCCATAAAGCAGCCTTTACTGTACAAGTTCCACAAAAAGGCTTGGTTACAATATGCCCAACACCACCTTAATATGCCTCATTGGACTTTTTTGTGGCATTGGCACAGTAAAGACTTCCTTCAGGCAGCTTCAACCATGCAGCTCTTTTTTGTTCAAGTATCGTTGAATTGTGCTCCTTTAAAACAAGCGCACTGTCTTTTTGGAGAGCAACCTGTATTTCTCTTGCAGGGTTTTCTTTGTATCCTAAGCAATTCTTCCGCCAGTTGTGGCAGCAATATTTATTGATCTGCCTGACCTTGGCTTGGTATCAAAAGAGCCCCTCATTTTTCACTTCTTAATAAGTAATTAAACAGTACTGACTGGCATATTCGAGGCTTTTAATATCTTTTTATATCCTTTTCCATCTTTATAAAGTTTCACCACTTTGTTACACGGGTCTTTTGCCTGTTCTTTTCTACATCCACATGGCTCAGTGTCTAGCCTGCTTAGTGCATTCATGTGAGAGCTAACAAACTCATACTAATTGTGTACTAACCTTTGATTGCCATTTTAACCTGTGTGTGCCACCTTCTGTACCAAGGCCAAACATTCAACTGTATGTAAAATTTTGACTAGAGCCATTTGGGTGATTTCTGTTATCATAATGATTTAAAAATTATCCAAAAATGATGTGATAATAAAAGGCTTCATGTGATTGCTATTCTTCAATAATAGACAGCTGTCACAGTGAAAAGACAGCAGTTGGCGGGACCCATGGAGGGGGGGTATTTATTTATTTTTTCTTTCTATTTCTTAGGTCCGTTGGTGCCATGATTGAAGATGGATGGACATTCCTTAATAAAGGAATTGTCAAAAACTGTATTGTGGTATTTACTTTTTCACATGGGGGGGATCTGAGGGCCCACTTGTTAATGGGTCTTCCAGATTCCGATAACCCCCCGCCCACAGACCCCCCACCACCAATGGCCAGGGTTGTCGGGAACAACATTGGGCAACAGCACCTGAAAGACCCACATCATAGATAAACTCAGACTTCTCCTTGCTCCTCATCTGGGAGCTCAAACACTTCTATACATCCAGTCCTCTCAAAAACCTGCACTGAGAGAGACCTACATCATAGAAAAAGGCAGACTTCTCCTTGCTCTTCACCTGGGATCTCAAACCTTACTATACATCCAGTCTTCTCAAAAACCTGCACTTAGAGGAATGAAGGTATAGCAATAGGTGTCACAAGTACTTGCAGCCAATCTGCTAGCAGTACACCACCAGTTGATTTTAGCAGGCAAATTTCCCTACCCCAGATGTTGACACCCTTTCCTGGACAAAAGGCTTAACCTCCCTGGCGGTATCCCCGAGCGTGACTCGGGGTGTTTTTTTCTTGCTGAGATCGGTATCCCCGAGTCACGCTCGGGGTAGACATGCAGAGCCTGCAGCGCGCGCTGTCTTACCTTGTCCCTGGATCCAGCGATGCATCCACGCTGTGTGAGCGAGCGGGTGCTCGCTCGATTCACACAGCGTCCCCGTGTGCCGCCGAGCTCCGTTCCCTGCGACGTTACGACGCACGGGAGCGGAGAACGGTGCCAAATTCAAAAAAGTAAACAAACACTTTACATACAGTATACTGTAATCTTATAGATTGCAGTACTGTATGTAAAAAATACACACCCCTTGTCCCTAGTGGTCTGTCCAGTGCCCTGCATGTTCTTTTATATAATAAAAACTGTTCTTTCTGCCTGGAAACTGTAGATTGCCCATAGCAACCAAAAGTGTCCCTTTATGTCAAAAATGGTTTTAGATCAGCTAGAAAACAGCGATAATAAATTATAATCACTTGCAGAATTTAGTGATAGCGATTTGTGGGGAAATTCGTCATAAAAAAAATAAAATAATAATGACAGCAAAATTTCTGCAACTAAGCAAATTTCCGTGATTTTGATTTGATTACATTATTGAATAATTTTTACTATAATTATATTATTATTTGTTATAATTTTTTATAATTATTTATTATATTATAATTTTTAATAAAAAAAAAAAAAAAAAAATTATACCCGGGATGCCTATTAGACTCTTGTTTGGATAGATTTAAGTGAGTTATTCCTAATGCCGCGTACACACGATCATTTTTTGTTTTCTGTGAAGTAAAAACGATGTTTTTGAAACATCACTTTTCAAAGACGATGTTGCATACACACCATCGTTTTTTTCACAAAAAGCGAGGTTATGTTCACCACTCTTTTCCATTGAAGCTCGCTTCATAACTAGCTTCTGGGCATGCGCGGGTTGAAAAAAGTTGTTTTAAACAACGTTTTTGCTACACACGGTGACTTTTTGTGAAACAAAAAACGACGTTTTGAAAAACGACACAAAAAATTCAAGCATGTTGGAATTTTTTTTGGGTCGTTTTTTTTTAAGACAAAAAACGACGTTTTGCGCACACACGATCAATTTAAATGACGTTTTAAAAAACGTCGTTTTTTTTCATCGCAAAAAATGACCGTGTGTACGTGGCATAAGAATTACAAGCCTACAGTAAAAAAACGCCAAATTCCCTTGCAAATAATGGTACCGCTTTCAGCACCTAAAATCTGAAAGAATCATACCGCCAGGGAGGTTAAAGAGATGTTGAAGTTTCCTATATTATGCTATAAAGTCAAGAGGTGGTATGTTTTGCTATGGCTATTAGTTATTTTAAGAATAGTTAGATTTTTAAGAGCATATGTTTCCAGGTAACCCAGCCACCCCACCCCCCTCTGGGACTGGTGACAGGTAATTTTTTGGGGGGAGCAATCGAGCACTGTACTTTACTATAGCCAGGTCTTTTCCTCACACACAGAGAAGAAGAACCCGGAAATGGCACTTCAGCCATTTGTTGACTTTTGTGACCTGTTGTGATTGGACACAGCAGGTCACGTGGTAAAGAACCAATTTCATGGGCTCTTTACCCTGATCGGGGATGGGCTGTGTCTGAGCGACACTCCTCATCCCCGATTGCCACGCTGCATTCCCGGGGTCACGCACGAGCGGCAATCACAATCGCAATGGCAATCACCGGTATGGAAGTGGTTAACAACCACTGACATAACACCGCTGTTTCTGCTAATCACCACAGGTTAGAAACTCAGCTAACAACTTGACAACAGATCCTGGCAACTAGGAGTCTAGGTGTAGCCTCTGCAAGAAAGGACCTAAGGATGATGTACAGGATGCCCTAGGTCAGGGGTGTCAAACTGGCAGCCCTCCAGCTGTTCTGAAACTACAAGTCCCATCATGCCTCTGCCTGTGGGAGTCATGCTTGTAACTGTTAGCCTTGCAATGCCTCATGGGACTTGTAGTTTTGCAACAACTGGAGGGCTGCCAGTTTGACACCCCTGCCCTAGGTTCTTAAATGTTTGAAGAAGTTTCCACTTCTATGGACTTCATACCACCCTCTTTTAGGCTCTATACACACTAGAAGCTTTTGAACTACAAAAAAAGAATGCTGGATAAAAAAAACGTTAATAATTAGCAATTTTTATAAATACATAAATCCTATTTTTCTATTAATTTGGGTTTATCACGTTTCTATAGCGCTGTACCTTTTTTGTATTTATGTGTTTTTTGCTTTGGGTATTTTGAGCAACAGGTACTGGCCGCACTTGCTTTCACAATATTTCACTATATTTATCACTTGTTAGCGCAGTGTTTTTCCTGGAGATCTCCCTAGGGAACCTTTTTTACTATTTATTTTTTATTAGCAATTTTTGCCAGCATTTTTGCAGTGTTTAGGAGCATCTTCAAAAGTGCTGCTGCATCCTTTTATAATGGATGACTCATCAGCTGTCAGGGGATTCCCCCACAGCTGAATGTAAACAAAACAACTACCGGCAATGAACATTGACAAAAAAAAACCAGCGCAGGTGATCCCCAATCCATACCAGGCCCTTTCAGGTCTAGTATGGATTTTAACACTTGTGCGATCCCGAAACCCTGCAAATCCACTGCAGACTCCTGCATCGCACCTGACTCGCAAGGCAGTTAACACTGCCATATGTGAACTGCTGGGAGTGTCAATTAACCCCTTAAGGACCGCCACATGTACATTAACGTCGGCAGAATGGCACAGGCAGGCACATCAACGTATATATACGTTGCTGCCTTAACGTGGGTCGGGGGTCCGATCGGGACCCCCCAGGTACATGCGGCGGTCCCCGTGGCTGTATGAGCGATCCGAGACGAGGGGGCGGCTATTCGTTTTTGTCCGCCCCCTCCGGATCGCTCCCAGCCAATGCGCGCGTTCCCCTGCTCTACACTTCCTCCTCCTGTGTAAACACAGGAAGAGGGAAGTGATGTGATCTCTGCTCTCGGCGTTTTTTTCAACCGCCGCTGAGGAGAGATCACATTGCGCAGTAAGTCTGCACAACAGCACATTGACACACACTACACATAGGCACATTAACCCCTTGCGATCACCCCCCCCCCCCTGTCACAGTGTCACTGAATGCAGTAATCATACATGTATGATTACTGTATTTAGTGCCAGTGTGACAGGCATTTAGCGTTAGGTTCAGGGTAGCCCCCGTACCCCCCCCTAATAAAGTTTTAACCCCTTGATCACCGCCCTAGTTAACCCTTTCACTCCCTATTGCCAGCGTCACTAAGCGATCATTTTTCTGATTGCTGTATTAGTGTCGCTGTTCCCGCTAGGTAGCTATTTTTTTTATTGCGATTTTTTTTTTACTAAAGACATGTTTGACTAAAATTTAGTTTATTTGATTTTTCTTATAACAAAAAGTAAAAAATACTGTTTTTTTTCAAAAATGTCGCTCTATTTTTGTATATAGCGCAAAAAATAAAAATCGCAGAGGCGATCAAATACCACCAAAAGAAAGCTCTATTTGTGGTAAGAAAAGGACGCAAATTTTGTTTGGGAGCTATGTCTGTTAAAGCGACGCAGTGCCGAATCGCAAAAAGGGGCCTGGTCATTTACCTGCATTTTGGTCCGGGTCTTAAGTGGTTAATGACACTCCCATTTTGGTTTTCATATCCCATTGCGAACTGCCAGTTTGGACATGAATCCTATCGCATGTGATCTGCAGTGTGGTGTGAATCACATATGTTCTCGTAGGGCACACCAAAAATAAAAAATAAAAATAAACTTGTGGAGTATTCAGCTGTTTTGTTTGGTTTACATTAAGCTGCAGTGGGGAGCCCCACTGACAGCTGATGAGTCATCTGTTGTTAAGGATGTGCTAGCCGGTTTGCTGACCTGCTCCTTACCAACCATCTATACACTGGTTGTTTAGGACATCGGTGGTGTAAACCTTAGCCTAGCAGTGGTTAAAAGCATTAAGGATCTTCTAGGACCTGTCAGGTGCTGGCAAATCGCTCTAAAAAACATAAAAAAAGTATTCAAGCATTCAAGCTGAAGCTTGAAAAATGCTTGTAGCCTACAAAAGTGTGCATGGAGATATAGGACAACACTATTTTCTTCTAGGGGCAGAAGAAAAAAAACTCTCAAAGCAGCTGTTTAGGAGTTTAAAAATAAGCTAGTGTGGAGCCTTATGCCGCATACACACGCTCTGAATTTCAGACAACAAATGTTCGATGGGAGCTTGTTGTCGGAAATTCCGACCATGTGTAAGCTCCATAGGACATTTGCTGTTGGAATTTCCGACATCAAAAATTTGAGAGAAAAGTGCGAATCGTCTCTCACCAAACTTTTACTAACACAACTGGTATAGAACTTCCCTTTTACCACTTCAATTCAGGGCTTTAATACCCACCTCCATACCGGGCCTATTCTGGCACTTCTCTCCTACATGTACAAATCATCATTATTTTGCTAGAAAATTACTCAGAACCCCCAAACATTATATATGTTTTAGAAGACACCCTAGGGAATAAAATGGCAGTCATTGCAACTTTTTATCTTGCACGGTATTTGCGCAATAATTTTTCAAACGCCTGGTTTCATAAATAAAAAATAAAAAAAACAGTAAGGCCTTGTACACACGAGGGTATAAATCCGCTGAAACTGGTCCGACGGACCATTTCATCCGAAAGATCCGGTCGTTTGTATGGGCAAACGGACCGTTTCGGCCGGATTTTTCCAGTGGAAAAATTTCAAAGCATGCTTTGAAATATTTCCGCCGGACCCATGTCCGTCGGATATGTCCGCTCGTTAGTACACAAAAGCCTCGGACCAAAAACCCGCGCATGCTCAGTCAAAACGATGGGACGGGAGCACTCGTTCAGGTAAAACTCGCGTTTGTTTGGGACCTGGCACATTCGTCACCTAAACTCTCTATATAGTGTTCCGTTTAGATCGTTTTTTTGTGCTTTCTTCTCTTGCTAGAATGAACCCGTTGTTTTGCTGTTGCAATTTTCTCCAGATGTCACATACTGCTAGCTTGCATTTTCATTTTTTTTTTTTCTATTTGACACAGTTTGCTTGCCAGATGTCCCCACATTTGTTTCTGTTCTCCACATTTTTAAAATGTCTATTTGGACTTAATGTTGAGCGTTTTTTTTTTTTTTAACCACTTGCTTACTGGGCACATAAACCCCCTTCGTGCCCAGGCGAAATTTCAGCTTCCGGCACTGCGTCGCTTTAACTGACAATTGCGCGGTAGTGCGACGTGGCACCCAAACAAAATTGGCGTCCCTTTTTTCCCCACAAATAGAGCTTTCTTTTGGTGGTATTTGATCGCCCGTGCGGTTTTTATTTTTTGCGTTATAATGAAAAAAAGAGCGACAATTTAAAAATATATATATATTTTTTACTTGTTGCTATAATAAATATCCCATTTTTTTTTTTTTTTTTTTATATTTTTTTTCTCAGTTAAGGCCGATACGTATTCTTCTACGTATTTTTGTAAAAAAAAAAAAAAAATCACAATAAGTGACTGCTTTGCGCAAAAGTTATAGCACCTACAAATAGGGGACATAATTATGATTTTTTTTTTTATATTTTTTTTTAACTAGTAATGGCGGCGATCTGCGATTTTTATTGGGACTGCGATATTGCGACGGACACATCGGACACTTTTGACACATTTTTGGCGCCATTCACATTTATACAGCGACCAGTGCTATAAAAATGCACTAATTACTGTATAAATGTGACTGGCATTGAAGGGGTTAACACTAGGGGGTGAGGAAGGGGTTAAATGTATTGCCTGGGTGTGTTCTAACTGTATGGGGGGAGGGGGGTGACTGGGGGAGGTGACCGATGCTGTCTCCCTATGTACAAGAGAAACAGCATCTGTCACCTCACTGACAGGACGTGAAGCTCTGTGTTTACACTCAGAGCTCCACGTCCCTGCTGTCTCACCGACGATCGCGTGTACCTGACGGACATCGCGGCCGCCGGGTACACGCATCGGATCCTCGGTGATGCGTCGGGACTGTTTTTCCCCGCCGCGCGCCACCCTGTGGCGCGCGCGGGGAATTACAAGCAAATCACGTCCAAAGACGTCAACCCGGCGCCTCAGGTCTGCGCTGTTCACGTCTTTGGACGTGAAGAAGTATTGAAGTGGTTAAGATTTGGATTTGTGTTTGGAATATTTCAAATTTAGTTTTTTTTTTCTTGTTTCACCCTTTTTTTTTTTTTTTTTTGTAAATGTCCCTTTTTTTCACCAACTTATGTAATTTAGTAGTTTCATCCTTTTTTTTTTTTTTTTTATCAAAAATTTACGCTTCTTTTGGGTTTACCAAGTACAAACATAAAAGGTCCCCCCCCCCCCTAAAAGGAGTTTGGGTCCTTTGCAAATGCCACATTTTCTTTGCCAAATGTCTGATGCTTACTCACCACAGTATAAAACACAATAGACAAGGTTTGAAAGTAAATACAAAAGCCATTTATTTCCGGCCAAAAAATAAATTAGAAATCACCAGAACGGCAACACTTGATGAGATTGCAACATACATGCAGACTTGGGAATTACAACATGATGAAGGACAAATTAAGTAACCTCAGGAGTCAATATCAAAAATCAGGATCAGCAGCACATGAACAAAGGAACCCAAGCTGTGCTACTACAACGAGCTCAGTTTTTTGGACAATAAACTGGATGGCAGGGATTCATCTTCTCGACTTCCTAGCAGACCACCTTCCAGCGAAACTTCCACGGGTCCGTCCACGGAACCTTGCAGGTGGGGCTGATGTGGCAGGAGGAGGATGAGGATGATGGGGAGCAGGCCAAGCCGGGTCCCACAGCACAGTGTCCCTGGTCAGCTCGTCCCTTTTCATCCTGGCCAGGACCTGATTTATAATGTCCTTGGCCAGGCTTTTTTGCTCCTCCCCCCTTGGTTCAGCTCATTGGCCACAAATGCGCTATAGCATTCCGTGGGGTTGAGGGGGGCTCTCATGATTTCGGCAGCCTCCCGGATGACCTGAAGGCTTTCATCATGCACCTCCCTCCTGCGCCTCCTTGCAGCTGGTGGCCTCATTTGGAGGGGAGGAACTTGGCTGATTGTGCTCAGCCTGGGCCTGGGGACCTGCTGCACCTCACTTGACCCGGCCTCCTCCTGGCTGCCACTCACCCCTTCCGCCTGGCTGACATGGGCCTCAGGAGCTGCCACCTCCTGGCTGGTCTCTTCTTCCTGTGTATAAAAAAGGCAACATGTTGTAATTTTTGGTACAATCAAGCACACACATTTTATTTCTCTAGACTTTTTTAGTTAGTATTAATTTAAATTAAACAGACTGTCCTTCTGACCCCTGCATTTGGCATCCCTGTTTGTTTTTTGTTTACAAGATCAACTCACGAATTCAAAATAAATAGCAGCACAAAACTAGTTTTGAAAATACTAGACCTCACTGAAGATGGCCAGATCTGGCTCCATGTCAGCCAGCCCTGCTTCTGATTCTGCAGGGCTCCTGGGATCCGGGGAAGTTCCGCTGGGAAGAAGTGTTGAAACCGAAGCCCTGTCATCCAGTTCATCATTCAAAAAACTGAGCTCTTTGTAGTACCAGAGCTTGGGTTCCTTGTTCTTAGCTGCTGCTGATCCTGATTTTGGATATTTCTGCTTTTTATATACATTCCTGTAGCTTCTCCTGAGGTTACTGAATTTGTCCTTCACCATGTCGCCTGTGCAACTTGGCACCCAAGTGTGCAGGTATGTCGCAATCTCCTCAAGTGCTGCCTCTCTCTTTCCAGTGTCCAAATAATGGGTGTGCCTGGTGTCCCAAAGAAGGGGCATATCCCGATACCGTGTTATTAACTCCATTGTTGCCTCCTTCCCTTTGAGCAAATCCATTCTTTTGGGCAGCTTCTAGAAATGTCGCTTCTCAATAGTAATGTCTAGAATAGAAATTGCCAATCAAACACAAAGCACAACTTTCCAAAGGCTCAGCTTTGTCATTCTTAAAATATGTGCACATTCATTCATTTTAGAGCATCTACTTTATACAAACACAGTGTCTTATGCTGCTACATAGCTGGCCTGCTCTTCCGCATTGTTGTACCCCCCAAAAAGTTGGCATTCAGAGTCCATGTTGCAAGTTGTAGCATGTAGTTAAGAACACATCCACCATGAATATGAATGCTAGCATTCACCTCAAGGCACTAGTTCATGTGTAGCTATCATGCCCCTCAGCATTGATGGCAGAAAACACTACCTACTTATCTCTGTCCAACCAATACACAACACTACTGGCATGATCTGACTGCATACTCTAAAGAGGAAAGAGCATTCTCTACATATATCTTGATGAAGTGATGTGTCCAAGCACTTTACTCTCTAAATGTTATGGTGGGCCCCAAAATACATAAATAACAGTGGCCTAAAAAGGGTGCATACAACATAGAAAAGCCCCATCCCCCATGCCTGTTCAAATTATAGGCCTCTGATCCGATGTTTTCATTTACCTTCGTCTCTCTCTCTCCTCGTTTCCGCTCGAGTAATCTCCGCGTAACCTACGTAATCACGCCAGAAGGGTTCCCCCAAATGAACCCTTCTAACTTATACTTTACGAAGGGATTCCGATGCAGATGGTCTCTTTATGCATAACATATAACAAAAGGTGGTTGCTCTAGAATCTTTCTATACGTAATCACGTCGTTTCCATTATATTCCCCACGCAATCAAGAAACGCCGCCCTCGTCTCCGCCCATGACGTACTAATTTCTGCTTTCCACGCCCATCTGCAACGTTGATTGGAAAATATGGCGATGTCACACGAGCGCACATTAGCCTCTGATCGGGATCAGGAAGGGACAGAGGCCGGAACGTCCCGATCCAGGCCAAAACGTTACAAGGCCACAAACATGTCTCTACAAGAGATGGTGGAGTTGGTGTCCATCCTGCGACGGAAGGACTATGATGGTGAGCATGGCCCATACAGCACCCCTAACCGGAGGAAGTCAAAAATTATGGATAAGGCAGCAAGGAAACTTTATGAGATGTTTGGGGTCACCAGGTCCAAAGAGCAGCTCCGGAAACGCTGGTCCAACTTAAAACTGCGCGAGCCAGAGCAGTATCGCAAAATAAAGAAAATCATTGAAAAAAGTAAGTACTTTAAAATGTCTTTGGAGTGCCTATTTTTGTAGAAAATGTTTTGCCATGTATATTTCGCCATCTGCCTCGTTGGCCTGCTTGTATTTTTTAAACCCTGCCTTGTAAATTTAGTAATGTTTGTCTAATATAAATCCGACGACTTGCCACGATCGTAGTCAACATCGTTCCAATCACATCGTTTATCCTCAATCCGCGGGTCCAGGAACATCACACCTGGACGAGGCTATTTGGCGAAAAACATCGTTTTCAGAAACAATGTTGAAAATATGATGTGTTTGTGCAAACTAATAAGTTTATTTAAAAAGGCAATCAGGATTCAGTAATTCACACAGTGCTGAGATAACTTAATATGCAGCTGTTTTGACATCTGTAATTTAGAAAACCTGTCTACCCACATAAAATAGTAATTTGGAGTTTAGGAGAAGGGACTCCAAAAAAGACTTATTCAGGAGGCCAGCCATGTGTGTCACTTCCCCAAAAAGCCTCATTATATCACAGCTAGGGAGACGTCAGCTAGCAAAAAAAAGGAACATGGTTTGTGCTGTAATAAGGCCAAAACTAGAATTGTAACGCCACTTCTAAGCAATGTTTGCAAATTAGTCCCTCCAAAAAGATCTGTTTGCTGATGTTTTTTTTTTTTTTTTTGTTGTTTTTAGGGGAAAGAAGAGGACAGCGCTATGAGGAGTCAGGGAGGCCCACACTGTCTCCCAAACGGCCCGAAAAAATTGTTGAGCAGGAGGATGATGAAGAAGGAGAGGAGGAAGAAGGAGAGTAGGAAGGGAGAGAGGAGGAAGGCGGATTGGTGGAGGAAGGCGGATTGGTGGAGGAAGGCGGATTGGTGGAGGAAGGCGGTTTGGTGGAATTTGGCGGATTAGTGGAGGAAGGCAGATTGGAGGAGGAAGGCGGATTGGTGGAGGAAGGCGGTTTGGTGGAATTTGGCAGATTAGTGGAGGAAGGCGGATTGGAGGAGGAAGGCGGATTAGTGGAGGAAGGAGAAGTTGAAGAAGAAGGAGAAGTTGTAGAAGATGTTGAACTTGTCAGTACAACAGGTAAGTGACACCCCAGCTTTGCAGGGAAAAAGAGATGTAGATAGGCCTGCACCTTACTTACTTACAATGTTGTGTTTTTCCTTTGGCATTTTTAGGGGATGAAGATGGGATTAGCACATCTGTCGCTCCTATTTTTTCTCGTGCAAGTGCACAAATCCTAATACAGCAGATAATGGAGTGCAGCACCGATCTGGCCAATATGAGGGAAAGGATGGTGGTGATGGACCAAAACTTCAAAAATATGCTCGATATTTTGGGATGTATATAGAAGACTATCCCCCCCAGCTGCCCCCCATGCCCCCCCCTGCCCCCCCTGCCCTCACCCCTAACCACCCCACTCTCAAAGATGTTGTATAATGTTCGTTTAATATCCCCCAAAATTTGAGGATGCACACACACACACGGGTTTATTTACTAAAGCTATAAGGTGCAAAAGCAGCATCACTTGGCATATAAAACAATCATCTTCCATGTTTGGATGCAAAGTCTTAATTGACTAAGCATAATTTAGAAGCTGATTGGCTTATATGCACAAATAAGCCGGAGTTTGGACTGTTTAGTAAATAAACCCCAATGTGTGTTCACATGTGCGATCTGCCATCACAGGACATCAATTGTATGTGCTTTGTGGGTGCAACCCCTTCCTTACTTATCAAGTAGGTGACAGAAAGGGGTTGCACCCACAAAGCACATACATTGATCACCCATGATGGCAGATAGCACATGTGAACATTTCGCATGGGATCTCATGTGAAAAATCACCATTTGGCCCATCACACACACAGCATGTGTGCATCCTCAAATTTTGGGGGATTCCGGCGTGACCTAAGACCATGTTGTCTGGGTTTGTTATGCCAAATAAAAGGTTGAACTTTGTAAGTTCGATTGTTATATATGTTTGTCAAAACCACAAAATATTTTTTGAATAAATAAATACTTTCTAAACCAATTTTTCTAAGAAAACACAAAGATTTTCGTAAATAAAAAAGAAATAAAAAAACCTTTTAAAAACACACACACACCAGTGGCTTCTTATTTCTAACCTCAATACCCAGTTTGTAGAAGAGTGACTAGAATGTGCAATTGTGTGTATTTACTAAAACCTGCTAACTAAATTGGGCACAAGAAATGCACTAGTTTCAGAACCTGGAAGACAGATAAAAAGAGAAAAAGCAATAATGACAAACAACTGTATAAAGTCCAATGGTCAAATTATTTATTATTTCTTGGTAATATTTCTTTATTTTGGGGGCCGAATTATAAAGAAATATTAATCTGGCATAGCTATGGCCCCCCGACCCATAAAGTACTCAACATATTTGTCGCGTACCTCACGAGCAGATTGGGTGACCGAGCCAGCGCGACCAGTGTCCAGCCCAGGAAGGGTATCTGAGGGTAGTCCTGCCTCAGCACCGATGTTGGGTAGGTACGTCTGGGAATGCCTGCGTAAAAAATTATGCAATATGCAGCAGGCCAAAATAACAGAGTTAAATTTATATTCCGCCAGATGTATAGCTGTCTGGAACAGGCGGAACCGGCTGGCGAGTATCCCAAAGGCATTCTCGACTACCCTCCGGGCCCTGGCCAGCCGGAAATTGAAGACTCTCCTCTCCGGGGTGAGGGTCCTCTGGGGAAAAGGCCGCATGAGGTGAGGTCCAAGTCCAAAAGCCACGTCCGCTAAAAAAACAAACGGAAGTCCTTCCACATTGTCTTCATCCGGTGGCAGTTCAAGACCACCAGTTTGTAGACGCCTGTAAAATTCGGTCCGCGCGAACACTCCCCCATCAGACAGCCGGCCATTCTTCCCCACGTCCACATACAAAAATTCGTAGTCTGCCGACACCACCGCCATCAACACGATACTATGAAAACCTTTGTAGTTATAATAGTACGAGCCCGAAAGAGGTGGCGGCACTATGCGGACGTGCTTCCCATCAATTGCCCCTCCGCAGTTTGGAAAATCACAACGCTGGGCAAAGTGGGCAGCCACAGTCTGCCATTCCTGCGGCGTGGAGGGAAACTGTGGGGACAAAAGCAAAATAATAATTAGCACTTTGGCACAGAAACAACATTGCAAACACTAGTAAAAAAAGAACATTCTGCAACATCACGGTATTAACATTTCTAAAAATTAGTGTATAGAGAGTATTTAGGGCAACAAATCTAGAGCCAATTATTATCAGACTCCACATCCCGCTGATAGGGCAATACACTTTTTTAGGGGGAGGGAGTTGAACTACAATGGAGCAGGACACCAAAAAAAAAAAAAAAGTGTTTTTGTCCCTAGGAGATGATGCTGGACAGGTTAGTAGTGTTGAAGGTAAAAATATGCAGGTAGTCCAAACCACATTAACCTGGAAAGCTTAACAACATGCATGGGGAGAAAAGGGAACATTAAGCACACAGCATATTACAATCATGGCGACTAGGAAAACCAACACAAAAAGGTGAGAAAAATATGCAAACATTATTAAAGACACAGATTGTGATGTTAAAAGAGGAAACTTACCTTAATAAACTCCTCCTGCATGACTTGTATGATGGTATGATGATCCCAAGCGCCTGGGGAGAGATGCCTGTTGAGAACTTGAGGTCCTGCAGGCTCCTCCCAGTCGCCAGGTACCGCAACGTGGCAATAAGCCTCTGCTCAGCCGGAATGGCTTGGCGCATCACAGTGTCCTGCCTCGTGATATAGGGGGACAGGAGATCCAGCAGACGGTGGAAAACGGGGTCCGTCATACGGAGAAAGTTCCTGAAGTCATCAGGATTATTCTCCCGGATCTCCCTAAGCAGAGACATATGAGAGAATCGATTACGCTGCCGCAACCAATTTTTGGCCCAGGAACTCCTCCTCCTACTGTTCCTGTCCAAATCACTGGAATGCACACAGACTCCAGAACAAAACCCATAAACAGCACGAACTTGTGAAAAGTTGCGCTGCTGCTCCATCATGGCTTCAAACCGGCCGGCTGGTCAGTCAAGAACACACTCAAACAGAAAGCACCCCCAAATCCAGCAAGACCTGCAAAGATCGCACGTCAAACAGATACGACCGTACAGGACGGCACTGCAAAGCAGAAACGCCGCGTACGGCGACACTGAATGACAAATACGAGCCCACAAGCACACACTGAACCTGAAAATACGACCTGTTAAGCGCGGAGACTGAAAAGCACGCATCAGCTCTAACCAAACCTTCGCTAACACGGAACTAGCAGAAGCGGAACAGAGGGCGGCGCCGATGGCTTCCTCATTCCCCTTTATAGTGACGTCGTACGTGGTTTATGTGCCCGCGTTCTGGTCCGCTGGGATTTCGGTCCGATGGTGTGTACGCTCATCAGACCAACGGACAAATTTGACTTATCCGCTGGGAAATATCCGTCGGATGTTTCCGACCGGATACATTCCCTCGTGTGTACAAGGCCTAAAGTTAGCCCAATCTTTGGGTAAAATATGAAAGATGATGTTACGCCGAGTAAATAGATACCTCTAACATGTTATGCTTTAAAATTGTGCACACTCATGGAATGGCGGCAAACTTTGTTACTTAAAAATCTCCATAGGCAACGCTTTAAAATGTTTACAGGTTACCAGTTAGGCCTCGTACACACGAGGGGATATGTCCGCTGAAAACGGTCCGATGGACCGTTTCAGCAGACATCTCCGCTCGTGTGTATGGGCTAGCGGACAGATTTCTCCACCCGACAGATTTCAAAGCATGCTTTGAAATCCATCCGGTGGAATCTGTCCGCCCGACATGTCTGCTGGTTAGTACACTTACCAGCAGACATGTCGTCCCCCACCGCCGCCGCCGAATGGATTCGGCGCATGCGCGGAAGTGTTTTACTTCCTGGTGCGGTGACGTGGCGGTGACGTGGCGGCGTCAACGTCACCGCCGCGTCACCGCGCCGTCCGGCGGTGGGAAATTTGATCCGATGGTGTGTACACGCCATCGGATCAAACTCCCGATCGGACATATCCGATGGAAATGGTCCGCGGACCGTTTTCATCGGATATGTCCGATCGTGTGTACGAGGCCTTAGAGTTACAGAGGAGGTCTAGTGATAGAATTGTTGCACACGCTCTAATGCACACGGCGACACCTCACATGTGTGGCTTGAACGACGTTTACATACATGGGTGGGACTTAAGTGTGCGTTCGCTTCTGAGCGCGAGCCACCAGGGACAGGGGAATTTTTTTTATTTTTTTTTATTTATTATTTAACTTATTTATTTATTTTTGCACTTTTTGTACATTTTTTTTCCGAACGCTTTTATTCCTATTACAAGGAATGTAAACATCCCTTGTAATAGGAATAGTGTGTGACAGGTCCTCTTTAAGTAGAGATGCGGGGTCAATAAGACCCTACATCTCTCCTTCAGGCTGGAAAGAATAAGATTTGTTTACTTACGGGTACCCGGGCGTGACGTCATCTGATAGCGCCCGGGTCTCCGACGGTCATAGAGATGACTGGTGACCATCGGGTCACTAGTAATCTCTATGCCTCCCATCCGATGCACGGAGATCATCTCTTCGGGCCCCTGATGGCACGGGAGAGTCCGGAGAAGCACCGGATGGCGGCGGGAGGGGGGATGTCCCCTCCCACTGCCTATAGGAACGATCAAGCGGTGGAACTGCCACTATGATCATTCTTATGGTGTGCAGGATCGCCGCCGGAACAAAATTATATCTGAATGATGCCTCTAGGTGCAGGCATCATTCAGATATCACCGCACAAAGTACAGGACGTCATATGACGTCCACCTGGGATAAGAGATTGATTGATTGAAGTGGTTAATCGTGTTGTACGTGTTGTACGCGACCGTGTTCTTGGCGATCAGAATTTCCCAAAAGATTTGTGCAACCATGTGTATGCAAGACAAGACAACCATCGAAAAAAAATCCACGGTTTTGTTGTTGGGATCTTGTGTACGCGGCATTAGGCTTGATTCATGCCTATGCAGTTTTAGTGCTTTTTGCATTTTTCATATTTGCACTGCAGTCCATTTAACATGGCTTCCTATGGAACACGTTCTGTAGTGCAAATCTGCAAAATGTAAAAAGTACTAAAAATGCATATGTGTGAATCCAGCCTTATGTCGCGTACACATAATCGGACATTCCGACAACAAAACTGTGGATTTTTTTCTGACGAAATGTTGGCTCAAACTTGTCTTACATACAGACGGTCACACAAATGTTGTTGGAAATTCTGATCGCCAAGAACGCGGTCACGTACAACACTACAACGAGCCATGAAAAATTAAGTTCAATGATTTTGAGCATGCATCGAACTGATTCCGAGCATGCGTAGGATTTTTTGTGTGTCGGAATTGCATACAGACAATCTGAATTTCCGACAGGAAGTTTTGCCGTCGGAAAAATAGAGAACCAGCTCTCTAACATTTGTTGTCGGAAACTCCGACAGCAAATGTCCGATGGAGCGTACACATGGTTGGAATATCCGACCAAAATCTCACATTGAACATTTGTTGTCCGAAATTCCAATCGTGATCTATGCAATTTACCAGCTGAGTGAGAATGTTTGCCACCAATGACATGCATACAACTCATTGGGTAACACTGTCCAAATGCAATTGTCATACAGTACATACCTGCATCATTTCTACCTGTGTATCTATCTGTACATTTAGTCCAGTGAAATCTCAGCTAAAAATGCTTCTGGTAATGCTCCCAAACAAAAATGTTATGTTAGGAAATGTTTTTTACAAGACATTTCCTTTTAACAATCTCAGGTTACAGACTTGCTTTTGAAATGTTAGCACTATTACTATTTGCACATCTCTTTATTAACATTAAATCCTATAACAGAAAAGCTTTTAGAAGAGATGTGTCAGACTGCCTGCTGAGAAGGAGACAATTTGCTAAGCATAAAAAACATCTTAATAGGAAAATATCTGACCAACATATAGTTACTTTTTGGCATAAAAAAAATCTTGTTTATAGTTTTCAAAAGTGAAAAGCAAAGCTGTGTTAAAAAAAGAACACTATGGGCCAGATTCAGGTAGAGTTGCGCTGGAGTATTTCGATATGCGCCGCGTAACTGTGAATATGCGCCGTCGTTTCTATGTGGCCGTACCCACCAAACTAGATGGGACAGAAAACGGGCCATTTCCGATCGGCTTAACTTTCCGACGCCAGAGTCTCGTCAGCGCATAATTTCGCTTGGCGCATCAGTCGCGCCCATTGATTTCCCCTGCAAATATGCAAATGAGGGAGATTTCCCGATTCGCGAACGGATTAGCACCATACGCTGGCTACATGCGCCGCGCGTATCTCGTCCGTCCGGCGCAAAGTTATTTCTACAAATAGCTGCTTTATCTTTACTCCAGACGGCCTCAGGTCAGCAGGAGAGCAGCTACAGCAGCAGCGTTACCGACGAAACTAGCAAGCTGAACAACCACACGTGCAAGGACAACACCTCTGTGTGCCAACATGCCAGGGGCAGTCGCGGTCCTAGCACTAGTACTGGGTCCCCCGGAACGAAGGAGGCGGGCACGTGAGAGGATATACCGCACGCGCATGAGCCTCTTTGGCATGGGGGATGAGGAGGTGTATCGCCTCTTCAGATTCAGCCCTGATGCAATACTTGAACTAACCACAACCCTGCAGGGTGACATCACCAGCAAGACACACTGCTCACAAGCAGCGCAGCCACTGGTGAAGGTCCTGGCAACACTTAATTTCCTTGCCAGTGGATCATTCCAGCGTACAAGTGGAGTGGTGGCTGGGATGTCACAGTCCTCCATGAGCAGATGTGTGCACCAGGTTGTCCCTGCAATCCTCAGACGCATGTCCAACCAGTTCATCAGACCAACCACTGAGGAGCTGCGGCTGAAGGCAATGACAGATTTCTACAGCATTGCCAGATTCCCACGCACTGTGGGGGCCATTGATTGCACACATGTGGCCCTTCAGCCCCCCAGTGCCACAGAGCACATATACCGCAATCGGAAGCATTGGCACTCCATCAACGTACAGGTGATAGCTGATGCCCAACGCCTCATATGGTACGTCCGTGCCAAACACCCAGGGTCCAGCCATGACAGCTTCATGTACCGTCAGAGCCCCATCCCAGCAGAATTCGAGCAGAACATGTATGGGGACAGCTGGCTGGTTGGTGAGTGACATGGGTGGCAGGCATGACTATCCCCTGCCATGATGCACACATCACAAGGGGCACATGCATGACTAACATCCTCCTGTCTTTTCCCTTACAGGTGACTCTGCATATGCACTGGGACCCCATCTCATGACTCCTTTCCGGAACCCCCAAACCAGAGGAGAGAGAAATTACAATGAAGCACACATCAAAACCCGTGCAGTGGTGGAGCAAACATTTGGGCTCCTGAAGTCCCGTTTCCGCTGCCTGGATAAGTCCGGGGGGGCCTTATTGTATTCCCCTACCTTTGTGTGTCAGATCATCGGTGCATGTTGCATTCTGCACAACTTTGCCATGAGAAAAGGCCTGCAGATTGACATACGTGATGACCTGACCCCCGACCCACACAGTCCCCACCTGCCAGAGGAGAACCAGTCTGCTGATGGAAGAGCAGTCAGGAGGGTCCTCGCAGTAGGCATCTTTGGACACTAAACCAAAATATTAATCACACAGACAATGCATGCATGCACACCACTGATGTCCCTAGATCACACACACCACATCCACATCACATTGGATTAGCCCAAGTCCAGCATGTAGGACTTGGGAGCAGCAACGCCAGCGTCAAGGCCCCAATGATGTCGTTGTCCATTCATACACCTTTCACACGTCATTCATACAGCCGTGGGGTTAACTTCACCACCACGGCCGAGGGTGACACCCCTTACTGGCAGGAGTGCCACCCCCTCACATTCACACACCATTCACACTGCAACGTGTGCAGTATCAAAAAATAAAAATCTCATATCCAGAGCATAATCACAAAATAAAAATCTCATATCCAGAGCATAATCACAAAATAAAAATCTCATATCCAGAGCATAATCACAAAATAAAAATCTCATATCCTGAGCATTCCAAAATAAAAATAAAAAAAAACTCATATCCTGAGCATTCCAAAAAAAATATATAAAAATCTCATAACCTAAGCATACAAAAAAAAAGAAAAAAAAATCATCGGGGATGCCGGGGGCTCCTTCTGGTGGCCTCTCTCTGGCTCCTCAGCTGCCTGGATGGAGTGGGTGGGAGTGGAGGTGGCTGATCCCCGGGTGGGCCACTCCTGGCAGGTGTGGCCTGCATGCCCTCCAAGGCCACGGCAATCCGGCCGAGGTACGAATTGGTCTGGGCCTGCACCCTGAGCTGCTGGGCCTGCATCCTGAGCTGCCGGGTGACCTGGTAATGCTGGGCCCGCCGACTCTGCCTCCCCTGGTCCCGGATGGCAGCAGTGTTTGCCTGGACGGCTGCAGTGAGGTCCCTTATCTCACCCTGCACCTCCCCCAGACTGGTCACCACTGCAGCGCAGTTGCAGCTCACATCCTGCACTGCAGAAGATATCTGGGCCACTGAGCACAGGCTGTCAGCCACTCTGTCCAGGTGCCCAACTATGTCCCCCATTTGCTGGGTCTGCCTGACGTGATCCCTCGCCACCTGGTCCTGGACCAGATCAGACACCCCCCTGGTCTTACGGGTGGCCTTCCTGGGGCCAGTAGATGGTTGTCCCCGGGGGGATGGAGTCGCCCTTGAGGGGCTTCCTATGATGGGGGAGGGGATCTGAGAGGGCCCTGCAGAAGAGGAGGACTCGTCCAAATATAAAATTATGTCCTGCTCTGCAACAACAGGCTCCTCCTCAACGACCTCTGCAGGTGAGGTGTGGGCATTCTCCTCCACCCCGGTCTCTTCACCACCCAGGGGCACGGGCACTGGATGCCGTTGGGGAGATGGGGTGGACTGGCCGCCGACAGATGATGTCCCAGCTCCGTCATCTGTGGATGACACAAAGCAGACCCATGTTGGTGGTCCCACACACTTGGCACATGTACACTCTCCCCCCACATGCAACACACCAAATAGGGGTTAAAAAACACTTACCTGTCCTGGAGCCTTCCTCCACGGAATCATATCCAGGGACCCCCTCCAACTGCTCCCTCTCCAGGCAGCGGGCGACCACCTCCTCCTCTGTGGTCAGGCTGACCGGACATGGGGGTCCACCACCTGTGCCCCGATCATGGCTCCGAATGGTGGCCACCTTGCCACGGACCTTGCGCCGTAGGTCATTTATCTTTTTCTGGATATCACCAGCAGTCCGGGTGGAGTACCCCAACACATTCACCCTGCCAGCAATGGTGTCCAGGATGGCCTGCTTCCTCTCCCTGCTGGTCTTCCTACTTTTCTTCCCATGCAGGAAATCATTGTAAGTCTCCATAGCAGAGATGACCACAGAGACCTCCTGGGCATTAAAATTGAGGTTCCTCCTCTCTTTGGGGGTAGCGGGAGCAGCCATAACAGAGCAAAAGTAAATTCCCTGGGGTGGGGGGAAACGGAAATACTTTTGTGCCGGAATGGCGCTTCCGCTGGCGCTTTTATACGCGCAACGGAACACATTGCGCTGGCGTTTCCCGTGAAGTGGTGCCGACGGAAGTTGTGAGCATGCGCACAGGGGGCCGAGTGAAGCCTCATTTACTGCGCATGCTCCGTGGATGATGCGATGAATGTAAGCCTCTGCGCTGGGCTCCGCCCATCATTTACATATGATCACACCCACTTCCACTTGCGTCGGGTTATGCCAGCGCATTTTCGTTACTCCGGCGCAAGTTTAGGAGCAAGTGCTATGTGAATTACAGTACTTGCGCCGAAAGTGTCGGCGGAGTAACGTAAATGAGAAACGTTACTCCAAAGTAAAGAAGCGCCCATCTACCTGAATCTGGCCCTATGATTTTTTTTTTATATAGGGCATTCCAAACATAAATGTACCATAAGACTATAATTGTTTTATGGTGTAGAGATTTTGGAAGCAGTTATTATCATTTGAAAATAATATTTGTATTATTATCTGCTAAGAGCAATGTTTTGTTTAAGTTTTATAAATTAATTCAATGTCAGAAGCTCTGGATTTTATATTCAGTAATATATCTTTTTAAATATACATTTATTAAAGAAGTGAAGACTAAACTTGGAGTATTTTTAATACAGTAATAACAACGAACGAGGGTTTTCTGCCCCTTGTAATTAGCAATTTTAGGCTTAGAAAATAATCTTTGAAATGTCCTAGATGTCATAAATAGCGTTTTGGCACATTGTGAGAACAATCCGTTCGGTATTTCATTCACATATGTAGTGGATAAATTGGTATTCCTTGATTTAGACCTGAGGGCTGATGACAGTGGCAAGATCTACTCGAGAACCCACTTTTAACCTAGTGTGGGAAATTCATATTTCCATGCCCACAGCCATCATCATCCGAGATGGATCAAAAACGTCCCATTTGGTCAGTTCTGCCGACTCAGGCGGACCTGTACTTTAAAAAGGGACTATGAGGACCAAAGTCTAATTCTAAGGAGAAGGGGTATGAAGAAGTGCACATCGAGGAAGCCTTCCAAGAATTTCTTCAATTATATGAAGAAGATGGACCTAAAAGTGAAAAAATTGCGAGGCAGGCTACAGATAAAACACCAATGGTACGGTTTTGCACTGGATATAATAACAGAGTTCCAACAATACAGAAAATATTTCAGAAGAATTGGAAGTTTCTGGCATCAGACCCCTTTTTGAAGACTTGTCTTCCGCCACACCCAAACTTGGTCTTTAGAAGGCCCAAAGATTTGAGGAGCATCATTGCCCCGAGCAGAGTAAGGAAAAATAGAAATAAGGGATTAGATGGCCCTTGGACCACAATTTTCGACCAAAAGGGCAGCTATAGATGTGGAGTAAGCAATTGTGGGAATTTCAAACACATGTGCCATAGGAAAAAAGCTGTAACCGGGGTAGATGGAAGAAGCCACAAGATAAAACAATTCATTAATTGTGGCATTGCGTATGTCATATATGGCATCCTATGCCATGTGGTCTCTTGTATATAGGTCGGACATCACGACCAATGAGGACCAGAATGAATGAGCATAGGAGCAGCTTCCTAAAAGAAAAGGATAAATGCTCAGTGCCTAGACACTTCAAGGAAGTCCATGATAGCAATGTGGACGGTCTTAGAGTGTTTGGCATAGAGGCCATTTCAAGCACTTTGGATAGTGGTAAGACATATCAAATCCTTTGTAAAAGAGAGGCCTTCTGGATTTTTTTTCACATTGGGTACCATGGCCCCGCAAGGCTTGAATGAGGAGATTGAACTACACAATATAGTGTGAAGCAGAGTGCTTTTGATAATGGGGTCCAACCTTTGGCCCTGGTTGATTTTGTATGAACTTGTCATGCCTTCTGGGCCATGGATTCACTCCATTATAATAGGGAGGGCTCCTCTTATGTTGGGTCTGATGGCTGATACCCAGTCGTGCTGGACACAATGGGGTCGCCTATTGGCTAGCAATATAGGGGGGCTCGAGTTCCGTCATTTAAGGGAACCTGTATATTTAGTCTAAATGGAGGGAGGTTGTAACAATTCAATTTCTTCATTGTGCCTCATTTGGTTGTATATAATGGTATTTAATGGTATCTTAGCTTTCTTATATACAGTACAGCACGTTAAAGTTAATCACAGGGACAAAGAACTCTCCACCAACACATCACACAATGGGGCTTTAATCACATTCTTTTAGATAATGACATCCAGTTGAGCTAATCATTGTCATCCCCCAGACCAGGGGCGGACTGGGCCGTGGGGCAGAGATGCATTCTCCCCCTGGGCTGCTCTTATATGCTGTATAAAGGCCGCTGTGTCACCAGCTCAGAACTGCACATGCGCAGTTTGTGAGCTGGCGGAGTGCGGCATCTCCATCCAGTACTGTGAGGCAAGCCAGCGATGTCTCAGGGCTGACAGTCTGTGTACAGAGCACAGCACAGCCCCGCCCAGCCCCTCCCTCCTTCACACAAATTGGCTGGCAGAGGCTGGACCTGCTCTCTTTCCCCGCCCACACTCTGATCAGCCCGAGAATGTGAGAGGATGTGTGGGCGGGAAAGTTCAATCTGAGCAGTCGGCTGGAATATAGTGAGTGTCCTGGAGGCTGGGACCATTCAAGTAAGTGAGCTCCTCCTCCCCCCCTCTCTGCAGCTAAAGATTTTTTTCCCTAGAAGCCTGTGACAGTACCTTGCTTGCCCTAGGTGTTATGATGTGGGCTCACACTGGTCTGGCATGCTGTGCTTTGTCTGCAGTGCTGGGGATGTACTGATAGTATTCCTGCATGTTGGCCAGCCCTATTCCCATAGAGGTTGCACATTTTTACTGCATATTCTGAAAGTGCACAAAACTTCCTGAATGCTGCATCTTTGGTGCAAATCCAGAAAATGCAGCAACAATGTGCAACCTAAAAGAAATCTGAGGGACTATGATTATGGAAAACTGGCAGTAAACCCTTGTGAGCCCAAAGACACAATTGTATTCACTTGCAGCAGGCACTGCCACTTCACTAAAAAGTTACAGGCAGAGGAGGTGATATCACATTTCATCCCTGTCTGTTTTAACCCCCTAAATACCAATCCCTCCAAATAGTGACACAATTCACTTTCAACTCCACCGTGTTTCCATTACTCTCAGTAGGTATTTTATTCTTTGCACATCTTATACCTAAAGAGTTCTGGAAATAAGGTGGAGTTCAAAGTGAATTCCTACACCTTAGTGGAGCGCTGCAGCAGCGCATTGCCAGCGGTATAGCTATGCTGTGCCATTGCTTTCAATGGGCAGGAGCGGTGGAGGAGCGATAAACACACCGCTCCTTCACCACTCCAAAGATCCAGCTAGCAGGACTTTTTTTTACTGTCCTGCTAGCGCAACACTGCAGTGTGAAAGCCCTCGGCATTCACACTGGAGACAATGGAGCAGCTTGTTTGAGAGCAGATTGCAGGCGCTATTTTTAACGCTATAGCGCCTGCAATACTCCCTCAGTGTGAAAGGGGTCTAAGCCACCATAGACAGATTTAATTTTCTGCTGAAGCAGCAGAATTTCAATCTATCTATGTGCAGAATGTGGTTGTACAGAATTCAATCTATCAACTGACTTCAGTACAACCAGCATCTTTCTTTTTTGTTTGGCGATCACTGCTGGCAGCTATAGGCTGGGAAACGTTCACCCCCACAGAGGGGGACCCCTTCGCACTGCGGGCAATGTGGAGCAGTCTCTCTCTCTGTGCAAGCAGTGTCAAGCGGTCTCTCTCTGTGCAGGCAGTGCCAAGGGACCTCTTTCTCTGTACAGCCAGTGTCAAGCGGTCTCTCTCTCTGTACAGGCAGTGTCAAGCGGTCTCTCTCTCTCTGTACAGGCAGTGAGAAGTGACCTCTCTCTCTCTCTGTACATGCAGTGAGAAGTGACCTCTCTCTCTCTGTGCAAGCAGTGTCAAGCGGTCTCTCTCTCTCTGTGCAGGCAGTGTCAAGCGGTCTCTCTCTCTCTGTACAGGCAGTGTCAAGTGACCTCTCTCTCTGTACAGGCAGTGTCAAACGGTCTCTCTCTCTCTGTACAGGCAGTGAGAAGTGACCGCTCTCTCTCTGTACAGGCAGTGAGAAGTGACCTCTCTCTCTCTCTGTGCAAGCAGTGTCAAGCGGTCTTTCTCTCTTTGTGCAGGCAGTGTCAAGCGGTCTCTCTCTCTCTGTACAGGCAGTGTCAAGTGACCTCTCTCTCTGTGCAGGCAGTGTCAAGTGACCTCTCTCTCTGTACAGGCAGTGTCAAGCTGTCTCTCTCTCTGTGCAGGCAGGCAGTGTCAAGCGGTCTCTCTCTCTCTGTACAGGCAGTGTCAAGCGGTCTCTCTCTCTCTGTACAGGCAGTGTCAAGCGGTCTCTCTCTCTCTGTACAGGCAGTGTCAAGCGCTCTCTCTCTCTCTGTACAGGCAGTGCCAAGTGACCTCTCTCTCTGTACAGGCAGTCTTAAGCAGTCTCTCTCTCTGTGCAGGCAGTGCCAAGTGGTCTCTTTCTCTCTGTGCAGGCAGTGCCAAGCGGTCTCTCTCTCTCTGTACAGGCAGTGCCAAGTGACCTCTCTCTCTGTACAGGCAGTGCCAAGTGACCTCTCTCTCTGTACAGGCAGTGTCAAGCGGTCTCTCTCTGTACAGGCAGTGCCAAGCGGTCTCTCTGTACAGGCAGTGCCAAGCGGTCTCTCTCTGTACAGGCAGTGCAAAGGGACCTCTTTCTCTCTCTGTACAGGCAGTGTCAAGCGGTCTCTCTCTCTCTCTCTCTCTCTCTCTCTCTCTGTACAGGCAGTGCCAAGCGGTCTCTCTCTCTCTCTGTACAGGCAGTGAGAAGTGACCTCTCCCTCTCTGTACAGGCAGTGAGAAGTGACCTCTCTCTCTGTGCAGGCAGTGTCAAGCGGTCTCTCTCTCTCTCTCTCTTTCTGTACAGGCAGTGCCAAGTGACCTCTCTCTCTGTGCAGGCAGTGCCAAGTGACCCCTCTCTCTCTCTCTGTACAGGCAGTGTCAAGCGGTCTCTCTCTCTCTCTCTCTCTCTCTGTACAGGCAGTGTCAAGCAGTCTCTCTCTGTACAGGCAGTGTCAAGTGACCTCTCTCTCTCTCTGTACAGGCAGTGTCAAGTGACCTCTCTCTCTGTACAGGCAGTGTCAAGTGGCCTCTCTCTCTGTACAGGCAGTGTCAAGTGGCCTCTCTCTCTGTACAGGCAATGCCAAGTGGCCTCTCTCTCTCTCTGTGCAGGCAGTGTCAAGCGGTCTCTCTCTCTCTCTCTGTGCAGACAGTGTCAAATGATCTCTCTCTCTCTGGGGCAATATGGAGCAGTCTCTCTCTCTCTCGCTCTCTGTGTGGTTCAATGGGCCACTTGACTGGACTTGCCCCCCAGGCCTAGGGCTGCCAGTCCTCCCCTGCCCCAGACGTCCCGTCTCCTCAATTAGAGGAGGTAATTACTACAGCTTGACAAGTCACATTCCTTTACTAAACATAATTGACATGCTAATTCCCTACCCCTGAAAGGAGACATCTGACCTTTAAAGACAAGAAGGACATGCGCCAAACTAAGTGTAGTAAATTAGGGATTTAATGAAGTGAAAATAATAGTAAACAGTAGATTGGCTACTCACAAAACAATTGAGAGCAAGGGCACATCAGGGGTTAATGGCTGGTCGAGGGTCACAACGATCGTTTACATCTGCAGGCAGGCTGACTTGGCCAAGTCTTGGGAGTTATGGAGACCCATCCTGGGGAAGCCTGGAAGGAGCGACAGGAGATCCAGAAGCTGTGTTTCCTGGAAAGGACGCGCTATGCGTTGAAGCCTGTTGATGTGAAAACAATTGAGAGCAAGGGCACATCAGGGGTTAATGGCTGGTCGAGGGTCACAACGATCGTTTACATCTGCAGGCAGGCTGACTTGGCCAAGTCTTGGGAGTTATGGAGACCCATCCTGGGGAAGCCTGGAAGGAGCGACAGGAGATCCAGAAGCTGTGTTTCCTGGAAAGGACGCGCTATGCGTTGAAGCCTGTTGATGTGGGTTTCAGGGGGTTGTGAATGACAGGGGGTTGTGAATGAAGGACTGTCATTCACAACCCCCTGAAACCCACATCAACAGGCTTCAACGCATAGCGCGTCCTTTCCAGGAAACACAGCTTCTGGATCTCCTGTCGCTCCTTCCAGGCTTCCCCAGGATGGGTCTCCATAACTCCCAAGACTTGGCCAAGTCAGCCTGCCTGCAGATGTAAACGATCGTTGTGACCCTCGACCAGCCATTAACCCCTGATGTGCCCTTGCTCTCAATTGTTTTCACATCAACAGGCTTCAACGCATAGCGCGTCCTTTCCAGGAAACACAGCTTCTGGATCTCCTGTCGCTCCTTCCAGGCTTCCCCAGGATGGGTCTCCATAACTCCCAAGACTTGGCCAAGTCAGCCTGCCTGCAGATGTAAACGATCGTTGTGACCCTCGACCAGCCATTAACCCCTGATGTGCCCTTGCTCTCAATTGTTTTGTGAGTAGCCAATCTACTGTTTACTATTATTTTCACTTCATTAAATCCCTAATTTACTACACTTAGTTTGGCGCATGTCCTTCTTGTCTTTATATGTTTTTCAGAGTTTTGCTTCTGCCTCAGGACTGTGCTGCCACTAGTGTTGTTGGACTATACATTGTACCTTTGGGACTTTTTATTTTAACCATCTTTTGTATGATCATTTATTTGGACTATCATTATATGGTCACTTATTATTTTATTCATTTATTTTTTTCCCTTTTGATATTGACATGGACCTTATGATTCACTAAGTGCTAATTATACTATTAATTCTTTTGATTGCATTTTTTAAGTCGTGCGCCATCTACCTATATATTTTTTACATCTGACCTTTAGACTGCTAACTCACAACACCTCTATCATCAATAGACTTTTCACACAAAACAGTATTAGCATTGAAGGAGACACTCATATTGATTGGTTGGGGTCAGAATGAAATCACCTGTAATATGTCCCATCTTCTGCAATACATGACTTATCAGTAATGTCCCATCTCATGTAATTTAGGATATCATTTCTCAGTCACCCTATGGCCCTATTGGACATAAGGTGACCCTAGACATAAGAGTCCTTGGTGACGTCGACACAGGAGTATCCCCCATCCCTCAAAAGTTTCTGGGCGTCACGGGTCATCATGTTACATCTCTCCCCTTTCAGGGGAGACTGACACAGGAGGGAAACCCAAACGGGTTGACTCTGAAGTTAGTCAGTAGTTCCAGTCCTCCAATGCTGGTATCTATACTGTACCCCAAATAAATTGCTCCAAACAGAGCATTACTCACCCTGCCAACCTCTGCCTCTCTCAGAGAACATGCCTGCCGCTCAGGGCCGTCTCTACCATAGGGCAAACAGGGGCAGCTGCCCAGGGCCCTGTCACTGTTGGGGGCCCAAAGCAACCCCCTTTGAAAAAAAAAAAAAACCTTTATTTTTTTTTTATTTTTTTTTTAGGGGTCCGGAGGTCCCCAGGGGCCCGGAGGCCCCCAGGGCCCCAGATGGCAACCCCTCTTTTTTTATATAAAAAAACTTGTTTTATAAAAAAAAAAAACTTTTTTTATATATTTATTTTAATATATATATATATATATACACATATTATACAAGATAAATGGTATTATTATTAAAGGACCCAGGGGTCCCAGGGCCCTGGATGGCAACCCCCCTTTTTTATAATTTTTTTATATTTTAATTCCTTTTTTTTTTCTTTATATATATATATATATATATATATATATATATATATATATATATATATATATTATTATATTATTATTATTATTATTATTAAAGGGCTCAGAGGTCCCCAGGGCCCCATGTGGCAAACACCATTTTTTTTTTTTTATAAATGTTTATTTTTTTATTTTTGTTTATATATTTTTTTATTTGTTTATTAAAGGGCCCAGAGGTCCCCAGGGCCCTGGATGGCAACCCCAATTTTTATAAATGTTTATTTTTAATATATATTTTTTTATTTTATTTGTTATTAAAGGTTCCAGAGGTCCTGGATGGCAACCCCCCTTTTTTTGTAATTTATTTTTATTTAAAAAAAATGTATTAAAGGGCCCAGAGGCCCCAAGATGGCAACCCCCTTTTTAAAAAAAAAATAATATATTTTTTATATATATTTTTTATTGTTTTTTTTCTTTTTATTAAAGGGCCCAGAGGTCCCCAGGGCCCCAGATGGCTACACTACTTTTTTTATATATATTTTTCTTTATTAAATCTTTTTTTTGTAAAGGGCCTCCCGCTTCTAAATTCGCGGCAGCCCCCCCCGCTTCTCAATTTAAGGGGGCAGCACCCCCCCCGTTCTCTGCTCCAGGGGGCCCATGCCTGAAGCTCTGTAAGGGGCCCCATAATTCCTGATGGCGGCCCTGCCGCCCATTAAGCCCCTGTGCTGCCCACAAATCAGGCTGAAAATCATCAGCGGCACGCAACCACGTGACAGTACTGCTTCCCTTCCCAGTGTTTTAAAATGTACAGCACTCCTGGCTTCCCTTTAGAAGTGCACTTCTCCCTTCCTGCCACTGGGTGCTGCTTGTATATAAAAGTGAATTAGAATGTGATTTTATAACATCCCCAGTTTGCTCTTCCCGAGGCTGACTTCTTCATGTCCTGCTCCTCAAGGTATGTCACTGTTTGCTATATTGTAAATAGAAGTTTTCTGTAGAGTGTGCCCAAAGTCTTTATAATATTTGATGATTCACTGCAGGTCTGGTCAGTGTTTTAAAAAGTTCCTGTATTTTACACATGGCATGGCATGGGGTCACAGCACCGTCTGTCCATTCTGCTTTAGCACCATGGGATCCCATGCCATGTGTAAAATAGAGGAACTCTTTAAGTCACAGAGCAGCCCTGCAGTCTAGGCTGAGTAAGGCCTCAGAGCACATGGCATTACTGTCTATATTTAACTGCTTGATGGCCTTATTTTGGGCCTGACTGGTTCACATGTATGTGTTTTAGCGGCCCACATTTGCGCAGGCACAGCAGCCCATTCATTTGAATGGGCCGCCATGCCTGCATTTCCTGCAAAGAAAAGCGCATGCCTCATGTAATAGGCTGAGCACACGGCACACCTATGCCCATCAAGCAATAGAATACAGCACTGTCTGTCCATTCTGCTGTGACTTATCTGCAGTTCCCGCACTGTCAAACTTGCTGCATTTTTAGACGTTTAGGTCACGTTTTTAAAAACACAGTGCGTTTGTGTGTGCAAGAACTGCAGGTAAGTAGCATGGTGCAAAAGCAGAATGGATTTCAAGGCAACTGATTTTTAAAATGCTGAATGCACCTTTTTTCTGCAGGAAACAAAGGCATGGCAGCCCATTCAAATCAATGAGCTGCTGTGCCTGCACAAATGAGGGCCGCCAAAACACATACATGTGAACCAGCCAGGCCCAAAATAGGCTGGAGGGGGGCCCAAAAAAATGTTTGTCCAGGGCCCAAACCATATTAAAGACGGCCCTGCTGCCGCTGGGGAGAAGCCTGGACTGGCCCTTCTCCCTGGAGTCCTTTCAGCCGCTGGAGAGAAGACAGGGTGGCTGGGCTCAGTCCATCATGCTGTTGGGGATCTGGGCCAACTGCCCCCCCATCCCTGGGGTATACCAGTGGAGACTGAAGTCCCATCCACTGGTGGTAAGTGAAAATCCCCCAGTGCTTGCAAAGCAAAGCTGACATCCTCCTGTCTCAGTGCCGTACCCTTTTCTGGGGTTGTGTCAGTGAAGACTGAAGTCCCATCCACTACCCCAGGAACTCCTCCTTCCATTAGTTGAGAGCAGAGGCTTGTGGCACTCTGCTCTGTTGCCAGCTCTTCCGCTGGGTTGCTGCGTGTGGAGACTACAGTCCCATCCACTACCACAGGAACCCTGTCTTCTGTTAGTTGGGAGCAGAGGCCCGTGGCACTCTGCTCTGTTGCCAGCTCTTCTGCTGGGTTGCGGTGAGAGAAGACCACAGTCCCATCCCCCGATATCAGCTCAAGCTGCAGTTGTGTGCAGCGGCCAGTAGCATCCTGCCCTGTTGCCAGTGATTCAGCTGGGAGTAAAAGCTTTACCACCTCAGCTTGTTGCTGGAGAGAGGGGCCAACTGCCCCGGCTCCCTGGCACTCCACTTCCATGGCGACTGGCATCTGTACCTCTCCCCTCTCTTCAGTTGGTGCTGCTGTGACTTCTGCTGCTGCAGCACCTCTTTGCTGTAGCCAACTGGCATTCACAGCTGCTATAACCCGGTCTATGATCTCCAGTGGAGGATTAGGTCCATACTGTGCCAGTCCACGTTTAACAGCCCGATCAAAAAATTCTTCCTCGGGTGTCCTGTCTGTGTATGCTTTTATAGTGTATTTTTATATATATTGCCCAACTCACCGCATGCATATAGGGGCTCTGGGCAGGTGAGCATGTGTGGAGAGAACATATAGGTCACTGTGTATGAGCTTCCCTTGATAAATAATGAATTACTTAATTTATTGGACACTTCCTGTTTTTGACCACTGGGGGAGCATTGCCGTATAGGAATATATGTGCCAGCATCTATGAGTTTGGCCTTAGAGGGACTGTCAATTTAATAATCATTATTTGATAATATAGCTGCAGCTTTATCCCTCCACGTAATACTAAACCACCGCTATTGTGCGATAGTGTACCCCCCAGACGAACCAGAAGTAGCGGGTGGAATGTACACACACCCGCTCTTCCGGGATTGTGGTGAGAGTGTGCGCCGCGTGTCGTGCACATGCTCACTAGTGGAGGTGACGTTTCGGCCCATCCACAGTGAGGGCTGGGATACATTCACTTCCCTATCTGTTGATGGCATGCGTGTCAGCGCCCGCCTACGGACGGAGGGGGCTTTGCTGGGTGACCTGTAGCTGTCGATCCATTGGTATGGAGGAGAAGTGGATTGTGCTGAGTGGGGGGATGCTCCATGTGCATTGGCCATGCCTGCTGGTATGTTCCCTGTTCTAGGTGTTTTATGAGTGGTTGGTGAGGTATATACAATATGTGTTATATATCAAGGCCATTTCAGCAAGGAAGTGGGGATATCCATTAGTCACACACACATTAGCCACACACCCCCCAGGACAGGATTGGCCTAAAGGGGAAGGAGAGGGGTAGGACTAGCAGATTGGGGCTGGCCTATGGTTGGGCCTCCCTGCACGTGCTCACCTGTATAAATTTGTGAGAGCCCCTGTATGAGGGAACTACTACGGACCACCAGGGTTCTGATGAAAGGGGTTTGCCTCTGAAATGCCATCTGATCCATGCTGTTATCGTGTTCGGTGGTGATGCTGTGTACCTGACTGCAGACTGCAAGCAAGGCCTTTACTCTTGTAACTGGCTTTGATCCTTTGCCCGCACTATCCCTGGGGCATCCCCTTTGTCTTTCTTATTAGAACACAGCCAGTGCATCAGTTGTATAATAATAAAAAAGCCACTCCCTTTCAAATATGCTTTGCACATTGACAAAACCCTACAAAGAAATACTCCTTCAGAGCAGAAACTGGTAGAAATCTGCATTAAAATGTGTTAAAAATCTATACAATGTACAAAAAGGGAGTTACTCTTAAATGGTCAACTAGGTAAAAGGAGAGATGGTTTAAAGTGGTCATTATAATCACCTAACTGTCCAGCATTTTGTATGAATTACTACCATACAGCTCTATTTGTGGGAAAAAAAACAGACATAAATTTTGTTTGGGTGCAACGTTGCAAGACTGCGCAATTGTCAGTTAAAGCGACGCAGTGCCAAATTGTAAAAAATGCTCTGGTCGGGAAGGGGGTAAAATCTTCCGGGGCTGAAGTGATTAAAGAACAAACTACCAGTCATATAAAAGGGACTCTCTCTGTTGTGGTATAACTCCAAATTTTCATAAGCAAAATCACTACAAAATGACAATAGAGTAAATATACTTTTCTCTAATATTCCGTACTAGTGGAAGGCGGGGCCGTAGGCCTGCCTGAATTTGTAGGAGGAGTCGGAGGGCTATTTATCCCTCCTCCCCTCTTATCTCCGGCGTCGGTGAGGTTTCTGGGTAGCCGCGTCACTTCCGGTTTCTGGCAGGACGGCTGCCAGCTACCTGCCTACCTTCGTTCCTCGTGCTCATGCGGGCTATGGCAGGGGGCCGCCCGCTCTTTCGGGGTGCACGCCAGGTATCATCGTGAGGCTACCTTTCATTATCTTGCGCAGGCTGGCTGCTGCGAGGGTGAGTTGGGGGCGCGCTCCCTCCACCCCCCCCTGGACAGGTCCACATTGGTTGGAGTCTGCTTTGCGTGGGTCGGCCACCACACTCCCGGGGCTCTTACCAGTCATCCACCACTGTGCAGCACTTTGTTCACGCCGGGAGAGGGGGGCTGTCATCCATCTGGCACATGCTGCAAGGCTGCAGTTGGCATTGGTGGGGCCGCCCGCTTCTTCCGTTGCTCGCGCCGGGCGAGGGGGGGCCGTACATTCACCCGCGCTGCCGGGGCTCCAGCTAGCAGCTAGCATTGAGGAGGCCGCCCGCCTGCTTCTTCCGATGCTCGCGGGGGGGGGGGGTGTCCGTCCATACACCCTTCCTGTTTGCCACTGCTAGGGCTCTATCCTGCATCAGCGTAGGACCCGCCGCTGTTCTCCTAGAGCCAGAATGGCAGCACGGTCGGCCGGGAGTTTGATGCTGGTGATGATCAAACTCTCTGGTTCCCATGGTGCTGGCATGGCTGGTCCAGACGCTCGGGAGGCCTCACTCAGGGGGGGGTATGCCCTCTCAGCGGTTCTTCCTTCCTGGGGCATGGAGTAGTGGACACCCTTGGTCCTGGTTCCTCCTATCACCAGGTTCCCTAGGAATTCCAGGTATGGTTGCCAGGCCTGGACGTGCCCTGGCATGGCCCCATGGGGGGGGGAGGAGCCTTTCATGATAGTCTGGCTTCCTTGGGGGGCACGGTTCTAGGGGAGGGGGTGCAGTCCAGAAGGGGGGGGCCGGTTGGTGGGATATCATGGCTTGTTCTTGCCTCACGTTGTTCATTGCTTAGCGGTTATCTGTCAGTAGCATGTTTCCGTCATGGCGCTTGCTGTCAGTATGTTCTGTTATAGCGGTGTCATCAATTGTATGTTTTACTGCTGGAGTTCAGAGTCGCACTAGCGCCTGGCGGGGATGCTGTGCAGGAACTGCGGAGGTCTCCTGTAGTCTCAGGAAGATGTCAGAGGAGCTGGAACAGCAGGTCCGTAGACAGCGGGAGCTGGATACAGGTGACCAGGATCAGCAGGGAGACTGAGTTCAGGAGCTTGGTGCAGCTGGCTGGAACAGGCGGCAGGAGGGAGGTGTTCTGTAGTGCTGGGCGCTGATCGCTGGAGTAGTTAGCCAGAGGAAGGTGTGCTGTAGTTCTGGTGCTGACAGATAACAGGAGCTAGTGCAGATGACTGGAGCCGTTGGCAGGAGGGAGGTGTACTGTAGTACGGATGCAGGTAGGGTCAGGCAGGCCGGGTCGGATTCAGTCAGACCGATCAGGTGCGTGGATAGAGCAATAGCGGAGTCGTAGTCCAGGCCGGGTCGGCAGCAGGCGGGCAACAATCAGTTAAAGGGTAAGGCAGAGGCAGCGTCAGACAGGCCGGAGGTCAGGGCAGGCGGAGATCAGAAGGGTCAGAGATGAGCCGGGATCACGGGAACAGACGTCAACAGGTAACAGGTCTCAGGTGGGCAACAGGAACGCTAACGATCGGGCAGCAAGAGGCTGTAGGATGAGCCCCATTAAATAGCCTGGACTGGCGCCAGAATGGCGTCAGCACGTGCCCGCGCGCCGCTCCCGCGATTGCGCGTGCACGCGCGCGCGCGTGCGCGCCGATTTGCCACGAATTCGCGCTCCCGGCGCCCCCGTGCGCGCCGTAGTGCCGCTAGCGCCACCTGGTGGTCGACCACGTTCATGACAGTATGTTTTGTCACAGCGTTTCTGTCAGTATGTTTTGTCACAGCGTTTCTGTCAGTGGTATGTTTTTGTAACAGCGGTTCTGTCAGTGGTATGTTTTGTCACAGCGTTTCTGTCAGTATGTTTTGTCAGTGTTTCTGTCTTGTCTTGGCGTTTCTGTCTTGGCGTTTCTGTCTTGGCGTTTCTGTCTTGGCATTTCTGTCTTGGCGTATTTTTGTCATGCCAGTATCATGTTTCCTGTCGTAGCATGTTCTGTCTTAGGGGTTTCAGTCACTGTATGTTTCCTGTCATGTCATATTTCAGGCTGGGGTTTCGTTTTCTTATGTTATTAACCTCAATCTTCTCGCCTGTCATGTCACGTCATACTATGCTTTTCATTCACCTGTAGGACTACCCACCACGGTCTGTGGGTACACGGGTCCTCAATTTTCTGTTCCACGGTTGGTCGTTATCACAGCAGGCCGGTTGCACTCACTCACGTCCATTAGCGGGGGGGTGGCTGTCTGGTTCTGTCAGCATCATGTTCGGCGTGTTTGCTGTCATGGCGCGTTTGCTGTCATGGCGCGTTTGCTGTCATGGCGCGTTTGCTGTTATGGCGCGTTGCTGTCATGGCGTGTTTCGCAGGTTCGGTACTCAGTGTCGCGTAGCTTTCAGCTCATACCGGTGGCCGGTTCTTCTTCGTCCATTCACAGATCCTTTCCTGCTAAGGTTATCATTTTCCAGATGATTGTTGACATTAATGTTCTCGCCTATCACGTCACGTCTTGCCATGCAATACCTTTCATTTCACTAGCAGGACTACCCACTACGGTCTGTCGGTACGCGGGTCCTTCAGTATCTCGCAGCAGGCCACGTGCGCTCACTAATTATTCACCGGGGGTTTGTCAGGTTCATGTGCATGCTGGGGTCCCTCCAGGACTGCATGTGTTCATGCTTATGTAGGCTTACAGGGGGTTGTGTTTTCTGTTGTATGTTCTACTCCAGCGTGGTTTGGTCATTGCCATGCAGTCACGGTGTACACGTTAGACTTGTAGCTTCTTTTTGTTCGTATGTCTCGTCATTCCTGTCATTTAGGTTCTTGCATTCCGGGTCATATGGCTTGTCGGTGCTATGCAGTCACAGCACACAAACAGCTTGTAGCTTTATTTGTTTTCTTTGTCTCGTCATACCGTGCTTTCAGGTATAGTTAGCCAGGGTGCGCATCTCAGGATCTGTCACGTCTACAGATCCATACGGGCTGAGGTTTATTTTGTTAAATGATTGTTGACCACAATCGTCTTGCCTGTATAACATACGTCATACGTGCACGTTCATTCTCACGCCTATACATCTACCCACCACGGTCTGTGGGTACATCGCCTTGAGTGTTTCGTTTTTAATTACCTGTCTGCGCGGCAGGTTACTCGGGCTCGCTTACTGCTTACACTTATCACATACACTTGGGTAGGGTCTGTCGCCAGGTTCATTCACGCGCTGAGGTCTGGTCATTTCTGCTCACATCTTTGCCCCAGGCAGCTACAGTGGCGGGGGGGTGTCTCATGTTTTGTTGTCTGTTGTCTTTTCTTTCGGTTTTTCTAGGGGTGGGCGTGCGGGAAGTTTCAGGGGCGACACATGCTGGTGCATCCCGGCTGCTCCACGTGGGGGTGCAGGGCATGGCAGTACGCCGTCACTCAGGGGTGGGTCCGTGCTTGTCTCAGCAGAGCGGTAAGTCAACAAGGGGTTTCCTTTTTCCGGCCGCAGCAGGGTAGGCGGTACGTTTCAGTTTGTGTCCAATTCCATCCCAGCTGCTTCACATACCAGCATTGAGCGTGTTCTTGCCGTTCCTGCTAGGACAATTTTATTAGGGTTCTCATCCATGGAGTCGTTGCTTCTTATCCTTGGGGCTTTTCTCTTGTTCATAGGTTGCCAGATCGTCAGGGCGGGTCCGTCAGGCCAGGCTCTTTGTCCAGTTCCCAGCCTGTTGATAGGGGGGGGGGTCCCAGTTACTCGGGTAGGTCGTGTCATGCCAGATCTGGTTCTGTCTCTGTATCGTTGCATATCGCTACTGCGTGTTGGCCTCGTCTATCAACATCAGCAACTCATCTTTCGTGTAGCTAGCTCTCAAACCCCTTCCCTCCTATCAGTTTGTCCATTTTTGGCATCTCTCCTTCTCACGTCCCCTTACCAGGTATGGATGGTTAGGCCAGGGGTCATGGGTGTTTGACATGGGTTACTGGTATTGTGTCCTATTGGATGGTGTTGCTTTCACAGGGCTCCTCAGGGCGGCCCTTGTTCCATTCCCCCACGTATCCTCTCGCCACCAGCAGTTGTTCCCATGTCTGTGCTTTTGGAGGAAGGCTTAGTCGGTCAGGCACGGGACAGTCGTTTGGTTTCGGGGTTCCTTCCGATCATCGGTTCTTGGGACGCTGGTTTTCTGCTGTCGTAACGGATGCTATCGGAGTCGTTCTTGAGACTGTCAGGGCGTGCTTTCGCTACCAGACAGATAACTCGTGCCCTTCCACTCTTTTATCACACCTACTTCTGGGTCTTTTTGCCCACTTATAGGCGTACTGTCCAGCGAGGCTAATGGCACACCTCAGGCCTGGGTAGTTAGGGTGTCGCATTCCTCGGTGTAGACTCTGACTACAAGTGGAAGGCGGGGCCGTAGGCCTGCCTGAATTTGTAGGAGGAGTCGGAGGGCTATTTATCCCTCCTCCCCTCTTATCTCCGGCGTCGGTGGGGTTTCTGGGTACCCACCCACCCGTTCCCCCTTTTTTCATGTTATCATTTTCTTCATTCATTTCTTCATAATTACTTCAGTGTATGCCCACTTATAGGCGTACTGTCCAGCGAGGCTAATGGCACACCTCAGGCCTGGGTAGTTAGGGTGTCGCATTCCTCGGTGTAGACTCTGACTACAATTTCAGTTACAAATAGAGGACAGAGGTCATCTCTATTTATGGTACTTTACTGAGGCACATAAGCAATAGGTATGCATCACTCATCTCATTGCAGACATTTTTTTTAAATCTTTAAAAAAAAAAATTAAATCAGTGACTTAATAGCTCTAATTATTAATATTATTATTATTATTTTTTGTTTACAAAAGTTTTATTGAGGTATTTGAATCGTACATATATAAACAATAGTACAAAACCTGAAAGTCAAATATCGAATACAGTAGTAGAAATAAGATATCAAGGTATATGAGGTAGTGCATCTTTATAAGTCCAAATATATTACGAGCAGTTATTGAATAATGGAAAATGTGGGTGATAGTGGATTCATTGTGTTAAAGACCAATAAGACCATTTGGCGTTAAATATATGCAAAGTATCATTAAGGGTGTGGTAGATCCTGTCTGAGAGTTTTAGCATTTCCATCCTGTCCAAAACCTGCGACCATAATACCGTATTAGATCTCCAGGTGAGAGCTATCATCCATTGGATGGAGCTACATAGCGAATGAAACAGCCTGTTGCAGGGGGGAGGAACGTTTGGAACATTGGCATACAATAAGCAAAGCTGGGGGGTGAGAGTAAATTTGTGCTTAGAGGATCTTTCAAACCTATCTGAAGCATCCGCCCAAATTTGGGCTAGGTGAGGGCAGCTCCAAAAAATGTGTAATAATGTACCCTCCACCTGGCAACCTCTAAAGCAGTCAGAAGGGATAATTGGATAGAAGGAATGGATTCTGGAAGGAGTAAGGTACCAACGGGAAAACAGTTTCAGCGGCGTCTCTCTAAAGGAGATTGCCCTATTACTCTTCCGAAGATTCTCTGACATGGAATACCAGGTGTCAGGGGGGAGAGTAAGTCCTAAATCAGATTCCCATTGTAGCATTGGTTTTGATTTGTCAGGGGTAGAGAAGTCGTTAAGGGAGTGATACAGTTTAGAGATCATACCCTTATCTCTAGAAGAAGAAAGGCATATTCTCTCAAATAGTGTGTTGATTGGTTAAGTGGAAAGAGAGAAGTGAGTGGAAAAGAAGGCTTTAATCTGCAGGTATCTCTCATGTTCTGTGGGTGGGAAATTATTTACTCCTTGAAGGAAATCAAAGGGTTTAAATTTCCATTTATATTGTAGTGAGCCTAGTGTGGTGATATTGGAGTGCACCCAACAGGAAAATGAGGTTCTATCGTTATATGCAGAAGCTAGTCTGGGGTCTCCCAGAAACAAGGTCAGTGGTGAGATAGGTGATGCCAACAGGTATGTATCTTTAATTTTGAGCCATAATTGAAATAGATGAGCTACTATTATATTGTGTTTGGTGAGATTTCTGTAGAGGACATCATTGGACCACAAAATCCCTTGGAGGTGAAATGGGGAGATGGAAGAAGATTCAAATCTTTTCCATGGGATATCTTGTGAGGAGGAAAACCACTGTGACATTTGGGAGAGTCTAGCAGCTAAAAAATATTTCCAAATGTTAGGGAGGCCCAATCCACCCTTGGATTGGGGCCTATGCATTAAAGCATAGCTATATCTAGGTTTTTTTATCTGACCAGATAAACTTATTAATACGCCTTTGAATGGAGTCTAGTTTAGATTTGGAGATATTGACTGGGAGAGAACGGAAGTAGTATAGGAGCTTCGGGATGATGTTCATTTTGATTGCACAGATTCTGCCTAGGAAGGATATGTGGTATGTGGACCAGGTATTGAGAAGTGAGCTGAGTTGGGAGAAGAGGGGGATGTAATTGGCATTAAATAAACTCTTGTGATTGGGAGTGATATTGACACCCAGGTATTTAATCGAGCAGGAGTTCCAATTAAAGGGGAAGTTGAGTTGAAGCTGATTAAGGGTATTCTGCGGGATGTTTATAGGTAGGGCAGAGCATTTATTTAAATTGATCTTGAGTCCCAAAATATCGTGAAAATGGTTCAGTTCTTTAAGAAGAACCGGGACAGAAGTGAGCGGATTTGTAAGATAAAGTAGTGCATCATCAGCGTATAAGCTGATTTTATATTCTGCTAGATCTTTGTGGTATCCCCTGATATCAGTATTAGTTCTTATGGCTTGGGCCAGTGGCTCAATGGCCAGAGGAAACAAGAGTGGGGACAGGGGACAACCCTGCCTAGTACCTCTACCCAGGGAAAAAAAGTCAGAGTTGTACCCAGGGATTTTAATACGGGTTTGTGGGGCTTGATATAAGACATTAAAGCCTTGTAAGAATTTGCCTGAGATCCCAAACCTGGGTAAAAGATGATTCAGGTATGACCAGCTGACACTATCGAATGCCTTGTGTATATCTAGGCTAAGTAGGCATGTCTGACGTGAGTGAAGGTTGGCATCCTGTATGATGTTGGTTACTAGTCTGATGTTGTCTGTAATCTGTCTGTTGGGGATGAAGCCTGATTGATCTATATGTATGAGAGGTGAAATGACCTTAGCAAGTCTGTCGGCGAGCATTCGACCGAAGATCTTGAGGTCATTATTCAATACTGAAATCGGGCGGAAATTCTGAGGGAGGGTATGATCCTTACCAGGTTTGGGAATAAGAGAGAGATTTGCTAATAACATTTTGTTAGGGAAGTTGTTGCCCTCTAGAATGTAGTTAAATAGTTCCATTAGATTGGGGGCTATTAGTGTGGCAAATTTTTTGTAATACGATGATGTGTATCCATCAGGGCCGGGGGCCGTAGAGGATTTCAGGGATTTTATGATTTGAGTAATTTCCTCAACTGTACAAGGAGAATTGAGGGAATCCGTTTGTTGTTGGGTAAGAGAAGGAAGACTTATTGCCTCCAGCCAAGATTTGGAGATATTGCTCGGAGCATTTTTAGGGCCTGACATAAGGTCCTTGTAGAAAGAGGTGAAGATCTTCAAAACCTCTTGTGGGTGAGTAACTAGGTCCCCTTTGCTGTCTCTGAGTTTGTAGATATGTGTGGGCTTACAGTCCTGATTAAGTTTCCTAGCGAACATCGTTAAGGTAGTGTTGCTGTGAAGCATAAACTTGGCCTTAGAAAATCTAAGGGATTTCTCTGTATTAGCTGACAATATCAGATCTAGAGCTTTGCGTTTTTCTTGGATCTGCTGGGTGATAATAGGGGTTGTGGTATGTTGTAGTTTATTATATAGATGATGCAAGTCATTGGTAAGGCGTTTAATGTCAGCTTGTCTTTCCTTGTTTTTTGTTGCTGCTAAATTGATAATATGACCTCTTAGGACCGCTTTGTGGGCAACCCATACCGAGGTGGGCAATGTGTCCTCATTTACATTTTCTGTGAAGTAGCTGTCTATATGTGTGGAGATAGTCGAGACATTAGTCGGGTCGGTGAGCAGGGAGTCATTAAGACGCCAGTTATAGGGAGAGGGGGTGAGACCAATATAGGACGTATCAAACGTTACAATGTTGTGATCAGACCAGGGGCAAGGGTGAATTTGTGCCTTAGTGGAGTTAGCCATAAGAATTGGGGTGCAGTATAGGTAGTCCAACCTGGCATAGCAATCGTGTGGGTGTGAATAGTGGGTGTATGCTTTAATACCCGTATTATGGGCTCTCCATGAGTCCATCAGCTTGTTGATGAGGTGGTTGATGGTCTTGGAGAAGGATTTGGTATGAGGAGATGTTTTACTTCTATCTAACACTGGATGAGCGGCCAAATTAAAATCTCCTCCAATCACCAAGAGAGGGGAATGATATTTATCTATGGATTCAAAAAATTTGGTAAAGAAGGAGGTATGGGAATCGTTTGGGGCATAGACCGAGGCAATGGTGATGGCCCGATTATTAATGTACCCTTTGCGAATAATGTATCGGCTGTCTGGGTCTTTAAAGATGTTGTGGATATCAAAGATTAGAGAGTTGCGGATAAAAATGGCGACCCCCCTAGTTTTATTAGTGAATGTGGTCAAATAAACTTGGTTGTATGATTTGTGAAAATACTTAGGGTGGTTAGATGTGGAAAAATTTGTTTCTTGGAGCATGATAATATCCGCTCCCAGTTTCTTATATTGTTGGAATGCTTTCTTACGTTTATTGGGGGAGTTGAAACCATTTGTGTTATAAGAAATTATTTTAAGACCCATCATAAAGATTAAAACGTGATATCAGCAGAACAAACCACCACAAAACATCTAGTATAGCAGTAGTGCAAGGGGGTATTATTCTAGTGCAATTCAGTGTGATGTTCGTCATAGAGGGGGAAAGGGAAATCAGTAGGAGTCCACTACCATGAAGAGTATACCATTTTTTTTTACCATTTCTAATAGCAAACGGACTTAAAAAATTGAAAATACCTTTAAAAGTAAAACTTATCAATATATGACAATTGGTAATTGTTACGTACCGACAGGCCACGAGGGCTAAAAGTGAGTTGAAAGTGGTTATGTTGGTGTGTATTAGTAACACTGGGACAGGAATAAACCTGTCAAACCAAAAATGCAAAGAGCAAAGAAAAAGAAAAAATAAAGGACCAAAAAAAAGTCCTTGTCCTGCTGCAGGCTCATAGTGAACAACATTGGCCCAGTAGTACTTCAGAGCCTGCAAGCAGGAGTGGGGTCAATCTAACAACGGCGGATGTTCCCAGTCATTAGTGCAATTAAAGATATCATAACATACATAGCAAGAGAGAAAAAAAAAGAGGAAAAATACCATTTCAAATGATTGAGTCAAGTTTGGTGCATGGTGTTCATATGAGAAATTACAAAGGGATGGCCTGTAGGAGGCGCATATATGAACAGCCGACATCAGTAACATTTGTAAATAATCCTCTTAAAACTCTAATGCCTAAAAAGGGTGGTAAGGCAACAAAACAGTAAGGTCCACATAACTGGCAAATAGTGGGGAGTTCCTCTGAGAAAGAAAAAGAAAATATCTTCAAGAATGTAATGAGAGGATATGATTTGAGTATTGCTTGAAGGAGTGAAATCCTCATTACCTTGTCCAGGCGATGGAGTAATCTTTTAGGGACATGAAGAAACATGCAGGGCATGGAGAAAGTCAATTAGTGCACAAGGACAGTCAGTTAGGTAGATTCTGGAAGGAATTGAATAGTCTCCTCTGATCCCTCTGGTCACGTCTAGTGGAGGGGGTAGACCATATTGGTGAGGGTCTTGGCGTGGGAGGAGGGCGACCCTGAGGCTCCTGTGGAAGTAGGCCCAGTTTTATCAGGAGCTCCTTGCCCTCAATTATATTGAAGACAGTGTAGGTAGAGCCATTATGTGGGATGGTAAGCTTGAAGGGGAAACCCCAACAGTATCTTATTCTGGCAGCTTGTAATACAGAGGTAACCTCTTTCATCCTGCGTCTCCTGTCTAATGTGGCAGGTGAGATGTCAGGGTAAATCTGGATTCTTTTGCCTTCAAATGAGATGTTAGGAGTATTCCTGGATGCCCTCATTATCTCCTCCTTCACCAAAAAATCCTTCATACACGTAATGATATCCCTGGGGGGGTTGTCTGGAGTGGGTTTTGGGCGGAGGGCTCTGTGAATCCTGTCGCAAGTATATGCTGTTACAGGTTTGTCTGGGAGGAGGTTATGGAAAAATTTTGACACTGCAGGCATTAATTCAGTGACTGACTCTGGGATGCCGCGTATCCTAATGTTTTGACGGCAATTTCTGTTGTCTAAATCTTCGACTTGTGCCTGCATAAAGGCAAAATTGTCTGCGAGGTTCTCAAAGTCTTTCCTCAGATCATTATGAGCGAGTGAAAGCTCATCATGCTTGGTCTCAAGGAGATCTGTGCGGGTGCCTATATTAGCAATCTCATGAGAGAGAGCAGCAGTGGAGTTGTGCACTTCCTTTTCAATCTTTTCAACTAATTTGTTAAAAATAGAAGTTAGGCTTTCATCAAGATCTGCCTTTGATATGGGGGGGGTTGTACTCACGATTGTCTTGGGGGTTAGGAGACTGTGAGGCTGGGTCTCCCTTTCCCCCTCCCCACACGAGGCCGCCAGCGCCATTTTGGGACGCTTTACCGCTTCTCTGCTCCATGTCCAGGAGAAAGTTGGTAAGGCTGTGTTTCGGCTGTTTAATCCGTTTCTTTCTAGCGTATGGCATGGACGCTATGTTCCCCACAGGGGTGCTTGTAATTTTCGGCTTAGTCTGAGGTGTATAGCCCCGGGGATAGGCACTAAGAGGACCGGGTAGGACGGAGCTGCGCTCAGGCAAGTCCCATCAGCATCGCGCCACGCATGCGCCCCCATTATTATTATTATTATTATTATTGCTATCTCGACAAAGCACAGTAAATATAACTTAAAGGATCACTAAAGGTTTTTGTTTTTTAGCTAAATAGCTTCCTTTACCCTACTGCAGTACTGGTTTCATGTCCTTATTGTTCGTTTTTGCTTTGAAGTTGCTGTATTCCTGCTCTGTTCTCCACACTTCCTGCTTGTCTGTTTCCTTATAACCACAGTGCTGGGAGCTTTCTCACGGTGGTCTAAGCTGCCATTACTGTGAGTCTAAAACTTCCTAGAACCAATCAGATTCATTTTAAAAACAAAACACTGCCCTGGATTTGTTTGTTTTTGTTCTGTGTGTCTATTTTTACTTCACAGAAACATGAAGCCAGTTCAAAAGTGAAACTAACCTGCAGGCACATTATATGATTGATTTTTATCTATTTTTAATCATTTTGAAAAGGAATCAGTTAACTTTAATATCTCTATACCCTATAAACAGTCATTTCAGCAAAACAAAAAAATCCATTAGTGACCCTTTAATACATTTTTCAGCTAAAAAGAGAAAAAAAAACGTTTTTTTATCATAATAATAACGTTACACAGGAGGCATTTTTTCCTGTGATAAATGTTTAAATGCTTTCTGCATAATTGTTTTTTTTAATATATATGCCTCCTGTGTAACTTTATTAGTTGCTGCAGCATTAACAGCATTTGGGGAACAGCTCTGGGCCTCACCACTAGAGGGATCATAACAGGGAGGGTCACAGAGGGAATACATAGTAATAGGAACATCACAGCTGATACAACTACCACCACGCCTACCGAGGGAGATGTAGCGGGATGACATCACCTCAGAAGACGACTGATGTCGAAACGCGTCAGGTAATTGGCTACTCAGTACGTCTCGCGTCACTTCCGATACACAGGGACAGAGCAGTGGAAGGCACGCCGCGGCCCAATCCAGCCATCCCTGCTAGCAAGACCTATTGGTTCCTAGGCCATTCTCTGTAACTATATATTTTTTAATGTGGGCCGGCTTGCACAATCCATGTGCGCCGGCCCATCCTTACGCCGATTCAGAAAGGCATTTACGCCTACATTTCTGCTTGATCCGACCGACGTAAGTCTTACTACGCCGTCGGATCTTTGGTGTATATTTACGCTGGCCGCTAGGTGGCAATTCCGTCGATTTACACGCCGAATATGTAAATTAGGGAGATATGCCGATTCACAAACGTACTTGCGGCCGGGCTTTGTATTTTATGGGCCAGATTCAGGTAGAGTTAGGCTGGAGTATCAGTGATACTCCAGCCTAACTCTCACTTTAAGCCGGCGTTTTTGTTTTCTGTAACCAGAAAACAAGAAACGCCGGGTTGGAGTTCCGATGCGAGCAGCGTAATTGAATTTCGCCATCGCATCGCAACTTTAATTTAAAAATGGCGCTGGGGGGGTTCCCGCTGATTTACGCTGAAAAAATATGTTCGTATTCGAGCGCGACGCAGTGACGTTTCCGTAAGCGATACGCGGCGTAAAGATAAAGCAGCCCCCTAGTGGAGTATCCTATGTTAAGTATAGCCGTCGTCATCGCGTCGGAAAAAAAATAATTTGCGTCGCTTGCGTAAAACGTCCATGAATGGGGATTTGACGTCATTGATGTTCACTGACAGAATTTGGAGCATGCGCACTGGGATGCATTGACAGTCGACGCATGCGCAGTACATTCGCCGCGGGATCGCGCTTAGTTTAAATAATACACGCCCCGTACCCGCCCAATTTGAATTCCGCCGTCTCATTTTCGATACGCTGCCGCAACTTTAGGAGCAAGTGCTTCATGAATAACAGCACTTGCTCCTAAAATTTTGCCAGAGTAACGTAAATGAGAAACGTTACTCCAGATTAAAGATGCTCCCATCTACCTGAATCTGGCCCTATGTCGTTTGTGTAAGCGTTTGTCCGGAGTAAAGTTACCCCTGCTATATGAGGCGCAGCCAATGTTAAGTATGGACGTCGGGACAGCGTCGAATTGTATCCGTCGTTTGCGTAAAATGTTCGGTAAATGGGGATGGGCGTAAATTACGTTCACGTCGTTTACATTGACTACTTGAGACGTGATTTCACGCATGCGCACTGGGATACGTCCACGGACGGCGCATGCGCCGCTCAGAAAAAACATAAATTACGTGGGGTCATGATTCATTTACATGGATCACGCCCCCATCCTCCACATTTGAATTGCGCAGCCTTACGCCGACACAGTTACACTACACCGCCGTAACTTACGGCGCAAGTTGTTTCTGAATAAGGAACCTGGCACTGTTAGTTACGGCTGTGTAGTGTATCTGAGACACGCTAAGCCTGCCTAAAGATAGGCAGATGTCTCTGAATCTGGCCCATAGTCTCTGACAGGCGACCCTGATTTAGATCACTTATCAGAGGCTTTTTTCAGGATTATCTGTAGAGCAGATCATCTACTCACTATATTATTCACGTCACACTTTAACTTTGTGGGAAGTTAGCCCATACACTTCAGCCTAAAGGCAGCACATTTTTCACACGCCACCAGGAGTAAGGTGTCGCAATACCCAGAGCGCTGGAAAGTGTTGACATCTCAAAAAGCAGCGCCACTACCCCATCACCAATTTTCCTACATTATTTTTGTCCTGCATCAGGACTTAAAAAGGCGAGCAACAGCAATTTTCTTCAAATTTGCGTGGACATTTTCACCTCACCACTAGGTTATTATAATGACCACTTCAAACCATCCATACACACCCTTTACCTAGATGACCCTTAACCACATCCCACCCAGCCACTGCATATATATGGCCGGGAGGGTGATCTGCCGTTCTGAGTGGATGTTCAGGAAGGTCCCTCAGAAGGAGGGGGGTTGCACGCGTGTACACATAGCGGCGCGATCCTGATACTGAAGAATTTGTGGCTGGTTTAAGTCAATACCAATAAAATCTAAATAACACAATTTTTGTAACCCACTTTAGAAAAAAAATGAGTTTTCCCTAAAAGGGTTTCTAAAAGATGTCTGCTGAACCTAAGAACTTGAGAATGGGGTGTTATTTTCTATTAGACTTTAGTTCATGAAAAAACATTGAATTGTAGGACAAAATTGTTACCTTTTTTAAAAAAAAATATAAATAAAATTATTGCCAGCTTTTTGTAAGATGAGAACTAAATTGTACTTTCTGTGCAACTTGATTTCTTTTAGCATAATGAGATTACATAAAATAATGAATTGTTATATTATTAAACCACTGGGAATTGCTCAATTATAAATTCTAATTGGAAACCTCTATAACAATTTTCAATTGCAAAATAACATAATAAATTTGTATCTGAATGTGTGATTATATTATATTGTATTAAAATTCTTTTAATGGTACGGTAATTTGCTGCATAATAAAAGCTCACAATGTAAGATTCGGAAATAATTAAGGCAGGATCATTTTATTACTGAAATATATTTCAATTCCATGTGATTAAAAAGGGCTTTGATTGTTTTCATTGCTTTTTTTTTTACTTTAGCGCTCTACCTTTAGGAGGAAAAAGTGTACAACAATATCTCACAAACCACACAACTATAACTCCAATGAACATGGTTTGTATTTATAGTTTGTATTTTTTATTTACAGTTACAAAAATATTTTTTAGACTGACCTATGCTTTAAAAAATGGAATGCAATCTCTGTGAAAAAAATTCTTCTCATCATGTTCTATTGTTCTAAGTGGGGAACTTCAAAAACATTTTTTTAATATATATTTATTTAAACAATCTTTAAATTATTTTAAAATAATAATAATCTGTCCGTATTTGACAAATACATGAAACTAGTCCACTGGCACCGGGAGTATTTTTCTGTCTTGCTCATATGCATACATTTCCATATCCTCTGCTCTTAGTGAACACTAACTCTGCTAATATATTGTAACAGATGTCAGTATTGCCTGCAGAGCAATTTGTTTTAACCCCATATTTAAATATTCAGTATAGCTGCCAATATGTTTTCAGCATTAAAAAGGGTTTTCCCTTTTTCTGCTTTGAATGTTATTTTGGGAAAAAAAGGCACATACACACAGTGCTTAATTGATGGTATGCAGCCAAAATCATGTACATCCATTATGTAAATGTGTATTTTTAATTGAGATGCAATGCCCAAAATTTTCTAATGATGTTGCCAGATGCAATGTGTTCTGGGAGGCCTTTGAAAAATTAGGTTTGTCTCATATTAATGACAATAATAAAAACAAGGTTAACAATAATTCAGGTATTTGCTTAAATAGACCTTAGCAGCTAAAACAATTCTTATGTGGAATTTAATATGCAAAAACTAACATGGGCTTTCTAAATATAGATTTACAAGTAGAGAATAAATATCTTTTCATAGTCTTAGAAATACTAATTATACAATTTGGAAAGTTTTAAGGATTTGCAATTTGGCAAGTATAAACATAGATATTTTGTGCATACCTAAATAATTAATTATTTTAAGTGCTTATGTTTGAATTATGCAGCAAGTAAAGGTTAACCACTGAATAATAGCCTGTTGGTTCACAATAGTTTAAGCAAAACAGTACTTTGTAGTTTAGCAACAGTGAAAGGAATCTTGTTCTAAAAAGTAATCATATAAGAATACATATAGTACACCTGGAAAGTATTCACAGCACTCCACTTTTTCCACATTTTGTTATGTTACAGCCTTATTCCCAAAATGGATTAAATTCATAATTTTCCTCAGAATTCTACAAACAATACATCACAATGACAACATGAAAGAACTTTGTTTGAAATGTTTGCAAATTTATTAAAAATACAGAACTACAATACACAAGAATTCACAGCCTTTACTCAATACTTTGTTGAAGCACCTTTGGCACCAATTAGGCTGCATTCACACTACAGTGTGTGATCTGGCCGTGATTTGACAGCGCCGAGGTGTGAAAAACAAAACGCGAGACTCGCATTCGAGATGCCATTCATTTGAATGACACCTCAAATCGCGTTTCTTGTCTACCGTGATCGTCATGCAATAAAATAATTCAGAATGCTGTAGCGTGAATGCAGCCTTACAGCCTCAAGTCTTTTTCAGTATGATGCTAAAAGCATGGCACACCTATTTTTGGGCAGTTTTTCCTATCAATTATGTCTCTGTACACTTCATAAATTTTTCCCTAGTCTATTAGTTCCTGCTGCTGAAATATATTCCCACGGTTTGAGGCTGCCACCACCATGCTTCATTGTAGGGATGGTATTGGCCAGGTCATGATGTTGTGCCTGGTTTCCCCCAGACATGACACTTGCCATTCAGACTAAAGATAATTTTGTTTTTCATGGTCTGAGAGTCCTTTAGGTGCCCTTTGGCAATCTCAAAGTGGGCTTTCATGTGCCTTTTACTAAGGAGTGGCTTCCTTCTGGCCACTCTACCATACAGATCTAAAAAAAAATAATAACTATAAATTCAACAATACAATAGTGATTTAAAGTTGACATCAATAGATGAAATGTACTTTGAGGCGTTCCTGGTCATGTTCAGCTACTTTCGGGTTTGGCACAGAGAGCCGGTGGAACGCACGCTACACCTACCCACAAGAGCGAGACACAGTGCTACCGGTGCTCCACATCACATCTAGCTGTAAGGCCCCGTACACACGAGGAGACATGTGTACGCGGACCGTTTTCATCGGACATGTCTCCTGCAGTATACATCACCGACGTGCTCAATCCAGGAAGTTCAATGCTTCCACGCATGCATCGAATCCATTTGACGCATGCGGGGGATTTCTGTCCGCTGGTTAGTCTTACTTTTGTCCACTGGAAATCTGTCCACTAGGCCGTACACACGATCGGATATGTCCGCGGAAACTGTTCTGCGGATCAGTTTCATCAGACATGTTCGATCGTGTGTACGCGGCCTAACACGCTTGATTCCTTAGTGCCAAGGTCTCTGCACTTGCACAAGTAAGCGACCATTTGTTTTTTGTTTTTAAGCCCCATACACACGGTCAGACTTTTGGCCAACCAACTTCAAAATCTGCAACTTTTCAAATTTGTCTGACCGTGTGTACGCTCCATCGGACCAACTTTTTCAGGTTTCATCCGACAAAAAGTTGGGTCTGCGAACGGACCAACTTTTCGGCAACAAAAGTCTGATGGTGCTTTGTGTGACCGTGTGTACAGCAATCCAACCAACTTTTGTACAAAGTGCAAATACGCATGCTCAGAACCAATGTTAAAATTAACCAACAATAGTAGAAGTTAATCAAAGGGTGGCGGTAAAGAGCAGAAAAGAGCAGAAAAACCACCTGATGATGGGAAAGTTTTAGAAAAGTTTGCAGAAAAGTCTGAATGTGTGTATGCTATGGGGTGACCGGACAAATCAATTAGGACAAAAATCCAAGGGAAATTTTGTTGGATGTCCTACCGTGTGTACGGGCCTTTAATCTGTTTTATAATAAATCACAGAACTTCACTAAGTTTTCCTTCAATTTCTTCTGTTGGAGTCCATTTCTGGCCAGTCCCATCCAGGTACCAGTACAGACATTAGTCCACCAACTGTACTAAAGCTACACTTGATCCTTTTTTTTAAACGAAGGATCATGGTGGTCTGGTAAGTAAGCACTTACCTCTACCTCTCACCGGGTGGCGCCAGTTTGATATCTGCTCTTTGATGATGGTTTCTATTCTCAAGTTAACTATTTGATGCATTGACTTACCAATTGCTTATCATTTAGTGACTGTTGCTGCATTTTTTGGACCTGTTTGCACTTATTTTTTGATGTTGTTATCATATAAGCACTTGCACTTTAAATCACTATTGTATTGTTGACTTTATAGTTAACATATTGTTTCACGCTAGAATCTGGAATTTATTTATCACCTGCTATTAGCGTCCCCTTATTATTATACACCCTCCACATTACTAAAGTTGTTTTCACACCACTTTAGGGGAGCAACTTCTTTTATATATTTTACATTACCATAGCGCAGAGTTCTCTATTTACTCACTCTACCATACAGGCCTAAACAGTGGCGTCCTGCAGAGATGGTTGTTCTGGAAGGTTCTCCTTTCTCCACAAGCAAATGCTGGAGCTCTGTCAGAGTGACCATTGAGTTCTTGGTCACCTCCCTGACTAAGGCCCTTCTTCACCCGGTTGCTAAGTTTGGCCAGGCGGCCCACTCTAGGAAGAGTCATGGTGGTTCCAAACTTCTTCCATTTATTGATGATGGAGGCCACTGTGCTCATTGGGACTAGGGATGAACCAAACACCACCGCATTCGGTTCGCACCAGAACCTTTTTTTTTTTTAAAAGGTAAATTTTATTGTACATAACATCAGCATTATACAAAGACATATGACAGTACACATTTCCAAACATTATAGTCCTGTCACATTAGTACTCCAACAGGGAATCAGGTAAATACAACAGGTAGATCTTATATTATAAAAGTATACAAACTCAAATAACAATGAGGAAACAAATAAACAACAACAAAAAAAAGAAGGGAAGGAAAAAAAAGGGGGGGCAGGAAAAACAGTGGGATGACTTCCAAACCTCTCTCATGTGTCCTTCATTGATTACTACCACCTACAAACCTACTGCCTATCGTGCCACCTATTCTCCTCACCCAGCCCTATTCATGTCTTCTCTATCACACCACCACTTCTCCCGACACCTTTTCCATCCAATCCGTCCACACCTTCTCAAATTTATTAGGGCATCCTCTAGCCATATAAGTTAACTTATACATTGGTAAGGCATTATTCACTAATGACATCCAATCCTGCAGAGTTGGAGGCGATGGGTTCCGCCACTTGAGAGCCAGCGCTTTCTTAGCATAACAAAACAGAATCCTAAGTAGGGTTTTTTGCGAATTAGACATATCCTCCTTCTCCAGATCACCCAAAAGGCATCTGGCTGGGGAGTAAATGTTTGGGAGTTCCAGGGTATGCTCCAAAAACGTTAAGATTTCTCTCCAAAAGCTCGCCACCCGGGGGCACTGCCATACCATATGGAAAAAGTCACCCACCGCTGCGTGGCAGCGAGGGCATTCCGAAGAGTCCCCCCTACCCATTCTGTGTAATCTCAGGGGTGTAAAGTATATTCTATGCAAGAAGTTAAATTGGGTCAGCTTATCCCTAGCCGAAATCATTGAAGGTACCAGTGTATCCAAGGCCTCCGACCAGGTTTCCTCCGACAGGGACGGAATATCATTACGCCATTGTGTTGCCACCTTCTCCACTCTAAGGGAGGAGGATGACAATAACATGAAATAATATTTAGAGATCAGCTTTGAATGATCTGTATCAGTAAGTACCCCTTCCATACTGGAAGGGGAGAGCGCCACCACACCCCCACTGTACTGAGCCGACACAGCATGACGCAGCTGTAGATAACGGAAAAAGAACGTATTGGGGACTCCACATTCAGCTTGTAGGTCAGAAAAGGTCCTAAAAACCCCATCCCTGAACAACTGATGGGCATACTTAATCCCATAATTCACCCAACATGAGCCCTCTGGAATCTTAGCAGCGAGGGCATTCCGAAGAGTCCCCCCTACCCATTCTGTGTAATCTCAGGGGTGTAAAGTATATTCTATGCAAGAAGTTAAATTGGGTCAGCTTATCCCTAGCCAAAATCATTGAAGGTACCAGTGTATCCAAGGCCTCCGACCAGGTTTACTCCGACAGGGACGGAATATCATTACGCCATTGTGTTGCCACCTTCTCCACTCTAAGGGAGGAGGATGACAATAACATGAAATAATATTTAGAGATCAGCTTTGAATGATCTGTATCGGTAAGTACCCCTTCCATACTGGAAGGGGAGAGCGCCACCACACCCCCACCGTACTGAGCCGACACCGCATGACGCAGCTGTAGATAACGGAAAAAGAACGTATTGGGAACTCCACATTCAGCTTGTAGGTCAGAAAAGGTCCTAAAAACCCCATCCCTGAACAACTGATGGGCATACTTAATCCCATAATTCACCCAACATGAGCCCTCTGGAATCTTAGCAATCTCATGCAACTGGGGGTTGTGCCATAAAGGCGCATTGTGGGAGGTCGTCAGACTGATCCCACCTCCCATAGCATTACATATATGGAATATTCTGTAGGAGAGTTTCAACAAACCTGCCCCTTGTGCTGGGTAAGGTCCGTTCTTATACAAGACATTAATTAGTCCCTCATATGATCCGACCAGGGCTGCCTGGGTCGCCACTGATGCAATGTTCAGAGTCGGGAAACCCCACCAGTACACGTGCGTCAATTGGGCCGCCAAATAATAACACTGCAAATTCGGCAGTGCCAACCCTCCCAGCCTGACAGGTAAATGAAGCGTGTCCAAAGACACTCTAGCCGGCTTAGGGCCCCATAAAAATGCTGTAAGCATTGTATTAATGCCTGCAAACCATTTCTTAGGGATATAAACTGGTGCATGCCAAAACAGGTACAGAAATCTAGGCAGGTAAACCATTTTAAATATGCTGATACGCCCGAGGAGGCCCAACGGTAGCTTAGACCACAGCTGCAGGCTGTCCCTTAATCTCAACTTCATAGGCGTTAGGTTATTGACCATGTAGGTATTAAGTGGCAGTTGGACATCCACCCCCAAATAACGGAACTTAGGAACCACCTTCAGGGGATCCCCAGGGGCGGCCCCGGGGCATACGAGGAATCAAAGGGGAAAATAATTGATTTATCCCAATTCACCTTAAAACCTGAGAATCGACCAAATACAGAGATTTTGTCCAAGGCCGAGGTCAACGAGCCTCCCGCCTCCGCTAAATACAAGAGCATGTCATCAGCATACAAGGAAGTTTTTTCCCGCACCAGAACCTTTGAACGGACCAATAGTTTGTGCGAACATTTAGAACCCCATTGACGTCTATGGGACTCGAACGTTCGAATTCAAAAGTGTTTATTTTAAAGCCCAATATTCAAGTTATTGTTGGAAAACGTCTTTAAGAACCCGGTTCTTGCCCCAGGGAACATGTATCAATGGAAAAAAAAGTGAAACAAAAAATGAAAGATTCCTATAAATATCGTACCCGCTGGGTGTCTATATTATGCTTGTGAGGTGGCACATGTTTAGAACTGTCCCTGCACAAAATGAGATTACTATAAGAAAAAAGTAATTTAATACTGCTTGCGGCTTTAATGTAATGCTTGGTCCCTGCAATATGGATGAAAATCACTGAAAAAAATAGCACCACTCTCCCAGGTCATTACAAGACCCTTTGGCCCTATATACTTTGAACAGCAGTATACAGCAGTATACAGGCGGTGCAAACAAGACAAGGACTGTAGGTTTGTTAAGTAGAATCTGAACCATGTCATACTTTGCTGCTGTATATTGCACAATTTCCTAAAGAGACCCTCAACAAACTACATGACACTTGTGCCTGATGAGGCCATTGATATTCCAGTGGCGCACAGTGAGCCTGGCCATATAGGCTTGGCCCCCCAAAGCGCACGTGCTGTGCAGCAACAATATGTTGATTATTTTAGGGGTGAGGGGGGCCATTCCAATGCCAGATCTTGGCTGAATAAATCATTTTTTGGGGAAAGAAAAATTCTAGAAAAAAGGGGGGTTGCCATCCGGGGCCCCCTTTGAACAAATTCTGTGAAGAACTCCTGTTCCATGAAGGCCTCAATTATTTCTGCAAGTTAAAATTAAGAAAAAAAGCTAATGTTAGTCAAGCCTCTACTACTTACTAAGCTTTCTCCCCATATCTAACCCACAAACTCCTACACTGATCATAAAGTCCAAAATCAAGTTACGTACTGAGCACACTTGCACTATGCACCTCTAACTGGGTTTAGTTGCAAAGTAATGAGCACACTTGCACTATGCACCACCAACTGGGTTCAGTTGCAAAGTAATGAGCACACTTGCACTATGCACCACCAAGTGAGTTCAGTTGCAAAGTAATGAGCACACTTGCATTATGCACCACTAAGTGGGTTAAGTTGAAAAGTAATGAGCACACTTGCACTATGCACCACCAAGTGGGTTTAGTTGCAAAGTAATGAGCACACTTGCACTATGCACCACCAAGTGAGTTCAGTTTCAAAGTAATGAGCACACTTGCACTATACACCACCAAGTGGGTTCAGTTGCAAAGTAATGAGCACACTTGCACTATGCACCACCAAGTGGGTTCAGTTGCAAAGTAATGCGCAAACTTGCACATTACTCTCTCTGTCTGATCTGTAACCAGTGCTGGAACACACTACACGAGGCCGCCCAGCAGGCAGCCTTTTTTAGTGTGGGGCATGTGCTAAAGCCCTGAGCCATAATTGGCCAAAGCCACCCTGGCTTTGGCCAATTATGTCTCTACGTTTTTTGCGCGATGTGATTGGCCAAGCATGCGGGTCATAGTTTGTATTATGATTATGGGCCGTGGCGTGTCACTCGAATTTGGCGCGAACGACCCGTTTTGTTCGTGTTTCGACGAAAGGTCGAACATACAATGTTCGAGTCGAACATACGTTCGAGTTGAACACAAAGCTCATCACTAATTAGGACCTTTCATGCTACAGATGCCCAGATCTGTGCCTCAATAAAATTCTGTCTCAGGGGTCTACAATTCCTTGGACTTCATGGCTTGGTTAGTGGTCTGATATGCACCGTGAACTGTGGGACCTTATATAGACAGATGTGTGCCTTTCCAGTTCATGTCCAATCAACTGAATTTACCTCAGGTGGACTCCAATAAAGTTGTAGAAACATCTCAAGGATGGTCAGTGAAAACAGGATGCACCTGAACTCAATTTTGAGTGTCATGACAAAAGCTGTAAAACTTATGTACATGGGATTGTTTTTGTTTTTTTATTTTGAAAAAAAATTGCAAAGATTTTAAACAAACTTGTTTTCATGTTGTGATTAAGGGGTATTGTTTGTAGAATTGTGAGGAAAATAATGAAGTTAATCAATTTTGGAATAAGGCTGTAACATAACAAAATGCAGAAAAGGAGAATACTTTCCAAATGCCCTGTAACCTAGTGTGAAGTCTCATAATAGGTGGCCTGAGTTTATGGGAGGAGCCCAGAGGGTATTTAAGCAGCCCACTCACACATGCTCTTTGTCAGTTCAGTGTGTGGTACTACACGTCACTGGGCCGACTCTTCCCAGCTCACCTCATGTCCTTGAGTCTGAGCATTCAATCACATTCGACATCGCAAGTGCATTGCGGCTTCTCTGTTCATGGTCTTCGACGGCGGTTCCCGCTTACTGTAGCAGGTTGTATTCAAACCTTTTGTATCATGTGCAAACTTGCAATTCGTTATGCTTCCTATCCTGCATTTCTTTTGTAAAAATCTGCCTCTGAGTTATTGTTGCTCATGTTCTAACATCTTAGTTAGTACAAGCTTGGTACATTTGTAACTTCCTCCTGCCAAACAAACTATTTATTTGTATATTCAGTGTCCATGCTTGCTGTCTCATTCATTTGGAGATTAGCATATATTCTTTGTATGGGTTCTTTGGCTCATTGAGGTGGTAATTGAACTCACCTGCTGCCTTGTCTGCACTTGATTAGCCCGGGGGGATGGGTGGCTGGTAGGTGTTCAATTTCACAGCAAGGAGTAGCATACACTCTACAACCAATTTACAGCAGATTTGTTCAACATTCCTTACTTCCGATTCGTATCGGATTTGTTTCATGCATTTTACAACCGTTTTTGTATCAGTCATTTCTCTTTATAACCGTTTTGTATCAGATACATTGCATACTTTCCACCATTGCCATTCTATGTTTCCCCCATGCCGTGCGTTTTAGTTTCCGCAGCGGAACTTACGAATTGTTTGTACATGTTTCTTCTCTCTCATTTATTTACCAAAGTTATTGCCTGTGCGTCATGCATGGCGCCACACCAAACCACGCCACACTCTTCGGATGTTTTGCACATCCACTCCAGTCCAAGCAAACCCAGTTGCATGTTCCCCGTCCCAGGTAGGATTCGTTAGCTTGTTTGTCATGTCAAAATTCGCGGCCACACATGGTGTCACCCGCATCATATGTTCGGTTCCCACAGTGGAGCTTATAAAATATTCGTACGCACTTCTCGTGTTCTATTTTCTACACCAAACCTTGTTGTTTTGCCCCATGCATGGCATCACGCTACACCTTTCCACCCCTGTCACAAGTAAAATTTGTTATTACATTCTTTATGTCCTATCAATTTGCTACCATTCGTTGTCTCCCATATCGTTCATTAGTGGCCCCTATGGAACCTACGATTCAAACAGGCGTTGTCCTTCTACCTTATACTGCTTGCCTAAGGTACAAACAAACCAGGTGTTTCTATCCTTTCACAGTAACCCAATTCTTATTGATTGAGACCTTGCAACCATGCAAATCATCTCAGCAGCCTGACACCCTTGTTAAGACCCTTGCAACACATGACCTTTACAAAACACAAAAAAAAATAAAAAAAAAATAAAAAAAATATAAAAATGCAAAAAAAAAAAGCAAAAAAAAAAACGTTGCCACCACGCAATCTCAGCCCCTCGGCAACCTGACACCTGTTGAGACCATTGCAACCATGCAAAATCGTCTCAGCAGCCTGACACCCTTGTTGAGACCCTTGCAAACGCAATATCGTCTCAGCAGCCCCACACTCATTGAGATCCTTGCAACCACGCAAAATCATCCCAGCAGCCTGACACCCTTGTTAAGACCCTTGCAACACATGACCTTCACAAAACGCAAAATAAAATAAAAAATATATATAAAAACGCTAAAAAATAAATAAACGTTGCCACTACGCAATCTCAGCCCCCCGGGAACCTGACACCTGTTGAGTATGCTGCAACTATGCAAAATCATCTCAGCAGCCTGACACCCTTGTTGAGACCCTTGCAAACGCAATACCGGCTCAGCAGCCCCACACTCATGGAGACTCTTGCAACCACACAAAATCATCTCAGCAGTCTGACACCATTGTTAAGACCCTTACAACACATGACTCTTACAAAACACAAAAAAAAGATATATAAAAAAAAGCAAAGAAAAAAAAACGCTAAAAGAAATATAAAAGTGCAGAAAAAATAAATAAAAAAAAATTGCCACCACACAATCTCGGCCCAGCAACCTGACACCTGTTGAGACCATTGCAACCATGCCAAATTGTCTCAGCAGCCTGACACCCTTGTTGAGACCCCTGCAGACGCAATACCGTCTCAGCAGCCTCACACCATTGTTGAGACCCATACAAACGCAATACCGTCTCAGCAGCCCTACACTCATCAAGACCCTTGCAACCGCGCAATACCGTCTCAGCAGCCTCACACCATTGTTGAGACCCTCGCAAACGCAATACCATCTCAGCAGCCCCACACTCATCAAGACCCTTGCAACCACGCAATACCATCTCAGCAGCCTTACACCATTGTTGAGACCCTTGCAAACATAATACAGTCTCAGCAGCCCCACGCTCATCTAGACCCTTGCAACCATGCAATACCATCTCAGCAGCCTCACACCATTGTGGAGACCCTCGCAAACACAATACCTTCTTAGCAACCCCACACTTATCAAGACCATTGCAACCACGCAATACCTACTCGAGCAACCTCCCACTCATCAAAGACCTTTGTGATCATGCAGTCTCACCCCAGTAGTCTGGCATTTATTGAGACCCTTGCAGCCAGACAAATCGTCTTAGGCCTCATGTACACTGCTGTTGGTAAACGGACATTTAGGAACAGTTGGGTGGTTTCAGCCGCCCCTGATCTCTCTATGTTATCTTATCAGTACATCTACACAGGATCCCCAATCTCTCCTCTATGTTATCTTTACAGTACATGTACGCAGGATCATTTATAGTTGTTTCTAGGCAGTTGAGTTTAGAAACCTTGCCAAAAAAAATAAAAAATGGGTGCAGACGGATGTTCAGAGGCATTTTAAACGCACAATGCCCGTAACAGCTTGTAAACACTGCCAGATGCGGTAACTCATGTTTACCAGCGTTGCATTCAGTCATTTTAATTAAAAAAAAAAAAGGAATGTTGTCTCAGCAACTTGACACTCATTTGAGACCCTTGCAAAATGTAATATCATCTCAGCTACCTCACACTCATCTAGACCTTTGCAACCACACAATCTCGTCTCAGCAACCTGACACTCGTTCAGACCTTTGCAGCCATACAAAGTCGTCTTAGCAACCTGGCACTCATTTGAGGCCATTGCAAGCGCAATATCGTCTCAGCAACCCCTCACTTGTTGAGACCCGTGCAACCACACAATGCCATCTCAAAACAAACCTCATAATCATCGAGACCTTTGCAACCACTCAATATCGTCTCAGCTAACTAGACTGAGACCCTTGCAACCACGCAATACCATCTCGGCAAACCAGACTGAGACCCTTGCAACCACACAATGCCATTTCAAAACAAACCTTCATACTCAAGGCCCCTGCAATCACACAATATCGTCCCAGCAACCTGACACTCACTGACACCCTTGCAACCGCACAATATTGTCTGCAGAAGTATTAAACACTTTGCGGCATGCACCTACGCGCAAACCCGAATACAAACTAAACTTGCAAACACACCTCAGTGACAAACAATCAGCCACACAAACACACAGTGGCACCCAGTTGGCCATTCATCTTCAGTGGCGCGCGGGCCACTCATCTTTTCTCTGTGTTTTTCCCTGCGGTTAGTTCAGGTTTTCATCCAGCACCAGCCAGTGCACGTTGGCCTGCGAGTGCACGTTGGCCTGCGAGTGCATGTATATCGTCTTGTTGAGCACCTGTGTATTGTCTTGATTTTCTCACAACAACGCAAGATCCAGTCCAAGTTCTCAAACTAGACCAAGCATCAGTAGCAGACTTAGCTATGTGGGACAACTTCCCCACCTGATAGAACAGCATTTCAATCTTTATCCTGGCAGTGTCAGCCGAGCCACCAAAGGCTTTTGCAGCCATTTTTAGGCCACCACTGGTTCTCCAAACCTTGGCCCCCAGAAATTCTCTTAAATTTTTGCTTCACCCAGTCTTCATCACGCCTCGTGCTGCACCCCATCGTGGCAGCTGCCCAGGTCTGGGACCACACTTGAAAAGGACAGACACTGTTCTTCACCACAGACAATCAGGCCACAGCCGACATCATCAATTCAGGTATGGGCCAGCTCACCTCATGTCTGTGAGTCTGCGCATTCAATCGCATTCGACACCTTCCCGCCCTTCCCTTTTTCAGGGCACTTCTCAGCATATCCTTCTTCAATTAACTACCCATTACTTACTTTGGGAATGCCCCCTTTTCTTGGCATACTGACCAGACCACCAAGGCACACTTCAGGTCTATTTATGTTGTAAGTCTTGTCGCGTGTTTATGTGATCCACATCTCTCTCGGTCAGAGGGTAACGACCATAAATACAGTATAGACCAAACGTTTGGACACACCTTCTCATTCTAAGAGTTTTCTTTATTTTCATGACTATGGAAATTGTAGATTCACACTGAAGGCATCGAAACTATGAATTAACACATGTGGAATTATATACATAACAAAAAAGTGTGAAACAACTGAAAATATGTCATATTCTAGGTTCTTCAAAGTAGCCACCATTTGCTTTGATTACTGCTTTGTACACTCTTGGCATTCTCTTGATGAGCTTCAAGAGGTAGTCACCTGAAATGGTCTTCCAACAGTCTTGAAGGAGTTCCCAGAGATGCTTAGCACTTGTTGGCCCTTTTGCCTTCACTCTGTGGTCCAGTTCACCCAAAACCATCTCGATTGGGTTCAGGTCCGGTGACTGTGGACGCCAGGTCATCTGGCGCAGCACCCCATCACTCTCCTTCTTGGTCAAATAGCCCTTACACAGCCTGGAGGTGTGTTTGGGGTCATTGTCCTGTTGAAAAATCGGATGGAATAGCATGCCGCTGCAAGATGCTGTGGTAGCCATGCTGGTTCAGTATGCCTTCAATTTTGAATTAATCCCCAACAGTGTCGCCAGCAAAGCACCCCCACACCATCACACCTCCTCCTCCATGCTTCACGTGGGAACCAGGCATGTAGAGTCCATCCATTCAACTTTTCTGCGTCGCACAAAGACACGGTGGTTGGAACCAAAGATCTCAAGTTTGGACTCATCAGACCAAAGCACAGGTTTCCACTGGTCTAATGTCCATTCCTTGTGTTCTTTAGCCCAAACAAGTCTCTTCTACTTGTTGCCTTTCTTTAGCAGTGGTTTACTAGCAGATATTCTACCATGAATGCCTGATTCACACAGTCTCCTCTTAACAGTTGTTCTAGAGATGTGTCTGCTGCAAAAGGTGGCTACTTTGAAGAACCTAGAATATGACATATATTTTCAGTTGTTTCACACTTTTTTGTTATGTATTAAATTCCACATGTGTTAATTCATAGTCTTGATGCCTTCAGTGTGACTCTACAATTTTCATAGTCATGAAAATAAACAAAACTCTTTGAATGAGAAGGTGTGTCCAAACTTTTCTGTACTGTGTATATATATATATATATGTATATATATATATATATATATATATATATATATATATATATATGTATATATAGTAGCAGAGCGTCCCAAAGAGAGCCTGGGAAAGTCCTGTTCAGGGTTTATACCTCTCCCATGTTCCTCTCTAAGGGCCCTTTCACACTAGCGGACGAACGGTCCGCTCATTACAAGTCTGTTTACGGACTTGTAATGCTTCCCTATGGGTGCGGATCCGTTAGCGGATGATGCATCCGCTAACGTCCGCTCGATCCGCATCCGTTTTTGCGGACGGAAGAATGTCCTATTCTTCTACGGTCCGTTTCCATCCGACTTCCCATAGGGGAGAGCGGAGGAGAGACGGGGCGGTCCCTGCACAGTGTGCGGGGACTGCCCTGTCCGCCCGACAGCTCAGCGGAGACCCCCCGCTGAGCTGACGGACACACGGAGCAGACCGAAAAACGGACCGCTCCGTGTGTAAGGAGCCTTACACGTTCAGGGATCCAGTTCAGGTGTTGTTTCTCTCTCCCAGGTCAATTTAAGCTCACCTGAGCAAACAGCCTTTGCTCTGGCTGGGAAACACAGATAGTGCTGATCTGTGAGAGCAAAGAGGTTGGTGAAAACTGTTAAGCATTTGATGTGGAAGCTGACAAGCTGTAGGCTTGCTCAGCCTGGTAGTGAGGGCCGATATATATTGTATAGTTAGAGCCAATTTTGGTACTGAGCAGAGAAAAGACCCTACCTTTACCAGGACCTGGGAAAATGTAATGGTGAATAATGATTTACCTGTCGAACCAGGGGATATGACCTGTTTTCCTTATTTCTGCAGCAATGAGGATTTACTGTATCGTGTATGTAAAATGAATGATGAAGTGGTTGAGCAATTGGTGGTCACTAAGCCATACAGACGGGTGGTGTTGGAACTTGCCCATGGGCACTTGCTAGGAGGCAATTTAGGGGTAGAGAAAACCACTGAAAGAGTGTTGCGCAGGTTTTACTGGCCTAGGATACAGAAAAATATTGAGAATTATTGTCAATCCTGTCCTGTGTGTCAGATGTCAGCCCCACATCCCCACTTCCGATGTCCTTTAGTGCCCTTGCCCATTATTGAAGTGCCCTTTGAGAGGATTGCCATGGACCTTGTGTGTCCGCTCCCCAAATCTGCCCATGGTCATCAACATATCCTCGTGATCATGGATTACGCTACCCATTACCCTGAGGCCGTTACCTTACGCGCCGCGTCTGCTAAAAGCATTGCCAAAGAGCTGTTTGTGGTGTTCAGTCAGGTTGGCATCCCTAAAGAAATCCTTACAGACCAGGGTACCCCATTTATGTCACAGATAACTAGGTATCTGTGCAAGTTATTTAAGGTGACGCAGTTGCGAACCTAGGTGTATCATCCTCAAACAGATGGCTTGATGGAACGCTTCAATAAGACATTAAAGAGTATGTTAAAAAAGGTTGTTGACAAGGATGGGAAAAACTGGGACTTCCTGATACCATACTTGATGTTCGCCATCAGGGAGGTTCCCCAGTCCTCTACGGGGTACTCTCTATTTCAGCTGCTTTATGGGAGACACCTTTGGGGACTCTAAGGCCGCGTACACACGATCAGATATGTCCGATGAAACTTGTCCGACGGACCGTTTTCATCGGACCACGCTGAAGTGGTCTGTTGGTCTGATGTGCGTACACACCATCGGACCAAAATCCCATTGGACCAGAACGTGGTGACGTAGAACACATGACGTGATGAAAAAATAAGTTTAATGCTTCCAAGCATGCGCCGACTTGATTCTGAGCATGCGCAGGTTTTTGGTCCGATGATTTTGTGTACTAACCATCGAACCTGTCCAATGGACAGGTTTCCAGCGGACAGGTTTTCAAGCATGTTTTGAAACTTTAGTCCGCTGGAAAACGGTCAGATAGGCCGTACACACGATCGAACATGTCTGCTTAAACTGGTCTGCGGATTAGTTTCAGCGGACATGTTCGATCGCGCGTACGCAGCCTTAGACATAGCCAAGCAAACTTGGGAGGGGGAGCAGACACCCCACAAAAGTGTAATTGAGCATATAGCTCAAATGCAGGAGAGGATTGCAGCAATAATGCCAGTGGTGAAATAACACTTACTGCAGGCCCAAGCAGCCCAACAGAGAATATCCAACTCGTGTTTTCTCACCTGGTGACAGGGTCCTCATGTTAGTTGAGAGCAAGTTCCTGGCTAAGTGGCAGGGTCCCTTTGAAGTAATTGAAAAAGTTGGGGAGGTCAATTACAAGGTGTATCAACAAGGTAAAAGGAAGCCCGAACAGATTTATCACATAAATTTGTTAAAGCCCTGGAAGGATAGACTGGCATTGACTGCAAGGTCCCTCCCTGTAACACCTAAAGGTACTGAGTCCCCTCTGATCCCTGAGGTCACAATTCCAGACACCCTATCATATTCCAAAAAACAGGAAGCTAGAGAGTTCCTGATAAGGATAAGGGAGAAATTTTCAGAGTTGCCTGGCACGACTTCAGCAGTTCAGCATGATATTGTTACTGAACCTGGAGTCCGTGTCAAGCTCAAACCATACCGAATTCCCGCAGCTAGAAGAAAGGACATCAGTGATGAAGTTAGAAAGATGTTGGAGCTAGATATTATTGAGGAATCCAATAGTGACTGGTCAAGCCCCATTGTATTAGTCCCAAAACCGGATGGCACTTGGAGGTTTGGTAACAACTTCAGAAAGCTTAATTCAGTAACAAAGTTTGACACAAACCCAATGCCTAGGGTAGACAAACTTATAGACCGACTTGGCAAGGCTCGTTACCTGACCACTTTGGACTTGACCAAAGGATATTGGAAAATACCCCTGACTAATAGTGCCAAAGAAAAGACTGCGTTTGTGACCCCAGAGGGATCATTTCAGTATAAGAAAATGCCTTTTGGGTTGCAAAATGCCCCTGCAACATTTCAGAGGGCCATGGACAGGACCCTAAGACTGCACCGACAGTATGCTGAAGCCTATCTGGATAACATAGTGGTGCATAGTACTGACTGGGAGTCTCACTTGCCCCGTGTCCAAGCTGTCCTTGATTCCCTCTTCAAGGAAGGTTTCACGGCAAATCCAAAATAATGTGCCATTGGTTTGGAGGAAGCCAAGTATTTGGGCTACACTATTGGCCGTGGAGTGATTAAACCCCAGGTATAAAATAGAAGCCATCCAGGAGTGGCCACGTCCTGCAAACAAGAAGCAGGTCAGAGCCTTTCTTGGTATTGCGGGGTATTATAGAAGGTTTATTCCAAATTTTGCAACTATAGCTGCCCCACTGACAGACCTTACTAAAGGGAAAGACTCTGTAATGGTGAAATGGTCCCCAGTAGCAGAAGAATCTTTCCAAGTCCTGAAGAAGGCTCTTTGTGCACAGCCAGTGCTATACTCCCTCGATTTCTCCAAAGACTTTTTGGTTCAGTCAGATGCCTCTGATGTAGGTATCGGGGCAGTATTGTCACAGGTACACAATGGGGAAGAACACCCTGTGGTGTACCTAAGCAGAAAGCTCAATGATCATGAGAAAAATATGCAGTCATTGAAAAAGAATGCTTAGCCATAAAGTGGGCCCATGGATGCACTAAGATACTATTTCTTAGGAAGCCAGTTTCAGTTAATAATTGACCATGCTCCCCTAAAATGGATGGCCCAAAAGGAGACTAATAGACGGGTGAACCGTTGGTTTTTGGGTCTACAGGATTACTCCTTTAATGTAAAACACAGGCCAGGTGTTGAGATGGGGAATGTAGATGCCCTGTCCCGTGTTCACTCCTGTTGGGCCACAGGTGTTCCAACCCTAGGGTTGAAACAAGGGGGGAGGATGTGTAGCAGAGCATCCCAGAGACAGCCTGGGAAAGTCCTGTTCGGGCTTTATACCTCTCCCAGGCTCCTCTCTTACACATTCAGGGATCTCTGATCCAGTTCAGGTGTTGTTCCTCTTTTTCAGGTCAATTTAAGCTCACCTGAGCAGACAGCCTTTGCTCTGGCTGGGAAACACAGATAGTGCTGATTGTATAGTTAGAGCCAAGACGTGGCTAGGTTTTTGTTTAATTACTTTTGTTTTGTTTGTTTTTCTGCACACTGTAGAGCACCTGTAATTAGACTTTGTATATAGCACCAATAAACACCCCAGTCTTTTTCACTTATCCCACGGACTTGGTATCTGTGCCTGCTCATCCCAAGGAGCTGTTGTACCTGCTACCTATCCCCCAGGTTACAATATATATATATATATATATTTAGATTATATATATATATATAATATATATATATATATATATATATATATATATATATATATATATATATATATATATATATATATATATATATAATCAGTGCCTTGCGAAAGTATTTGGCCCCCTTAAACTTTGCGACCTTTTGCCACATTTCAGGCTTCAAATATAAAGATATAAAACTGAAATTTTCTGTGAAGAATCAACAACAAGTGGGACACAATCATGAAGTGGAACAAAATTTATTGGATATTTCAAACTTTGATAACAAATAAAAAACTGAAAAATTGGGCGTGCAAAATTATTCAGCCCCTTTACTTTCAGTGCAGCAAACTCTCTCCAGAAGTTCAGTGAGGATCTCTGAATGACCCAATGTTGACCTAAATGACTAATGATGATAAATAGAATCCACCTGTGTGTAATCAAGTCTCCGTATAAATGCACCTGCACTGTAATAGTCTCAGAGGTCCGTTTAAAGCGCAGAGAGCATCATGAAGAACAAGGAACACACCAGGCAGGTCCGAGATAATGTTGTGGAGAAGTTTAAAGCCAGATTTGGATACAAAAAGATTTCCAAAGCTTTAAACAAGCCGAGGGGCACTGTGCAAGCGATAATATTGAAATGGAAGGAGTATCAGACCACAGCAAATCCAAATACAAGGAGAAGACTGATCAGAGATGCAGCCAAGAGGCCCATGATCACTCTGGATGAACTTCAGAGATCTACAGCTGAGGTGGGAGACTCTGTCCATAGGACAACAATCAGTCGTATACTGCACAAATCTATCCTTTATGGAAGAGTGGCAAGAAGAAAGACATTTCTTAAAGATATCTATAAAAAGTTATGGTTAAAGTTTGCCACAAGCCACCTGGGAGACACACCAAACATGTGGAAGAAGGTGCTCTGGTCAGATGAAACAAAAATCAAACTTTTTGGCAACAATGCAAAACGTTATGTTTGGCGTAAAAGCAACACAGCTCATCACCCTGAACACACCATCCCCACTGTGAAACATGGTGGTCGCAGCATCATGGTTTGGGCCAGCTTTTCTTCAGCAGGGACAGGGAAGATGGTTAAAATCGATGGGAAGATGGATGGAGCCAAATACAGCCAAATACAGGACCATTCTGGAAGAAAACCTGATGAAGTCTGCAAAAGACCTGAGACTGGGACAGAGATTTGTCTTCCAACAGGACGATGATCCAAAACATAAAGCAAAATCTACAATGGAATGGTTCACAAATAAACATATCCAGGTGTTAGAATGGCCAAGTCAAAGTTCAGACCTGAATCCAATCAACAATCTGTGGAAAGTACTGAAAACTGCTGTTCACAAACGCTCTCCATCCAACCTCACTGAGCTCGAGCTGTTTTGTAAGGAGGAATGGGCAAAAATGTCAGTCTCTCGATGTGAAAAACTGATAGAGAAATACCCTAAGCGACTTACAGCTGTAATCGCAGCAAAAGGTGGCGCTATAAAGTATTAACTTAAGGGGGCTGAATAATTTTGCACTCCCAATTTTTCAGTTTTTTATTTGTTAAAAAAGTTTGATTGTGATTCTTCACAAAAAATTACAGTTTTATATCTTTATGTTTGAAGCCTGAAATGTGGCAAAAGGTCGCAAAGTTCAAGGGGGCCGAATACTTTCACAAGGCACTGTAATATATATACATATATATATATATATATATATATATATATATATCGAAACTGATGCATAATATGCCCCTTTGGATATGTGCACACAGGATATAGCATACATGCAGTGAACTTTATATTAAGATGTTATGGATTCTCATGTGGAAACAAAAGTGTGTATTTATTGTATTAAAGGTCCTTGTAGAAGAAAACACGTTTTTTAAGAATCGATACCATAAAAAATGTATTTTACGGAGAATATCACTCCAGATGTCACACCCATTACGCTGTGGGAGGCATATAAATGTGTCATTCAGGGAGAACCGATATAGCCCTAGCAATGAAAGTAAAAAGAAAACACCAGGAAACAATCAAAACATTAAATGACAAGATCAAACTCTAATGCCCCATACACACGATCACTTTTTGTGATGAAAAAAAATGAAATTTTTCTTCATGAAAAAAAAAGACATTTTTCAAACTTCATTTTCAAAAATGACGTTGCGTACACACCATCATTTTTGGAAAATGATGAACAAAGTGACGGCACTCTAAAGGGGAAGTTCTATTTGCCTTGAGGCTGCTTTTAGCTGGTTACTTGTTAGTAAAAGACGATTCCTGCTTTTTTGTCTGTTACAGCGTGATGAATGTGCTTACTCCATTATGAATGGTAGTTTTACCTCCCGTCTCCTAACTTGTTTCTGGGCATGTGCGGGTTTAAAACGTCATTTTTTACGTAGTTTTGCCCACACACCATCATTTTTTATGACACAAAAAATGACATTTTGAAAAATGACATAAAAAATTCGAGCATGTTGGAATTTTTTTTTGGTCATTTTTCAGAAGACATAAAATGACATTTTGCCCACACACAATCATTTTAAATGACATTTTAAAAAATGTCATTTTTTTTCATCACAAAAAGTGATCGTGTGTACGGGGCATTATGCTGCGTACACACGACCATTTTTAATGTCATGGAAAAAAACAACGTTTTTCTCAACATGATCCTTGTCAAGCCTGCCTTGCATACACACGATCATGAAAAAAAATGCTTGAGCAAAGCGTGGTGACGTACAACTAGTACGACGGCACTATAAAGGGGATGTTCCATTCGAATTGTGCCACCCTTTGGGCTTGATTATGCAAATTCCACTTCTCATAACTTGCTTCTGAGAATGCATGTTTTTTTCCCCATCATTAAAGCCTACACATAACCATTTTTCATGACGAGAACAACGACGACGTGAAAAACGGCAAGAAAAAAATAGAGCGTCACATTTTTAAGGGCCATTTTTCTAATCGAAAAAAAAAATGCTCTGGAGCCTACACACAATCGTTTTTAATGACCAATTAAAAAAATTGCATTTTTCTCATCATGAAAAACGCTCATGTGTACGTGGCATAAGAACCATCCCATAAACAGTCAACCTCACAAACAACCCTACAGGACTTATTACATACACGCTCCCTGCTGCTGGAGGAGCTAGGAAAACACACAAGGAGATGTTATTTTCTTCAACAAAAGGTATTCTATGAACATGGCAATACAAATGGAAGGCTCCTAGTGCATATGGTGCAGGCCTCTAAAGCCTTTTCCATGATTCATCACATACAGCATAGCCAGGGCACGCTCTTCTCTAGAAATTAAGATATAGCAAAAAAATTGAGCTCTTTTACTCCAAACTTTATAATCTGATGCCTGGCCACCTGGACCTATTCCCCCAGAATCCTGTACTGCGCGAATTAGAGACTTTTTGCCCCAATATGGGCCAAAAGTTATTAAAATAAAAGGGGAGTGCCCTTGCCTTCAATGAAGGAAAATGGACAAACTGTGGTTTAACCTGATGTAACTTTATTAGAACAATTAGTATAAAGAAAATATTTTTCATTGAAAAGGAAAGAATAAACAATAGGAAATTGCACATGGTAAAAACTGACAACGTTGTCACCTAAAAACACATGCCCATGAGCTCAGCCATATCCAAGTCATCCACACCTGTCAATCACCTCAAGTTCTTTAGTGTGACTTAACATATACACCGTGTTCCAAATTATTATGCAAATGATATTTTTCTCATTTACCTAAATAACTGATGTAAACAAAAGCCAGCATAATTCTCATGTTATCAACTATTAAGAGTACAATTAAAATTGTATTGAACAAACCTCCTAATGGTAACAGTTTTTTGTTTCAAATTATTATGCACAGTAAGTTTCAAAGCACTTTATAAGTTGTAAAGAACTGAAAATTGTCATTTGTTGTGTTTGCTGTATATTTACTGAAATCAAAAGCTATTTCAATCAAACTTTGAACAACATTTTAACTTTTTAAACATTTTAACAGGTCACGTTACATTTCAACATAGGACCCCTTATTTCATAGCAGCTTCACAAGTCTTGCATCCATTGAACTTGTGTGTTTTTGGACAGTTTTTGCTTGAATTTGTTTGCAAGATATCAGAATAGCCTCCCAGAGCTGCTGTTTGGATGTAAACTGCCTCCCACCTTCATAGATCTTTTTGCTTAAGGGTGCTCCAAAGGTTCTCAACAGGATTGAAGTCAGGGGAGGATGGAGGCCACTCCATGATTTTCTATCCTTTTATCCTCATAGCAGCCATTGATGCAGAGGTATTCTCTGCAGCATGAGATGGTGCATTGTCATGCATGAAGATGATTTTATTACGGAAAGCATAGTTCTTCCTTCTGTACCAGGGAAGGAAGTGTTCAGTCAGGAACTCCACATACTTTGCAGAGGTCATCTTTACACCTTCGAGGACCCGAAAGGAGCCAACCAGCTCTCTTCCCATGATTCTGGCCCAAAACATGACTCCACCACCGCCTTGCTGACATTGCATCCTTGTTGGAACAGGGTGGCCGTCCACCAACCATCCACTACTCCATCCATCTGGACCATCCAGGGTTGCACAGCACTCATCAGTGAACAAAACTGTTTAAAAATTAGTCTTTGTGTATTTTTATACCCAATGCAGCCATTTCTGCTTGTGAGCATTGGTTAGTGGTGGCCTAATTGAAGGTTTATGTAGAGCTGCAAGACTCTGGAGGACTCTACACCTTGATGTCTGTGGGACTCTAGAGGCACCAACAGCTTCAAATATCTGTTTGCTGCTATGTAATACTTGACGTGATTGTAGCCGTATTAGTGCAATTGTGACAGAGAAAACGTACTGTCCGTGATACTTTATTTATTTGCACTAACATACAATTTTTCAGGACAAGCTTTCGGGGTGTTACCCCTTCTTCAAGGACCTTGAAGAAGGGGTAACACCCCGAAAGCCTGTCCTTAAAAATTGTATGTTAGTGCAAATAAAAATGTATCACGGACAGTACTCAGTTTTCTCTGCTATGTAATGGTGTTTTACATAGTAGTTTTTCCTTTAATTGGGCTCACCTGGCAATCTAATTATCACAGGTGTCCGAGATTGTTTTCAGTGATCAAAAGAGCCCGGAGACACAATGCCATGCATGAGTTGAACTGAAAAACTAAATATTTAGTCTTTATGATTAGTGTTGCTCACGAATATTCGCATTGCGAATATTCGATACGAATATTGCATATTCGAGTATTCGCGAATAACACGAATATCGCGGCGAATATTCGCTATTTCGAATATTCGAATGTTTACAATTTTTTTTTTAGAACAGATCACATCCTAGAGATCCCCATCGACGTCTAAAAGCATTGCTGGTATGATTAGAGACCTTGGGCCGAGTAGCTGCAGCGCTCATTTTATATTGCCGAAAAATCGCAATGCGATTATTCGGCAATAGCGATATCGCGCGATTATTTTATATTGTAATATATCACGAATATTCTGAGCCAATCAGAGTGCTCCATTCCGCATTTCTCGAAATTTCGCAATTATTCTGTATTGTAATATATCACGAATATTCTGAGCCAATCAGAGTGCTCCATTCCGCATTTCTCGAATATTCGCAATTATTGTGTATTGTAATATATCACGAATATTCTGAGCCAATCAGAGTGCTCCTTCCGCATTTGCCGAATATTCGCAATTATTGTGTATTGTAATATATCACGAATATTCTGAGCCAATCAGAGTGCTCCTTCCGCATTTCTCGAATATTCGCAATTATTTTATATTGTAATATATCACGAATATTCTGAGCCAATCAGAGTGCTCCTTCCGCATTTCTCGAATATTCGCAATTATTTTGTATTGTAAAATATCACGAATATTCTGAGCCATTCAGAGTGCTCCATTCCGCATTTCTCGAAATTTCGCATTCGCAATTCGCATTCGCAATAGCGAAAATTCGCAATAGCGAAAATTCGCAATAGCGAAAATTCGCAATAGCGAAAATTCGCAATAATTTCATTTCCAAAAAATATCACGAATATTCGTATTTAGCGAATATATCTCGAATATTCGACTATATATTCGAGATATATCGCGAAATCGAATATGGCATATTCTGCTCAACACTATTGATGATGCTAAAATAGAATTTGCATAATAATTTGGAACAGGGTGTAATGCTTATGCACGTTAGGCGAGGTAATTTCTTGGAAATCTTGGTAACACAGACCTGTATTGGTATTGTGCTTAACCATGGACCTCCAGACTCCCTATATGCCTATAAAGCTGCTGCATTAATTCCCTCCCCACCTAACTCTCCATCAGCCGTGCCTCCCCCCTTCTTTATTTCCCCTTCCCCCATTCTTTCTCAGGTCTTTCTCAACCAATATACCCCACCATAGAGAAGCAGCGAAATTAACAGTGGAGATACTATTATTGTTATTTTTCCTAGGAACAAACCTGGACCCTAGTTGTTCCTATCTGTTGATTGACTGGGTTATATACAAAACCCCTTGTTAGCTTCAGTCCTCAGTATTATATAATATTTTCTTCTTAACACACCATGACTCATCTATAAAATTAGGGAAAAATGTTCTGGACAGCCGCACTCCAAAAATAAATTGCTTTATTGTAATATAAAAAAAAAAAAAAACACAAAAAGCATGCCACAGCAGACGGGGTTAAAAGCTGATGCGTTTCACACCAAACTTTAGTGCTTATTCATAGCTTGACTAAACTCATGCACCCCGTAATATATTGTTGATCATTAGCACTGCACTAATTACCCCCCATTTATACCAGACTTTGTTTGTTTGAGTGCTAGCAGCTCCCTTCTTTGTTTATTTGGGTTCTAGCGCAGTTTTTTCCCACTTTTGTTTACCAATTTTATATAAATATTAACAATTAATAATATTTTATGCATTTATAAACACATACAGTTCTCTTAGGCCCTGTACACACGGGGAGACATGTCCGGTGAGACAGGTCCGACAGACCGTTTTCATCGGACATGTCTGAAGGGATCTTTTGATCTGATGTGTGTACACACCATCAGACCAAAATCCCAGCGGACCAGAACGCGGTGACATAGAAGACACCGACGTGCTGGCAAAAGGAATTTCAATGCTTCCACGCATGCGTCAAATCAATTTGACGCATGCGCGAGATTTCGGTCCGATGGTTGAGCGTACTACGGACAGGTTTCCAGCGCACAAGTTTCTAAGCATGGGGGGGCGTGGCCGGACCGGGCAGGAAGATGGACACTTAAGCTCAGAGCTCCTGCCACCTCAGGGCAAACTACCAACATTAACGGAGATCTCACACCCGATCTAAAGCCGGCACCATGGGCACAGCATCCAGGAATGCCTCAGCCTCCCGCTCCCGCTCTCCAAGGGAACATGGCGCTTCACAGGGACAAAATATCCCGGAGATGTTCCGCAACGCCAGGGGGAATATGGCGCCCTCACACCAAGGTCTGACATTGGGCCTTGCACCCCCCTCATCCATTTCCCCAGCGGACATTCTATTGACGGCACCTCAGACAGCCCCGCCACCCTCGCTGGGGTCAACTACGGGAGATGTGGGGACTCCCCTGCTCCCACAACTTAACATTTTGGATTTGAAAGCAATCGCGGCAGACATTAAGGACACACTATCGGCAGCCATTGCGGACCTAAAAATAGATATTCGATCCCTCGCCGACAGAGTCACGGTCACGGAACAGACCTTGGAGGACCATGGACAGGCACTGTTCCGATCCACCAAGAAAATTGACGAACATACCCTGCAACTCAGGGATGTAAATAGACACCTTGAGGACCTCGACAACCGGGGCCGTCGCCGGAACCTACGCGTCCGTGGTCTTCCAGAAGCTGTGGAAGGTGAGCAAATTCGAGGGGAGGTTACAGCCATCTTTAACGCCGTTCTAGGCAGGCCACCACAAGCAGCCATAGCTATGGAAAGAATTCACCGCGCCCTACGCCCCAGAGGAAGGGACACTGACCCACCAAGGGACGTTGTGTGCTGCCTCGTAGACTTCCAACTTAAGGAGGACATTCTGCGACAGGCCCGAGGCCAGAGGCCCTCTTTCAACGGAGCTCCGATCCAGATTTACCAGGACCTTTCGGGAATTACCCTCCAGCATCGCCGAGACCTCAGACCGCTATTAGAGGTACTGCGGGCTAAAGAGATCCGCTACAAGTGGAAATTTCCATTTTGTCTGGAAGCTTCACGCCATGGTCGCACTGCTAAGCTGATGGTCCCGGAGGACCTGCACAAATTCTGTGAAACCTTGGACCTGCCGGTGATCTCTGTTCCAGATTGGTATGCCCCCTATCGTAAGTCGGTGGGGCGCTGGGGCAAGCCAACGGAGGTTCCGATGGAAACCCAGGCCACTCGGTATCGCAGGAGACGTTCTCCGTCTGAACAGAGACGCTCTCCCAACGCTCAGGACTCCCGTTGGAATCGTGGCTCACCGACCACCCCAGGCCCTAGGAGAGCGAGGAGGGATTATTGAGCCAGGCCGCAGAGAGGCACATCTAGGGAGGCCTGCCTACCCTAGCTTAACATCACTTATTTTTGGAACCATTGGGATTACGTTTTGATATTCTCCTTTAGTATCGTTTTATTTTTTCTCTCTAACTGGTCTTGATCGTTTCTACGCTTCGTGGTGTACACTTGGTCAGCGAGCATAGGAAACTTTACTTGGTATGGGCAAGCCCTGTTGGCCTCGTTACTGGTTGCTCATAACACCCCTCCCGTTGACGTCACTGATAGCACGGCCTGCACGTCTGCAAGTCTCCACGCAATGCCCTATTCAGCGTGAACACGCCTCCGTAGATCTGAACTACCTTACCCATACTGCTCGGCGTGGTTCTGGAATGCCCTCTACGTGACGCACCAGCCCTCACCATGTGACTACCACGTGACATCGCATGCTGCCACTCCCACGCCGGAAGACACCTCCTAACCATAGGGATTTCCGCTTACACAGCCGCCGTCACCCCTCTGCAATATGGTTCGTTGGACGGATTTCGAGTGAACGGTCCCGCGTGTCTCGTCAATTCGGTGAGGACTCGCCACGGACATACTGGGGCATCCTATAAAGACACCTCCGTACTCTCCGCGCCAGCCAGGAACTTATCCCCATGCGCGGATTAGATGGCCCAGCGGACCAACGGCCATGAAGTTCATAACGGACTGTGCTCAGCATTCTCTCTAGGGTATGTGTTTGAATACCGTTTGCCTTTTTTTTTTTCTTTTTTTTTTTTTTTGTTCTTTCAGGTTACTGAAGTCCGTAGCAGAAACTCCATCGGTCGCCTACGGGTGCCGACAACCAAATGTTACCGGTTCTTTCCGTACTGTTATGACTGTTTCTGGCTGTCTATATTGTACAATGTATAGGCATATGGGTATGTTTCTCCCTGACTTACGATGTGTGACCGCATTGACTATACTTGACTGTATGGTACCAGCCCCCTCGATCCCATCTCACCACTACATACACGAGATGACATCCTCACAGGCCATAACCCCCCCCACAAGCTTTATGGGGTCACCGACTCAACCTGACCTGGGTTGATCTCCAATATAATTGGATCCTGGTATAGATAGCAGAAATGGATGTCTTACTGTAGCTCCTGCTTTCATGACACTTCGGGAATGGCACGGTCCCTCTGGGGTTCAATACTTCCCCGGAGGCCCCGGATCATTGGGTGACTTACAATGGTTCACCCTCCAAAGGGGTGGGATCCCATCCTTCTATACCTGACCCTGCAGATATTTGCCCTGGGGTGGCCCCACATGGATTTTATTTCTATTTAAATCTTGATAGAGAAAACTCTATTGAGATACCTATATTGCATTACTAGTCTTTTATTCCTGTACGGACCCCGTTCAACCCCCACACAGTGGTGGACTGGTGCTCCGCAGCCCTATAGGCAGTGCGGACTCCACTTCACCCTGTACAGTACCGATTTGATTTTTTTTTTCATATCTAGGCGATTGGGCTACGCCCCTTCACCTATTCGGTTGCTTTAACCACCATTGGAACAATATACCTGGTTCTATAAGCAAACCCCTCCCCTAACCTCTTTTGTGTGTGGTCGGTCCCTAGCTAGTCCCCATTCCCCCCTTTTCGCACAACCCCAATATGCAGCCCTCTACCTCCACACAACCACTCACTGGGGGAGACGGGCCCTCCCCCCTAAACCTCAAACTATACTCCCTAAACGCGCGTGGGCTTAACACCCCAGAAAAACGTTCCCGTCTACTATACTCACTATGGAAGGAAAAACCTCATATAGTCCTGATCCAGGAAACGCATTTTAGAACAGACAATGTTCCTAAGCTGTACGACCGTAATTATCCATTTGTTTTTCATGCATCAAATGACAACGCTAAATCCAAAGGGGTGTCTATACTGATCTCCAGAACTTGCCCCTTCAAGGTTTCCGAAATACAGAATGACCCACAGGGCAGGTACCTCTTCCTAAAAGGCACACTGAACAATGCTTCTTACACGATAGCGAACATATATGCTCCCAACACGAAACAAGTGGCCTTTTTCCGACATGTGCTCTTCCAACTCACTGCCTTCCAGGTCGGCGTGCTAGTGCTAGGTGGCGATTTTAATGTACCCCTGACGCCTTCCCTCGACACCTCCAATGGATCCTCTTGTTTAACGTACAGAGCTCTCAGAGCGATCAAGACGCAACTGACGCAACTGACCACCCTAACCTTACATGACACGTGGCGCACCCTACACCCCACCACGAAGGACTTCACATATTTCTCCCCTCTACATGTGAAGTATTCCAGGTTGGATCACTTCTTCCTCACGCAAAACGACCTTCCTGCTCTGGTGGATGCCTAATCACGGTGACACTGCGTGTCCCTTCCCACCAGGCCAGGACTCCAGTTTGGAGGCTTGATGACTCGCTCCTCCTAGACGAAGCGAACGTACGACACATTTCGGACGTCTTAACCAACTATTTTCCAGAAAATATGACAGGGGATGCGTCCCCCACCCTGGTTTGGGCGGCTCACAAGTGCGTGGTGAGAGGGGAATTCATGTCTCTGTTGGCCCAGCGTTCAAAACACAGGCGCGCCCGCATAGCAGAACTAACCAATAGGGTTGCAACTCTCGAGAGGGCACATAAACTTTCTCTAGCGATAAGCACACATGACGAATTGGTAGCAGCACGGAAAGACCTCTTAGAGGAACTTCAGAAAGCAGTAATCCGAAAATTTACACTAACAAACAAACTCTTCTATGAGTTCGGGAACAAATCCGGGAAACTTCTCGCATCCGCTCTGCAGAAGCGAAAGGCATCACACACTATTAATGCCCTGACTACCCCATCAGGAGGCGTAATTACCAGATCGGACGACATAGCTGACCAGTTCGTACGTTTTTTCACTGACCTCTATAACATACCCGAACCAATACACACCCCCCAGGCCACAGAGAGGTCCGCCCTTATTGATTCATTTCTTGCAGACTATTGCCCTAACATCGACGTTGCTACAGACTTGACCCACCTTCACTCCCCAATTAAGTCTAAGGAAGCGCTCCGAGCTCTGAAACAACTGAAGGTGGGCAAAAGCCCGGGACCAGACGGCCTGCCGGCCAGTTACTATAAAACCTTTGCCCACGTAATAATACCACACTTCATGACGGCATATAACACCCTCCCTGACCTGACTGCCTGTAAAAAAGACTTACTGGAGGCCCATATTTCCCTGATCCCCAAGCCAGGAAAGGACGCCTCAGTCGTTTCGAACTACAGACCAATCTCCCTACTGAATGTGGACTTAAAACTGTACGCGAAGATCCTAGCCAACAGACTACTGCCCCTACTCCCAGACCTGATCTCGACGTACCAGGTAGGCTTTGTCCCTGGAAGAGAGGCCAGGGACAACACCACCAAAGCACTCAACATTCACCACTGGCTGAAGTCATCCCGCCTTGGGGGCTTTCTTCTGTCCTTGGATGCGAAGAAGGCGTTTGACAGGGTGGCTTGGGACTATATAACGGCGGTCCTGCACAAAATTGGACTGCCGGCTAAGACCGTCCAGTTGATTTTGGCACTGTACTCTGTCCCCACTGCCAGAGTTAGGGTAAATGGACGCCTGTCGAACGCCTTCTCCATATCTAACGGTACTCGGCAGGGATGCCCCCTGTCCCCCATCATCTTTATCCTCTCCCTGGAACCCTTCCTGCGTCGGTTAAACTCTAACCCCACTATTAAGGGCATCGATGTCCCCGGGAAACTTTGCAAACTGGCCGCCTATGCAGACGACGTTCTAATGTTTCTGTCGGACCCTATCACTACACTACCAAATCTCCTGAAGGACTTCCAACTTTTTAATTCCCTCTCGAATCTCCAAATAAACTTCGAAAAATCGACGGCCCTGAACGTCACCCTTCCTGATTCTTTAGTCTCTTTATGTAAACAAAACTTCCCATTTCGATGGGCCACGGACGCCATTACCTATTTGGGAGTCAAAATTCCGCCCGATCTGAAAGACCTATATTCCCTCAACTTTCTGCCCGCTCTCCACTCCATCAAAGAAGACTTGATGGATTGGAATAAAGGCCGGCTGTCATGGTTTGGCAGGGCGGCGACTCTCAAAATGAACATCCTCCCGCGTTTATTATACCTCATGCAGGCCATCCCGATAACCTTACCCCAGTCCTTCTTCATTCTTTTCAAGAAATGCTGTAGAACCTTCTTATGGGCAGGACATCCCCCCAGGCTAAGCTGGGACAAACTTATATTGCCGAAAATGAGGGGCGGTTTGGGGTTACCAGATATGTCTCTATATCATACGGCTTGCCATCTGGTGAGAGTGGCTGACTGGCATCACCATGCACGAGACAAGGACTGGGTTGCCATAGAAAATGCCTGCCTCAACTTTCCGATCTCGCACCTGCCCTGGATCTCGCCCCGCTCGGTACCGACTTCGTGCACGAATCACCCGTTCATTGGATCCACCCTCCGCAAATTTAAGTTGGCATGTCACACTCTCAAAATTGTCCCATCACCAGGCCCCATGACTCCTCTTTCCCACAACCCTGACTTCCCACCCGACGTTCCCTGTAGAGATCTGAGTACTCGATCGGAAGCTTTGAAGACACATGCCGCCCAATTTTTCCGCAATGGCACTCTCCTCACGTACCAGGAAATGGTTGTTGCATTCCCACATTTGAAATTGACCATTTTCAAATTCCTACAATTAAAGCATTTTTTTGATAGTGCCCAATCCCCCTCTCTGTGGTCTAGAGACTTCGCACCCCTGGAACAACTTTGCGCGGCTCAGGAATCCCAACAACACCTAATCTCCCACCTCTACTCTATGCTAATCGCTTCCGTAACCTCTGCCACAAACACCCGCACAGCCTGGCACACAGACCTGTCCACTGATCTGTCAGACAAAGACTGGGAATTAATATGGGAACATACACACAAAGGCTCTGTCAATGTCTCCGCACAAGAGAATAGATATAAAATAGGTACAAGATGGTACAAGACCCCGGTTCAGCTACACAAAATTTTCCCAACAGTCTCTCCACAGTGCTGGAGGTGTGGTAAGGAGTCAGGCTCCCTCCTCCATATCTGGTGGGACTGTCCCTCCATACAGCCATTCTGGAAGGCGGTACATGAACGTGTTGTGGATATCACCACTGACCACATTGAGTTCTCCCCAGCGCAATACCTACTACACCACTCAGTGCTCCCGCGTTCGCAATATCGTAAATCTCTTACCCTTCACTTGATAAACGCTGCTACCCAATGTGTCCCTCTCCGTTGGAGATCTACAGCCCCACCAACAATCCAAGACTGGCACAACCGTGTCAAAAAAATAGAGGAAATGGAACGGCTCATCCACCAAGCCAAAGAAACTCACGAAACTTTCAGATTCACGTGGGCCTGCTGGTCCCACTATAGGGAATCACTTGACCCCCAACCCCTTGGCACCTCCGCCATGTCCCCACAGATGGCCACCCAAACGCCCACGCAACCTACCGTTCGGTCCCTGAGCCCACCAACCCTTCCCCCTATCCCCGCAAGGGCCCCGACCGACCACACCTCCAATCTTACGCCCACTCACTCTCTTGACCACCATCTCCTCTCCCGCCCCTGAAGAGCGCATGAAACACTCCTGCTCCTGGCTATGGCTCCAGCCTGGGAGACACACATATACCGTTGCTGACTTGCTCCCCACCTGAAGTGGGAGGTGGGGTAAAGTTGCCCACGCTCCGGAGCCGTCCAGGTTTTCTACTACCCCTGGTGATTCCACCTTGGCTTAGGATCCCAAAAATTAACCCCGCCCCCCTCCCCCGTCCACAGAATGTTCCCGATAGGGGTGGACGGGTCGGGGAGGACCCTCTTCTAGCTCTCATCTATAACACTGAAATCTTTCCTCAAAGCTGAGACAGGGGCAACAGGCAGAGAGTCAAGGCGCTCCCACCTTTCCACCTTTCCACTTTTTCACTTCCCCACTATCCCCCCCCCCCCTGACCCCCCTACAGATGAGGTCCATGATGTCTTTTAATCGGAGCACCATACACTGGTATTATTTAATATATCGACTTTTATGTTCCTTGTTTCCAATTTTTGCTTCTTTCATGCTTTGCTGTGAGCTGATTATTACATTACTGAAGTTTATTTCTGCTCCAACTGTTGTACATTTCCGTTCTGTAACCCAAGTATTACTTCACTGTATGTAACCGTTTCCTTCTATACCCAATAAAAATTGTTTAAAAAAAAAAAAAAAAAAAGTTTCTAAGCATGTTTAGAATTTTTTGTCCGCTGGAAACCTGTCCGCTAGGCCGTACACACGATCGAACATGTCCGCTGAAACTGGTCTGCGGACCAGTTTCAGCGGACATGTCTCCTCGTGTGTACGCGGCCTTATGCCTCGTACACATGATTGGGTTTCCAGGCTGACTTTTTACTCCTGGAAAACTAGAGGGGAAAGCCGAGAACCAGCTCGGTCAGTCTTTCCCCCATACAGCTTTGGTCAGGAATCCTGGCTGTGTATGCTCCATTGCAGTTTTCTCCATAGGAAAACTGCTAAAAACCACAAAAGTCCACTGTTTTCCCAGCCGGAAAAAAAGAGAGCTGTTCTGTCGGAAAAACTGCATACAAAAGATCTACTCTCAGTTTTCCCATCGGGAAAACCGGACGTCTGTACGAGGCTATATAAGGCTTTAGAAACAATCTACTGGCTAAAACGAATTTCTATAAAATAATGTAAAAATTAAACCTTTTTCATAAGAAGTGCTTGTTTACCTTACTCTGATCCAAGTTACTACATGGGCCATTTATGTATTTATAAATAGTGATCATAGGGGCTAGATTGACTCTAATTGTTGTGCCTCTTTTGATACAATAAAGCATTTTGCATGTTCTAATAACTATAGAATGCCATTGCATGCTGTTGGGTCATGCATTAGGTCTATAGTGTCAGTGGACTTTTCTTCACTTGAGAACTGCTTCTCTCCTTATACAAGTCTATGGAAATGCAGACCAACTGCATGTCAAATACAGATCAACTTAACCAGCAATAAATTCTGAATAATCTACGAAGTATCTCAAACTGAGGTCAAAAACATATTACATTTGCCCACTGACGCAGGCTATTGCTCCTCTTGTATCAGGCATGTATCAGGCATGTATACATGTACATATGCATGTTTCCAAATGCAGAACTGTATATTTATCAACATTAACCCACATTTCCATCTAGTAGCCAATTTAAACAGTGCATCCACGTTAGCCGTAAGTTGTTTTGTTTTTTAAAGTTTATTTCGAACAATAACATTCCAGAGCATTTATAGTTAGAGCAGACATTTTGCATAGACATGTTTTAAATCCTTTAACAGTGCAGTCATATAATAGTTTATATACAACAAACATTACCGTTACCATATAAACATCTGTTTGTAGAAGGAGACAAGTACAAATATACAGTAATTACTGTCGTATATACAGCAGTATGCAGTTCGAGCTCAAGCACACCATTTACAAAATCCTATTGGTTCTTAAATCTAGAGGACTAAGACCTGTAATATAACACCAAGGGGTCCAAACTTTTTTCAAATTGATATGGGTAACCTCTATTCTGATAAATATATTTTTCCAGAGATAGTGATTCTCCCATATATAATATCCATTCAGTGTGCATGGGTGGATCTCCAGTGGGATTGACGCAGTCCATGGGCTTGAAATTATTATTTTTTTAGTTGTAGCAAATTTAATATACCCAATATACACTAAAATACAGTGTTCAAAGTTTGGATAACCTGTGTCAAGTAGATGTATAGTTTGGCGAAACACCATAATACATTAATTTAATCACCATGATCCCTTGGTATGTAAGTTAGAGTAGTCTAATTTTTCCCACTCCATAGCTTTATGTCACGCGTTAAAAAATAAATTGTGCTTTTAATCATAAACTCTATATTGTTTCTAAACAAGTAAAAATATTGGTCTGAAGACAACCGTAGACCACTCAGGGTATGAATAATTTATCAATATTCAGAATTTTTATTTTTTAAGACAGTTTCCACTTACAGACTGAATTTAGACTCTAAAAGGCGAATTCCAGGTATGACATTTTTTACATAGTTACATACTGTAGATCTATATTGGACCATTGTAACTATGCATTTACTATACCAGTTGGATCTCTCTAGGAGCTGAAAATAACGGTAGTGTATACTTACTGCTACTCCAGTGATTTCCATTAGCTGCTGTGTCCCATGCTGAGAAGCTGTCTTGTTGTATTGTAAACACAGATGGTCAGTTGCCTGGCATGGGTGCCATCCAAAGCATCCTCTGATTGGATGAAGTGGAGAGACAGGGTGATAATGCTTTCAGTTTACAGTTATTGTTAACTAGCAAGAAGATTACAGTACTGGTGCCATCTTTTTTCAGACATAACCCAGGATCAGTATATTTTGCTTGGGATAAGATCCATTCCTTAGCCACTTGTCACCCGCCCACCGTCATATGACCGCGGGTAACTCCATTGTCCTGACTGCACGTCATATGACGTGCAATCATAGAAAGTTGCTAGGGGCGCGCGCCGCCATCACATCACTGGGACCCCCGCGATTGCCGTGTAACTGAGCTGGGACGTGGAGCTCTGTGTGTAAACACAGAGCTGCACGTCCCTGTCAGGGAGAGAGGAGACCGATTGTGTCCCTTGTACATAGGGACACAATCGGTCACCTCCCCAGTCACCCCCCTCCCCCCACAGTTAGAAGACAAACTTGGAGAAACATTTAACCCCTTCCCGCCCCCTAGTGGTTAACCCCTTCCCTGCCAGTTACATTTATACAGTTATCAATGCATATTTATAGCATTGTTCACTGTATAAGTGTAAATGGTCCCAAAAATGTGTCAAAAGTGTCCGATGTGTCCGCTATAATGTCCCAGTCCAGGAAAAAAATCGCAGATCGCCGCCATTCCTAGTAAAAAAATTAATAAAAAAAATCATAATTATGTCCCGTATTTTGTAGGCAATATAACTTTTGGGCAAACCAGTCACTATACGGTTATTCCGATTTTATTTTTTAATTTTTTTTACCAAAAATATGTAGAAGAATATGTATCGGCCTAAACTAAGTTAAATAAATGTAGCGCTATAAACATAAATTAATAACACACACATGAACAGTGAATGAATCATGTAGTCCAAACAAACCACGCGAGTGGAAAAGTCCTAGTAAGGAAAACGTTGGAGTGCATCGGTGACAACATAAACCAAAACATGAATAGAAGTCCATCCACAAATGGGAAAACAGTAGATGTAGAATCACTTCATGGATCCTCGGATAAGATGACACTTAAATCGAAACGAAAATGGTACGCTCTTACCAGAAAAGTAGGACCTGTCTGTCATGAACAGCAGATCAGTATAGCCTAAGAACTCCAGTAGCAGTCAGCTGGGCTCACTCGGACACAGTGGAACAGATGTGAATCTTCAGTCAGAAGTCGGACATGCACGGTGTCTTTGTAGAGTTCTTGGGAGGAATGGGATGGCAATGGTACGATCCTCAAATGGATGGGGTGGAAGCAACTGGATGGCTCCAAGCACAATATGGAGAGGGGAAAATAAATAAAAAACGCAACCCAAATGGTGCAGATAAATAAAATAACGGTTTTATTTTAATAAAACCAATGATATAAAAGTGATCACTTAATATAATAAAATAAAGGCAATGCGGGAAAGGGTAATAAACCAAGCCCTACGCGTTTCATCCTAGAGGAAGCAATTAGCAATGTGGGGGAACAGTTTGATGCCCCAGTTGAAGTCCCTCTAGGATGAAACGTGTAGGGCTTGGTTTATTACCCTTTCCCGCATTGCCTTTATTTTATTATATTAAGTGATCACTTTTATATCATTGGTTTTATTAAAATAAAACCGTTATCTTATTTATCTGCACCATTTGGGTTGCGTTTTTTATTTATTTTCCCCTCTCCATATGGTGCTTGGAGCCATCCAGTTGCTTCCACCCCATCCATTTGAGGATCGTACCATTGCCATCCCATTCCTCCCAAGAACTCTACAAAGACACCGTGCATGTCCGGCTTCTGACTGAAGATTCACATCCGTTCCACTGTGTCCGAGTGAGCCCAGCTGACTGCTACTGGAGTTCTTAGGCTATACTGATCTGCTGTTCATGACAGACAGGTCCTACTTTTCCGGTAAGAGCGTACCATTTTCGTTTCGATTTAAGTGTCATCTTATCCGAGGATCCATGAAGTGATTCTACATCTACTGTTTTCCCATTTGTGGATGGACTTCTATTCATGTTTTGGTTTATGTTGTCACCGATGCACTCCAACATTTTCCTTACTAGGACTTTTCCACTCGCGTGGTTTGTTTGGACTACATCATTCATTCACTGTTCATGTGTGTGTTATTAATTTATGTTTATAGCGCTACATTTATTTTCCACACTTCATTCAATTTTTGTCAAATTGTAGTGTAGCTGCTTTAGTTTTATTTTTTGTTTTTTATTTTCCTTTTCACCTTGGTTAGCGCAATATTTTCCCTTATCTAAACTAAGTTAAAAAATGTTTTGTTTTTTTTTAAATGGGATATTTATTATAGCAAAAAGCAAAAAATATTGGCCCAGATTCACAGAGCGATTACGCCTGCGCAACAGGAGATGCGCGTGCGTAAGTCTAAATGTGCGCATGCGTTTCGATGCACAGCACCCCCGAAACGAGATACGCAAAAAATGTACTTTTTTTGTCCAGCGTAATTTCGTTAGACAGGCGCATCCGTCCGCGCAAAACTGCGCGAGACAGACCATTGATTTGCTAGTCAAATATGCTAATGAGGGACTTACGGGGATCCACAAAAGAACGTTGGGGCAGCGCAGGCTACGCAGTGTGCGCAACAGCAAAATGTCCTGTCTAAAATTAGACCATATAAAAGCTGGTCTAAAAAGAGAAAAAAAGTCTACATGTTAGATAAAGCAACACTGTTAGTGAGGAGCTCAGCAGTCACACGTGTTGCACAACAATCTGTATGCCAACATGCCAGGGGCATCGTCGCGCGTAGCTATACTACTGACTTTAGATGAGCAAAGAAGGAGGAGGGCACGGAGGCTGGCACGGGAGAGGATATACCGCACCCGCATAGACCTGTTTGGCATGAGTGATTCTGAGGTGTATCGCATCTTCAGATTCACCCCTCATGCCATCCTGGAATTAACCACAACCCTGCAGGAGGACATCACCAGCTGAACACAACGCTCACATGCAGTGCAGCCACTGGTCAAGGTCATGGCAACACTCCATTTCCTTGCCAGTGGCTCTTTTCAGCGTACAAGTAGAGTGGTGGCTGGGATGTCACAATCCTCCATGAGCAGATGTGTGCACCAGGTTGTCCCTGCAATCCTCAGATGCATGGCCAACCAAATCATCAAACCCACCACTGAGGATCTGCGGCTGAAGGCAATGACAGATTTCTACAGAATTGCCAGATTCCCACGCACCATCGGGGCCATTGATTGTACACATGTGGCACTCCAGCCCCCCCATGAGACAGAGCACATGTACCGCAATCGGAAGCATTGGCATTCTATCAACGTACAGGTGATAGTCGATGCCCAAGGCCTCATATGGCACGTCCGTGCCAAACACCCAGGGTCCAGCCATGACAGCTACATATACAATCAAAGCCACATCCGAATGGAATTTGATCAGAACGTGTATGGGGCCACCTGGCTGGTTGGTGAGTGACATGGGTGGCAGGCATGACTGTACCCCCCCATGATGCACACATCACAAGGGGCACATGCATGACTAACATCCTCCTGTCTTTTCCCTTACAGGTGACTCTGCATATCCACTGGGACCCCATCTCATGACTCCTATCCGGAACCCCCAAACCCCAGGAGAGGAAAGATACAATCAAACACATGCCCAAACACGTGCAGTGGTGGAGCGCACCTTTGGCCTCCTGAAGTCACATTTCCGATGCCTGGATAAGTCTGGGGGTACCCTCTTGTATTCCCCAAACTTTGTGTGCCAGATCATCGGTGCATGTTGCATGCTGCACAACTTTGCAGTAAGAAAGGGCCTGCAGATTGACCTACGTGATGACCTGACCCCTGAACCAGACAACCCCCCCCCCCCCTTACCGAGGGTCCCCCGAATTTTGAGGAAAGAGCAGCCAGGAGACAGCTCACATTGGGCATCTTTGCACGTTAAACACACACATTAATCATGGCACAATGAGAATGCATGCATGCACACCACTGTGGTCCCTAGCACACACACCCCACATCCTCATCAAATTGGATTGGCACCAGTCCACCATGCAGGACTTGTGAGCAGCAACACCATGCCAAGGCTCCAATTATGTCACTGTACATTCATACACCATTCACACGGACCTGGGGATCACTTCTCCCTGGTCCTGGGGAACCCTACTCCACCAAAATTGAGGGTGACACCCCTTTTCCGGCAGGAATGTCACCCCCACATTCAAACAGCATTCACAACCCAAAAAAAAAAATGACCAGCAAAATCAAAAAATTTCCAGCAAAAAAAAAAAAAAGGGGGAAATCAAATTAGTGCCCTTGACGTGAGCCACGCCTGGGGCGCCCCCGGCCATGGCCCCGGCTCCTCAGGGGAGACTCATGGGAGGGGGAAAACCAGGGAAGGAGGAGCAGCCCCTGATCTCTGCCCACCTGGCGGCCTGCCCTCCAAGGCCACGGCTATTCTGTCCAGGGCACCACCTAGTGTTGCCGTGTTGGCCTGGATAGCCTGGGTAAGGGCCCTCACATCCTGCCCAACGCCTGCTGATGTAGTCTGCAGGTCGTTAAGGCAGTTTGTGAAAGCCTGGGAGTGGGAGTCCAGGTTCCCCAGCGTATCCTTGATGGAGGACAGGCTCTCCTCCATCCGCACCAATGTCTGGCTGACCTGTTCCAGATGGCGGGTCTGGAGGAACTGGTCCCTTCTCAGAGTGGCGGGCAGGAGATTGGCCACCCCCCTGGTCTTCTGGGACGACTTCCTGCCTCCAGCTGATGCTTGTGGCCGGGGAGAAGGGGAGGCCCTTGGGAGGGGAGCCATGTTGGGGGAGGAGGGGGGGGCTCCCCCTTAGGGAGGGCTGCCTGCTGCCAGCCTGAGGGGAAGAGTCCTCAAAAACCAAAAGTCCAGTGCCTGACATGGACTCCTCCTCCTCATGAAACTCCTCCTCCTCAATCTCCTCCTCTTCAACCTCCTCCGCAGACTCCGGCCTTGTCGGGGGGGCCTCATTAGGCTGCTGTCCTGGGGATGGTGCGGTCAGGCCAGATGGCCCTGCACCCTCCTGCACATCTGTGGATGATACAAAACATTCACAGGTTGGAGGATCCACACACTTGCCACATATTCCCTTTCCCCCCTCCCCCACACATGCTACACACCTGATATTAAAAAAAAAAACTTACCTGGCACCACGGGCTCCGGACTTGAGTCAAAGCCGGGCAGGCCCTTCACTTCATGCCGATGAAAGGTCAGGGCCACTGCACGCTCCTCCGCTGTCAGCCTAACACGGCATTTTGGGCCCCCTCCTGTGCCCCTGGCATGGGCAAGCATTTTGGCCAGCTTCTGTTTGACCAGACGCCGGAGGTCATTAATCTTTTTATCAATGCCAGACCGGGTTCGTGTCTCCCCCTCCCCCGCTGAATTGACCTGCTCAGTGATGATGTCCAAAATCTCCCTCCTCCTGGCTGGGGTGGTGTTGGCACTGTCCGGGCCGTGGAGGAAACGCCCATAATCACTAATGGCCCGGGCAAGAATTCGTTTTTCCCCCAAAGTAAAATTTAGTTTTCGCTTTCTCTCTGTCATACTGAAAAAAAACACTCCCAGTCAACAAAAATCAGTCACAAAAACAAGCACAACCAATCAAGCAAGAACACACACAAAGAGAAAACTAACACCCAAAAAATCACACAAGCACTCAACAAAAAACAGTCACAAAAACAAACAGCAAAAATTAAGCAAGAAAACAAACAAACAGAAATATATCAAACAAACAGTCTCTCAAACACTTATCAAAAACACTTTCAAAGATCTACTAACAAACACTTGATCACACAGTACACTAATCTGACAAATACAAAACACAACGCAACTAACAACGGGACAAAAGCACTTGGTTAAATGGGAAGGGACAAAGGGATGTACTTTTGCAATGGAAGTGTGTTTGTGTCTGTCTATTTATGCTGTCTGCGTAGTCCTTAGTCCATTTCCAATTTCACTGATTGCGCCGTTCCCGAGTTGTGAGCATGCGCACAGCGGAGCTGACCATGGTCTCCTTCAAGCGCGCATGCGCGAGCCGGCCGGCCCTTCATTTGCATGGGGTCACGGCTCATTTCAATGTAACACGCCCACGTCGTTCCCAATTTGTATTACTCCGCCTTACGCCTCTGAAATAACGTTACGCATGCGCAATTTTCTGCGCAAAAGCTACGGGAATAGGGTGATTACCCGGCTACATTGCGCAAGTCTAACGTAAAGGCGGTGCGCTACGCCGGTCCAATAATGTGCAGATGTACCTGAATCTGGCCCTTTGTGTCTTTTTTCAAAATTGTCGCTTTTTTTTTGTTTATAGCGCAAAAAATAATAACCGCACGGGCGATTAAATACCACCAAAAGAAAGCTCTATTTGTGGGGAAAAAAGGACGCCAATTTTGTTTGGGAGCCATGTCGCACAACCGCCCAATTGTCAGTTAAAGCGACGCAGTGCCGGAAGCTAAAATTTTGTCTGGGCAGGAAGGGGGTGTAGGTGCACAGTAGGCAAGTGGTTAATTGACATAGTCAGTCATGTAAATCCTGATATTTTTTATGCAGTAGCCTTTATGTTCTGAGCTATGAGTAAATGTGTCCAATAAGTCTAAAAGGTCTTCCAAGTTTTTTAAAACATCTAAAACATCTTGCATTTAACTCAAATATCGCGGTGAATATTCGCTATTGCGAATATTCGTATTTTTTCAAATGTATTTTTAAAACAGATCACATCCTAGTGATCTCCATCGACGTCTAAAAGCATTGCTGGTATGATTAGAGACCCTGAGCCGAGTAGCTGAGGCGATCCTTCTATGTTGCCGAATATTCGCTTTACGAATATTCGCGAATACTTTCTCTGCCCTTCTTTTGCATCAGAGCCAATCAGAGTTCTCCTACCACAGTTGTCAGAGGTTAGCAACCTCCATAGCAACCAATAGGAACCTGCCTGCACGACCATTATATAAGATCACTCCCAGCAGTATTTCAGTGCAGATTCACAAGGTGGCTAGAGAGAGTGGAGTGCTTCTGTGCGTTTTTCCTGTGTATTGCGATCTTAGAGCTTAGCATTGTGTTTCCTATAGTGCTTTCAGTTCTGAGTTTCCTGCTTCTAAAACCAAATGCTTTTTTCAAAGCAAAAGACCCAACAGCTTTTCTAAAAGTTCAGATTTGTGTTGTTTTGTCCAGGTTAGTGTAGCTTAGTGTTAGATAGATTTCTGTGTAGTTAGTGTAAGTGTACATTTCTTTAAGGTAGCTTAGTTTAGTGTGTGTTTAGTCTCTGTGTTTTGTGTATAAAAAAACAAAACAAAAAAAAAATTGCTTTAGTTTAGTCATATAAGTTTGTGTAAGTAGAGTTAGTGTTTAGTGCATATTAGTTTATTATTTGTAGTCCTCGTCTTTGTCCTTGTCAGTCAGTGTAAAAAAAAAAAAAAAATAGCTTTAGTTTAGTCATATAAGTTTGTGTAAGTAGAGTTAGTGTTTAGTGCATATCAGTTTAGTAATCCAGGAAATGATCTCCGTTTTCGCGTGTTGTTTGCGCGCATGCGCATGCGCGGACGAGAATTTCGCAATCAATTTCGCATTCGCACTAGCGAAATTTCGCAAAAAAATGTTTTTGATAAAATATCACGAATATTCGATATTAACGAATATTTCACAAATATTCTTCTATATATTCGTGAAATATCGTATTCCGCTCAACACTACTACTAACTAAACTGCGACCTAACTTCAACATCAATCCTGCATCAGACAGTGTGCCTTGGTTCTGCCAGATGGCTATAGCAATGACATTCTAGAGTCTGTCCTCTGAAGATGCTTGACTTTATGTTCAAACCACAACATAAGTAGCTATGGAAAAGTAAGTAAGTAGTTTCCTATTATCCACCAATGACCAGAAGAATTCTCAACTATCCTTAGTCAAACATGCATCATGTGTTAAAGGAAAGGATCCAAATATACCCAGTACACACATGCAAATAGCATACAGTTTTAAATGAGCCTCTGTTAATATGCATGCAAATATAGACCATGCTTTCCAAAATAAAGTTATTCAAGTATTGCAGATCACCAGCAATGGTGACAGATTACAGATTTAAATGTCAGACAGTGTAATCTGTTCACATAAAGACAGATTTAAAATAGCTCTTTAAAAAAAATGCTACATAATGCACAACATTTGTGCACAACAGTACTGGATGGTGCAAAAAAAAAAACTGAAGTGTATGGTATCAAGAGATCATCTTTACAAAAAAAAAGAAGATGTGTCAGTTTTAAAGGTTTCAGAGTCCTACTGCGAGGCCTCTGGAGAGATGAGCATTTACTAAACTTTCCAGCTCTCATGAAAAAACACATATGGATCTTTTTTCAGCTCTAGAGGCAGACATAGTACTTATGGAACTAGTGAGTATTATGCATATATTGCATGTATTTTTTTTTAAACTGTATTAAATCAAATTATTCTGAACTGGAAAAGCCACTTTAGTTTCTGATCCCCCATGTTCTTTGATAAACAATTTCTTTAAATATGCCAACATAAGAAAAGTAAATAAAAGTAAATAGGACTCAACTGTATTTCCTTTCATTTAGCTTTAGCAGATGGTAAAAAGGAATGTAAATTTGAAATTTGACATGCAAATTGTATGATTGCATAATTTAGATCTAGTTTTGCTGCATATGCAAAATTAAAGATTTAATAGACTAACTTCTATTTACAGATGCCTTTGGTGTGCTAACACATTTTATGTCACTTGCAACATACAGTACATCTATTGTATTTTGTAATTCATTTATCTAAAGTATAATTTCTAAATTAACACTGGTACCTTGTTTTTTTACAATAGTTTTTAAATATTAAATATTTCAATACAAAGCTCCAACATTAGCTTGTAAAACAGTCAATATTCAAGAAACGCATACCGGAATGTGATGCATTACAAAAAGAATGAATAACATGGTTTCCAGTAAATATACTGTGTATCCAAAACATAACTCCTTGTATGTAAACAAAAAAAGAGAAATTTACTACAACTGCATTTCAGACTAAATTGCACTCCAACCCTTGCAAAAATTCCCCATAGAGGGGTGGCTTGATACCTTGTTTTTAAACCTACACATACAGTATATTTATTATGGACACATTGCAAATGTACCGTAAGTAATCAATGCACTTTAGTTTTTTACAATTGTTTTGTATTTGTATGCTGAAATTAAAAAAATCTATCCACTTATATTTGTAGCGCTGGGATTTTTGCCATATAATGTTATGCAATGGTATAATGTTGTTAGAATGTCATTGACTCCCTCTGGTGGCAAATAATGTGGCCAACAGTGTATAGGAAGAGACCCTTCAGTTCTCCCACACAGAGGAGTTTTTCTCCCATGGTTGAGACACAGGTTCTTTCATTCTATTACTAGGGTAGGACCCACTAATTTGCGGTACTTTGTTGTAGTAAGTGGGCTTAGCACTATATGAACATATAGTGTGACCAAACCCCCGTATTTTTGAATATGTTCAGGTGTTTTTAACTAACCTTGCAGGATAAATGTAATTTTTGCATGTGTGCGCTATAATCTGTTTTGTATATAATGTGAATGAGACTTGTTTATTCTCCACATAAAAGCCTAGGCAGAAAGTGACTTAATTATTTTGTGAAAGGACTCACTTACCCACAATGCTCACCCACCTACCCATGAACCTTAGGTGACTTAACTGCATGCTGGGTAGGAAATAAAAGGTCCAGCGCTGCCATTTTTTTCTCTTCTTAGGACTGAGACATGTCACCTTCTTGCAGGGATCTGTGGGTGTGTGTTTGGAGGAGCCGTGGTCTGCTTGGCACGGAACCGAACCGCAATAACCGGAGAGACTCTCAATACAGTCTTGGAGCAGCGGTGGGATCTAACCGGAGGATCCAGGACATCTGAGGGAGATTAACGAGGGTCTCGGTCATCTGGCGGAGAGAGGTCCAGAGTAACAGTGATGGTTGGCAGCAGGACTGAGAACACGTGAGCGGAGCTATCCAACCTTCCCAGCCTGATGTGGTGAGAGGGCTGTTGCCAATAGTTATATAAAACACTAGATATGTGCATTCCCGTTCGTACGAATGTTATTTTCGTACGAAAATGTTCATTTTCGTACCCGCGGGATAATGTGTACATACGAAAACGGTAAAGCACCAAAATACGAAAACGACGGGATAACGGATGAGCCGCATAACGAACGACCGCAAATACGAACGAACGATCCGACGGGAAAAAACGACAAAATGAAAACAGCAAAATAACGAAAATGAAATCTGTATCAAGAGGTTTGCACTGTGTATTTTGTTTGAATCCGTTTTGTGTTCGTTTTCAGTTGTATGTTCATTGTTCAATGACATCTATAACAAAAGAATTTCATTATGTATATTGAATGAATTCCTTTTTCTGTTTTCTGTGTATTCAAAATACTGAAGGCAAATCTTTTGTTACAGGTGTCATATCAACATACGAAAATAACAAAAGAAACAGGTTCAAATGCAAATCTTTTGTTTATGGTTTTTTTGAATGGCCAGAGAGTTAGGCAGGCCATACATGATACAATTTTCTGTGCAATTTTCTGTACAATTTTCTTTAGATTTACCTTCAACTATGTAGTGCAAGGGCCTGCCTGATTGCATACAATTGAAAGTGTTGTTTAGTTTGACCTCATATTATATGTTTTTTGGTAAATCTAAAAGAAAATTGTACAAGAAAATTGAACATGTATGGCCAGCCTCAGTGACTGAAAGCAGCTTCTCTTTTGTGCTGAGTAGTAGTGAGCACACTTGTACAGTAAAGCCTAAAACTTTTCTGTGGATTTTCACTTTTGAACCCAAAAATGGTTTTCTGATGCAGTTTAAAAACGAACAAATTTTCTGAGAACGATCGGAAAACGATCGTTTTTATGTTTGTTGTTAAAACAGTCTGACCAAGTGTATGGGGCTTAACAATAGTATTGTTAAGCCCCATACACTTGGTCAGACTATTTTAACAACAAACATAAAAACAATCATTTTCCGATCGTTCTCAGAAAATTTGTTCGTTTTTAAACTGCATCAGAAAACCATTTTTGGGTTCAAAAGTCTGGCCAACTGATCTCCCTTCTGATGAAAATCCACAGAAAAGTTTATTAGGCTTTACTGTACAAGTGTACTCACTACTCTTGTACTCAGCACAAAAGAGAAGCTGCTTTCAGTCACTGAGGCTGGCCATACATGTTCAATTTTCTTGTACAATTTTCTTTTAGATTTACCAAAAACCATATATGAGGTCAAACTAAACAACACTTTCAATTGTATGCAATCAGGCAGGCCCTTGCACTACATAGTTGAATGTAAATCTAAAGAAAATTGCACAGAAAATTGTATCATGTATGGCCAGCCTAACTCTCTGGCCATTCAAAAAAACCATAAACAAAAGATTTGCATTTGAACCTGTTTCTTTTGTTATTTTCGTATGTTGATATGACACCTGTAATAAAAGATTTGCCTTCAGTATTTTGAATACACAGAAAACAGAAAAAGGAATTCATTCAATATACATAATGAAATTCTTTTGTTATAGATGTCATTGAACAATGAACATACAACTGACACTAACAAAAGAAAAGCATTCAAGATACACAGAATGCAAATTGACGAAAATTCATGATAATTAATGTCTAACAAGAAACAAACATGAATTAAACAGAATAACGAATCATCCCGCATGTACGAAAATAAAATGGTAACGGAAATACGAAACGATCGGAATACGAAAAAATCGCGTCGTACGACAAACGAACAGGAACGTACGGGAAAACAGGCGTCTTACGAAAAACGAACGGAAACGAACAGACGGGGCCATACGAAACGGAACAAAAAAAAACATGCTATAGATTTGTGACGGCAGTTTTTCTGAGACCTGCAGCTCCACAGGGGGGTCTCATTCAAATAGGCTGAGTCAAACTGAGCCTTAAAGCCTATACCTCATTAGGTGTTGACTGGTTGGGCTATACTTTCACAAGAGGAAGTTAAAAGTGTGTTGCATAACTGGAGTTGCTATTATCCATCATTTTAAGTTACTTCACTATATGCTGAACCTTTGGATTACAAACACTGCAGTATAATAGCTAGCAGAAAAAAGAAGACAAGAGACTACACCATCAGGCCCCGTACACACGTACGAGAACCTCGGCAGAATCCAGCTCGTTTAGGTGAAAACTAAACACCACAAGTGCAGTAACACCAACTACGTTTAGGTGCTAATAAACAGCACAAGTGCAGTAACACTAAGGATGTTTAGGTGCAACTAAACAGCACAAGTGCAGTAACACCGAGTACGTTTAGGTGAAATCTAAACAGCACAAGTGCAGTAAACTCCAAGTAGGTTCAGGTGTAAACTAAACAGCACGTTAGAACACTGCCTGACAAATAGGAATAGCTGATCTAGCTAAGCTATACAGTGTATAAATATATGTACAACTCCTGGGATGTATATATATCCTCTACACACTGTAAATTTAACTAAACTGACTAGCCTGCCTGCTCTATCTGTGGCCCCGTACACACGACCGAGAACCTCGGCAGAATCCAGCGAGAAGCTCGCTGGGATCCATATTCTGCCGAGGTTCTCGGTCGTGTGTACATCTTCGCCGAGCGTCCCGTCGAGAAAGCCGTCGAGCCAAAATAGAGAGCAGGTTCTCTATTTGCTCGATGGCCCATCGAGAACCATGGCTCGGCGCCTTTCTCGACGGCTTGGTCGACGATTTCGACGGCCGGGCGAGAACCTCGACGGGCGGAACGATGTGTTTGGCTCGTCGAGGTTCTCGTACGTGTGTACGGGGCCTCAGGCCTTGTGTTTCTGCTGCATACGAAGGACTGCATTACACTGGAAGGGGAGCTCTGGATAAACTGTGTTGTATTGTTTAATAACCTTACATAGTGTGCCTTGTGGCCGTGCCGGTGTCAAAACCTTACCACTCTGAGCATTATGCCGAGTACACACGATCACTTTTTGTGATGTAAAAAAACGTAGTTTTATTTCACGAAACAAAACAACGTTTTTCAAACATCATTTTAAAAAACGATGTTGCCTACACACCAACGTTTTCTGAAAATGCTCTTGCAAACTTGGTTACGTAAGACACTTTCGAGGGCATGCTGTTCCATTGAAGCTTCCATCTCATAACTTGCTTCTGAGCATGCGCGGGTTTAAAAACGTTGGGCCAGATTCACAGAGCCATTATGCCGGCGTTCTAGGAGATGCGCGGGGTAAGTCCAAATCTGTGCATGCGTATCGATGCACCGCATCCCCATAACGATATACGCATGAAATCTACTTTTTTTGGACCGGCGTAATTTCGATAGACCGGCGTATCCGTGCGCGCAAAACCGGCAAAATCCGTGCGCTAGACACACCATTGATTTGCTAGTCAAATATGCAAATGAGGGAGTTACGGGGATCCACAAAAGTAAGTTGGTGCAGCGCAGGCTACACGCTGTGCGCAACAGCTGCACGTCCTTTCTAAAATTAGACCATATAAAAGGTGGAATAAAATTAGACAATCCGTCTACATATCAGCTAAAGCAACACTGTTAGTGAGGAGCTGAGCAGTCACACTTGCAGGACAACAATCTGTATGCCAACATGCCAGAGGCATCCTTGCTCATAGCTATACTACTGACTTTAGAGGAGCAAAGAAGGAGGAGCGCACGGAGGAGGGCGCACGGAGGAGGGCATGGAGGAGGGCACGGGAGAGGATATACCGCACACGCATAGACCTCTTTGGCATGAGTGATTCTGAGGTGTATCGCATCTTCAGATTCACCCCTCATGCCATCCTGGAATTAACCACAACCATGCAGGAGGACATCACCAGCCCAACACACCGCTCACATGCAGTGCAGCCACTGGTCAAGGTCCTGGCAACACTCCATTTCCTTGCCAGTGGCTCTTTTCAAAGAACAAGTGGAGTGGTGGCTGGGATGTCACAATCCTCCATGAGCAGATGTGTGCACCAGGTTATCTCTGCAATCCTCAGATGCATGGCCAACCAAATCATCAAACCAACCACTGAGGACCTGCGGCTGAAGGCAATGACAGATTTCTACAGAATTGCCAGATTCCCACGCACCGTGGGGGCCATTGATTGTACACATGCGGCACTCCAGCCCCCCCGTGAGACAGAGCACATATACCGCAATCGGAAGCATTGGCATTCCATCAACGTACAGGTGATAGTCGATGCCCAAGGCCTCATATGGCACGTCCGTGCCAAACACCCCGGATCCAGCCATGACAGCTACATATACAATCAGAGCCCCATCCCAATGGAATTCGAACAGAACATGTATGGGGACACCTGGCTGGTTGGTGAGTGACATGGGTGGCAGGCATGCCTGTCCCCCCTCCATGATGCACACATCACAAGGGGCACATGCATGACTAACATCCTCCTGTCTTTTCCCTTACAGGTGACTCTGCATATGCACTGGGACCCCATCTCATGACTCCTATCCGGAACCCCCAAACCCCAGGAGAGGAAAGATACTATGAAGCCCACGCCCAAACACGTGCAGTGGTGGAACACACCTTTGGCCTCCTGAAGTCACGTTTCCGAAGCCTGGATAAGTCTGGGGGGACCCTGTTGTATTCCCCAAACTTTGTGTGCCAGATCATCGGTGCATGTTGCATGCTGCACAACTTTGCAATGAGAAAGGGCCTGCAGATTGACATACGTGATGACCTGACCCCCGAACCAGACAATCCCCCCTAACCGAGGATACCCCGTCTTCTGAGGGAAGAGCAGCCAGGAGACAGCTCACATTAGGCATCTTTGCACGTTAAACACACACATTAATCATGGCACAATGAGAATGCATGCATGCACACCACTGTGGTCCCTAGCACAGACACATTACATCCTCATCAAATTGGATTAGCACAAGCCCACCATGCAGGACTTGTGAGCAGCAACGCCACGCCACGGCTCCAATTGTGTCACTGTACATTCATACACCATTCACACGGACCTGGGGATCACTTCTCCCTGGTCCTGGGGAACCCTTCTCCACCACAAAGGAGCGTGACACCCCTTTTCCGGCAGAAATGTCACCCCCACATTCCAAAATCATTCACAACACAAAAAAAAATTGTCCAGCAAAAAAAAAAAATCCCAGCCAAAAAAAAAAGTCCAGCACCAAAAAAAGAAAAAAAAGGGGGAAACCAAATTAATGCCGCTGGCGTGACCCATGCCTGGGGCGCCCACGGCCATGGCCCCGGCTCCTCAGTGAAGACTCATGGGGGGGGGGTAATCCGGGAAAGGAGGAGCAGCCCCTGGTCTCTGCCCACCTGGCGGCCTGCCCTCCAAGGCTACGGCTATTCTGTTCAGGCCAGCATTTAGTGTTGCCCTCACATCCTGCCCAACGTCTGCTGTAGTAGTCTGCAGTTCGTTTAGGCAGTTTGTAAAAGACCGGGAGTGGCAGTTCAGGTCCACAAGCGTATCCTTTATGGAGGACAGGCTCTCCTCCATCCACACCAAAGTCTGTCTGACCTGTCCCAGATGATGGGTCTGAAGGGCCTGGTCCCTTCTGAGATTGGCGGGCAGAACCTCGGCCACCCCCCTGATCTTCTGGGATGACTTCCTGTCTCCAGCTGATGCTTGTGGCCGGGGAGAAGGGGAGGCCCTTGGGAGCCCTGTTGGGGAAGGAGTGGGAGGGACTACCCCTTATGGAGGGCTGGCTGCTGCCAGCCAGAGGGGAAGACTCCTCCAAAAATAACAATCCACTGGCTGACATGACCTCCTCCTCCAACTCAAACTCCTCCGAGGACTCTGGCCTTGTCTGGGGGTCCTCATCAGGCTGGTGTCCCGGGGATGGTGCAGTAAGGCCAGATGGCCCAGCACCCTCCTGCACATCTGTGGATGACACAAAACATTCACAGGTTGGAGGATCCACACACTTGCCACATATTCCCTCCCCCCCCCCCCCACACATGCTACACACCAGATAGGAAAAAAAAACCTTACCTGTCATCACGGGCTCCTAACTGGAGTCATAGCCAGGCAGGCCCTCCACTTGTTGCCTATTAAAGGTCTGGGCCACCACACGCTCCTCCGCTGTCAGCCTAACAGGGCATGGTGGGCCCCCTCCTGTGCCCCTGTCATGGGCTGCCATTTTGGCCAGCTTCTTTCGGACCAGACGCCGGAGATCATTGATCTTCTTGACGATCCTCTCGCATGTCCGAGTCTCCCCCAATGAATTTACCTAGTCGGTAATGTTCTGCAAAATCTCTTTCTTCCTGGCCGGGGTGGTGTTGGCACTCTCTGGGCCGTGCAGGAAACGCCCATATTGGGTAAGGGCCCGGGCAATAATTTGTTTCTCCCCCAAAGTAAAATTGCTCTTGCGCTTCCTCTCAGTCATACTCATACAACAACTCTCTCCCAAACAATCACCAAAAATCACTCACAAAAACAAGCAGGAAAAATCAAGCAACAAAACAAACAAACCAAAATCTATCAACCAAAAAGTCTCACAACCAGTCACCAAAAAACAATATATTCTACAAAACACTAGCTCAAACAGTCAACAAATATCACAAAGACAAGTCACAACGCAACAAACGCGAACACACAACAGAATAAAAGCACCTTGCTGTATAGGAAGGGATACAAAGGGATGTACTTTTGCAAAGGAAGGGCGTTTGTGTCTGTCTATTTAAGCTCTCTGCGTAGTTCACTAAGTTGCCCGGGTCCACTTCCAATTTCCCTGTTTGCGCCGTTCCCGAGTTGTTCTGCTTCATGTGCGCATGCGCGATGCGGCCGGCCCTTCATTTGCATGGGGTCACGGCTCATTTCAATGAAACACGCCCACGTCCTTCCCAATTTGAATTACTCCGCCTTACGCCTCAGAATTTACGTTACACCAGCGCAAATTTCTGCGCAAATACTACGAGGATACGGTGATTGCGCCTCTACATTGCACCGGGCTAACATAAAGGAGGTGCGCTACGCCGGTCAAAATATGCGCCAATGTACGTGAATCTAGCCCGTTGTTTTAAACGTCGTTTTGCCCACACACGATCATTTTTTGTGAAACAAAAGACGACATTCTGAAAAACGACAGAAAAAATTCAAGCATGTTCGAATTTTTTTTGGTAATTTTTCAGAAGACATAAAACTAAGTTTTGCTCACATACGATCATTTTAAATGACGTTTTTTAAAACGTTGTTTTATTTCATCACAAAAAACGACCGTGTGTACGCGGCATTAGTCCCACTTGGAGATGCACCTGAGAGAGCCATTCAGTTGACCTTTTGGCGATAATTACTGACATATACATGGGTCATTATTGTGTTAAGCTTGTGTGTCAATATTGATATTGAAATTTCTGTTTTAGACCAGCCTTCGGTAAACTTACAGTCTAGTTTAAGTACAAGCTGGTGTGGGGCTTATTTATTCTGAAAGCAGGTGGCGGAACGGATACCCAGGTAAATAATAAATGAATAATATATGTATATTGTTATTATTGGTTTGTTCCTCATCTTTGGGTATTACACCAACACTGTTACACAGCTGTGTCAAATGGTAGAGAAATTTCTCAGGGGGAGCAAAAGAAGAGTACAGGCTCAACCAATTATCAGCAGCTCTTTCGGGGGTAAGTGCTACATATTCATATGATCATACTGGTTTAAGTTTCAGAGATAGTATTTTATTTTTATTTTTTAGGTAAGGTTGCCAAATTCTCAAAATACAATATGGAAGCAGACTTCTTACCATTCCCTATTATAACAATGTTCACAAAACCTATTCCTACTTTTATCCTCCCCCCACAAAATAATCCCCCTGTTATTACCATCCCCTAAAACAATTGGTTACAGATTTTTGGAACAAGACACAGGCATTCAAGTTAAAAAAACACAATTCCTTGGACACTACGGCCCAGATTCAGAGAGCCATTACGCCTGTCTAACTGGTGTTAGACTGGAGTAATTTCAAATTACGCGCGTTTTCTAGCTAGTTGAAAACCTCAAACCATGAATAGACGGCTGCGGGCTTCAATTCGACTGGATTACGTGTTCATACGCCTTGGGATCTACGCTGCAATAAAATTGCGGCCACTGGGTGGACTTCCCGTCGTTTTCGGCGTCGGGGTATGCAAATGAGCTTTTGCCGGCGATCCCCGAAATTACGATCTTCAATCGCAATCTCTTACGGCACCTTTAGTCATCTTTTATTTGCGTAACACTATACCAGCTTTTTGCTGCTCTAATATTAGACAGCCCATGTTAAGTATGGCCGTCGTTCCCGCGTCGAATTTCAACGTTTTCCGACGTCTTTTATTATTTTTTACGTAAGTCGTCCGGGAATAGGAATGTTCGTAAACGCCGCTACTCAAACAACGAATGACGTAACGACGTGATTTCGCGCAATGCACGGCGGGACATTTCTGAACGGAGCATGCGCAGTTCGATCGCCGCGGGGACGCGCTTAATTTAAATGCTTCACGCCCCCTAATCGCGTATTTCGATTATGCGGCGAGAAATAGACTACGCCGCCGTAGCGTACGGGCAAAAATCTACCAGGATTCGGTGTAGAGCCTGGTAAAATATGGCAGCGCAGAGTATTTCGATTACGCAGTGGAATATTAAGTGTATGTGAATCTGGGCCAATGTGTACAAAAATTATGCAGTGGCTAAATTTTACTGGGCTGAATTGCAGTAACAGTAAGTAGGGTTATGGTAATTAATACCTGAACTTAATCTGTTTTAAGTTAAGAATAGAGTGCAGGGGTCTGGTGTGTGTAGGGGCCAGAACTATGTATCACACAGAGTTCAGGAGTCAGTAGTAAGTAATGCACACAGTGCAGGGGTCAAGAGTCAGTAATACACATTGGTAAAGGGACGGGAGTATGCAATTCACATAGTGCAGATGTCAGGAGTAAGTAAAACACAAAATGCAAGGGTCAAGAGTGAGTAATCCACACAGGTCAGGGATAGGAATGAGCTTTGTGTTTGAGACGAACGTATGTTTGACTCAAACATCGTCTGTTCGTATGTTTGACGAAATTCGAACAAAACGGGTCATTCGCGCCAAATTTGAGTGACGCGCAACGAACCATAATTTACTGCGGCATTGTGCGTTGATGATTGGCCAAGCATGCACTATGACCCGCATGCTTGGCCAATCACAGCGCGCAAAAAACGGAGAGCCATAATTGGCCAAAGCCAGGGTGGCTTTGGCCAATTATGGCTCAGGGCTTTAGCACACGCCCCACACTATAAAAGGCAACCTGCAAAGCAGCCATGTGTAGTGTGTTGCGGCGTTGTTAACCACTTAAGACCCGGACCAAAATGCTGCTAAATGACCTTGCCCCTTTTTGCGATTCGGCACTGCGTCATTTTAACTGACAATTGCGCGGTCGTGCGACGTGGCTCCCAAACAAAATTTGCGTCCTTTTTTTCCCACAAATAGAGCTTTCTTTTGGTGGTATTTGATCGCCTCTGCGATTTAAATTTTTTGCGCTATATACAAAAATAGAGCGACATTTTTGAAAAAAAAACAATATTTTTTACTTTTTGTTATAAGAGAAATCAAATAAACTCAATTTTAGTCAATCATTTAGGCCAAAATGTATTTAGCCATATGTCTTTAGTAAAAAAAAAATCGCAATAAAAAAAAAAATAGCTACCTAGCGGGAACAGCGACACTAATACAGCGATCAGAAAAATGATCGCTTAGTGACACTGGCAATAGGGAGTGAAAGGGTTAACTAGGGTGGTGATCAAGGGGTTAAAACTTTATTAAGGGGGGGTATGGGGGCTACCCTGAACCTAACACTAACTGACTGTCACACTGACACTAAATACAGTAATCATACATGTATGATTACTGCATTCAGTGACACTGTGACAGGGGGAGGGGGGTTAACGTGATTATGTGTAGTGTGTGTCAGTGTAGTGTTAGTGCAGACTTACTGTGAGATGTGATCTCTCCTCAGCGGTGGTTGAAAAAAACGCTGAAGGAGAGATCACATCGCTTCCTTCTTCCTGTGTTTACACAGGAGGAGGAAGTGACAGCGCGGGGGGGGCGCGCTGAGAGCGATCATGTGGGGGTGGACAAAAACAAATAGCCGCCCCCTCATCCGGGATCGCTCAGCCAGCAAAACGGACTGCCGTATGTACGGGGGGGTCCGATCGGACCCCCGAACCCCCTCAAGGCACCAACGTATATATACGTTGATGTGCCTGTCGGTGCCATTCTGCCGACGTAAATGTACATGCGGCGGTCCTTAACTGGTTAAAGAACAGATCAGTCAGTCAGAGAGAGAGAGAGAGAGAGAGACAGTGTATTTTCTACCAGATAGATAGGCCCCGTACACACGTACGAGAACCTCGACGGGCCAAACACATCGTTCCACCCGTCGAGGTTCTCGCCCGGCCATCAAAATCGTCGACCAAGCCGTCGGGAAAGGCGCCGAGCCATGGTTCTCGATGGGCCATCGAGCAAATAGAGAACCTGCTCTCTATTTTGGCTCGACGGCTTTCTCGACGGGATGCTCGGCGAAAACGTACACACGACCGAGAACCTTGGCAGAATATGGATCCCAGCAAGCTTCTCGCTGGATTCTGCCGAGGTTCTCGGTCGTGTGTATGGGGCCACAGATAGAGCAGGCAGGCTAGTCAGTTTAGTTAAATTTACAGTGTGTAGAGGATATATATACATCCCAGGAGTTGTACATATATTTATACACTGTATAGCTTAGCTAGATCAGCTATTCCTATTTGTCAGGCAGGGTATTGCCTGTGTGCTGTTTAGTTTACACCTGAACCTACTTGGAGTTTACTGCACTTGTGCTGTTTAGTTTTCACCTAAACGTACTCGGTGTTACTGCACTTGTGCTGTTTAGTTGCACCTAAACATCCTTAATGTTACTGCACTTGTGCTGTTTATTAGCACCTAAACGTAGTTGGTGTTACAGCACTTGTGGTGTTTAGTTTTCACCTAAACGTACTCAGTGTTACTGCACTTGTTCTGTTTATTTGCACCTAAATGTAGTTGGTGTTACTACACTTGTGCTGTTTAGTTGCACCTAAACGTCCTTTGTGTTACTGCACTTGTGCTGTTTATTTGCACCTAAACAGAGTTGGTGTTACTGCACTTGTGCTGTTTAGTTGCACCTAAAAGTTCTTTGTGTTACTGCACTTGTGCTGTTTATTAGCACCTAAACGTAGTTGGTGTTACTGCCCTTGTGGTGTTTAGTTTTCACCTAAACGTACTCGGTGTTACTGCACTTGTGCTGTTTATTTGCACCTAAACATAGTTGGTGTTACTACACTTGTGCTGTTTAGTGGCACCTAAAAGTTCTTTGTGTTACTGCACTTGTGCTGTTTATTTGCACCTAAACGGAGTTGGTGTTACTGCACTTGTGCTGTTTAGTTTTCACCTAAACGTACACGGGGTGTTACTGCACTTGTGCTGTTTATTAGCACCTAAACGTAGTTGGTTTTACTGCACTTGTGCTGTTTAGTTGCACCTAAACGTCCTTTGTGTTACTGCACTTGTGGTGTTTATTAGCACCTAAACATAATTGGTGTTACTGCACTTGTGCTGTTTATTTGCACCTAAACGTAGTTGGTGTTACTGCACTTGTGCTGTTTAGATTTCACCTAAACATACTCAGTGTTACTGCACTTTTGGCTGTTTATTTGCACCTAAACGTAGTTGGTGTTACTGCACGTGTGCAGTTTAGTTGCACCTAAACGTCCTTAGTGTTACTGCACTTGTGCTGTTTATTTGCACCTAAACGTAGTTGGTGTTACTGCACTTGTGCTGTTTATTTGCACCTAAATGTAGTTGGTGTTACCGCACTTGTGCTGTTTATTTGCACCTAAACGTAGTTGGTGTTACTGCACTTGTGCTGTTTAGTTGCACCTAAACGTCCTTTGTGTTACTGCACTTGTGCTGTTTATTTGCACCTAAACAGAGTTGGTGTTACTGCACTTGTGCTGTTTAGTTGCACCTAAACATCCTTAGTGTTACTGCACTTGTGCTGTTTATTAGCACCTAAACGTAGTTGGTGTTACTGCCCTTGTGGTGTTTAGTTTTCACCTAAACGTACTCGGTGTTACTGCACTTGTGCTGTTTATTTGCACCTAAACATAGTTGGTGTTACTACACTTGTGCTGTTTAGTTGCACCTAAACGTTCTTTGTGTTACTGCACTTGTGCTGTTTATTTGCACCTAAACAGAGTTGGTGTTACTGCACTTGTGCTGTTTAGTTTTCACCTAAACGTACACAGAGTTACTGCACTTGTGCTGTTTATTAGCACCTAAACGTAGTTGGTTTTACTGCACTTGTGCTGTTTAGTTGCACCTAAACATCCTTTGTGTTACTGCACTTGTGATGTTTATTAGCACCTAAACGCAATTGGTGTTACTGCACTTGTGCTGTTTATTTGCACCTAAACGTAGTTGGTGTTACTGCACTTGTGCTGTTTAGATTTCACCTAAACATACTCGGTGTTACTGCACTTTTGGCTGTTTATTTGCACCTAAACGTAGTTGGTGTTACTGCACGTGTGCTGTTTAGTTGCACCTAAACGTCCTTAGTGTTACTGCACTTGTGCTGTTTATTTGCACCTAAACGTAGTTGGTGTTACTGCACTTGTGCTGTTTATTTGCACCTAAATATAGTTGGTGTTACCGCACTTGTGCTGTTTATTTGCACCTAAACGTAGTTGGTGTTACTGCACTTGTGCTGTTTAGTTGCACCTAAACGTCCTTTGTGTTACTGCACTTGTGCTGTATAGTTTTCACTTAAACCTACTTAGAGTTTAGTGCACTTGTCCTCTCCAGTTTATACCTAAAGGTACGAGGTGTGTGTACTGATTTTGTCCTGTGCAGGCCATTATAATGTCTGGAAGGACAACAAAGAGAGGCAGAGAGTCACGAGGGCAAGCAGGCTCTGCATCTAGAGGCAACACTGGTGGTGGACACGGTGCATCCTCTTCAGCACGTGGCCGTTTGACACGCTCGTCCTTCTTTTCGGGAGCTGGCCATGTTGAGCCTCAACATGCAGACAAATTGGTAGAGTGGATGACCAAGCCGTACTCATCCTCCTCATCCTCTCTCACCCAGGCTGAGCTTACTTTGTCTGGCAAAGAAGTTGCCAAGGCATCCTCTTTCCTCTGCACAATGGCATCACACAATCCTTCCCTAGTCCCACCATGTCCTCCTGAGGAGTCCCCCGAACTGTTTTAACACACTGTTGGGTACATGCTGCATTAAGATGTGCAGCATTTTGAAGGCTCTGATGATGGGACACAGATAGAGGAAAGCAGTAATGTGAGCCCAGAGAGAGGGGTTGCCTGAGAGGGACAGAAATCTGGCAGTCATGTTCCCCAAGCTGGAGCATACTGCCAGGTTTTGGACAGTGATGAAGAGGGAGGGGATGATGAGGACACTGACTTTACGTGGGTGCCTGATAGGAGAGAGGAGGAGGAAGAGGAGGGGGAAGAGGCACAGGCACATCTCCAAAGAGGCAGGATGCCCTCCAGGGGCCAGCTTAAGGGCAGCACACCAACTGCATTACATCGCAGAGCTACGCCTGTGCAGGGCGCTGCTGTGTCTCAACGTAACTGCAAAAGTTCTTTGGTGTGGGCCATTTTTGAGACATGTGCATCAGATCGCACCGTTGCGATTTGCAACATATGTCTCAAGCTTATCTCGCGTGGCCGAAACATCACCCGCTTGGGCACCACATGCTTGACCAGACATATGTCGACCTGCCATGCAGTTCGTTGGCAAGCATATCGGAAATACCCACACCAAAGAACAAAGCGGACCTCCCCTTGCTCCTCATCAGCTGGGATCTCCAACCCCACTAGACCCTCAGTCCTCTCTGAAGCCTGCACTGATATGACTGAAGGCGTAGAATTAGGTGTGTCACAACCTAGTAGTAAATGCCGCAATCTGCTGATGGTACCAGACAAATTTCCCTGCCCCAGCTGCTGCAGCGCCAAAAGAAGTACTCTCCCAGCCATCCACATGCCCAGCGGTTGAATGCTAGCTTAGCGAAATTGCTAGCACTTCAACTGCTGTCTTTCCAGTTGTTAGATTCTGCCCCCTTCCGTGAGTTTGTGGAATGTGCGGTACCTCAGTGGCAAGTACCCAAATGCCACTTTTTCTCACAGAAGGCGATTCCAGCTCTCTACCACCATGTGGAAGGCAATGTCCATGCCTCGCTGGACAGGGCAGTCAGTGGTAAGGTGCATATTACCGCTGACTCATGGTGCAGCAGGCATGGACAGGGAGGTTACCTCTCTTTCACGGCACATTGGGTGACGCTGCTGGCAGATGGGAAGGACGCAGGGTAAGGTACAGTAGTGTTGGAGGTTGTTCCGCCACCACGCCTCCAAAACACTACTACTGGTTGTGACACACCTCTCTCCTCCACCCCCTCCTCTTCTTCTTCCTCTGTGGCCTCTTCCTGTGCTGATGTTTCCTCGAAACCAGCCGTGCTCCGTAGACGTACTAGGGGCTACGCAGGAATGCAGGCAAAGAGATGCCATACGGTGCTAGAGCTGGTGTGCTTGGGAGAGAGGAGCCACACTGGGGCAGATGTTCTGTCAGCTCTACAGGGGCAGGCTCAGAGGTGGTTGACACCACGCCAGCTTAAGCCAGGAATGGTGGTTAGCAACAATGGCACCAACCTCCTTCTCTGCCCTGCGACAGGGACACCTGATCCATGTGCCCTGTTTTGTTCTGAATTTGGTGGTGCAGTGGTTCTTTGGCAGATACCGGGGCTTACAGGATGTCCTGAAGAAGGCCAGGAAAGTCTGTGTGCATTTTCAAAGGTCATATAATGCCACTGCTCAGCTGACAGACCTCCAAAGGGAATACAACCTGCCCAAGAACCGCCTAATCTGTAACATGCCCACCAGATGGAACTCTACATTGGCCATGCTGCAACGGCTGCACATGCAGCAGAGTGCCATCAATGAGTACCTGTGCCAATATGGCGGCAGAACTGGGTCAGGGGAGCTTGGGTTTTTTCCCCACGCCAGTGGGCCTTGATCAGGGATGCATGCACTGTCCTGTCACCATTTGAGGAGGCCACGAGGATGGTGAGCAGTGACAGTGCATGCATCAGTGAGACTGTCCCTCTTATTCACATGTTGGAGCACACGCTACGTGGAATAATGGACAGGGCCCTTGAGGCAGAACAGAGGGAGGAAGAGGAGGTCTTCCTTACCTCTCAAAACCCCCTTTATACAGACAGTGGTCCTGCTTGACTGCCTAGCACACAGGAAGAGGGTGAGGAGGAGGAGGAGGAGGATGATTGTATCAGCAGCATGGAGGTGGAGCCTAGCACTCGACATCAGCAGCAGCAGTCTTCAAGGGATCACTTATAGCCCCATGGACTTTTACATGGCTGGGATGAGGTGGCTGCGGATCCTGTAGTCCTCAGTGACCCAGAGGACTGTGCCCCGAATGCCTCTGAAAATCTACGCTGCATGGCCTCCCTGATCCTGCAAAGCCTGCGTAAGGATCCTCGTGTTCGTGATATCAAGGAGAGGGATCATTACTGGCTGGCAACTCTCCTTGATCCACGTTACAAGAGTAAGGTTGCGGACCTTATCTTGCCATCGCAGAGGGAGCAGAAGATGAAACTTCTTCGGTAGGCCTTGCAGAAGGGTCTGTGCAATGCGTTCCCAGAACCTGGGGGATTACCAAATCCTGGTGACCCGGTGAGTCACAGAAGGAGCGGTGGAGAAGGTGACCGTCTGACTGATGCCTTCAGACAATTTTTTAGTCCGCAGCCCCAGGGTATGACTGGTTCCAGCAACCATCGCCAGCATCTGGTTTACATAGTGCGGGAATACCTAGGGGCAAGATCAGACTTGGACACCTTCCCCACTGAAAATCCTCTGGCTTACTGGGTCTTGAGGATGGATCACTGGCCAGAGCTTGCACAGTATGCAATTGAGCTACTGGCTTGCCCTGCATCCAGCGTTCTTTTAGAACGCACATTCAGTGCTGCTGGAGGCATTGTGACTGATCACAGGGTGCACCTCTCCACCGACCCTGTCGATCGACTGACCTTCATAAAAATTAATCAGGCTTGAATCAACACCAGCTACCAAGCACCTGATGCTGATGTAACTGATTTTTTTTTTTTAAATGTTAGATCCCTTGGAGACTGCCTATGCTGATGCTGAGTGACTGTCCTGTTATGCTGCTGACTGAGTATCCTTTTCCTCCTCACTGATCTTGCTGATAGCTAGTAAGAACATTGTTGGTTCTGGGCACCGCCACCAGTGCCTAAGGCCCAATTTTTCTGCCCCTGTTTAACAAGGGCGTACAATAACAATTTTTGATGCAATACTTTGCATGTGGCTCTTTGCTGCGCACCAATTACATTATCTGTGAGGGGTTGCAGTGTTGTGCTGTGCCTAAGGCCCAATTGTTCTGCTCCAACTAGAGTATCTGTGAGGGGTTGCAGTGTTGTGCCACCACCACCAGTGTCTAAGGCCCAATTTTTCTTACCATGTTCTAGTATTTTTCTTTGTTTGATTATTTTCTAATTTGAGTTTATTCTAGCTTTCTCCTACGTTATCATTGTGTCATGTTTATTTTCCTGTACTAAATACTCATCATTCTCAATGTAAACACCACAAATCTAGATTGGATCTTTTAGGCAGCATTGATATTTTTTTGAGTATTTTTTATACTCTATCAATTTTTTATACTCTATCAATTTTCCTTTTCTGTGTGCACTTCAGTGTTTATGGAATAATCGTCCCTAATTTGCTTCTTTCTTTAATATATATTTTTAATATACATTTATATATATATGGAATCAATCTGCATATATATATTTTTCATATATTTTTTATCTAATTAATTTTTTATAATTAATTTTTCCCTTCATTAGTGGACTAATGTGTGGCTTATTTGGAGGTGGTCATACCAGCTGTATTTGCCATACAACCCTTATACTCCAAATTGAGGCTCTTTTTTATGTATATTTTTTCTGCCTACATATTCTTATTTTCAGATATCAATTCCTATTACTGGCAAGCGATCCCTTTTCCAAAATGGTCGATTGCTTCCTGAATTCCCCGCTTGTTTGTTTAGGGCGACCTTACTGCAAAAGGTGTTTTCAATGTTTAAGGCAAGCGATCCCTTTTTTTTTTTTTTTTTAACACGGTTGATTGCTGCCTGAGTTTTCTGTAACTCTGCTTGGGATGACCTTATCACTAAGGGTGATCTTAAACAAAATTTCAAAGTTCAAGGCACTGATAGTGCTTATACTATTGGCAAGCGATCGCTCTTCAAAGATGGCCGATCGCCATTCATGATCCCCAGACGTCAGAGAAGGGCGGTCCTAGAATGTTACAAACAAATTTAAAGGTGGCGAGTCAGCGCGCCGCTCGTGCCCCTGGATGAAGTCTGCTATTGGACGAAACGGCGTAGGGAGGAACGGCGTGCTGACGACACCATTGTTTTTATCCTCACGACCATCCGGAAGGACGGGCGGATTGTGAGAGCCGGCCGGCTTACTATTTATATGCTTCCAAAGGATTCGTTTTTTGTAAGTGCAATCGAATTTCTTTTATTAAACTTTTAAAACGTTACTACTCTATGTTGGCTTCCTTTCTCTTCCCTTGGCTACACTCTGGGAGTGATTGTTTTTCTGGGATCCAGCCGCATTGAGACCAAGCTTGGAGATACACACAGGATTCCACTTTAATACCCGTTAAGGCAATCCAGCCTGCTGTGCTGTTGATGCTCACGATTATTATCTATCTGGTAAGCAGATTTACTACAAGAGGTGGAGGTGGAGGCTCTCTTCTGTCCTGCAGTATCTCAATCCCCTACTTGGGATATTTCTCTGAACTCACTGAACTTTGATTTTTCCCTGGAGCTTTTTATGAACTTTGTCAATTCAGTTTGTTTTCTCATATGATTTTGTCATACATTGGAACACTTGGTGTTGGTTTTTTATATACAATTTTTTTGCACTCAATGCACATTTTGTTATCACCTTCACTATTGATGTATTAATTTTAGCAGCGCAGCACACTCTATTTACAGCATTGATATAATAATAAGCCACACATTGTTGAGTATCCAAAAATATTTATTGTTTCACACGACAAAATGTGTCATTTTTTATTTTTTCAAAAAATATCTTAATAGAAATTCTTTATTTATTTTTTTATTTTTTTATTGTCAAGAAATATACTTTTGCTTTGAGATATTTGTCTACATATTTTTTTTATTTTCTTAGAGAGATATCTTTTTTTTCTTATATATCTATTTTTTTTTTTTGGTTTATTTTTTTGACAAAAACAAAATTAACAAATATCTGGTTAAAACGCATGAACAATGACCAACTTTTTAGCAGTTGTCATTGTTCATGCGTTTTAGCCAGAAAAATAGAGATTACACTTCGAAAAAGAGAAAAAAAAAAAAAAGAGAAAAAAAAAACAAACATTTTTTTAAACCCTCCCCAGAACATCCATTACATTCTTTAGTGTTCACTCCACTGCTTGTGTTTTCTTTTTTATCTGCCGTACGCAGATATTTATGTCTTCAATTTGAGACCTGCAGGACAACACCTCCCCAATTAAGACCTGTAGGTGTCCAGTCCGTTCCCAACAGCATGAATTCCTACTGAAATTTGGAAACAAACCATGTATTACAATTATACAGGCCTACATCTATTACCTGAAGCTGTGCTGTATGACACTGACCTGACGTGGTGGCATTTTCCACGTCCTGCACATCTGGTGGGGGTGGGGCTTGGCTCTGTGTGGGGTTTGTCTGCTCCACTCCTACAGCTTGATTGCACCCTATGAAATTGTAAAAAAGGGATACATGAATCAAAAAGATTACAGGTCTGAAAGAAGAATATCAATCATTCTTTTTGTAACGTGTGGTACAATTGTCTGTTTTTACAATCCTTCTAAGCTTAACACAGGATTGTATCCATTACCAAAGCTGCAACATTTCTCTATCTTTGGCCAAGTTTCCTACATGGAAAAACACCAAGTATCCACTGGATCACCTCTGTGTGACACCGTAACCAGGTTGTTCTTGTGGCCGATCCTGACCTCCCTGGGGCCCTAAGCAAAATGACATGGCACATTAAAAATGAGAAGCGGGGGGCGCTGACGACAGTGACATGTCACATTAAAGAAAGTTGCGAAGCGGGGGGAGGGGTGTTCTGCGGTCAGAAACAACATCTTACATTAAATTGAGAAGCAAGGCGTGCTGACTTTTTACCTCTTCTCCCATGCAGCCAGCAAGTTGAGAGGGTGAGGGGGCGAAAATGAGTTCTTATCAGGCGGGGCCTCTAGTAATTTGCGGGGCCCTTCGCAGCTTTGCATGGCCCTAAGCGGCTTGCATAGTGAGCCTATAGGGCGAATCAGCCATGCCAACACTTGTGCTACTGAGTCCATATGTGTAACCAACTGCTGAGCATACTCTCCTTTTACTGTCTATTGACTTACGTTGGATTATTTAATAGTTAATAACACATCTACAATACATTAACTAAAAAATTGGTCTCACATAAAAAGATCATAAATAGAATGAACGACCTATTATTATGCCCACAAACATGAACCTTGAGACACGTATTCTTGAACTGTATATATACAACCTAAAAGAAAAAGCACATGCCGCAAAATAATAAAAACAAATAATCACAGTACACATGAAAATCACTTACTTCTTCTGATGGCTTTTCTAATCCTCTCCATCAGCTCCGACTCTCGTATTTTTAGGTCAGACCACCTTTTACGCAACTGTTCCCTTGGCCTCTGCACCCCGAATTTCTGATGGAGAGTCCTCTGAACATTCTCCAGGATCTGGGCCTTCACTTTATTTGGGTTCTTGTAAGGCCCATTTTTGCAATCATAGTCCTCCTTTTTAGGCCTCGTACACACGAGGGGATATGTCCGCTGAAAACGGTCCGATGGACCGTTTCAGCAGACATCTCCGCTCGTGTGTATGAGCTAGCGGACAGATTTCTCCACCCGACAGATTTCAAAGCATGCTTTGAAATCTATCCGGTGGGAATCTGTCCGCCCGACATGTCTGCTGGTTAGTACACTTACCAGCAGACATGTCGTCCCCCACCGCCGCCGAATGGATTCGGCGCATGCGCGGAAGTGTTTAACTTCCTGGTGCGGTGACGTGGCGGTGACGTGGCGGCGTCAACGTCACCGCCGCGTCACCGCTACGTCACCACGCCGTCCGGCGGCGGGGAATTTTATCCGATGGTGTGTACACGCCATCGGATCAAACTCCCGATCGGACATATCCGATGGAAATGGTCCGCGGACCGTTTTCATCGGATATGTCCGATCGTGTGTACGAGGCCTTAAGGATTGCCACCATCTCGACCATCTCATCAAAGGACATGTTGGTGGCTAGGGATGAGCTTCGAGTTCGAGTCGAACTCATGTTCGACTCGAACATTGCATGTTCGCCAAACAGCGAACTATTTGTGGTGTTCGCGGCAAGTTCGTGTGAACTTTAGAACCCTGTTAAAGTCTATGGGACTCGAACGTTTGAAATCTAAAGTGCTAATTTTAAAGGCTAATATGCAAATTATTGTAATAAAAAGTGTTTGGAGACCTGGATCCTGCCCCAGGGGACATGTATCAATGCAAAAAAAGTTTTAAAAACTGCAGTTTTTTTGGCAGGATTGATTTTAGGAATTCCTTTAGGTGAAACAATAAAAGTGAAATATTCCTTTAAATTTCGTACCTGGAGGGGTGTATAGTATGTCTGTAAAGTAGTGCTTGTTGCTTAGAACTGTTCCTGCACAAAGTGTAATTTCTTAAGGAAAAAAAGTAATTTAAAATCACTCGCGGCTATAATGAATTGTCGCCTCCCGACAATACAGAGAAAAGTCATTCATAAAAAAAAATGTGTGGGGGGTCCACAGCATTTTTTTTTTAATTTGGGGTGGAGTTCCCCTTAAAATCCATACCAGACCTGAAGGGTCTGGAATGGATATTTGGGGGGAACCCCACATAATTTCTTTTTAATTTGACGCAGGGTTCCCCCTAATATCCATACCAGACCCCAAGGTGAGTGATTTTAAATGACTTTTTTCCTTCAGAAATTACACTTTGTGCAGGGACAGTTCTAAGCACAGGAAACAAGCGCTACTTTACAGGCATACTATACACCCTCCTAGGTACGAAATTTAAAGGAATATTTCAATTTTATTGTTTCACTTTAAGCATTATTAAAATCACTGCTCATGAAAAAACGTCAGTTTTTTAAAACTATTTTTGCATTGATACATGTCCCCTGGGGCTGGACCCAGGTCCCCAAACACTCCCCTGGGGCAGGACCCGTGCCCCAAAACACTTTTAGGACAATAACTTGCATATTAGCCTTTAAAATTAGTACTATAGATTTCAAACGTTCGAGTCCCATAGACTTTAACAGGGTTCTAAAGTTCACACAAACTTTTGGTCTGTTCGCAGGTTCTGGTGCGAACCGAACCCAGGGGTGTTCGGCTCATCCCTATTGGTGGCTTTGTACCTCCTGCTCCTGATGTGTGCTACCACCTGGCCTCTCTCCTGCCTTGAGGTTGCAGCTTGCTGTGTGACCTCCATGATGTCTTCATTGTCTTGCATTGACCGACTGAAAAGGGGCGTGGCAATTACTAGAACGATCGTCATGGGCGGGGAAACGTGTGGAGCTTCTCGCAAGCGCAGTGTATAAAGGGATATTGCATGAGTGAGAACGTCGTTCACAGTCTGTAGAAAAAGTCGGAAGAAACGATCGTGCAGTACGACAATACGCAACTCGATTTTGGACTTTATGATCAGTGGATGAGTTTGTGGGTTAGATATGGGGAGAAAGCTTAGTAGTAAAAGGCTTGACTGACATTAGCTTTTTTTTGCATAATTTTGACTTGCAGAAATAATAAAGGCCTTCAGAGAACAGGATTTCTTCACAGAATTTGTTCAAAGGGGGCCCCGGATGGCAACCCCCCTTTTTTCTATAATTTTTCTTTCCCAAAAAAAATAATTTATTCAGCCAAGATCTGGCATTGTAATGCCCCCCCCCCCCACCAACTAAAATAATCTACATATTGTTGCCACACAACACGTGCACTTTGGGGGGGCCAAGCCGGTATGGACAGGCTCACGGGCCACCACTGGAACATCCATGGCCTCATCAGACACAAGTGTCATGTAGTTTGTTGAGGGTCTCTTTAGGAAATTGTGCAATATGCAGCAGCAAAGTATGACATGGTTCAGATTATACTTAACAAACCTACAGTCCTTTTCTTGTTTGCACCGCCTGTATACTGCAGTATACTGCTGTTCAAAGTATATAGGGCCAAAGGGTCTTGTAATGACCTGGGGGGAGTGGTGGCAGGGAAACCCATGCTATTTTTATCAGTGATTTTTATCCATATTGCAGGGCCAGGGACCAAACATTACATTAAAGCAGTCCTAAATTACTTTTTTTATTATAGTACACTCATATTGTGCAGGGACAGTTCTAAACACGTGCCACGGGGGCGTGGCTTGCCTTGAGAGAAGATGGACGCCTAATCCCTGAGCTCCGACAGACCACAGCCTTTCATCAGCCTTTCTAGGAGACAAGTGAGAGCTTTACCCCCCTGAGTGATGGGGACCTCTTCCCGACACTCCTCAGCCTCAAGATCGCGATCCCCGAGGGACACGACCGGTGGATTAGCCCAGCAAATACCGGACATGTTCCGGGCCCAAAGATCCAATATGGCGATGCCACCTCACGCATCGGCACCCACCCCTCCACCGTCGGACATCGTCCTAACGCCATCAGCCTTATCCCCACCCGCTCTGGGTGTCGGGACCCCAGGCTCTTCTGCACACCCAAGCCTTTCGGATCTCCATGCCGTTGCTGCTGACATAAAGAACACGCTGTTCGCGGCCATTACAGACCTCAGCCGCGAGATGCGCGCCATCTCCACTAGAGTACAAGAGATAGAGATCACCGCGGCCCACCATCAGACGGCCCTACGGAGGACAAGTCATAAGCTGGACACCCACACCCTACAGCTCCGGGACCTCCAGAGACACGTGGAAGACCTGGATAACAGAGGCCGCAGACGGAACCTGAGGGTAAGAGGCCTACCTGAGTCGGTGGAGCCAGATGATATCCTGCCTGCGATAACGGACCTCTTTAACCAGGTCCTGGATAGGCCTCTGCAAACGCCGATCCCAATGGAGCGAATCCACAGAGCTCTACGGCCGCGTGGTAAGGATGCGGACCCGCCGAGGGATATCATCTGCTGCCTGGAGAGCTTCCAGACGAAGGAAGATATCTTGCGAAAAGCGCGTGGAAAACCCAGGCTGGAACGTGAAGGTCGCCCGATCCAGATTTACCAGGACCTGTCTGCTATCACCCTTCGCCATCGCAAGGACCTCCGCCCTCTGCTGGACGTCCTCCGAATGCAGGGAATCCAGTACCGCTGGAAGTTCCCTTTCGCCCTCTCTGCCTCACGTCTTGGGCGCTCGGCGCTCCTCCGAGTCCCGGAGGAACTAGATGACTTCTGCCGGGCTATGGACATCCCATTCGTAGACCTTCCCAACTGGTATGCCGAATTTGACGTACCTGACATGAGTCGCAGACCCCCCAGAGAGGAACCGATGGATGCGCAAACCTCCCGATACAGAAGACGCCGCTCGCCTTCCTCCGACAGGGAGCCCCCGCCAGCCGCCTCTCAACTTGGGAATCATCCCCTAAGCCCGCACTCAGCACCGCTTCCCCGCAGAGCACGCCGAGGTCGTTGAGGATAGACGGCTCTTCCAAGATGGGTCCATACCGGAAGGTTAGACTGTGCTCCTGCTTCCCTACCTCCCTTACTCCTACACCACCTACTCCATTACCTTCTCCAATCCCCAACGGACACAGACTTACTCCCGAGACGTGATCTCCTGCTACACAGACCACTCACATCCTCACTCTTAAACGCCTCTGGAAGACTCCCCTGTGACAATGTTTGTCGTATCCTGCATTTCTACCCCATTGGCTCGTTGCTTTGTTCCCCCGGATCTCACCATTCAGTTGGCCTGGCCGGCAGACTCGCCCTGCACCCTCTAGGGGTTGACCCCCTTTCACCCCTTGGCAGGCGCTCGGGACCTCTACCCCTATGAACACAGAGCTGAGGCAGCGCTTGACCCCGCGCCCCTGCCCTTTCTCCCACTGCACTCTTCTGACGAGAACCCTTATTGGACCATAAGTCCCGATGAACCACCCGGGCCAACATCTGACACATACATCTGCATTCTCCGAGATGATGTTCGCCCCACCAATGCTGTACTGAACTGCCTTTACATGACCCCCTGTCAATCGCAATGGTGGCTTGCATTGCAGCTACAGACTACTGCAGAACACAGTGTCATTCCACGGACAGCTAAGTATACATGGACATTTTCATATGTGTACTGCTTTAATGTTTACCACAATTATCTCTGAGTTTATGTGCACCTCCCCAACCCCACTGCTCGCAGCTCGGCTCTATACCCCAAAGCGCCTTCCGTCAAAGGCATACTCCGCTCCACCCCCCACCTAACCCTATGCCTCCGTCCCCCATGTATTGCAGGTCCTGCCGCTCCATACATGCTCCTAGACAACTGCCTCCGCATACACGAGCCATACTACCCCCGCTATGGGAGGCTAGCTGCATGCGACTGTGCCATGCCCATTAGACCGTTATGTGTCATTCCCCCTACCCCTCCCTTTGCAATATGGCCCACTGCCTACGCTGCTCCGGCAACCCCGTACGGTTCTTAGGGTCGTGTACATGCAGTCCCATGTCCCCCCCTATCACACCTCAAGTCCCATGCCTACATTCCCACCTACCCCCCCTCCACATTCCCTTCTCCTCCTCTCCTCCTTCCCTTTTCCTCCCCCTTCTCCCCCGCCTCCCCCTCCCCCTCCTCCCCCTCCTTTCTGACAATTCAGTATGGACCCACTCAATTTCACGTTTAGTTTCCTGGGAATATTTGTTTAAATCTCTGGAACACTGCAAAATTATACTGTTACAATTCTGACGGACTGTAAGTGATTCTCAGGTTTACTGGTTTAAAGTTTTAAAATCTTAAAGTTTTACAGTTTCAAGTTTTGATGCCTCTCTCAGTTATGACCTTCAGTCGCTGTTTCTTGTTATGGGTCGTGCGGTACACTGCTCGAACCACCCACGATGGATGCCCATTACGGGTGGACCCCGGGCTGCTGGGTCCCTGATGCAACGGCCAAGGCGGCCCTTTCTGGTTATGGTACATTAAGTGCTGCAGCCCGGAAGGGCCTCCGGCTCTGACATCCGCCCTCCCTCGACACCCGCCATGTTGATCCTCGGCTGTCGGGCGACTCTAATCTCTAATCTATGCCCTTAACAGACGAGAGATGATCTCCTACCTTCTCCTACCATAGAGGCTACTGGTCTGTCGACCTCTCTCCTTAGACTCTCCTCCAAGACAATCACAACCTCCCAACAGTGGCCCTTCCCTCCTCTTCTGTCACATCACCCACAGGAAGTAAACACACCACTGACCTTCTCCGATAGTATTCCGGTAGCTGGCCTACACGATAATAGACCGGTGGGATACTCCTCACCGTTCTACGGATTAATATCCTCCCAAACCCTAGACCGACTGTTGTCACTCCTCCCTTGTCCCCCCCTCCCCACACCTCTACCTGATATACTCGAAGACGAGCCCTCTCCTTACTCACTTTTCCTTGCGGTCAGCACCCATACCCTACTACCTTACGCTCACTACACTCCAGTGTCGCATCGTCCCTTCCGCGACCTCTCTGTTTCTACCTCTGCTTTGGAACAGCTGGTGATAAGATGGCCCCCGTCCCTTCCAAAGCGGAAGTACCCACGCTCAAATTAGTGTCCCTCAATGCCCGTGGCCTTAACACTCCTGAACGGAGATCGCAACTCCTTCAGGTTATGCACCGTAACAGGGCAGATATCGTTTTCGTACAAGAAACACACTTTCGCAGAGACGCCGCGCCGAAACTACACAATTTCCGATACCCCACAGGGTTTCATGCTACAACACCTCTCTCTAAGTCTAAGGGAACCTCCATACTCATAGCAAAAAATTGTCCCTTCCAGCTCAAAGACACGCTACTAGACGACGACGGCCGATATGTCATTGTTAAGGGGTCCATGTATGGCAGGACCATCACATTAGCCAACATATACGCCCCAAACACCCGGCAGGTCTCATTCTTCAACAGCATCGCCACGATTTTGTCATCCTTCCAGGAAGGAATGCTTGTTTTAGGGGGAGATTTTAATGTCCCCCTAGACCCACTGCTCGACACGTCCACCGGGACATCCTCCCTCAAATACGTAACCCTTAAATCTATTAAAGCCCACCTCCAATCACTGCTTCTACATGACACTTGGCGTACTCTCTACCCGACTGATAAGGACTTCACCTTCTTCTCACCCCCACACAAGAAGTATTCGAGAATCGACTACTTTTTTCTATCACAGGCAGACTTGCCTGTTTTGAGTAAAGCCTCTATTGACCCGATGTTTCTCTCCGACCACCACCCGATATCGCTTACTGTCACCCTGCCCGCACGACGCAATTCGACGTACTCTTGGAAGCTGGATCCCTCGCTCCTTACTGACCCCATAGTCGTGGCAGATGTACAACAAACTCTGTCTCATTATTTTCTAGAGAACGTTCCGGGTGACACCTCAGCTATAACAACGTGGGAAGCACACAAGTGTGTGGTCCGGGGAGTTCTGATGGCAGCGGCGGCCAAGCGTAACCGAGAGCGTAAACAACACTTCGCGGAACTTACCGCCCGAATCCATGGGCTTGAAAAGACACATAAACGATCCCTAGCGACTTCCGCTCTATCTATGCTTCAATCTGCCAGAAAGGAACTCTTAGACTTGCTAGACAAACAAATCAAACGCAAATATGCTCTTTCCCAACGGGTCTTTTACGAATTTGGTAATAAGTCGGGACGCATGCTGGCCAAGGCTCTTCAGGCGAAAAGAGCGTCCACCACCATTCACTCAATTACTGACCCGTCAGGTCAAAAGCTATCCTCTCCCCCTGACATAGCGCAACAGTTCGTCACCTACTACACCCAGCTGTATAACCTACACACATCGGACTCCCCAGATGACTCGCACGTACGGCAGGCGGCCATTAAGGCTTTCCTGACTGAACATAGTCCCAAGCCCATTTCACCTGATCAGGCAGCGGACCTGAACTCCCCCTTGACGATGACAGAGGCCGAAGCTGCCCTGAAACAAATGAAACCCGGAAAAAGCCCGGGCCCCGACGGACTAACAGTGGCCTACTACAAATCTTTTGCCCCCATACTCATATCCCGCTTTCTCACAGCCTTTAACACGTTAGACCCCTCGGCCACCCCCCCTCCTCGTGACCTATTGACAGCCCACATTACAGTGATCCCTAAGCCCGGAAAGGACCCCTTATTGGCATCGAATTATAGGCCTATATCCCTACTGAATGTTGACCTGAAATGGTATGCCAAAGTCCTGGCAAACCGGCTCCTGCCTCTCCTGCCGGGACTGGTCGACTTAGACCAGGTGGGCTTCATCCCCGGCAGGGAAGCTAGAGATAACACCCTCAAGGCCATCTCCATCCACCACTGGCTCACGACACAAAAACAGAGGGGGTTCCTGCTGTCCCTTGATGCGGAGAAGGCATTCGACAGAGTGGCCTGGGACTACATGCGGGAGGTACTGATTTTTTTGGGTCTCCCGCAGCGTATGCTCCAATTTATCCTTGCACTTTATGCCAACCCCACCGCCAAGGTCCGGGTCAACGGTCACCTGTCGGATGCCTTCTCCATCACCAACGGGACCAGACAGGGCTGCCCACTATCCCCACTCATCTTCGTCCTCTCCCTTGAACCTTTCTTACGACGCCTCAGGACTAACCCTAACATTAAGGGGATTGATATCGACCGCCGCACGTACAAAGTCGCAGCCTTTGCTGATGATGTACTCCTCTTTTTGACAGACCCCATCACAACTCTTCCAAACCTACTAGCAGATCTCAACGCTTTCCAATCCCTGTCCAACTTCAAAATAAACTTCTCGAAGTCTAAAGCCCTCAATGTCTCCCTCCCCATTTCCTTGCTTGCCCAATGTCGACTGAACTTCCCTTTCAAATGGAAAGACACCTCGATCACTTACTTAGGCATCCAAATCCCGAAATCCCTGCCAGACTTATACTCTGCCAACTATCTACCACTGTTGCAACGGATCCAATCTGACCTTAAACGATGGTCTGCAGGCCCCTTTACGTGGTTTGGTCGCGCCGCGGCGATTAAAATGAACGTTTTACCCCGTCTGCTGTATCTCTTCCAAACGGTCCCAATTAGGCTGCCCAAAACTTTCTTCTCTACATACCGAGCAGCATGCTCACGATTTGTGTGGAACGAGAAGACCCCCCGTCTATCCTATACCAAACTAACGACTCCAAAACTGAAGGGTGGTGTAGGTCTCCCTGACATAGAAAGGTACCACCTTGCATGCCACCTGTCCAGAGTGGCCGACTGGAACGTCCATGCCAAGTCAAAAGCATGGGTGGCCCTGGAACACGCCTTCTCTCCCATTCCATTGGCGCAAACTCCCTGGACCAGGCCGTCCTCACTCCCTCCCTCCTGCCGGACACACCCACTTATCGCTCCAACCTTAGCGGGCTTCAAAACGGCATGCACTAAGTACCGGCTTTCCTCATGCCTTGGACCAATGACCCCCCTACGACTGAACCCCGACTTTCGTCCGGGCCATACACCCACATTTTTAACAGACATATGGCCTCACTCACATGTCCGAGCTACTCACTTCTATGCAGGCGAGCGCATCATTCCCTACGAAGCCCTACAATCTAGGATGCGATCGGGTCCCTTGCCGTTCTGGACGTACGTCCAACTGCGACACTTCCTAGAATCTCCGCGTCCGCGTCCGCCCTGGTCCCGTGACCTCACTCCCTTTGAAGAAATATGCACGAGCTCCACCCCAACGTCGCACCTGCTGTCTTTTGTGTACACGCTGTTATTCCCTGATAACACCCCGAAAAACAATTGGGCCAGCAAGAAATGGGAAACAGAACTCTCCATTGATCTCACAAACAAAGAATGGGAAACTGTGTTTTCGCACATTCACAAAGGCACGGTGAATGTGCACACACAGGAAAATGCATACAAACTGTTTTCACGATGGTATCGGACCCCGACGAGACTTCACACGATCTCCCCCGCAATCTCCCCGCTCTGTTGGAGGTGTGGCTCCGATAGAGGGTCCCTCTTACATATCTGGTGGTCGTGCCCCAAACTAACCGAATTCTGGCGCGAGGTCCATCGTATCACGGCGGACATATCGACACTCTCCCTAGCCTTTACACCGGAGCAATTCTTACTGCACCATTCCCATCTAGCCCCGAAATCGTACTTTCGATCCCTGGCTATGCATTTAGTGAATGCTGCGAGGCTTTGCATCCCCGCAAGGTGGAAGGCGACGGCCCCACCCTCGATAGCGGACTGGTTCCGGCGAATTGGCCATATTGCGGAGATGGAAAGCCTAATCCACCAAACCAGAGACACGCCCACGAAATTCACGGAACAATGGGCATGCTGGATACACTTCACCACCACAGATGGATACAAGCGGATAATGTCTTCACTATCTACCTAGACAAGCGGTGCGACATTGGTAACACTGAAAAAACTGATAATGCTGATCACGCCTCCGTGGTGTCCTGCCGTTCAACCCCATACTGGTTCTGCTCCCACCACCAACTGACCCATTCTGATTTAACCTTCATACCTGCCAGGTTTCTGAATGGAAACCCCCCCTTCCTCCACTCACTAGTCCTATGCTTCGGACCCCCATTACACCCCCTAGTAGATGCCTGCTGTGGACGACTGCCATCTACCGAGAATCATAGGGACATGCCAACCGCATACGGTCCGAAGGCCTACCCCGTTTGGCCTCTAACCCATCCTAACAACTTCCCGAACTATCGCCCTACCCCCCTCACCCGGCCGGCGATAGGGATGCCAATTGACTACTCCTGCCAAGACCATTCCCATCTTCTTCACCCCACCCCCAAGTTCCTCCTTTCATTTCCCGTTCGACCACGAGTGACAACTGTGACCCTCCACCCATCGCGAACTGTTATTTTATTCATGTGTTCTGTTTCCATGTTGAAATCTGAGATCTGTATTTCTCAGTAATTTATACGATTTGTACTATTGTTCATTCACACCTTGTTATGACGCGGCTGCGTCCGCAAGCCTTGTTCATCTACTTGTTTTATTGCACTAATGTATGACTTGTTATGTGACCTTTAATAAACTCTTGGAAAAAAAAAAAAAAAAAAAAACACTGTTGCAACAGCTGGTGACTAAACACGTGCCACTACTATAGACACCCAGCAGGTACGATATTTAACCACTTGACCACTGGGCACTTAAACCCCCTTAATAACCAGACCAATTTTCAGCTTTCGGTGCTCTCACATTTTGAATGACAATAACTCGGTCATACAACACTGTAGCCAAATGAAATTTTTGTCCTTTTTTTCCCCACAAATAGAGCTTTCTTTTGGTGGTATTTGATCACCTCTGCGGTTTTTATTTTTTTCGCTATTAATGAAAGAAGAACGAAAAATTTGTAAAAATATGAATTTTTCTTCATTTCTATCATAACGTTGTGTAAAAAAGTAATTATTCTTCATAAATTTGGCCTAAAATGTATACTGCTACATATTTTTGGTAAAAAAATAAAAAATTGGATATTATTTAGTCTGGGTGAAAGTTATAGGGTCTACAAGCTATGGTACCAATTTCTGAAAATTGATCAATTTGATCACACCTGAAGTACTGACAGCTTCTCTCATTTCTTGAGACCCTAACAAGCCAACAGGCAGCACTGCAGTGGTGCAGGTGGAACTGGTGTGGCACTGGTGGGCACATATGGGACTGGTGGGCACATATGGCACTGGTGGGCACATATGGCACTGGTGGGGTGCAGATGAGCACTGATTGGAACTGATGGGCACAGGTGGCACTGATGGGCACAGGTGGCACTGATGGGCGCAGGCGGCACTCGTGTGGCACAGGCGGCACTCGTGGGCACAGGCGGCACTCGTGGGCACAGGCAGCACTTGTGGGCGCAGGCGGCACTGATTGGCACTGATGGGCACATGTGGCACTGATGGGCACAGGTGGCACTGATGTGGCAGTGTTGTGGCACTGTTGTGCACTGGTGGGGCACAGGTGGCCCTGGTGGGGCACAGGTGGCACTAGTGGGGCACAAGTGGGGCACAGGTGGCACTGGGGGGGCACTGGTGGCACTGGGGGGCACTGGTGGCACTGCTGGGCACTAATCTCTCTCCTCTTCTCTCACACTGCAATGGTGTGAGGAGAGGAGAGAGGTGACCCACAATGTTTACATTTGTGATCGCGCCGTCATTGGACGGCACGATCACATGGTAAGGAGCCGCTACCATTGGCTCCTTACCTAGATCATTAACGCTGCGGGTCCCGTGGACCCGCCGAGCGCCGTGACCACGTGTGCGCACCCGCTCGGGCACGCGGATCTGACGCACGTCAGGTTTGTTTACACACGTGATCGAGCCGTCATTGGACGGCGCGATCACGTGTAAGGAGCCGCCACCATTGGCTCCTTACCGAGATCATCGATGCTGCGGGTCCCGTGGACCCGGTGAGCACCGGTGATCGCGTGTGCGCGCCCGGTTGGGCGTGCACACCTGACTCCAATGGAGGATGTCCATGGACGTCCTGTTAGAGTACAGGAACCGCCTTATAGACGTATTTTGTCTATAGGGCGGTGACTAAGTGGTTAAAGGAATTTTTCTTTTTTTTTTTTACTTTAAGCATCATTAAAATCGCTTTTTTTCCCATTGATACATGTTCCCTGGGGCAAGACCTGGGTTCTCAGAGACGTTTTCCAACAATAACTTGAATATTGGGGTTTAAAATTAGCACTTTTGAATTAGAACGTTCGAGTCTCATAGACTTCAATGGGGTTCTAAATGTTCAAGCAAACGTTCGGTCCGTTCGAACGATCTGGTGCGAACCGAATGCGGGGGTGTTCGGCTCATCCCTAGTCAGGGATCAGAAAACATATCAGCTGTAAACAAAATGTTTGCTGAAGACAACTCTTAGGGAGTTTGTGTCTACATCAAAAACATATTTTGTGGTGAACTTGGAGTTTGCTCCTCATTATTCTCCACATACCAAGTATTGCCCCTGGCCTCCCAGTGTAGTGTAAACATCCAATCACGTGCAAGCAAAAATACTGTTTTTGTTATTTTCTTTGCATGCTACTGGATATTTACCACGTTCACTAAGCTAAGAAAAAAAAACCCTAACTAATGGAAAATTATTTTGCAACAGTGAACAATCTTATTGCCTGTAATAAATCAACCTCGTAATGTGTTACCAGCATAAGTTTAGGCAGTTAAACCTCAGGAGGCCTTTTTTTTATTTATTTTTATTGTGTTTTTTATTTAAGTTTTACAGAATTACAAAAATAGATCATACATAAAAAACACCACAGATGGAAAAAGAGCCAAAAGTGGAGGCAACGATTAAAGTGGGTTACAAATCGTCAATAACTTACTAAATACTTCTTAAATAAATAATAATAAAAAAAGAACAAAACTATTCAGAACTAACAGAACTATTCCACTACACTGGTTCTCCAGTGACTTGTAGCTATCGTCCAATATCTGGCAAATTCTGAAATTCATTGCCACTATCTGGGAAAGGATATACAAAACAAATTGATTGGCCTTTTTTCTAAAGTAATAACCAGACGGATTCTTCTACTATTAAAAAATGCCAAATACTATTCTATCATTCTTGACTGCGCCTCGGATGTTGCTGTTGTGAAACAGATGACCATCGTTGTTAGGTTTGTGTCGATTATGGATGAGAAAAGCGGAAGGGGAATGGGTTGCGCTAGAGAATTCAACACAACCTGACGAATGTGTATATAAAGTTGTATAAATACATACATTTGAATAAAGATAAATAAATAAATAAATATGTGAATAAATTATATGTAAATGTCCCTCTACGTGATAAAGACTAATAACATTTGTCTTATACGACAAGGTTGAGTTCAGATATCAATGAGTAAATAAATTGTCCAATTTTAAACATAATCCAAACAGTGAAGAGGTGAGAGAACGGTCAGCCACCGATTCAGATAAAAGTTGATTGAAAGTAGGAGATCCTCAGGGTCACACGGGGGGAGAGGTAAGTAAATGCTCTTACTAGATGGGTTGGACCCCCTGTTAGATGGGGTCAAGAAGGCATATAAATACACTAAATCTGGTAATGGACAATCACAGGGGCTGTAGGTTACTCGACTTCCAGCCGATCCTCACCCAATTCATGTAGGTAGCTATCTCCTCAGAGCGATCCGCTCTAAACTCAGCATCCCATAGAGAACCACAGAAAAAGAAGCCGGAGGCTCAAGATAGTGAAGTACCGTAAAAACTGGGATTTATTAAAAAAGTGTAACATATACACTGAACAATTTAAAATTTCCTGCAGAAAATACTACAAAAAAACAACAAAACAAACGTATACCTGTGCTTCCGGGGTCACGTTAACAGGGTGACGTCAGTATGGATGAGCCTGCTGTCCGAAAAAAAAATAGTCTCATGGGATAGTCAGTAGCGTAACTCAGTCATGTAATTGCCAGACCATTGTTCCTAATCTACTGACTGGAATGGTATCAGCTGATTGGGGAAAAGCCAATGTTGCACCAATATTTAAAAAGTGCCCAAAATACAGCCCTGAGAATTACAGACCAGTTAGCCTAACATCAATAGTATGTAAGCTCTTGGAGGGGATGATAATGGACTATATACAAGATTTTAGTAATGAGAACGGTATCATTAGCAATAATCAGCATGGATTCATGAAGATTCTTTCTGCCCAAACCAATCTATTAACCTTCTATGAGGAGGTGAGTTGCCTTCTGGATAAAGGAAGGCCCGTAGACGTGGTGTATTCAGATTTTGCAAAAATCATTTGACACAGTTCCCCATAAACATGTACTGTACAAAATAAGGTCCGTTGGCATTGACCATAGGGTGAGTACATGGATTGAAAACTGGCTACAAGGGCGAGTTCAGAGGGTGGTGATAAATGGGGAGTACTCAAAATGGTCAGGGGTGGGTAGTGGGGTCCCCCAGGGTTCTGTGCTGGGACCAATCCTATTTAATTTGTTCATAAACGACCTGGAGGATGGGGTAAGCAGTGCAATCTCTGTATTTGTATAGGGTTCTTTACTGTAAGAGCGGCAAAGATGTGGAATTCCCTTCCACAGGCGGTGGTCTCAGCGGGGGGGCATCGATAGTTTCAAGAAACTATTAGATAAGCACCTAAACAACCACAACATACAGGGATATACAATTTAATACTGACATATAATCACACACATAGGTTGGACTTGATGTGTCTTTTTTCAACCTTACCTACTATGTAACTATGTAACAACCAAGAGGCCATACTGGCCTAGAAAAAATAAGAAAATTCAAGAACAATTGTAGATCTCAGAGACAATGGTGGGAGCCCTGTGCCAGTGCTGTGGGCATGTGGGGAGACATGGAGATGATTCTGTATCAAATGACAAATGACACTTAAATTCTGGGCTAGAACACAAAGTAGAACGTTATATCTTACATAGTAAGAATAAAATAAAAGAGAACATAACTGATGAAATTATGAAACAGTTCCATGTAGGAATCAATGTGATGGCAGAGCCACACTTAGAGCCTGGAGGACGACCAGAGGGAGATCAGGTTGGGTATCTGTTAAGACAGGAGTTCTGAGGTGTAGAGGAGACCATCTTTGCCATTCCCTTGGCAGAGGTCCAGAGCCTAGATGGAGCAGATGGGCCCGTGGACTAGAGGGCCGTTGAAGTAGGTCTCTGCTGGAAGAGGTGGAAGACCCAGGCATTTGAGTTAAGCTTCATGTAAATCTCACAGGACATGCTGTGTTCTATCTTTCATGACATTTAGATGGAACGGGAAACCCCAATAAGGAATTTTGTGATACTTTATATGTGTGGTGATGGGTCGCAGGTTGTGCCTTTTCACCAAGGTGATAGGAAAAAGATCGCTGAAAATCTGAATTGTATCTTCCTTGTACTCTCTGTGAGTGCGGTTGTGAGTTTCTAGGGTGCGGGCCTCTTTGCTGTCATAGTAATGAAAATCATGTCTATTGGCCTGGCTCCAGCAGGGGCTTTAGGGGTCAAGGACCTATGGGTCCTGTCCAAATGTCCATTTATATTAGTGACATCAGGGGCCAGATAATTATATAGACCCAAGAGATAGGAAAGTATTTTGTTGTCATGGACATTTTCTGATACCCCACAAGTGCTTAGAGTTTGGCATCTTTCTCTTTTTACATATTTTATCATATTGTCAAACTTGGTTGTCAAACTTAGTTTACAGCATGTCTGTGCATTCCCCCATCTGGTCTATCTCTCCCAGCATTTCCTAAGGATAGCTTCCCAACCTCCTGAAATATATTGTGGGTTAGCTCGAGAAGTAATGTCTGATACTTTTCATCCAGCATCTCCATGGTGGTAGCAGGCCATGGCTCAGTTTGAGACCGGGTGTATACGGCTTTTGGTAGTCAATTTTCACAATGGGATGCCCAGAAGGATTAGAGTCTGATGTCACTCACCTTTGGATCTGTTCGAGGCTTGTGTTGCTGAACAGGGATCAGGGAGAGCGGAGCGGGACCAGAGCTCACTCACATGGCATCCACCATCTTGGAGTACTGCTTAGGAGGCCTTTTACTTGCTTCTTTACTGTTATGCTGCGTTCACACTATTGTGAAATGCATACGGGATTTCCCACATCCAATACGCATGTCAGGAGATTGTGACCGACTCTCAATGGAACGGTTCACACATCCCCTAAGCGAATTGCACAGGAGTCCTGTGCATCTTCTTGTCTGTTTCAGGTCTGAATTCAACCAAAAATTCAGACTGAAATTGGACCTGAAGTGGTGAACAGGAACCAGGGCCGGACTGGCCTACCGGGATACCGGGACATTTCCTGGTAGGCCGTCTGCCCTGGGGACACTTTGGGCTAAGCTGTGGCTGCAGCGCTCTTCTCCCTTCTCCACATATCACAAGGGCCAGTACAAGTCAAGGGTGGATGGGGTGGATGCCCTGGGCGATACAATTTGCAGGCAGGAGGGAGGTGCAGGTGAAGTGCCACCTGCTCTGTGGCCACTTCGAACTGCAGTTACAGCACTCCCCTCTCCCCCTCCTGTGTATATCATGCAGCTGGCTGTGTCTGTGTACAGTGGGCGCGCTGTAACAAAGTCCCGCCCTTCTAGACCAGATTGTGTGATAGTAGTGTTCTGTTTATAACAAGACCGGTCTAGAGGGGTGATACTTTGTTACAGCGCACCCGCTGAAGTCGGAATACAGACCCAGCCAGCTCTGTGATAAACATTGGGAGTTGCCCAGGCTAACCAGGCGACAGTGAGTCTGAATTAGTCAGCACAGTGAGACTAATGGTTGGGTAATTTGAGGCTGCATTTGATGGGCACAGTTAGACTGTAATGGTGGACATAGTGAGACTGTAATGGTGGGCGCAGTGAGACTGTAATGGTGGGCACAGTGGGACTGTAATGGTGGGCACAGTGAGACTGTGATGGTGGGCACAGTGATACTGTATTCATGAGCACAGTGAGGCTGCATTCATGGGCACAGTGAGGCTGTAATGGCGGGCATAGTGAGGCTGCATTCATGGGCACAGTAAGGCTGTATTCATGGGCAGAGTGATACTGCATTCATGGGCACAGTGAAGCTGAATTTATGGACACAGTGAGGCTGTAATGGCGGGCACAGTGAGGCTGTAATGGTGGGCACAGTGAGGCTGCATTCATGGGCACAGTGAGGCTGCATTCACAGGCACAGTGAGACTGCATAGCTGGGCACAATGATGCTGCATATATGGGCACAGTAAGGCTGCATTTATGGGCACAGTGAGGCTGAATTCAAGGCCATAGTGAGGCTGCATATATGGCCACAGTGAGGCTGCATTAATGGGCACAGTGAGGCTGCACTGGTGGGCACAGTGAGGCTGAATTCATGGACACAGTGAGGCTGTAATGGCGGGCACAGTGAGGCTGTAGTGGTGGGCACAATGAGGCTGCATTCATGGGCACAGTGAGGCTGCATTCACGGGGACAGTGAGGCTGCATAGATGGGCACAGTAAGGCTGCATTTATGGGCACAGTGAGGCTAAATTCATGGTCATAGTGAAGCTGCATTCATGGCCACAGTGAGGCTGCATTCATTGGCACAGTGAGGCTGCACTGGTGGGTACAGTGAGGCTGCAAAGGTGGTCACAGTGTGGCTGCTATCATGGGCACAGTGACCCTGCAATGGTGGGCAAAGCTAGGCTGCAATGGTGGCCACAGTGAGGCTGCATTCACAGGCTCAGTGAGTCTGCAATGGTGGGCACAGTGAGGCTGTATTCATGGGCACAGTAAGGCTGCATTCACAGGCACAGTAAGGTTGCACTCTCGGGCACAGTGAGGATGCAATTATGGGCACCATGAGGCTGCATTTGATGGGTACCGTGAGGCTGCATTTGGTGGGCACAGTGAGGCTGCATTTGATGAGCACGGTGAGGCTGCATTTGATGGGCACTGTTTGATTCTGAGCATAGAGGAATGGTTATTAACACAGCAATAGGTGTATGGACTTGAAAAGGTGCTGACTAGATTATAGAAAAGATTGTATCACATCCAAGAGAAAACATACACCTGTAAAGCCCCGTACACACGGGGAAATATCGGGAGACATCGGCCGGTTAAAAAAAATAATGGCCCGTGTGTATGGCATCCTGTCTAACAGAAGCCAGCTGTTTGGCCAGCCTCTGTCAGATGAGCATGCTGGAAAACCAGCAACCAACCGACTCTCGATCAGTGATCTCAGACATTGGTGGAGAGCTCTGATTGGGATGTTCTGGTGGGGGTTGTCCCCCTGTAAGAACACAACAGCTCAGCAGAAGTGATTGCTATACTAACTTTGCATAGTTAGTAAAGTGTCTCCAACCGAGGCTGACAGTTTTTTTTTTTTTTTGGTTCAACCTGCTTGGTAGTGTGTACCAGGCATACATTTGCGATGCACTTTGTACATATTTGCTACTGCATTTGTGGCTAACTTGTCAGGACCAGGGGCTTCGTTTTATTTTGTATGAACTCTATGGAAAGAATAAATATGTTGTAGAAATATACAATTTATGAGATTTTCAGTGTTCTGCCCGACAACACAGTTGGATCTGTGACTTTTTATCCATATTACAGGGACCAAACATTACATTAAAGCCGCAACCAGTCTTAAATTACTTCTTCCTTATAGTAGTCTCATTTTGTGCAGGGACTATACTAAACATGTGCCACTACTAGACACCCAGCAGGTACGATATTTTAGGGAATTTTTCTTTTTTTTTTTTTTTACTTTAAGCATTATTAAAATCGCTGCCCCAGAAAAAACAACCGTTTTTAAGCCCTGGTTCACACTGGGCTGCTGGAGTGAAATCGCGCGATTTCAGCTGAACTACTTTTTGAAATCGGTGCAGCGCCGCAGATGCGGAGTCGCACCGATTAGGACGGTGTCATTGCCGGCAATTGCCGCCGATTTGAGATGCGATTTCACATGTGAAATCGCATCTCAAATCGAACTAAATCGTACCCAGTGTGAACCTGGGCTAAAACTTTTTTTCCATTGATACATGTTCCCTGGGGCAAGACCCGGGTCCCCAAACATGTTTTCTGACAATATTGGGCTTTAAAATGATGACTTTTGAATTCAAACTTTCGAGTCTCATAGACGTCAATGGGGTTCAATACGTTCGCGCGAACTTGAGGTCCGTTTGAAGGTTCTGGTGCTAACCGAACACGGGGGTGTTCGGCTCATCCCTAATCACCACCTTACTCAAAGCCTGTAATTGGACAGTGAAGTAGTGTCAGCAGACTTATCCTCTTATCCGCAGGTTTTTTTTTTTTTTTTTGACAGCACATGTGTAAGTGATTTACTCCTAGTACTAGCTCTCTATCTCCAAGTCTAAAGTTGGGTATACACGTTCAGCAGGCCGAATTTCGGTATGTGTGTACCTCTGTCTGTTTAACAATAGCTTGTAATCTGCAAAATGAAGACAAAGAAAAATGGATAGCCGCACTCCAAAACCTGATGGGTGGTCTTTTATTCAATAGACAGCATGTACAAAAATAGGGTCACAGCAGTAGAAACAAGGAACAGCCGGCGCGTTTCGCACTGGATCAGTGCTTATTCATGTTGAAGGTTCCTACTGAAAAAATATCTGCAGTGCTGATATGTATATTCTGATAGGGGGAGGAAGTTCCTTTCAGAATACAGTAGTGTGGTGGGAGATATCCCTACATCCATTTTGCTTGTGTGGATGCAGAGATCTGTGAGTTTTTTTTTTGTTTTTTTGTTTTTGTTTTTTTTTCATTTAACTCACTGGTAGGATTGAGCGAACCCGAACTGTAAAGTTCGGGTTCGGTACGGACTTTGGGTTTTTCCCGAACCCGAATAATTGGTAAAAGTTTGGGTCCGGGTTCGGAGTTCGGGAAAAAAATGCACGGAGGTCCCCGCAAATTCAATAACCAGAACCTTTAGGTCTGGTATGGATATTAAGGGTAACCCCGTCGTCAATTTAAAAAAAATGACGTGGGGTTCCCCCCAAATATCTATTTTAAGGGGAACTCCACCCCAAATTTAAAAAAAAAAAAATGGTGTGGAGTTCCCCCTAAAATCTACACCAGGCCCCTTATCCGAGCACGTTGACCTTGCCAGGTGCAGAAAAGGGGGGGGGACAGAGTGCGGCCTCCCCCTCTCCTGAACCGCACCAGGCCACATGCCCTCAACATTGGGAGGGTGGTTTGGGGTACCCCCAAAGCACCTTGTCCCCATGTTGATGGGGACAAGGGTCTCATCCCCACAACTCTTGCCCGGTGGTTGTGGGGGTATGCGGGCAGAGGGCTTATCAGAATCTGGAAGACTCCTTTAACAAAGGGGACCCCCAGGTCCTGGACCCCTCCGTGTGTGAAATGGTACACTGTACCCCTAGCATTTCACAAAGGAAGTATAAGTAATAAAAAAACACACACCGTAGAGCAAAATATTTTAATAATTAAACCAAATAAAAATCCAGCGGTGAAAATAGACGATCGATCGATGCTGTTCCCTGCTCCAATGTTGTCTTTTATCCAGCGCCGGATGATGTCTCCAGCGACGGGTGTTCTCTACAGTGACGGGGTGATTGGTCCAGCGATGAGAAGATCCATCCATTCAGAGCACAGTTCCGCGAATGACGCGTCGGAGCTTGACGTTTCTTTTATAGGGGAGGCGGACCACGCGTCACGTGACCCCGCCCCCCTCTGACGCAAACTGTGCTACTTCACTGGGATAGCCCTATTCCTTAGTAAGGATTGGGCTGTCCCAGTGACGTAGCACAGTGTGCGTCAGAGGAGGACGGGGTCACGTGATGTGTGGCCCGCCTCCCCTATAAAAGAAACGTCAAGCTCCGACGCGTCATTCGGGGAGCTGTGCTCTGAATGGATGGATCTTCTCATTGCTGGACCAGCCGACCGTCACTGGAAAGATCACCCGTCGCTGGATAAAAGACAACGTTGGAGCAGGGAACAGCATCGATCGTCTATTTTCACTGCTGGATTTTTATTTGGTTTAATTATTAAAATATTTTGTTCTACGGTGTGTGTGTGTTTTTTTTTAAACAACTATTACTTACACTTCCTTTGTGAAATGGTAGGGGTACAGTGTACCCCATTACCATTTCACACAGGGTGGGGCCAGGATCTGGGGGTCCCCTTTGTTAAAGGGGTCTCCCAGATTCTGATAAGCCCCCTGCCCACATACCCCCACAACCACCGGGCAAGGGTTGTGGGGATGAGACCCTTGTCCCCACAAAAGGGCCACATTTGAGACTAAGAGATGTCATGAAGGGAAATGCCCTATGTACATTAAACAAACTGCGGGAAAGATATGGACCCACCCCCTGGGAAGTATGGAGATATAACCAGCTGAAACATTTTGTAGATACCCTCCCAAAACCTCTTAGGGGGGTAGGCAGGCTAAATGTATGGGAAAAACTGGTGGAGGAAGCGCGGATAGACAGACATGGAATCTCTACCATGTATAAAATGTTAATGACGCATATGGAGCGGGACGCTGTTTGCCCAACAGAGAGCTGGGGATTAGAACTAAATCAACCACCACCAGATCGTATGAGAAGCAGAATTTTGGACTATGTCCATTCCACCTCTGTAGATGCACAGATAAAATAAATTAATTTTAAACTTTTGAACAAATGGTACTATGTACCGGTGAAATTAAACAAGATAAACCCCCAGGAGACATCTTTATGCTGGAGGGAATGTGGGGAGTTGGGAACGCATGCCCATATTTGGTGGCAATGTCTGAAGATCCAGCCATATTAGATCCAAATATTACAACTTATTAAAGAAATCAGCGGAATCGAGATTAGCTTGGATCCATGGCAATGTCTATTCCATGCTGTGACTACACCTGGAAATAAATATAAAACAACAATTATCCCAATACTGTTAAATGCAGCAGACTTTTATCCCCAAAAAATGGAAAGATAAATTAGCACCCCCGATACAAGAATGGTTAAGGGAAGTAGAAAGGATAAGAAGTATGGAGGAGACAATATCTCAATATAAGGAATTAAATAACCAAGACACTGGAACCTGGGGAGGCTGGGAAAAATTAAAAAAAATCTACGATTTATATAGGCTATATGAGAAATGAGGAATGTACTTAGGTAGCTCTTGCAGGTACAAGTAGGAGTTAAGAGTTTGGGACCTCCTCCTTCCCTCCTCCCCCTCCCCCTGGGGAGAAATTAGAGGGGGTTTTAAGCACAATTGCACTTTAACACAATGGGTATATGGGTAGTGGTGGACAAGAGCGTCTCTTGTCCCCTCATAAATATGGAGTTGGGAGGGCACAGGAATATGTCCTAAAAAAAAATTGTTAATTTTTGAAGCAGGGACAGGTTTTTTTTTTTTTTCTTCTCTCTCACCTAAGAAGAGAGGTATATAGACAGGGGAGGATGAGAGCTATTCTTGCCCCCTCATAATATGGAGTAGGGAGGGCACAGGGAATATGTCTTAAAAATTAGGCAATTTTTGAAGCAGTGGGTGTGGTGCGTTTTTTTTTTCTTCTCTCTCACCTAAGAAGAGAGGTATATAGACAGGGGAGGGTGAGAGCTATTCTTGCCCCCTCATAATATGGAGTAGGGAGGGCACAGGGAATATGTCTTAAAAATTAGGCACTTTTTGAAGCAGTGGGTGTGGTGCGGGTTTTTTTTTTTTTTTTTCCCGAGGAAGGGGCAGGGGGGGAGGAGAGAGTAGGAGATAAGGAGGAGGTAGGTAGGACTGTCCTATAATTGTGGTATAGGAATTGTTTAATGTTGTAATTTATGTGTAAACAACAAATGTATTTAATTGAAGAAACATTTTTTTTGTATGCTTATTGTCAATGTGGTGTTAAATGTATAAATGTTTTAAAAAACTTAATTAAAATAAATTTAAACCAAAACATGGGGACAAGGTGCTTTGGGGGGCACCCCAAAGCACTCTCCCAATGTTGAGAGCATGTGGCCTGGTGCAGTTCAGGAGAGGGGGGGCCCCCCTCTTTTCTGCGGCCGGCCAGGTCAACGTGCTCATATAAGGGGTCTGGTGTGGATTTTAGGGGGAACTCCACACCATTTTTCCGAACCCGAACATTCCAGGTGTCCGCTCAACTCTACTCACTGGTTAAATGAAGAAAAAGTCACAGGGCCAGATTCACAGAGCGATTACGCCGGCGTAACAGGAGATGCGCGGCATAAGTCTAAATTTGCGCATGCGTTTCGATACTCCGCATCCCCAAAACGAGATACGCAAGAAATCTACTTTTTTTTGTCTAGCGTAATTTCGTTAGACAGGCGCATCCGTCCGCGCAAAACTGCGCTAGACACACCATTGATTTGCTATTCAAATATGCTAATGAGGGAGTTACGGGGATCCACAAAAGAACGTTGGTGCAGCGCAGGCTACGCGCTGTGCGCAACAGCTGCACGGCCTGTCTAAAATTAGACCATATAAAAGGTGATATAAAATTAGACAATTCGTCTACATGTCAGAGAAAGCAACACCATTAGTGAGGAGCAGAGCAGTCACACGTGTTGCCCAACAATCTGTATGCCAACATGCCAGGGACATCCATGCTCATAGCTATACTACTGACTTTAGATGAGCAAAGAAGGAGGAGGGCACGGAGGATGGCACGGAGGAGGACACGGGAGAGGATTTTCTTTTTTTTTACAAAAAAAATGTCTTTGCTTTAACCACTTGACTACTGGCCACTTAAACCCCCTTCCTAACCAGACCAATTTTCAGCTTTCGGTGCTCTCACAATTTGAATGACAATTACTCAGTCATACAACATTGTACCCATTTGAAATTGTGGTCTTTTTTTTCACACAAATAGAGATTTCTTTTGGTGGTATTTGATCACCTCTGTTTTTTTTATTTTTTGCGCTAAAAAAGAAAAACGACTGAAAATTCAGAAAAAAAAAAAAACTTGTTTCTGTCATATTAGCAGGTTATTTCTCACACACAGCATATGCGTACCACAAATTACACCCCAAAACACATTCTGCTTTTCCTCCCGAGTATGGCGCACACTCGTGAAATGGCGCCAAACTTCGCTACTTAAAAATCCCCATAGGCGGTATTGCAGAGTATTGGGGTATTGCAAAGTATCATGCAGGGTATTGGGGTATTGCAGAGTATTGGGGTATTGCAGAGTATCGCGCGGGGTATTGCAGAGTATTGCAGAGTATCGCGCGGGGTATTGCAGAGTATCGCACGGGGTATTGCAGAGTATCGCGCGGGGTATTGCAGAGTATTGCACGGGGTATTGCAGAGTATTGGGGTATTGCAGAATATTGGGGTATTGCAGAGTATCGGGGTATTGCAGAGTATTGGGCAGGGTATTGCTGAGTATTGGGCAGGGTATTGCTGAGTATTGAGGTATTGCCGAGTATTGGGGTATTGCTGAGTACTGGGGTATTGCCGATTATTGGGGTATTGTTGAGTATTTGGGTATTGTTGAGTATTGGGGTATTGTTAAGTATTGGGGTATTGTTGAGTATTGGGGTATTGCTGGGTACTGAGGTATTGCAGGGTACTGGGGTATTGCAGGGTACTGGGGTATTGCAGAGCTGGGATGGATTGAGTGGTGGCTGGATCTGTGACTGCATTTGTCACAGATCCAGCCACAGCGCTGCTGCTAACACCCCGCTCCCCCCTCTCCTTGCGGGAGAGGAGAGGGAGGAACCGGCGTCATCAAATGACGCCGGTTTGTTTACAAGTGATCACGCCATCATTCGACGGCGCGATCACGTGGTAAACGGCAGCTATCAGCGGCAATTTACCGTGATCCGTGATTCGCCGGGGACGCGCAATTGCGGAAGTGAAGGACGACGTCTCAGGGACCGCGCTGTAGCAGTATTTTTGCTATAGCGCGGTCGGCAAGTGGTTAAGAAACATTTTCCAAAAAATATACATACATATATACATCAATACATAACATACATACAAATTACAAACAGGGTCTCACTATCTTTCAATAGCCCTTTTAAACCTTGACGGATATAATAATCTAATCTGATACAAGCCCCTCACTCTTCACTTGATATATCACACACGCATAGACATCTTTGGCATGAGTGATTCTGAGGTGTCTCGCATCTTCAGATTCACCCCTCATGCCATCCTGGAATTAACCACAACCCTGCAGGAGCCCAACACCAGCCCAACACATGACACCACCCATGACACCCATGACAGCAACATATACAATCATAGCCCCATCCCCACAGATTTCGAACAGAACATGTATGGGGCCAGCTGGCTGGTTGGTGAGTGACATGGGTGGCAGGCATGACTGTCCCCCCCATGATGCTGAAATCACAAGGGGCACATGCACTACTAACATCCTCCTGTCTTATCCCTTCAGGGTGACTCTGCATATGCACTGGGACCCCATCTCATGACTCCTATACGGAACCCCCCAAACCAAGGCTACCCCGTCTTCTGAAGGAAGAGCAGCCAGGAGACAGCTCACATTAGGCATCTTTGCACGTTAAACACACACATTAATCATGGCACAATGAGAATGCATGCATGCACACCACTGTGGTCCCTAGCACAGACACATCACATCCTCATCACATTGGATTGGCACAAGCCCACCATGCAGGACTTGTGAGCTGCAACGCCATGCCACGGCTCCAATTATGTCACTTTACATTCATACACCATTCACATGGACCTGGGGATCACTTCTCCACCACAAATGAGGGTGACACCCCTTTTCCGGCAGGAATGTCAACCCCACATTCACAAATCATACACAAACAGAACCAAAAAAAAAAAAAATTGACCAGCAAAAAAAAAAAATGCGCAGCAAAAACATAATTTAAACAAAATAACAACAAAGAAAACACATAAAAGACAAAAATCACTCTGCAAAACAGTCCCCAAATATCTCAAAGACATGTCACAAACAAACAAACAAACACTAATAAACAACAGAACAAAAGCACCTTGCTGTATAGGAAGGGATACAAAGGGATGTACTTTTGCAAAGGAAGTGCGTTTGTCTCTGTCTATTTATGCTGTTTGCGTAGTTCACTAATTTGCCCGGGTCCACTTCCAATTTCACTGATTGCGCCGTTCCCGAGTTGTGAGCATGCGCACAGAGGTGCTGACCATGGTCGCGAGCCAGCCGGCCCTTCATTTGCATGGGGTCACGGCTCATTTCAATGTAACACGCCCACGTCCTTCCCAATTTGTATTACTCCGCCTTGTGCCTCTGAAATAACGTTGCGCAGGCGCAAATTTCTGCGTAAAACTGACGAGAATAGGGTGATTGCGCCGCTACATTGCGCCAGTCTAACGTAAAGGCGGTGCGCTACGCCGGTCCAATAATGCGCAGATGTACCTGAATCTGGCCCACAGTCTTCTTTTTACTGTAGATTTACGATAACTTTACAATATTTGTATTTTTATTTTTTATTGTAAAATGCTTTTGGAGTTGACAAACAAAAAAAAATAATTTTATATAGAAAATACTAATTATAGTTTGATCACTGTAAACAGTTAGTATTGAATTAGCAACACATTACGGTTCATTGCTGTGTCTTTTGAGTCCTTTTTATTTTTCTATATACTAGTGGTAGAATTCCCTAACAAATTGTATTCTTTGAGATTTATAGACTCCCGTTATCATAGTTTTGTAGTTTACTGACTAATTTATAGCCTACAGTATGACAGATGAGCTTCACAGTCATCCACCATTACAAAGAACAATAGGAAACCAGTGCTATATTTCACTGATGCTTGTTGGTGTAATCATGTTTGTCTGCCAAATAGTATTTTATCAGCCATAGCAGTGTAGTATGGACATATGTTCAATATGAGAAAGAAATTAAACATGTGTTCTACCAGAGAGATTCGGTTGGTCTGCTTCTGTAATCCTATGTGCCTGATTCAAATTTCCTAATCCAAACAGTACTTTTTTTTATACTTTCTTTTAACCAATTAACAAAATGAAATAAACTATAGGTTGTCTCATTTGAATGAATCCAGCATGCCAGACATACAGGTTTCTATATCCCTTGATAGTGCATGCTATTACTAGCCTACCCGTCTATTAAAGGAAGGTGCTTCAAGGTGGGGATGGTCCTCAAATTGGGTATTGGAATTTACCACAGCTTCAGCTTATTTGCTAGGTCAACATGCAGTTTGCAAAGTGAAAAGCCTCTACTACTTTACTAAATGAATGCAACAGAGTTTAAAAGACATTTATGTTAACGTTATCTGCACAGTGAGATATGTAGAGATTACCATAACACCTTATCAGGTACTAGTACCATAGATAAGCATATTTAAGGGGGTGTAAAGGTTTGTTTTTTATTTTCTAAATAGGTTCCTTTAAGCTAGTGCATTGGTGGTTCACTTACCCTTTCCTTCGATTTCCCTTCTAAGGGCCAGATTCAGGTAGATGGGCGCTTCTTTACTTTGGAGTAACGTTTCTCATTTACGTTACTCCGCCGACAAGTACTGTTATTCACATAGCAGTTGCGCGTAAACTTGCGCCAGAGTAACGATAATGCGCTGGCGTAATCCGACGCAAGTGGAAGTGGGTGTGATCATATGTAAATGATAAGCGGAGCCCAGCGCAGAGGCTTACATTCAGCGCATCATCCACGGAGCATGCGCAGTAAGTGAGGCTTCACTCGGCCCCCTGTGCGCATGCTCACAACTTCCGTCGGCACCACTTCACGTGAAACGCCAGCGCAATGTGTTCCGTTGCACGTATAAAAGCGCTAGCGGAAACGCCATTCCGGCGCAAAAGTATATCCGTTTCCCCCCACCCCAGGGAAGATACTTTTGCACTGTCATGGCTGCTCCCGCTACCCCTAAAGAGAGGAGGAACCTCAACTTTAATGCCCAGGAGGTCTCTGTGGTCATCTCGGCTATGGAGACGTTTAATGATTTTCTCCACGGCAAAAAAAGCAGGAAGACCAGCCGGGAGAGGAAGCAGGGCATCCTGGAGACAATTGCTGCCAGGGTCAATGTGTTGGGGTATTCCACCCGGACTGCTGGGGATATTAAAAAAAAAAAAAATGATCTGCGGCGCAAGGTGGCCACCATTAGGAGCCATGAGAGGGGCACAGGTGGTGGTCCACCATGTCCGGTCAGCCTGACCACAGAGGAGGAGGTGGTCGCCCGCTGCCTGGACAGGGAGCAGTTGGAGGGGGTACCAGGCTTTGATTATGTGGAGGAAGGCTCCAGGACAGGTAAGTGTTTTTTATCCCCTATTTGGTGTTTTGCATGTGGGGGGGGGTACATGTGCCAAGTGTGTGGGACCACCAACATGTGTCTGCTTTGTGTCATCCACAGATGACGGAGCTGGGCCATCATCTGTCGGCGGCCAGTCCACCCCATCCCCCCATCGGCACCCAGTGCCTGTGCCCCTGGGTGGTGAAGACACCGAGGTGGAGGAGGAGAGTGGCCACACCACACATGCAGAGGTCGTTGAGGAGGAGCCTGTTGGGGCAAAGCAGGACTTTGTTTTATTGTTAGAGGAATCCTCCTCTTCTGCAGGACCCTCTCAGATCCCCTCCCCCATTATAGGAAGCCCCTCAAGGGCGACTCCATCCCCCCGGGGACAAACATCTACTGGCCCCAGGAAGGCCACCCATAAGACCAGGGGGGTGTCTGATCTGGTCCAGGACCAGGTGGCGAGGGATCACGCCAGACAGACCCAGCAAATGGGGGAGATTGCTGGGCACCTGGACAGAGTGGCTGACAGCCTGTGCTCAGTGGCCCAGATGTCTTCGGCAGTGCAGGATGTGAGCTGCAACTGCGCTGCAGTGGTGACCAGTCTGTGGGAGGTGCAGGGTGAGCTAAGGGACCTCACTGCAGCCATCCAGGCAAACAGTGCTGCCATCCGGGACCAGGGGAGGCTGAGTCGGTGGGCCCAGCATTATCAGGTCACCCGGCAGCTCAGGATGCAGGCCCAGCAGCTCAGGGTGCAGGCCCAGACCAGTTCTTACCTTGGCCGGATTGCCGTGGCCTTGGAGGGCCAGGAGTGGCCCACCCGGGGATCAGCCACCTCCAGATGCCCCCCCACCCCCACCCACTCCTTCCAGGCAGCTGAGGAGCCAGAGAGGGGCCACCAGAAGAAGCACCCGGCATCCCAGATTTTTTTTATATTTTTTTGTGAATGCTCAGGTTATGAGATTTTTATTTTATTATTAATACTCAAGTTATGAGTTATTTTCTTTGTGATTATGCTCAGGTTATGAGATTTTTATTTTTTTATACTGCACACGTTGCAGTGTGAATGGTGTGTGAATGTGAGAGGGTGGCACTCCTGCCAGTAAGGGGTGTCACCCTCGGCCGTGTTGGTGAAGTTAACCCCACGGCTGTATGAATGACGTGTGAAAGGTGTATGAATGGACAGTGACATCATTGGGGCCTTGACGCTGGCGTTGCTGCTCCCAAGTCCTACATGCTGGACTTGGGCTAATCCAATGTGATGTGGATGTGGTGTGTGTGATCTAGGGACATCAGTGGTGTACACGCGTGCATTGTCCGTGTGATCAATGTTTTGGTTTATTGTCCAAAGATGCCTACGGCGAGGACCCTCCTGACTGCTCTTCCATCAGCAGACTGGTTCTCCTCTGGCAGGTGGGGACTGTGTGGGTCGGGGGTCAGGTCATCACGCATGTCAATCTGCAGGCCTTTTCTCATAGCAAAGTTGTGCAGAATGCAACATGCACCGATGATCTGACACACAAAGGTAGGGGAATACAATAGGGTCCCCCCGGACTTATCCAGGCAGCGGAAACGGGACTTCAGGAGCCCAAATGTTTGCTCCACCACTGCACGGGTTTTGATATGTGCTTCATTGTATTTTCTCTCTCCTCTGGTTTGGGGGTTCCGGAAAGGAGTCATGAGATGGGGTCCCAGTGCATATGCAGAGTCACCTGTAAGGGAAAAGACAGGAGGATGTTAGTCATGCATGTGCCACTTCTGATGTGCATCACGGGAGGGGATAGTCATGCCTGCCACCCATGTCACTCACCAACCAGCCAGCTGTCCCCATACATGTTCTGCTCAAATTCTGCTGGGATGGGGCTCTGACGGTATATGAAGCTGTCATGGCTGGACCCTGGGTGTTTGGCACGGACGTACCATATGAGGCGTTGGGCATCGGCTATCACCTGTACGTTGATGGAATACCAATATATGTGCTCTGTGGCACTGGGGGGCTGTAGGGCCACATGTGTGCAATCAATGGCCCCCACAGTGCGTGGGAATCTGGCAATGCTGTAGAAATCTGTCATTGCCTTCAGCCGCAGCTCCTCAGTGGTTGGTCTGATGAACTGGTTGGACATGCGTCTGAGGATTGCAGGGACAACCTGGTGCACACATCTGCTTATGGAGGATTGTGACATCCCAGTCACCACTCCACTTGTACGCTGGAATGATCCACTGGCAAGGAAATTAAGTGTTGCCAGTACCTTCACCAGTGGCTGCACTGCTTGTGAGCGGTGTGTCTTGCTGGTGATGTCAACCTGCAGGGTTGTGGTTAGTTCAAGTATTGCATCAGGGCTGAATCTGAAGAGGCGATACACCTCCTCATCCCCCATGCCAAAGAGGCTCATGCGCGTGCGGTATATCCTTTCACGTGCCCGCCTACTCCGTTCCGGGGGACCCAGTACTAGTGCTAGGACCGCGACTGCCCCTGGCATGTTGGCACACAGAGGTGTTGTCCTTGCAAGTGTGGTTGTTCAGCTTGCTAGTTTTGTCGGTAACGCTGCTGCTGTAGCTGCTCTCCTGCTGACCTGAGGCCGTCTGGAGTAAAGATAAAGCAGCTTTTTGTAGAAATAACTTTGCGCCGGACGGACGAGATACGCGCGGCGCATGTAGCCAGCGTATGGTGCTAATCCCTTCGTGAAACGGGAAATCTCCCTCATTTGCATATTTGCAGGGGAAATCAATAGGCGCGACTGATGCGCCAAGTGAAACTATGCGCTGACGAGACTCCGGCGTCGGAAAGTTAAGCCGATCAGAAATGGCCCGTTTTCTGTCGCATCTAGTTTGGTGGGTACGGCCACATAGAAACAACGGCGCATCTTCACAGTTCCGCGGCGCATATCGAATTACTCCAGCGCAACTCTACCTGAATCTGGCCCTAAATGTTTTTTTTTTCCTTTGTCTGAATTTCTCACTTCCTGTTCCTCCTCAGTAAGCTGTTCTGGCTGACTAACCCCCCGCCAGAACAGCTTGGATGATAGGGGCAAGCTTACTGAGGAGAAACAGGAAGTGAGAGATTCAGACAAAGAAAAAAACAATTACAAGGGAAATCGAAGGAAAAGGTAAGTGAACCATTAATGCACTAGCTTAAAGGATCACTAAAGGAAAGCATTTTTTTTTTGCTGAAATGACTGTTTACAGGGTATAGAGACATAAGAGTTAACTGATTCCTATAAAAATAAATAAAAATCAATCATATAATATGCCTCTAGTTTCACTTTCGTTTTTAAAAAGGTTTTGTGTTTATGTTTAGTAGAGAGAGAGACAGAACAAGAACAAACAAATTCAGGGCAGTGTTCTGTTTTTATATTGAATCCCAGGGCAGTGTTTTGTGTGAATGAATCTGATTGGGTCTGAGGAGTTTTAGAGACACAGCTTGGACCACAATGAAAAGCTGCCATGAGATTTTTCATAAGGAGCCAGACAAGCAGGAAGTGTGGAGATCAGAGAAGTATTACAGCTACTTCAAAGCAAAAACGAACAATGAGAACATAAAAACAGCACTGCATTAAGGTAAAGGAAGGTATTTAGCTAAAAAAAAAATTTCCTTTAGTGATCCTTTAAAGGAACCTATTTATAAAATAAAAAATTAACCTTTACAACCCCTTTAAGCATTGGAATAAGGCCTTAGATTTGGAAAGAGGAACCTTGTTTTGTTTTTTAGGAAGTGTAACAGAATGGCCCGTGACACCCAGAGACGTTGGAAGGATGAGACATACTCTTGTGCCAGCAGCACCAAAAACTCTTGGGTCGAAATCCACCCTGTGCCCTTTTGGGTATAGGGTGGCTAATAGTGAATCATAATTCATAATTCATATTACATATTACAAGGAGTCATGATGACATGACCAGGTCAGCCAGTGAGTCATACAGTACCTTTTGTATAATAGGCTATTGAAATATCCTAAGGTGTTGGCTATTCAATGTAAAGACACCCACTCTCACTGCCATTGTGTGACAAAGCTGTATAGAGAACTTATTCAACTAGATGTCTGTGCTACTATTCAAGGTTAATTGAACCCTATTGATAATACGGTGCCATCATGTCTAGCTACCAATTAAAGAATTATCATCAGTGAGTGAATAGGGGGGTGGAGATTACATTGTCCTGTGATTAACTGCATTCTGTTGTACTGGATATAAGCAAGCTAAGAACCAATAAAGTTATTCATACATTTTGGAAACTAGAGAACGGAGCGCTGTCTCGTTTATTCTGGGAAATGGAATGGATCATGTCTGCCTGGTTGTTGGTGTGTCGGATAAGCTTGTCGTGGATGGATGGAAGGTTGTAAGCGATGGTGTACTGTACAGTACATCTACAGACATAAAAAAAAAACAGACTGTTTCTGTCCAGTGTCTTCTTCCTATAACATTACATATACTGTAAATGCAAAATGTAGCCAAGTTTGTGAGTACAAACAAAAAGTTGGTAGCACACCCTGAGATATTTTTCAAAGCAAACAAAATGTAAATAATAAGTGCTGCGATAAAAAATAAATAAACCATTTATATGAAACAATCCGTGGTAATAAAGAGAACAAAAAAGTCAGTGATAAATACAAAATCATCTTTAATATGATCACCAGACTTTGTGCACCGTCATCAAAAAGTAAATTCAAATCTGCTTACCAGACCCATATCACTCTCATAGACGCTATAGTATCAAATTTACATCACAAGCTTTAAATGTCTCCCACAGTTGGAAATATAGTCATCCTCTGAAGATATCATCAGCAAAATTGCCTCACAGTTAAGGATTAATGCATGCAGGTGAGTACTGACAAAGAGAAAAATAAATGCTCCATATAGTGTAAATCCTAATTCTACTTTTTAATAAAAAGCATACAATTTCACTTACATTCTTAAACCACTTACTGCCCGCAGAGGCGGCTCTTTAATTAGGCAAATTAGGCGGTCACTTAAGGCCTCATGCTCACAGGGGCCTCGCGGCCACCTAATTTGCCTAACGGAGGAAGGGGAGAGCCCAGCATCGGGAAGAATATTAGCACTGCCTGCGAAAGTGAGGGACCAATCTCCTCATGCAAGGACTCTGCACTAAAATGTTTATACTTTTTCCCATTATAGGTGTGGGTGGGGCCTCGTGTGTATGTTTTGCCTAAGGCCTCACAAAGCCTGGAAGTGCCTCTGACTACCCGTGCTATAGCTAAAAGCCAGCTACAGCACGGGCTTATTTTGCTGGGAGGCAATCACATGATGTCCTCCCGGGATCACACTTCCTTTTGGACTTAGCTGATCACAGGTTGGGGTAAAGGGCCAATCACAGAGGCACTTTACCATGTGATCAGCTGTGTTCAATGACAGCTGGTCATGATGTATACACAAAAAACGGTTATTGGCATTTATTTCCTTATGCTGTCAGCGTGAAGAAGGCAGAAGAGAGCTGATAACCAGCTTGTGATAAAGGGACATTGACACTGATGATTATCAGTGCCCTGTGTCCTGATTATTAGTGCAGTCCCAACAGTTCCCACCAGTGCTGCCATTCAGTGCCCACCAGTGCTGCCAATCAGTGCTCATCAGTGCTGCCAATCAGTGCTCATCAGTGACTTCTCATCAGTGTCACCTAGCAGTGCTGCCTATCAGTGGCCATCAGTGTCGCCCATAAGTGCCTATTCATGCCGCATATCAGTGCCGCCTATCAGTGCCCATTAGTGCCGCCTATCAGTGCAGCCTCATCAGTACATCCTCATCAGTGTCCACCATTGTCGCCTCATTAGTGCCCATCAATGCAGCCTATCAGTGCTCATCAGTTCCGCCTCATTAAGGATGAGCTTTATGTTCGAGTCGAACATGAGTTAGACTCGAACATTGTTTGCCTGTCCGGCGAACAGTGAACAATTTGGGGTGTTCGCGGCAATTCAAAAAGCCTCGAAACACCCTTTAAAAGTCTGTGGGAGAAATCTAAAGTGCTAATTTTAAATGTTAATATGCAAATTGTCATAAAAAGTGTTTGGGTACCTGGGTCCTGCCTCAGGAGACATGTATCAATGCAAAAAAAGTTTTAAAATCTGAATTTTTTTCAGGAGCAGTGATTTTAATAATGCTTAAAGTGAAACAATACAATTGAAATATTCATTTACATTTCATACCTGGGTTGTGTGTATAGTATGCCTGTAATATAGCGCATGTTTTCCGTGTTTAGAACTGTCCCTGCACAAAATGTAATTTCTAAAGGAAAAAAAGTCATTTAAAACTACTCGCGGTTATTAATGAATTGTCAGGTCCCAGCAATACAGATCAAAGTCATTGAAAAAACTGGCTTATCCGCCCACGTCATTGGGTAACCCCATCTTGCCAGAGAAAGCCAGGGGTTACCCTTATGCGTCATGGGGGTTTTGTGTGGAGTGGAGACTGCAGCATCGCTGAACATCGGATTACATAGAGAATGGATTACAATGCTGGAATGTTTTTTTGTATTTTTTTTTAACCACTTAAGACCCGGACCATTATGCAGGTTAGGGACCTTGCCCCTTTTTGCGATTCCACACTGTGACGTTTTAACTGACGGTCATGCGACGTGGCTCCCAAACAAAATTGGCGTCCTTTTTTTCCCACAAATAGAGCTTTCTTTTGGTAGTATTTGATCACTTCTGCAGTTTTTATTTGTTGCGCTATAAACAAAAATAGAGCGAAAATTTGGAGAAAAAAAAATCAATACTTTTTACTTTTTGCTATAATAAATATCCAAAAAAAAAAAATGTTTTTCCTTAGTTTAGTCTGATACATATTTCCTCTACTTATTTTTTGGTAAAAAAAAAACGCAATAAGCGTTTATTGATTGGTTTGCGCAAAAGTTATAGCGTTTACAAAATAGGGGATAGTTTTATGGCATTTTTCTTATATTTTTTTTACTAGTAATGGCAGTGATCAGCGATTTTTTTCGTGACTGTGACATTATGGTGGACACATCGGACACTTTTGGGCCAATTGTCATTTTCACAGCAAAAAGTGCTATAAAAATGCACTGATTACTGTGAAAAGAGAATTGGCAGTGAATTGGCAGTGAAGGGGTTAACCACTAGGTGGCGCTAAGAGGTTAAGTGTGCCCTAAGAGATTGATTCTTACTATACAGGGGTGTGGCTGTAGGCGTGATGTCACTGGTCGTCGTTCCCTATATCAGGGAACAGACGATCAGTGTCACTGCCACACAGAAGAACGAGGAAGGTGTGTTTACACACACCTCTCCCCGTACTTCAGCTCCTGTGACCGATCGAGGGACACCTGCGGCTATCGGGTCCGCGGGTCCTGCAGACGTGGTCACGGAACTTCGGACCGGGACGTGCGCACGCGTCCCACGGCTGGGCTCTTAAATGCAACGTACAGGTACGTGCCTGTCCCCACCTGTGCCATTCTGCCGATGTATATGTGCAGGAGGCGGTCCTTAAGTGGTTAATAAAGGACTTGTTCCAACTGTGTCTGTGTGGTTTAACATTTTTGACACTTTCTTTTGTGAAATGGTAGGAGTACAATGTTCCCAGTTACCAATTCACATAGGGGGTGGAATCTGGGGGTTCCCTTTTTTAAAGTGTGCTTCCAGATACCGATAAGCCCTCCATCCGCAGACCCCCACAACCCCCTGGCAAGGATGTTGAGGGCATGTGGCCTGGTACGGTTTAGAAGGGGGGCCACTCTCTCATCCCCCCTCTTTTCCTGCAGCCTGCCATGTTGCGTGCTTGGATAAGGGTCTGATATGGATTTTTTGGGGGGCCCATGCCATTTTTTTTTATTCCGGTGCAAGGTTCCCCTTAAAATCCATACCAGACCAGAAGGGCCTGATATGGAATTTGGGGGGAACCCCCATGCTTTTTTTTGGTTCAGGATTCTCCTTAATATTCATGCCAGACCCAAAGGGCCTGGTAAAGGACAGGGGGTGACTTCTGCCATTTTTTTCAATGATTTTGATCTGAATTGCCGGGACCCAAAAATTCATGAATAGCCGCAAGTAGTTTTAAATAACTTTTTTTCCTGTGCAGGGACAGTTCTAAACACGGGAAACATGCACTACTTTACAGGTATACTATATACACCCCTCAGGTACAAAATGTAAAAGAATATTTCACTTTTATTGTTTAACTTTAAGCATTATTAAAACCACTGCTCCCAAAAAAACTGCAGTTTTTAAAACTTTTTTTGCATTGATACATGTCCCCTCAGGCAGGACCAAGGTCCCCAAACACTTTTTATGACAATAACTTGCATATTAAAGTTTAAAATTAGTATTTTTGATTTTTCATGTTCGTATTCCATAGACTTTAACAGTGTTCGAATGTTCAAACTCATTTTTTGCCTGTTCGTATGTTCTGGTGCGAACCGAACCGGGGGGTGTTTGGTTCATCCCTACGCCTCATCAATGCCACATAATCAGTGCCCATCAGTGCAGCCTCAGCAGTGCACAGTGAAGGAGAAAAATCACCTGTTTATTGTATAATTGTATAACCAGCAAAAATGTTGGTCTTTTTTTGTTAGTTTAGCAAAAAAAATTTAACTCATATACCAGCAAAAGAAAGCTCTATCTGTGTGGGGAAAAAAATTATATGGTCAATATGGTCAAAGTTTTGGGTTTGTGACCTTCTCCAGCCCATGCTATAGCCAAAAGAAGGCTACCATGCGGGCCTTAATTGTCGGGAGGGTGTCTATTGACGTCCTCCCAAGTATGCGCTGAATGCATGTCCCTGCACACGCAGCAAGCACAAGCAGTGAGCTCTGTGATTACTGAGTCTATGAGACTCGTCTGATCACAGTTTGGAGTAAGGGCTCGATCCCGGCTTCTGCCAGAGGGACATCAGTCTCTTACATGGAGAGGAACTGCTGTTATGAAGTGCCCACCAGTGCCACCTGCCAGTGCCCACCAGTACCACCTATCAGTGCCACGTACCATTGTCCATCAGTGCCACCTATCAATGTCCACCAGTGCCTCAGAATCAGTGCCACCTATCAGTGCTGTCTATCAGTGTCACCTACCAGTGCTGACCAATGCCAATCAGTGCCCATCAATGCCACCTATCGGTGCTCTTCAGTGCCACCCATCAGTACAACCTCTCAGTCTTTTATCATATGTGACAGAGAACTTGTCAGGAGTTATCAGGTTGATAACAGAAGAACAGAGCAGGAGACAGCTATGGAACATTGTGCTTTAAAGGGAGAACACTGCAGATATATGTGCCCAGCTCAAATTTCATGAATCAGGTTTACATCCACTTTAAGGCCCGGTTCACACGTACTGCTGTCGGGAACCCTGCAAATCCGTTGCGGGTTCCCGCATCGCACCTGACTCGCAACTGCGAACTGCTGGTAGTGTAAATAGAAAGTTAATGACGCCCCCAAATCAGTTTGTATATAACAGTGTGAACTGTCAGTTCAGACATGAATCAGATCACATGGGTATGAACACCCATGCGATATGATTCTGGTGCGGACCAAAAAAAGGGTCTTGTGAATGTTTTGTCCGAATGTGATGTGAATTCAGCCATACTATCTGTTTGGCTGAAATCGCATCACACAGACATTGCATGTGATTTGCACAGCAGTGCGGTGCAAATCACATGCAATAACACACAGGGCACTGATGTGAATCGGGACTAAGGTTTAGATATCACCAACATAGAAAAACACTCTGGGACTCAAGGCGATTTACATTTGTTTTCAGCTTCATCATTCAGCTATGTTACATAAAAGTCACGTTAATGTGATATCATTTAATCTGTAAACTTTGTTGATTATATTTTGGAGTAAAGTTATAAAGATGTACAAATTACGAAAACTTTTCATTGGGAAACATTACAGGCAGTATTAGGGTTAGAGGATAGTAGGTTCGGCACTTCCTAATGGGATCCCTCCGGCTGGACGTTCACTCACTTATTGTTGCCTGGTAGCGGCTCAGTCTTTTTCTGGTGGTGCTGGGCAGCAGCGTGGCTCTCTCTCTGGTGGCACTGGGCAGCAGCGTGGCTCTCTCTCTGGTGGCACTGGGCAGCATTACTCTCTTTCTGGTGGCGCTGGGTAGTGTGGCTCTCTTTCTGGTGGCACTGGGCAGCGATATGGCTCTCTTTGTGGTAGTGCTGAGCAGTGTGGCTCTCTTTTTGGTAGTGCTAAGCAGCGTGGCTCTCTTTCTGGTGGCGCTGGGCAGTGAGGCTCTCTTTCTGGTAATGCTGAGCAGTGTGGCTCTCTTTCTGGTGGCACTGGGTAATGTGGCTCTCTTTCTGGTGGCACTGGGCAGCATCGTGGCTCTCTTTCTGGTGGCACTGGGCAGCAGTGTGGCTCTCTTTCTGGTAGTGCTTGGCAGTTCGGCTCTCTATCTGGTAGTGCTGAGCAGCGTGGCTCTCTTTGTGGTGGTGCTGGGCAGTGGCACTCTCTTTCTGGTGGTGCTGGGCAGTGTGGCTCTCTTTCTGGTGGCACAAAAATCCTCCTGCGCTCTGGTGTATCGCCAAACTGGGTATGTCAGTATAGTCTAATGGCAAAGTCTGAAGTCTTGCAGCCCTCCACAGAGCAAAGGGTGTTCATATGGCTAAAATAAAAAAGAAAATAAAGGAGGGCGCACCGACCTTGTGCATTACCACTTAAAAGTTTTAATAGACAAGATAAAAATGCAATGGTCCTACTCACAAAACAATCAGAAGTAAGCGCTTTTCAAAACAGCTGAGACTGGACCTCACGGCACCTGCCAGTCAAACCCTTGATATCAACATGGCTGACGTGTTTCTGGGGCGTACCCCCTTCCTCAAAGCCTAGGTCATGGACCACCTAGGCTTTGAGGAAGGGGTACGCCCCAGAAATGCGTCAGCCATGTTGATGTCAAGGGTTTGACTGGCAGGTGCCGTGAGGTCCAGTCTCAGCTGTTTTGAAAAGCGCTTACTTCTGATTGTTTTGTGAGTCGGACCATTGCATTTTTATCTTGTCTATTAAAACTTTTAAGTGGTAATGCACAAGGTCGGTGCGCCCTCCTTTCTTTTCTTTTTTCATTTCTCTTTCTGGTGGCACTGGGTAGTGTGGCTCTTTCTGGTGGCACTGGGCAGCATCATGGCTCTCTCTCTCTACTGGTGCTGGGTAGTGTAACTCTCTCTCTGGTGGTGATGGGCAGCATGGCTCTCTCTCTCTCTGGTGGTGCTGAGCAGCAGCATGGCTCTATTTCTGGTGGTGCTGGGCAGCATGCATAAAATAGAGCTAGGATAGGGTGCTACTACCCAATAAGATCAGATTTTGTTTTATTTTTTTATTTTTTTTAGAGCTACCTGGCTGTGATAAGGTGCACAGCTGCAATAGCAATCATGAGAAAAGATGGTCTGCAACTCCTTGCTTGCTCTTTAAAATCTTCAAAATGATTTAATTCTCCATAAAAGACACATGAACAGACAGCAGATGTAAATGCATTTCAGCCTTGTGGGCCTAGTTCACTAGTGTACAAGGCCCACAAGGCTTAAACACATTTACATCTGCTGTCTGTTCCTGTGTCTTTTTTGGAGAATCAGTACATTTTGAGGATTTTAAAGTGCAAGCAAAGAGTTGTGGACCATCTTTTCTTATTGCTATTGCAGCAGGACTGCGGGCTGATGGCTCTCTTTCTGGTGGTGCTGGTCAGCAGCATGGCTCTCCCTCTGGTGATGCTGAGCAGCAGCATGGCTCTCTTTTTGGTGGTGCTGGGCAGTGTGGCTCTCTTTCTGGTGGCACTGGGCAGAAGTTTGACTCTCTCTATAGTGATACTGGGCAACAGCATGGCACTCTCTCTGGTGTTGCTCGGCAGCAGCATGACTCTTTCTCTGATGGCACTGGGCAGCAGTGTGGTTACTTTTATGGTGGTGCTGGGCAGTGTGGGTCTCTCTCTGGTGGCACTGGGCAACAGTGTGACCCCCTTTCTGGTGGCTCTTGGTAGTGTGGCTCTCTTTCTGGTAGCGCTGGGCAGCAGTGTGGCTCTCTCTCTGAGGGCACTGGGCAGCAACGTGGCTCTCTTTCTGGTGGTGCTGGGCAGTATGTCTCTCTCTGGCACTGGGCAGCAGTGTGGCTCCCTTTCTGGTAGAGCTGGGCATCGTGGATCTCTTTCTGGTGGCACTGGGTAGAGTGGCTCTCTTTCTGGTGGTGCATGGCAGCAGCGTGGCTCTCTTTCTGGCAGCAGTGGGGCTCTAGCTCTGGCTGCACTGGACAGTGTGTCTCCTTTCTAGTGGTGCTGGGTGTGCTTGACCTTTTTGATGGTCATGGGCAGCGTGGTTCTCTTTCTGGTGGTGCTGGGCAAAGTGGATCTCTTTGTGGTTTCCACCAAGCACAGTCCTCTCATTCCCCGAGTCCTGCATTCACTCCCTCAGATTTTTCCCGGGTTCCAGTCAGTCTGTCTCTCTCCCAGAGTGCATGCTGGGAGCTGTAGTCTGCTCCCTGTGGACAATAATGGGGCCGCCAAACTTCTGGAACTATATGCTCCATGATGTTCCCCTAGTCTATTTTGATTGGCCCTCTGCTGTTGCCGGAAACTTATTAAGAGAAGCTGTCTCTTCTCCTGCACTGTTGAGAGGAGAAAGGAGGGGGTGAGCAGGGGAAACAGTTTGACAGCCTGCAGCTTGCCTCTCCCCTATCACAGCACCTTCAAGTTCTCTGCAGAACTGAGCGGGGGAAAAAGCAAGCAGGCCACACCCCCCTCATTCACTTAGTGGTGCCACTATTTAAATTGGTGTTTATAGTTTCTGTTGAGGGAGGCAGTTTTGGTTCTCGCCTGAGGTAATTGCAACATTTTAACTCTGCAGCTGTTTTAATGACTGCAAATATGTATGATCATTTGGGTTTTATAAGTCTCATGCTTTCCAAGGGATTCTGGGTTCCACGGGCCCACCCGTCACATTGTTGAATGCCTAGAAATGGGGATGGGCGAACGGTTCGGCCTGAGCATAAGGTTGGGGCGAACTTTTGTTGTTCGGGAAAAAGCCGAACTGCCGGGACATTGGACCGTTTGTTACCCCCCCCCCGAACCGACCACAGCAGTGAAAGCTTCAGCCAATCAGGGCACAGAGCATTGTCAGAGTCATGATTGGACACTGTCATCATGACTTTATCTAATCATGGCTCATTCCGGCCCAGAGTTTAAAAGTATTTTTGCAATTGCAGCCATTATCAGTGTGATTTTGGCGTGGAGAGAGAAAGAACAGGGCTCTGCTCAGTGCTATTAGTTAGTTAGTGTGTTATACTGTGCTATTTTGTTCAATCGTCAGTGTAGAATATTAGTTTAGTGTTAGTGTAGTGAGGAGGACCATCATTCAGCTTTGCATAGTGTGCAGCTGGAGTAGGGACAGCTGAGATATTTTCACTGTAGTGTAGTGAGACTGTGTCATTTACACATACATTAGTGTAGAGTAGGGACATCTCAGATAGTTTCAGTGTAGTGTAGAGTAGTGAGACTGTGTCAGTAATCTTGACATTAGTGTATAGCTAGTAATATATGTAAAACGGGGGTATTCCTGCCATATTATGGGTAAATAGAGTTGCTCAAAGGTGCCGCAAACACCATAAGGGTCAAACACTACCCACAAAAGAATCACAAAAAAATCATTTAGTGGGGACGCAGGCATACGGACACCGGAAGTGACGCAAAAAAGGTCCCAAGCTCGCTGCTCGTTTTTATGCAATGCATTTTACATCATTTGAAATATGAGTACTTTTTTTATTTAAATAGATTGTGAATTTTAAAATGCCAAATGTACTACACCAAGAGGCTCTGTATTCTCTTATTTCTCCATCCATACTCGAGCCCCCGAGTGGCCCCCCCATCCCGCATCCACACATTACTGGAAACGCTGGAGAAGGAAGGAATCCCCTCCCCCACTTTGAATGACCTAGCATTCCACCATATCTTTCAATGCTGCTTAACTTACAGCAGTAAGGTAAGAAGGTAGTACACCCACGGATTTTACTTACACCGAAGAGCCATCTCTCACAGAAGTCACAGTGCCACCTGTTATTGTTACAGAGCAACAGCAACACTACACTCTGCACCCTGGATCTAGAGGAATTGATTTTCCCCTTCTGAGATTCGCCAGCACTTTAGCACCTTTTGCTACACTCACAATGGACTTTATTTCCATTTATTTCTAATTCTACATGCATTGTTTTTTATTCTAATTATTATCAATTTTTGAATATTTTTTTATCATTGCACTTTATATCATTGCACCTGTAGTCACTTGTTTGCAGCACAGCACCACTTTATATATTTATTCATATAATGTTATATAATTTATTCCCTCTGCATTCATATATCTAGGTTTGTATGTTATTTCATGAGGGAGCCCAACACCACTATTTTGATTTTTTTTTTTAGTGTATAGATAGAGTAGGGACAGTTCAGATAGTGTCAGTGTAAAAGTGGGTGATTGGTGGTCGGTAGTCCAAAATAAAGGTACGACACCTCATCCCTTAGTAGAATTAGTAGAGGGAATGGAGAAGTGTGGGATTATTGCGGTGCCAGCAAATAGGAACCAAACACAATAGATTTATAAAAAAAATGATTAGTTACAAACAATAAAAGATTGGTTCAAACATTAAAGCAGTACATCAGAAGTGTGGGAGCATAGCATCAAAGTACAGGCCAGTGGTCAGATCTTCCCGACTAGTTTCGCCAATCCATTGGCTTCATCAGGGATATATATATGACATAACCAACTTAGTGAATGGCTCTGAAGAGATGAAACAAACATCTCTTCAGAGCCTTCCGCCTTATATACTAGCCAAACTTTGTATGTTATAAACTTTTAATGTAGTATATACCGTAGTATGTACATTTACCGCGCTACTCAAATAACATACAGAAAATGGCAGCCAACACAACTAAATGAGATCAATTTAGCAAAACAAAAAAAACATGAGAAAAAAACATAGACAAAAAATAAAAAGTAATACACTCACATTTGAATGAACAATCATGCGCATGGATTAAGACAGGCAGTAGGGTCAAAGTATCCTCATGGGTACTGACCTACTGCTAAGAAAAGACCCTTTATATATACTAGAAGCCCCCATACCTTAATTGTAAACCAGGATGGAATGGCGCCATTGACCAATGATTTTTTCCGGGTATGTGGTAAAATGGCGGATTCGGCGTGCGTTCCAAGCCTCTCACCCAAACGAGCACGTGGAACGCACCGTCGAATGCGTTCAGAACATTTGGTTGCAATAGACGTCGAAACAGCGGAACGTATGATGTTACCGCCGTGACGTCGAATGTGGTTTCCGTTTTCAGATCAAAAAGGGGCAGAACCACAGTGCAACGTGTGATGACGGGAGACGTCGAAACAGCGTTCTCAAATCGGAAGGGACAAACCACAGTATGCGGTTCACAGATACAGCTTGCGTTCCAAGCCTTCTGAGTCAGAGGAGGCACGGAGCGCAGCTCAGATGTGAGACTAGAGACATTTAACTAAAAAGTTTAAACTAATAAAAATTACAAATTAAAAATGTATATCCACTTATATGAAAAATGGGAAATACATAATTAAAATAGTAACAATCAAATGAACTACATGGTCGTTAAAGGAAAAATGACATTGATCGATTCACCAACCATAATGTACCAATATTAAATATTTATATTTGTAAAAAGAAAACCAACAAGTCGATTCAAAGACCTAGATCTTTATGTTGCCCGCAGTGTACTAATTAGAGGTTTAAAACTAGTTATTGGGGCTTAGGGGCTAGAGATTGGTCAAGGTTATTAGGATTGGTTGATGAATGCGTTTACGTCCCACTCTACGTTTAAGCCATGTGGGACATAAGTACGCAACTCATAAATCCAATAGGTTTCCAACCTAGACACTCCTCTTAATTTGGCTCCGCCCCTCCATGGTGCAACATATTTGTCAATAATAAGAAATTGGGTGCCCTTAGGGTTAAGGGCATGGCATTCTCTGTAGTGTCTGGGGACTGTATGTTTGGTACAGCCACCCAGAATTTTGCTCACATGTTCACCTACCCGTATGGAAAATGCACGTATAGTGCGTCCCACATATTGTTTCCCGCACGGACAGGTGATAAGATAAACAACGTGTGTTGTCGCACACATGCAAAATAACTTAATGGGATATACACAACCAGTTGCAGTTGATCGAAATTCAAGAGATGTTGATCTCCCATTAGTGTTGTAATAGCATACATTGCATCTTTTGCACGGAAAGTAGCCCTTCATATCATGAAAGAAAATAGGTCTTACTGGTGGGTCGGCAACATTTGGAGCGATACTATGTCTGAGTGATGGAGCTCCTTTGAAGATGACCTTAGCTTTATCTGGTAAGTTTGGTCCAAGGACTTTGTCATTTTTAAGTATGCCCCAATGTTTGTTGATAATGGTTTTCACATCATTATGCTGGTTAGAGAATGCGGTAAGCATAGAGAACTTGAAAGTATCATCCGGTTCTCGAGGAGGTTTTTGCAACAACAAGGACCTACGATCCGTTATTGCCACCTGTTGCAATTCAGACTCTACTACTGAGGCATTATAGCCCTTTTCTATGAATCTGTCCTTTAAAGTCAGGGCCTGTGAAAAATAAGTGTTGATGTCTGTACAATTCCTGCGCAGACGTAAGAATTGACTCCGGGGGACCGAATCTAGCCAGGACTTATGATGACAGCTGTCTCTGTAAATGAAGCTGTTTCTATCTGTAGCTTTAAAGTGTGTCTTAAAGCTGAACTGCCGAGATTCCAATTTAATTTCAAGGTCTAAAAAGTTGATCTTGATGGGACTACTTTCAAAAGTAAATGAAATGCCTCGGTCATTACTGTTCAAGGATGAAAAGTATTTGCCCAGTGACTCAGACGAGCCATCCCATAGGAGGAGGACGTTGTCTATGTATCTAGCCCATAGGACCAGGGAAGGATGTTTGTCCACATAGACGACGTCCTCCTCCCATTTGGCCATGAATAAATTGGCCAGACTGGGAGCAAACTTGGCCCCCATTGCGACACCTCGTTTCTGCAAATAACATTTCTGATTGAACCAAAAATAATTGTGGGTAGTCGCATATTCCAAAAGTTCAATAATAAAAGATTTTTGATCTTCCACAATAGAGTAATCCGGACTTAAAAAATAGGTGACGGCTTCAAGTCCCAATTGTTGGGGAATGCACGTATATAATGAAGCTACGTCCGCAGTTGCAAGAAGGTAGTCACCTTGAATGTTCAGGCCCTCTAAAAGTTTAATAGTAGAAGTGGTATCTTTAAGGTAAGATGGGGTAAGTTTGACTAGCGGTTGCAAATAAAAGTCGATGTAGCGGCCGATTCGGGATGTAATCGAATCAATCCCGCTTACTATCGGTCTACCGGGAGGTTTGAGTGGATCCTTATGAATTTTTGGTAACTGATAGATGGTTGGTATTCTGGGAGCGACAGGTATTAGGTAGGCTTTCTCTTTCTTATTCAAGATGAACATACCAAAACCTTTGTTAAGTATATTGACCAGTTCTTTTTTAAAAATGCTGGTTGGGTCATTGGAGATTTCCTGATAGGTATCCACATCACTGAGGATACGATCCATCTCCATATTGTAATCGGACTTGTCCAAAACCACCAACCCACCCTCTTTATCTGCAGGGCGTACGATGATGTCCTTTCGATTGCAAAGCGAAAGGAATCCATCTTTGGGTATAGGTTGGTTATAATATTTCTTAATGGGCAAAGCTTCTAGGTCTTTAAGGACTAAATCTCTAAATACATTGATAGAGGAAGATGCAGGTACTGGGGGGTTAAACAAAGAGGGGTTTGAAAGTCCCGAATGTACAGTCCCCGACGTGGCAGCTCTTTCAATAGTGGGTGATGTGTTAGAGATAAAATGCCGTTGGATATTAATCTTACGTACAAATTTGTGGATATCGATGAATGTATCGAATTTATTAAGCTTCTTAGGTGGGGCAAATTTAAGACCCTTATCAAGGACGATCAGTTCGCTGGCTGAAAGTTCCTTGCCACTAAGATTAAAAATCCCTTGGCCAATTAGACCTTTCTCTTTTTTCTTTTGATGCCTTTTGCCTCCCCGGTTGCCTCTCTTGCATCCGAAGGCCTTTTTTGGCCTTGTCCGCCCTGATGAAAATCCTTACTATGTCGGACATTGGAACCATGATAATCATAGTCTGAGTATGGTCTCTGGTAACTAGAGGACTCATCTCGAATATCATGAAGGGGTGCAAACCTGTTATTCGTATATGTCGATGAATGGTCATGGCTGTACGGGTTAGTTTCATATGGAATCATATAATCAATAGGTCTTTTTGGTGATTCATTGAATCTTTAGGGATCCTGGTAATGATAATAGGGAGTTCTAGGGGCCGGTAAATTCCCTTTAGAATGGCCTCTTCCTCTTCCCCTATCCTGATTATTAGTATCTCTCCCTGGGGTGTGATAACTGGGGTGTCTACCCCTAGAGAGTGAACTCCTGGGGGGAGAGGGGGGAGGGGTTTAGGATGGACAGGTTTAGGCTGATGTAAATTTGTTGAATTGGCATCGGGGGGATCATCATCTCCATCAACCTCAATGGGTGAATCTGGAGCTGACGAAATGCCCAAAGTCTTCTGCCATTTAAACACTGTTCTACATCTATAATCACCAGCATCCCTTGAATACTTCTTATGTTTCTTGGTCTTCTGGTCTTTGTCCTCCTTCTCAAGGTGAGACTGGAGGTTGGAGGAGAGTGTATTGTATTCAGCAGAGTTTTTAAAGGACAGAAGTTTATCTTTAATCTCTCTAAACTCCCTGTCCAATACAAGAAGTCTGGATTGTTTCCGCGTTATTAAAAATTTAAGGAAATTCGTACCAGCTTCATTGAAGCTTCATTGAAGTATCGGTACCAGGAGTCAAGGTCCGGGTCGCCCTGCTGGGGTTGGACTTCCCACCTGAGACTCATTGGCACCATACCTTCTGTTACATACTGTTGCATACTGGGCATGTCCCATTGCAAGTGCAATTCGGAGACCATGACATTTTTGAGTCTAAGAAACATGCCTCCTATTTCAGTATCCTTATCAATGATAGAAAAGACACCTTCAGTGTTAACCGTGCGTGTAGCTCTATAGTCAAAAATATCCATATTGAGCTAAATAATATGATAATAAATCAATACCAAGAAAGTGCCTGCAGTAAAAGTGATCAGACCGCGCTACTCAAATAACATACAAAAAATGGCAGCCAACACAACTAAATGAGATCAATTTAGCAAAACAAAAACAACTGGTGGTGGATCTCCTATCTGGATACACTAAGTCACGATTGCATCAATCCTGTTGGATTTTACAGAGACTGTTTTCAACTTAATAGACATTCTATTTGAACACTACTGGTGGCATTTTTTGTCTATGTTTTTTTCTCATGTTTTTTTTGTGTTGATCACTCATCACACTGTCATCATTTAATACTTAATTTAGCGCTACACATTTTGTTCTTGTTTTTGTTTTGCTAAATTGATCTCATTTAGTTGTGTTGACTGCCATTTTTTGTATGTTATTTGAGTAGCGCGGTAAATGTACATACTACAGTATATACTACATTTTGCACTTTTCTGATCACTTTTACTGCAGGCACTTTCTTGGTATTGATTTATTATCATATTATTTAGCTCAATATGGATATTTTTGACTATAGAGCTACACGCACGGTTAACACTGAAGGTGTCTTTTCTATCATTGATAAGGATACTGAAATAGGAGGCATGTTTCTTAGACTCAAAAATGTCATGGTCTCCGAATTGCACTTGCAATGAGACATCGCCTTCCTGCAACAGTATGTAACAGAAGGTATGGTGCCAAGGAGTCTCAGGTGGGAAGTCCAACCCCAGCAGGGCGACCCGGACCTTGACTCCTGGTACTGATACTTCAATGAAGCTGGTCCAAATTTCCTTCAATTTTTAATAACGCGGAAACAATCCAGACTTCTTGTATTGGACAGGGAGATTAGAGAGATTAAAGATAAACTTATGTCCTTTAAAAACTCTGCTGAATACAATACACTCTCCTCCAACCTCCAGTCTCACCTTGAGAAGGAGGACAAAGACCAGAAGACCAAGAAACATAAGAAGTATTCAAGGGATGCTGGTGATTATAGATGTAGAACAGTGTTTAAATGGCAGAAGACTGGGCATTTCGTCAGCTCCCATTGAGGTTGATGGAGATGATGATCCCCCCAATGCCAATTCAAGAAATTTACATCAGCCTAAACCTGTCCATCCTAAACCCCTCCCCCTCTCCCCCCCAGGAGTTCACTCTCTAGGGGTAGACACCCCAGTTATCACACCCCAGGGAGAGATACTAATAATCAGGATAGGGGAAGAGGAAGAGGCCATTCTAAAGGGACTTTACCGGCCCCTAGAAATCCCTATTATCATGGCCAGGATCCCTATAGATACAATGAATCACCAAGAAGACCTATTGATTATATGATTCCATATGAAACTAACCCGTAGAGCCATGACCATTCATCGACATATACGAATAACAGGTTTGCACCCCTTCATGATATTCGAGATGAGTCCTCTAGTTACCAGAGACCATACTCAGACTATGATTATCATGGTTCCGATGTCCGACATAGTAAGGATTTTCATCAGGGCGGACAAGGCCAATAAAGGCCTTCGGATGCAGGAGAGGCAACCGGGGAGGCAAAAGGCATCAAAAGAAAAAAGAGAAAGGTCTAATTGGCCAAGGGATTTTTAATCTTAGTGGCAAGGAACTTTCAGCCAGCGAACTGATCGTCCTTGATAAGGGTCTTAAATTTGCCCCACCTAAGAAGCTTAAATTTGATACATTCATCGATATCCACAAATTTGTACGTAAGATTAATATCCAACGGCATTTTATCTCTAACACATCACCCACTATTGAAAGAGCTGCCACGTCGGGGACTGTACATTCGGGACTTGCAAACCCCTATTTGTTTAACCCCCCAGTACCTGCATCTTTCTCTATCAATGTATTTAGAGATTTAGTCCTTAAAGACCTAGAAGCTTTGCCCATTAAAAAATGTTATAACCAACCTATACCCAAAGATGGATTCCTTTCGCTTTGCAATCGGAAGGACATCATCGTACGCCCTGCAGATAAAGGGGGTGGGTTGGTGGTTTTGGACAAGTCCGATTACAATATGGAGATGGATCGTATCCTCAGTGATGTGGATACCTATCAGGAAATCTCCAATGACCCAACCAGCATTTAAAAAAAAGAACTGGTCAATATAGTTAACAAAGGTTTTGGTATGTTCATCTTGAATAAGAAAGAGAAAGCCTACCTAATACCTGTCGCTCCCAGAATACCAACCATCTATCAGTTACCAAAAATTCATAAGGATCCACTCAAACCTCCCGGTAGACCGATAGTAAGCGGGATTGATTCAATTACATCCCGAATCGGCCGCTACATCGACTTTTATTTGCAACCGCTAATCAAACTTACCCAATCTTACCTTAAAGATACCACTTCTACTATTAAACTTTTAGAGGGCCTGAACATTCAAGGTGACTACCTTCTTGCAACTGCGGACGTAGCGTCATTATATACGTGCATTCCCCAACAATTGGGACTTGAAGCCGTCACCTATTTTTTAAGTCAGGATTACTCTATTGTGGAAGATCAAAAATCTTTTATTATTGAACTTTTGGAATATGCGACTACCCACAATTATTTTTGGTTCAATCAGAAATTGTATTTGCAGAAACAAGGTGACGCAATGGGGGCCAAGTTTTCTCCCAGTCTGGCTAATTTATTCATTGGCAAATGGGAGGAGGACGTCGTTTATGTGGACAAACATCCTTCCCTGGTCCTATGGGCTAGATACATAGACGACGTCCTCCTCCTATGGGATGGCTCGTCTGAGTCACTGGGCAAATACTTTTCATCCTTGAACAGTAATGACCGAGGCATTTCATTTACTTTTGAAAGTAGTCCCATCAAGATCAACTTTTTAGACCTTGAAATTAAATTGGAATCTCGGCAGTTCAGCTTTAAGACACACTTTAAAGCTACAGATAGAAACAGATTCTTTCCCAGAGACAGCTGTCATCATAAGTCCTGGCTAGATTCGGTCCCCCGGAGTCAATTCTTACGTCTGCGCCGGAATTGTACAGACATCAACACTTATTTTTCACAGGCCCTGACTTTAAAGGACAGATTCATAGAAAAGGGCTTTAATGCCTCAGTAGTAGAGTCTGAATTGCAACAGGTGGCAATAACGGATCGTAGGTCCTTGTTGTTGCAAAAACCTCCTCGAGAACCGGATGATACTTTCAAGTTCTCTATGCTTACCGCATTCTCTAACCAGCATAATGATGTTAAAACCATTATCAACAAACATTGGGGCATACTTAAAAATGAAAAAGTCCTTGGACCAAACTTACCAGATAAAGCTAAGGTCATCTTCAAAGGAGCTCCATCACTCAGACATAGTATCGCTCCAAATGTTGCCGACCCACCAGTAAGACCTATTTTCTTTCATGATATGAAGGGCTACTTTCCATGCAAAAGATGCAATGTATGCTATTACAACACTAATGGGAGATCAAAATCTCTTGAATTTTGATCAAATGCAACTGGTCGTGTATATCCCATTAAGTTATTTTGCATGTGTGCGACAACACACGTTGTTTATCTTATCACCTGCCCTTGCGGGAAACAATATGTGGGACGCACTATACGTGCATTTTCCGTACGGGTAGGTGAACATGTGAGCAAAATTCTGGGTGGCTGTACCAAACATACAGTCCCCAGACACTACAGAGAATGCCATGCCCTTAACCCTAAGGGCACCCAATTTCTTATTATTGACAAATATGTTGCACCATGGAGGGGCGGTGCCAAATTAAAAGGAGTGTCTAGCTTGGAAACCTATTGGATTTATGAGTTGCGTACTTATGTCCCACACGGCTTAAACGTAGAGTGGGACGTAAACGCATTCATCAACCAATCCTAATAACCTTGACCAATCTCTAGCCCCTAAGCCCCAGTAACTAGTTTTAAACCTCTAATTAGTACACTACGGGCACCATAAAGATCTAGGTCTTTTAATCGACTTGTTATTTTTCTTTTTACAAATATAAATATTTAATATTGGTACATTATGGTTGGTGAATCTATCAATGTCATTTTTCCTTTAACGACCATGTAGTTCATTTGATTGTTACTATTTTAATTATGTATTTCCCATTTTTCATATAAGTGGATATACATTTTTAATTTGTAATTTTTATTAGTTTAAACTTTTTAGTTAAATGTCTCTAGTCTCACATCTGAGCTGCGCTCCGTGCCTCCTCTGACTCAGAAGGCTTGGAATGCAAGCTCACGCTTGGTTGTGTATCTGTGAACCGCATACTGTGGTTTGTCCCTTCCGATTTGAGAACGGAAACCACATTCGACGTCACAGCGGAAGTGTTGCACGCTTCGCTGTTTCGACGTCTCCTGTCATCACACGTTGCACTGTGGTTCTGCCCCTTTTCGATCTGAAAACGGAAACCACATTCGATGTCACGGCGATAACATCATACGTTCCGGTGTTTCGACGTCTATTGCAACCGAACGTTCTGAACGCATTTGACGGTGCGTTCCACGTGCTCGTTTGGGTGAGAGGCTTGGAACGCACGCCGAATCCGCCATTTTACCCCATACCCAGAAATAATCATTGGTCAATGGCGCCATTCCATCCTGGTTTACAATTAAGGTATGGGGGCTTCTAGTATATATAAAGGGTCTTTTCTTAGCAGTAGGTCAGTACCCATGAGGATGTTTTAGAAAACGAAACACGTCGGGTAATACTTTGACCCTACTGCCTGTCTTAATCCATGCGCATGATTTTTCATTCAAGTGTGAGTGTATTACTTTTTATTTTTTGTGCAGTAAATTCTTTTATCCAGATTTACGCTATGTGAATTTTTTTTCTTTTTTCCTAACCTGGGTCTTCTGAGTTATCCATCCATTTGGATGACCCTTTGGATGTGATTTTATTTCTGGTCTTTCTTCATTCTGGTCTGGTGTGTCACTACACGGTCCCAACGTTGAAGTTTTATCCTGTAAAGAACCTATGATGTCCTTTAAAGCGTGCCTGACCTAATAAGTACATGCTTATTTTGGTCCATTTCATCTGGTAAGCCTTCATCATTTTCACTGGTGGTGCATCTCCTATCTGGATACACTAAGTCACGATTGCATCAATCCTGTTGGATTTTACAGAGACTGTTTTCAACTTAATAGACACTCTATTTGAACACTATTGGTGGCATTTTTTGTCTATGTTTTTTTCTCATGTTTTTTTTGTGTTGATCACTCATCACACTGTCATTATTTAATACTTAATTTAGCGCTACACATTTGTTTCTTGTTATAAACTTTTAAACAATGGTATTTTGATGTATTTAATGAATAAATTGTTAAATAATGTTTATTTCATCAATAAAGAGCCATTCACAAAGTTGGTCATGTCATATATCCCCCGATGAAGCCAATGGATTGGCGAAACTAGTCGGGAAGATCTGACCACTGGCCTGTACTTTGATGCTATGCTCCCACACTTCTGATGTACTGCTTTAATGTTTGAACCGATCTTTTATTTTTTGTAACTAATAAATCTTTTTTATTTTTATAAATCTATTGTGTTTGGTTCCTATTTGCTGGCACCGCAATAACCCCACACTCCTCCATTCCCTCTACTAATAGTGTCAGTGTAGTGACGGTTGAACACAGTCTATTTAATTGTGTTACTGACAGTTTAACGCCATATCATTTTGCGTGCGTTACTGCCAGTTTAAAGCCATATAGTTCTGTGTGTCACTGTACATTTTGCGCATTATATTGCTGTATATAATATTGTATCTGTGGAGTATGTCTGTGTAGTGTGAGTACTCAAAGTAAAGAACACAAACACCTCTTTACATTGATTAAAGTGAATCTACATACAGATTTAAACTTCTCTTTTACATTTGCTTATAAGCACCGCCCCCTCCCTCCCAATAATGTCTGGGAGGACATCAGTTTCCTGTGAATAATGAACTACAAGTACCATCAACCATTGCAGCAGGCAGCTTGTAGTTTAAAATGAATGGCGAGGGTGCTGATGAGCACTCTTGTAGTTCATTCACAAGCCCTTCAGCTTTCAAACACACAGTCTGTATGAAGGTATGGGCTGAAAGCTGCAAGGCCTGTCTGCAGAAGCCTGGCATTAAACCCCTGATCAACTGATCATGGGTGCAATTCTTTCCAGGCACCTCAAATAAAGACAAATTAAAAACATTATTTCAGAAAAAAACAACTGCTGCTTGAATTTTACATTCTTGTGTGAAAACAATCAATAGAAAATTGCTTTTTTTTCATAATGTTCAGCCTTTTTTAATCACATTTCTAAAAAAAAAAATTGAGTATACTATTTTAAATATGATTCTAGAGGCTGAAGGTTTTTTACCTTCATATATTGTATGCATGAAGATAAAAAACCTTCACTATGCAACCCCCTCAGCAAACTCTAAGGCCGTGTACACACTATCGAATATATCTGCTGAAACTGGACCGCAGACCAGTTTCAGCGGACAGATTCGATCGTGTGTACGGGCTAGCAGACAGGTTTCCAGCAGACAAGAGTTTTAAAGCACCGAAATCTCCCGCATGCGCCGAATGGATTTGACGCATGCGTGGAAGTATTTTAGTTCCTGGTTTGGTGACGTGGCAACGTCAACGTCACAGCGCTGTCTGTCCGCAGGGATTTTGGTTTGATTGTGTGTACACAGATCAAACCAAAACATCCCAGGAGACATGTCCGATGAAAGCGGTCCATCGGACCGTTTTCATCGGATATATCTCCTCGTGTATACGTGGCCTAATTCTTAACAAAGCCCGATCTCGATCCAGCAATGTGCATGAGAACAGCAGCTTTCTTGGGTCTCTCCCTCTTCCTTATGGACAGGTAGAGCTGGTTAAGGAGCGAGCACACACGAATGCCCCCATAGAAAGTGGCTTGTTATGGGGGCATTCAGCAAGGGGGAGGAGCCCAGAGCCCAGGTATGTATAACATGTTTGTTTTTTGTTTTTTATTGCCTTTACAAACACCAATGTTGCAGTCACTAGATATCAAAGCAGATTCTGAAAATATTTAAAATCATATTTATCAGAACATTTTGTTTAATTATGAAAGAAAAAGTTTGATTAAAGTGATTTTTGCACTACATCTAACCAAGGTATGGTCTTTATAAATTGTAGGTATGCAATATTAAAATAAACCCTGTTGCTTTGTCTGTGCCACAGTGAGAAACTTTCATGTAAGGTTTGTATATGAATCTATTCTTATTTTCAATGGTATTCTTCATTTTTTAATTTCCTTGCAATGCTCTACGATTTTATTGTGTAGGCTTTTTCATTCCTTCATTACCTTGCCCTTCAGACACTGTTTCGATTTGTGTTCTGCCTGACTGGATCCATGGCATGAGGCTTCTTCTTGACAGTAAGGTTGTTGAAACTCCAGTTTTATTACCCATAACAAATAAAAGTTATCTTCCCTCTTTAAAGCTTATCTGTGACTCTGGGAGCCTACAAGTTCAACAGTACTGTGTTGATGGAAAGCCATAATACCACTGAGCAGATGAGACAATTAGATTGTATCCATTTGTTTAAAAGATTTAAGGTCTCTTTACAGCCTTTCTGAGACTTGGTTGTTTTTATAGCCTAATACAATGCTGTGAAAGAATAGATAAGCAAAGGATAATTTTTTTTTTTGTTTTTTTGTTTTTTTCATTAAACAAAAAAGAATTGTAGAGATTATGGTGACATCGTTGCCATCCAGTGGGTAAAATAATCTTTAAAGGCTCTTTAAGATCTATCTGTAGAATCTAGCTAGCTGTATCTTGTTAAATTGAATAAAGTAAGGCAAGACAGCAAAATAATCAGGTTTGTAAATCACATTCATCTATGTAGCTCTTATGTTAACTGGTATATTCACAGGTCATACCTATTCTTTTGAATGTGACAATTTTACATTTTATTTACAGGCATACAGTGCATGAAGCTTTTGTATCTACACCAGTGTTTCCCAACTCCAGTCCTCAAGGCACACCAACAGGTCATGTTTTCAGGATTTCCCTCATTGGAAAAAGCTGTGGTAATTACTAAGGCAATGAAACTGATCGAATCACCTGTACAAAATAATGGAAATCCTGAAAACATGACCTGTTGGTGTGCCTTGAGGACTGGAGTTGGGAAACACTGATCTACACAACCACTCACCACTACCAGAGTTGTGTTTCACAATGAAAATAAGCTTATTTTCATATCTCTTTAAGGCGAATTTCAGCTCTCTTATCTCTGCAGAGAGATAAGACAACTGTTCAGCAGATCCATTGCATGTTAGCTGCAGATAAGCTGCAAATTTGGAGACCTGGGAGAGGGTAGGGGGATGGGGGAAGTGTATTGAGGTGAATGAGAGTAAATCTTGAAGAGAAATGAACACATCTGCGAATCAGCTGCGTACCCATAGAAGATAATGGGCCTGAATTCGTACCTGAGCCGCACCGCAGGGCCTAAAAGACACACACGTTTTTTTCTGCAATGCGCAGTGCAAATGAATTGCACATATGTGAACCAGCCTCATTGAAAACAATGAATTTAGAAATTTTCTGCGTATTGGATGCGGTTTAAGCCTAAGTGTACTGAGATTCTGCACAGCATAGCTGAACAAAATAGTAATTGCGTGCCTATGTCGATAGGCAGAACTGTTTCTTTCTTAATACAGGTCAATTGGAATGCAAAAGCAGTTTGACAAAGTTTGATGAAACACAGAGGGAAGCCAATTGCAGGTTAGTAAAAGATCAACTAAAGGTTAAATATACCCAGTAATGGGTAGAACTAAAGTAATTAATGTAATATGGATACTTCATATGTGTTAAATATTACACAATTTTCCCATATGAATCCCACTTACTTTTAAACAATAATCAATGGCGTATTCTGTGATCTAATGTGGAGAAAAACAGAACCCAAGATATTCTTAGTAGTCCTATAATACCACAAAGGCTTGGGGTGGTCTAATCGCTGCTTCCCAAATCCAACATTTTGCAGGCTGGGATTTTAAAGACATAGGGGGAGAGGACTTAACCCACTGCATTCCCTTTGACCAATTTTCTTACCCCACTGTACAACTTATGTTATTAGCAGGGTCTAGAATGCATACAAATGCATTTTTCACATAAAAAAATCCTATAATACTAATCCATATGTTAAAATTATTTATTACCAGAGTTAGCTAAACTATAAAGATTTCCTCCGTGGAGGAATGCTGATGCTCATGTGCTGCTTTTTATTTACAGCCTATAGATGCTTCCATTGACAGTGGGCTACTGAAATTAATAAACGTATTGAATTTGAAAAACTTACCTTAGACCAATGTGCAGTCCCCCAAAAAATATTTTTTTAATAAGGGCTTGAAGGTTTGATGCAAGGGTTGGAGAGGCCACCACATCGATAATTGTGGTATGATTTAACAATGACACAGAGCTCAGAATTATAGCCGGGAAAATAAACAGTATTGTATCAGCCATGTAAACAAAATACTGTATTTATTGGCATAAAACACTCACTTTTTTAGCCTAAAAATAGAGGGTAAACTAGGCCTGCGTGTTATACGCAGGGGGCTGTGGAAAGTTGTTTTTCTGAAACTTCCCTCTTAACCACTTCCATACAGGGCATTTTCACCCCCCTTCCTGCCCAGACCAATTTTTAGTTTTCAGCGCTGTCGCACTTTGAATGACAATTGCACGGTCCTGCGTTGTGGCTCCCAAAGAAAATTGGCGTCCTTTTTTTCTCACAAATAGAGCTTTCTTTTGGTGGTATTTGATCACCTCTGCGGTTTTTATTTTTTGCGCTATAAACAAAAGAAAGCGTAATTTTTTTTTTTTAAACTCAATATTTTTTACTTTTTGATTTAATAAATATCATAATTTTTTTTAAAAAGCTTTTTTTTCCCTCAGTTTAGACCGATATGTATCCTTCTACATATTTTTGGTAAAAAAATCGCAATAAGCGTATTAGATCGGTTTGCGCAAAAGTTATAGCGTCTACAAAATAGGAAATACAATTATGGATTTTTTTTCTCTTTTACTAGTAATGGCGGCGTTTTTTTTTTATTGTGACCGTGACATTGCTGCGGACACATCGGACACTTTTGACACATTTTTGGGGCCATTTACATTTACACAGCGATTAGTGCTATAAAACTGCACTAATTACTGTGTAAATGTGACTGACAGGGAAGAGGTTAACACTAGGGGGCACTGAAGGGGTTAAATATGTTCCCTAAAGTGTGTTCGAACTGTTAGGGAGAGGGGGACTCACAAGGGGAGGAGATCGATGTGTGTTCCTCTGTACTGGGAACACACATCAGTCTCCTCACCGCTGACAGGACATGGATCTGTGTGTTTACACACACAGATCCATGCTTCTGCCGTGATTGCGCGCAATCGCGGGTGCCCGGCGGTCATTACGACCACCAGGTCCCGAGGAATGCGGCGGGGGCGCGCGCGCCCCCTAGCGGCCAGAAAAATCAAGGACGTCATATGACGTCCAGTCTGAGGCCTCGTACACACGAGGAGACAAATCTGCGCAAATGTGTCGGCCCGACCGTTTCCAGCAGACACGGCAAATCTGTCTGTTGGTCTGCTGTGCGTACACACGATTGAATACAAATCTCCCCGGACCAGAACGCGTGCACGTAAACCACGTACGACGTCACTATAAAGGGGAAGCCCAAAGCTTACGGCGCCGCCCTCTGTTCCTCTTTTGCTAGTAACGTTTTAGCGAAGGTTTGATTAGAGCCGATTCGCGCTTTTCGGTCTCCGCGCTTTACAGGTCGTATTCTCGGGTTCAGTGTGTGCTTGTGGGTGCGTATTTAGCAGTCAGTGCTGGCTGTCGGGTCGTTTCTGCTTTGCAGTGGCATCCTGTCCGCGGGTATCTGTTTGTCGTGCGTACTTTGCAGGTATTGCTGGATTGGGGGGTGCTTTCTGTTTGAGTGTGTTGTTGACTGACCAGCCGGCCGGTTTGAAGCCATTATGGAGCAGCAGCGTAACTTTGCTAAAGTTCGTGCTGGATATGGGCTTGTTTCTGGATGTTATAATTATTCCAGACCTTTGGCCAGGAACAGGGGGAGGAGGAGTTCCTGGGCCAAGAATTGGTTGCGCCAGCGTGACCAATTCTCTCATATGCCTCTGCTTAGGGAAATCCAGGAGAATAATCCTGATGACTTCAGGAACTTTCTCCGTATGACGGACCCCGTTTTCAACCGTCTGCTGCATCTTCTGTCCCCCTATATCACGAGGCAGGACACTGTGATGCGCCAAGAAAAACAACTGGTAAGGGAAGATTGGGACTTTAAGCGAGGTTGCAGACAAGGTGAGAGTAGTATAAAAGTACAAATTTATTCATGGGAGTGCAGGCATACATCAACATACCAATAAACATGTAAATGAAAACATATGTATTTTAAATAAAAGGCATTACTATATACTGAGAACACATAGTATGTGCATATACAGTAAGCGCAGCAACAAGTGCAGCAATGCCTGGCCATGTGCCACATGCTGTTGTGCATGGATATGTGGATGCATCCAATGACAATATATGTACAAAAAAGCATATTAACAGTTATAGCGAGATGGTTACAATAGTGAGAAGCTGGTAAAAAGCATATAAAATACCAATGCTAAAATATGACAACATAGGATATGTGTAGCATCCATATTAGCCCAGGATATATACAGCATCCATATTACCCCGACGCGTTTCGTGTCTGTGGACACTCTTCAGGGGCAGGGTGCTTGAATTGTCTAAAACGGGTAGAGCATAATTAGTAAACAGTTCATGGGTAAATAACCAGTGTAAGGTAGAAAGAATGTCCACCTAGGGTACTCACATAGGGTCTAAGGTACCGAGATATGGATTTGTATGAAGCCATCGCCAAAAAGATATGTCTGCCAGGGGAGCTGTGGCAGCATTGCAGCTCACACGGGACAGGGGCATCGGGAGACCTCCCCAGGCAAAGTAAGCACAGGATCAAGTGTGCATATAGTATATGGACTAAAGCAGGTAGCCAACTGGAGTCTGTTAAAACAATAAAGTTTAAAAATACATCAATAAGTATAGGGGCCAAGCCAAAGACAGCCAACTCAAAAATGAGGGTAGGGAAAATAACCTGATAATGGCGTCCCAGGCTCCTAAGACATCCAGGGGAAGAGATAATGTGGCATAACCTGATGAGCTAGTAAGCAAAGAGATGCCGGGGGGGGGCCCTTTTTATACCCAACCTACACACGTGCATGCCGACAAGCCGCCAGCGTCATGTGGGCGGAACGTAAGTCCGGAAGAGCGTCGGAGTGGGCAGACCTGCCTGCAGCGTCCACTCCTATGTGCGGGTAACGCACGCTCAGATGAAACCGCGTTCAGCGTGGTGACGCCAGTACTGACGTCACGGGCTGGGCGGAACACATGGCGCCGACGCGAGATGCAAACCGCCCCCACCTCCGGGTAGCCAACCGCCCACAGGGGGCGGAGGAAAGGACGGGGAGGGGGCAGTGCCAGTGCGCGTCGCAGCTCCCGAGCTACAGACAGATTAGAGGCAATGGACATACATTAAACCATAACAAGAGTACCAGACCTAAGGCATCCCGCTAATGCATTGTTAATCTCAGGATTAATTCTGAGTAGGCTATGTCTGGGATAGGTACTAAAACCTGTCCCAAACTAGGTCGTTCACCATTTGGCTGGCAGGGGAACACTGCCAACCCTGTCTGACACACCTCCATCCCTCGACAACGATATATATGAGGGGGGAAAAAAGATTGGGGACTTTAAATGAGGTGTATAAGTATAGCACCTCCATCCCTGGTTCAAGAGATAAAGAAACAGAAAAACAACTGGTAAGGGAAGATTGGGACTTTAAGCGAGGTTGCAGACAAGGTGAGAGTAGTATAAAAGTACAAATTTATTCATGGGAGTGCAGGCATACATCAACATACCAATAAACATGTAAATGAAAACATATGTATTTCAAATAAAAGGCATTACTATATACTGAGAACACATAGTATGTGCATATACAGTAAGCGCAGCAACAAGTGCAGCAATGCCTGGCCATGTGCCACATGCTGTTGTGCATGGATATGTGGATGCATCCAATGACAATATATGTACAAAAAAGCATATTAACAGTTATAGCGAGATGGTTACAATAGTGAGAAGCTGGTAAAAAGCATATAAAATACCAAGCATTGCAGCTCACACGGGACAGGGGCATCGGGAGACCTCCCCAGGCAAAGTAAGCACAGGATCAAGTGTGCATATAGTATATGGACTAAAGCAGGTTTATTTTTAAACTTTATTGTTTTAACAGACTCCAGTTGGCTACCTGCTTTAGTCCATATACTATATGCACACTTGATCCTGTGCTTACTTTGCCTGGGGAGGTCTCCCGATGCCCCTGTCCCGTGTGAGCTGCAATGCTGCCACAGCTCCCCTGGCAGACATATCTTTTTGGCGATGGCTTCATACAAATCCATATCTCGGTACCTTAGACCTTATGTGAGTACCCTAGGTGGACATTCTTTCTACCTTACACTGGTTATTTACCCATGAACTGTTTACTAATTATGCTCTACCCGTTTTAGACAATTCAAGCACCCTGCCCCTGAAGAGTGTCCACAGACACGAAACGCGTCGGGGTAATATGGATGCTGTATATATCCTGGGCTAATATGGATGCTACACATATCCTATGTTGTCATATTTTAGCATTGGTATTTTATATGCTTTTTACCAGCTTCTCACTATTGTAACCATCTCGCTATAACTGTTAATATGCTTTTTTGTACATATATTGTCATTGGATGCATCCACATATCCATGCACAACAGCATGTGGCACATGGCCAGGCATTGCTGCACTTGTTGCTGCGCTTACTGTATATGCACATACTATGTGTTCTCAGTATATAGTAATGCCTTTTATTTAAAATACATATGTTTTCATTTACATGTTTATTGGTATGTTGATGTATGCCTGCACTCCCATGAATAAATTTGTACTTTTATACTACTCTCACCTTGTCTGCAACCTCGCTTAAAGTCCCAATCTTCCCTTACCAGTTGTTTTTCTGTTTCTTTATCTCTTGAACCAGGGATGGAGGTGCTATACTTATACACCTCATTTAAAGTCCCCAATCTTTTTTCCCCCCTCATATATACTGTGATGCGCCAAGCGATCGCGGCCGAGCAGAGGCTTATTGCCACGTTGCGGTACCTGGCAACTGGGAGGATCCCAGGACCTCAAGTTCTCGACAGGCATCTCTCCCCAGGTGCTTGGGATCATCATACCGGAGACGTGTTCTGCTGTCATACAAGTCATGCAGGAGGAGTATCTGAAGGTAAGTTTCCTATTTTATGAAGCTCACAATCTATGTCTTTACAAATTGTAGCTATTGTTAATTTTGTTGGCATTTGTTCCCTAATGACCATGCTTTTTCGATGCTGTGTGTTGAATGTTCCCTTTTATCCCCATGCATGCATGTTGATAAGCTTTACATGTTCTTTTTGTTGGCCTACCTACATATTTTTTCCCTGCATCACTATTAACCTGTCCAGCATGCTATCCTAGGGACAAAAACACCTACTAGCCTTTTTTTTTTTTGTTCTGTGTGCCATTTTTTTCTCTGCTGCATTGTAGTTCAACCCCCACCCCCCCTAAAAATGTTTCTTGCCCCATCAGAGGGGTGGGGAGTGTGATAATAAGTGGGATATTTTTGTGGCCACAACTCCACCACAATAATAATATAAAAATGTTAATACTGTGATGTTGCACAAGGATGGTTTTTGTATTGTGTTTGCAATGTTTATGTGCCTAAGTACTATTTATTTTTATTTTGGTTTGTCCCCACAGTTTCCCTCCACGCCACAGGAATGGCAGACTGTGGCTTCCCAATTTGCTCTGCGTTGTGATTTTCCGAACTGCGGAGGAGCAATAGATGGGAAACACGTCCGCATAGTGCCACCACCCCGTTCGGGGTCCTACTATTTTAACTACAAAGGTTTTCATAGTATCGTGTTGATGGCGGTGGTGTCGGCACACTACGAATTTTTGTATGTGGACGTGGGGAAGAACGGCCGGCTGTCTGATGGGGGAGTGTTCGCGCGGACTGAATTTTACACCCGTCTACAAACTGGTGGTCTTGAACTGCCACCGGATGAAGACAATGTGGAAGGACTTCCGTTTGTTTTTTAAGCAGACAAAGCTTTCGGGCTTGGACCTCACCTCATGCGGCCTTTTCCCCAGAGGACTCTTACCCCGGAGAGGAGGGTGTTCAATTTTAGGCTAGCCAGGGCCCGGAGGGTAGTCGAGAATGCCTTTGGGATACTCGCCAGCCGGTTCCGCCTGTTCCAGACAGCGATACACCTGGCGGAATATAAATTGAACACTGTTGTTTTTGCCTGTTGCATATTGCACAATTTTTTACGCAGGCATTCCCAGACGTACCTACCCAACATCGGTGCTGAGGCAGGACTACCCTCAGATACCCTTCCTGGGCTGGACACTGGTCGCGCTGGCTCGGCCACCCAATCTGCTCGTGAGGTACGCGACAAATATGTTGAGTACTTCATGGGTCGGGGGGCCATAGCTATGCCAGATCATATTTCTTTCTAATTTGGCCCCCAAAAGAAAGACATTTTCCAAAATCTAATAAATAATTCGACCATTGGACTCTATATACAGTTGTTTGTCATTATTGCTTTTTCTATTTTTATCTGTCTTCTTGGTTCTCAAACTAGTGCACTTCTAGTGCCAAATGTAGTTGTCATGTTTTAGTAAATAACCACAATTGTACATTACAGGCATACCCCACTTTTAAGTACACAATAGAAGGGTCACTTCTGCACACAAACCAATGCGCTTCCAGGATTTCTAACCTGGCTTAACTGAACAAGCTGGTGTTAGAAGATTATTGTTTTTTATGCAGAAGTGAGCCTGATATTGCGATTTGCAGCGGTAATAAATAAACCCTAGTGTGTACTTAAAAGAGGGTTATGCCTGTAGTTACAAGTCACTCATCTACAAACTGGGTATTGAGCATATTTAACCACTTAAGGACCCCCGCACGCACATATACGGCCACAGAATGGCTCGTACAGGCACAAGGGCGTAAATTTACGTCCCCGCCTTCGTGCGGTTCGGGGGTCCCATCGGGACCCCCTCCGCGGCGTGCGGGGGTCCCCCTGGCTCCGGGAGCGATCCGGGACGAGCGGGCGGATGTCGGCGTTTACCCGCCCCCCCGCGATCGCTCCCAGCCAATGCGCGCGCTCCCCCTTTGTGTCACTTCCTCCTCCTGTGTAAACACAGGAAGGGGGAAGTGATGTAATCTCCCATCGCAGCGGTATTTCCAACCGCTGCGATGGGAGAAACACCTCACAGTAAGTGTGCACCAACATTACACTGACACACACTCACATAGGCATACTTAACCCCTTGCGATCTGCCCCCCACCCCCCCTGTCACAGTGTCACTGAATGCAGTGATCTAATCACTGCATTTAGTGTCAGTGTGACAGGCAGTGTAAAATCAGTTAGTGTTAGGTTCAGGATAGCCCCCCCACCCCCCCTAATAAAGTTTTAACCCCCTGATCACTGCCCTAGTTAACCCTTTCACTCCCTATTGCCAGCGTCACTAAGCGATCATTTTTCTGATCGCTGTATTAGTGTCGCTGTTCCCGCTAGGTAGCTATTTTTTTTTATCGCAATTTTTTTTTTTACTAAAGACATGTGGCTAAATAAATTTTGGCCTAAATGTTTGACTAAAATTTAGTTTATTTGATTTTTTTTAACAAAAAGTAAAAAATAGTGGGTTTTTTTCAAAAATGTCGCTCTATTTTTGTATATAGCGCAAAAAATAAAAATCGCAGAGGTGATCAAATACCACCAAAAGAAAGCTCTATTTGTGGGATGAAAAGGACGCAAATTTTGTTTGGGAGACACGTCGCACGACCGCGCAATTGTCTGTTAAAGCGACGCAGTGCCGAATCGCAAAAACACCTTGGGTCATTTACCAGCGTATTGGTCCGGGTCTTAAGTGGATAAACAACAAGCCACTCATTTTAGCGTTGAAATATTTTACTAGAAAGATTTTGGTTTTGCCAAAATTTAACATTTTTGGAGTAAAACAACTGTCCTTTTTTTTTGTAAAACATTATGGATTATCCCAAACCTTTTTTTTTACAAAAATATAAAAAATAGTACAAAATAACAACTTACAAAGTACAACATTGTAATTACTACAACAGTCTCCCAATGTCACCCCGGAACACGCCAAATTTGGAAGATGCACACATTCTGTGTTTGAGTGAGAGGGCCCAAATGGAGATTATATCCTGACCTCCCATGACAAATGTCCACATGTGCTATCTGGCATCATGGGTGATCAATGTATGTGGTTTGTGGGTGCAAACCCTTCCCTCTCACCTGCTTGAGAAGGGAGGAAGGGGGTGTACCCACAAAGCACAGACAATCGATAACCTGTGATGGCAGATAGCACATGTGGACACACTGTGTGTGCATCTTCCTTATTTTTTTATTTTTTTGCTTTTCAAGACGGATGGGTGATGGGGGGGGGCGGGGCAGGGGGTTTTAGTCTTTGATACGGCCCATCATATCAAGAATATTTTTATAATTTTGCTCAATTACAACCATTCTTTGCCTCATATTATCCATCTCTGTGCTACACTCCATAATTTGTTGTATGACAATTTGTGCACTTGCACGTGAAAAATGTGGACTACTGTATGTGCTCGCAGCATCTTCATCCCCTAAATAAAACAAAACAAAAAAAAATTAGTAATGTGCAGGCCTATCTACATCTCTTTATCCCTGTGAAGCTGCGGTGACACTGACCTGTTGTGCTACTAATCTCCACCTCCCCATCATCCACAACTTCGCCTTCTTCCAGAATAATTCCTTCTTCAACAACTCCTCCTTCTTCAACAACTCCTCCTTCTTCAACAATCCTCCTTCTTCAACAACTCCTTCTTCTTCAACAACTCCTCCTTCTTCAACAACTCGTCCTTCTTCAACAACTCCTTCTTCTTCAACAACTCCCCCTTCTTCAACAACTCCTTCTTCTTCAACAACTCCTTCTTCTTCAACAACTCCTCCTTCTTCAACAACTCCTCCTTCTTCAACAACTCCTTCTTCAACAACTCCTCCTTCTTCAACAACTCCTCCTTCTGCAACAACTCCTTCTTCTTCAACAACTCCTTCTTCTTCCATAACTCCTTCTTCTTCCATAACTCCTTCTTCTTCCCTAAATACTCCTTCAACATTTTCGTCTTCCTCCTCTCTCCCTTCCACCACTCCTTTTTCTACCTGGTCCTCCTCCTCCACATGCCGAGATGTTTTCTTATGAGAGAGTTTGGGCCTCCTTGCCTCCTCAAATTGCTGTCCTGTTCTTTCCCCTATAAATATCAAGAAACAAAAGGTATACTTATCAGCATACAGATATTGGAGGAGGGCATTAATAAATCATAATCATTGCGTCAAAGTGGGTTAACAACTTTTGATTATTGGCTTCAGCCACCAAACCTTACCTTTGTTTTTATAATGACTTATCCCAAGCTGTGATAATGACCCTTTTTAGCGAAGGGACACACATGGATGCAGGGGCGGACTGACAACTCATGGGTCCCCCGGGCACTAGAATATTATGGGGCCCCCAGGCTTACAAATGGCCACTAAGCCAGGTGGCAGTATAGAGGCGGGGCAGCTAAAATCTCATGATTTTCACATCAAAAGCATGTAGGCTTTGGACATATCAGGGACAGGTGTAAAAATAAATCAGATTTTTACATACTGTCCCTGGTTTTAATGAGCCTGGCAACTCTGATGGGGCCCCCTAGTGGCATGGGGCCCTCGGACAGTGCCCGAGTTCCTCAATGGTCAGTCCGCCCCTGCATGGATGGCCCTCCCTAAAAATGATGTGTCACAGAGACCGTTAAAAATGAATCTCATTATGGGGGAGACACAGGTGCTCTTGAGTCCAGATGTGAATCCAGCTGCTTAATCCATCATAATCCTTCCTGCGCAGGATGTGTACCATCTCCACCATCTCCTCCAAACTCATATTAGTGGCCTTGTACCGTTTGGTCCTTGAGCGGGACGTTCCTGGCTGTGTCCCTTCCTGATCCTCATGAGAGGATGATGCTCGCTCGTGTGACATCGCCATGTTTCCGTTTCAGAGTGATAAGGGCGTGGAAAAGAGGATAAGTTCTGTCATGGGCGGCGACGATGGCGGCGTTTCACGCATGCGCGGATGAATACGTTGTGTTTACGCGGAGGTTACTCGCGCGGTAAAACGATGACATACACATATGCCGGTAAATTGCAATATGAGGCCCTGGATGTTGAAACATGTAATGGGGGAGTTAAAAGCGGGCGGAGACATTGCGAACGAAGAGGGCGGCGTTACATGCTTGCGCGGCCTATATAAGGATAACGACGTGATTACGTAGGTTACGCGGAGATTACTCGAGCGTACGCGAGGAGCTACAGAGACGAAGGTAAATTACAACATGGGATCAGCAGAGGCCTATAAACTTTGGAGCCCCATGGGGGCGGTTGGGGTTTGGTATGTTGTTTGGACCGTTTGCGCTATTTAGGTAGCTTGGGGCCCACCATGCGATTTTTGTCAAAAACTGCTTGGACACATCACTAAATATATATATGACAATGCTCTACCTCTTTACTTTTGTCTTGTGTATTCACATCATGCATGTATTGTTCTGTATTGGTTGGACAGAGGTAATTAGGTAGTGTATTAGCTCATCAATGCTGTGAGGGGCATGATATCTACACATGAAATAGTGCCTTGATGATTGCTAACATTCAAATAATTGTGGATGATTAGAGATGGCATGTATTTATTTTAATGTTACCAAAGGGTCTGCATGTTCCAAAAATTAGTTGGCCAACAATGGAGCGGAGCTGGCCAGCATTGTAGCAGCAGGAGACATTGGGGGTTATTTACTAAAGGCAAATCCACTTTGCACTGCAAGTGCAATGCAAGTGCACTTGGAAGGGCATTCTTCATAGATCTGAGGGGAAGATCTGAAATGAAGGGAAGCTCTGCTTATTTTCTCATCCAATCAGGTGGAGGCTAAAACTGAATATTTTTGGTTGCCTTGCATGTCCCCTTCGGATCTACAGCGATTACATTTCCAAGTGCACTTTCAGGCAGTGTACTTTCAAGTGCTTTTGCAGTGCTAAAGTGAATTTTCCTTTAGTAAATTACCCCCAATGTGTTTATATAGTAGCTCCACAATGATTGGACACATACATATTCTGAGAATGACAAAGCTGAGCCATTTTTGATGTGGGTTTTTTGATATTTATTTTTGTATATTCTAGACCATTAATATCGCCATAAACAAACCAAGATGGACCAATTGGCGATACAAGAGAACACCTTGCGCTTAATAGAAATTTACCGTGAAAAACCCAACCTTTGGGATAGCAGGCACCCAGGCTACCCAAATAAGCCCCTGAGAGCGGACACACTAAAACAGATAGCAACCTACATGCAGACGTGGGTTCCAGCCTGCACAGCGACCATGGTCAAGGATAAAATGAGCAATCTCAGGACCACGTATCGCAAAGTATATAAAGAGCTTAAAAGCAAAAGATCTGGATCAGCAGCACATGCGCAAAAGGAACCCAGGCTGTGGTACTTCCGAGAGCTTGCATTTTTGGATGATGAACTGGAGGGCCGGCCATCACTTTCGAATCTTCCTCCCAGCCTTCCTCCCACGCTTCCTTGCAGCGGAACTTCCCAGGATCCCCACGCCCCTGCAGAGCCAGCGGAGGGCCTGGCTGACATGGACCCAGATCTGGTGGTCTTCAGTGATGAGGTATAGTAGTTTCCTAAATATTTCTTAGCTGTGAATTTTGGTTTGATTCTTGAGTTAATATTGGAAAAAACAAAAAGTTTGGACCAACAAAAAAAGGCATGGGCATAAAACTAGGGGTCTCAGGGATGCCAACTGAGGGGTCTGAAGCACAGTCAGTTCAATTTAAATGAAGAAAACCAAAAGAGTCTAGAGCCAAAAAAATGTGTGTGTGCTTGATTGTGCTAAATATTACAACATGTCCCTTTTTTTGACACAGGAAGAGACCAGCCAGGAGGTGGCAGCTCCTGAGGACCATGTCAGCCAGGCGAAAGGGGTGAGTGGCAGCCAGGAGGAGGCCGGGCCGAGTGGAAGTCAGCATGTCCCCAGGCTCAGCACCATCAGCCAGGTTCCTCCCCTCCAGATGAGGGGACCAGGCCAAAGGAGGCGCATGAGGCAGATGGAGGAGGAGAGCCTCCAAATGATGAGGGAGGCTGCCAAAATAATGAGGGCCCCCCTCAACCCCACTGAAGCCTTCAGTGCCTCCGTGGCGCATGAATTGAGCCGAGCGGAGGAGGAGCAAAGGGACCTGGCAAAGGACTTAATAAACAAGGTCATTCTCTGGATGCACAGGGACATGCTGACCAGGGACACAGACCTGAGTGACCCATCCCAGCCTGCTCCCCATCTTCTGCCTCCTGCTGCCACATCATCCGCACCTGCAAGGGCCCGGGGCCGTGGATGTGCCCGTGGACATTACGCTGCAAGGCAGGCAGGAAGAATGGCTGGAAGTAAGAAGAGAAGGTGATTCCCTGCCTTCCAGTTCATTATCCAAAAATGTGAGGTTGTTGGAGTACCACAGCTTGTGTTCGTTTGCTCATGTGCTGCTGATTCAGATTTTTTTGTTTTCGTGTCTCCTGAGGTTGTTCATTTTATCCTTGATCATGTTGTGGAATGCACAAGTCTGCATGTAGGTTGCTATCTGATCAAGTGGTGCCGATCAGGTTCTTTATAATTTTGTTTAGTGCCTAAATAAATTGCTTTTTTTCTTTACGTTCAAACCTTGTCTATTGTGTTTTCTACTGTGATGATTAGGCCCCAAACATTCTAAAAATACAAGGTGTAATTTTGTAAGGACACAAACTCCTTGGGGGGGGGGTGGTAGGTTTGGTGTGACAACTTGGTAAACCATGGAAACCCCAAAAGAAAAAAAGAAAAAAAAATGCATTGTAAAAAAAGGTGCAAAAAAATGCATTGTAAAAAAAAGGTGCAAAGAAAAAAAATGCATTGTAAAAAAAAGGTGCAAAGAAAAAAAAATGCATTGGAAAAAAAAGGTGCAAAGAAAAAAAACATGCATTGTAAAATATAGGTGCAAAGAAAAAAACAAATTTAAAATAAATAATAACAACATTAAGTTTAAAAAGAGAAATCTATTCATGTGGAGGAAAGCACAAAAAATTAGGACAACCGGCAATAAAAAAATTACAAAAAGACAATGCCAAATCCTACAATCAAACTTTGCTATATTGGGACAACTCAGTCTAAATAGCATCAGCAATAGAACGGCTTGATTCTAGCAAGAGAACGAAGAAAAGAAAAAGGCAATAAACGATACACTATAGATATTTAAAATGATGAATGTGCCAAGTCACAAACAAACACAAAGTTTACCTGACCGAGCGCTCCCGCCCCCTCCTTTTGTCTGAGCATGCGCGCGATGGTTTTGTGTACTAACCATTGAACATGTCGGACAGACGGGTTTGCAGCAGACAGATTTCAAAGCATGCTTTGAAATCTGTCGAGTGGACAAATCTGTCTGCTCGCCCGTACACACGATCGAATCTGTCTGCTGAAACGGCCCGTCAGACGGGTTTCAGCAGACAGATTTGATCGTGTGTACGAGGCCTGAAGGACGAAAGGTCCCCACCGACGTCATTTTACTATGGCTTGGTGGGGAAGGGGTTAAAGTTAGGGCGTGTGTTATACGCCTGTGCGTGTTATACGCCAACAAATACTGTAATTGTTTTTGACTTTGTTGAAGATGCCTCTGTTACTTTACTTATGATTGATCATTTCAGCTTGCTCCTGTGCCTCTGTATTATACTTATTGTATGCCTTGTTTTTTTCTGTATCTCAAAATTTTCACAAGACCTTTATCTAAAAAAAATTATTGAAAAAATATAACCTGAAGCTGTCATCTACTGTACATTGTCAGTTAGAATGCATGTTTGCTAACTTAAAACACATAAAGCAAATGTTAGAAATTAAGGGCCAGATTCAGGTAGAGTTACTCTGGAGTATCAGTGATACTCCAGCCTAACTCTCACTTTGAGCCGGCGTTTCTGTTTTCAGTAAGCAGAAAACAAGAAACGCCGGGTTGGAGTTCCTATAAGAGCGGCGTAATTGTATTTCGCCGTCGTATCGGAACTGCAATTTAAAAAATGGCGCTGTGGGCGATACCTCTGATTAACGCCGAGAATATGTTAATCAGCGAGAATCGGCAATTCACGAATTCGGGCCCGACGCAGTGACTTTTCTACGTTTCCGTAAGAGATACGCGGCGTAAAGATAAAGCAGCCCCCTAGTGGAGTATCCTATGTTAAGTATGGCCGTTGTCATCGCGTCAAAAAAAAAAAAATTTGAGTCGTTTGCGTAAAACGTCCGTGAATGGGGATTGACGTCATTGACGTTCACTGACAGAATTTGGAGCATGCGCACTGACAGTCGACGCATGCGCAGTACGTTCGCCGCGGGATCGCGCCTAGTTATAATAATACACGCCCCCAACCCGCCCAATTTGAATTCCGACGACTCATTTTCGCTACGCCGCCGCAACTTTAGGAGCAAGTGCTTTGTGAATACAGTACTTGCTCCTAAAGTTTCGGCGGAGTAACGTAAATGAGAAAAGTTACTCCAAAATAAAGATTCGCCCATCTACCTGAATCTGGCCCCATTGGTTGCAGTTCAGTAGGCAAAATAAGTATTTGATCCCCAAGCAAACCATGAATTTGTACTTGCAAGCACAAAGGTAATACGTTTCTTATAGTTGGTGACCGGGTTTGCAGACATCTCAGGAGGGATTTTGGTCCATTCTTCTTTACAGATCTTCTCTAAATCCTTAAGGTTTCTTGGTTTTCTCTTTTTTACAACTCAAGTTTTCAGCTCCCTCTGTAACTTTTCTATAGGATTAAAGTTGTTTTAAACCCCCTAAAAAAATAAAAAACCTGCAAGACAAAGGCATAATGAGCTAGTATGCATAGCATGCTAGCTCATTATGAAATACTCACCTTAGATCGAAGCTCCCGCTGTGGTCCCCGCACACTACTCCGGCTGGCAACATTACTCCTGGAGTTATTTCTGGGTATCGCGGGCTCCGGCACTGTGATTGGCCAGAGCTGCAATGGCACATCATTTGCAGCCATGGCACGAAGGAGCCATTGCTTCGGTGTGCACGTTGGCACATGCTGATACAGGGGATATCTCCTAATCCATGCAGGTTTAAGAGATTTCCACGGTAGCTAAAGATAAGCCTTATTAAAGGATTACCTGTAGTAAGAAGTGGATTGTAAGGGTTTACAACCACTTTAAGGTCTGGAGACTTACTAGGCCACTCCATGACCTTATTGTGCTTCTTCTTGAGCCACTCCTTTGTTGCCTTGGTGGTATGTTTTGGGTCATTGTCATACTGGAATACCCACCCACGACCCATCTTTAGTGTTCCGTGATGAAGCTCTGGGGGCGGAGTGAAACGCATTGGTGCATGGCCTGTTCAGAGTCCAGGCTGAGTTTGTCACTCCATTCATCATAGCAGGACACCATAGATGTGCGACCTCCAGGGGTGACCAATTCCTTCTTTGAAACTTTGCAGGAGCCAGGACGGACTCCATTCCCCTTCAGCACTCTAGCAGTAGCTGAGTGGCACACGCTTTTCTCAGTTCAAAGTGGAAAATGCTGACAGCCTGAATGAACACAGGTTGACAAGGACCAACAATGCAAGGATGGAATACTGGAAACAGCTATATAGCGTTCTCCATGTGACAGCCTCAACTCTCAGGCCGTGTACACCGACGGACCGTTTGCAGCGGACATGTCTCATCGGATTTTGGTCCGATGGCGTGTACACACCATCGGACGAAAATCTTCTTGGTCTGAGGACGCGGTGACGTGGCGGTGAAGTTGGCGCCGCCACGTCACCACTCCAGGAAGTAAAATAACCAGCGGACAGATCCGACGGACAGGTTTGTAGCGGACAAATTTCAAAGCTTGCTTTGAAATTTGTCTGATGGACAAACCTGTCCGCTAGCCCATACACACGATTGGAGATGTCTGCTGAAACGGTCCGTGGGACCAGTTTCAGCAGATAAATTTGATTGTGTGTACGCGGCCTCAGACACCATCACTAACATGTTTTGAGACTCTGTCTCTTCTTCGGGGACTTCATAGTCATAGTTGACACATTTGCACAGTGGATTATTTTAAACAGAAAGAAACCCCTATTAGTGTTTCCAATCTATTGTACACAATCCAAACTACTATTTTTAAGGTTTGAATTAGCTCGACCACCAGGAGATGGAAAATGTGAACATATTTGCATCTCTAGCAATAAATTATCCAAGAATAACCATTAATGGCTTTATTAAAAAATAATTATCTTTCAGTAAGGGCTGTAACTGATCACAAACTATCATTTCAATTAACCTTAATCAGAGTACTACATTTTGTCTGGTTTCTTGTAGATAACCACACTTTGCTTTTTGCAGTTCTAAACAAGGTCAAGACTCTACCTACTTATCTTCAGATTAATCTTCAAGTTTCATTATTACATCATTATTACAAGTTCTAGCATTTTCTCGCAATGGCTAGTAATAATGTCTTAAAGCTCAATGCCAAAGTGTATCACATATAACCTATTTTATTTATATATTTATTGTGCCCATACTCAAAAATGTTTTTTTACCATCACATGATGTAAACGATATACAAAAGTTGTTTTTAGATGTGTCATTCTCTTTCTCATTTTGCATCTGTTGAGGTGTGAACTCAATTTACTCTATTCATTAGCTGTGTTAATTAGGCATCTTTTATACCACTCATATGTCAAATCAATTTATAATCTACTGTATAATAATTGACTGACTAGTATTTGTCACTCCAGACAACAGGCGTTAGATACTGTATGTTCTTAAAAAATTAAATCCTCTTTTTTAATCGATATATTTTTTTTTAAATAAATGTATTAAAGATTAGTAAGTAAAGAGGTTTCATGGAAAGACATTTTTGCATTGTGCCTATTCAGCTAGTCTAGTTTGTGTCACTGCGCAACCAAGAAGAGGACTCCATTAAATCCAGGGACAGCTTTATAGCTTGCTGTGTCACCTGTTTGTTCATTAAATCAATATGATTTTTGACTGGAAGTTTCAAGAATGAATAGGAAATTGGAATGTAATGTACTTGGAGTGAAGGGGCACTGAAAACACAAAATCAATACAAAATTATGTGTATATATATACATTGAAATGTGCAATCTATTATTACAAAAATCATATATTATTAGTGAAGTGAACTAGTGTCCATACAATGAAATAAAAGAAAAGTCCCAATAGTGCTAAATAATAAGCACCCAATAGGTATATCTCAGCTCAAAAATGACGTATAAATTGCAGTTCTGGAACCACCACCATTTATTTGCACCCGATGTGATCAATAGAAATGGCTCCTTACCAATACTAGTAGACTCTTTTAATTAAAAAAGAAGTCATAAACCGCTTATGTCAATGGGATGACTCAGAATGATCCGGATAGGCACGTCAGATGATCAAAACTGTAGGATCTCTATACCACATACAGGAGGGGTCAATCTGGTCATGGACTGATCAGCTCACTCATCCAACCCGATCTTCTCCTCCACTTTTCAGTTCCAGGTGCTGTGGTGATCGCCGTTATCACTACTCTGGGGTAGGGGAAAGAGCTTCTCTAACCCAAGGTTCAAAATCTGTGATGTGTCACACTGTATAATAATTGACTGACTAGTATTTGTCACTCCAGACAACAGGCGTTAGATACTGTATGTTCTTAAAAAATTAAATCCTCTTTTTTAATCGATATATTTTTTTTTAAATAAATGTATTAAAGATTAGTAAGTAAAGAGGTTTCATGGAAAGACATTTTTGCATTGTGCCTATTCAGCTAGTCTAGTTTGTGTCACTGCGCAACCAAGAAGAGGACTCCATTAAATCCAGGGACAGCTTTATAGCTTGCTGTGTCACCTGTTTGTTCATTAAATCAATATGATTTTTGACTGGAAGTTTCAAGAATGAATAGGAAATTGGAATGTAATGTACTTGGAGTGAAGGGGCACTGAAAACACAAAATCAATACAAAATTATGTGTATATATATACATTGAAATGTGCAATCTATTATTACAAAAATCATATATTATTAGTGAAGTGAACTAGTGTCCATACAATGAAATAAAAGAAAAGTCCCAATAGTGCTAAATAATAAGCACCCAATAGGTATATCTCAGCTCAAAAATGACGTATAAATTGCAGTTCTGGAACCACCACCATTTATTTGCACCCGATGTGATCAATAGAAATGGCTCCTTACCAATACTAGTAGACTCTTTTAATTAAAAAAGAAGTCATAAACCGCTTATGTCAATGGGATGACTCAGAATGATCCGGATAGGCACGTCAGATGATCAAAACTGTAGGATCTCTATACCACATACAGGAGGGGTCAATCTGGTCATGGACTGATCAGCTCACTCATCCAACCCGATCTTCTCCTCCACTTTTCAGTTCCAGGTGCTGTGGTGATCGCCGTTATCACTACTCTGGGGTAGGGGAAAGAGCTTCTCTAACCCAAGGTTCAAAATCTGTGATGTGTCACACTGTATAATAATTGACTGACTAGTATTTGTCACTCCAGACAACAGGCGTTAGATACTGTATGTTCTTAAAAAATTAAATCCTCTTTTTTAATCGATATATATTTTTTTAAATAAATGTATTAAAGATTAGTAAGTAAAGAGGTTTCATGGAAAGACATTTTTGCATTATGCCTATTCAGCTAGTCTAGTTTCACACATCACAGATTTTGAACCTTGGGTTAGAGAAGCTCTTTCCCCTACCCCAGAGTAGTGATAACGGCGATCACCACAGCACCTGGAACTGAAAAGTGGAGGAGAAGATCGGGTTGGATGAGTGAGCTGATCAGTCCATGACCAGATTGACCCCTCCTGTATGTGGTATAGAGATCCTACAGTTTTGATCATCTGACGTGCCTATCCGGATCATTCTGAGTCATCCCATTGACATAAGCGGTTTATGACTTCTTTTTTAATTAAAAGAGTCTACTAGTATTGGTAAGGAGCCATTTCTATTGATCACATTGGGTGCAAATAAATGGTGGTGGTTCCAGAACTGCAATGTATACGTCATTTTTGAGCTGAGATATACCTATTGGGTGCTTATTATTTAGCACTATTGGGACTTTTCTTTTATTTCATTGTATGGACACTAGTTCACTTCACCAATAATATATGATTTTTGTAATAATAGATTGCACATTTCAATGTATATATATACACATAATTTTGTATTGATTTTGTGTTTTCAGCGCCCCTTCACTCCTGATTCTACTTGTATTTTCACACACTGAAAATTTTTTAGGTGGCAGCTCTTAAACTGGTATATTTTATATATTTAGGTTTAATTACACGTAATTCTACCCACTAGTTGGGAGAATTAACATTGTTTCTCTGTGGCGCAAATTATACACATTTTCCTCACATAATGTAATGTACTTGCCTGGACAGTGTGGCAAAGGTGTGTGAAGAATGAAAATTGGCTGACCATAATAAAAAAAAAAAAACGTTTACATCAATTCTTTTTATCTCTGTATTAAGAAATGTCTAGAGGTACCATATTTAATGGCGTATAAGATGACCCCCTATTTTTCCAGGAAACATTTTGGTTTTGGGATATACTCACCATATAAGACTACCCCCTTCCTACTAATCTTTCTGGAAGCTGAGGGGTAGCAAGAACAACCGCTGACAGGAACAACCACTGACAGGAACAACCGCTGACAGAAACAGGCTTTTTTTTAAATCTCACTGTGCCATTACATTACATTACATGCCCCACTGTGCCATTACATTACATGCCCCACTGTGCCATTACATTAAATGCCCCCACTGTGCCATCACTTGCCCCCACTATGCCATCACTTGCCCCCACTGTGCCGGCCAAGACAATCTTCCTACCTTATTTCTGGCTACCAGGCTGCAGGCATCCATAAATCAAAAGCCGCGCTTCTCCTCAGACTGTTCCGTGATAGGCAGAACGCAAATTTTCCCAGCAGGGCCTTGGTACAGTGTTCCGCCTATCACGGATGTCCTCTTATCCGAGGATGAGAAGGCATCTGTGATAGGCAGAACACAGACCCGAGGCCCTGCTGGGAAAATGTGTGTTCCGCCTATCACGGAACAATCTGAGCTGGAGGCGCGGCTTTTGATTTATGGATGCCCGCAGCCTGGAATCCAGAAATAAGGTAGGAAGATCATGCCCGCAGCCTGACCAGAGTCAGACCCGGTGTATAAGACCACCCCTGATTTTGGATGCATCTTTTTGTATCCAAAAGGTCGTCTTATATGCCCCAAAATACGGTAGGCAAAAATAAATAACACTGCACAAAATGTCCACTGTTACTACAGGGTTTTGGGAAAGGGTCCAAGTATAAATAAGGTCCAGCAGTGATTTATGTGTTACATTTAATGTGTATGTAACCCAAAACAATTAATTTCTATTATTTGTCTCCTTTTGGCCTGCTAAATCTACCAGTGAAAGGGTTTCGTTATATCTGTCCCATAAGTGCAAAACATGCCTATTAAGCCTGCCAGAGATTTTAGGGAGAAATCACCGCTCTAGAATACTAATCAAAAAAGTCTCTTCACCTGATCCAAAGCCACGGGTGCTGGCAATGCATGGAATGATGCAAAATGGAGGAAAAACATTCTGGACAGCCGCACTCCAAAAAATACCAGTAATTGCTTTTATTATAAAATCAAAAAACACACAAAAAGCATGCAACAGCAGACGGGGTAAAAACTGACGCGTTTCACACCAAACTTTAGCGCTTATTCATAGCTATACATAAGCACTAAAGTTTGGTGTGAAATGCGTCAGTATTTAACCCTGTCTGCTGTGGAACGCTTTTTGTGTGTTTTGATATTATAAAGCCCCATACACATGGTAGGACTTTTTGACAACAAACTTCAAAATGAGCAAGTTTTCAAAAAAATCCTACCATGTGTATGCTCCATCGGACAAACTTTTTCGGTTTTCATAGGACAAAAGTTTGCTCTGCAAACGGACAAACTTTTCGGCAACAAAAGTCCTACAGTGCAAAGTCCTATCGTGTGTACAGAAATCCATCAGACTTTTGTCCGAAGTGCAAATATGGATGCCCAGAACCAATGTTAAAATCAACCAAGAATAGCAGAAGTTGACCAAAGGGTGGCGGTAAAGAGCAGAAAAACCATGTGATGTTTGGAAAGTTTTAGGAAAGTTTGTAGAAAATTCCTGCTGTGTGTATGCTATGGATGTGCCCGGCCAACTCCCTTCAGACAAAAATCCACGGAAAAGTTTGTTTGAAGTCCTACCGTGTGTTTAAAAGCAATTAATTTTTGGAGTGTGGCTGTCCAGAAAGTTTTTCCTCTATTTTGCCAGAGATTGTAGATGCTGATAGCTCACTGTGTTCTTTTTTTTTAAATCAGATTCTTTTTATTGAAGAAAAGGAAATACATTTCCATGAACCAAAAAAAAAAAAAGAAGAAAAAACGAAGAAAAACTGAAAACATATATGTTTGTGGAGAGCATATGTTTCTACAGGCGTACAGTTAGGCAGCTTTACCATATATACAGTATATTAGGATATTACATTAATTTACATTCCATATAAAAATAAAGACACAAATCTTGAAAATTACATAACTGTGTCCGTCATTTTGTAATGTACTGTATTTTAACCGTGTCCTATTATTATTCTATTCCCCCAGCTCCGCTTCCAGCCTAAAAATGGGCTACCGGTCAGGGCAGGGGTTCCTCCCAACACTAAACAGTGGGTCGGGATTCACAGTGTCCATGTGTTAACTGTCACACAAAACAAAACCATATAACTCGTCACTGCAGAGCAAGACAACACCACATCGAAAATATTGTTTTGGACTGTTCCATATTCAGAGCCTCATTACATGTGTCCAATCAGTAACCCTTCCTGTCTAATCAGTCAACAACCCCCGTGAGGGAGTAAATGACCTGCCACCAAGCACTCGATTTTAGACCAGTTGGAAGGGGGCCAAACCAGGGATCTCATATATTTTAAAATTTTGTGTACTACCCTTGTGTTTGTATGTCAGCTTCTCTCTCAGCAGTGTGACATTTATGGCATTTACCCATTCTGCGTGTGTAGGTGGCAGCACCGAGAGCCATTTCATGGCAATGAGTTTTGTAGCGAAAAACAGAACCCTGAGAATGGCTGTGTAGGTGTAAGATGTGTATAACTCCTCATCCAACCATCCTAGCAGGCACATTTTAGGGTCCACCATACAGTAAGTGTGAGCTTCCATATTCTATTAATAGAGTTGATCACTTTTGACCAGTATCTTTGCAGTTTTGGCACTTCCAGAGCATATGTATAAGGGTACTATTGTCCACAAGAAAATGAGGGCAAAATGGATCTCTTCTGTGCCATTTCTGTAGTTAATATGGGGTACGATAAGTTCAGTGAATAATGAATAATTGTGTACGTTTTTGGGAAAAAGAGAGGGAGACCAGGGGCACATTCTCCAGTATGTTAGACCATTTCTCGTCTGATATGTGACCTATATCCTCCCCCCATTGAGTCCTGCAATTCAATGTCATAACTTTAGACACCAGAGATAGCAAAGAACCATATAGGGAAGATAACTTACCCTTTTGGGACCAAGACATCACTGGTCGTGCAAGCACTGTGGGTCTAGTTAATTCCCATGTGGTCAGTGTAGTTTGCATGTCTGAGTTGTAAATACTGAAAGAATAAGGTATTTGGTAGATCGTATTCCACTCTCAGAGACTGAAAATCCCGCAAGAGGCCACCATGGTATAGCTGTGAAATGTGTAGCACACCACACCTAGACCATGCCGAGAAGCCTGTAGTTTATACAGTTCAGGAAAATTTTTATTATTCCAGATACGCGACCACTCAGAATACCCTCCATATTGGAAATGTTGTTTGGCCCATATCTATATGTTATCTATAAGTACCATTGTGGTATAGTCAGGCATTGCTCCAAGCTCTCCCACCTCTATGCACTCCACAAGGTCATCACCCGAAACTACCATATGTACAATATTTCTGATAGGATCAGAGGACTCAGAGTGCTGCTAACCCATTAAATGCTGCAATTGAGCCGCTATGAAATAAAAATTATGGGTTTGAAACTGACAGTACAGCCGAGTCCTTCGCTTCCTGTAGTGTTTCCAGTTTGATATGAGACACCTGTTTTCTCAATTTCAAGGAGTAAAAAAATGGTATTATATTTTTTAAATAGCAGGAATAGGAATCCAGATGGATGCATTGTGAAGTGCATACAGTAGCTGTGGACTCCAGATCATTTTTATTAAATAGCTTCCTTTACCTTAATGCAGTGCTGTTTTCATGTTCTCATTGTTCATTTTTTGCTTTGAAGTTACTGTAATTCTGCTCTGATCTCCACACTTCCTGCTTGTCTGGCTCCTTATGAAAAATCTCATGGCAGCTTTTCACTGTGGTCCAAGCTGTGTGTCTAAAACTCCTCAGAACCAACCAGATTCATTTTAAAAACAAAACACTGCCCTGTGATTCAATTTAAAAACAAAACACTGCCCTGGATTTGTTTGTTTTTGTTCTGTCTCTCTCTCTACTTCACATAAACACAAAACCAGTTTAAAAACGAAAGTGAAACTAGAGGCATATTATATGATTGATTTTTATCTATTTTTAATCATTTTTAAAAGGAATCAGTTTTATGTCTCTATACCCTGTAAACAGTAATGTCAGCAAAAAAAAAAATTTCCTTTAGTGATCCTTTAAGTTACAGCGGTCTACTACTGAAAGGGATAATTTAATCCAGCTCACAGTTTTTTCTTGCTATGTATGGATTAATGGGTTTATGTTAGGTTTAACATTCAGGTCTCGGTTGGGGTGAATAATTATATATAAATACCCAAATGTGTCTACCACATTGATTTGTTCTGCTGCTTGGGGAAGGAGTGACATGAGAGAGTTCAGTGGGAGCAGCATGGGCTTGTCCCAATTTATTTTGAACCATGAGAAGGTCCCAAACTCTAAAATAAATCCAGTTGATAAGAGACAGACGTGTCACCCAGAAAAAGGAGCTATTTTATCATCTATGTCTTCCCATTTAAAACCACATATTGCCGTGTTTGCCCTAATGGCAGCCACCAGAGGCTCTATGGCCAGGGCAAAGAGCCCTTTGTCACCACACGTATTTAGCAGGGTAAAGCATGGAATACATTACTGGGATTGCACACATTCTCTTTTTTACTTCTGTGAATTTTGCCCTCTGCTTTTGACCAGCAGCTGAAAAATCTGGTTATATGGACACTTTGGAGCCTTGTACTTCTATATAAGCCTTCTGTCTAGCTAGACAGAGAATAATGTCTCTATCTTTGTAATTCAAGAGCTTCAGTAAAAATGGTCTGTCATTTCCCCCTGGTGGAGATGGTTGGGGAGACACTCTATGGGCTCTTTCTACAGAAAAAAATGGAGTGAGATTATACCTTCCTTCAGCTAGCCAGGTTTCTATGAAATCAGTAGGGTTTTTCCTTCAGACTTTTCTGGGATACCGACAATGTGGATATTAGATCTTCTCAACCTGTTCTCCATGTTCTCAACTCTAGCTGCTGTCTCAGTGGTCTTAGCTGATGTTATGTGAACTTCCTGGGTAAGAGGAAGTAATTCATCCTCAATTGAGCTCTTCAGTCCCTTCAAAGCAGTGGCCCTTTTTCTGATTTTCTGTATGTCCTGTCTAATATGCAGTATGCCTTCCTTCATGCTCTTAACTTCAGCTGACAATTCAGTAAGAGAGGAGCCATATGTGTGGACTGCAGTGAGTATATGTCCTGCAGAGAGGGCTCACTGTGATCAGTATCAGAGGGGCTTGATATGCCCAATGTAGGGAAAGAGGAGGACCGAGTACTCACTGCGGTCCCTGGAGCTTTGGGTGCCATTTTCGATGCCACATGGTTTGCTGATTGTGGAGGCTTCACAGATGGAACGTTCTTTGCAGCTTTAGCTGCGTATGATATGTGGGGCTGCTGCACATTCTTAGGGCTGCCAGGGTCATAAGTAAACTGTCCCAGCCTAGCCACCGCCAAGGCATATGAATCCTTCAGAATGCCGGAGCTAGTGTTAGACCTTTCTGCTCACATGAACATCCAAGCCACGCCCCCAGCTCATTGTGTTCTTTACCTGTGCTACATTAATCTTAGCTACAGTATTTTTCAGGCCGATGGTATTATTTTGCTGTTATTATGGAGAAGAGAAGTGTTTGTAGTCCTGTGCTAAAGTGAAAACACTGCTCCTTCATACTGTACAGGACGTCTAGGATGAGTCCTGAATGTGAGCTATGCTTTGTACATATTTGTGGTCTCTTTAAGGGGGTTGATTTCTGTGCAATTGGTGTACTCAGGGGTTTTCACCCAATCAGGTTGAGGGGTTCTGGTACAGTACAATTAGAGGGGAGAGGACTGACTTACAGTCCTCTCTTGATTGAAAACTTCTTATTTGGGACCTAGAATTTGGAGGCCCTGATTATGGAGACTCTGATTCCAACAAGGTTAAGCCAACCTCTAGGAAGCAGCACTTAAAGACAGGAAGCAGCTAGAGCAGTGGTGGAGTAGCAAGGAGTTTGGAGAGAAGACAATTGTCTAAAGTTCTGCATGTCTGCTGGAAGCTACCAAAAAGGACTTACACTGGACTTTCTTTTTCCAGGTAAAACTCTTGTGTGGCTGTTACATTGTACCTTGTACTGAAGATAAGTGGACTTTTATTTTCTCATTTTGATGGAGTTAAGATATACTGTATTTTTCGATTCATAGGACACACTCCCCCCCCCCCCAGAAAATGAAGGAAAATGTATGTGCAGCTTATGGAGCAAATATTGACCAGCCCTCCCTCGCCGTTGCTGCTGCCGCATTGGAATACCGTTACCACATATACCATGTATACCACATTACTGACCTGTCCCTCTGTGTCATCTTCTCCAACCACTCCATCGACATCTGCTCTGTCCTCTTGCGCAGTGAGTGATGTCATTATGAGTCGCCTCCCTTGCACAGTGTCACTGTTGGGAGATCCGCAAAAGCCCTTGGCTTACCACATCCATCTCTGGGACGGCACATGGCTCCCACACCCTATCCATCCACTCATTCTCCGGATCTAATGCACCACCACCTACAACGGTGACAGTGACAGTGACGGGCATAAAGAAACATCAAGGACCTTTCCATCTGAGGACAGGCATGGTTACACAGCCACTGGGACTTGTGGATAAAGACTGACTCACTGGGTTGGCAAATCCTATGTAAGTTCACCACATTTTTTATTCAATATACTTCCTTTTTACATGGAAGAGGCTGTTATCCATTACACAATCTGCAAGACTGTCATTTTTTTCCCATATCTATATTGAGACCATTTGGTTCAGAATATTTTTTTATTGTTTTCCTCCTCTAAAACCTAGGTGTGTCTTATGGTCAAGTGGGTCTTATGTAGCGAACAATATGATATATGTTTGTGGCTGAAAGCACTGCTTTGTTAACCTTGTGAGAAAATGATTTTATGTTTGTTAAAATGGCCTTGCAAAGTGGTCCACGGTATCTATTACCCCTACACTTTACTATACATGCAATATAGTTAGCGAACCTTGTTGTTCTAGGACAAGAAACCTGATAATCGCAGGATCACCAAGGAAAATGTAAACAAATGCAGCCATCATATTGAAGGACTGGTAAGCTGCATTATAAAAAAAAAAAAATCTTTGGGTTTGGATATGCTTTAATATCCAGTTCAATAATTTAAGAAAGATGATGATAGGCTTCATAGTATGCAAAATGGAGAGAGAACCAGGTTTATGTATTTCTTGAAAGTAGAAGACCTCCTTTAAATAATTCATATAGAAATATTAGAATGTAACTCTTCAAAATGTCTATTTTAACCATGTTATGTTTGTGTAGGCCCTTAAAAGTAACAAATAACTCATATACAACAGTTACCATTCAATGAAATACATTATTTATGAAGGAATAAACAAGTTCTCGTTCTTTTCTTTGTGAACAATAATTGCAAGCAGTGAAATCTGTATTCAAAAAACATAAGCCAGAAACAGATGAAGACAAAGCATAACTGTGTTCATTATTTATTACAGGTACTACATTGACAATTTATGCAGTGTTTTACATACATATATTGTACATCAGTCCCTACCCTCAAGGAGCTTACAATCTAAGGCAGGGGTCTCCAAACTCTCTAAACAAAGGGCCAGTTTACTGTCCCTCAGACTTTAAGGGGGCCGGAATGTGGCCAGTGGGAGTAGAAAAGGTCCAGATGTCAGTGGGTATCAGTGGTGGGAAATGTGCCCCATCATTGAACAGATTTGGCACCATCGTTGGCGCCATTGAGAGGAATAATGCCCCACAGTTGATATCATTGTGCCCCATAGTTGGGGTCATTGAGAGGAATTGTGCCCTCTTCATTGGTATCAGTGGGAGGAAATGTGCCCTCTTCATGTGTGTCGATCAGTGGGAAGAAATGTGCCCTCTTCATTGGTATCAGTGGGAGGAAATGTGTCCTCTTTATTGGTGTCAGTGGGAGGAAATGTGCCCTCTTCATTCATTGGTATCAGTGGGAGGAAATGTGCCCTCTTCATGGGTGTCGATCAGTGGGAAGAAATGTGCCCTCTTCATTGGTATCAGTGGGAGGAAATGTGTCCTCTTTATTGGTGTCAGTGGGAGAAAATGTGCCCTCTTCATTCATTGGTATCAGTGGGATGAAATGTGGGAGGAAATGTGCCCTCTTTATTGGTGTCAGTGGGAGGAAATGTGCCCTCTTCATTGGTATCAGTGGGAAGAAATGTGCCCTCTTCATTGGTATCAGTGGAAGGAAATGTGCCCTCTTCATTGGTGTACTTCATTGGTGTCAGTGGGAGGAAATGTGCCCTCTTCATTGGTTTCAGTGGGAGGAAATGTGCCCTCTTCATTGGTGTCAGTGGGAGGAAATGTGCCCTCTTCATCGGTATCAGTGGGAGGAAATGTGCCCTCTTCATTGGTGTCAGTGGGAGGAAATGTGCCCTCTTTATTGGTGTCAGTGGGAGGAAATGTGCCCTCTTCATTGGTATCAGTGGGAGGAAATGTGCCCTCTTCATTGGTATCAGTGGGAGGAAATGTGCCCTCTTCATGTGTGTCGATCAGTGGGAAGAAATGTGCCCTCTTCATTGGTATCAGTGGGAGGAAATGTGTCCTCTTTATTGGTGTCAGTGGGAGGAAATGTGCCCTCTTCATTCATTGGTATCAGTGGGAGGAAATGTGCCCTCTTCATGGGTGTCGATCAGTGGGAAGAAATGTGCCCTCTTCATTGGTATCAGTGGGAGGAAATGTGTCCTCTTTATTGGTGTCAGTGGGAGAAAATGTGCCCTCTTCATTCATTGGTATCAGTGGGATGAAATGTGGGAGGAAATGTGCCCTCTTTATTGGTGTCAGTGGGAGGAAATGTGCCCTCTTCATTGGTATCAGTGGGAAGAAATGTGCCCTCTTCATTGGCGTACTTCATTGGTGTCAGTGGGAAGAAATGTGCCCTCTTCATTGGTTTCAGTGGGAGGAAATGTGCCCTCTTCATTGGTGTCAGTGGGAGGAAATGTGCCCTCTTCATCGGTATCAGTGGGAGGAAATGTGCCCTCTTCATTGGTGTCAGTGGGAGGAAATGTGCCCTCTTCATTGGTATCAGTGGGAGGAAATGTGCCCTCTTCATTGGTATCAGTGGGAGGAAATGTGCCCTCTTCATTGGTGTCAGTGGGAGGAAATGTGCCCTCTTCATTGGTATCAGTGGGAGGAAATGTGCCCTCTTCATTGGTATCAGTGGGAGGAAATGTGCCCTCTTCATTGGTATCAGTGGGAGGAAATGTGCCCTCTTCATTGGTGTCAGTGGGAGGAAATGTGCCCTCTTCGTTGGTGTCAGTGGGAGGAAATGTGCCCTCTTCATTGGTGTCAGTGGGAGGAAATGTGCCCTCTTCATTGGTGTCAGTGGGAGGAAATGTGCCCTCTTCATTGGTGTCAGTGGGAGGAAATGTGCCCTCTTCGTTGGTGTCAGTGGGAGGAAATGTGCCCTCTTCATTGGTGTCAGTGGGAGGAAATGTGCCCTCTTCATTGGTGTCAGTGGGAGGAAATGTGCCCTCTTCATTGGTGTCAGTGGGAGGAAATGTGCCCTCTTCGTTGGTGTCAGTGGGAGGAAATGTGCCTTCTTCATTGGTGTCAGTGGGAGGAAATGTGCCCTCTTCATTGGTGCCAGTGGGAGGAAATGTGCCCTCTTCATTGGTATCAGTGGGAGGAAATGTGCCCTCTTCTTTGGTATCAGTGGGAGGAAATGTGCCCTCTTCTTTGGTATCAGTGGGAGGAAATGTGCCCTCCTGATTGGTGTCAGTGGGAGGAAATGTGCCCTCTTCATTGGTGTCAGTGGGAGGAAATGTGCCCTCTTCATTGGTATCAGTGGGAGGAAATGTGCCCTCTTCATCGGTATATGGGAGGAAATGTGCCCTCTTCATTGGTGTCAGTGGGAGGAAATGTGCCCTCTTCATTGGTGTCAGTGGGAGGAAATGTGCCCTCTTCATTGGTATCAGTGGGAGGAAATGTGCCCTCTTCATTGGTATCAGTGGGAGGAAATGTGCCCTCTTCATTGGTGTCAGTGGGAGGAAATGTGCCCTCTTCATTGGTGTCAGTGGGAGGAAATGTGCCCTCTTCATTGGTGTCAGTGGGAGGAAATGTGCCCTCTTTATTGGTGTCAGTGGGAGGAAATGTGCCCTCTTCATTGGTGTCAGTGGGGAGAATTTTGTCACATGGTATTAGTGGATGAAATATTGCCAAGGGGCCAGATAAAAGCAAGCAAAGGGCCACATCTGGCCCCCAGGCCACAGTTTTTAGACCACTGATCTAAGGTCCCTAACTCGCATTCATACATATACTATTGGCAGAATAAACAGGTTTCAATTAACCTACCAGCATGCTTTTTGAATGTGGAAGATAACCAGTATACCTGCAGAAAACCCATTTAGGTACAGCAAAAAAAAAAAAAAAAATCTAGGCAGGTAATTCCATGGCTGGGATTCAAACCAACAAACCTAGTGCTGCTAGGTGGAAATGCTATCCACTTAGCCACTTATTCATGAATCAAGATAAGCATCACTTTTGATTTGAACTGCACAAATCTAATGCACAATTTGAGGTAATGATGGCCTGTCCACAGCAGCGTAGCAACATGTGCATATGTTGTTGATATATGCCCTTCCAAATACAGAAAATGTGCATTAACATTCAAATCTTTGCTTTATTACGTCTAAGATTTAAACACAAATTCTAAAAGCAAAAATCTGATATCCCCTAATAGGATAAACACATTTTGCATGTGAAATATTACATAGCAGCAGTATATAAGAGTGCAAAAGAAAGATTTAAACAAGCTGCGTGTAAATAATGTGTTTGTATCTTTTCGGCCATAGAAAAGAGAATGTGTGATACACCAATATGAACACGATACAAAATAGTGTGTAAAAACAGGAAAGAATTGTATTCAGTCTAAATATATGAATTTAATATACATCTTATAGAATATGAATGAGCGAACAGGGTTGTTTTACTAAAACCGGAGAGTGCAAAATGTGGTGCTACTATGTATAGAAATCAGCTTCCATTTTTTTTTTGTCAAAGCTGAAAGGATTTTAAGGGAACTTTTATAAAATGTACCAAATATGCTTACTGTGAGCCAATTAGATGTCCTTTTGCATATATATGTTAATACCATTACTACAAACCAGTCCCTGTACTAAGTGGACTGTGCCAGCTTATGTAAGTTTTATATTTTACACCATGGAGACATGTTTCAATGAAGTGGCCTCGCTCCTTTATGCCGCGTACACACGGTCGTTTTTTGCGATGAAAAAAAAACGTTGTTTTTTAAAACGTCATTTAAATTGATCGTGTGTGGGCAAAACGTCGTTTTTTGTCTTAAAAAAAAAAACCAAAAAAAAATTCCAACATGCTTGAATTTTTTGTGTCGTTTTTCAAAACGTCGTTTTTGGTTTCACAAAAAGTCACCGTGTGTAGCAAAAACGTCGTTTAAAACGACGTTTTTCAACCCGCGCATGCCCAGAAGCTAGTTATGAAGCGAGCTTCAATGGAAAAGAGTGGTGAACGTAACCTCGCTTTTTGTGAAAAAAACGATGGTGTGTATGCAACATCGTCTTTGAAAAGTGACGTTTCAAAAACGTTGTTTTTTACTTCACAGAAAACGCTGTTTTTTACTTCACAGAAAACTTTGTTTTTTTTCATCACAAAAAATGATCGTGTAGACGTGGCATTACTGTTTTTATATATGAACCAAAGGTGTGTTATGTCATTATTGTTTTTGTTATATTTTGTATGCGGTTAAAAAACTGATTGTCAATTGTCGTCATGCAATGCTCTCATGTAATTGTTTAGAATGTTTGTAGACCCCTGGTCCAAGCTATCCGAGACACAACAGTGGTGCCATAGTCAGCCAATCAGCAGAACCATAGTCAGCCAATCAGGGGAGAGATGGCACAGGGCTGGGCTGGGGCTCCATGTCTGAATAGACACAGAGAGCTGTGACATGGTTGAGATGCCCCTATAGAAAGCTGCTTGCTGTGGGGGCACTTGACAGGAGAGAGGAGGTAGGAGCAGCAATAAGGGACCCAAGAAGAGGAGGATCTGGGCTTCTCTGCGCAAAAAAAAAAACTGTACAGAGGAGGTATGTATAACATGTTTGTTTTTATTTTAATTTTTTTTCAAGACTTCACAATCACTTTAACCTCCCTGGTGGTATGATTCTTTCAGATTTTAGGTGCTGAAAGCAGTACCATTATTTGCAAGGAAATTTAGCGTTTTATACTGTAGGCTTGTAATTCCTAGGAATAACTCACCTAAATCTGACCAAACAAGAGTCTAATAGGCATCCCGGGTATGACATTTTTTTAAAAACAAAATTATAAATTATAATATAATAAATAATTATAAATAATTATAACAAATAATAATATAATTATAATAAAAAATATTCAATATAATCGAATCAAAATCACTGAAATTTGCTCAGTTGCAGAATTGTCGCTGTCATTATTTTTTATTTTTTTATGAGGAATTTTCCCACAAATCGCTATCGCTCAATTCTGCAAGTGATTCTGATTTATTATCGCTGTTTTCTAGCTGCTCTAAAACCATTTTTGCCATAAAGGGACACTTTTGGTTGCTATGGGCAATCTATAGTTTGCAGGCAGAAAGAACAGTTTTTATTATACAAAAGAACATGCAGGGCACTGGGCAGACCACTAGGGACAAGGGGGGTGTGTATTTTTTACATACAGTACTGTAATCTATAAGATTACAGTATACTGTATGTAATGTGTTTGTTTACATTTTTGAATTTGGCGCCGTTCTTCGCTCCTGTGCGTCGTAACGTCGCAGGGAATGGAGCTCGGCGGCACACGGAGGCACTGTGTGAATCGAGCGAGCACCCTCTCGCTCACACAGCGTGGATGCATCGCTGGATCCATGGACAAGGTAAGTAAACACTGCCTGTGGATTCAGCAAGGCGAGCCCGAGTCTGACTCGGGGTTACTGATCGCAGCACAGAAATGTAACCCCGAGTCAGACTCGGGAATACCGCCAGGGGTGTTAATTGAACAAGCTGAAATTAGAAGCTGACTGGCTACCATTCACAGCTGCACCAAATTTTGCACTCTCCAGTTTTAGTAAATCAACCCCAAAGAGTATTGTCTCCTACTTTTTGCAAATTTGTTTACAAGTTAAAGCATTTTTTTTATCATATTTACACAAAAATGCAAAAAAATAAATAAAAATGTCACTCGAAAAAATTAAAATAAAATTCACCTTTAAGAGCTATGGGCGTAAATTACATTTGATATTGTTTCCGCTCTCCCATGCTATGGAGTCAAGCAGGGGCCATCTTCTCCCCAGTTGACAGCAAGGCGGGAGGGGGGGTCCCGTCACCGATAAAAGTGATCTTGGCAGCGTATTTGCCACGGAGACCACTTTTATCATAAAGAGAAATACACAGCGTTCCAGAAAATATTTGGGTTATGGCAGATAGCTGCTGCCATAACCCTGGTATTTAGCATCAAAGTTCTGACGTACGAGTACAATGTTTTGTGTGAAGCAAGTTAAAATTGACTAAACTCTTCAAGCTATAAAGGCCGTAGTGTAATCATTTATAATACTTAGTGTATTAAACCCAAAAGCAAACATTTATTATATAGCAGATTACCAGTTCATAGATGTAATGGTGGCATTTGTTTCCGTTTTTTCTTTCTTCTATTTTTATCTGGTAAGCCATCCAGCAAGTCTGTTGTTTTTCAAAAGCAAAAGCTCTCAAGCAGAATGTATCAGTTTACGTGGACAAAGCACTTAACACTGGCAGGGGTGATTAAAATGGTCAGATTTCATTTATTCAAGCAAAACCCTTATCACCTCCCTCCCAAAAAAAACAGTTAACTGTAACTGCTTATAAAGTGTGAGCTGGAGTTCGGCTTCAGTTTGTTAGTGTATGTAAATCTGCTAATACATTTACACTACCCTTCTTTCTCAGACTGACAATGCTGATGTCTGCTATGCCTCCTGTTTTCATTCCTCCAGAGTTGTTTCTTACTAATACAGGAGGTGTTATGGTCAGATCACCAATTGTAAACAGAGGGAAAAAGCCAAATAAAAGTATACGTATGCAGCCACCACATCTAATGACTGGTAAGCAGCAATTTATAAACATTTTGGTTTTGGGATTAATACCACTTTTAATGCAAAATAGTAACATCTGATGTTGTGTTTTTAATTAGAAAAACAGTAAAATGTAACCTGCTAATGCTATTTAGGGTTTGTTGGAATAGTAAGAAAGTGCCTGTGGCACTGACTGTGGGCACTGCGGATTCCACATATACTGTATTTGCAAATGTGCGTACGTATATATTTCTGTTTGCAAATGAGGTGAAACAAATGTCAATGTAAAAAAGAGAGAGACAAATAATTCCACAGTAGCGCACTAAATGAATCTACATTGTGCAATGATCAACATAAAATACCTATACATAATGAAAAGTGTCCATATGGCATACCCAAAAAATATATATGCTCCAACATCAAAATCAATATGGTAATACAGTCCAACTACATGCCACCCCTGTGATAAATTCCAAAGTGATGAAACGCATCAGAACAAGGCAATTTTGAATCTTTTATGATGTAAGTGCATTACTTTTAATAAACTGATTACCTTAAGGTGTGTTTACACTATTAGAGTCTCAATTTCTATCCCCACATGTGGAGAGTGTCTTTATTAATCTGGATGGAGATTGGCGTGTAAAATTGGCTCTTCAATAACATCTAATAAGGCAATATTTGCCAGACACAAGAGTAAATGGCAACATCATCTGGTGAGCTTTATTCTTAAAGGATCACTAAAGGATTTTTTTTTTAGCTAAATAGCTTCCTTTACCTTACTGCAGTACTGGTTTCATGTCCTTATTGTTTGTTTTTTCTTTGAAGTTGCTGTAATCCTGCTCTGATCTCCACACTTCCTGCTTGTCTGTTTCCTTATAACCACCATACTGGGAGCTTTCTCACGGTGGTCTAAGCTGTCATTACTGTGTATCTAAAACTTCCCAGAACCAAACAGATTCATTTTAAAAACAAAACACTGCCCTGGATTTGTTTGTTTTTGTTCTGTGTGTCTATTTCTACTTCACAGAAACATGAAGCCAGTTCAAAAGTGAAACTAACCTGCAGGCACATTATATGATTGATTTTTATCTATTTTTAATCATTTTGAAAAGGAATCAGTTAACTTTTATGTCTCTATACCCTGTAAACAGTCATTTCAGCAAATATTTTTTTTTCCTTTAGTGACCCTTTAAGGGAGTGAAATATGCATCACTTTGGTGAATGATTTTGGTCGTTCAACAACAGACCACGTCCTGTCAGGGAGAGAGGAGACCGATGCTGTGTCCCTTGTACATAGGGACACAGATCGGTTACCTCCCCCAGTCAGTCCCCTTCCCCCACAGTAAGAAACACTATGCAAGGAACACATTTAACCCTTTCCTCGCCCCCTAGTGTTAACCCGTTCCCTGCCATACAGTAATTAGTGCATATTTATAGCACTGATCACTGTATAAATGTGAGTGGTGCCAAAAATGTATCAAAAGTGTCCGATGTGTTCGCCATAATGTCGCAGTCCCAATAAAAATCGCAGATCGCCGCCATTACTAGTAAAAACAAAATATTCTGTCCCCTATTTTGTAGGTGCTGTAACTTTTGCGCAAACCAGTCGCTTATCGCAAAATTGTTGCTCTTTTTTTGTTTATAGCGCAAAAAATAAAAACCGCAGAGGTAATCAAATACCACCAAAAGAAAGCTCTATTTGTGGGGAAAAAAGGACGTCAATTTTGCTTTGGAGCCACATCACACGACTGCGCAATTGTCAGTTAAAGCAACGCAGTGCCGGAAGCTGAAATTTCGCCTGGGCAGGAGGGGGGTATATGTGTCCAGTAAGCAAGTGGTTAATGGGGAGTGGGCTCCCTCCAGGCAAGCTTGCCTTTAAAGTGATACTAAACGCTGTATGTGAATGATTGCACTATAATTATTTTAATTTAAAAAAAAAGGTAAGTACCTTTTTTCCTAATTGATATACAGCTGTCACATGATCCAGCTCTTTCTCAGCCATTCAGAAGAGGAAGGAGGAGCTTTAAATCTTCTGCTGCTGGTCACATGTTAAAAAAAAAAAAAAACTTTGAGATACAGAGTAAATATAAATAATTTATAATATTATAATGAAGTCTTTAAATTATCATACAAATATTTATCTGAAATCAAATCTTTATTATTTTTGGAAATAACATGGCGTGGGCAGATTTCTGACAGTCACAGGCTGTGTCACGCCCATCCAGCCAGTGTCTAGAAATAATAATAATAATACCAAACCCAGTGTATTAGCTGGCTGGTGGACATGGAAGAGGAGGGAGTGAGTGGACTCTCATTTACCACTGTGTATACACCCACATGTGTGACTCTATAGTCACGTGGGATGCTCAGATGTGATAGGGATGAAGTGCTCACTGAAAACTGAGCATGTGCAGCAGCTTCCAACACTCCTCTGCAAAATTCCCAGCTGCATTGGGGACAAGGATAGAAGGGTGAGCTAGAGAACAGCAGGATCAATCAGGTTTTTGGCAGAATACAGAAAACAAATCCCATTGTGATTGAGTAAATACGGTTTGAACAACATGTAATACAGCATTTGTTGATGTTTTTTTCTGATGTGGGTTTAATGACACTTTAATTTATCTACTGCTATATATCAATATACTGCCATGAAGCAATTTAGAGACTCTCAGAACTATAGAGTTAGGACAGCAATATACAGAGGATGTAGGTACTGCATCTTCAAAATATATTAGCAAATGTGTGCAATGAGACCCTCTATTTTAAAGTGAATTGTTAGCTAAGTGGTAAGTGCGCTGAGAAGTTTGTGTTTATCTGTAATAATTCTGATCTCCCTCCCGACTACATCTCCCAGAGTAATGCAGCCTATACATTTTAACCAATAAGCACACCTGTTGCTGCCACCTTGTGGGTTAAAAGGAGTCCTGCAGTGCCAGTAATATTACTTTGTGTTACATACATGTTAAATCAGGTAATCATGCATTACAATTTAATTTATATAAACAAAGAAAGGAAAGGAACACACGGCATTTAATACTGTTTATTAAAATAAATAATAAACATAATTACACTAGGGTGGCCGTGCGCTTCTTTTCCTTTCTTTGTTTGTACAGATCCATGTCCCCATCCAGTGGATTAAAAAGGGAGCTGCAGCATCTATAGTAACCAAAGATATGTTTTCTTGGTCAGAATTACCAGCTGGACTTGGGGATTTTTCTTAACCAGCGCATGAACTGGTGAATTGTTTGTAGTTTAACCACTTCCCATCCTAGCCATAGTCATATGATGTGTGCAGGAGGGATCTCCTATCCTTGGCGGGCATCATATGATGTCCTGGGCTTCCCTGCCGTCTAGGGGGCATGGGCGCTCGCCCGCCCACTACATCGCTTGGGAGCCGGTGCACGTGCCCGACGGCCGCAATGTCTGCTTGGCACCCGTGATTGCCGGTAACAGAGCCAGGGACTTGGATCTGTGTGTGTAAACACACAGATCCACGTCCTGTCAGGGGAAAGGAGACCGATGGTGTGTTCCCAGTACAGAGGAACACCGATTGGTCTCCTTCACTTGTGAATCCCCTCCCCCCACAGTTTGAATCACTCCTTGGTACCACATTTAACCCCTTGATCGCCCCCTAGTGTTAACCTCTTCCCTTCCAGTATACACTAATCAGTGCATTTTTATACCACGGATCACTGTATAAATGTGAATGGTCCCAAAATAGTGTCAAAAGTGTCCGATCTGCTCGGCGCAATGTCACAGTCACGATAAAAATCGCAGATCGCCGCCATTACTAGTAAAAAAAAAAGAAAAATCTATTCCCTATTTTGTAGACACTATGGCCCAGATTCACAGAGAGTGGGCGCACATTTACGCCGGCGTAGCGCACACACAGTACGCTACGCCGGCGCAACGCGGAGAGACAAGCACTGCATTCAGCAAGCCATTGCTCACCAAGATGTGCGAGCGTAGCGTATTTTCCAAGGCGCAGGCAAGCGTAAGTGGAAATGGGCGTGACCCATGCAAATGAGGCGTGACCCCATGCAAATGATGGGCTAAACGCCAGACAAGTACGTATAATGAACTGTGCATGCGCCGCGCATGCTCACAACCACGTCGGAACAACTGCCTAATATACGCCGGACCACTGAGTACGCCGTTAACGTAACCTACACCCAGCCAGACACACGTCCAACGTAAAATACGCCGGCTTGTGTTCCCTGGTGCAGACCTGAGCATGTCTGCTGCTGAGTTACACCTCCTTTATGGGGAATAACTTTACGCCGGAAGTACAACTTACATGCACCGCGTGTAGCCTGCGTTGGGAGCACGTACGTTCGTGAATCGCCGTATTTACCTAATTTGCATGTTTGAATGTCTAATCAATCCCATGGAAAGACATGTTCTACACAATGGATTTTATTCATGCTAATGTAAAAACAACTGCACACAGTAGTGGTCTATTTATATATATATTTTTTTACACTATATTCATACAATTTGCACCCAAAGTTTACCCATTTACCACTTAAATGTTTGAATGTTGTGTAAAAACATTTATAGACACTAACTTTTCTTAGCCAAAAATAGTTGATAGCGGTGCGCATGCGCGGCGCGATGCAGGACAGACGTGGGTAAGCGGAGCTCCATCTGACCAGGACTGCCGGCATGATCATGATCGGGGCTAATTATACCCAAAAAATGCCCGTTTTTCATCTGAACCCCTGTGGGACATCATAGTGTATGTCATCGGCTAAAAAGGGGCGTAAGGGACACCGCTCGAAACATTTGCCAACTAACTATCTCCTGGACCTGGAGCGCTCTGCAAAAAAGATGACCCAAAATGGCGCCGGCCCGGGCCCCCAAGTGGCATCCAGCAACTCCACTCCGATACAGGCTCTGCCTGCCAGCAACAATGAGTACTCCCCCCACCTCACTAAGGCTGATCTAGATGATAATTTAACAGCCATATATAAAAAGCTGGTAGGCAAACTAGAACATGAACTGTCACAGGAGATAGCCAGCATTGGGGGCCGCACTGACATCCTAGAAGCTAAACATGATGAACTGGCTATTGCACACAATAATCTTAGGAAGGATTATGAGACACTGGGAGACAGCTTTTCCTTCATGCAGGTTCATGTGGAAGATTTAGACAACAGGAACAGGCGCAATAATAAAAGGGTGCGTGGTATTCCTGAATCTATCACTGATATTTCCCAGGCTGTCACCAAATTGTTCCACAACCTTGTCCCAGATAAGCCTGTATCAGCATTTGCCTGTGACAGACTGCATAGAGCACTGCGCCCCAAGCCTGCCCCTGACAAACCTCTGCGTGATATCATAATGTGTATGAAAGACTTTGTTACCAAGGAAGATATAACGAGGGCCTCCAGAAATACCCCTAATATCGAATTGGATGGCATCAGATTGCAGATTTTTCCAGACATCTCCCCTGCGACCCTGGATCGGAGGCGCAGGATGAAAGAAGTTACATCCATCCTGCAATCTGCCAGAATTAAATACAGATAGGGTTTCCCATTCAAATTATCGATAATGCATAATGGTACCACATACACGGTTTACAAAGTTATGAAGAGAAGGATCTACTGATTAAGCTGGGCTTGCTTGAACAGGAATTGCCACGTCGCTTTGCTACTACACCCAGGTCATCCCCTATATGGTCAACCCCCTCCTCGAGGCGTCCCCAAAGAGATCAGAGAAAATGGCAGCACCCCCTCTAGGATAAAGCATCATAGGGGGGGAGAGGGAGAGAAAAAGGAAAAGAGGGGAGATTTTGTTTTTGTGTTTTTTTTTCTCCTTCCATTCCTCTCACTTAACTGTGATGTCCTATGGCTCTTTCCTCAATCCGCTCCGCATCTTATAAGATGCTGGTTATCTTTTCTGACAGTTGTTGTCTGGTTTCCACAGTTTTATGACTCATTTACATTTTACATTTGGGATATGTTTTGTTCCCAGTGGCGTATCCACGGTATGGCAGGCATGGCTAGTGCCATGGGCGCACACATGAAGGGGGCGCTGGTGAGTAGCTGGCAGTCTACACACTGCTCAGATGACTCCCAGCATAACACACAGGCGGTGCTCTCCTCCTCCGGGAAGGTCTGTGAAAGGGTGAGGTGACTCTCCCCTTCAGCACACCACAATGTTCTCCCTGCAGTGTGGGAGCTCACTATTCGGTCCGCGGCCGTGCAGTGCATACTGAATGACCAATACATTTCCCCACATATGATAGTTGGAGGAGGCTTTAATTTGGCAGGCCACCCTATCCTAGATAGAAGTAAGGTCGTTCCTTCATCCAAGGCCTTTTCCAAATCTATTAACCGTTTACTAAGTAAGCTCCAGTTGATTGACTCCTGGAGATCCTATAATATAGACCTAAAGGCGTATATACGCATTACTCTCACCCTCATGACAGTTACGCCAGACTGGATAATATCTTCAGCACACCTATAATAATAGCCAACTCCTCCTCTGCCTTGATACACCCGTGCCTGTGGTCAGACCATGATATGGTTGTCATGGAAACCTCACATATAGGACTTGCTCCTACGTCCTTCAATTGGCGCCTAAATGATTCACTTCTTACAGACCCCTCTTCCCACCAACAGATTAGCTCTCACATAGAGGAATACTTTTCCACCAACAACTCAGATGAGGTTCTTCCTACCTAAATCCGGGCCGCTCATAAACCTTTATAAGAGGTCACCTGATGAACATCGCTGCTGCTAAGAAAAGAGCCAAATTAGCTGATATTAAATGTCTCACCAAGGATCTCAATGACTTATATAACAAATTAGGTCACTTGATCTCCCCCGAATTATCCAAACTTATTCAAACCAAACGTCAAGCCTTAAACACCTTACTATCAGAAGAAACAGAGAAAGCTATGAGACTTTCCAAAGCTAGATTCCTATTGCACAGCAACTCTGCCTCAGCGATGTTTGCTAGGAAACTAAACCAAGACTCCAGACCCCCTCATGTCTATAAATTGAGAGACCGTAAAGGTAACCTGAGGACACACCCTCAGGATGTCCTTCAAATTTTCACCTCCTTCTATAAAAATCTCCTCTCTGGCCAACAAACCCAACCACCTCCCGCCGCACTGGATTGGCTATATAGTCTTCGACTCTCGTCACTTAATGAACAGCAAATTTCTGCCCTTAATGAACCTTGTACTGTCAATAAAATCAATGACATCATAAAATTACTTAAGACCTCTACTGCCCCAGGCCCAGATGGCTTTACGTCTTCCTACTACAAGAAATTTGCCCCCCTCTTGGCACCTAACCTTGTTAAACCGTTTAATCACATCTTGCTTGGCGGACATTTCCCAGCTGAGATGTTGTTGGCAAATATGTCACTAATTCCCAAACCTCAAAAAGACCACACCTTACAACAAAATTTCCACCCTCAGTTCTTAACAACGACCTTAAACTATTTGGAAAATTACTAGCAGGTAGACTTGCCAATGTCATTACTTCTCTAGTACATACCAAACTGGTTTTATCCCAGGCAGGCAAATTGTAGATAACATTAGACTTGTAACTAATATAGTGCAGGATGCTAACCTGATAATGTGTCCTGTATATTTACTAAGCCTAAACATACACAAGGCATTTGACAGTGTCAACTGGTCGTATTTAAATCAACTTTTCTCTAAATTTGGCATTTCCGATAGCTTCATTCATGGCTTTAATGCTCTCTACTGTTCCCCTCAGCCTAGAATTAGGATTCCAGGCAATAACTCAGACTTCTTTCCCTTGAGTAGAGGTACTAGGCAGGGCTGCCCACTCTCTCCCCTTCTTTTTGCTCTTGCAATAGAGCCGCTCACCATCGCCATAAGAGAAAATGTCAACATCAAAGGGTACAGCAAGGGACACAACCAATTCAAATTAAGCCTATATGCAGACGATGCTCTTTTATTTCTTACTGACCCGATAACTTCCATACCTAATCTCCTCTCGGAACTGGATATTTTTCACAAACTTTCTGATCTGTTCATTAACACTAATAAATGTGCAATGCTCCCTATAAACTGCCCACAGGCCCTTCTTTCTCACCTACAGAATGAATTTAACTTCGTATGGTCCCTACTTTCTTTCAAATACCTTGGGGTGTTTATAACAGCCTCTCATAAACTATTATATAAAGACAAATATAACTCCCTTTGCTCACACTTTTCTCCCATATAAGCTCTCTAATTAAGCTTTGGACCACATCATATCTCATGCATTCAAAATGACAATCCTGCCTAAGCTTCTCTATCTTTTCTGGGCCCTACCTATCAACACCCTAAAAACGCGTATAGACTCCCTTCAACGTGAGATAAATAAGTTTATATGGAATAACCGTAAACCTAGATGCAGCTACATGAATATGCACAGACCCCAAAGTAAAGGTGGTTATGGCCTTCCACACCTCTGGCACTATTATTTGGCTGCAAGACTCACGCAGATGGCACGCTGGTTTTTCTCTGAAACTCTTATCCCATAGCTGAACTTTGAAACCTCTATAGCTCCCTTGAATCTGAAGGGTGTTTTATGGTCCAACATGAATTCAAATCAGTGTTGGACCTAAAATAAGTTTTGGCGTCATCATACCATCTACTTACTTATTATATTTATTTTGGACTGATTTTCTTTTATTTTGATTTTGGTTTGCGCTGCATTGTTTTCTATATTTATCTACTTAAAAGTAATATAATAGTCGCCCACTCATTACAGTTATGGAATAGAATTAAAATACCCTTTAGTCTTTCCTCGGAGACCCCACCGCTGGCATCCTACTTGGAAGATCATAGATCCTCCCCAGCTTGTTTAGACAAATCCCGTTTCCACAGTTGGATCCAAAAAGGACTGAATACTCTCAAATCTTTAGTAATCGATCATAAATTCCCCACCTTTACAGCGCTTCAGTCCAAATGTAATCTTCTGGCCTCAGAACTCTCCCAATATCACTTAATTACATTTTTTTATGCTACCAACTATTCGCTATCTATGAAACCACCTAATACTGTATTTGAACATATCTGTATTTCCTCTCCTAGGGACAGAGGCTTAATTTTCCTGAATGGCTTACATCAACCAGAGAAATCGAACCCAATTCTCAGCTGGGAGACTGAGTTAGATTGTTCCATCACAGCTAAGTCCTGGTATAAGATTATTAATAACTTACGTAAATGCAATTGTGCAGTAGCATTTAAGGAAACCCCGTTAAAATTGATTACAAGATGGTATTTGAACCGAGCAAAAATCCACTCCTTCTACCCCACTGTTGCACATGCCTGCTTTAGGGGATGCCCAGAGGGGGGTAATTATCTTCACATTTTTTGGAGCTGTAAATTATTAGATCCCATATGGCAGGCAGCGACAGATAAACTGGAATCTACCTGCAAATCAAAAATTGCCCTCTCCCCTCTAATTTGCATACTGTATGATAATGTACCAAATATCCCACTTCCCTGCAACAGACTGATTCATTCTTTGATTAGTTCCATCCAGTGGATGATAGCCCTAAACTGGAGATCACCCGACCTGCTCTGGTCCCAGGTTCTATCCAGGATGGAAGCACTTAGATTGTCGGAGAGAATCCACCATAAACTATCAGATAGTCTACAAACCTATAACAATAAATGGATTTACTGATCTCCTCCGTAAAGATGATACTTACATAATGTTCAATTCATCTAACAACCTTTTTCATGTATTCCTTCCTTTAATAGCCATGTTTATCTTACCTACTCCATGCATCACGGATTTATGATCTGAATTGGGATATAGACCATTATGTATTGTTACCCTTTAACCAATAGTTATTACCATAGTATTACCTCATTTACTTTTTGCCTGACAATGCATTTTATGCAAAAATGAGTGCATTCTGTGACTTACAGGAGAAGTATAGCCAAAATAGCTTTGGCTATTCATCGCTTTTAAATGGCATAAGCTTGTAGTTAGGTTTGCATATTTTTTAACCCAAAACAATTAAATAAGAGTCGGTTCACTCGACTTTCAGAAGCAACTTCAACACGACTTGAGCTTGAACCACAGGGCGATCTGGGGAGCGATTTACAACACGACTTGAAGTCCTTTTCAGGTCAGGAGACATTCCAGTGGCCAATAAAACAACAATCAGCTCTGAGAGAGGAAAGGGGAGGGAGAGGTTTGCCTGAGAAATGTATGTTATCTTGCTGAAAGGTCGCTTCAATTAAAACAGTGATCAGACTTGGAAGCGACTTCCATTGAAATAAATGGGTACAAATCGCCTAGAAGTCTGATTGAAGTAGTACAGGAACCTCTTCTGAAGTCAGAGCGACATGAGTAGTGTGTATTAACACTGCTCCCATTCACTTACATTCCTTTTCTGGACAGCGCGACTTGGGACGACTTGAGACGACTTCAAGTCGGATCCCAAGTCGCCCCAGTGTGAACCGACTCTTAAGGTAGATGAAACTTTTAGGTACTCAAAAATAATACAATATTTATAAAAACAAAATTTTATTTCATAATTTGTTTAAAAAGTATGGAATGTTGCAGACACCCAAAAAATACTCGCACACATTACCCCCTGGTTCAACATATCCATAGTATCAATTATAAAGCATATCTAAGAATAAGTGTACTGTATATTCCAAAAAATTAAAGCTAGTTTACAGTGAAGGGCCAACAGGTGTTCTCTTCACATTTCCTAGAAAAAAAAAAATATAATACTGATATTCCATTCCCCAATATTATGCCATAAGTATTTACAACCTATGCAATTCTGTAGTTCAGTTTATATATAAAGAAAACAAAAAACATAAACAAATAAACAAAACTTAAATTTCCTTTTGCGGCCATTAATTATATTCAGAAAAGTGGCACAAAATATTTTCTTACATTTAACCATGGCAAGAAAGATGTGCTCAAAATGTCAGCATTTTTCATTTCCTTACACATGTAATTCGCTAATTGTTAGTTTGCACAGAGCTTATAAATGAAAAAAATCCTCTACATAAGTTTTACTTGTTTATCTGCAACCCTCTCTTCTCTACATCATTTTAAATTGCAGAATTTAGATTAAAACCTTCTTCATCTGTCAGTATGAAAAAGGAGGAAGCAGAGTGCTGCAGTTAGAGCTCTTGTACAATGTGGGAGAGCTGATTGGAGGCAAATGACACACCCCTTCACACACAGCACAGGAATGAAGGAACATGCAGAGCTGTGTTCTGAATAGACAAATTGTGTGCTGAGCGTTCTGCTCCATCACAAATGAATCTCATGAAAACTTCTCATGCTGATAACAAAGAAACAAAGCACCAGAGAGAAACGGCACTTGGAGATAGACAAGTAAAAACCACAGATATACAGTAGGTGCTGTGTTCAAGACTGAGGTTTTGTCAGAACCGAGACAGAAGTACAGTTAAATCACACTTGTTTAATAATAAAAGTAAATAAAACAAACATAGTCAAAATATAGCCAAAGTTTGGTAACCAGAACGGCTAGTCAGTCAAGCCAGAAAGTCAAGAAGCCAGAGATCAGCATAGTGGAATAGCAAGCAGGATCTGAAGCCAAAAGGAATGTCAGCCAAGCCTTTAACAGGAATGCAGGAGATAGTCTCTGTGATGTTTGATCAAGATGAAGGCAGAGATCATCTGGGCTGGATGGCTTAAGTAGGTAGGACTGACGAGCAGGAAATCATCATCAGGTGAGGCACTGTGGAGAGATAGGAGCTGCCAATTAGCCAATAGCTGAGCTGCTAGCTCAGAGAAGGTGTCATGAAGATCCTGCAAGAAACAGGCCCCTCAGACTTTGCGGTTCCCAATCATGGCTGCAACCGCGCATGCGTGTGCATGCACATGTGCACACCCCTGTTGCAGCCAGGCGGGTTATTTAAGCCGGCCTCTCACACACCATCCCCGCTGTCTTCTCTACAGCGTTTGTGTATCTAAAACCTGATCTGTGACTTAACCTGTGAAAGACCCCAGCTTACCTGTGACTATTCCAGCCATCTGCCTGCACCTGACCTTTGGCCTGTTCTGACTACCCTTCTGTCTGCACCTCTGTACCTCACTGTCTGCCCGATAATCGACCCGGCCTGTCTGACCATCCAGTCTGTTCCAGTCTGCTGAACGGTTCCAGTTTGCTTCCTAGTTTCAGTCCAGCTGAACGGTTCCAGTCTGTTTCTAGTTCAGTCCAGTTTGCTGAACAGTTCCAGTCTGTTCCTAGTTCCAGTCCAGCTGAACGGTTCTAGTCTGTTTCTAGTTCCAGTCCAGCTGAATGGTTTCAGTCTGTTCCTAGTTCCAGTCCAGTCTGCTGAACGGTTCCAATCTGCTGAGCGATTCCTGTCTGTCCTGGTTCCAGTCTTAGTTGTCCAGTCTGCTGAATTGAGCCTGTTTTTTCCTGGTTCCGGTCCAGTGATCCAGCTCCTGTCTGTCTAACCTGTCAGCTGCTTCAGCTTCCCAGTTCCTGAGGAGTGCCTGAACATCTGGATTACCTCTGTTGATCCTGCCAGGCACTCGTACCACTCCTCACTCCTGCGCCTCCTGTCACTTTACCTGGGGCCGAGAGTAGGAGCCGTAAGGGAGGCCTCCCTCTGCTATATCGGGCTCACCACCATCAGGTACATGACAGAAGGAAGGGCTGAGCACAGCCCTGACAGGTTTACAACCAGGTTAACCAGGTTAACCACTTTAATGAGGCAATTGCATAGATGCTACCTGTTTTAGAATAAATTTTTCTTGTTGTTACATTGAAACAGATGATATCATTATGGTACATATACTTCAAGCTCACCACCAAAAAGCATGGCCTAAAAAATGTTGTGAACTGCTTTTGAATACAAAAACATAAATATGGGGTTGGCAGTGTGCCTCATTTGTTACTATTATTGGTACCCATAGTATCTTCTCGCCATTGAATGAAAAAAGAGGTAACTGGCAATTACATTTGCTAAAATTCTAGAAATGTATGTCAAAAAAGAAAAGCTTTCATTTAAATGCAGAAAATCTCCAGGCTATGTTGGCAAAAATAAAAAATCTGCTTCATTTTATTTTCAGATTGATTACAATTTCAGTGAAAGTCTATCCAGTATTTAATATTAAGCATGCTAGGGAAAATCAATTCCAAATTGTAAAGTATTTAAATAGGTTCTGTTGCCAGAAATTGTTGAACCACAGTGTTGGCATGCATCGTGCAATATATGCCAAAAACAATCTACAGTGAAATGATCCAAAAACATCTGTAACTTCACTGAGTATAACTGTGACATGGGAGCAAAGAAGGCAGATGGCTGCCCTTTATCATCATTACATGCTATGCCAGCCAAACTGAAGATGAAAGACTAATGGAAGGAATAGTCAGAGATGACTGAAATTGCCAAAGTGCTCTGGGATTTAATTTTGAATAATGACTGACCTTACTTTCCCTTCGAATGCAAAGATCCATCTGGCCTGCAGTCTTATCAGATACACTAAGTGAAAACATATATATATTTTTTTTTAAATATTGACCATTTTCCAAAAATAAAAATAAAATAAATCTCAGCACTTAAATGCAGGAACAACAAGGTGCAACCAAGTATTTTTACTTGTAATCAAATTGTGCTCATTGTGGTTTTGAACTGAGCTGTACTTTGGAACCAGAGCCCTTGATATCCTCACCTTCTAGAAGATTTCATATGCACCCGGCTACAAGTTTCAAATTGAATTACATAATTTTCATTAAATTTCAATTTTTTAGCCTCACAGTAAAGGACACATAATCTTGTTGATAATAGTACCATCATCCAAAAAAATCAATGTTGAATAGAAATAGGGCTTTTGGGTCCCCAAAACCAAAAAGACCAAAGGAGAGGGAAATTGGACTGTTGCGGTACAACAATGAGTAGGTAAACTCAAAAAGTACATAGATGAACAAATATAACTTTTATTAATGTAACATCAGATAAAAACACAAACAACAATATACAATATAAAATAATGGCATGACAAACTGTACATGTCACCGAAACTAATAATCCCCTTGAGGGAAACAATTGCGGTAAAGGTAGAAGTCACGGGGGAGGTCTCTACTAGTTTTGTGGCCAATGCCGCTTCATCAGGAGAAGTTCTGAAATTATTTGACATGTTATCAGTAGCTGTAAAAGGTTGAGCAAGCATAAAAAAATCATACAGTTGAACCTAACAGCAAAATGATAACCTTGGGGAGCAAGGGTTATGCTGCTTACCTAAGAGAATCCTGTCAACTCAAGCGCCAAGAGCAGCCAAAGGTTTTAAGAGTAGTCATGAGTAAAATAAGTAGCTACGTTTTTTTTTTTTTAAATAGAACAGTGGTGTACATGCGTGATAAGTGAAGCAAACTGTGCAAAGTGAATACTGAGTGGTAAATGAGGGAGGATGGTGGGTGAGGGCAGTGGAGGAGGATGTAAAAGGCGTGGAAAGGGGAAGAAAAAGAGGCAAGGGAGGGAAGAGAGGGCAGGGCAGGGGGCAGGCTGAAAAGGACAAGAAGGGGAAGGGTATGGTGAAAAAAAGAGAGGGGGGAGAGGAAAAAGTGAAAGAAAGGAGGGGATGGAAACACACAAGAGGGGGGAAAAGGAGAGAAGGGGAGGACAAGATGGGAAAGGAAAAATAAAAAAAGGAAAAGGGAGGAATAAAAGGGGGGAGAGGGAGGGGTAGGGGGAAAAAAAAGGGGGTAAGGGAGTGAAAGGGAAAGGAGAGGGGAAGAGGGAGATGAGGGGAGAGGGGGAAAGGGGAAAGAAAAGGAGGGAGGGTGAAGAGGAGGAAGGGGACGAGGGAAGGGCCCCGGGACTGGGGATAAGGGAGGGGGGAGATTAGTTAACTGGTGTACCTATACAAGGTAGAAACAGGGGTAAGGGGTCCCAGGAACAGAGACTTGTGCTTCAAAACGTTGTTATTGATAGCAGTGGTTTCTAATAATAAGTAAAGGGGTCAATTTGCTATAACCCCACTAGAGCCTCGCAGGGCATTAGCCAATGGTAACCTAAAAGTACAGAAAAAATAAAAATGAGAGGGGTACCCTTAGTCGACGGGGCTTGGAAAACCAACCACATGACAGGGACAAAGCAGCAAGAGTGGGTCAAACTTATTTCGTACTCTGTAGAGCAAGGGATGTCATGGGACCCGGCGTCCATCACACTCAAAGCAGGACTAGCATGCCCAGCAACAAGCGCTGGTGTGCAGCATCACTCTGTCTGACCGCCCACATGATGTCAGCGTCACTCTGTCTGACCGCCCACATGATGTCAGCGTGAAATTCTACGGCTGAGGCCAAAAGGCAACGCCAGCACAAGGGCAAGTGAGGCACAGCCCCAGAGGCGGGGTTAACAGCCTCAACAGGGCGGATACTTGGCCGCCACTCAAGAGACAGCCAAGGCAGAAGACGCAAGAGCTGAAGGGAGGAAGACAATGCAGCTAAACCAAACATTAAATTATTTTACAATTATGTAAAAAAAAATAGTAACATAAATAGATATGAAATACAGAGAAAATACAAACATATAATGGTATAAATATACAATACAAGAATTATATATACAGTTAATGGTATAAGCATATAGTAGATGCCATTAAGCTATAACAGAGGAGGGGGTAGAAGATTTGATAAAGAAGGGAAAAAGGGCAAGTGCCCAACTACAGACGACAGGAATTAGTAAAGAACACCAGGATACAGATAAGTTAGGAAAAATAAAAACTTTTGGATTAAAGGAACGGTTTTAAGGAGTTAACTTTGTTGAGGCCTGGGGGAGTGGTGGCATTAAGCCTCTCAATCCACAGTGCCTCACGTTTTAAGAGCACCCTGTCTCTGTCACTACCTCTTGGGTCAAGAGGTATCACTTCATGTGCCAGAAATTGGACTGCTAGAGGGTTGTATCTGTGGTGCAGGTCTATATGTTGGCCTATGGTGGTTAACTTTCCATTGGTGGAGCAGTAAAGATGATGACCCTCACCAATACGTTGTCTCAGTTCTCTGATGGTATGCCAACATAAAAAGACTGACACTCAGAGAGCATTAAGTAAATGACCCCTGTGGTTCCACATTCGGCTGAAAAGTGGGGGGAGAAAGATTCTCCATTAGGAAGTCTGGAGGTAATAACCGTTCCAAGGGCATCGGGGGCACTGCCCACGTTGTGACGTCCCTTTTGGGCCAGAATGGGGAGGATTGTTAGGCTTATAATGGCTGCTTGTCAGGCGATCCTTGAGTGATTGGGCTCGTTGGAACACTAGTTCCGGAGTTGTCTGTACATGTTTGCTAAGGATATGATGGTCTGACAGGAGATGCCAATGTTTTCCTAAAAAGTTACGTAATTGACCATGATGAGCTGAGCGTGCAGCAGCAGGGTGTTACCAGCTGTAGGCTTACGGTACAAGTCCGCGCCTAGCCTCCCGTCAGAATTTTTAATAATCATCAAATCCAGGTATGGAATTTGTATAGCATTGAACGTATGGGTAAAATAAAGATTGTCTGAATTTACATTCAAGGCCTGGATGAAATTACTAAGTTGAATAGAGAAACCTGTCCATACGATGAAAAGGTCATCTATAAAATGGTACTAACACAACACTGACTGCAAAAAGGGCGTATAGAATTCATTAGCAAAAATATTCCTTTCCCAGGCGCCAAGATATAAATTGGCATATGACGGAGCGCAAGACGTGCCCATGGCCACACCTTGGGATTGAAGAAAAAGTTGATCCTCAAAAATAAAATAATTACGAGTAATGACAAATGATAAAAGTTGTAGAACAAATTCATTGAGTGGCAATGAAATACATTCTTGCTCCGTTAGGAGGGATCTGGCTGTCAGGACTCCCCGCTCTTGGGGGATGCTTAAGTACAAAGCCTCAACATCAATAGCCATGAGCAGGGAGTCCCGAGGGACCTGGATCCCCTCAATGTGACGCAATAGGTCAGAGGTGTCACGTATATGAGAGGGTAAACTAAGGACATGTGGCATCAGGAAGTGATCCACAAACTTACTGTCATTGTCAGTAAAGAACCTATCCCCAACACAATAGGCCTTCCTGGGGGTCACAGGAGGTGCTTATGAGTCTTGGGTAATGTGTAGAAGGTAGGTGTCCGGGGGTACTTCAAAATAAAGTAATTTAGAGTGTCCTTATCAATGAGACCACGCCAGAATGCATCAGTCTGTCGATTTCACTATCCAGTGAGATCATGTCAAGGGCATATTGAGTAGTAAATGTTTTCATTAATTCCAAACTACAAAGAGTCAGAATCTTCTCCCAAGAAGTTTTAAAAACTGGGGGAGGGATCCTTGATAGTAGGGAACAGCTGGATTCTCAGACCAAGGGGGCATGTGTCTTCCCGAATATATTGTTTGAAGTGCCAATGAAAGTGAGACTTGCGTTTAAGCAGACTGAACATTTTATCCAGAAAAATTGGAATTTCCTCATGTGATTTTATATTTGTAGTCAAACAGTTAGCTTAAATAATAGTCATAAACCCGTCCAGGCAGTGCCCAGGAGGTCCATGCTGAAAAGTTGTCGAAAATGACAGAAACAATAAAAAATTAGACAAGGTCTCTGTTCCTGGGACTCGTTATACCCCTGTTTTCTACCTTGTATAGGTACACCAGTTTACTACCCTCATAAAGGGATGTTAACTGGCCCATTCAACAAAAATATTACTTCAAATATCAAAGCAAAATTTTCAGTCTGCATGTTTCTAGTTACGTGAAGTTTACAGAGAAAGCACAGTTCTATTGCCTTTTTGGATGTAATGATGTGCTCCTTAGTTTATCCATTAATTTATTTAATTATTATGACTGCACATCGATTCTTTTTGCAGAAAGGTCTGGACCATTTTTAATTAGGTGAAGACAATGTTGTCTATATTAAGCTTTGTGGTTGTGGGTCTGGTTTTTCTTTGGGGGGTTACAACGGCATATTTAATGATGTATTTGTTATTATCTACTATTTATTATTATTATTATTATTATCTATTATCTATTATTATCTATTTTTCTACTAATAAAGAAACATTTGTGAGCATTTCCCTCTGTATTTGATTTATTGTGAAGCCCGGTTTTATGCCTCATGGGTAGTGATGCACCTCTTTTTTTCTGATTGTATATATGTTATTGTTTTTGAAATTAGGTTATATCCCCCACACCATTTACTCTGGTGAGAGGGCGACCAATGCTGTTGTCAATTATCACCCACTCGGCCAATCAGATGTGATTAATAACATTTTACCATGGCTGATTGACTTGCTAGTGTCAAAAATTATCAAAATCTCACCAAACTGATTGAATGGAGGGTCTGTGATTTGTGATTCCTATTGAATTCTGATCATTTTAGTCACCTTGAATGATTGACTGAATGATCATATCAATACATACAATATGTGGCCATCTTATTGGTTATATATGTTTTGGCTTAAAGATTTGATGTAAGAGTGGCAATACAGTTACTGTGAAAGTTGCTTGAGACATTTTTCCTGCATTGTGGGCAGTAGGGATGAGCTCCACGTTTGATTCAAATGTATGTTCGACTTGAACATCGTCTGTTCGTACGTTCATCGAAATTCGAACAGAACGGGTCATTCGCGCCAAATTTGAGTGACGCATCACGGCCCATAATTCACTGCGGCATTGCGCGCTGATGATTGGCCAAGCATGCACTATGACCCGCATGCTTGGCCAATCACAGAGCGCAAAAAATGGAGAGCCATAGTTGGCCAAAGCCAGGGTGGCTTTGGCCAATTATGTCTCAGGGGGTTTAGTACATGCCCCACACTATAAAAGGCTGCCTGCAAGGTGGCCTCGTGTAGTGTGTTGCAGCGTTGTTAAAGAGATCAGTCCTATAGAGAGAGAGTGTAAAAAGAGTTAATCTGCCCTTAACCATCTGTGGGCGGGTTGGTGGGAAAATAAAATTCCTGGTTTAAGTGGTTCACTCACCACATTGCCCTAAGTGTGCTTACTCAAAAGTACAAAATCTATCAAGGTGCAGCAAAGTGCAAAATATATCAAGGTGCAGCAATTTAAATAATTAGTTGAATGAACTAAACAGTGATGTGAAAAATATATGTAAAAATTTGCGACCTAGTGTTAGTATCAATCTGCTAATTAGCAAATAAGAACAAATATGTGAAATTCAAAGAATATATATATATGGTGATAAAAACTTCCTGATAAAAAGGAATTGAATACCAAAAACAGTCCCAAAGTGGAAAAAAGAGAAAGAAACAAAAATGTGAAACAAAGTTCCCAATTATTGTAACACTGATGCAAAGAGAAACGGCTTGTCTGCAGGTAATCGGCTTGTCTGCAGATACTCATTCAAATCTTCTCAGCCTGCATACTCTACGATAGTATAGTGAAAAGATGTCTCCTTACTGCAACAATAGTCAAAGAACAGCTCACAAACAACCCACGGAAGGTCTCCTCTGGCTCCAGTCTCTGAACCTCACTCCTCGGCAGGAAAGAGAGGCAGCTATCAATCAGCAAAATCTTCCTCACAGGTGGCTATGGCTCCAACCACTGCTCCTCTGCCACCAGATCCAGCAACGTGTCTCCTCAGAGAGAGAGACAGTGGGCCAGATTCAGAAAGAGTTATGCTGGCATATAAGCAGCGTAAGTGTAAAGTTGAGCCGGCTTATCTTTGCACCGTACCCACAAAACTAGATACGCCTGAAAATAGGCTTCCTCCGACCGGTGTAATTTTCCTGTTTATCTTTGCACCTGACGGGCACAGGTCAGCTGGAGAACAGCTCCAGCAGCACTGTTACCCAGGGCAGCCATCAGAAATTACGGGGCCCCTTACACAAAACCTCTGGGCCCTTTAATAAAAAGAAAAAAAGGAGAGAATATATATATATATATATATATATATATATAAAAAAATTATATAAATATATATATATATATATATATATATATATATTGTGACAGGAAGTCAGTTAAATCTGTGTGTGTGGCCACAGACGGGAGATATATTTATGCTTTGTTTAGACAATACACCAATTACTATTAGGCGTCGGCTGAAGAGATGGCCAGAGAGGTTTGGGGCATTAGAAGCCTTCAGCTGTTCAAAATTAAGCAATTAAAGCCCCTATAAAGATAGCCCAAGGATGACGACTGATTGCTGCATCCTGAGGCTTTGTGAGTGAAGGAGCAGTCACAAACTCTACTGAAGAGGTGAGGTGCTGATGGATATTTCTGTGTGAGAAATATCAAAGAGACTTTTTTGTTGTTTTCTGCTGTAGGACCAGCAGTGTCTGCCCAGCAGTAGGCTGTTCCAGACTCCATAGGTAGGTTCCTGTGTTGGGAAGGTAGACGCCCCAAGTGGCAAGGGTTTATTTTATGTTTTGTTTTGTTCATGCTGTTTTGATGCTTGCACGTGTATCCAGCAATATGGAAAAATAAACCATATCATTTGTTTTCAACCATCCTCTACTGCCTTTTTGTACAGTTCAGCGTGTAGTGAACCCATCCAGGGGTTCACACACACCCGCTACCTAGTTAATCCCTCACAATATATATATATATATATATATATATTAAAAATAAAAAAAATATAAAAAATATTTTTTGTATATAAAAAAGGGGGGGTTGTCATCTGGGGCCCTGGGGATCTCCATGCCCCTGGGGACCTCCATACCTCTTAAAAAAAATGTCCCTTTAATAAAAAAATGAAAATATATTAAAAAAATATATAAAAAAAAAGAGGGGGTTCCCATCCAGGCCTCTGGGGACCCCCGGTCCACTTACAGGTGTACTGCCTGTACCCCCCTGATGGTGGCCCTGCCGTTACCGACAAACTTAGCAAGCTGAGCAACCCCACTTGCAGGACAACACACATCTGTCTGCCAACATGCCAGGGGCAGCCCTTGTCCTAGCAACCATCTCAAAGCAAAACTACCTAACCTGGGGGAGGAATAAAACTGGATGTACTTTTGCATAGGCCGGGCGCATGTCTGGGCGTATTTTTAGGCTGGGCGTAAGTTGGGCCGGTGTATCTCTGTAAAGTTTTGCCAGCGTATCTCTGTAAGTTTTGGCCGGCATAGTTGTGAGCATGCTCAGAAGGGAACGAACGTACTGAGCATGCTCCGTTCAAGATACGCCCGGCGTAAATCACTAGACCATTCATTTGCATAACGACACACCCACTTCCACGGCGCAAAGTTAGAAGCAAGTGCTTTGTGAATGTTGTATTTGCCTCACTAGTTTGCGTCGGCGGAACTTAAATGCACTGCGTTACGCCGGCACAAAAATGCGCCCATCTACCTGAATCGGGCCCAGTGTCTTTATTACTACATATAGATAGAGCAGGCAGGCTAGTCAGTTTAGTTAAATTTACAGTGTGTAGAGGATATATATACATCCCAGGAGATGTACATATATTTATACACTGTATAGCTTAGCTACATCAGTTCTTCCTAATTTACTGAGAGGCAGGTGATTGTGCTATTTAAAGACGTTATCACAGGTATAGACACCCAGCAGGTACAATATTTAAAGGAATTTTTAATTTTTAATTTTTTATTTAAGCATCATTAAAATCACTGCTCCTGGAGCAGTGATTTTAATGATGCTTAAAAAAAATAAAAAATTCCTTTAAATATTGTACCTGGTGGGTGTCTATAGTTTGCCTGTGAAAACGTCTTTAAGAACCCTGGTCTTGCCCGAGGGAACATGTATCAATTGAAAAAAAGTTTTAAAAACTGTTGTTTTTTCAGGAGTCCTGTTTTTTCCATTGATACATGTTTCCTGGGGCAAGACCGGGGTTCTCAAAGACGTTTTATGACAATGACTTGCATATTAGGCTTTAAAATGAGCTTTTTTGAATTTGAACGTTCGAGTCCCATAGACTTCAATGGGGTTCTAAATGTTTGCATGAACGTTCGGTCCGTTCGACGGTTCTGGTGCGAACCGAACGCGGGGGTGTTCGGCTCATCCCTAGTGGGCAGACGAGGCTTCCATGAAGGAGGACATAAAGTAAGCTCAAACATTGTGTCAGCATTAGAGTGTGTGGGTGGCAAAAAGCCACTAGTCATTATCTTATACTAGATACAATTCTAGGTCAATTAGTAAGTGCATTTGTTTACTTTAATATATTATGAAGAGTGTTGGCAGTTGTTAGCCTCTTTTTTTTTGTGCATGATTGGATATTCTTCCCAAAATCAAATTTCAACACATTTACCTAATCTTGGAGAACATTCTCTTACAAAGTAAAAAAAGGGGGTACAAGAAATTGTGCCAAATGTGAAAAAAAATAAAATAATAATAACTGAATAAAAGCTGCTAAACACCACAAATTGACATAATTTGTAAACAAGCATAAAGAAAAATAAAGTGTAGCGCTAGAGTAAATATTATAACATTTACCTCATACCATAGAGTTATATAATTTACTATATATAAAACATGACAGTGTGTAGCAATCAAATAGTGATCTATAATAAATGCTAGAACAGATATCAGGAGAAGCAAACTCCTATGTGAAAAAAAAAAATAAGTCTCACTCAGTGTATCATGAGTAGTATGTGAAGGTATAATTGGATGTGAATGTCCAATTAGTTAGAAGTCCATGTGAGGATGGAATCCAAAATTGGAAGCTGGTGTGTAATCCAAATAGATGCAGATATTCAATCCACAATACCGATGTGAGTTATATGATATCTTGATTTGGTGTGATATTGTGATGTCACCCGGGAGTGCCTTCACCAGTGGATGGGGAAAGATTGAACACTCTTAGGCGGCGTACACACGAGGGGATATGTCCGCTGAAAACGGTCCGATGGACCGTTTCAGCAGACATCTCCGCTCGTGTGTATGGGCTAGCGGACAGATTTCTCCACCCGACAGATTTCAAAGCAAGCTTTGAAATCTATCTGGTGGAATCTGTCCGCCCGACATGTCTGCTGGTTAGTACACTTACCAGCAGACATGTCGGCCCCCACCGCCGCCGCGCCGCTGCCGAGTGGATTCGGCGCATGCGCGGAAGTGTTTTACTTCCTGGTGCGGTGACGTGGCGGTGACGCGGCGGCGTCAACGTCACCGCGCCGTCCGGCGGCGGGGAATTTGATCCGATGGTGTGTACACGCCATCGGATCAAACTCCCGATCGGACATATCCGATGGAAATGGTCCGCGGACCGTTTTCATCGGATATGTCCGATCGTCTGTACGCCGCCTTACTGTGTCATGTGGATCCAGGTCACTGTACGGTGGTGGATCTATAAGGCTAAATCACACCAATGGCATTGATGGGTTGTATACACAGGAACCAATAATCTTCCACACAGAAATCCACCAACTTCTAGATATTCCGACTGTGAATCCAAATAATGGTCCACTGACCGTTGATGGTGCTTACAAGGGGGCCAAAAAGGAGAAAAAGAGGCTCCACATGGTGTAGTATTTTTAAAATTTGGCAAGATTTAATGTGAATTAAATGCCATGCAAATTGTAAAACCAAAATCACACAGTATGTCAATCCTGAAAAAATGCTCAAAATGGCTCAAGAGCATATGCAACCTGGTGAAAAAACAACAACAAAAAAAAAACGAATAAAAATCCAGCGAATAAAATTAAAAAAAGGAGCAGAGAAATAAATACAGAGCAGCGTGGTTGGATAGCTGGAGCTGATATCCAACATGTTTCGACTCAAAAGTCTTCAACTGGGTTGTACAGTACCCAGCTATCTCCACGCTTATATAGGGGAACATAAAGATCACATGTGTGTCCCATCTTCAGATGCATTTCCTGGTCTGCCCATTGTGGGCAGTGTCTATAGTGAGTCACATGATATGTTTAGCCATTGAAACTAAAAGAAGAAGGATCAGTGGTGAATCTATGGGGAAAGAAGGGAGATAAAATATGTTATAGACTGTCACAAACCTGGCCATGCACGCCAGAAGGCCGCTCCATGACCGCAACCACAAACCATGACCTAAACAAAAGAATGCGTGACAAGTCATCCACAGATGGGTGTGTTTAAACAAAAATACACTGGACTCCAATACGCACAAGTGTCTTGGGAAAGTTTCAAAAAGCCTATGATGGCCGTCGTTGTCCCAGCGCTGAGTGGTTGTAAATGGGCCAATCACAACAGGCGGCACGTTGACGCCCGGTCACCATTCCCATAGACACACGCTCCAGCCATCTCTCTTTGCCTAGCATCACCTGACCACACCTGACCACACGGACTACGGCCCCCATGATGCAATTAATGAACGCGTTTATATCCCATTCTATGTTCAGGCCGTGAAGCCTATAACACTTTAATTAGTAAATCCAGTAGGTCTCTAGTTTAGAGACCCCTCGGATGCGGGACTCACCCCTCCAATGGGGAATGAATCTATCAATAATCTGAAATTTGCTCCCTTTAGGGTTTTTGTTATGAAAATTTAAATAGTGTCTGGAGATGCTATGATTGTCCTTTCCCTGTCGGATACGTGTGATATGTTCACCCACTCTCGTGGAAAAACATCTAATCGTGCGTCCCACGTATTGTTCCCCACAAGGGCATGTGATCAAGTACCCGATATACTTGGTGGCGCAGGTAGTGAATTGTTTGGTATGGAAACCTCTCCTGTAGAGGTCGAGGTGAATGTGTCCACCTTACCACGTCGATAGGCATTGTTCAAACATACCTTGCATTTATTACAAGGATAATATGCGTTCATGTGGTTGAAAAACGAGGGAGCAACAGGTGGATCAAGCACGCTTACTGCTATTTTTCCTTTCAATGAGGGGGCGACCCTGTAAGTGACACCTGCCCTATCCGGGAGTGTTGGGCCCAAAACTTGGTCGTTTTTTACTTTCAATAGTTTTTATTAATAATAAAGACAAAAAATACAATACATTGACAAAGTAGCAGGCAGAACCCTCTGTTAATATCAGACAAAGCAATAAGTCGAAAGACACAGGACATGTTAAAGATACGAAGGAACTGATGTATCTCAACAAGATATTGCGAAAGTTTCAAACTCCTGAGGGAGGAGGGAACCCGCCAACCGCAGCACCCCTCTCGGGAACTAGCTGTGCCAGGCAGGCGGGGCCCATCTCCCCCCCAACGGAGTACAGCAATGAGTACAAAAAATCTGCTTAAGGCAGAAGGAACCAAGAGAGAGAGGTACGATAAATTGCAAAGATAAATGAAAAAAGATCAACTGTGCCACTATTGTGATAACCCATTGAACTGCTTTGGTTAGGCATGTGGTTGAACTATCATCGGTTGACTAAGTACATACAGTTGGACGTCCAATGAACAGGCGGTATCAGGCTGAAAAGGCAAAGAGGCGGTCCAACTGTCAATGGCAGACGAAACAGTCAGTCTTTCACTTAGTGGAGCAAGACAGGAAATGTGTCCCAGAGGGGAGTTCCTGCAATCAAACCTATATGTACACAGTTAGAAAAAGTGAAGAAGAAAGAAAGAGGAAAAGAAAGAGAGTAAAAATAATAATAAAAAAAGGGGCAGAATATTAGATGGTGTGGAGCTCGCACATCTACCCGAACCCGAGTCATCGAGGAATGGCTTGGTCATTTTTTAAAACATTCCAATGCCTTTGGAAAATGTCCCTAATTTGTTTATGTTGAACTGAAAAGGTGGTAAAGAACGACCACTTATACTTTGAATCCTGTATGGATTTGATATTCTCTCTCAACAAGGAGTTTCTATCTATAGTGGTTACCTGTCTGATTTCTTCATCAATTGCAACAGCTGAATATCCCTTCTCAACAAACATAGTCTTTAATACATTAGCTTGATGCTGAAAATCCAGAAGATTGGTACAATTGCGTCTAATTCGCAATAGCTGGCTTTGAGGTACTGATTTCAACCAAGCCGCATGATGGCAGCTGTCCGTTGGAATATATCCATTACGGTCTGTTGGTTTGAAAAAAATCCTCGGGGCCAATTGGCCATCACAAGCGAAAATTTCAAGATCTAGAAAGTGAATACTACTAAAACTTGCTTCATGTGTGAGCTTAATGACAACCTGGTTGTCATTAAGAAAGTGCATAAATGCATTGAGTGATTGTCGATCTCCTTTCCATAGGAGGAGGATGTCATCTATGAACCTGGCCCAAAGCACAATTTCGGGCCTATTGGAAGCATAGACGACATCCTCCTGCCATTTGGCCATAAATATATTGGCAAGGCTAGGTGCAAACTTTGCGCCCATTGCGACTCCCTTCTGTTGAAGGAAAAAGTCTTTGTTATACCAGAAATAATTATGTGTTGTCGCGAACTGTAGGAGATCCATAATGTATCTTTTCTGGGTACCTGGAATATTTCTTTCTCTTGCCAGGAACTGACCTACAGCTGCTATACCCAAATCGTGCGGAATACAGGTATAGAGTGAATCTACAGTCACTAGCAGGATGTCCTCACTATATACAATCTATTGGAGTAATGAAATAGTGTGTCTGGTATCTTTTAAATAAGACGGTATTGATTTCACAATGGGCTGCAAGTGGAAATCGACATACTTCCCTATGCGGGAAGTGATCGAATTGATACCGCTTATAAAGGGGCGACCTGGTGGGTGTATAGCATTTTTGTGCACCTTCGGTAAGTAGTAGATTATGGGGATCCTTGGGACGACAGGAACTAGATAACTCCTTTCTTTTTTATCCAGTATGCCTATTTGAGACCCAGTGTCAATAAGATCTTTTAAAGCTCTTTTGAATTGCGTAGTGGGATCATTGGGAAGACGAGCATAAGTTTTTGTATCACTGAGGATTTTATTCATTTCCTTGTGATAAGAAATGTTATCAAGAATGACAATGCCTCCGCCTTTATCGGCCGGGCGTATAATAAGGTCCTTACGCTCGCATAGTGATTTAAGCCCTAATTTAATATTAGGGTCACTATAAATCTTCTTTTTGGGTAATCTCTCCAGGTCATTGAGAACTAAATCCTTAAACACCTGTATGGAGGGTGCTGTAAAACCAGATGGATTAAAAAGGGAAGGATTTGAAAGACCGGAGTGCACGACTGACGACGTGCATGACTGACGACGTGCATTCCGGTAGAGCTGGTCTGCTTGGGTTTGAATGAAAATATCTTTGTATGTTCAATTTTTTTTATATATTTCTGAATATCTATAAAGGTGGAAAATGTGTTAAGTTGTTTGGGAGGGACATATTTAAGTCCTTTGTTTAAAACAATAGTCTCTGCATCACTAAAAGTAGCTGTGCTGAGATTGAAAATACCATTGTCATTTACATGCATTTCCTTTTTCTTGGCACGCCCTCGTCCTTTACATCCTCGTTTTCATCAGGATTTCTGATGTAGCTGTTCTGTTCTTTGTGAAACCCCCCCCCCCCCGAATATGAAGGTCCAGGATGGTTCTGATTGTAGTTGAAAGGAGATCTATTTGGGTAATAACCCTCATCTCTATCCATATATCCATATTGGGATTGATAGGGTCCCCTATCTTCCCTCAGGGGGGGAAAACCTATTAGTGGATATTGGTGTTCTATGAGGTGGTTGTTGGTAATACTGGGAATTGTTGTAGCCATATGCTCCTTTGGTGTGAGGGGAATCATATCTGACATGCTCCCTAGATTGGTCCTTTTTCCCCTCTATTGCCACGACCCCCACCTCCTCTACCTCCTTGTCTTTGTGGTTGTGGCCCACGTGGTTGGGAGGTGGTGTGGCTATTAGGTTGATTCTGACGTGTATCTTTCATGATCCCTGGGCGCCCACCCATGTTGGAAGGTGTGGTGGATGGAGGGGGGTGTGATCTTTTACTTGTAGTTGGAGGAATAGATATCTCCATACTATTTTCTGTCCCCGATGCATTATTTTTGGACTGCCAACTAAACACAAAATGATTTTTGTAGTCATTGGAGTCTCTAGTGTATTTTTTCAGTTTTTTTAATCTCTGCTCCTTTTCTTCCTTTTCCAAATGAGTCTTAAGATTAGTATAAAGACTAATGTACTCAGGGGTAGCTTTAAAAGGAAGAAGTTTTTCTCTAATATCCTTAATGTCTTGGTCAATGTTGACCAGACGGGCTCGCTTTTTACCCAATAAAAATGAAATAGGAGAGATACCTGCTTCATTAAATTATTTTTCTTATAAATCAATCTCCAGGTCGCCCTGTTGGGGATGTACATCCCATCTAAGTCCTCTCGGGACCATATTTTCCTTAATGTATTGCTCCAAAAAAGCACTATCCCACTGGAGATGCAACTCAGTGGTCATGAGGTTCTTTAACCTCAAAAATAGGCCTCCAGCTCTAAAGCGGAATTGATGGAGACAAACACTCCTTGATGGAGACAAAACTTCCCCTGCAAAGCGAAAAGCCTATTTGCCATTAGTATGTCAACCATCATTTGAAATACATAATTATATTTTTTTTCAGTTACATTTTAACCAAATGTTTTATTTTATTTTGGATAGAGTGGAAAAGGATTTATTTTTTTGTGTCTGTATTCCTACTGGAAGATTTCCCCTCCTTGTCTGCCAATATCGGAAGTTTGGGGATATGTATTATACTAGCACAAGTAAAGAAAAAAAAACCTTGGGCCAGATTCACATACATCGGTGCATATACCTGTAGACCGGCGTAGCGCATCTCCTTTACGTTAGACCGGCTCAATTTCGAGCCGCAAATGCCGTATCCACAGAGTATTTGAGCCCAAATTTGCACCGGCGCAACTTAAATTCCGAGACCTAAGGTGGTGTAATTCAAAGTGGGAAGGACATGGGCGTGTTCCATTGAAATGAGCCGTGACCCCATGCAAATGAAGGGCCGGCCAGACTGGGCATGTGCATGACGCTGACTATGGTCAGAGCCTCTCTGCACATGCTCACTACTCGGCCCGGAGCAATCAGTAAGATAGAAACTAGGCCCGGCAGCCTTAGTGAGATAAGCCCAGTGCATAAATAGGCCCAGACATACGCCCTTCCATTGCAAAAGTACATCCATTTTTTTCTCTCCCTGAAGCAAGGTGTTTTTGTTCCCTTGTCTGTTGCTGTTTGTAGGTTTGTGTCATGTCGGTGTGTTCCATTATTTTGAGGGCCATCACCCAATGTATTTACACACATACATATATATATATTTAAAAAAAATGTTGATAATAAAAAATATAATTATAATAATATTTAAAATATTAAATATATATTAGATATATAAAATAAAATTATATATTTATTATATTAACTAATTTAAAATATATGAAAAGGGGGGGACTTTAAATGAGGCAATGGGTTAATTACCTCCATCCCTGGTATTTGTTATAGAGAAAGGAGCAAGCGGGACTTTAAATGAAGCATGTGCGGGAAAGGTTTGCACTAAGTTGGGGGATATAAATAATGGTAATAAATCTGGAATACGTTAAATATTTGAAGAAAATAGATAAACATATGTAGTTCACAGATTGGTGGGGGGAAAGGTTTATATAGGCAGTAACCCAAGTGTATACACTAATTACTGCAGTACAGTTTGTTGTACCTTTTGTTTGTATACACTTGGGTTACTGCCTATATAAACCTCCCCCCCACCAATCTGTGAACTACATATGTTTATCTATTTTCTTCAATAGTGCAATATAGTCATGTACGGTGCATTATGTGAAAGCAATAAAATATTTAACGTATTCCAGATTTATTACCATTATTTATATCCCCCAACTTAGTGCAAACCTTTCCCGCACATGCTTTATTTAAAGTCCCGCTTGTTCCTTTCTCTATGATTTAAAATATATACTAAACAGAAAAAATGTCTATAAAATATATATTTAGCCATTAGGGTGAAAAGAGCCACTGGCAAGTAAATGGAGTGTTGCCAGTACCTTGCCCAGTGGCGGTCGGCAGATCCTCTCCCGTGCCCTCCTCCATGCCCTCCTCCGTGCCCTCCTCCTTCTGCACTCATCTAAAGTCAGAAGTATAGCTATGAGCAAGGATGCCCCTGGCATGGTGGCATACAGATTGTTGTCCTGCAAGTGTGGCTGCTCGGCTCGTCCCTAACGGTGTTGCTTTTGCTGACATGTAGACGTATTGTCTAATTTTAAACCTGTTTTTATAAGGTCTAATTTTAGACCGGCCGTGCAGCTGATGCACACAGGCGTATCGGCGTATCTCCCTCATTTGCATATTTGCATAGGAAATCAATGGTGTGGACGGAATAAATGTGCACCTAGGATGTGCAGGCGTAGGCAAGTTAGGCCGGTCGGGAATAGCCTATTTTGGTGCGTATCTAGTTCTGTGGGTACGGTGCATAGATATTCCGGCGCAAATTTAGACTTACGCCAGAGGGCCAGATTCTCAGAGGCGTTACAACGGAGTATCTCAGATACCCCGTCGTATCGCCTTTTTTTTGTCCTCGTATCTATGCGAGTGATGCTTAGCATCACTTTTGCATAGATACGCTTCTACATCCGACAAGTGTAAAAGTATTACACTTTCGGATCGTAGGTGTAATGACAACTCCGGCCACTAGGTGGCCTTCACGTTGTTTTTTCATTTGCATATGCAAATGAGGCTAGTACGGCGATTCCCGAACGCTTTTACGCCGCCCCGTCGTCGCGTACGTCGTTTACGGACTCGTAAGGTTACCCCAGCTTCTATGTGGAGTAACCTTACGAAGTTCCGTCGGATGCCGTCGGGTGCCGTCGGACGCCATGTTAAGTATGGCGTCGGGTCAGCGTCGGCTTTTTCCGTCGCTTACGTCGTTTTACTAACTCGTTCGCGAATAGGGACTTGCGTAAATGACGCTCACGTCGTTTTGACGTCGGTTTCAACGACGCTTCCCGACGTGAGCTGGAGCATGCGCACTGGGCTTTTTCCCCGGCCGGCGCATGCGCAGTTCGTTCGACGCGGGGGCGCGCTTAATTTAAATACAAGCCACCCCATTTGAATTGCGCGGGTTTACGCTTGGCGATTTACGAGATGCCGACGAAAACTACGGAGCAAGTGCTTTGAGAATAAAGCACTTGCTCTAGTACGCAGCGGCGGCGTAGTGTAAATGGCTTACGCTACGCCGCCGAAAATATATGAGAATCTGGCCCATAGTATCTCGAGATACTCCGGCGTAAGTGCTTTGTGAATCTGGCCCCTTATCTTTATTAGAATGAGAAAGAGTTAGAAGATATGAAAAGTTTTTTTTTTTTTTATTATTGTTGTCTGTGCTATCTTGTTTCTGTGACAACCAATCCACACATTTGTTGTAGGAGTGTCACAGTGAAATTGAGTGAAGGAAAATCTCCTCAATGGATTTACAGGATGAAATTAAAGCCTGACATACGTTATCTCTTCCCCATGCTATCCAAAACAAGAAAAAATGTGTTTCAAACAAGGCTTTTGTATCTGATTATTTAAAATGATATGTTATGTTAGATGCTACTTGAACAGTCAAAGAATTCCCAAAAATAGGCAACTGTAACAAGACTTGAAGGAGATTTAACTGCTATTATTATTCTAATATTCAAGGTCATACCCAGCACTGTCACCAACTGAGCTGCTCGATTTCAGTATGCCTTTCTTAAGCTAGCACAATTTCCAATATATCTGAAAAAAGGGAAAAATGATCCAATCATATAGTATACTTTATGGAAAATGATCAAAGCATCTGTTGTAATATTGTATCTACAGTAAATGGGTTTCTTACATTACAATGGAAAGTTTAAAAAAATCACGTGCTGTATGTTTCTTGGTTTTAATGAGCTTAAGCCAATGCAGCATGTATTATTAAAATAACTACTTTAAGAGCAGACAGCTGACAGAATCCAATAATTGGATTTTTTTTTCCACACTTTAAATTAACAGAATGTCCCCACTTCCATGTAGTCCATTTACTTAATATATCACTGAATGCAGTAAAATAAATGGAGATTACCATGTCCAACTACAAATATTAAATACAAAGAAAAATAGGATATGAAAATGTCACATCTATATATCTTATTCTAAATTTAGATTTCTTTCTTTATGTGTGTTTGTCTTATGTCTGTGCTTTCCAGCCAGCATAGAAAGATGTGCAGAAGACCAGGGTCTCTTTTATGGCAAGAAACCTTCAAGTATCTGTTCTTATTCCACCTGTCAGAGTGTAGATCTGAACCTGTGGCCTCTGTGGGTTCTGGATGTAGCTTGTGAGATGCTGAAGAGCTCCCTCTCTAATCTCTTAGGACAATATTGCCCTGACTCTTGTTTCTTGTGAAATTCTTTGCTCGGCCCATGAACTTTATGATTTAAGCCATGTTTCTGCATTTCCTATTTGCCAGATTATTGAACTCGCTCCAGCGGATATCTTGCTCCTTTTCATACTTCAGCTCACCTTTTCTTCACAACCATACTTAACTGATCTTTGGCTTGCTCCTCAACTCCACTTCTGCTTGATTCCAACCTTCAACCATTCATTTTTCACTGCTTGGCTTGATCCTTGACTGTGCTTCCACTAGTTCCAAGCCTGCAACCAGTTGTTACTGATCTTTGGCTTGTTTATTGACTATGCTTTTGCTTGATCCTCATCTGCTATATCTTCTACTGGACCCGGGCCATCTCCTGGTGGGGCGATCCTCAGCACTGTGACTGGTGAGTGCCAGTTAATGCTTAGACCCCAGCCCCCCCAACACTCACCTGAGCTCCCTCTTGGCCCAGTGATGTGTACAAGTGCCTTCACTGTTCCTGGTATCCCTCTCCTTGTTGGCTAAAACAGCAACAATAGCAATTGGCTCCCACTGCTGTCAGTCACAGCCACTGAGTCAATGAGAAGAGAGTGGGGGACAGGGCCAAGCTTCAGCTCTATATGTCATATGGATGCATAGAGCAGGGCTCAGCAGCGAGCACACACCAGTGCCCCCATAGCAAGTGGCTTGCTATGAGGGCACTGGTCAAAAAAGAAGTGCCAGGAGCACTGGAAGGGGACCTGAAATGAAGAGGATTGGGGCTTCTCTGTACAAAACCACTGCACAGAGCTAAAAAGGCTAACATGTTTGTTTTTTTGCTTTAAAAAAAAAAAAAGCTGAACCTTTAACACCACTTTAAAGAGGTTGTAAACTCTTGGTAAACAACCCCCCACCCCACCCTCAAAAAAACTGTAGGACAAAGGCATAATGGGTTAGTATGAATCGCATTCTAGCTCATTAGGAAATACTTACTTTAGAACAAATCCCTCCAGCAGCTCCTACACGGCGCTGAGACGGCTGACATCTTCCCAGTGTTTCTTCTGGGTTGAGAAGCCTCTGGTCATGGCACAGGGCTCTGAAGAAATGTCTCATAAACAGTGCATATTTAGGAGATATTTATACTACCTATATGTAAGAAGTAGTAGTAGAGTTTAGTTCCTCTTTAAGACAAATATGTTGATGGTATTCATAGAATTTCCGTAGATGGACAGATTTGTGGTCTCTCTATGTGTAGGAGCTGGATCTAATTCATAACAAGTAAGCAAACATCTTCTTACATAATATGCTTTAGGAGAATCAACACTTTACCAGTTGGCTGATTTGTGAATCAACTTACTTAAAACGAATCCTTGGTTATACAGAAAAGATAGTGGAGCACTGTCCTGGGTTTAAAGTGCTGATATGTAGACTTCTGTAGGGTAGTCTGTGTTAACGGTCAGAGAAGACAGTAATTCTCTACCAGTCCAAAGGGAGGAGATAAAAGTTGCCTAATTGTGTCGGTTTTAATCAGCTCAAGTAAATGCCTCAAGTATATGATGAGAAACAGCTCTTGTGGAGAACATTGACAGGTTAGAAAACCTGTTATAATCACCTTTAATCTCCCTCGAAATAGGAAGCTCTGCTCCTTATCTATTCTCCTTCCTGCAATTGCTAGACAGGCAGAACTAATTTCGATTTTTTTACGAAGTAGTCTGCAGCATTTAAAAGCTATGAAAAACATGGTTTACTGCTTGAAAATAAAAGATCATACAGGTACTGTATAAGAACTGTGTGTAAAACTCAACCATTGGATCATTAATTAAAATCTGCCATTGTCAAAGGAATTTTCAGCTGTCCACACTAGATGAACAATTACAAAATCAATGGCATGATATTCTTTTCTGCTTCCATCATTCCCCGATGCCCCTAATTTTAAATCTGTGAAACATAAGTGCTGATTTTATTTTCAGATAGTAAAGTTGTGGAGTCACAGCATAGGGCCAGATTCTCGTAGATCAGTGTATCTACGAGCGGGGCATAGCGTATGCCATTTACACTACGCCACCACAACTTACTGGAGCAAGTGCCGTATTCTCCAAGCACTTGCTCCGTAATTTGCGGCGGCGTAGTCTAAATGGCCCGACGTAAGGCCGCGTAATTCAAAGGGGGCGGCTTGTATTTAAATTAAGCGCGCCCCCGTGCCGAATGAACTGCGCATGCGCTGGCCTTAAACGTAGGCCACTGAGCATGCTCCGTAGTATGCCGCAAATACATTGGTTGCGACGTGAACGTAATTTACTCACAGCCCTATTCGCAACGAGTTATGTAAACAACGTAAACAACGGAAAAATCCGACGCTGTCCTGACGGCCATACTTAACATGGCATACGGCGGACCGACGTAAGGTTACCCCTCATATAGCAGGGGTAACCTTACGCTTACGGAAACGGCGTAAACTACGGCGAAGTGGCGCAAAAACGTTCGGGAATCGGCGTATCGGCTCATTTGCATATGCGGTGCATAAATCAACGTAAACGCCACCTAGCGGCCGCCGTATTATTGAATTTAAGATCCGACGGTGTAAGTGACTTACGCCAGTCGGATCTCAGCGTAAATCCGGCGTATCATGTTTTGGGAATACAAAACAATGATACGCCGGCAGGAAATACGAATTACGCTGGTGTATCTGTAGATACACTGGCGTAATTATTTTGAGAATCTGGACCATAGTGTTTAGACCGATACATATTCTTCTACATATTTTTGGTAACAAGAATCGCAATAAGCTTTTTTGATTGGTTTGCGCAAAAGTTCTAGCATCTACAAAATAGGGAATAGAATTATGGCATTTTTTTTTTTATTATTTTTTTTTTTTACTAGTAATGGCGGCGATCTGCAATTTTTATTGTGACTGTGACATTGCGGCGGACATATCGGACACTTTTGACACATTTTTGGGACCATTCACATTTATACAGCGATTAGTGCTATAAAAAAACTGCACTGATTACTGTGTAAATGTGACTGGCAGGGAAGGGGCTAACACTAGGCGGCGAGGAAGCGGTCAATATGTTCCCTAAAGTGTGTTCTAAATGTAGGGGGACTTACAAGGGAAGGAGACACACACAGATCCACGGTCCTGCCGTGATTGCGGGCAATCACGGGTGCCCGGCGGATATCACGGCTGCCGGGCACGCCGTGATGGGTCCCGAGCAATGCTGTGGCGGCACACACGCGCCCCCTAGCTGCCCGCGAATCCAAAGACTTTAATATGACGTCCACTCTGAGGGAGGGAGGGAAGGTTCCCGCCGATGCCATTTTACAATGACCCGGTAGGGAACGTGTTAAAAAGCCCGCTTGGTGCTTGTCTTAGTGACAGGTGTGCGCTCCAATGTGCATATTGTCGCTTACACGTGCATGTGTCCATGCATGCAAACATGAGAATGGCTAACAGGAATTTTGGGTTTGCACATACAAATGCACCTGAGCATCTTATGCCTTTGGTGGCTTGAAAGTGTAAAAGATGTAATTAGCTTGAAAGGTAGCATTCACATGTATTCGTAGAAATGATAGAAGTGTGTTTGCTGTTGTTTTTTTTTGCAGGTTCCTGATTTACATTGTCACTCAAAGTTTATGTCATGCTTGGTCTCTGTCAAATCATGATTTCTTTCCATGCAATAATATGTTGGTTGTCAGATTGTAAAACCTGGTCATATTCATATAGTTCCAATAATTGGATTTAAATAAGTGTCTGCTAAAATATAAGAAACACTTCAGAAATTCTACATCACACCCTTCAAACATTTGATTGGGTGGGGATGGGAGGAACAGTGGTGCTCTCTAGAAGAGATAAGAGTACTCCAATAAGAGTACAGCTCTTATTAGTGAATTAATTAAATTCCACAGTTACAAAGTGTAAAACTGTGCAGTAATAGGCAGTTCATATATGTTCATAAAGCATCCCTTTGAAATTGGTGCCCCACACCAGAGAAGAAGGTGTTAATTCCTCCACCACAGACACACTTTAGGCTCACCAATCCAAAATGATCTACAAAAAATTATATATATATAAATACTGCGCTCATCCAATGTGTATTCTCCAAAATGATCTCCTAAGACAATACATTTTGAAATGCGTAGATATATTGTCAGTACAGAAAACCATTCCTTGCTGGGTCTCGTGATAAACTCAAATAAGTTGATACAAATAGAAACAGGAAACCATCATAGCACAACGATTTAAAAAAAAAAACATCCAAAATGGTCAAGTGCTCACCCAGATTCAAGGTATGACAGCTCAAACTCTCTCAAAGGTGAAAAACTACAAATTTCTATTTCTGTGTGCAGGAATCCTCCCCAAAGCTGGATGGTGTCACAGTGCTCTAGTGATGTGATCCATTTCTGCTTAACCACTTAAGGATCAGAAGGATTTATCCCCTTCCTGACCAGGCTATTTTTTGAGATACAGCACAGTGATAATTTAGCTGACAATTGTGCAGTCGTGCGATACTGTACCCAAATAAAATGTATGTCTTTTTTTTCCCACAAATAGAGATTCCTTTTGGTGGTATTAGATCACCTCTGCGGTTTTTATGTTTTGAGATATAACCAGAAAAAAATATTTTGTGCTATAAAACATACCCAATAAAAAAAATAAAAAAATAAAATGTCTTCATCAATTTAGGCCAATATGTATTCTGCTAAATTTTTTAGGTAAAAAATACAATAAGCGTATATTGATTGGTTTGTACAAAATAGGGGATATATTTATGCAATTTTTATGCCAACTTTTTTTTTACTAGTAATGGCGGCGAGCAGTGATTTTACCAGGACTGCGACATTGCGGTGGACAGATCAGACACCTAACTGACATTTTTGGCACTTTTTGGGAACCAGTGACATTACAGTGATCAGTGCTACCAGTGTCATTCCCTAACAGAATGGAGATTTTCCTTGTTTACTTAAGTAGATCCTCGTTCTGTCTCTGCAGGGAATGATCACAGACCCACTGATTGGCTCCCCCGCTGGCCAATCAGTGCGTGCACCCACAGAAGCTGGTGCACAAATCGCTGTACCAGTACGACTATTCACGCAGCCAAGCCACCTTGCCGTAGTTTAACTGCAGCGCCTGGTAGGCAAGCAGTTAAGATACTGTAGCTGCCATTCAATCCATACGCCCAAACTATCGAAGGGTGAAATATTGAACACTGAGTTCACAGGAAACGTATTTGATTTTTAAGTTGGACAGTTTAAAATTCACATGCCTAAATTAAGAGCTTGAGTGGCATACCTTCCTGCAGTCTTTTAGTATATGTTTGCCTTGAGCCCTGGTTTAACGTCCCCTTTCAGGCTTATCCGTTTCATTATTCTCTTTCTCACAAAGATTACTTCTCATTCTGACTCATCATTGCATATGATCACACATTTTATTCCAGCATTAACTGACAGTTTTCTGGTGTTTCTCGGAGAGACATTTACTTATATACATGTTTTTGTTCCTATGTTGTCTATATAATTGTTCCTCTATCCTCTCAATCAGTGAATATTTCTACTACTATTACCCTCATGGGCATTATCACTTTTTCATGTTTTGGGTCATCATGATGATTAGGATTATTTCACTGATGATAGTTATTATTATTATACGTATTTGTATTTTCATTATAAATATGTTATATGTTATCTTTTTTATTATCTTTAGTTTAGTTTATTCTTTGGTCTTGTTCTCCTACTAGCAGTACTGTGTCTACCCTTGAGGACTGGGTTCGGAAAATAAACATGTAGGGCCAGATTCACAAAGCACTTACGCTGGAGTATCAGGAGATGTGCCTGCGTAATTGGAAATATGCGCCTTCGTATATACGTTATACGCCAGAAATCTAGACTTTTTCGACCGACGTAATTTCGTTAGACGGCGCATCGTGCGCGCAAAAAATGCGCTAGACACACCATTGATTTGCTAGGCAAATATGCAAATGAGGGAGTTACGGCGATTCACAAAAGTACGTTTGTGCAGCGCAGGCTACGCGCTGTGCGCATCAGCTGCACGTCCTGTCTAAAATTAGGCAATATACAGTAAAAGCAGGCTTTAAATTAGACAATCCGTCTACATGTCAGCTAAAGCAACAACGTTAGGGACGAGCTGAGCAGCCACACTTGCAGGACAACAATCTGTATGCCAACATGCCAGGGGCATCCTTGCTCATAGCTATACTACTGACTTTAGATGAGTGCAGAAGGAGGAAGGCACGGAGGAGGGCAAGGAGGAGGACACGGGAGAGGATATATCGTACACGCATAGACCTCTTTGGCATGAGTGATTCTGAGGTGTCTCGCATCTTAAGATTCACCCCTGCTGCCATCCTGGAATTAACCACAACCCTGCAGGAGGACATCACCAGCCCAACACACCGCTCACATGCAGTGCAGCCACTGGTCAAGGTCCTGGCAACACTCCATGTCCTTGCCAGTGGGTCTTTTCAGCGTACAAGTGGAGTGGTGGCTGGGATGTCACAATCCTCCATGAGCAGATGTGTGCACCAGGTTATCCCTGCAATTCTCAGACGCATGGCCAACCAAATCATCAAACCCACCCAGGAGGACCTGCGGCAGAAGGCAATGACAGATTTCTACAGAATTGACAGATTCCCAAGCACCGTGGGGGCCATTGATTGCACACATGTGGCAATCCAGCCCCCCGTGAGACAGAGCACATATACCGCAATCGGAAGCATTGGCATTCCATCAACGTACAGGTGATAGTCGATGCCAAATGCCTCATATGGCATGTCCGTGCCAAACACCCCGGATCCAGCCATGACAGCTACATATACAATCAGAGCCCCATCCCAATGGAATTCGAACAGAACGTGTATGGGGACAGTTGGCTGGTTGGTGAGTGATATGGGTGACAGGCATGACTGCCCCCCCCACGATGCACACATCACAAGGGGCACATGCACTACTAACATCCTCCTGCCTTTTCCCTTCCAGGTGACTCTGCATATGCACTGGGACCCCATCTCATGACTCCTATCCGAAACCCCCAAACCCCAGGAGAGGAAAGATACAATGAAGCCCACGCCAAAACCTGTGCAGTCATGGAGCGCACCTTTGGCCTCCTGAAGTCACTTTTCCGATGCCTGGATAAGTCTGGGGGTACCCTGTTGTATTCCCCAAACTTTGTATGTCGGATCATCGGTGCATGTTGCATGCTGCACAACTTCGCAGTGAGAAAGGGCCTGGAGATTGACATACGTGATGACCTGACCCCCGAACCAGACAATCCCCCCCTAACCGAGGCTACCCCATCTTCTGAGGGAAGAGCAGCCAGGAGACAGTTCACATTAGGCATCTTTGCACGTTAAACACACACATTAATCATGGCACAATGAGAATGCATGCATGCACACCACTGTGGTCCCTAGCACACACACCCCACATCCTCATCAAATTGGATTAGCACAAGCCCACCATGCAGGACTTGTGAGCAGCAACGCCACGACACGGCTCCAATTATGTCACTGTACATTCATACACCATTCACACGGACCTGGGGATCACTTCTCCCTGGTCCTGGGGAACCCTTCTCCACCACAAATGAGGGTGACACTCCTTTTCCGGCAGGAATGTCACCCCCACATTCAAAAATAATTCACAACCCAAAAAAAAAATTGCCCAGCACCCAAAAAAAATGACCAGCAAAAAAAAAAAAGGCAGAAAAGAAAAAAAAATACCGCCGCTGGTGTGACCCACGCCTGCGGCGGCCACGGCCACGGCCCCGGCTCCTCAGAGCCGACTCATGGGGGGGTAATCCGGGAAAGGAGGAGCAGCCCCTGGTCTTTGCCCACCTGGCGGCCTGCCCTCCAAGGCCACGGCAATTCTGGTCAGGCCAGCATTGATTGTTGCCAGATTGGTCTGGATAGCCTGGGTGAGGGCCCTCACATCCTGACCGAGGGCCCGCACATCCTGACCAATGCCTGCTGTGGTAGCCTGCTGTTCATTTAGGCAATTGTTTAGAGCCAGGGAGTTGCAGGCCATGTCCCCAAGTGTATCCTTTATGGAGGACAGGCTCTCCTCCATCCGCCCCAAAGTCTGGCTGACCTGTCCCAGATGGCAGGTCTAAAGGGCCTGGTCCCTTCTCAGGTTGGCAGGCAGAACCTCGGCCACCCCCTAGTCTTGTGGGTTGCCTTCCTGCCTCCAGATGAGGCTTGTGGCCGGGGAGAAGGGGAGCCCCTTGGGACGGGAGCCCTGTTGGTGGAGGAGTGGGAGGGGCTACCCCTGATGGAGGCCTGGCTGCTGCCAGCCATAGGGGAAGACTCCTCCAAAATAAACAAGCCATTCCCTGACATGACCTCCTCCTCCAACTCAAACTCCTCCTCCTCAACCTCCTCAGAGGACTCCGGCCTTGTCTGGGGATCTTCATCAGGCTGTTGTCCCGGGGATGGTGCGGTCAGGCCAGATGGCCCATCACCCTCCTGCACATCTGTGGATGACACAAAACATTCACAGGTTGGAGGATCCACACACTTGCCACATATTCCCTTCCCCCCACACACATGCTACACACCAGATAGAAAAAAAAAACGTACCTGTCCTCAGGGCCTCCTGACTGGACTCAAAGCCAGGAAGCCCCTCCACTTGCTGCCTGTTGAAGGTCTGGGCCACGGCACGCTCCTCCTCAGTCAGCCTAACAGGGCATGGTGGGCCCCCTCCAGTGCCCCTGGCATGGGCTGCAATCTTGCCCAGCTTCCCACGGACCACACGCCAGAGGTCATTGATCTTCTTGGCGATCCCCTGGCGTGTCTGGGTCCCCCCCCATCGAGTTTACCTCGTCAGTGATGGTCTGCAATATCTCAGCCTTCCTGGCCAGGGTGGTGTTGGCACTCTGCGGGCCGTGTAGGAAACGGCCATATTGGGTAATGGCCCTGGCAAGATTTGCACTCCCTAGGGGCGCATGCGCGGAGCTATGCTGGTCGGTCGCATCTGAGCAGAGCTCCGAGCACAGCGGGGATTCCGACACCTTCCCTGGGGCTATCAACTGAAAGGATCGCGTTATTTCTTACCTGCACCCCCGGTGGAACGAGTGGTGCATGCCATCCTCCAGATCGCGTCGCGGGAAGCCAGCGCAGAAGACCCTCACTCATTACCTCCTGCGAGTCTGGGACATGGCGGGGAAGGCCCAAGATGGCGCGGGTTCCCAGCGTGTGCAAACAACAGCACACTGCCTGGCGGTCTCCCCTTCACATTCGTCTGCTGACAGTGAGTACAACTTGCAGCTCACTAAGGCTGATCTAGAGGACAGTTTAGCAGCCATGTATACCAAGATAGCAGATAAGATCCAGACAGAGCTTCACAAGGCAACTAACACACTGCAGCAGGAGATGGCTGTTTTAGGTGGCAGAACGGATCTGTTGGAAACAAAACATGATGAGCTGCAACTAGCTTACTCTGATTTTCGTAAAGACCATGAGGCTCTTCAGGACTCTGTATCCCAGCTCCAGTCTCATTTAGAGGACTTGGACATTAGAAACAGGAGGAGCAATTTGAGGATTAGGGGGGTCCCTGAGGTGGTCATTGAGCTTATCCCTGCCATTCACAAGCTGTTCCAGTCCCTGCTTCCTGCCTCCCCTGCGGTTGCTTTTGCTTGTGACAGGATTCACAGGGCCCTGCACCCTAAGCCTCTGGAGGATAAACCACCTAGGGATATAGTCCTATGCCTCAAGGATTACTTGGTGAAGGAGGAGATCCTGAAGTCTTCCCGCAATACCCCTAACATCGTGCTGGATGGTACCAAGATCCAAATCTTTCCAGATATTTCTCCGGCAACCTTGGATAAACGGCGCAGGTTTAAGGAGATCACTACACCTCTCCAGGAGGCTAGAATCAGATACAGGCTAGCCTCATGTATTGGTGACCCCTCTTTTCCAGCAGCTTTCCCTGACCCTGGAGTTTTTTCCCTTTGGACCTCAAAGGGTTTAGTGACCCTGGACTCTTTGCAGAAGGATGGGGTGATACACGCCTTTCAATCCTTACAATCCGTCCATTCCCTCCCTAGATCTGAATTTTACAAATATTTGCAAATCAGGCATTTCTTCAACTCACATTTTCCTGGTTCCTCTATTTGCCCTATTAATACATTTGAGGGCCTTTGCGGCCCTTCTTCCAGAGAAAGGGGGACCATCTCCCGTCTATACAGTCTTCTGGGCGGTCTCGGCCTCCCAATGAAATCTATGGCTATGCTTGGCTGGGAGATGGAGACAGGAGTGATTGTTTCCCCTGAGGAGTGGTCGGACAGGATCTATAACATGCATAAGTGTACAAAGTCTGTGGCGGTGAAGGAGACGGTGGTAAAGTTACACACCAGGTGGTATTTTACCCCGGCTAAATTACATAAAATCTTCCCCACGGTTTCTAAACATTGCTTCAGGGGTTGTCCTGAGAAGGGGACTCTTTTGCCCATCTTTTGGAGCTGTCCAGCCCTGGGGGACCTTTGGCAGAGGGTGTTTGATAAGGTGGTGGAGATCACTGGAGTTAGGACTCCACTGACCCACCAGATGTGCTTGTTATTTGCAGAAATACCTGGCTCCACCCCGGCTGAACAGAAATTATCTCACACTCTCTTCAGTGCAGTCCATTGGTCCATTGCCCTGTTTTGGCGGGCCCCTGGGGTTCCTTGGGAACAGGTTATTAAGCGTATGGCCGCTATCCAGATCATGGAGAGGGTCTTCCATACCATTATGGACTCTATGCACGTTTATGACTTGAAATGGGGGCCTTGGTCCCTATGACTTTCGAATCACTAGATTGGTTTGCTCCCTCCTTGCTCCCGCCCACATATTTATGCCTAGGCTAGTACTTTGGACAGTGTCCTCCCGTAATCTGCTCTGATTTTCCTTTTTCGATATAGTATCGATTTTGATGTCGTTTTGTTATCCTTTTTATTATTTTTTTTTGCTTTGGGTTATTTGTTTTGTATCTTCGTTATATATATTTTTTTCCTGTTATACTGTATATGATCGGAGCAGTAGCCTCATAACAGGTGGAGAGGCCCTTGTTACCCTAGGCTTATAACCTGTTCTCCCTGTCCTGGCTGACGTCACCTGACGCCCAGGTTATGTAACTGCTATTATGCACCTGGACCATGTGGGTCCATTGCCTGTGATGTTACTTTGTTACATGATATTCACATTGTACTTCCTTCACTGCTTACTCAATGTTCATGCTTTTATTTTTCTCAATAAAAACGTTTGTATTTAAAAAAAAAAAAAGAATTGCCTTCTCCCGCAAAGAAAAAATCAACTTTCGCTTCCTTTCACTCATGTTCTTACAAACTGGAACCAAAACAATCAACAAAAATCAGTCACCAAAAATCAGTCAATCAAAAAGTATCAAAAACAGTCACCAAACAAAACTCAGAAAACCACTATCCAAAACACTATACAAAACAGTCAACAAATATATCAAACACAAGTCACAAACCGACAAACGCGAACAGACAACAGAACAAAAGCACCTTGCTGTATAGGAAGGGATACAAATGGATGTACTTTTGCAAAGTAAGGGCATTTGTCTCTGTCTATTTAAGCTCTCTGCGTAGCTCACTAAGTTGACCGGGCCTAGTTCCAATTTCACTGACTGCGCCGTGCCGAGTTGTGAGCATGCGCAGAGGGGTCACGGCTCATTTAAATGGAAAACGCTCACGTCCTTCCCAATTTGAATTACACCACCTTACGCCTCGGAAATTACGTTGCACTGGCACAAATTTCTGCACAAATACTACGAGGATACGGTAATTGCACCTCTACATTGCACCGGTCTAACGTAAAGGGGGTGCGCTACTCCGGTCAATATATGCGCCACTGTACGTGAATCTGGCCCGTAATGTTTAAGAAATACATCTATGCTCAATACAATGCCTCACAAAAACTGAAAAAATATGGGGAGAAAATGGATGGCTGGATTTATAATAAAGGTTGGATACATTTCTAGTAGACTAGGATGGCCCACACAGAGAGTTTACGTATATTATGAATATATACTGGTTGCACTGGAATATTTTTGAAAAACTTAATTGGTAATAAATCAAATGTATTGATGTTGTTATTTATTTATTTATTGATTTGGTGCGTTTGTTGCTTTGAGAGGTAATTACATCTTTGATTTTTTTTTTATGTTTTTTTATTGTTTTTGTGTTTTCTTTTGTTTACTTGTCATAAAATGTAAAAAATACAATCTGAATTTTTCTTATTATGACAACTCCTTGTCTTCAATTTTGAGATACATGTTCTTCTGTGTAATCTATTGATATACTTGTTAATTTATTAGATTGTAAGCTCTAACGAGCAGGGGCCTCTGATTCCTCCTGTATTAAGTTGTATTGCAACTGTATTGTGTGTCCTAACATTGTAAACAGTTGGCGTTACATAAATCCTGTATAATATTATTAATACCATTTTGTAACTTTGCAGACTGATTTTAGTTTCTCAAGTCCCCTTGTGGATGTCCAGGTTATTTCATAGGTTCTGTATCCTTTTGTCTCTAGCTCACTGGGCTATTCAGAGTACCATGGGCTATTTGTAACATTTTTGTGTTGGTTTTTCACACTTCTGTAGCCCCACTGAATGCGTTTCATCTCAAACTAATATTCTGGTGTGAGAGCAAGAATAATAGACATTTCTTAAAGGTCAGAATTGCTTAAGCAGACATTGTGACTCAGGCATGTTTCCATTAGAACACATGTTGATGGCTACTGTGTATGTGTGTAAAGGGTTGGCTGCAAAGTTACCCCAGTGATAATCACTTGTTTCCATGCAGGCAAAATCTTTGTACAGGGTGAGGTTGACATGTGTAATGTGTTTTGGTAGGAGTTGAATTGTGAGACTTCCATTGTCACAAATAAAGAACATTTGCATTTGGAAGCCAAGTCGGTAAAGGCAGCTACTATTGTTTAGCCTTTTTGCCTAGCATCAATACATCGTTTCACAGAACCATATTTGGTAGAAATATTTGAATGCAGTCAGAACTACATAACAAGATAACCAATTGAAAAATGTACTTATATTTTTTTACTATATTTTACATGTATTGGCATTATTTTGTTTCCAAGCCTAATACCTAGCTAGTGTTATATTATGTACTATTTCAATGACGTTGTGCTTTTATTTGAATGAAAAGATGTTTTATTTTTTTTTTACCAATTCCTGTCAAGTTAAGATATTATAAATATTTAGAATTTGCTATTAACAAAGCAGTAGTCATTCCGAGGCATTTTACCAATAGTGTTTTCATCCATTTGCAGTTATTTATGACAATGCTGCAGTTATTCCTCAGACTGTATGTTATTTATGATGTGAATAAATTTCAGCATTTATAATTCAAGGCAGAGTGAGGAGCTGAGCATCTGTAATCAATTATACAGTGACAATGTAGAGTTGTAAAAAAAAATTCCACTGGATCCCATAGCTTTGCCTAATGAAAGAGCAGCTTGAGAGCCAATCAGATTATGCAAAAATCAAATGGAGAAATAAAGATAATACTGACATGAATAGTTTTGATTGCGTGTAAAAGTGATGTTTTTTTCTGGCAGAAAACGCTAAAGACAGAATCTGCCAACACATGCAGTATACAGAACTGTGTGGCAGTTACCATATTAGCTAAAGAATTGTGGAGTTGACAAAGAGCTAATTAAATGCAGGAAGCATGTTCAGATGAGCAAAAATTTCATATTTCAACTCAAAAAGCATATTGGTGTATTTGAAAAAAAAAACAAAAAAAAACATGGTGTTTATTAGAGGATCTGAACTGTGGTAGCTGTGCCCAAAAAAACAAGGAACAAACCAGTTACCATTATTGCCTGTGGTCTCTTGATCTTTTCATTGTCAAGGACTTACTATGACTGGGCCATCTTGGTAGAGGCTTCCTACAGTACCTAATTATTTGTGATCTGAAGACAGATGAGGGATAATTTAAGAAGCAGCAGAAAAGGTTGATAAAGCACAGATCAACACAATGAAGAAAACAGAAGAAAACGCTTAGGACCTCTGGGCACTGCAGGTCCTCGGGTATGGGAGAATAGCTTGTAGCACAGTAGTGACCTCAATAAATTACACTCCAAATCTTCTGCAACTTGCAGTTACAAGGATCAGTGCCTTAAACTGGTCATTCCTATTCTATAGATCAGCTTATAGTGTCTTGAAAAAGTATTCATACCCCTGCAAATTTTCCACATTTTGTCATGTTACCAAAAATTTTACCAAAAATGTAAATGTATACTATTGGGATTTTGTGTGATAGATCAACACAAAGGGCCAGATTCACGAACACTTGCGCTGGAGTATTTGGATATGCGCCGCATCACTGTGCTGATGCGCCGACGTTTCTATGTGCCCGTACCCACCAAACTAGATGCGCCCAATAACGGCTCATTTGCGACCGGCGGAACGTTCCGACGCCAGAGTATCGTCAGCGTTTATTTTCGCTGGGCGCATCAGTCGCGCCCATTGATTTCCCCTGCAAATATGCAAATGAGGGATTTTTCACAATTCACGAACGGATTAGCACCATACGCTGGCTACATGCGCCGCGCGTATCTGGTCCGTCCGGCGCAAAGTTATTTCTACAAAAGGCTGCTTTATCTTTACTCCAGACGGTCACAGGTCAGCAGGAGAGCAGCTACAGCAGCGTTACCGACGATAGGAGCTAGCTGAGCACCCCCACTTGCAAGGACAACACCTCTGTGTGCCAACATGCCAGGGGCACTCGTGGTCCTAGAACTACTGATGGGTCCCCTGGAACCAAGAAGGCGGGCACGTGAGAGGATATACCGCACACGTATGAACCTCTTTGGCATGGGGGATGAGGAGGTGTATCGCCTATTCAGATTCAGCCCAGATGCAATACTTGAACTAACCACAACCCTGCAGGATGACATCACCAGCCCAACACACCGATCACAAGCAGTGCAGCCACTGGTGAAGGTCCTGGCAACACTTCATTTCCTTGCAAGTGGATCATTCCAGCGTACAAGTGGAGTGGTGGCTGGGATGTCACAATCCTCCGTGAGCAGATGTGTGCACCAGGTTGTCCCTGCAATCCTCAGACGCATGTCCAACCAGTTCATCAGACCAACCACTGAGGAGCTACGTCAGAAGGCAATGACAGATTTCTACAACATTGCCAGATTCCCACGCACTGTGGGGGCCATTGATTGCACACATGTGGCCCTACAGCCCACCAGTGCCACAGAGCACATATACCGCAATCGGAAGCATTGGCACTCCATCAACGTACAGGTGATAGCCGATGCCCAACGCCTCATATGGCACGTCCGTGCCAAACACCCCGGGTCCAGCCATGACAGTTTCATATACCGTCAGAGCCCCATCCCAGCAGAATTTAACCAGAATATGTATGGGGACAGCTGGCTGGTTGGTGAGTGACAAGGGAGTCAGGCATGACTATCCCCTCCCGTGATGCACAACAGAAATCGCACATGCATGACTAACATTCTCCTGTCTTTTACCTTACAGGTGACTCTGCATATGCATTGGGACCCCATCTAATGACTCCTTTCCGGAACCCCCAAACCAGAGGAGAGAGAAAATACAATGAAGCACACATCAAAACCCGTGCAGTGGTTGAGCAAACATTTGGGCTCCTGAAGTCCCGTTTCCGATGCTTGGATAAGTCTGGGGGGGCCCTATTGTATTCCCCTACCTTTGTGTGTCAGATCATCGGTGCATGTTGCATACTACATAACTTTGCTATGAAAAAAGGCCAGCATATTGACATACGTGATGACCTGACCCCCGACCCACACAGTCCCCACCTGCCAGAGGACACCCAGTCTGCTGATGGAAGAGCAGTCAGGAGGGTCCTCGCCGTAGGCATCTTTGGACACTAAACCAAAACATTAATAACACAGACAGTGCACGCGTGTACACCACTAATGTCCCTAGATCACACACACCACATGCACATCGCATTGGATTAGCCCAAGTCCAGCATGTAGGAGTTGGGAGCAGTAACGCCGCGTCAAGGCCCCAATGATGTCACTGTCCATTCACACACCTTTCACACATCATTCATTCAGCCGTGGGGTTCACTTCACCACCACGGCCGAGGGTGACACCCCTTACTTTCAGGAGTGCCACCCTCTCACATTCACACACCATTCACACTGTCCTCTGCACTCCTGACCGTGTGCAGTACAAAAAGAAATTATAAATATCATATCCTGATCATTAAAAGAAAAAAAATCTCATAACCTGAGAAAAATAAAAAATAAACTCATGACCTGAGTATGTCAAAAACAATAATATAAAACCAGAAAAAAAAAAAGGCCTCATCGGGGATGCCGGGGGCTTCTTCTGGGGGCCCCTCTCTGGCTCCGCAGCTGCCTGGATGGAGTGGGTGGGGGTGGGGGGGCATCTGGAGGTGGCTGATCCCCAGGTGGGCCACTCCTGGCAGGTGTGGCCTGCGTGCCCTCCAAGGCCCTGGCTATCCGTCCAAGGTATGTGTTCGTCTGGGCCTGCATCCGGAGCTGACGGGTCACCTGGTAATGCTGGGCCCGCCGACTCAGCCTCCCCTGCTCCCGGATGGCAGCACTGTTCCCATGGATGGCAGCAGTGTTGGCCTGGACGGCTGCAGTGAGGTGCCTTATATCCCCCTGCACCTCCCCCAAAGTGGTGACCACTGCAGCGCAGTTGCAGCTGACATCCTGCACTGCGTTGCTGAGGTTGGCAACGGAGCCCAGGCTGTCAGCCACTTTCTCCAAGTGCACCGCTATGGCCCCCATCTGTTCCGTCTGCCTGGCGTGATCCCTCGCCAACTGGTCCTGGACACCATCAGACACCCCCCTGGTCTTCTGGGTCGCCTTCCTGGGGCCAGAAGATGGATGTCCTCGGGTGGAAGGTGTCGCCCTTGAGGGGCTTCCAAGGATGGGGGAGGGGACGACAGACGGGCCAGGAGAAGGGGAGGAGACAGACAAGACTAATGAAAAGTCCTGCTCTGCCACAGCAGGATCCTCCACAACCACCTCGGCAGGTGTGGTGTGGCCACTCTCCTCCTCCACAACCTCTTCACCACCCAGTGGCTCGGGCACATGATGGCGTGGGGGGGATGGGGTGGAATGCAGGCTGACAGATGATGGCCCAGCTCCGTCATCTGTGGATGACACAAAGCAGACACATGTTGGTGGTCCCACACACTTGGCACATGTCCCCCCCCCCCCCAAATGCAAAACAACAAATAGGGGATTATAAAACACTTACCTGTCCTTGTGCCTTCCTCCACGGAGTCATAGCCTGCGACCCCCTCCACCTGCTCCCTCTCCAGGCAGCGAGCAACCACCTCCTCCTCTGCGGTCAGGGTGACAGGACATGGGGGACCACCACCTGTGCCCCTCTCATACCTCCTGATGGAGGCCACCTTGTCCCTCACCTTGCGCCGCAGGTCGTTTATTTTCTTTTGTATGTCCCCAGCAGTCCGGGTGGAGTAGCCCAGGACATTGACCCTGGCAGCAATCGACTCCAGGATGCCCTGCTTCCTCTCCCGGCTGGTCTTCCGGCTTTTTTTGCCATGGAGAAATTCATTATCCGTCTCCATAGCCGAGATAATCACTGAGACCTCCTGGGCATTAAAGTTGAGGTTCCTCCTCTCTCTGGGGGTAGCGGGAGCAGCCATTACAGTGCAAAAGTATCTTCCCTGGGGTGGGGGGAAACGGAACTACTTTTGCGCCGGAATGGCGTTTCCGCCAGCGCTTTTAAGCGCCCAGCGGAACGCATTGCGCTGACGTTTCCCAGGAAGTGGTGCCGACGGAAGTTGTGAGCATGCGCACAAGGGGGCGAGTGGAGCCGCACTCACTGCGCATGCTCCGTGGATGATGCGCTGAACGTAAGCCTCTGCGCTGGGCTCCGCCCATCATTTACATATGATCACACCCACTTCCACTTGCGTCGGGTTACGCCAGCGCATTATCGTTACTCTGGCGCAAGTTTACGCGCAACTGCTATGTGAATTACAGGACTTGCGCTGAAAGGGTCTTCAGAGTAACGTAAATGAGAAGCGTTACTCCAGAGGAAAGATACTCTCATCTACCTGAATCTGGCCCAAAGTGGCACATACTTGTGAAGTAAAAGGAACATGATAAATGGTTTTCAATTTTTTTACAAATAAATATCTGAAAGTGTGGCGTGCATATGTATCCAGCCCCCCCTTTACTTTAATAGTCCTAACTAAAATCTAGTTTATACTAGAAAACTAAAAATATCTGATCACTATGAGACACAACACTTTCTGTCATTTAAATAACCTACAAAATCTAAAATATAATTTAGCAAATATGCAAATAATTCCTGATAAAGAGCCTTCTCTTATTTGCAGTTTTGAATTTATATTCTATAATTGCTTTTGATTATAAACATTGAAAAAAAGAGATTTTTAATACAGCTTACCTGTAAAATCTTTTTCTTGGAGTACATCACGGGACACAGAGCAGCATATTCATTACTATATGGGTTATATGGAGTACCTTCAGGTGTGGACACTGGCAATCTCAAACAGGAAGTCCCCTCCCTATATAACCCCCTCCCATAGAGGAAGTACCTCAGTTTTGTAGCAAGCAGTATGCTTCCCAAAAATGTTCCCCAAAAGAGGGGTGGGAGCTCTGTGTCCCGTGATGTACTCCAAGAAAAAGATTTTACAGGTAAGCTGTATTAAAAATCTCTTTTTCTTTCTCGAACATCACGGGACACAGAGCAGCATATTCATTACTATATGGGATGTCCGAAAGCAATGCTTTAATGAGGGGAGGGAGACATCTTCCAAAAAAGGATTTAATTTAGAGGTATACTCAAATACTAGTAAATCCAACTTAAACAAGAAATGTAAATCTCAAATCAAATCAAGGGAGCCCCCTCAGATCCTGAGGAGCTTGAATCGCGGCCTGTAGTACTGACTGCCCAAAGGCTGTATCCGCATTCCTTCTTACGTCCGATTGATAAAATGTTGTAAACATGTGGACTGACGACCACGTTGTTGCCTTGCATATTCGAGCCATAGAGATCTGATGATGTGCTGCCCAGGAGGTGCCCATGGCCCTGGTAGAATGGGCCTTTACCGACAAAGGAGGAGGCAACCTCTTCAAACCGCAGGCCTGAACGATTAATTGTTTAATCCATCTTGCGATGGTGGATCAAGCAGCTGCCTGACCCATCTTGGGCCCTTCCGGTAAAACGAACACCACATCTGTTTTCCGAACCTTCTCTGTAGCTTTAAGATAGGCCTTTATGGCCTTGACAATATCCAACGTATGCAGCAACCCCTCCTTTCTAGAGGTGGGTTTCGGAAGAAGGATGGAAGTACCACATCCTGGTTCAGGTGGAAACTGGATATAACCTTTGGTAGAAAGGAAGGATGAGGACGGAAACCCGCCCTATCCTTATGTAAAATGAGATATGGTTCCTTACAAGATAAGGCTGCCAATTCCGATACTCTCCTGGCCGAAACTATGGTGATCAGAAATACCGACTTTCTAGTCAGTAAAACCAAAGGTACCTCAGCCAACGGCTCAAGGGGTTGTTTCTGTAGAGTTGACAGAACAAGATTTAAGTCCCATGGACAAAGTGGTGATTTGACCGGAGGATTAACACGTAAGACTCCCTGTACGAAGATCTTAACCAGCGAGTGGGCGGCCAGCGGCCTCTGAAACCACACTGATAAGGCTGAAATCTGTCCCTAGATCGTGCTTAATGCCAGGCCTTTATCCACTCCTAGCTGGAGAAAACTTAATACTCTATCAATGGTATACTTGCGGGAAAACCATCTCTTAGACTCACACCAGCCTACGTAGGCCCTCCAAACCCTGTAACAAAATTACCCTGGAGGCCGGCTTTCTAGCCTTAATGAGGGTAGGGATTACCTGCCTAGACAGACCTCTACCCCTGAGAATCAGGGATTCAGCCGCCAGGCCGTCAAATTTAGACGCCGTAATGCAGGGTGGAGGATCGGGCCTTGTGAGAGTAGGTCTGGCCATAGAGGAAGAGTCCAAGGGCCTTCCGCTGCCAATTTCAGGACTAGTGAGTACCATGCCCTCCGGCACCAAGCTGGGGCTACCAGGATAACCGGCCTATGCTATGATCCTGCGCCACAGGCGGGGTAGTAACTGCAGCGGGGGAAATGCATATAGAAGTTATGATTGATGCCAAGGGCAAACCAACACATCGGTTCCGCAGGCCATAGGGTCCCTCGTTCGAGACATGAACCTGTCTAGCTTCTTGTTGAATCCTGATGCCATGACCTCCACGTCTGGCAATCCCCACTTCTGGCAGATTGTCTGAAAAGACTTGTGGATGCAGAGACCACTCCCCCGGCGACAGGGTTTGGCGACTTAGGAAGTACGCCTGCAGGTTGTCCACCTCGGGAATGAATGTCGCCGATATGCAGGGTACATAAACCTCTGCCCACCGAAAAACCAAGCTCCTCTCACTCTGAGTGGCTTGACTCTTGGTTCCCCCTTGGTGGTTCACATAAATGCCACCGCTGTGGCATTGTCTGAATGACTTCTCACCGAGGACCCCTGTAATCTGGATGTCTATGCCAGGAGGGCTAGCCGAGCCGCTCTGATCTCCCAGACCTTGATGGGCAGCTGCCTCTCCGCCTCTGCCCAAGTTCCTTGGCGAGTGAACCCGTTCAAGACCGCTCTCCAGCCTTCCAGACCACTGGGCAGAATCAAGCTGCTAGAATTGCTGTCTGTAGGACACGAGTGTGGAAGCGTGTGGTATCGCCTCGAACATGGCCATTAGTTTGCCTAGTAATCGCATACATAGGCGAATAGTTGGTTCTCTTTTGCTTAGAACCAACTGAATCAATCTTTTGATAGCCTCGACCTTTACCAGGGGCAGGAACACCCATCTTCTGTTCTGTGTCTAATCTCATGCCGAGATATTCCAACTGCTTTGTAGGTTGAAATGCTGATCTTTCCCCGGTTTAGGACTCAGCCGAACCTCTCGAGGTACTGAACCATGAGGGCTACTACGCATTCCACCAAGGAAGCGAGTGATCTATGATTAAGAGGTCGTCCAGGTATGCTAGGACCGAGATCCCTTGGATCCTTTAGACTGACTAGAATTGGAGCTAGGACCTTCGTGAATACCCGGGGGCCGTAGCCAGCCCGAAGGGGGGCGCCACGAATTGGAAGTGACGCTGTATCACTGCGAAGCGTAACAACAAAAATATTTGATGTGGCTGAAAGATTGGTACATGAAGGTAACCATCCTTTATGTCTATAGAAGCCAGATCCTTCTGGAGTGTGGCGGCTGCTGACCGAACGGATTCTGTCCGGAAAGAGCGAACCCTTAGGTAAGCATTTAAACCTTTAGGTCCAAAATTGGTCTGACATCGCCGATGGGCCTTGGTATGACAAACAGATTGGAATAGAAACCTAGCCCCTGTTCTTGGGCTGGTACCTCTACCATTATGCCCTGGTAAGCAGATGATCCAACGCCGCCCGCATTGAGGCCTTCCTTGTGGAGGAAATTTTAGAACTTCTAATCTGTAGCCTGCGGCCACAGATGATCGGACCCCCTCTGTCGGGGATTGATCCCCAGAGGCCTGTCCTTGCGATCCATTGTTAAAAGTTTGATCGCGCAGGAGGTCCGTACTGCCTGGAATTTGAGGGCCCCGGAACAGGGGGAGCTGCCTTTTAAACGCAGGACCCCCGAACTTCTTTTGACTGGTAAAAGGGTACTTTTGCCACTTGAAACAGTCTGAATGTATTTATCCAGATCTTTCCATGGAAGGGCAAACCTGCCAGCAGTCTTTTACATGGGCTCGGCCGCCCAGTTCTTCAACCATAAGAGCCTTCTCATATGCACTAAAAATAGTGACAACGAGACACCTGCTGGATGGAGTCTTTTTATAACCTCTACCGCAAAGCACAGAGCTCTGGGAATATCAAATAACTCCTCTGCCTATTGGGCAGGGATGTCTTAAGCATCTGTTTTGTCTGGTTCTTTAACGCCTGACAAAACTCCAATTGCAGCCACTGCTGGCTGTAGCCAAGGATGCTGGAAAAAGTGTCTCTAAACGTTTATCGACCGGGAACTTAAACATTTGTATGTTTCCCCTTAGGCCAGTTAATGATTTATTCACCCATGAGATGGCTGCGTCCACAGTTGGGAGCGCCCCCTTTCTTAGAAAAATGTCTTTTCCATAGGGTAAATAACAGAAAACCTTCCAGGTGGTCTCCCATCCAGGCACTAACCAGGCCCGACCCTGCTTAGCCTCCGAGATCAGACGAGATCGGGCGCTTTCCGGGAGATGTGGCCTCAAGGACCTCATGGGTAGTTGAAAAGCAGTGCCCGAACCGGGACCTGAACCCTGGACCCTCAGACCAAAAGTCCGATGCTCTACCGACTGAGCCATCCGGGCCCCTTTTAAAGAGCAATTGGTCAGGGGAAAGAGTGCCTGCAAGCACAAATATTTCCTGGCAGACGTGCATAAAGACTACCCTCTCGTCAGCTTTAGGCGGCAGAAAAAAATTCTGTCCGGTCATCCCAATCCTGGAAAAACCAATTCCTCTAACAGAGGATGGACCGGAAAAGCTGCGTTGCTTAAAGGCGCTTTTAAAAGAACCCAAAGAGGATACCGCAGGAACCTGAGGCTCTGGAAATGGCAAATTAAATGCCGAGCGGACCATGTCTGTCAAAGACTGGACCCACAGACTCTCCGTCTGGGAGGCTGAAAACGATTCTTCCGTGGTAGATCCTTCCTCTAGGTTCTGTCCCTTTTGGCGATGGGGATCTAGTCCGCTTCTTGCCAGAAAAAGAGCCAGCGATCATAGCTGTTAACTTTTTTCTCTAGCCCCCCTAGGGTGACGGCTAGCATCTCCTCTGTGATAACACAGGGTTGGGCCGACCTGGGCCAGCCTCAGCACCAGACCCCCTTAATGGCTTATCCAGGGTGACCCCTATAGGAATAACCTGTGGGGAAAGTATTGGCATATCATCAGAACCAGAGGAGGAACCCCTTTGTCTTTGCCTTTTTTTTTTTTTTTTGTTTTGATCCTGAACCCTTGGAAGCCATAATACAAAACCGAGGGACTCCGCTTACAACAACAGACTGTTATAGCCAGGAGTACAAAAAAATAAGGTTTAGGGGACAATAGGATCACTAATGCCCAAAAACGGTGGGGCTCAGTATGTTTTCCTTTATAATATTATTCACAACATACAGCCCCACCCCCAACATGTTTGCCAGCATTCAACCTGTTGCCAAGGGGATTTTGGCTTAACAAAAAAGTATTGGAGCTGACTCCAGCATGTAGTACCCCTTCTCGCCACCGGGAGTCACTGTGCTGCCACTCTACGTCCTCTCTCTCCAGCTCAGCTTTGAACTGAGCTAAGAACGCGCCTGCTGTGTATAACAGCAATTGAAGGCACGCCCACTCTACACTGCAGTCACGCTCCCCGTCCCCTCCCGAACGGCGCGAAAATTTTCTATATGCATGCGCGCGTGCACGCGAGCGTGACTGTCGGGGGAGGCGAGCCCAGGAGGAGACGCACTCTGGAGCCCAGGAATGCAGGTTGGAGGACGCATCAGGCGGCAGATTTTGAATCCCGGCAAGGTAAGGCTAAAACAGGCCCCTAAGGAGTCCCTTTAGCCTAGAGACAGATCTGTTTTTTTTTTTAAAAAGATCTTCAACCAGCGAGCAGCAGGTAGCTAGCAAACATACATAGATAGATAGGGGGATCAAGTGATGGGGGGGGAACATTTTAGGGCATCCTGTCCATCAGACATAGTGACCATGGTGCCAATGCAGAGCATACTCAGGCTACCCCCCTTAAGATCTCCCCTGGAGAGCCTGCTGTCGAACCAAGTCCCGCAGGCCCCCCCCTCCCTGCTCCATGCCGCAGGACGTTTTGCAAAACGGTCCAATCTTCTCCCATCTCCGTGGGTAGCGTAGTAGACCTTCAGGCACTGGGTTCCTGGACCTATACAGCACCCTGGCAAACAGGATCTTTTGGTTTAGAAAACTCCAAGTCCTGGGCCCAGGGTCCAGCCCTCTAGAGAGGAGCATTATAGGCAAAACCCCACGGTTTGGGGCCCGGGTACTGTCCACTTTGGCACTGAGGCTCCTTGGACAGATCCGGTTAGCCCGCCCTTAATCCCAAGGATGTGGAGCAAAGCTATTCCGTGACCAACACCTAAGACACTGGCGAAAAAACTGAGGTACTTCCTCTATGGGAGGGGGTTATATAGGGAGGGGACTTCCTGTTTGAGATTGCCAGTGTCCACACCTGAAGGTACTCCATATAACCCATATAGTAATAAATATGCTGCTCTGTGTCCCGTGATGTACGAGAAAGAAATGTGGTCTATCTTTCTCCTGTATCTGAATTACTACAGCAGCACATCAAGAAAAATGCAAAGAATTGTTTACCAATATGTCTGCCATTATTGAAGTTTATTTTGAAATAAACAATGTATTAAATATTTTGCAAGAGGGGGCATGCCTATGGCGGAGAAAGCTGCTTACTTGTGTTGCTCTCTCTAGGATGTTTACCACCGCCTTTATAACACACATCCCAGCTCAGACTGACTGCTTGATGGGAAATAAGAACACTAAACTGGTCATGGCACCAGGAGGCTCCAAAGCAAAGTACTTTTATTGCAAACCTTCCCAGCCCTGTCACTAGTGAACTGCTTCAACATGGCACCTGATGAAACCCTCGCCGGAGATGACCTGCCCTCTCCACACAACTTGGTCTTAGCAAACTCTCCTGTCTCTCATTTTGAGGACTCACTGGAACTTGGACAGTCCTCCTCAGCATCAAAAGACTGAGACATTGACCTGGATACGTATATTCACTGTCTACCCACCAGAGCAGATTTAGATAGCTATGTGTCCAGGATATTAAAATCCCACAAGTAAAAAAAGGCGCATGCGCGGCTCCGGAATGGCTGCTTAGTTTGTGAGCTCCGCACCACTCTGATAGACCGGCGAACATAGCGGGTGAGCCGGAATCCCCAGAGATCGTCACTGTAGCATCCGAAGGTGAGGGATAGTTGGGGCACTCACATATGTCGGGGGAACCCGCGAGGAGAAGCCTGGAGTCTCATTTTGACGCGCGATCCCCAGATGGCGGCCGTCACACAGGCACACAGCACAGGAGCGGAGGAATCCCCTGTTGTCAAGCCCTCATATGCTTTTATGGCCAGCTCACATGCCCCAGGCACCCCGACCAGTCCCCTGGTAAACATGGCACACTCCCCGGCTTCCACTGAGTCTCTGTTGGACCAAACAATGGCTGAACTAATGAACTCTCCCCTGGGGCCTACCTCACCACAGGCAGCGGTGGGGCCTGTCATGGCGGATGTCTCCTCACACAATCTGTCTCAGACCACTGATCTATTCACTTGCACAGACTGCCGCAAAAATCACAAGTGACCTAAGAGGGGACTTTCACATGATAGGATCCAGGATGGAATCGATAGAGAACAAGCTGGATCACACTATAGCCACGACCAGACAGAATTCTGACCAGATTCAGGTTCTAGACGAACAATTGGACATTGCCTTATCCCGTATTGACGACCTGGAGAACAGATCCAGGAGAGAAAATTTTAGGATCGGGGGCTCCCTGAATCGATCACTGACACCTTCTCTGCTGTCCAGGACTTTCTCAAACAGCTTATCCCTAACATCCCACAGCATAAATTGGAGATCGACCAAACTCACAGAACCTTGGGACCCCCGAGAAAAGACGGCACCCCCAGGGACATAGTGGTCAAACTTCACTTTTTTTCAGTTAAGGAAGAGGTCATGAAGCTGTGCAGACACCAAAATCCCCTCACTTGCCGAGGTCACAACATCCAAGTGTTCGCAGATCTCTCCCCAACAACCATCCAAAGGCGGAGAGCCCTAAAGCCCCTCTTACTGGTCCTGTCACAACGCAACATCAAATACAAATGGGCCTTTCCATTTGCCCTAAAGTTCTAATACAAAGGCAAGGCGCATTCATTCCACAATTTCCATGATGGGGAACGCCTTCGCCTGGACTTGCGCCTTATCTCCCAGGAAGCAGCGATGGATCTCTCTAACTCTAATCCTGGATCCTCTGAACTTTGTCAACCTATAGTTCAAATGTCAACCACAGGGTGTGGTCTGGTCCCGTGCTAAGATGGCTGTGTAATTTTGGAGCTTCCACACCTCGAGGTCCAACAACAGATCCTGCCGTGACAAGAAGGCACCTAACTATGGGGAGAAAGAGAAAGGACACATATTGAGAACATAATTAAGCTGCTCGCCCCGAAATTACAAAAAAGAGAGAGAGAAGGGTTCCCCAAATGGGCTTTTAGGCAGCAATATAAAAAAATATAGAAGTATTGTATAGGTTATATAAAACAGTATTTATTGCCAAAATCCCCGGTAACCACATGAGTTAGAACAAGTTGGAACATTTGTATAGATAAAATAAAATAAAGGTCAACATTCCTGAATACAGTATGCATAGAAAATACATATACAGTTTTGTATCGTTGAGCCCCGACGCGTTTCGACCAATCCGGTCTCTTCAGGGGGCAAAAATGTTTCTAGAAAATAATAATATTATGGCATAAGTTCAAAATAAGTACATGACAGCATATAAAACAATAAAATGGTATAATGATATAGTTACCACTGAATCAGGAAATGGATAACATAAAAAGCCGCTGTGAGGTCCGGAGGGGCCTGACTGCCCCCGCCCATCCAAAGTGGCGGAGGGGCCTACCCCAGGGAACCTGCAAGGAGCCACACAAAGAGCACCCGCCAGGAGCAACGGAGGGGCAGTCACCTGCAGAGGAACACCCATAAAGCCCATGATTAGTGGAAATAATTATTTCGGGTAGGTTGGTTAAAAAGTTAATTGCTGAATTACAGCCAATTAATTGTATGGGTACATATATTAGGGTAATATAGTGGTACAGGGGCTAAGGGCAAATACCAATTGCCAACATATATAGGGAGAGTAAAGGCATACTTAGGGGTCCAATACGAGTAAGATAATTGGGAGTATAAATTGGGTGAAAAATTGCTGTAATGAGAATCAGTGAATACAAGTGAATGAGATAGTGAGTGTAAACTGATAAGGTGGGCGATTGCCAAAATAGGACAAACCAATGGTGAAATAAGTGTGTGAAATAAGAGTGAAAGTTGAAGTGAGAAACAATATGGTGAGAGTGAAATAAAAAATAGGAAGGTGGATGATTAGTCCCTCAATGAAATGGGGGATGGTGTGAGTGAGTGTGGTGAAGAGTGAAAGGATCTTAAAATGCATAAATAAGTGAGATATTTACCTGATAAAATCAAGGGTTGAGGTTGGATAAAGTAGTTATGGAACCCAGACTGCAGTTATGCATTCTAGGAAAGGACACAATGCCAGAAAATAGGGACAGAGATGCATTAGCATCCAATCTGGCCTACATGGAACCTTGTGATGGTTCCCTGATGAGCTGCTCCTTATATATGCCCCTTTGTGGGTGTGGTGATCAAATGATCACATGCAGGTGGACTGCCTCCCTCCATTGAGCCATGGGGAGGCTTATGGCCGCCGAAATGGCAGCCCACGTGTGGCTTCCTCGGCATTCCTGGAGAGCTAACCAGCCCCGACAAAGTCGTCATCCCCGACACAGCAGCGCGGCGTCAAAACGCTGCACGCACGCCCAGGAGCGCGCTTGCGCGCTGCGCCGCGGCTTGAACGGGGAGGATCCAAGTAACACCACCAGCTGGGAGAAGCTCATTGGGGCGTCTGGGGACTGGCTCCAGCACCCCACGAGCAATGGGAAGGGGGACAGGGACTGTCCCCCCTCCCCCAGCCGGGAAGTAACCAAGGGCCCGGCCCCATCCCCCAAGAGGGTGGAAGGGTTTAGCCATTCCCCGCCGGAGAACACAAGCGGCCACAATACACTATGGGGAGAATGTCTCTGAGTGCGTCAGCAAGCAGGTCTCTGTCACCCTAGGCCCAAGGTATGCAGCTCACTAGTAATATCCCAGAGATCTTTCAGACAAGGCCCAGAGATGCAATGCTCACTTCTTAGGCCTCCTCCCGCCAGTCTCACTTCCTCATCAGAAGTCCTTCACACTACCAGCACCAGAGCTCTAGCCCTTCAGGTGCCTGATCGGCAACAATAGAACTGATGGTACTATCTGACGACCATTCAATTTCTATCACTCTTACTTTTCCCGATAGGCTTCCCCAAGTAAAACTATGGAGACTTGACTGAACTCTTCTAGCCGATAAGCCTTAAGGCCTCGTACACACGAGCGGATATGTCCGCTGAAAACGGTCCGATGGACCGTTTCAGCAGACATCTCCGATCGTGTGTATGGGCTAGCGGACAGATTTGAAATTGCTTTGAAATTTGTCCGCTACAAACCTGTCCGTCGGATATGACCGCTGGTTAGTAGTCCCGCACATGCGTTGTATCCTGTGAATGGATCCGACGCATGCGCGCGGAAGTGTTTACTTCCTGGTGCGTGACGTAGCGGTGACGTGGCGGCATCAACGTCACCGCCGCGTCACCGACACATCAGCGCGCTGTCTGCTGGCGGGGATTTTGGTTTGCTCGTGTGTACACGCGAGCAAACCAAAATCCCAGCGGACAGATTTGTTCAAATCTGTCGGACGGACAGATTTGAACAAATCTGTCCGCTCGTGTGTATGGGGCCTAAGGAAAGGAAATCTGAAAATGTCTCATAGAATACTTCAACACAATGGAAAGCGCACAAATGTTTATTAAGGGGAAACTTATCTCTTTGGCCACCGCCATCAAATGAGAAAAACAGGCACGCCTCAAAGGAATCTTCTCTAATCTCAAAATTCTGGAAGCAACACATAAACACACCTTAGCTCCACAATCCAGCAATCCAATCGGGAATTGACTGAGGTCCGTTTGTTCTCTTAGGCCGTGTACACACGATCAGACCGTCCCGATGAAACTAGCCTTAAGGCCAGTTTCATCGGACCAAATTGATCGTGTGTACGGCCCATCGGACCGCTATCCATCGGACCAAAGTTTTAAAACTTGCTTTAAAATCTGTCGGATGGACGCCTGTCCCTCGGACCAAAACGATGGTTAGTACACAAAAGCATCGGACCAATAACCTGCGCATGCTCAGAATCAAGTCAACGCATGCTTGGAAGCAATGAACTTTGTTTTTTCAGCACGTCGTTGTGTTCTACATCACTGCGTTCTGACCCGATCGGATTTTGAACTGATAGTGTGTACGCACATCAGACCATCAGACCTCTCATCTGACCGGTCTGATCATGTGTACGTGGCCTTAGACGAAAATACACCCTTTCTCAAAAATATTTTTACAAGCATGGAGACAAATGTGGCCACTTACTTGCCCAGGCACTATGTACAAGGAAGAAAAAAATACAGTTCATCAACTACACCCCCTCCCCACAGACCCTCCACTCACTAAAAACAATGACATTGCACAGGCATTTGATAGATACTACTCAACCTTGTATAACCTTAAATCATCACACGCCGAGAACACCCACATCACCCACGAGACCAAACCATATCCAAGAGTTCCTAAGTAAACATTGCCCTAAAGCACTCTTCCCAGAATCCGCTATAAGCCTAGTATACCAAATTACCATAAAATTATGGAAATCAGTTATAAAACTAAAACCAAGCAAAAACCCAGGCCCAGATGGTCTTTCAGCTGCCTTTTCTTTTCTAAGGTACTGGCCTTTCCCTTCCTAAAGACCATTAACTCCCTTTCTACCACAACCCCCTTACATCCAACATGCTTGAGGCACACAATATTGTTTTACCAAAGAAGGCAAAGACCCCACACAAACATCGCATTATAGGCTGATATCGCTTCTCAATGCAGACATCAAAATATTTTCCAAAATCTTAGCCAATATACTCATTCCATTTCTCCACTCCATCATTACTCGAGACCAAGTAGACTTTATACCCGGATGGGAATAATCTAAGACATTCAGGGAATACACACTGACAATAGGGAGCACAAACTTGCATCATTTGCAGATGACATTCTGCTATTTCTTACAGACTGTGACATCCTATGGGGCAGGTTCACCGGGAGACATCGCCCCGGTGACCACGCCTCATGCCTATAAAAATCGTTGCACACCCCACACATGGCATTACAGCGGGAGAGATCGTCGTGTCAACATTGGGACAAGAGAAGAGGGAAGAAGACGACGGGGGGAAACCCGGCCCCGCTAGTAAAAGAGCTGGAAGAAGATAGCGGAGGGGCCCGGCAGAAGACAAAAAGTACTGGAGAGCGGGAAAAGAGAGCAAAGAGTAGGATGAGACCCCCGGAGTCGCAAGAAGACCCCTGAAGTTGGAAGAAGAACCCTGGAGCTGCCTAATAAATTACTTTAAAAACCTGTGTAGTGTGTTTTTTTCCTTGACACTTTTCCCCCCCAGGTGAATGGGTAGGGGTACTATGTACCCCATACTCATTCACATAGGGTGGGGGGCTGGGATCTGGGGGCCCCCTTATTAAAGGGGGCTCCCAGATTCTGATAAACCCCCTGCTCGCAGACCCCGACAACCAACGGCCAGGGTTGTCAGGAAGAGGCCCTTGTCCTCATCAACATGGGGGCAAGGTGCTTTGGGGTGCCCCAAAGCACCCACCCCACCATGTTGAGGGCATGTGGCCTGGTAAAGCTCAGGGGGAGGGTCTGGCTGGTGCTCAGATAAGGGTCTGGTATGGATTTTGGGGGGGACCCCACGCCGTTTATTCAGCGTGGGGGTTCCCCTTAAAATCTATACCAGACCTCCGGGCCCGGTATGCTCATGAAGGGGGAACCCATGCCGTGTTTTTTTTTTTTTTTTTCGAAAAAATAGCATTGAGTGCCCTTCCATGTACAAGTCGCATGTCAAAGTCGGATCTGTTAATACGGAATCTGACTTTGATCCGACTTCAGAATTTGACTTTGATCCGACTTCGGCACGACTTTAAGTCGTAGTTATTAAAAATCATGGGGAATGACTTGTCATACGATTTTGCAGTCCAAAATTGTGGTACAAGTCATATAAGTGTGAAAGGGGACAAAATGCATACACTCATCCCTAAACCACATAAGGACCACTCCCTTCCCCAAAACTTTCGCCCCATCTTGGTGTTAAACAATGATATAAAAAATTTTGGTAGATAGGTTGTCCAAGGTCATTTCCCCATTAGTTCACTCGGACCAAACCGGCTTCATCCCTGGCCATCAAATTGTAGACAACATCAGGCTGGCAACAAATGTGATACAAGACGCTAATCTACACTCTCGGAAAGCTTGTCTACTAAGTCTAGACATCAACAAGGCCTTCGATAGCGTGGATTGGTCTTATCTCAATTGCCTCCTCCCCAGATATGGTATCCCGGACAATTTCCTCCAAGGCTTCAATGCCCTATATCATTCCCCTCAAACCAGGATCAGGATCCCAGGTGACAACTCTCAATTCTTTTCCTTAAGTAGGGGCACCAGGCAGGGGTGCCCTCTGTCTCCGCTCCTTTTTGCCCTAGCTATCGAGCGTTTGGCCCAAGCTATAAGGAACAACTCCGATATCAGGGGCTACACCAAAGGCCAAAATACATTTAAAATTAGTTTGTACGCAGATGATGCACTTTTATTCCTCACTGAACCTCTCATCTCTATCCCCGTCCTTTTAAGGGAACTCGACAAATTCAAAAAGATTTCTGGCCTCGGCATTAACCCTAATAAATGTTCAGCCCTTCCAATTAATCTCCCTCAGAAACTATATGACCTTTTAAAATCAAACTTTTCATTTATATGGTGTCCTTTAAATACCTAGGAGTTCACATCTCATCCTCCCATAAGCTCTTATACAAATCTAATTACACCCCCCTCTTCTCACATATCGCACACCTCCTCAAAACCTGGTCCACGTACCATATATCTTTTTTAGGCCGCATATGTGCCATCAAAATGAACATTATCGGGGGCGTGGCTTGCGCGCGAGCAGTATGGCAGCATAAGTCCCGAGCTCCTGCTAGCCGGCTCTGAAGCGACGACGAAAAAGCAGATTGCCCGCTCCATCGACTACCTAAATTGCCGTGGGACACCCTCTGGAACTCGGAGAGACGATGTCCCGCAAGCGGAAGGAGGAACGGTTTATACAAAAGCTCTCAGCTTTCTCGTTCCAGCAAGCGCGGCGTGGACCTGCCCAAGATGGCGCTGACGGCACCTCACGGCGAACATCCTCGGCCTACACAGACCTTCCTGGTAGTGGTCCGGGAGATTCGGAAGGAGGTCTGACATCCCCTCCACGTCCACCACGTTCAAATGCCCCTCCACTGTCCCCGGATACCCGGAGCCCAGCGAAAGCGCGGATGCGCTTGGACACCACACTCCAGGCCGGAACCGTGAGTAACCCCCTGCATAACGCTGACGCCATTGCCGCATTGCAGTCCTCCATAGCAGCATTCCCCACATCAGGGCAGCCTGTGTTGGACACAACCATGAAGGATATGCTGCTACTCCTGCAATCCTCTCTGATGACCAACCTGTCCTCTCTAATGCAGGGATTCTCCACAGATTTGCAGCATATGGGAGACAGGGTGACATATATGGAAGAAAAGATGGAGGAATGTACCGACATAGTGAACGACCTAGTCGATGCCAATGAGGCCCACAGGGATGACACTGAATGGGTTAAAATGAAACTAGCGGACCTCGAGGACAGATCTAGGCGCAATAATATAAAAATGAGGGGGGTCCCAGAAACTGTCCTTCCTACGGACCTCCGCGCCTTTGCAACTAATCTGTTCTCCACTCTATTGCCCGACTTGTCCCCTATTGAACTGACTATAGACCGCATCCACAGGATTCCTAAACCACGCCACCTCGCTGACACGGTCCCGAGGGATGTCCTCATGCGCATCCATTTTTATCAAGCGAAAGAACAAATCCTATACAAGGCTCGCACTATCCAGAAGCTCCCTGCCCCATATGCTGAGGTTCAAATGTACGCAGACTTGTCCCAACACACTCTTCAGATGCGGAGGCAACTGAAAACTGTGACCAAGGCTCTGACGAACCACAAGATCGTATACAAATGGCGTCACCCTGCCACGATTTTGGTGACCCACAACGGCATTCCGCATACCATATCCACAGTACAAGGGGGCACAAAATTGCTACTTTCATGGGGCATCATCCCGGAACCTCCGGAAGAATACGCTGACCCACCAGGGAGATCCTCCTCATCTCAAAAAAAACCCCGCCACGAGGCTCGCTCCACCGCCAACTCGCATTGATTGCCTAAACCTATACAAGGCTTAGGGCACCACAAATCCTATGCCGGCAGGCAGTTTGTTATGTTGCTCGATTTACTGTTGTTGTTGTTACGTTTGCTCCTGGAGCCTGAACTTTACCCCAAACCTACTCAGCTCGAGATTCATCCTGACCTGCTGAGAACTGTTGCTTGTTTTAATATTTTCCTTTTTTTTTTTTTTTTTTCCATTAACTCTATCTTCTATCTTTAATCGCCGCACAGTAGTTCCTAACACGCCACTGGGATTCCTCTACACGTTCAAGACCTGACCACTACAGCCATCTGATAAGACCAGTTCCCTGAGTGCTCCCTCTCATCGCACGAACTGTCACTACATCTTCAGGAGGTCCGAATTCGGCTGCACCTCCTCTTCTAACTGTAAGTCTAATCCTTGCACTTTACACCCCTGTTCCAGTACCATGTCTTTCACCATCTTGTCCCTAAACGCAAAGGGGCTAAACCACCCAGTTAAACGCTCGTCTTTGTGGAAGACGGCTATTTCACTTAAATGCGACATCCTCTGCGTCCAAGAGACTCACTTCCTCCAAGATCTGCACCCACGTTGCCAAAACCAACAATTTCCTCACATCTTCAACTCATGCTACTCGAAAAAACAAAGGGGAGTACTAATCGCCATCAGAGACACTGTTCCCTTTCAACTACAGAAATGTATCTCTGACCCAGAAGGCCGATATGTTATTCTAATATGCATGATCAACAGCATCCAATACACATTGGCTTCTATCTATGCTCCAAACCAAAGACAAATGTCCTTTTTTAAATCTGTCTTGAAAACAATCAAGAGCTCCCAAAAGGGGCACCTTCTGATCTGCGGGGACTTTAATCTTGTTCCGGATCAAGATCTGGACTCCACAGCATGTGCAAAAAGGCACATACCTCCCCTGAAAAACTTTATTTCTTCTAATGATTTGTTTGACGTGTGGAGGTGTTGTCACGCGAGCGAACGCGATTACACTTACCTTTCCCCGCGATACAACACCTACTCGCGCATAGACCTGTTTTTATCTGACCGATCGTTGCTCCACAGAATTTCGGACTCGGTGATCCACCCCACCACCTGGTCGGACCATGCCCCGATTAGCATCACTATTGATTCAAAGTCGCCACAGACTAACTCCTATCTCTGGAGAGCTAATTATTCCCTGATCCGAGACCCATCCACTGCCAACATTATACAACAACGTCTGGAGGAATACTTCTCCATAAACTCCCATTCCGTGTCTGACCCGGTGGTCTTGTGGGCCGCCCATAAAGCCGTCATTCGGGGCGTATTTATACAGCTAGGTGCTAGAGCCAAAAAAGCCAGGGCAAAAAAGATTGATCAGCTCACTACTGAACTTGACTCCGCAGACTCCCAAAACAAACTATGTCCCTCTCCCTCTCTTCAGGCCAAGATCTTTGACTTACGACATGAACTGCGTTCTTTACTGCTAGAATCCTTTGAGAAGGCCTATACGAGAGTTAGAGCCACATTCTACGCTACGGGAAACAAAGCAGGTAAAATGTTAGCGTCCAAAATACGGGGCCATAGACTTAAGGCGAAAATACCTTATCTATTTCACCCTCACACCAAAGCCAAATTAATGAAACCCGATGAAATATCTAACGCCTTCAGTGCGTACTACGCTGATTTATACAATATAAAAAATGACACATCCACCCATCAACCGTCCTGTCACGACATAGACTCATTTCTGGAGACTGTTAACCTCCCCTCCCTATCTCCCGAGCAACTGGAGACCCTTAACGCCCCCTTTACGCACACTGAATTGAACCGCGCTATTACTAACCTTCCCAACGCTAAATCACCGGGGCCCGATGGGTTCACCGGGGAATATTATAAGAGATTCAGTCAGATCCTAACCCCCACCCTTTGCGAAGTGTTCAACTCAGCTGCAGCGGTCTCTTCCTTCCCACCAGACATGCTGAATGCCATAATAGTCACTCTCCCGAAACCGGGCAAAGACCCATCCTTACCTCAAAACTTCCGCCCCATTTCCCTACTAAATGTAGATGCCAAGTTATATGCCAAATTAATAGCCAACAGATTGACCGACATCCTCCCTACACTTATCCACTTTGATCAGTCAGGTTTCACTAAAGGCCGACAGGCGTCGGACGCCACAAGAAGAATGGTGAACGTCATTCACCAAGCAACAATCTCCGGGACCCCCTCTGTACTCCTGTCTCTAGATGCTGAAAAAGCATTTGACAGGGTACATTGGGGGTTCCTATCCTCAGTTCTTTTGAAGTTTGGATTCAAGGGACAGATACATAACACAATCATGGCCCTTTACTCTAACCCCTCGGCCCAAGTTTACTCGGCAGACTCTCTGTCATCGCCCTTCAAAATTACCAATGGAACTAGGCAAGGGTGCCCCCTGTCCCCCCTAATTTTCAACTTATTAATGGAAACACTAGCCCAGTCCATACGATCGAATCCGCTTGTCACTGGAATCTCAGCAGGAGGACATGAACAAAAAATCAGCCTATTCGCTGATGACGTCATACTCATGCTGTCTGACCCATCTTCCTCACTCCCAGCTGTTCAAGAGACGTTAGCCCGCTTTAGTAGAGTGTCCTATTACAAGATTAACGATTCCAAATGCCATATTTTAAATTTAGGCGTGAATACCCCTGCAACTCTGCTACTACAACAGCGTTTCCCATATTCATGGACTGATACAAGCATAACATATCTGGGCATACAATTAACCAAAGCTCCCTATCACCTGTTCCACCACAACTATATCCCATTTCGCACCAAGCTTCAATCTGATCTCCACAAACTAGCGTCCCAGGAATTGTCCTGGACAGGTCGTTTGGCGGCATTCAAAATGTTTCATCTACCCCGTATCCTCTACCTCTTCAGGACCCTACCCATTCCTGTCCCTGCCCAATACTTTAAATCGCTCCAGTCTATCTTATCCTCCTATATCTGGCAAGGTAAGAGAGCTAGATGCGCTCACTCCACCCTTACTAAAACTCGCAAAGCAGGTGGCACTGGATACGTTGATTTCCAACACTATTACATGGCATCCGTCCTTACCCAATCCAGGGAGTGGTTTACAGCCACACCGTGCACCGCGTGGGGGCGGTTGGAATCCAACCTCACACCTGGCACAGGCCTAGCCCCATGGTTGCTATCTACCACCACATCCACTAAAATCCCCTCTTCTGTATCTCCTACTATGGTAGCCACGGTCAGGACATGGAATAAATTTGTCCACCTCTGCCATGGATATTCCGACAATACAGCTTTGAAGATCCCGATTGAGACCTTACAACACCACATACCTATGATATCTTATAAACAATGGCATGACCACGGCATGCTATTTTTAAATGATATCTTAGATAAAGGTCGCCCCAAATCCTTCTCCGACTTACAACTTGCATACAACTTGCCAGACAAGGATTTATACCTACACTCTAGAACTACACACTTCCTGACTACTTCCCCCCAATGGGATCGCTACATACCCTTACCTACATGGCTCTTCCTCAACAACCCCTCCTCTTCCCAGAAAGGTATATCGCTCTTTTATAATGTTCTCCAAAAAAAAACTTTATTTGAGAAAACGACCCCCCTACTTAAATGGGAATCAGACCTAGGTTGCTCCTACACTTCACAACAATGGGCCAAAGCCTGCAAATCAGTCTATACAGTTACTAGTTGCTCTACCCTTTGGGAACTCTCTTCAAAAATTTCACTGAGATGGTACTTGACCCCGGCACGGCTATCTAAATTTGGTGAGGGGCAGAGTGATAGGTGTTGGAGACACTGTGGCTCTCAGGGGACCCTGCTCCATATATTCTGGGGCTGCCCCAAAATAACCCCCTTTTGGACATCGGTCTTCCAAGTGATCTCCGAAGCCTCGCACTCTGTAGCTCACCCCAAGCCTGGACTAGCACTTTTGTCACTAGGTATGGAGGGATACCCTGCTGAGTCAAAACACACTATCTTACACATTCTCTTATCGGCTAGACTATGCATAACGAGGAATTGGAAACGCCCACTACCACCTACTGTAGGAGATGTTATACAAACTACCCAACTACATTACACCTACGAGACGACATTAGCACTCAGGGACGTGAATAAAGCTAGCGTAGCTAGGAAGTGGCACGATTGGTCCACCTGGTATAAACGAAACTGCATGTCTCCACTTGTCTTACCTTGAAATACCTGTGCTGCTCCAGCCAAGGGGGGTCGACTCCGGCCCCGGTCGCAGCCTTGAACCCAGTTGGGGGCGACCGGTGAAGGAGAAGACCCTCTGGCATATATGCCTTATAGATCCCTTGGTCCAATACCTGTCTATACTTTGGAACTAGTGTACCTACTGTGCCTTATTACTCATTGTTACTCAATATTGTATTATTTGAGACATTGTTTGACTACCATATCACTACTGCATTATTTCTACCCATACATCGCGACTCCTTGCGTGACTAAATGTTTGTCTGTCATGTAATCTGAAAACCTGAATAAAAATTTACTGATTAAAAAATGAACATTATCCCTAAGCTCCTTTATTATTTTCGTACCCTTCCTATTAATGTCTCCAAATCCAAATTGGACTCCCTTCAGAGAACATTTAATACATTTATTTGGTCCGGGAGAAAACCTAGATGCAGTTATTCTCTTTTACACAGACCCCAATCCAGTGGAGGCATGGGCCTCCCTAACCTCTGGCACTACTTCCTCGCCGCAAGGCTAGTGCAACTTGCTCAGTGGTTTTCCCCCTCCCAAGATATCCCCTGGAAGGGATTCAAGGCTGCTTCCATTAGCCTGTATCGTCTCCAGGGTGTCCTATGGGCGAACTCCATTTTTGTACTGCAATCTCCTCAAGTGTAATACTATTGTGGCCCACTTTGTGCAAATATGGCGTAGGATTGAAACCCCACTCGGCCTTTCCTCCAAACCACCCCACTTGCCTCCTTTCTGGGTGACCCCAGATTCCCAACAGCCTTTAGTGATGAGAGTCAATTTTCTTGGTGGACCGCCAACGACCTAACCACCCTGAGAGCACTCCTTACTAAATGGGAGTTCTCACCATTCTCCACAGTACAGTCAAGATTTGGCCTCCCAAACTCAGAATATGAACACTACACCAACATCAAAGCCTTTTTTGCTAAATATTATTCACTGACAACAACTGTCACCAACACAATGTTCGAGCAAATCTGTATCTCCTCCTCTAGGGACAAGGGATTAATTTCTAGACTGTACAAATCCCTTAATGACACCACTCAGCCTGATAAGTCAGAACCCATGCTCCGCTGGGAAGCTGAACTTGGTTGTTCCTTCTCGGTGGACACATGGAATACCATGGCAGATAACATACGCAAATGTAATAAAGCCATCTCTTTTAGAAAAACCCCTTTGAAATTATTTTCCAGGTGGTATCTAACCCCCTCCAGGATTCATACCTTTTACCCCACGGCCTCCCCTGGTTGTTTCCGGGATGCCCAGATCCAGGTACATTTATTCACACTTTCTGGGACTGCCCTCATCTCTCTCAGATCTGGCACATGGCCACGGACAGATTAGAATCCTCTTCAAAATTCAAATTGATTATCACACCTAGTATCTGCCTGCTGTTTAACGATATCCCAGACATTCCTAAACCTTGTGCTAGCCTGTTCCACTCCCTGTGCAGTTGTATTTTGTGGATGATCGCCTTGAACTGGAGATCAAAGAATTTGATATGGTCACAGGTCCTCGCTAGGATGGAGATGGTAAAAATTCCAGAAAAAATATTTCATACCCTCAACGATAGCCTTCATGTCTATGATGCAAAATGGTCATACTGGAGCCTCATATAAGGTCCCTCCCCACTCTCACCCTTTTTCCCCGTCTATTTTGCTCCTCCCAATGTTATTTACTTATGCTTGTTCTAATGGTTGTCATGTATTCACACCGCCACTCACCCTTGCCTTGAGATGCAATGTTTGTACTATTACCGATCTAATGTGTATTTTACCATATTTCTCTTTACTTATCCCAACCTGTCATGTAACCTTCCCTTTTGTACCTTTTCAATAAAACGTTTGTAAACAAAAAAGAATGGAGAACCTGATAAAAGAGCATTTAAGAATACGTATCTACCCTTCAAATCTGAGACTGACTCCATTAGCTCAATACGCACAGATTTAGAAATTAATATGGCAACACCCTGAGAATGTGTAGTATATTTAGCATGAAACGCTCACCCATTCTAAGGTCTCTTTGGGGGACATTGCAAGTGTCTCTACCAGTGTAATAACATCCCCTTGCTTACCCTTAAGAAAGGAGAGTGCAGCAAATCTCTCAATTCTATCCTGGAGGTCTCACACTTTCCATGCAAGGAATTTCAAAGAAGTCATAGGGGACTACTATTAAGATGTTAGAGGATGCCCAGAGTCAGACTCATCAGCAGAGCTGTAAAAACACCATAGGCCCAACAAATTCTATGTACCGTAGATATAATGTAATCCTAAAACATATACAATACAATAGATGATTCCTTTTGCAGATGTTTTTGAACTTGGTAAGTGCACAATGCCATTGGGCAATTGTAGTATGTTTATGGGTAAATTATCTAATGTCTATAATTTATGTTTTTTTTTTTTTGCTTTCTAGGTATATTGTAAGATACCATTGGGCACCAATGATACAGTGGACATATTATCCCTTGGCTATGTTTATGTATAGTATTTAATGGTTTATAATTCCAGTGGAATACTGAGGAAAGCAGAGCAATTTATTTTAATTTATTTGTTTTTCAAATGTGCATCTTTTTTTTTTAGAAGTTGTTGGTAAAATCATCTTGATATCCTTCTTTGGTGTATGTAGTTATAACAATATCATGTTTGAGATAAGATTAATAGATTTTCCAAGTTTGAATAGTGTGCTGTACCCATTAAGTTTGTGGTCTTCACTGCCCGGGGGGTAGATTTGGGGGAATGTGGTGAGTGTAGATGGGTTGGGATACTCCTTATAGCAAGCCCCCCTTTCTTTCCTCTTTTTCTCTAGACATTAGTAGCCATTTTTTGGTGCTAAGTATTGTATAGCAAAACACAGTGAAAACCCAGGCATTCTACCACTATCTCGGCGCTATGGAGCTGCTAAATCTAAGAATAATAAACACTATACATTAATCACAGTGATTTGATGAACCACATTGATATTAAGTGTCAGCTGCCGCTTAAAAAGCAATAAATTGCCAAAAAAAACAGTTCATACAAAATAGTAAAATGTCCACAAGTACTTCAATGAGTACAATGATTACTAAAGCAGCTCTGCCGTCATTTCTTACTATGACCAGCTTTCATATGATACATAGCACATGAGAAAAAATTAATGACAGATGGTGATAAAAGTCCAGAGAGACACAGATGGTGTCCTAATGTAATAATAAACATGTGCACCTCACATCAGACTCCTCAAGCCGTGTGTCACACTCACCTTAAGGGTTCTCACTCACCATAAAGTAGAAGACATAAGGCCTTGATATGTTACCAACGAATGTCATCCATGTCACTTGGAGAGAAAAAAAACTCACAATAGCGTAACTCAGTTTTATTATCCTTTATTCTTCTCAAATAACAGTCTCCATAAAAATGACTGCGGGCGAAGAGGACACAGAGTGACACAAAAAAACACTGGTCAAACTCCTGGAACTTTTTTTATGGAGCCTGTCATTTGAGAAGAATAGAGCATAAGAAAATTGAGTTATGCTATTGTGAGTTTTTTTCTGACCGATTACCTATGGGGTATCCAGTACAGTTCTGACACCCTCCATGACGTGGCTGACATTCGTTGGTAACATATCAAGGTCTGATGTGTTCTACTTTTTGGTGAGTAAAAACCCTTAAGGGGAGTGTGACACACTGCTTGAGGAGTCTGGTATGAGGTGCACATCTTCTCTCCCCCACATTGTTTAAAAAATCCCGATAAAACCAAATATATTTAAGTTTTCATTACCACTTTAAATCTTACATCCACATAACCAACCCAACATGTTTCACTGAATTTACTGCTTATTCAAGGGTGCAATATCTTTGGCCAAAGTGCTAAGTGCTTTGATCTATGTGGAAACCACACACAAGTAATAATAATAGCTATTGGTGCTTGAAAAAATCTATGTTTATAACTCGATGGTGGCTTTCCATCTCCAAGTTCCAGGACAAGGTGGGAAAACATGTATGTATCTTGTACATGGAGTGGTTATCAACTAAGTAATGAAAAGTTAACTGTCAATAAGCAGGATTGTTATAGGCAAAGTTAATGTACTGACATCTCAGATATACCATCTTATGAGAAATAAACTTAAAAGAAAAAATATAAATCCATAACATCATTAATATATAGCAACCGGAAACATGTGACAGGAGGTGTAAGAAGGAGTTGAAACCATTGCTGAATCAGTGGCCATGAAACAGGCCTCTGACAGGTCCTCCATAAGAGTCTAATAGATCAATGGAATCATAACTTGTGAGAACGTAGCCAAGACACATATGGAACAGAGCATCAAAATTTAGAGCCCAAAATAATTTATAGTTTGGAACAGTGCTGTATAAGCATTATATGTCAGCAAAACTCCCCCCCACAAAAACACTGAGCACTGATCTGCATGCTTACCCCCTAGGCAGAAATTACCCTCCTACCAGTACAAATCTGTCCCCCTGCTGAAATCCATCCTCTTAGTGGAAATCTTTGCCCAGCCATCCCCCAAATCCCTCAGATCAGATGCCCCCTGCCAAAAAAAATCATCCCTCCTAGCACAAATCCAAAAATACTCTACCCCTAAAACTTCCCATCCTAGTACACATCTTCTCCCCCCACTTTAAAATCCTCCCTCCCAGCCCAAATCCCCTCTTCTAGTACACATCTCCTTCCCCCATCCCCCTGCCAACACAAATTCCCCTAGATAACCACTCTAAGCACACACCCCAAATTTCCGTTCCTAAAACAATACTTACCCCCTCCCGTGCCCCATTGTCCAAAATTCAGTGCAATTGTCATATTGTTTTGAAAAATGGTTGTTTAACTGCTTGCTGACCAGCCACCATCATTCTGCGGCAGGTCGGCTCATTCCCACGGACTGTCGTACCTGTACGTCGGTCCCTTTAAGCGGCAGAGAGGCAGAGGCACGAGAGGCAGAACAGGGACGTGTGTGTGTAAACACACACATCCTGTTCTGTGAGGAGAGGAGATGCAGATCGGGAGTTCCTACAAGCTGGAAACCACGATGTGTCATCTCCTATAGTGAGTCCCATCCCCCACAGTTAGAACACACATTAGGAAACACAGTTAATCCCTTGATCGCCCCCTAGTGTTAAATTACCATTACTAGTAAAAATAATAATAAAAATGCCATAAATCTATCCCCTGTTTTGCAGACGCTATAACTATCGCGCAAACCAGTCAATATATGCTTTTTGCGATCTTAATTACCAAAAATATGTAGAAGAATACATATCGACCTAAACTGAGGAAAAAAATGATTTTTTAAAAAAAATTGAGGCTATCAAATACCACCAAAATAAACTCTATTTGTGGGGAAAAAAAGGACGTCAATTTTGTTTGGGTACTACATTGCACGACTGTCAGTTAAAGCAACGCAGTGCCGTATCGCAAAAAATGTCCGGGTCACAGCCATTTCTTCGGGGCTGAAGTGGTTAAAGGGAATTTGCCAGTATAAATTGCATAGTGTACCAAACAGTCAGGTTGAAACCAAAAGAATGTGTGAAACCTTCTCTGATCAGAAGGAGGTTTAGAAAATCTTATGGGCTTCATACAAACCAGACTACATGGTTTGTAATCCACGTGTCTTGTCCTTCAACTGACTTACAGCAGTCAATGGGAGAAGCTGATAGTTGATTGTTTGGTATAACTAGCCTCTTGAGGAAACATCTACAAACCTGTATTTGAAATGTCTTCTTATATCTTCAAGTGCAGAAATTTCAGGTACAGACTTAAAAAGCAAATACATTATTGTCAGGCAGAGTTTCAAATAATTAAATTAATAATACACATTGAGGCCCAGAATCAGATAGCCTTTACGCCGGCGTATCTATAGATACGCCGCGGAAAGTCTATTCTGCGCCGGCGTATCTTTTCTGTATTCAGATACGCCGGAATTCAGCTAAGATATGAGCGGCGTAAGTCTGTTACACCGTCGTTTCTTAGTTGCATATTTACGATGGCCGCTAGGTGGCGCTTCTGCCAATTAATGCGTCGAATATGTAAATTAGGGACCGGGCGTCGTATTTTACGTTGTTTGTGTAAGCGTTAGTCCGGCGTAAAGTTACCCCTGCTATAGTGAGGCGCAGCCAATGTTAAGTATGGACGTCGGGACAGTGTCGAATTGTACGTTGTTTGTGTAAATCGATTGGGAATGGGGCTGGACGTAATTTACGTTCACGTAGTTTACATTGACAACTTGTGCCGTGATTTCACAAATGCACACTGGGATATATCCACGGACGGCGCATGCGCCGTTCAGAAAAAGCGTAAACTACGTGGGGTCATGATCCATTTACATGAATTTACGCCCCCACATTACTAATTTGAATTAGGTGCCCTTACACCGGCCACTTTACGCCACGCCGCCGCAACTTATGGAGCAAGTGCTTTCTGAATAAGGCACTTTCCCATATCAGTTGCGGAGGCATAGCGTAAAGAGCATACGCTACGCCCGCAGAAACTTACGCCCCCTTCTCTGAATCTGGCCCTGAATCTCTTTTGAATGAACAAACATTCAGGGCCAGATTCAGAAAGATCTGTGTAGCGTATCTCATTTACACTACGCCACCGTAACTTACAGAGGCAGGTACCCTATTCAGAAAGAATTTGCGCCGTAAGTTACGGAGGCATAGTGTAAATGGGGCGGCGTAAGCCCGCGTAATTCAAAGTAGGTGGAAGGTGGGCGTGATCCATGTAAATGAATCGTGACCCCACGTAATTGACGCTCTTTACGAATGGCGCATGCGCCGTCCTTGGACGTCTCCCAGTGCGCATGCTCAAAATCACGTCGCAAATACTCAATGCTTTCGACGTGAACGTAACTTACGCACAGCCCTATTTGCGAACGACTTACGCAAACAACGTAAACGACGGAAAATTCGACGCTGTCCCGACGTCCATACTTAACATTGGCTATGCCTCCTATAGCAGGGGTAACTTTACGCCGAAAAAAGCCTACGTAAACGACGCAAATAGATACGCCGGGCGCAACTAAGTTTCTGAATCGGCGTAGCTACCTAATTTGCATATTCAACGTGTTAATCTACGGAAGCCCCACCTAGCGGCCAGCGTAAATATGCAACTAAGATACGATGGTGTAAGATGGCGTACAGAAAAAAGATACGCCGGCGCATCCTAGAACTTACGCGGCATATCAACAGATACGCCGACGTAACTTCTTTCTGAATCTGGCCCTCAAAGTTCATGGGCCGGATTCAAATAGAATTTACTTCAGCGTATCAAGAGATACGCTGCGTAAATACTAAGAATAGCCGGCGTATCTTTTTTTGCTATTCAGAAAAGAAGATACGTCGGCTTTCTTCTAAGATACGAGCGGAGTAAGTCGCTTACACCGTCGTATCTTAGTTGCATATTTACGCTGGCCACTAGGTGTCGCTTACGGCGGTTTACACGTAAAATATGCGAATGAGCTATTTACACCGATTCCCAAACGTACTTGCGGCGGCGCGTCGTAGTTTACATCGTTTGCGTAAGTGTTAGACCAGCGTAAGGTTACCCCTGCTATAGGAGGCGTAGCCAATGTTAAGTATGGACGTCGGGACATCGTCGAATTGTACGTCGGTTATGCCGTTTGCGTAAATCGTTCGGTAATGGGGCTCGACGTTAGTTACGTTCACGTCGTTTACATTGACAAAAAGCAACGTGATTTTGCGCATGCGCACTGGAAACGTCCACGGACGGCGCATGTGCCGTCCAAAAAAAAGATCAATTACATGGGGTCATGATTCATTTACATGAATCACGCCCCCACTTCAGCAATTTGAATTGCGCGGCCTTCCGCCGTGCACTTTACGCTACGCCACCGCATATTATGGAGTAAGTCCTTTTGAATAAGGCACTTGCCCATAATATTTGCGGTGGCGTAGCGTAAAGAGGAAACGCTACACCGCCGGAAAGTTACATCTTTGTATCCGAATTTGGCCCCATATCTTCCGGCGTAAAGCTACCCCTGCTACTGCATATGGAGGCGCAGCCAATGTTAAGTATGGACGTTGGGACAGTGTCGTGTTGTACGTCGTTTAAGTCGTTTGCGTATGCCGATCCAGAATGGGCCTAGGCGTAAGTTACGTTCACGTCGTTTTCATTGACTATTTGCGACGTGATTTCACGCATGCGCACTAGGATACGTCCACCGCGGGCGCATGCACAGTGTAAAAAAAGCGTTGTTTGCGTCGGGTCATTCATAATTATAATAAAACACGCCCCCCACTAGATAATTTGAATTACACCCGTGAACGCCGGCCCATTTACGCTACGCCGCCATAAGTTACAGCAGCATTTCTTTGAGGATAAGGAAAACGCCGCTATGACTTACAGCGGCGTAGCGTAAATGGGACACGCCGCACGGGCAGCCAAGGTATGTGGATCTGGCCCTCTGTTTTTATCATAATTTTGTAATCATTAATAAATATACTTTGTACCCATTACTCTGACTCTACTAATTGTTGCTGTTAAAGCCCCACATTGGGGGATTTCTCCTTTCCTACTGGATCAAAGTCGCATCAAAGCATTTCAGGTACCTTTTCAAAGTCGTTGATTTTCAAAGTTGCATAGATGGGAACAGTTGCCATTGAAATGAATGGGCTGTGACTTGTCATGCAACTTTATGTTTCCAAAGTTGCATGACAAGTCTCACTAGTGGAAACAGAGACTTAATGTGGTTGCCTGCAATATGATCATTATAGACTGTGAGACCCCAAAGCGCTTCCAGCTTCATTGACAATCCACCCCCTCCTGTGTCCAGCTCCCTTCTCCTGTGCACAGCTATACTGTATGGGCCAGACTCTCAAAGGAGATACAACGCATAGATTTGCCTTAGATCCGACTTGCCTAAGTCACTTACACCGTCGTATCTAAGTTGCATATTTACGCTGGCCGCTAGGTGGTGTTTCCGTCGATTTCCGCATCGAATATGCAAATGAGCTACACACGCCTATTCCCGAACGTATTTGCGCCCGCTCGTCATAGTTTACGTCGTTTGCGTAAGCTACTATATGAGGGGTAACATTGCATAGGTTCGGCATATGTAATGTTAAGTATGGACGTCGGGACAGCGTTGTTTTTTTCCGTCGTTTACGTCGTTTGCGTAACTCGTTCACGAATAAGGCTGTGCGTAAGTTACGTGCACGTTGAAACCAATGTATTTGCGGTGAAATTTGGAGCATGCGCACTGGGATACGTCCACGGACGGCGCATGCGCAGTTCAAAAAAACTTCAAAAACGTGGGGTCATGATTGATTTACATGAAACACGCCCACCTCATCCACATTTGAATTACCCGGGCTTACGCCAGGCCATTTACGCTACGCCGCCGCAACTCTGGATGCAAGTGCTTTGAGAATACGGCACTTGCGCCTCTAAGTTGCGGTGGCGTAGTGTAAATAGGATACGCTACACCCCGCGCCCATCTACGAGAATCTGGCCCCAGATGTGCACTGCACCATTCAAACCCCCCATCCTGTCTGGACAGGGTGTTTTGTTTCTTCATTTTCTCATGAATTAGGATGTACAATGAGAGAACCCTGTACAGCAACCTATGGAAGCTCCTCCCATCCTGTATACGCCAACTGGATACACAGGAACAGTGTCCCTCCCAGGAAGTGATGTCACTAGCTTTCAGTAATTACACCCACTGGCTGCTTTTAGGTTTAGAAGGAAGTAGAATTGAAGTCATGTGACAGCACTAGATACTGCAAAATACAGAAAGAAAAACTAGGATATTTTCATTTTGAGACATAAGGCTGAACTTAGCTCACATTAACTTGTTGAGACTCGGGCCATAGTAAAAAGACGGCGACAAGGTAGCTCTATAGATGCGGGAGGCCGTCTTTTTATGGCCTAGGGTCCTCCGGCCACTGGGGGTGTGTGTGCATGCCCAGTGCATCACTGAGATGCCGATGCACGTGCCTGGCGGGCGCGATGCCTGCCAGGAACCCTCGATCGGCAGTGACAGAGAGAGGGAGAGAGGAGACTGATTCTGTGTCCCTTGTACATAGGGATACAGATCGGCCACCTCCCCCAGTCAGTCCCCTTCCCCACAGTAAGAATCACTCCCAGGTTACACATTTAACCCCTTTCTCGCCGCCTAGTGTTAAGCCTTCTCTGCCAGTCACATTTTTACAGTAATCAGTGCATATTTATAGCACTGTTCACTGTATAAATGTAAATGGTCCCAAAAATGTGTCAAAAGTGTCCGATGTGTCCGCCATAATATCGCCCGATAAAAATCGAAGAACGTCGCCATTACTATTAAAAAAAAAATAATGAAGAAAAAAAGTCAGAATCCTATCACGTATTTTGTAGCCGCTATAACTTTTTCGCAAACCAATCTCTATACTCTTATTCCAATCCCCCCCCCAAAAAGTCGAAGAATACGTATCGGCCTAAACTGAGAAAAAAATTGTTAAAAAAAATGGGTTATTTATTATAGCAAAAAGTAAAAAATATTGTGTTTTTTTCAAAATTGTCTTTCTTTTTTGTTTATAGCGCAAAAAATAAAAACAGCAGAGGTGATCAAATACCACCAAATGAAAGCTCTATTGGTGGGAAAAAAGTACGACAATTTTTTTTGGGAGCCACATCGCACGACCGCGCAATTTTTATTTAAAGAATGACAGTGCCAAAATCTGAAATTTCGCCCGGGCAGGAAGGGGTATATGTGCCCAGTAAGCAAGTAGTTAACGATTGCCGGGAGAATTTAAGTGTTCGGGTGAACTTCCACTTTAAGGTAAGTATATTTTAAGACTTGTGTCAAATGTACACATGCAAAGAATTAAAAAGAGAGGTAAATGGAATGTTGTGATTATATTTATCGTTCATTTTAGAAAAGTAACAGTTAACAGAAATATTGTTCATGTTACATATGGATTAGCAAATACAAATACAACCATCTGATATGTTATCCATATGTTGGCCATCTGACTCCATATGTATTTCAAAAGTGTATCTGCTACTTTCCATCAAATGAAAAAACCCTATGAAATTCATACAAATATTTACTTCATTTGTGAAATGCACCTTTTCGTGGTGTGAATATGAATGTTACTGTAAACTCTATCCTGTTACCTACAGACTACACAGACTAGACAAAGATGTCATGGTCTCTGGCTGTGATCATCAGAAAATTTCATTAATTAGATAAGATCAGCAGGGGACCTGCTTATGTAATGTGCCAGTATGGCCATTCCCATGTACGTTTATAATTACAGGCTTTATACCAGAACGAGGGTTTTTAAAAAAAAAGCATATTTTGATCAGATTATTTACATTTTGCTGAACATTTTAGAAATAAACAGGGCAACTAAAATTAAGCATTAATCTGTATATTTTTTATATATCACATTTTGTATCTTCCTGGGTAGGGATGAGCCGAACACCCCCCAGTTCGGTTTGCACCAGAACCTGCGAACAGACCAAAAGCTTGTGTGAACTTTAGAACCCCGTTAAAGTCTATGGGACTCGAACGTTTGAAATCTAAAGTGCTAATTTTAAAGGCTAATATGCAAGTTATTGTCCTAAAAAGTGTTTGGGGACCTGGGTCCTGCCCCAGGGGACATGTATCAATGCAAAAATAGTTTTAAAAACAGCTGATTTTTCGGGAGCAGTGAATTTAATAATGCTTAAAGTGAAACAATGAAAGTGAAATATTCCTTTAAATTTCGTACCTGGGGGGGGGGGTGTATACTATGCCTGTGAAGCAGCACATGTTTCCCGTGCTTAAAACTGTCTCTGCACAAAGTGTAATTTGAAGGAAAAAAAGTCATTTTAAATCACTCACGGCTATAATAAATTGTCGACTCCCGGCAATTCAGAGAAAAGTCATTCATAAAAAATAAAAAAAAAGCGCGGGGGGCGATGTCCACCGGGCACCCGCGATCGCCGGCAATCACGGCAGGAGTGTGGATCTGTGTGTGTAAACACACAGATCCACCTCCTGTCAGAAGTGAGGAGACTGATGTGTGTTCCCAGTACAGTGGAACACAGATCGGTCTCCTCACCTTGTGAGTCCCCCTACCATTAGAATCACTCCCAGGGAACATATTAACCCCTTCAGCATTTACACAGTAATCAGTGCAGTTTTATACCACTAATCGCTGTATAAATGTGAATGGTCCCAAAAACGTGTCAAAAGTGTCCGATATGTCAGCCGCAATGTCACGGTCACAATAAAAATCGCAGATAGTAAAAACAAAATAATAAATAAAAATGCCATAAATCTATTCCCTATTTTGTAGACGCTATAACTTTTGCGCAAACCAATCAATATATGCTTATTGCGATTTTTTTTTACCAAAAATATGTAGAAGAATTTTTATTGATATTTTTTTAAATCAAAAAGTAAAAAATATGGTGTTTTTTCAAAATTGTTGCTCTTTCTTTTGTTTTTAACGCAAAAAATAAAACCTGCAGAGATGTGGGGGGAAAAACATAAAGATTTCATTTGGGTACAGTGTTGCATGACCGCGCAATTGTCATTCAAAGTGCAACAGCGCTGAAAACTAAAAATTGGTCCTGGCAGACACCAGACCTGAAGGGTCTAGAATGGATATTTGGGGGGAACCCCATGTCATATTTTTTTTAAATTTTTTTTTTTTTTTAAATTGAAGGTGGGGTTCCCCTTAATACCCATACCAGACCTGAAAGGCCTGGTAATTGAATTTTGGGGGGACCCCGACGCTTTTTTTATTTTTATGAATGACTTTTTTCTGAATTGCCGGGAGCCGACAATTCATTATAGCCGCGAGTGATTTTAAATGCCTTTTTTTCCTTCAGAAAATATGCTTTGTGCACAGACTGTTCTAAGCTTAGGAAACATGCGCTGCTTCACAGGCATACTATACACCTCCCCTAGGTATGAATTTTAAATGAATAATTCACTTTTGTTGTTTCACTTTAAGCATTTTTGCATTGATACATGTCACCTGGGGCCCAGGTACCCAAACACTTTTTAGGACAATAACTTGCATATTAGCCTTTAAAATTAGCACTTTAGATTTCTCCCATAGACTTTAACAGGGTGTTCCACGACTTTTAGAATTTGCGCGAACACCCCAAATTGTTCGCTGTTCGCCAAACATGCGAACAGGCAATGTTCGAGTCGATCATAAGTTCGAATCAAACTCAAAGCCCATGCCTAATCCTGGGTACTTTTCTAAAAATATTTGTGAATGATATTTATTGGAAGTTTAATATTTCAGTTGTAACAGTATTCCCATGAAAGTTTATATTTTAGTATTTTAAAAAAAATAAAGCCAACTAGATGTCAATATTCATCACATTTTCAGAGACTAACATACATTTGTAACATATAGATCATTTACCATGTTTCTTCTGAGTTATTTGCAAAAATGGTAAAATGATTGACAGAAGAATTTCTCAAGAGAGCTCAGGAAGTGCTACTTAAGAGATTTTTCCTACTGTCATCACAAATGCCATTTTTAAAACATTTATCACAGATGCTGACATTAGGCAAATAATGGGAATGCAGCGTGATAGTTGCTGGAATATTCACAGCTTCTCTGATTCATTGACATGTTCCTCTGCTTTCTTCTTGACATAAGAGACAAGTTCAGATTATTTCATAGAAATAATGGAACAGAAACAAAAATGACACTACACATGCTCAGTGACAGCTGTCAGCTTATAAAAGAGCAGATCGTATCACTCATTGTGCTCCACGGGTAGAGGAGAAAACACTGAAAGAGCAATAAAATGTTTTGGCTAAACGACCTTTATGTTAGCATGTGAGTCGGTATCTTCTGCTGTATATGACACAATTTTGGTTTGTAAAGTAAGTACCGGTACATTTTATTAAAAAGGACTAAATATTGGGTGGCATTATTTCTAACTAAATTACAGTTTTAAAGTGATCATAAAGGCTGACGTTTTTTTACCTGCACCATGTATTGAATGCATGAAGGTAAAAAACTTTCAGTGCTCAGTTTCCCCTCAGCCTTCCCAATACTCACCTAAGCCCAATCTCGATCCAGCAAGATGCATGAGACCAAAGGCTCTCTTGGGTCTTTCCCTCCTGATTGGCTGAGATACAGCAGCAGGAGCCATTGGCCCCTGTTACTGTCAATCACAGTCAGTGAGGCAGGAACAGGTGGGTGGGCTGAACTGTGCTTTCTGTGTCTTATGTACGTAGACAGTGGGTCGGGAGCGAGCACAGACAAGTACCCCCACAGCAAGCCGCTTGTTAGAGGGGCACTTCACAAGGGGGAGGGGCCCAGGGTGCCAGCGGGGGGACCAGAGAAGAGGAGGATGTGCAAATCCACTGCACAGAGCAAGTAAGTATGACATGTTTGTTATTTTTTCTTAAATAAAAAAAAAAATGTATAACAATTGGTAGAAAAAGACTGAGCAGGTATATAATTCTACATCTCAGTTTTCACAGTCAGGTGGAATTTATCATATTATATCAAGTTCAAGTAAAAGTAGGTAGTCAGACTTTTAACCTCCCCTGGTTATATGAGCGTAAATTGTTCTATGAGCCAAACAATGTTGTGTAAATTATTTGTAACTTGTAGACCACACTTTTTTTTATACTAAAAGTTTTTATTGAACAGTTCCAAAAATTGCAGAACAAAAAGTTGAGGCAACAAGTGATCAGCAGTCATTACACAAGCATCTGTCAACAAACGCCCAAAAGTAAAAGAGTATTCAAAGAACATTCAATAATTGTATCAGAGCTAACTGCACCACTGTAAGGCATGTCATTCTATACTCAAACTTAAAAATTTAAATTAAACCAAAAAAAAAGAACACAGGAACTGAAACTCAGGCTACTCATTTAAATGGAAAAGAAATGTGAAATATTTTTTCTGATAACATTATTTGGTCCACCCTTGCCAGAACCTGGGCAAAGGGGACCGTAGGAGCCTTCCAATGGAGGGCCACCATCCAATGTAATGCAATGCAAAGAGTATGTAATACAGTAAAACCTTGGTTTGCGAGCATAATTTGTTCCAGAAACATGCTTGTAATCCAAAGCACTTGTATATCAAAGCATTTTTTTTTACAGGGTATAAAAGAGAAGAGAGGCACCTCTAAGTGTAGCAATAAGTTGCTAAATGTTGCAATTTCATTAAATGTAACCATATTGCTACACTTAGAGGCTCCTCTCTTCTTTTTGTATACTCAGTTGTGACATGACGCTAATCTTATATCAAGACATCGCTTGTATATCGAGGCAAAATGTATTAAAACATTTTGCTTGTCTTGTAAAACACTCTTATTAAACAGCAATATGAAGAGTATTTCTCGCTTAATCAGGAGTCTGTGTCCGACCCGCTGGTGGTATGGAATGCCCACAAAGCTGTCATCCGAGGGGTGTTCCTTCAAATGTGTGCTAGAGCTAAGAAAAAAAGAACCCAACGTCTAGATGAACTCACAGCGGACATAGCCACCAAAATGAATCCCTCCACATTCCTACAATCTAAAATATTCACTCTACGTCATGAACTGAGGGCCCTTCTTCTTGAAAAAAACGTGTGAGAGCTTATAGAACATTTAAGGCCACTTCATACACTACAGGGAACAAAGCAGGCAAGGCAATTTCCCTACGAGTTAAAGGTCACAGAGCCTAAACGAAAATTCCCTACATACATCACTCCCACACAAACGAAAAACTCCTTAAACCCCAAGAGATAGTAAACACGTTTAGTGCGTACTATGCGGATCTGTATAATCTCAAGGATGATTCAACCACTATTCAAACCTCGCCTGCTATGATTCAAAACTTCCAAGATACACTAAATCTACCATATGTAACCCCCCAACAGCTCTCAGACCTGAACTCTCCCTCCACGGTCAATGAAATTATATCAGTGAACAAATTACCCAACGCCAAATTTCCTGGCCCTGACAGCTTCACTGGGGTATATTACAAATGATTCAAAAAATATTTTGGCCCCTACAATGTGCCAAACATTTAACTTAGCTACCGCCTCAGCATCTTTTCCTCCTGAAATGCTCAAAGCCATGGTGGAGACTTTGCCCAAACCAGGCAAGGAACCCACATCTCCAAAAAACTTTCGGCCTATCTCGCTGTTTAACCTTGATCTGAAAATGTTCGCAAAACTTATAGCCAATAGATTAGAAGACATACTCCCCTTCCCTTGTATCAGTAAACCAATCAGGATTCACTAAAGTTCGCCAAGCCTCAGACGCTACTAGAAGAATGATTACTATTATACACCATTTAGAAACCACAAAACTCCCTGCACTCTTTTTATCCCTAGATGCTGAAAAGGCCTTTGACAGGGTCCATTGGGAATACATTTCAGCAGCCCTGTCCAAATTTGGTCTCACAGGAACAATACATAATGCCATAATGGCCTTATACTCCAATCCCTCAGTCCAAGTATTCTCCGTGGATGCCCTTTCCGCACCCTTCCAAATCTCCAATGGCACAAGACAAGGCTGTCCATTATCACCCATAATTTTCAATCTTGTCATGAAACCATTAGCAGAACGAATAAGATCTAATGCCTCAATCTCTGGTATATCCCTTGCCGGTCTGGAACATACTGTAGTTTCATTAAAGGCTTAGGAATATCAGAGATCCTTTCGAATAGCAGACATTGAGTGTGTGTCAAAGCCATGTGCCTCCCCGCCAACTAATCCATTCGTTTCAGGGTCTCCTTCCATGTGGATTGGAGCTTCTCACACTCCGAAAACAGGTGCAGAAAAGAACCCGTATGGGGGCAGCCACGGAAACATAAAGAACAGCTCTGAGGGAATATCCTGCATAACCTCTGGGGCATGTAGTACCAGCAGGTAAATAATTTAATTGCTGTTTCTCTAATTGTGAGAGAAATAGTGCACATTCGTAGGTTCCGTCAATTGTCATCCTAGTCTCTATCAGTATATTCTAGGCTTGGTTCCTGTTCCCATTGAGACGTGTTTAAGTGTTGCGCCGTCCAGTCCCCTGCTATAGATTTGTAAACAGCATAAATTAAATCTTTCTGTCTGGGAGAAGTGTGACACAGGGATTCAAAGAAGGTGGTGGAATCTGTAGGGATACTTGCGTAGTGAGTCTGAAAAAAATGTCGGATTTGTTCATATCTAAAAAATTCCCCTGCGGGAATGTTCTTTTTGGCTTGTAGATGGGCAAAAGAGACAAACTTGTCCCCTGAATAAAATCTGCCAGAGACGTCAGACCACTACTACTCCACCACCTAAATCGGGCAGGCTCCGTAAAGGCCACAGGAAACCTAGGGTCACCCAAAAAAGAGGACCCAGGAGGCACTTCAGACTTGAGTGCAAGCTTAGTTTTGTACCGGTCCCGCAGGCCTATTTCAGACTCTTGCTGTCTATGTCTATTGACACAGACAGCGGGACTCAGCCCTGCTCCCACTCCCTCGTCACTGGCTGTGATTGACAGCAGCAGGAGCCAAAGTCAGAGGGAAGCTTAGGGCAAACTAGTCAGCTTGCTTCATTTGTGGCCATTTAGATGAATCCACAACATCTTAGAAGTTCAATTATATTTTTAAATTGTTACTTGGGAAACCAAAATCAGGAAAGTGACAAGTAAAATAATAGCTCTAGTGTTACTTGGGTTGATTTTGGAATTTTAGAGAAATTTTGGAATGTTAATGTACACAATCATTTTTCCAAAATACATCACTCACAAGTAAGTGGAAATCAAAATGTTGCTGAAAGACATAATTTTGTCTTTCAAAACAAGATAAAATGTCTTAGTGTAGTTAATTAATACTAAGTGTCAAAACTTTAATGTGGGTGACAATGTAGGACAATGTAGGACAGTTGGTATCTTGCTAAAACAACTTACTCAATTGATTAAAAAAAAATACTTGTTCTTTGTTGAATGTTTGAGCTATTAAATTGTGTGATCAGCCTGTGTAGGAAATTGGAAACTTGCTGTTATATCTTTCTATATTGAGACAAGATGTCAAGAAACACATCTTGTCCATTCCCCTAAGAAAGAAATTAAGGGTGCAGCTTCAGGTTCTAGTAGGTCTTTATATGCTAACATCTGCTGGGAGTGCCAGCAGGAAAAAAAGCTCCATAGAAATCAATGGGGAAAGCAAAGATGTCCCAGGAGCCACACATCCCACAAAACCCTTGTGTTTCACCCCACCCATGTGTCCTCACTCCCCTAAGAATGTATTACCCTGAAGATGTACAATGAAGTCACTTGGTTAAAACTAAGCAATAGGAGTAAAATCTGCATATTGGCATTTAACCACTTGACCACTGGACACTTAAACCCCCTTAAATGGAAAGGTGGGGAAAGGTGGGGTAGCAAACCCCGGGACTTTAAACGGTGTCCAAATAAATGAATAAACAAATGTTAAGAAAATATACAAAATGTATTACAATTTATACATACAAAGATTAACATAACAATGTTTGGAATAAAATAACCAAGTGATGGTCCATAACGAACCAATGTGGCTCACACTAAGGGCCACTGAAGTCCCTATGCTTGACTGTTGCCCAACATGTTTCGCCCAGGGCCGGGCTTCATCAGGGGCTTAGTACAGGGGGGGAAACTACAAAATAATAAAAAAAAGAAAAAACACATTAATTAACCAATTAAGCCAATTGCTCATTAGAAGGGACTGGATTACAAAGTCCGGTCCAAAAAACATGATTATATAGCACACAAAAGTACATAAAGCAATAAACGTTTTTAACACAAAAACGATAAATGACGGGAAAGTGAATAATGTTAGCAACAATATAACATGCATATAATTTGCATAATAACAGCAATAAAACAGGACGAACAACACTCACCCTCAGAGATCGGCTAAAATCCAGACACACAGCAACCAATTATAGATGTAATTGATATCCAATTAAAAAGAAATAATGAATATAATTCCTAAATAATTCGCCAAAGAAAGAAAAGGGATAAACCCTCAAGTTGGTCCTGTGCCCACAGATGATCAAGCTGCAGTAAGAAAAAGGGGAATGATGTTAAGTTCCTAAAAGTTATTGTTAGATGTACTAAATTAAGTAAGTTAAAAAGTGACTGGAGGAGCAAATACATGCATCATGGGAGTGACCCCCAGACGCATGGATAGTTTCCCCCAGTATTAATGACATACCTAAGTGGGGTGTGCTGGTGGGGTCACAAATAGTTAATGGTTGAAGACAGAGAGAGAGAAGCCAAAAAATCACTGAAGCCTCCACAGTCCTCAATATATGTAGTTTGGATTAGTCAGAGCCCATAGGCTCAATCTAGAGACAAAACCATCAATTGATGAATTATCAGTAAAGTAGTATAGCTTTAAACAAATACAGAATTTTATAATATAAATTTAAGATAAGTCTGCATGAGGTTTGGCAAAGAATTTACCTTATGCGCCTGGATCCAAGATAAAAATCCTGAGAGAGACAGCATGGATTCAAAAATACCGACTGAGTGTTTGACAGGAAAAAATATGGCTTTTAAATACCCCTCGGCGGCGTCTGACGTGGCCGACGAGGGCGGGCAGTGAAGTGAATGCCAAGAGAACCCCAGCCAATCACGCCGCAAGCGTCAGGGGGAAAGGCGTGTCCCCGGGTCCCGGCACGCCCAAATAGGCACGTCCGGCAGACAAAGAGGCACCCCCCACATAGACGCCGTTGGGGCAGAGTGCCCGGGCACAAAAGCGTCCAGCCAATTACGCCGCAAACGTCAGAAGGAGGGCGCGCCCCCAAATCCCGGCCCGCCCAGATAGGCGAGTCCGGCAACAGAGACACGCTCCCTGTATAGACGCTGTTGACGCAGAGTATCCGGGCGCCATCTTTGATGCTGGAGGTTTGCCACTAAACCCCCAGCAAAGAGGTACGTCTGACCCTTCGAGAATGACGGAAGGGAAAACATGTTGGAACTGCTGCAGGACAAAGGGGACCAGTGGGATCCCCAGCTCTGCAGCACTGTCACCACACAATGAGAGCGATCCGGGACGGGGAAGAAAAAACCCCGTTACTCCGCCTATGGTGGGCGTGGCCGGCAAGAGCATTTCAAGTAAAGCTCATCACTGGGGGAAATAGCAGGCGCCATCTAGGATGGTGGCATGAACCCCCAATCTAATGCGGTTCAGCCACTGGAATGATGGAGAATGGAATGGCCCGAATGTAGGGTGGAGTGATCAAGGCAATTAAACAAGGGATCTCCTACAAAAGCCAAAAGTGACCATTAATGCTGTTCTGGAGCGCCCATGCTGCCCGTACAGCCTGTTCAAAACAATGGGAAAAGGACATAAATGAGGGATGCCCCCCATAGAAAGCTTTCTGGCGAAGGAATATTAAATCTCTCTAGAATATTAATGAAGTAAATTAAATGATAATGACTCAATATCGATAATGGTTTTAAATAATGGTTAAAGGGGCGTGGTTTGCCTTGGAAGAAGATGGCTGCATAGCTCCTGAGCTCCGACAGACAGCGGCCAAATCTCTGCTCCTACCACGGGATGATCGCCTCTAATTCGCCCATAAAGTATGGGAACTTCATCCAGAAGCTCTTCGGCAACCAGATCTCGCTCTCCGCGGGACATGGACAGTCGCCCAACCCAGACTATCCCGGACATCTTCCGCTCCCAGAGATCTAACATGGCGGCCTCGTCCCCTTCCTCCATCCCCTCACAAACGGCTCCCGGGATCGTTCTCTCCCCCACCTTCCTCCCACTACCTCCACAGGGAACCCAAGTGCCGCAGACTCTCCAGCAACCGAGCCTAACGGACCTTCACAATGTGGCGGCGGATATTAAATCCACACTATTCACGGCCATCTCTGACCTCACGCAAGAGATTCGCGCCATTACAGGCCGCATCCATGAGGTGGAAAATACCACGGCCCGGCACAGCACGGCTCTCAAGAGAGTCGACCACAAGCTGGGTGTCCACACCCTGCAACTCCGTGACATCCAAAGACATCTCGAAGATTTGGACAACAGAGGACGCCGCCGTAACCTACGAATTAGAGGCCTACCTGAAACGGTGGACCCGGACCACATTCTCCCGGCCGTCACGGAGCTCCTCAATGGCGTTCTCGACAAACCCCCTCAGACGCAGATCCCCATGGAAAGGATCCACCGAGCCCTAAGACCCCGCGGTAAGGACACAGATCCCCCCAGAGACGTAGTCTGTTGCCTAATAGACTTCCACACTAAAGAGGAGGTCCTCCGTAAGGCCCGTACGAAGGCTCAACTGCTTCATGACGGCCATACTATCCAAATTTATCAGGACTTGTCAGCCATCACCCTCCGCAATCGCAGGGACCTCCGTCCGCTGCTGGATGTGTTGCGCACTAAAGGGATTCAATACCGATGGAAGTTCCCGTTCGCGCTTTCTGCCTCCCATCATGGCCGGTCTGCCCTACTGCGCGTTCCGGAGGAACTAGAAGAGTTCTGCAAAACTTTGGATATCCCCTTTGTGGATCTCCCACACTGGTACGCGGACTTTGATGTCAGTGGTCTGCTTTGCCACCTGGATAGAGTGGAGCCAATGGATGCCCAAGCTTCACGTTTTCGGCGGAGACGTTCACCCTCTACCGTTAGACCGAGCCCGGTTCGGATGCCTGACCACCCGCCTTCCAACATTCAGGCAGCCCCACCACACCGCAGAACACGTCGCGATCACTGAATTCTTCTCACTTGTTTGCTCCCAGGACTAGAGGGTGAACCCCTCGTAGGGACTATGCTGTTATGCCTCTCAATCTGCTTCCATCTCCCGGAACTGTCGGAGGAGATACGACGCTATCACTGTGTCTTCACCAGGTATCCTCTGCTTGCCTTTCTCTGACATTTAATACCTGCTCATGCCCTGACCCTCTTGCGGCGACAGAAAAAGCTGTATCGCCCAGATAATGCCTGCTATCCTTCTCAAGAGCAGCTGGAGACTTACAATGTTTTGATGGCACCCTTTGGGGGTTTTTTTTTTTTTTTCTTTTCTGTTTTCCTATGCAGCGATTTGGACTTTGTTTTGGTATACCCATATCTCACGGGTCTACCATTCTTCTCACTAGGGACATGGTACGCTCCTGCCGAGTTCAAGGAATCCCCCTCATCTGTGCCTCTAGAGGTGAGCTCGGGCCTCATAGGATGCCATAATGCTGATTGGCCTTGCATATTGTTTGATGATTGTTCCTTTATCCTGCCTCCGCTCTCCTCTGCCTCCCACATCTATCCCTACCCTCTCGTTCCTCATACTTTCCTATACTCATCATCTTGATCTACTGCATAATCTTGCATACTCCATGCGCCCCCCTGTGGCCAAGCTCGAAACTTACAGCTCACACTTCTCCACCGCACTCTTCCTATCTTCCCCAACCCCAACCTCTCTGTCTCCTTCAGCAGGATCCCTGCCTCTGGAAACTTCCACACTCTGCACGTACCCACTTGGGAGCAGGGACCTCCTGACACACTCACACAGCATACGCCCCCCTGCTGCCTTTAGGCTACCCTACACCCTACACCCTCCTATGCCTGCCCCTAGATCTCCCCTCTCCTTTCTTCCTCACTCTTCCTTCTCCTCCCTGCCTATTTCTTTTCCTTTGGCGGCACATAGTCCCTTCTCCCTCTCTCCCTCCCTCCTGGGCATCATAACTGCTCTCGCTCTACTCCTGGGTTGCTTATAAGTTGTTTCTACTGTTACACCGGTTTAACGAAAGTTATAATATGTTTTGGATTTATGAAGGTTTTGTTTGTCTGTATATCTCACTAGCTTTATGTTCCTTACCATCTACATACCCCCACTCCCGGGATCCCACCGTGCTAACTCAGCAGGCCATGATGGCTTAGAAGCCTCATCTCCCACTAGGATCTTACTCCCCACCCTGAATCCCATGTTCTCTGAAATGTCGAAACCTTTCACCTCATCATCATACACTAAACCATCTTAGTCCCATTATTACGCTATCATTAACCCCTAAACGGCTGACTGTCTGTCGATCCTCCCGATTCCATCCTCGCAAGACATACCTCCTCCCACACAGTGGTCCTCCGCAAATTCATTTACTGTCATTCCTGCTATCCCTACCACGCCACTGACAGTTTCCGGACGTACCGCACCCGCGAGTACTTATATAACTTCGGATAGGTGGCAGGCTTCCACCTATCTCCGGAACTTACCTGACACCCCACCCCCTCCCCTGCTGTCAGTTAAGCGCACTCCCTTCACCCAAGGGCAGCTTACCACCCCCTTACTTCTAATTGGGTTACATATCACCCTTCTATCCCAACCCCTTTACTACCTCAATACCCCTATTATCACCACAGCTCTCGGATCAGCCCCACATTATGGTTTACTGCATCTACTCCACCTGCAATGATGAACACCCCCACAACCACTAACAAGACCCTTGTCAAGCTAACCTCGCTCAACATTCGTGGTCTAAACATCCCTGAACGCCGTTCCCAGCTCCTCCATACGTTACACCGCAACAAAGTTGACCTTGCCTTCCTTCAGGAAACACACTTCCGCACCGACGCCATTCCCAAACTTCACAACTATCGTTACCCATCTGCCTTCCATGCTACTAACTCTGCGTCTAAATGGAAGGGAGTCTCAATCCTTGTGGCCAGACACTGCCCCTTTCACCACACTGACACGCTGGCTGACACAGAGGGCAGGTACATTTTTGTTAAAGGGACACTGTATGGCCGCACAGTGACGTTAGCCAACATCTACGCCCCCAACTCCCATCAGGTTGCTTTCTTCCGGAAAGTCACGGCCTCCCTAATTCCCTTTCAGAAAGGTATGCTCATCTTTGGAGGAGACTTTAATGTCCCTCTCCATCCACTCCAAGACACTTCTACAGGGACTTCCTCCCTCACGTATGCAGCTCTCAGATCTATTAAGGCCCAACTCCAGGCTCTCTCATTACATGACACCTGGCGTACCCTCCACCCTGACGGTAAAGACTTCACCCACTTTTCTGCACCCCACGACAGATATTCCAGGATTGACTACCTCTTTCTATCCCAACATGACCTCCCCCTCCTTCACTGCTCCTCCATCGAGCCCATGTTCCTCTCTGACCACCATCCCGTCTCTATCACCTTGGTTTTCCCGGAAAAACGCTCTCACTCATGATCCTGGACATTAGACCACTCTCTACTCACAGACCCGACCACCGCCCGAGACACCGAGACCACTATCCAACAATTTTTTTCAGAAAATAAGCCCACTGACACCTCCCCGCTTATAAACTGGGAAGCGCACAAATGTGTTGTTCGGGGAAAGCTAATAGCTGCTGCAGCCAAGCGCTACAGAGAAAAACAAAAACATCTCCTAGACCTTACTACCCGGATTCAACGCCTAGAAAAATCACATACATTTTCCCAAGCACTCGTCACCCTCCAGGCCCTCACGCAATCGAGAAAGGAATTACTAGACCTTCTGGGAATAGAACTTAAACGTAAATTTGTACTCTCCCAAAAGACTTTTTATGAATATGGTAATAAGGCAGGTAAACTACTGGCAAGAGCCTTACAAGCCAAAAGAGCCTCCACGGCAATTCACTCCCTGACCGACTCAACAGGTCGCAAACTGAACTCCTCCCCTGACATAGCTGAACAGTTTGTTAAGTACTACACTAAGCTCTACAACATAACTCCCACTGGATCCACCCCTGACTCTCAATCTCCTTCCAGACAACAAGCAATCAAAGACTTTTTATCCAGATACTGCCCTGCACCCATCCCTCCTGATAGGTCTCAGAAACTAGATGCCCCACTAACTATAGAGGAGGCAAAAATGGCACTAAAACAAATGAAACCTGGAAAGAGCCCTGGCCCGGACGGATTGACGGTTGGATACTATAGGACCTATGCAGACCTCCTGACTCCCCTTTTCATTTCGACCTTCAATTCATTTAGTGATCCTATCACTCCCCCTAGAGACATGCTCATGGCGCATGTTGCGGTAATACCTAAACCGGGGAAAGACGCATCTGAGGTCTCGAACTACAGACCTATCTCCCTGTTGAATGTAGACATCGGGCCAGATTCACGAACACTTGCGCTGGAGTATTTGGATATGCGCCGCGTAACTGTGATGATGCGCCGTCGTTTCTATGTGCCCGTACCCACCAAACTAGATGCGCCCAATAACGGGTCATTTGCGACCGGCGGAACGTTCCGACGCCAGAGTATCGTCAGCGCTTAATTTCGCTGGGCGCATCAGTCGCGCCTATTGATTTCCCCTGCAAATATGCAAATGAGGGATTTTTCCCAATTCACGAACGGATTAGCACCATACGCTGGCTACATGCGCCGCGCGTATCTCGTCCGTCCGGCGCAAAGTTATTTCTACAAAAGGCTGCTTTATCTTTACTCCAGATGGCCACAGGTCAGCAGGAGAGCAGCTACAGCAGCGTTACCGACGATAAGAGCTAGCTGAGCACCCCCACTTGCAGGACAACACCTCTGTCCATGCTTGTCTGTCAAATTTTACAGCCATGGAGGAAGACATCATAGGTCTCCATAGCCGAGATTATGGCTAACAGCTCCTGGCCATTAAAGTTCAGCTTTCTCCTGTGTGTTTGCGGGGAACGGGAGCAGCCATCTCAAAACAAAAGTAACATCACTGCGGGGAGGGGGAACAGGATATACTTTAGTGCCGAAATGGCGCTTCTACGGGCGCATTTAAACGCCCAATGGATGGCATTGCGCTGACGTTTCCCGTGAAGTGGTGCCGACGGAAGTTGTGAGCATGCGCACAAGGGGGCGAGTGGAGCCGCACTCACCGCGCATGCTCCGTGGATGATGCGCTGAACGTAAGCCTCTGCGCTGGGCTCCGCCCATCATTTACATATGATCACACCCACTTCCACTTGCGTCGGGTTACGCCAGCGCATTCTCGTTACTCTGGCGCAAGTTTACGCGCAACTGCTATGTGAATTACAGGACTTGCGCTGAAAGGGTCTTCAGAGTAACGTAAATGAGAAGCGTTACTCCAGAGGAAAGATACTCTCATCTACCTGAATCTGGCCCATCAAGTGGTATGCAAAAATACTTGCCAATAGACTTCTCCCCCTCCTGCCCCGAATTGTTAATTTAGACCAGGTAGGTTTTGTCCCTGGCAGAGAAGCGAGGGACAACACCCTCAAGGCCATCTCTATTCAACATTGGCTCACATCACACCACAAACAAGGCTTTCTCCTCTCACTTGACGCGGAGAAGGCGTTCGATAGAGTGGCCTGGGATTACATGTCAGAAACCCTGCGTTTCCTAGGCCTTCCCCCGCGTATGCTTCATTTTATCCTCGCACTATACACGAACCCCACTGCCAGGGTCCGTGTCAATGGCCACCTGTCGAGCGCCTTCTCCATCTCAAACGGGACCCGACAAGGATGCCCCCTCTCCCCATTAGTTTTCATCCTCACTCTCGAGCCGATGTTAAGACGCCTCAGAGACAACCCAGACATCAAGGGAATTGACATCAACCACCAAAACTACAAGGTAGCGGCCTTCGCCGACGATGTCCTTCTCTTCCTATCAGAACCTCTCACGTCCATCCCGAATCTTCTCGCGGATCTCCATACCTTTAATCGCCTAGCTAATTTACAAATAAACTTCTCCAAATCCACTGCCCTTAATGTCACTCTCCCCCCTGATATCTGCACGCAATGCCAAACCAACTTTCCATTCAAATGGAACGCCCGCTCGATCACATACCTAGGTATCCAACTCCCTTCCTCCCTAGACGACCTATATTGTACCAACTACATCCCATTACTCCAACTCATAATAAAAGACCTTAAACACTGGTCTATGCGGCCTTTCTCTTGGTTCAGCAAAGCGGCCGCAATCAAGATGAATATATTACCCCGAATTTTATACCTGCTGCAGACGGTCCCGATTAAGGTTCCCAACGCCTTCTTTTCCACACTACGAAGAGCTTGCTCTGACTTCATTTGGGGTGGACTCCGACCAAGACTTAGCCATGCCAGACTCACTATACCTAAACTCAAGGGCGGCATTGGCCTGCCGGACCTTTACAAATACCACCAGGCCTGTCACCTAGCAAGGGTAGTAGACTGGAATGTGCACTTTGACACAAAGGCGTGGGTACGCCTGGAACACTCATTCCTTTCTACACCACTCTCCCAAGCTCCCTGGATCAAATCGACGCAGGATTCCACACCCTGTCGTACGCACCCCACCATCCAACCCACACTGAACTCCTTTCGAGACTCCTGTGCTAAACACCACATCTCTTCTGTCCGGGGACCGTTGACTCCACTCAGACAAAACCCTGACTTTCGCCCAGGGCTCTCCCCTACTTTCCTGCGAGATACATGGCCCCATCGTCATATCCGCGCTGAACATTTTTTTGACGCTGGCCAACTTATCCCTTATGAAACGCTTGCAGCGACTATGTTGAATGGCACATTTCCCTTTTGGACCTACGTCCAACTAAGAAACTTTTTCATCCGATCCGACCCGATAACCACCTGGTCCCGTTCACTCACCCCTTTTGAAGAACTTTGTCTACGTGACCCCCCTCTCACACACTTGATCTCCTCCATATACGCAATGCTATTTGTGCACCAGAGGCCAAAACTTAATTGGGCCAGCCAAAAATGGGAGGCTGACCTTTCCATTGACCTCACTGACAGAGAATGGGAAAACATCTATTCATGTATACATAAGGGAACGGTGAATGTCCACGTACAGGAAAACTCCTTTAAAGTATTCTCACGCTGGTATAAGACCCCCCTAAGACTTCACAACATTTTTCCCTCTGTCTCCCCGAAGTGCTGGAGATGTGAGGTAGAGGACGGCTCACTATTACACGTCTGGTGGTCGTGTCCCAAACTGCAATCTTTTTGGAAGGAGGTTCAACGCTTGATTCTCCACATCACCACTTATGACCTCGACTTTTCACCGGCGCAGTTTCTGCTTCACCACTCCAGCACTACCTCGAAAACATACCGACGATCTTTGGCGATGCACCTCGTTAACGCAGCGAAACTCTGTATCCCTGCAAAATGGAAGTCTACTGAACCCCCCACCCTGTCAGAATGGTTCGGACGCGTACACAAGATGGCAGAGATGGAACAGCTAATACACCAGGCCCACGACACACCACACAAATACACGGAAATCTGGTCTTGTTGGCTCCACTTCATCACGACAGATCAATATAAAACAATCATCCCTTAGACAATATCCGAGAGCTGTGGTGAGGCACTGTCCGAGTACCCCTGATGTTCCCCCACCCTCTCCCCCACACCCGTCCCTTCCAGATCCCTTCCCGGACCAGCCCCCTCCCTACCATTAATCATCCCACTAACCGTGTACTGCTTCTGAACGAGATCCCATCTGGACTGTCACATCCTATATATCTAATTGACCATCACCAATCCCCCTAGCTGCCCTACACACTTACCGCCCCCCTAGGATTGCTCAACCCCACTTTCACTGCCGGACATATTTCCTTATTTCCCCAATCTACCCTCACAAATAATCTGACACACCCTTTTGTTATGTGCACTATCTCCCATCCTCGGCCCCGGCTATTCATACCCTTTTTCATACCCTGAAAGGTTAGAATGTTATATAATAATGCCTCTAGATGGTACACTTGTTTAGACTTTGCTTTTTTTTTAAAAAAGCCTATACGGTTATGCCCGATTGTTAACCTTGTAATGTTATTTCTATTTACTGTTGTTAAGATAATGCGGCTGCGCCCGCGACTCTGCACCTGGACTTCAATGTACTTGATGCTACTACATTGTATTTTGAGTATAATAATAATAAAACTTTTGAAACAAAAAAAAAATAATGGTTAAAAACTGTTCACAGAGTAAACAAATGAACATATAAGGGACAATAGTCCATATAGATTGTCATCATGATAAAAGTGGTAATACATAGTTCAGCCTAGCCGAGGGTGGCGTGTTAATACCTGTAAAACGCAATATTAGTTGTACATAACTGAGGTTTAACACAAAGATATTAATGCATAAAGAGAAGGAAAAAAGAGAAGGAAAAAAAAAAAAAAAGGGGGAAGAAAAAAATTGTCTGATCAAAGGAAGGGCTTATAGCTAAAACCGTCATTCAAACCTGGCGGTTTGAGAGCTGATAAACTGAATATCCATTTAGCCTCCCTTTGTAATAATACTTTATCAAAGTCACCTCCCCGATCACCGGGGGGAATGTGTTCCAGAGCAAAAAAGCTCATTTCACGGCTGTTAAATTGATGGAATAGGCCCATATGGCGACTGATTGGTATTTCCATTTTTTTCTTTAGCACTAGAGATACATGGTCTCTGATGCGATGGTAAAAAGGTCTTTTGGTTTTCCCTATATAAAATGAGTTACATGTGCATGTCATAATATATACGATTCCGACAGACTGACAGTTTACTGCGAATCTAGGTTTAAATATCCTGCCAGTGGGAAGCACAATGCTTGATGCTGCATGGACATACCTGCAAAACTGACACTTGTGGCATGGTCTAGTCCCCATCTGTCCCCGAGATGGAGCTGTTGGAGGGGAATGATGGCTGTGAACCAGGCAGTCCCTAAGGGAATTTGAGCGTTTAAAGGTAATTTGTGGGTGGTTGGTGAGGTGTTTAGCCACCATGTCATCACCCATTAGAAGATCCCAATGTTTTTCCAGAATACCTCGTATTTGTTCATGGTTGCTGGAAAACCGTGTAATGAGCCGAGTACCTGCATTGGTCTTTAGAGGTTTGGGATCATGTAGAAGAGATCTTCTGTTTTGTACCTTAGCTCTAGCGAAAGCCCTTTTGAGGCATCTCTGACTGTAGCCACGTTCTGTGAATCTTTGTCTGAGAATTTGAGATTCTGATATAAAATCAGTTTCAGAACTACAATTTCTCCGCAGTCTCAAGTATTGTCCATAGGGGATACTGTCCTTGAGGGGTTTGGGATGGGAGCTGGATGCATGGAGTAAAGAGTTCCCAGCTGACGGTTTGCGAAACAGACCTGTCCCTATTGACCCATCATCATGGATTTTAATTGATAGATCCAGAAAAGTTAGTTGAGTCTGGCTACTGGAGTACGTGAAGTTTAAATTAAATTGATTGATCATGAGGCTAGATATAAATGCCTCAAGGTCGTTACTGTGACCAGTCCAAATAAAAAAAATATCGTCAATAAATCGCCTCCAAAGAGGGATCTGTTCGAGATAAGGTTGAGTAGAGTCCTGGTGGAAAAGGTCACGCTCCCACCCCCCCAGGTACAGGTTTGCATAGGAGGGGGCACACTTGGTCCCCATAGCAACACCCTGTACCTGGAGGTTTTGTCTCTAGATTGAGCCTATGGGCTCTGACTAATCCAAACTACATATATTGAGGACTGTGGAGGCTTCAGTGATTTTTTGGCTTCTCTCTCTCTGTCTTCAACCATTAACTATTTGTGACCCCACCAGCACACCCCACTTAGGTATGTCATTAATACTGGGGGAAACTATCCATGCGTCTGGGGGTCACTCCCATGATGCATGTATTTGCTCCTCCAGTCACTTTTTAACTTACTTAATTTAGTACATCTAACAATAACTTTTAGGAACTTAACATCATTCCCCTTTTTCTTACTGCAGCTTGATCATCTGTGGGCACAGGACCAACTTGAGGGTTTATCCCTTTTCTTTCTTTGGCGAATTATTTAGGAATTATATTCATTATTTCTTTTTAATTGGATATCAATTACATCTATAATTGGTTGCTGTGTGTCTGGATTTTAGCCGATCTCTGAGGGTGAGTGTTGTTCGTCCTGTTTTATTGCTGTTATTATGCAAATTATATGCATGTTATATTGTGGCTAACATTATTCACTTTCCCGTCATTTATCGTTTTTGTGTTAAAAACGTTTATTGCTTTATGTACTTTTGTGTGCTATATAATCATGTTTTTCGGACCGGACTTTGTAATCCAGTCCCTTCTAATGAGCAATTGGCTTAATTGGTTAATTAATGTGTTTTTTCTTTTTTTTATTATTTTGTAGTTTCCCCCACTGTACTAAGCCCCTGATGAAGCCCGGCCCTGGGCGAAACATGTTGGGCAACAGTCAAGCATAGGGACTTCAGTGGCCCTTAGTGTGAGCCACATTGGTTCGTTATGGACCATCACTTGGTTATTTTATTCCAAACATTGTTATGTTAATCTTTGTATGTATAAATTGTAATAAATTTTGTATATTTTCTTAACATTTGTTTATTCATTTATTTGGACACCGTTTAAAGTCCCGGGGTTTGCTACCCCACCTTTCCCCACCTTCCCATTTATTATACATTATGGGATGTGGTGTCCTCGATTGATATCTCCCTGCCTACATTCTACCTACTTAAACCCCCTTAATAACCAGACCAATTTTTAGCTTTCGGTGCTCTCACAGTTTGAATGACAATAACTCAGTCATACAACACTGTAACCAAATGACATTTTTGTCCTTTTTTTCCCCACAAATAGAGCTTTCTTTTGGTGGTATTTGATTACCTCTGCGGTTTTTATTTTGTTGCTATAAATGAAAAAAGAACAAAATTTTGCAAAAAATAATACTTTTTCTTCATTTCTATTATAAAATTTTGCAAAAAAGTATTTTTTCTTCATAAATTTGGCCTAAAATGTATACTGCTACATATCTTTGGTAAAAAAATTATTTTTTTGGATATTATTTAGTCTGGGTGAAAGTTATGGGGTCTACAAGCTATGGTACCAATTACTGAAAATTGATCAATTTCATCACATCTGATGTACTGACAGCTTCTCTCGTTTCTTGAGACCCTAACATGCTAGAAAAGTACAAATACCCCCCAAATGACCCCTTTTTGTCACCCTTCAAAATTGCTCACGCTTGTGGAATGGCGCCAAACTTCGGTATTTAAAAATTACCATAGGCGACGCTTTAAATATTTTTACTGGTTACATGTTTGAGTTACAGAGGAGGTCTAGGGCCAACATTATTGCTCTCGCTCTAACGTTCGCAGAGATACCTCACATGTGTGGTTTGAACACCGTTTTCAAATTGGGGCGGGACTTGCTTATGCATTCGCTTCTGCATGCGAGCTCACGGGGACAGGGGCGCTGTATGCCCAGAGTATGCCCAGAGTATTGCAAAGTATGCCCAGAGTATTGCGAAGTATGCCCAGAGTATTGCGGAGTATGCCCAGAGTATTTCAGAGTATGCCCAGAGTATTGCGGAGTATGCCCAGAGTATTGCAGAGTATTGCAGAGTATGCCCAGAGTATTGCAGAGTATGCCCAGAGTATTGCAGAGTATGCCCAGATTATTGCAGATTATTGCAGATTATATGCCCAGAGTATTGCAGAGTATATGCCCAGAGTATTGCAGAGTATGCCCAGAGTATTGCAGAGTATGCCCAGAGTATTGCAGAGTATTGCAGAGTATATGCCCAGAGTATTGCAGAGTATGCCCAGAGTATTGCAGAGTATGCCCAGAGTATTCCAGAGTATGCCCAGAGTATTGCAGAGTATTGCAGAGTATATGCCTAGAGTATTGCAGAGTATGCCCAGAGTATTGCAGAGTATGCCCAGTGTATTGCCCAGAGTATGCCCAGAGTATGCCCAGAGTATGCCCAGAGTATTGCAGAGTATGCCCAGAGTATTGCAGAGTATTGCAGAGTATGCCCAGAGTATTGCAGAGTATGCCCAGAGTATTGCAGAGTATGCGCAGAGTATTGCAGAGTATGGCCAGAGTATTGCCAGAGTATTGCAGAGTATGCCCAGAGTATTGCAGAGTATGCCCAGAGTATTCCAGAGTATGCCCAGAGTATTGCAGAGTATTGCAAAGTATATGCCTAGAGTATTGCAGAGTATGCCCAGAGTATTGCAGAGTATGCCCAGAGTATTGCCCAGAGTATGCCCAGAGTATGCCCAGAGTATGCCCAGAGTATTGCAGAGTATGCCCAGAGTATTGCAGAGTATTGCAGAGTATGCCCAGAGTATTGCAGAGTATGCCCAGAGTATTGCAGAGTATGCCCAGAGTATTGCAGAGTATGGCCAGAGTATTGCCAGAGTATTCCCAGAGTATGCCCAGCCGAGTATTGCCCAGTATTGCAGAGTATTGCAGCAGGGATGGCTGAGCAGGGAGGGATGGATGAATGGATCTGTGGCTACATTTGTCACAGATCCAGCCCACAGCACTGGCGCTGCCATCCGCTCCCTCCCCTCTCCTCTCACACTGTACCGATCGGTACAGAGAGGAGAGGGAGGAACCAGCATCAGCACATGACGCCGGTTTGTTTACAAGTGATCGCTCCGTCATTGGCCAGAGCGATCACGTGGTAAACCGCCGCTATCAGCGGCGATTTACCGTGATCCGTGATGCGCCGGGTCCTCTGGACCCGGCGGTCACGGATGCCCCCGTGTGCGCGCCTCAGGAGGCGTTAATTAACGGCCACTTAGAATTGAGCAACCGCCCTGTAGCCGTACTTTCTCTATAGGGCGGTTGCAAAGTGGTTAAGCAACTAATTTTAGTCAATGCAATAACAAATACAAACAATATCTAATAGATAAATGTAATTTAAATCATAATGAAGTTCATGTATACCACATTTGCAGCACATTATTTGTAGGTGATAATAGAATAAAATAATGCCTTTTATAAAAATATTTTGGGCTTCATTTTAGGTAAAGAAATAGTGGTTGTTTACCCAGCGAAGTGAATGATCACTTTGCAAAGTTAATGTTAATACATAAGGTGACACTATATATCCAAATACCCAATCATGTGCTAGCACAATTTTTATTTTTTTACAAATTCCTTAGCATATGACAGAGTATTCAAAGTGGGCACAAGTTAAACTAATTTGTCAGTGAGAGTGGGGGTGCAAGAAGACTGACTGATCTCCTAGTAGTGAACTCTGACATGAGCACAAAATGAATAAAGAAAGTGAAAATGCAATTGAGAAGCCAGCAGCTGAAGTTCTTCAGACTTATAGGTGTGGCTGTATTAAATGGACATCAACTTTTTTTTGTTAAGCCTACAGTAAATGGTTTTCCCAGGCGGTCTCTTATGCAAGTACTAACCATGCCCAACCCTGCTAAGCCTCCGAGATCAGATGAGATCTGCATTTTCAGCGTGAAATGGCCAGAGGACAGGGAGGGCTATGGACATAAACTTGTCTAAAATGTTTTCAAAGGTAGAAGAAATGCTTGGAAACCTCCAACCTAGGGCCCTGCGTTGACAAGCATCTATTCAAAGAGGAAAGTCAAATAATTTGATCAAAACTCAGCAATTACACAGTCTGCAGAGTATTAGCAGCACCCTATGGAATCTGAAAAGTGTTTCAAGAACAAGAAATGGTTTAAGACACAACCAGGTACATTATACCTGTGATGAACATGTAAGGGTGTACAGAAAGCCAATGAAAAAGTGTTAAGAATTTGACAGCAGTGAGTGGGAAACCATTGATACAGACATGAGTTTTATCTTAAGTGGTATTAAGGGATCAGCAGAAAATAAGTTGAAGATGATGAGTGAGGCAACGATAGAAAGAGACATTTTGAAATGAAAAAAAAGGCCAGCAGTCAAAATAAGATTCCTTCTTCTAAAAGCTTTATTTAACAGAATATCTGATTATTAACAAGATTTTTTCAAGCCTGGGAAAAGAAAAACAAGCAGACTTTTTCCAAGTATGCGTGAAAATACTTTACATATTCAGTTTGTTTGGTGTCTAAAACCAACAAGTAAGCTTTACAGATGGTATTAATTCGGCAAGGAATGGTGCAACCCCTCCCATCCCAAATTGTGGGAGTCAGAGGTCTCTTGTGCAATACGCCTATTGAGATTTTAAGAGTCCATAAATTATGTTACAAGTTTTTTCTTCTGTAATATTTATTGATTATTACCAATATATGTAATTAGTAATAACCAGTGGTGGTCCTTCCATAGGGGGCGCTCGAGCGCCGCCCCTCCCAGCTGTAAAAAAAAAAAAAAAGACAAAAAAAGTGAAAAAAAAGGTCACTTTAAGAGTGCCAGACTGCCAGACATGCGGCAGTCTATGGAAAGCTTCCCAGCCTGTAATTAGCTGATTGCAGGCTGGGAAGCTGATTTGCCGTGTTAAGGGTGTGGTCGGAGGGTACGCAATGCGCCCGCAAACACTCCTACCCCACTGTAATTTGTCTGTGGCTTACAGTAGCTGGCTATGGATTGGCGCGGTGGGGACCGGAGGAGAGGACAGTGGGCAGTGCTTTTTTTTGTCACTGTGGGGGTGGAGTCGTGTGCGTGCAGTGAATTCAGGGGAGCGGCGCCATTGAAGGTAAGTTCTGGCACACTGGGGCGGATTGAGTGTCCATTCAGTGTGGGGCCACATGAGAGGCTCCTCGGAACCTAAGGACAGGCGGGATGGATGGAGTAAGAGGGCCGATCCTGGACAGACTGCAGAGAGAGAGAGAGAGCCAGAGACAGCCTGTGGAGGAGGAGGCAGCGGCACCAGCACTTCCTGAACCAGCAGTGAGACACAGGTGTCTTCATGTGGCACCTCTGTCGTAACGCGTAGGGTGCAGGGAGACATACACCGGGATTGCCGTGATACCAGCGCGGTGCCGCTGTTGTATATGCTTGTTTTTACTTTGTTTTCTGTAAGTGCAATTTTTATCTATTAAACCCTTTTATCAATGGTAATGCACTATTGGAGGTCCTTTTTTTCCTGTTGTATGCCCTAACTCTGAGACCTAGATCATCCTTATCCATATTGTGAACACCAGGAGCACCAGGGGGATATACAGCAGTGGATCTGTCTATTGAGGTCTCTGTTTAGCCGCTTGGAGGTGAGAGTTCTGGGAGACTAGAATGTGTGAGTGGTGAAGTGCACATCTTTCACAGGACTAGCGGGCATTCTGGAACACTTTTTGCAAGATTGTGGACTCTGCACTTTCTACCTTTGGCACTATTGATTGTTTATGTCACTTGCACTACTCTGTATAATATCCAACATTTGTTTGGTCTTATGTACTTTGCGCAATTACTTTCCTTTTTCATGTGCCACTTTGTGTTAGTCTATAACATAAAATGCCAATAAAATAATTTTACATTTTTAGTTGTAACATGACAAAATGTGGAAAATTTCAAGGAGTATGAATACTTTTTCAATGCACTGTACCTCAATTTCTCTATTTATGCTTGGTGAGAGATCATGGGCCAGATTCAGATACACTTAATATTGCGCTGCGTAATCAAAATACTCTACGCTGCCGTATTTTACCAGGCTCTACACCGAATTCTGTAAAAGCTCATTTGCATACCCCGACGCGGAAAACGACGGGAAGTCCACCCAGTGGCCGCAATTTTATTGCAGCATAGATCCGAAGGCGTACAAACACGTAATCCAGTCGAATTGAAGCCCGCAGCCGTCTATTCATGGTTTGAGGTTTTCGACTAGCTAAAAAACGCGCGTAATTTGAAATTACTCCAGTCTAACACTAGTTAGACAGGAGTAAGGGCTCTGTGAATCTGGCCCCATGTTTCTATGTGAAATACTCATGAACAATGTGCTGCACCTATTGGTTCAGTAGTTACAATTAGCAAAATAGGGGCAGATTCACGTAGATCGGCGCATTATCATTCCGGCGTAGCGCACCACTTTTCCGTTAGACTTGCGCAATCTAGCCGCGTAATCCGGCGATTCACGTAGCTTTTACGCAAGAGCTTGCGCAAACGTAAGGTTTTTTCCTGAGGCGTAAGGAGGAGTAATACAAATTGGGAAGGACGTGGGCGTGTTACATTGAAATGAGCCGTGACCCCATGCAAATGAAGGGCCGGCCGACTCGCGCATGCGCGCGTGAAGGAAACCATGTCAGCTCCGTTGTGCGCATGCTCACAACTCGGGAGCGGCGCAATCAGTGAAATTGGAAATGGACTAGGGCAACTTTATGAACTACGCAGACAGCATAAATAGACAGACACAAATGCACTTCCTTTGCAAAAGTACATCCCTTTGTATCCCTCCCTATACAGCAAGGTGCTTTTGTTTGTTTGTGACGTGTCTTTGAGATATTTGGGGACTGTTTTGCAGAGTGATTTTTGTCTTTTATGTCTTTGTTGTTATTTTGTTTAAATTATATTTTTGCTGGGCATTTTTTATTTTTGCTCGTCATTTATTTAATTTTTTTGGTTCTGTTTGTGTATGATTTTGGAATGTGGGGGTGATATTCCTGCGGGAAAAGGGGTGTCACCCTCATTTGTGGTGGAGAAGTGATCGCCAGGTCTGTGTGAATGGTGTATGAATGTACAGTGACATAATTGGAGCCGTGGCATGGCGTTGCAGCTCACAAGTCCTGCATGGTGGACTGGTGCCAATCCAATGTGATGAGGATGTGGGGTGTGTGTGCTAGGGACCACAGTGGTGTGCATGCATGCATTCTCATTGTGCCATGATTAATGTGTGTGTTTAACGTGCAAAGATGCATAATGTGAGCTGGCATGAGATGGGGTCATGAGATGGGGTACCAGTGCATATGCAGAGTCACCTTGAAGGGAAAAGACAGGAGGATGTTAGTCATGCATGTGCCACTTGTGAGGTGTGCATCACGGGAGGGGATAGTCATGCCTGCCACCCATGTCACTCACCAACCAGCCAGCTGTCCCCATACATGTTCTGTTGGAAATCTGTGGGGATGGGGCTCTGATTGTATATGTAGCTGTCATGGGTGTCATGGGTGGTGCCATGTGTTGGGCTGGTGATGTCCTCCTGCAGGGTTGTGGTAATTCCATGATGGCATGAGGGGTGAATCTGAAGATGCGAGACACCTCAGAATCACTCATGCCATAGATGTCTATGCGTGTGTGATATATCAAGTGAAGAGTGAGGGGCTTGTATCAGATAAGAATATTGTATTAGATTAATTTAAATTGTAAATTTTATATAAGCAAATAAAAAAATTAAAAAAAAACATCTCCCGTGCCCTCCTTAGTGCCATCCTCCGTGCCCTCCTCCTTCTTTGTTCATCTAAAGTCAGTAGTATAGCTATGCGCGACGATGCCCCTGGCATGTTGGCATACAGATTGTTGGGCAACACGTGTGACTGCTGAACTCCTCACTAACAGTGTTGCTTTATCTGACAATTAGACTTTTTTTCAAAATTTAGACCAGCTTTTAGGTCCTCTAACTTTAGACAGAACATTTTGCTGTTGCGCACATCGCGTAGCCTGCGCAGCAACTGCGTTTTTTTGTGGATCCCCGTAACTCCCTCATTAGCATATTTGACTAGCAAATCAATGGTGTGTCTAGCGCAGTTTTGCACGAAGGGAAGCGAATGTCTAATTCAATTACGCCGGACCAAAAAACGTAGATTTCTGGCGTATATTGTTTTGTGAATCGCGTCCAACTATACGCACGCGCACATTTAGACTTACGCACGCGCAACAGCAGTTGCGCACGCGTAATCGCTCTGTGAATCTGGGCCATAGTGTTTACTGACATTAATTAATCATAGTGTAATTCTCAAATTCCCTGCACAATTTCAAAAATAAAACTGTTAGCTGTAATTGATTGCCCATCTAAGACTGAGTACAACATTTGCACACTTAAATAAATGCATTGGAAACTAATCTCAGTTCAAATTTGACATCAAGGCTGAGAGTGTCAAGTATATCAGTAAAATTAGCAAGGGCATTTTCAACAAAATTGATTTTTTGTGACTTGGAAAGTCCTGAAATAATTCAACTTTATTTTCCTGTAGAGAAACCCCATTAATCTCTATAGGATAATATTGACGTTTCTGACCTCTGCATGGCAAGAGTGAAAATGTAACGTACAGTACATAGGGAAACTACAAAGGCAAAAACACACATTTAAAATCTACAAATTCAGTTGCCTCACGATAATAGTAAGAGACATGCTGAAAAATTTCAATACAAGTGTTTTTATAAAAATATTCACATTTAACGGCCAAAAACAATCTTTCATATCAAAACAGAAATAATATTGTATTGCTTTACAGCATAGATGAAATTATAGCCCTTGGTGGTAAAAATGTCCAGTAAAGAAAAAAAAAATACATCCATGTCGTATAAGTTCGCAAACCTAAATAAATACAGTATTTTTAACCTATTATATTGACTGCAGACCTGAAAAACAAACACAAAAGAATGAGTGCATATATAGTATGTCCATCAGATGCCTTACGGAATCCAATCTCTCAGGAATTTTGTTACTCGAGCCTTGTCCTCTGTCTATGACAACAAATTGATGGTATCTTAGGCCACTGTAGAAATGTACAAAGTAACTGCTCTTAATGACAAGAAAAAGTGTAATGGAAAATATAATGGATATAATAAACATCAACATTTGTGTTCTCAATTGCTTATTGAATATATTTAAATTTGGCAAAGGAACATATATTTCTACTGTAAGTTATCAGTAAGTCGAGACATACTGAACCCAACACCTCACCCTACCCATACTCCCCCGGGGGGATTTTTTTTGTTGGTGTCACTCCTTCTGCTGCTTTAAAGGCTCATTCACAAAGGCTGCCACTCCTCTAAAAAGCAATCCACACTCAGATTGTTTTCTAAAGGCATTTGACAGACAGTGAGGAGGCAATATGTTACTTCCTCACTGCCTGAAGCCTCGTACACACGCTCAGTTTTCTCGGCAAGAACCAGCAAGAAAACTGCTGGCAGAGCTTTCTTGCCAAGTAGAGCATGTGTAGGAGGCTTTCAGATTTCTCGCCAAGAAAACTGTCCAGAATCTCGACGAGAAAAATAGAGATCCTGCTCTCTATTTTCTCGTTATGATTCTCGGCGGTGTTTTTCTGCCGAGAAACCAGAGCGTCTGTTTACTTACCTGTCGCCGTGGAAACCCGTGCATGCCCAAAATTACTTTGATGCACACATGGTAGCTTCCTAGGCATAGGTAGGGTGTAGCAAGATGGCGGCGACGGCATCGAATGTGACGAGCGCATGCTCGTCGTAGTCGATGATGTCACCGTATTCGTGCCATTCAAAAGAATCGAGGTTCTCGGCCGGCCGTCAGATTCGGCGACCAGCCCATCGGGAAGGGCGACGAGCCATTCATCCCGACGGGCCGTCGAGCAAATAGAGAACCTGCTCTCTATTTCGGCTCGACGGCATTCCCGACGGGATGCTCGCCGAATCCGTACACACGGCCGAGGTTCTCTGCAGAATCAGGATGCCAGCGAGGTTCTTGCAGGTTTCTGCCGAGAATCTCGGCCGTGTGTACGGGGCTTCAGAGTAGTGCCATGTGACAACTATAAAAAAGAAGAGAGCAGCCTCTAAGTGTAGCAATATGGTTACATTTAATGAAGGTACAACTTTTAGCAACATATTGCTACACTAAGGCCGCGTACACGCGATCGAATCTATCTGCTGGAAACGGTCTGACAGACCGTCTCAGCAGACAGATTCGATCATGTGTATGGGCGAGCCGACGGATTTTCCCAGCAGACAGATTTTAAAGCCTGCTTTAAAATCTGTCTGCTGGGAACCCGTCGGACCGATATGTCTGCTGGTTAGTACGCTAACCAGCAGACAAATCTGCCCACACATGCGTCGAATGGATTCGACGCATGCGCGGAAGTGATTTACTTCCTGGTGCGGTGACGTGGCGGCGTCAACGTCATCGCCACGTCACCGCGCTGTCTGCTGGCGGGGATTTTGGTTTGATCGTGTGTACAGCGATCAAACCAAAACAGCCAGCAGACAAATCTGTTCAAATCGGTTGGTCCGACCGATTTGAACAGATTCATTTGGTCGTGTGTACGCGGCCTAAAGCCCCATACACACTATCAGTTTTCCTGACGGTTTTCTCTTCAGGTTTACCAAAACCATCTAATATGAGGTCAAACCTCAAGAGTTTCAATTTGTATGCAATCAGGCAGGCCCTTGCACTACATGGTTTTGGTAAACCTGATGAGAAAACCATCAGGAAAACTGATAGTGTGTATGGGGCTTTAGAGGTGCCTCTCTTCTCTTTTATACCCTGTAAAAAAATGCTTTGATATACAAGTGCTTTGGATTACAAGCATGTTTCTGGAACAATTTATGCTCGCAAACCAAGGTTTTACTGTATTACATAACCATAAGAAGCTGCATAATGTGCACATACTATGCATGTAGCATAAAGCAAGTAAAAAATTCTATAGTTACAGATCCATGGACAAATGCAATCCTAATAATAGTGTGTGACCAGCAGATTCTTAAACAGGTAATGGGGATGATATCCTAGTGAACTAGGCTCTTATTTGTCTGCACCAATCACCAATAGTTATTTGAGGGGGAGACAAGAAGCAAAGCACCATTTGTTTGAATACCCAAAATGCTGCACAACTTCACTGCATCACATGCATTGTATGCGGTTGTATCGCAGCCCTATTCACTATTCACAACGGGCCAAATTCAGGAAGCATTTACGCCGGCGTATCTCGCATCTTTGCGCCGAATCACAAAGCGAGATACGCCGAAAATCATGGCTTCACGGGGGTCACGGTTCATTGTAATAAAACACGCCCACTGCCTTGCTACTTTGAATTACGCGGGCTTACGCCAGCCCATTTACGCTACGCGCTGTAACTTGCAGCGGCGTAGTGTAAAGAAGATACGCTATGCCTGCATCAATGATACGCCCGGGTACGTGAATCTGGCCCAATAGGTTTAATTCCTGCTACAGCTGTGGCATGTGTACATTCCCAGCCACTGCCTTGTCAGCTAAAGGAGGCGCAGTAAAACCGCAGCTTCACCACGTGGTTTTCCTGCCTTAACCACCTATGTGATAGTCCTGAATGAGCAGCAGAGTTCCATGGAAGGAGTAACCACTGCATAGATACCAGTTGAAATGACCTCTGTACTCAATCACCCTTCACTGCCACTCTCTCTCATACCCTCCCTCTCTCCTCCCCACCCTCTCGCTCTCTATCTGCTCCTACCTCTAACCACCTCTGGGTTTTTTATTTTTTATTAATTTAAAAAAAAAGACAGGGCCAGATTCAGGTAGAGTTATGCCGGTGTTGGCGTATCAGTGATACGCCGGCATAACTCTGACTTTGCGCCGGCGTATCTGTTTTCTGAATTCAGAAAACAAGATACGCCGGTTTGCAGGAAAGATCCGACCAGCGTAATTGTATTACGCCGTCAGATCTTAAATGCATTTTTAAAATGGCGGCATGGGGCGTTCCCACTGATTTACGCCAAATATATGTAAATCGGAGAGATACGCCAATTTCCGAACGTACGCCCGCCCGACGCAGTGACTTTACACCGTTTCCGTAAGGGGTTTCCCGGCGTACAGATAAAGCATCAAAAAGATGGCACATCCTATGTTAAGTATGGACGTCGTGACCGCGGGAAATTTTAAAATGTTTACGTCGTTTGCGTAACTCGTCCGTGAATGGGGATTTACGTCGATTACGTTCACGTCGAAAACACCGTTATAATTCGGAGCATGCGCACTGGAATTTTTCAATGGTCGAAGCAATCGCAGTACATTCTCCGCGCGGACGCGCCTAATTTAAATAGCATACACCCCCTACCCGCCCAATTTAAATTAGGCTGCCCAATTTACGCTACGCCGCCGCAACTTTACACGCAAGTGCTTTGTGAATACAGCACTTGCGCGTAAAGTTGCGGCGGCGTAACCTAAATAGGAAAAGTTACGCCGCCGCAAAGAACCGCTCGCCTTCCTGAATCTGGGCCACAGTATTTAAAAAAATATATATACACAGGGGTATAAAACGCACCCTAACTTTAAGAGGGAAGTTTCAGGAAAAAAAACTTTCCAGAGCCCCCTGCGTATAACACGCAGGCACAATCTACCCTCTATTTTCAGGGTAAAAAAATGAGTGTTATACGCCAATAAATACAGTATATATTTTTTTATTTTGTTATACAATTTTACAAAAAGGTAATTTTTCTCCTTCATTGATGTACAATGATGAGGCTGCACTGATGGGCACTGATAGCCTGCACTAATGGGCACCAATGGGCTGCAATGATGGGCACCGATAAGGTGGCAAGGGTGGGCACTAATAGGCGGCACTGGTGGGCACTGAGAGGTGACACTGAGAGGTGGCACTGATGGGCATTGATAGGTGGCACTAGTGGGCACTGAGAAGTGGAACTTATAGGTGGCACTGATAGGTGGCAGTGATGGGCACTGATAGGTGGCAGTGATAGGCACTGATGTCTGGCAATGATGGGTACTGATCAGCACTTTTTGGTTACATTGATAGGCAGCACTGCTAGGTGGCACTGATGAGGCACTGATTTGGCCTCCCTGGTGGGCATTGATAGGTGGCACATGTGGGCATTGATAGGTGGCACTCGTGGGCATTGATATGTGTAACTCGTGGGCACTGTAGGCAGGTGGCACTGGCAGGCATTAATTGTGAGCACAGATGAGGCAGATGTGCCTCCTTCCTCTTGGGGACCGATGTCCCTTGCACATAAGCCACGATCACCTTTTTTTCTCCTATTAGCGTGAGGAGAAAAAAAATTGCCGAGCTTTTGTTTACATAGCGTGATCAGCTGTCATTGGCTGACAGCTGATCACATGGTAAGGGTCCGTGATTGGCCCCTTACTCGGATCTGTGATCACCTGAGTCTCAGTGAGTCTTTGTTCTGTTTATAAAGAAAGCCAATGGTAATAGGCAAAGGATTGTCAACCAAACATCATGTAAAGTTTGTCACTGCCCTTGAGAACATGTATCAATGCAAAAAAAAAAAAAAGTTTTCAAATACTGATTAGTACTGTGCAGCTCTTTTATTAAGGCTTAAACGGCAACATTAAAAATACAGAACTCATTTAATGCGGTAGTGAACCCGCAGCAGCTTTTGTTTTTTTTCCATACTTGAAAGGCAAAAGCCATAATGAGCTAGTATGCCTTGCATACTAGCTCATTATGAAATACTTACCTTGGAATGAGACGTGGGGAACACACCTGATCCACGCTGAGGGAGATGTCATCTTGCCTCGGCGTGTCTTTTGGGTATCGCAGATCCAGCACTGAGTGGCTGGAGCGGCGATGCATGCACGCGGGAGACCTCTTTCCGGCAGGGTCCGGCGGCTGCCGGGCTTTTAGCCGAGGAACCCCCCTGCGCATGCACCGCTGAAGTCAGCAGCTAATTGCGAGGGGAATATCTCCTAAACCGTACAGGTTTAGGAGATATTCTTTTTTACCTACATATAAGCCTTATTATAAGCTTAACTGTAGGTAAAAGTGGTAGTACAGAGTTTAATAAAACTTTAAATAACATGCCTTGGGGATGTCATAAACCTGAACAGAAAGTGTACAAACTGTACAGTGTAAGAAAGCAAAAGTGACATTTACAAAGAAGACATAACCTTTAACTTACTACGAAATGGCATTTTCTTGACAATGGTCTGGTATGGATTTTAAAAGGGACCCCATGCAAAAAAACAAGAACAAAACTTTGGGTTGTCTCATAATCTATACCAAAACAAAATTAAAGCATGCAGTCTGGCTGGCCAAGAAAGACACAATATTTCCTCAACATGACCATATATGGTCAATAATGTCACCCAGGATCCATGTCGTATTTTTTACTATCAGCTGCCTGGCAGGGTAATGTTGTTTCAGTGGGAGTGCCTTGGGAGCTCATCATGTTGGTGGTTGAGTTTTATTTTGATGGGTAGGGGGCCATAGCATTTTATGATTGATGTTGATCTACACAACTGGATGATGCAGCATCACTATGTTAAGTGTGTGGTGTCAATATTTAAAAAATGTTGTTGTTGTTGAAAATGAGTAACCAGGGACATTGTGTACTATTTGCTTATTCACATAGGGGGCAAATACTTGGGGACCCCAATATTTTAAGGGAGATTCCAGATTCCAATAAGTCCCCCTAACAGACAATCACAGACACTGCACAAGGAATTTGTGGAAGAGGCACCTGTTCCCTTCAACATGGGCAATGTACCTTTCCCATGTTAAGGGCGTTTTTCCTGGTATGGTTTAAGAGAGAAGATTGTAAGTTTATATAAAGGACTGGTATGGATTCTGAGGGATCCTATGCCTCTTTTTGGTGATTTTTTTGTATTGGGGTACTCCTTAAATATATACCAGACCCTAATCAGGGATAAGAATTTTTTACAGTATTTTTTGTTTTCATAGTTGTATTGGTTTTTGCAGGCAGCTGCCCACATCTAGCAACCAATGCATGTGCTTGAATGGGAAGCTGTTGCATTTAGTGTCAGCAATAATACTGATAATAAATGCTTGATCTTCAGTGGCAGCTAGAGGTTTGCTTTCGCAGGCAGGTAAACAGTAGACACGTGCAATCGTTTTCGTTAGAATGCATTTTCGTTCGAAAATCAGTTTTTTTCGTTATCGTTTTAACAAACGATAACGAAAGCGCAAGAAACGAAAACCGAAAGATCCGACATAAAAAATGCTTTATTTTCGTTTTCGTTGCAGTAAAAATTTGATATAGAGAGATTTGACACTATAGAGAAAAGATTCGACATTATAGGGTAAAGATTCGACATTATAGGGAAAAGATTCAACATTATAGGGAAAAGATTTGACATCATAGAGAAAAGATTCGACATTATAGGGAAAAGATTCAACATCATAGAGAAAAGATTTGACATTATAGAGAAAAGATTCGACACTATAGAAATAATAGATTCGACATTATAGAGAATAGATTTAGATTTATGAGAAAATAGATTCGACATTATTACTAGTCATACAACATTAGAATTCTTGAAGGCGGAATATTCGAACGAAAAATGTACGATTCGACGTAAAGATTCGACGTTCCGTCGAATATTATTTTGACCATTCGACAGAAACCAAGTATTATTGGATTTTCGGATGAAAGCTACTCCCCAACAAAAAACGAAATACATCAAAACGATTTTCGGGAGTAACTAAATAAAAAAAAATTCCAAACGAAAACGAAAAAACGAAACAAAATATTCCAGTCTGCACATGTCTACAGGCCACTTAGTTTAGCTAATCATCAAACAGCCATTAGGGTGTTTCTGCCGCTCTGAAGGAACACTCTGGTGATGTAGTGTTCAGTTGGTGTTACCAGAGTAACTTGGAGATGTAGACATCTGACAAACCCAGAAGTTTTAGTAACAGAAAACTATACTGGCACTTCTAGATCTGCATGAGAATGTACATTTAATTCAACAGAGGCAGTACCGTTAAGTATAGTATACATATTTTAAAGAGACATGGGATTAGTTTGCTAGAGCAGAGTTTCTCAACTCCAGTCATCTGCCTTCCAGCACTGCATAGGTCCAGTGACATTCTCCTGCATCTGCAGCATTCCTGAATCCGCTGTTCTGGCTGTCATCTGCTGCCCGGCGACCCAGACCGGTCCTGCAACTCATCAGCTACTCACCTCTACAATGCAGCCCCCTCTTCTCAGTAGCTCTCCAATACTCCAGATCCATAAAATACTAGTGGGCCATGAGTGAGTGACCATGTCACATTCTGTCAGGAAAAGGAACCATCCATATACATGTACAGTGGGGATCGCAAGTTTGGGCACCCAAGGTAAAAATTTGTATTAATGTGCATAACGAAGACAAGGAAAGATGGAAAAATCTCCAAAAGGCATCAAATTACAAATTAGAAAGTTAGATTTTATTTCCATAATTTACACTTTCAAAATTACCAAAAAAAAAAGTGTCTGCAAAAGTTTGGGCACCCTGCAGAATTTATAGCATGCACTGCCCCCTTTGCAAAGCTGAGACCTGCCAGTGTCATGGATTGTTCTCAATCATCGTCTGGGAAGACCAGGTGATGTCAATCTCAAAGGTTTTAAATGCCCAGACTCATCTAACCTTGCCCCAACAATCAGCACCATGGGTTCTTCTAAGCAGTTGTCTAGAAAACTGAAACTGAAAATAGTTGATGCTCACAAAGCTGGAGAAGGCTATAAGGAGGTAGCAAAGCGTTTTTCAGATGTCAATATCCTCTGTTCGGAATGTAATTAAGAAATGGCAGTCATCAGGAACAGTGGAAGTTAAAGCAAGATCTGGAAGACCAAGAAAAATATCAGACAGAACAACTCGCAGGATTGTGAGAAAAGCAATTCAAAACCCACATTTGACTGCACGATCCCTCCAGAAAGATCTGGCAGACACTGGAGTTGTGGTACACTATTCCACTATAACGAGATACTTGTACAAACATGGTCTTAATGGAAGAGTCATCAGAAGAAGAACCTCTGTCCAACTGTTAAGCATGGGGGTGGATCAATCATGCTTTGGGGTTGTATTGCAGTGGCACAGGGAACATTTCACGAGTAGAAGGAAAAATGGATTCAATAAAATTTCAGCAAATTTTGGATGGTAACTTGATGCCATCTGTGAAAAAGCTGAAGTTAAAGAGAGGATGGCTTCTACAAATGGATAATGATTCTAAACACACCTCAAAATCCACGGAGGATTACATCAAGAGGTGTAACCTGAAGGTTTTGCCATGGCCTTCACAATCTCCTGACCTCAACATAATTGAAAATCTATGGATAGACCTTAAAAGAGCAGTGCGTGACAGACAGCCTAGAAATCTCAAAGAACTGGAAGACTTTTGTAAGGAAGATGATACCTCAAACAAAAACTGAAAGACTCTTGGCTGGCTGCAAAAAGCGTTTACAAGCTGTGATACTTGCCAAAGGGGGCAGTACAAGATATTAACTCTGAAGGGTGCCCAAACTTTTGAAGACGCCATTTTTTTGTTTTCTGTAATTTTAAAAGTGTAAATGTTGGAAATAAAATCTAACTTTTTTGGCATATTATAAGAATGTCTAATCTGTAATTTTATGCCTTTTGGAGATTTTTCCATCTTTCCTTGGTTTCGTTATGCACATTAATAAAAAAAAATCGATCTCCACTGTATATGTGCAGCTTTTGGAAGAACTGCCAGGTAACTTAGCAGGCAGGAGGTCGCACTACAGAGGCAGCCAAGGTGCTCAAGGTTGAGGCCCTTAAAACCTTATGCACCAATTACAAGGTGTAGGGCATATGCCCCGGGTTCCTGGCATTAATTTTTTATTTTTTAAAAGCAATTTAAACGCCCCCTGTCATATTCCTTGTTTGTTTATATCCTGGCATTAGTGACATTGGTATTAGGTCACATGTATCCTAACAACAATGGTGTTTTTATTTACTAAATGAGTAGGTACTTTGCATAATTTATGTTTATTGAGCTTAGTAATAAGTGGAGCACTTCAATCATCTAATCATATGTAGTAAAAATGCTGTTTTTTTATATTTTTCTTTCACATTCTTCCTTATTCAAAGTGAATACACATTCATCTTATTTACAATCAATCACTTTACAAAGTGAACTTACTCTTTTCAAAGTAAATTTTCATTAAACAGTTTTTACACTTTATTAAATAACCCCTGTTGTTTTTAAGGTACATGTATCCTAATCCCAGTGTCTCTTCAAAACAGCTTGCTTTACAAAAATTATTCTCGTCTTTTCTTGCTACCTAATATGTATTATGCTAGTAAATAAGCCTCACTGTGTCCATGAAAACAAATACCATATACATATGTGTTATAATTCTCAATTGAAAATTAAACCTGTGCAGAATGCAGTTAGAGTAAATGGTACACTTGGGCATTCAGGTTTTTCAGACATACCAATACTCTACAGGCTTGTAAATAGGGAATCAAACTCTGAATGTGAGCCAATCCACAGGGAGTCTTGTCAAGACCTCTTTGATAAATGCTAACAATTTTCAGTTGGTTTCATTAGCACTTCATTTATAGCAATAGGTGCAATATATTCCCAAACGCATATAAACAGCAATGATTTATACAGGTCTAAACAGCTCTTTTGCTATAGTATAAGGGTTGTAATACCCATTACTGTATATGTGAATAAATATTAATGTTAAAAAGGACTATAAAATCTATTAATTCTAATACAAGAATGCATGGAAGTTTACTGAACACAATAAACCTAAGTAAGAAAATTATTTTAAAGGCACATTACGGTCAAAAAATGAAACCTTTAGCTTCATACAGAGAAACAAACCTGCTAATAATTAGTTCAGTATATTTTTATCCAGTCCTCGCTTTAGTGCAGAGGCCTCCAAACTATGGCCCTCCAGTTGTTCAGGAACTACAATTCCCATCATGCCTAGTAATTAGGTATGAGCCAAACTGTTGGTGCTATATAAATTCTGTATAATAATAATAATAATAATAACAATAATAATAATAATAATAAAAAAAGTTAAAAAGCAGGTTTGTATCTGTGGAAAACTTCTCAGCAGTGACTGTGTTTCATTATTTGTGTATGTGAAAGACAACAAGGAGTCTGTGGTGAGTGTGTTTGGGAAATCTTCACCTACATCACAAGATCACAATAGTATGAAGACAAGTGAGTTTGGTGGACAGGTCACTAGAGCAGGAATCTAAAAACTATGGCCCTCCGGCTGTTGCGGAACTACACATCCCATGAGGCATTGCAAAACTCTGACATTCACAGACATAACTAGTAGGGATGAGCTGTATGTTTGGGTTAAACATGAGTTTGACTCAAACATTGGTCATAATGTACCAAAACCAGTCTATTTACAAGGAAAAACACACCTAAATAAAAATATAAAATATCTGCTTGACCCCAGTGGGGTTGGAAACTCAATACAGAGCGCCAGAGTCTTTTGCATAGAATCAAAAGAACATTATTCCACTATGTGGTACAGCTTAATGTCATCTGCAAACACTATATTAAAGTAGAACTTCAGTGTGTGTGTAAATCCAGGAAGTGAACAGACAGCAGCTTCAGCTGCCCACGGTTAAAATGGCTTCAGCCAGACTCAGTGCAGGGAGATTTCTGCAGCAAATTTGGCAAGTACAGAATCACAGTATAAATAAAATAATATGCAAAGTGATTGTAGGGAGGCTTCAGAATGGCAAAGACATTTTTATTACAAATTATGTGAGCAGACTGCAGTTCTTTTAAACTCTATGGGGCAGATTCACAGAGAAATGGATTATCGTAGCGTATCAGAAATACACTACGCCGCCGTTTTTTACCTTGCTCTACGTGGAATTCAGGTAGATTTTCTACGGTAAACGACAGCGGCGTAGTGTATTTCTCCCGTCGCAATCCATATAGACGAGTAGGGGGCGTGAAACATTTAAATTAGGCGCGTTCCCGCGGCGATCGATCTGCGCATGCTCCGTTCGCAAATTTCCCGCCGTGCATTGCGCGAAATCACGTCGTGACGTCATTCGTTGTTTATGTAGCGTACTTTACGGGCGATCCACGTCCCGACGAGTTACGTAAACAAAAATTTTTTTTAAATAAATTCGAAGCGGGAACGACGGCCATACTTAACATGGGCTACGTAAAGTTAGAGCAGCAAAAAGCTGCTCTAACATTACGTAGTAAAAAATAGACGAAAACGATTGCGACGCCCGCTCGTATGTTCGTGAATCCCCGTAAAAACACATTTGCATATCCCGACGCATCAAAACGACGCGAACTCCTCCCAGCGGCCGCAAATAGATGGCAGCGTAGATCCGAAGGCTTACGAAGACGTAAGCCTCTCGGATCGAAGCCCGAAGCCGGCGTATCATGGTTTGAGGATTCAAACTAGTGATACGCCGCGTGAAATTTGAAATTACTCCTGTCTAACCCCAGTTAGACAGGCGTAATTGTTTTGTGAATCTGCCCCTATATCATTTAAAAATAGGCAAAAGGTAAGGGTTACAACACTGAACCTTGGGTTACACTAAAAAACTATTCAACCATTCAGAGTATTAATCATGAATCACTACTCTTTGAATACAGTCTTTTGTTGGTTTTCTATCCATTTGCAAACTGGTTGAGCCTAGAATCACGCAGCAGACTTTCTGAAACTAGAAGAATTCAGTCATTACATGTAACATTATGGAATGGGTGTTCAGTAGTCTCATCCTCCTCCCTATTATCATTTCCCCTCCAGAGACGCGGGGCTCGTGAAGAAGCCAAGTGAGCACAGGAATCACAAGAAAGCCATCAATTGCTGGCATATAGAAGAGAGTAGGGGACTTTACATTCCTCAAATCACTCCTACTCAATAGATGACATTTTTATTTTAAAAAAAACAGGGTCATGGTCACTATTGTGACTTGTTTTCATCTTTTAGTTGTGCCACCTTAACTATAAGTATTTTGGAAAAAGGCTTTAAAAGATGGGCAGCAGTGATAACCATTTTTACCTTACCACCATTGCTGCTTTGATTGCCAAACCACTGAGAACACTGCATGTCTCTAAAGCCGCGTACACACGATCGGTCAAAACCGATGAAAACGGACTGAAGGTCCGTTTTATTGGTCCAAACCGATCATGTGTATGCGCCATCGGTCAGGTATCCTTCGGTCAAAACAAAAAATAGAACTTGGTTTATAATTGAACTGATGGATGCCTGACCGATAGGTCAAAACCGATCGTTAGTATGCAAAAGCATCAGTTAAAAGGCTGCGCATGCTCAGAATCAAGTCGACGCATGCTTGGAAGCATTGAACTTCGTTTTTTTCAGCATGTCGTTGTGTTAAAACATGTAAACATCACCAGGTTCTGACACGATCGGTTCATTAACCGATGGTGTGTAGGAACATCAGACCATCAGTCAGCTTCATCGGTTAACCGACGACCGTTCTCATCGGATGGACTGATCGTGTGTACAAGGCTTTAAGAGTAATGGGTTTTCAGTTGACTCTCTGGTAGCCATTCAGCATTATCATAATTTAAGTTTTACATAATCACACCATTAAAGGCTTTAAGTATTCAAAAAGCACTCAGATTCATTTACCCTGCATTACATTGGAGGTTGGCTGCACACTTTCATAAAATGTTACAATAATAACACTCTTACCTGTCAATTATAGGGCTAGAGTACAACAACCAGGGCAAATTTGTATTCAGTCCAGGCATTTAACAAATACTGTAATAGTCCATGATCATAAGTCCTGTCATAATATCTGGGTACCTCCAAGAACTGTTGTAGAGCACCTGGAAACTTTATTCAAAAAGGCACCCTACAAAAACAAAAATGTCTTAACATATTTTGGAATATGGTACTTGTCATGAGGTTATAAGCTTAGTTACGCGGTGGCTCAACGCGATTGACACTGCGATTGGCACTGCGCTGACAAGCCGTTCACCTCTGCAGCCAAGGGTTCAGATCCCGGTCTCGGCTGCATGTAAATTGAGTTTGGTGGTCTCAGCCCGTCTCCCGGTAGGTGTGCTATGTGAGGTAAGCTTGTGCTTAGTACACCCACCCCTCCCTTTGTGACGCCTACGCCGTCACTATGACAGGAATTGACAATTAGTCAGTTGCAATGGAGAATTCTCAGTATCAAACCACCAATTGACTCTATATTTGTACAAAGAGTAAGGGGTTAATTCATCACATTCTCCTGCAGACTATCTCGCATCAGTGGTGTGGTGCATGTACTATAGGTGAGAGGTGATATCTGGAAATTCTCAGTACAGCCACTATAAGCATAAGATACAGGGAACAAGATCCTATAGTAGTAGCATACACAGCATAAACAGTTAACCCGTGTTCAAGCTTGAAATGACTGATCTCTATGGGTACTTGCGGTTTTAGAAGCGGTGAGCTTTATAGTTCTTCCTGGTGAGAGATAGCAGGGAAGTAGGATGATCCTAAGGAGCTGTAGAGTGTCAGCTCTGTGGTATAGGCGTTGGGATCAGGCTAGACAGAGTCCTGGCGTTGCAACCCAGTGTCTCCTTGCAGGCAGCTGGTGAGAGGGTCTGTGGTGGAGGTGCTCGGATCTCAGATGGCGGCGGGTGTCAACTTCAATAACCGAACACCCAGCCGCCATCAGAGAAGGTTTAAATAGCCCGCCCAACATGGGAATACGTGCCGGGCGTGCTTCCGCGTTCCAGCGTAGAACGCAGGGACCCAGGGCGCACCGGAAGTGACGCTGACGAGGTACTGGATGGAGCGCAGCTGTCTAAAGAAGATACAGCTGCGCTCGTTCTATGAAATATAACGCCGATGGCGTTACACCCTTATAGGGAGTCCCTCTGCCCCGTTGGGCTTCAAAGCGGAGCAGGTAGGGCGGGCTATGTGGGAGGACCCCTCACATCCCACGCACCCGCCATTGCCACCCGGGGGCATGGAGAAAGATGGCAGATTGCCTCTGGGGGAGGTCTGCCTACTCCCAACTCCTGCAGTCCGGCTCCTCTCTCGAGTACACGCACAAAAATACACTTAAAAAATAATAAAAAATATAAGCTTAGTTACACATATGTGTTTTTATGATACCTACCTGATTTCATATAGATGTTACTTCCTTTACATGATATGTGCATTGTGCCGTAGTGGCCTTAGGTAAGTTTTACAAAATTTGAGTCAAGTTCAAAGTTTCATTTTTACATAATGCCCGATCTATTCATATAACCAATAGGATAACAGAATTTGAGCAAAAGTGGACTTTATACCTGTAAAAACTGACAGGTATTTTCCCTGGTTCTTTGCTGGTAGCTTAGGAAATTAATCTATGGCTCAAATTAACTGAATGAGATTAACCAACTGACCTTAGCATGGGGATTATTATCTAAACCATTATTAAATATAAATACTGTAGTTAGTAGTTGTTAGCTACATATCTTAATTTATTTCTAAACGATGTTGACATCTGTTAGATAGTGGTATAACTGATACACCTTTTATTGTTCTATTTGCTACTACAACAAATATATGATTTAAGAAATAATAGTAAAATTTATTGACTGCATTTCATTTTTGGACCCGATGTACAATGAAACACTGCGTGGTATATATTATTCTGTTTTCCTTTGTCACATACCCATGACTTATTACAGGTTTTTCATATAACTCAATGCATGATTTTTTTTTTAAATACCATATTATTTGTGTTCATTCTAAATCCTTTCCTTGCTGGCTGTTAATACAGCAATTAGCTGTAACCCTTTTATTTAATATAAAGGAAGAAAATCACAGCTGTTAGCCCTGAATTACTGGGCACAGAAATTAACATATGCTGAAGCTAGATATTACATTTGAAAATGGTGTGATTTAAATTCACAATACCTATCTCATATAGAAAAATATATGAGAGATCAATCATTATTTATGAATATTATGCATCAATAATTACCAGAATACTATACTGCACATATATGAATCACACATAGGCAAAGAAACCTTGTTTTGTATGTGTATTACCTCATGGTTTAAAAAATTTATTTTGGGAGTTATAAAGTAAACACAAATTTACAGCCATATCCATACCAAGCTATGAAAATGTATTTGCCTCCTTTCTGATTTTTATTTTCATATTTGTCACAATTAAAGGGTCAGTAAAGGAAAACATTTTATTTTTTAAAAACACAAACATGTTATACTTACCACCACTGTGCAGTTTGTTTTGCACACAGTGGCCCCGATCCTAGTCTTCTGGGGTCCCTCTGCGGCTGCCTCTGCTCCTCTCCGCAACAACTCCACATGGATATGCGAGCGAGCTTGCATGGTGTGGAGCTGTTGCGGGCACGCTCCCGTGATACAGCGGCGCCAGCCAACGGCTGCACTGCTTTCAATCCATCCACTGCAGCCAATCAACGGGCAGGCTTTGACTCGTGGAGGCATTAAGGGGAAAAAAATTACATTTACAACCCCTTTAATTGACAGATCATCATTAAAATATATATATATACTGTATATTATTACACAAAGGCTTCACTTTGTGCTACAGCCTCTATTTATGTGATTTCTTGATTCAACAGGTCTGGCAGTAATCAGGACTGGGTGTGGAAAATTAAATTTAACTCAGCTTTCCAAAAAAATGTGGTTAATCACAATTCATTCATGATTCAGCATGGGATGGGGCATTTACTTTTTCACATAGGCTCAGGCAGATTTGAACAACTTTTTTCCCTTAATAAATTATATAATAATTAAAAAAATGCATCTTGGATTTACTTAGGTTATCTTTGTGTAATATTACATTTGTTTGATGATCTGAATCATTTAAGTGTGAGAAATATGAAAAAAAAATCAGGGAAGGGGGCAAATTTTTCATTAAAAATGTACAGTACAAAATACTTGCATGTTATATATTTCACATTTTTTTCTACACAGTTTTTTTTATTTGATATCTATATTTTATATTATATCTTATGACTAATATTGCTGCTGTGTATATATATGAAGGCCAGTATGGTGGCCTGAATTTATAGGAAGAGCCCGGAGGGCGTGTTTAAGCACACCACTCACCTATGGTACTTGTCAGTTCAGGTTTGTGATACCTCTAGGCTGGCTCTTCCCACCTCACCTCATGCTTACGAGTCTGTGCGTTCGATTCCAGTGTGTTGCAGAGTCTCCATTCGTAGTCTTCGTTGGTGGTTCTTGCTCATAGTTGCATTCATAGGTTACCTCTGCTTTGTTCGTCACCCCAACTATGAACATATGATTCGTTCGTAGACACAAGTCACTGTCGATTGTTGCCCGACATCACTCGGCACAGGCGTTGCTGGTTGCAGGTTTCACAGTCTATGGGGTTGAAGCCAGCAGGTATTGATTGCAGGTTCATTGAAGTGGTAATTAGTCCACCTGGTGCCTTGTCTGCATCCGATTAGCCTCGGGGCTGGGTGGTTGGCATGTGTTAGGCTTGGAGTGGTGATGTAGCAACCCTAATGTCGTGTACACACGATCATTTTTCGGTTTGTAAAAAATTATGTTTTTTAATGTCATTAAAAACTATCGTGTGTGGGCTTCAGAGCATTTTTCGGACATGCTCTATTTTTTAACAACGTTTTTAGCGTTGTAGTTTTTCGGGTTGTAAAAAATGGTCGTGTGTGGGCTTTAACGATGTGAAAAATCTGAGCATGCTCAGAAGCAAGTTATGAGACGGGAGCGCTCATTCTGGTAAAACTACAGTTCGCAATGGAGTAAGCACATTCATCAGACAGAAAAGCGCAAATTGTCTTTTACTAACACAAAATCAGCTAAAGCAGCCCAAAGGGTGATGTCATCCGAATGGAACTTCGCCTTTATAGTGCCGTTGTACGTGTTGTACGTCACCACGCTTTGCTAGAGCATTTTTTTTTTTACGATCGCATGTAGGCAAGGCCGTTTTAAGGATCGGGATGACATTTTTTTTTTTCTAGACCCTAAAAAAAGTTGTTTTTTACAACCCGAAAAATGATTGTGTCTACATGGCATAAGACCCATACACACTGTGCGACTTTGTTGTCTGATTTCCTCCACGTTTACCGGAGCCATGTAGTGCAGGGGCCTGCCTGATTGCATACAAATTTAAGCCCTTGGGGTTGGCCTTGTGGGTCATGGTTTGGGTGAATCTGGGGGAGGGGATTGGCAGAAGATTGTATAGTGTGTATCCAGCTTTAGCTTTACCACAGCCCGTTACAAGTACAGTTGTGTTGGTGGCACAACGATGCATATCGGGTTTTTGCATACATTAATTTAATTGCACACACTCTACAGTCGAGTTTGAGTCCAGCTCGGCGATTCATATCAGTTTAATCTCATACACTTTACATCCTGATTCAAATCCAATCGCAACTGTGGCACAACAATTCAAATCCTTGGCTCTACATTACACAATTTATGCACACAGCATCCACATATCACTTCATCTATTCGTACCTCAAATGCGGTTGGTCATTCCTACATACTCAATTCTCTGCTATCCGTTTTCAGTGGTGCGCCACTCATCATCTCCAGTGGCACATCGGCCCTCACTGTTTTCTACCTGTCATTTCTCATTTAGGTCAGTCGACTTCAGGTTGTTCCATCCTGCACCAGGTTGGACATCATACCACTTAAGGACCTTGCCTGTTTTTCAGATTTGGTGTTTACAAGATTAAAACAGTTGTTTTTGCTAGAAAATTACTTAAAACCCCCAAACATTATATATATTTTTTCTAACACCCTACAGAATAAAATGGCGGTCATTGCAATACTTTTTTGTCACACCGTATTTGCGCATCGGTCTTATAAGCGCACCTTTTTTGAAAAAAAACAAAAAAAAATTTTTGAATTAAAAAATAAGACAACAGTAAAGTTAGAACAATTTTTTTTTATATTGTGAAAGATAATGTTATGCCAAATAAAATGATACCCAACATGTCATGCTTCAAAATTGTGCCCGCACGTGGAATGGCGTCAAATTTTTACCCTTAAAAATCTCCATAGGCGACGTTTAAAAAAATCTATAGGTTGCATCTTTTAAGTTACAGAGTAGGTATAAAGTTAGAATTATTGCTCTCGCTCTAACGATCGTGGTGGTTTGAAAACAATTTTCATATGCGGGTGCTACTCACGTATGCTTTCTCTTCTGCGTGCAAGCTCGATGGGACGGGGCGCTTAAAAAAATAAATTCTTATTTATTTTTATTTATTTTATAAATTTATACACACAAAAAAATGGGTAACTTTTATTCCTATTACAAGGAATGTAAACCTTACTTGTAATAGAAAAAAGCATGACAGGTCCTCTTAAATATGAGATCTGGGGTCAAAAAGACCTCAGATCCCATATTTAGACTAAAATGCAAAAAATAAAAGAAAATTGTCATTTGAAAAAATGACAAGAAAATGTCCCTTTAAGAAGCATGGGCAGAAGTGACGTTTTGACGTCGCTTCCACCCTGCTATACTATGGAGACGGGTGGGGGCCATCTTGCTCTCACTTGTATCCCAGCAGAGCAGGAGAGAGGACCCGATCACTCCGGTAAGCGGGGGAGGGCGCGGGAGCGCAGGGAGGGGGGTCCTCTTCCGCCGCCGATAACAGTGATCTCGCAGTAAATCCCCGTGGAGACCACCGTTATCGTTTAGAGGACCGCTCACTGAAAAGATGGATATCTCGGTTGTGGCAGCGACTGCTGCCGTTACCGAGATATCTATTTTAAAAAAAATTACATACAGTAAGGGGTCCTTAAATGGTTAAAAAATAAAAAATTTAATAAATACATGTATGTATATGTGTATATATATATATATATATATATATATATACACACACACAGGGATCACATCTTCACCACAAAGTCAGTCACATCAAGCAGTGGGGCAGGACATTTCAAACAAATACATTTTCTTAACTAGAAATTCTATGACACCCTTATGCCGAGTCGTTACACACGGTCGTTTTTTGTGATGAAATAACATGACATTTTTAAAAACGTCATTTAAAATGATCGTGTGTGGGCTTCACATCGTTTTTTGTCTTCTGAAAAACTACCAAAAAAAAATTCGAACATGCTTCAATTTTTTATGTCGTTTTTGAAAATGTTGGGCCAGATTCAGGTACATCTGCGCATTATTGGACCGGCGTAGCGCACCGCCTTTACGTTAGACTTGCGCAATGTAGCCGCGTAATCACCCTATTCTCGTAGCTTTTGCGCAGAAAATTGCGCATGCGTAACGTTAATTCAGAGGCGTAAGGCGGAGTAATACAAATTGGGAAGGACATGGGCGTGTTAAATTGAAATGAGCCGTGACCCCATGCAAATGAAGGGCCGGCCGGCTCGCGCATGCGCGCTTGAAGCAGACCATGGTCAGCACCTCTGTGCGCATGCTCACAACTCGGGAACGGCGCAATCAGTGAAATTGGAAGTGGACTAGGGCAACTTAGTGAACTTAGCAAACAGCATAAATAGACAGACACAAATGCACTTCCTTTGCAAAAGTACATCCCTTTGTTTCCCTTCCTATACAGCAAGGTGCTTTTGTTTATTAGCGTTTGTTTGTTTGTTTGTGACGTGTCTTTGAGATATTTGGGGACTGTTTTGCAGAGTGATTTTTGTCTTTTATGTGTTTTCTTTGTTGTTATTTTGTTTAAATTATATTTTTGTTGGGGCATTTTTTATTTTTGCTCGTCATTTATTTTATTTTTTTGGTTGTGTATGATTTTGGAATGTGGGGGTGGTATTCCTCCGGGAAAAGGGGTGTCACCCTCATTTGTGGTGGAGAAGTGATTCCCCAGGTCTGTGTGAATGGTGTATGAATGTACAGTGACATAATTGGAGCCGCGGCATGGCGTTGCTGCTCACAAGTCCTGCATGGTGGGCTTGTGCCAATCCAATGTGATGAGGATGTGGGGTGTGTGTGCTAGGGACCACAGTGGTGTGCATGCATGCATTCTCATTGTGCCATGATTAATGTGTGTGTTTAACGTGCAAAGATGCATATGTGAGCTGGCATGAAATGGGGTCATGAGATGGGGTCCCAGTGCAGAGTCACCTTGAAGGGAAAAGACAGGAGGATGTTAGTAGTGCATGTGCCCCTTGTGATATATCAAGTGAAGAGTGAGGGGCTTGTATCAGATAAGAATATTGTATTAGATTAGATAAAATTGTAAAGTTTATATAAGCAAATCAAAAATAAAAAAACATCTCCCATGCCCTCCTTAGTGCCCTCCTCAGTGCCCTCATCCTTCTTTGTTCATCTAAAGTCAGTAGTATAGCTATGCGCGACGATGCCCCTGGCATGTTGGCATACAGATTGTTGTGCAACACGTGTGACTGCTGAGCTCCTCACTAACAGTGTTGCTTTATCTAAAAGGTAGACTTTTTTTCTCTTTTTAGACCAGCTTTTCTATGGTCTAATTTTAGACAGGACATTTTGCTGTTGCGCACACTGCGTAGCCTGCGCTGCCCTAACGTTCTTTTGTGGATCCCCGTAAGTCCCTCATTAGCATATTTGACTAGCAAATCAATGGTCTGTCTAGCGCAGTTTTGCGCGGACGGATGCGCCTGTCTAACGAAATTACGACGGACAAAAAAAAGTAGATTTCTTGCGTATCTCGTTTTAGGGGATGCCGTGCATCGAAACGCACGCGCACATTTAGACTTACGCACGCGCATCTCCTGTTGCGCAGGCGTAATCGCCGTTTTAAACCTGCGCATGCTCAAAAGCAAGTTATGAGATGGGAGCGCTCGTTCTGGTAAAACTACCATTCATAATGGAGTAAGCACATTGATCACACTGTAACAGACAAAAAAGTGTGAATCGTCTTTTACTAACAAGGAATCAGCAGAAAGCAGCCCAAAGGCGAATAGAACTTCCCCTTTAGAGTGTCGTTGTACGTGTTGTACTTCACCGCGCTTTGTTCATCATTTTTCAAAAACGATGGTGTGTGTGCAACATCGTTTTTAATGATGAAGTTGGAAAAACGCAGTTTTTTGGACATGCTGATAAATTTAAAAAAAAATCATGCTGAAAAGTGATCATGTGTACGCGGCATTACTCTAGGCTCCCGGTCGACTGAGTTTTCGACCTTGATCAGGTCTTTTCATCTAGGGCGTCAATCCAGTGTGTAGTTCACATGCTCCCCTCTCACATAAGCTTGCAGTACTCTGTTGCTTACCATTCACTTCACATAAACAATTTGGGTGGTTCATTGGGCGTTAGTTACTGTCACATGCTTCTTTGCATTACACTCTGTTTTCAAAGGGCGACCCTTCACCAACTCAGACAAGGCCACCAAACATTGAGTTTGCTGACAGCGCAAACATTGGATAAATAAAGTTTGGTTGGTGTATGACTTGTCTGTGCCTCACTCTTCCCACATCCCAAGTTTAAACTCCCTAATTTCTTCTGAGGAGTTTTTCCTTAAAAATCTATCATTCGACCAAGCCATTCAAGCCATTATTAGCATAAGCACGGGCGCATGGCTGCACGAAGCGGCCATATCAGATGCGTCTAAATTACTGCCCACTGAGCCATCCCTCTTGCGATGGCATAACATCAAATGGAAGGTACAAGACCCCAATCAAGTTCTCAGGCTGCACCCAGCAGCTAGATCCCAGTGTAGCAGGGGACAGCATTTGTGTCTCTGGTTTTACTTTACTCAATTCTTTCAACAGAAACCCAGAATGGACCCAACCACTTCTCCGATCCCATCTTGGTCACAGTTGGCTGTGATTTTAAGACACACCTTCACAACGCCACCCATGTCATTAATCAGTCGTTCTTCTGCAACACACTGAAGGTCTATCACCTCACTTGAAATGCTTACTACAGGTTTCTAGCAGCTTGCCGCGGAGCAGTGACAGGAGACATCAGGCACATCCTAGCCTTTATATTGTATTGCCACACGCAGCTGGCTTTCATAACACCATCAGACAATACTTAGCCGGTATCCATTTGTCCTTACAGGACCCCGGAAAGCCATCCTTGTTTGCAGCCCATATCCATCCAATGTGGCATCCACAAGCATCAGCCTGTAGCCAACTACAAATGCTTACCCATCACAAGTGCCATCTTTCAGGACATGTCAACCATTCTTTCACACTCCCCATTTGGATTGCTGCTTTTTTGCAGCCTAGTCTAGGCGAGTCTAGGCGGGTCTAGTGAGTCTCAGTGGCCAGATACTGTAAAAAAGGCCACCTGGCTCGCTTTCAAGATCTTTTTGTTACACCTTGTGGTGTTCAACACTTCAGTCCGGCCCCGGGGTCAACATCAAACTTTTAGACCAACAACGTCTAGGGCCTAGTAGTGATACTCGACCAGTTACTGTCTCACCTACCCTGCCAGTCAAACTCCAGCCCTTGCTACCTATTCCAACCAGCCCCTTGAGTGGCAACCAGTTCGTCAGGCACGTTAGGATCCTCCTGGTTCACCTAGGCCTTGACCACGGATGGTATTCTGAACACTCTTTCGGATCGGAGCGGCCTCGGCCGCATCTCAGCACAGGGTACCAGACCATGCCTTTAAAAGTTGGGTGGATGGAAATCCAATATCAGCATCAATGGGGGTTAATCAGGCTCCCAATCCGCTGAAAATAAGAATGATAAACCAAGAACTGTGCTACTTCAAGATATAACATATACATCATATATGAATATGGTAAAATTCAGATGATCAAAAAAGCCGGTATAGAAGCGACGGAGATCCAACTTGGATTCCCACCAATTCTAGATGCTGTGTTTGGTATGAATCATGAGGGGGAACTCCACGCCAAATTTTAAATAAAAAACCGGCATGGGTTCCCCTCCAGGACCATATCAGGCCCTTAGGTCTGGTATGGATTGTAAGGAGAACCCCCATGACAAAAGAATGGTGTGGGGGTTCCCCCAAAATCCATACCAGACCCGTATTCGAGCACGCCGCCCAGCTGGTCAGGAAAGAAGTGGGGATGAGAGAGCGCCCCTCCTGCTCCTGAGCCATACCAGACCGCATGCCCTCAACATGGGGGGTGGGTGCTGTTGATAAGGACAGGGCCTCTTCCCGACAACCCTGGCCATTGGTTGTCTGGCTCTGCAGGCAGGGGGCTTATCAAAATCTGGGAGCCCCTTTTAATAAGGGGGCCCCAGATACAGACCCCCCACCCTAGGTGAATGAGTATGGGTAACATCGTACCCCTACCCATTTACCTGGAGGAAAAGTGTAAAAAAAATAAACACACTACATAGGTTTTTTAAAATCATTTATTTGTCAGCTCCGGGGGGCCTTCTTACGACTTCTCCGATCTCCGGGGGTCTTCTTCTGACATCGTGGGGCCATCTTTCTACTTCTCTGCTCTCTTCTTTTGCTCTCCGGTGTCGTCTCCGCGCTCCCCAGTTCTTCTCCGCCCTCCGGTGCCTTCATCCTTCCGCCGGGCTGCGCCGCCGCTACTGTATCTTCTTTGAAGCTCTTTTACTAGCAGTGGCCAGCCTGGTCTTCCTCGTCACCTTCTTCCCTCTTCTTTAATTCCGATGTTGACTCGACCCTCCCTCCTGCTGTAATGCCGGGTGTGCAGTGCGCAATGATTTATATAGGCCTCTTATGATGTCACAGTCCCAGCATGCTCTGGGTGGTGACAACATAATTACCTCGTCACCACCCGGAGCATGCTGAGCTCGGCAGAAGGATGAAGGCACCGGAGAGCGGAAAAAGAACTGGGTAGAGCGGAGACAACACCGGAGAGCAGAGGAAGAGAGCAGAGAAGACGAAAGACAACCCCCGAAATCAGAAGAAGACCCCTGGAGAGCGGAGAAGGGGTCGGTATCTGGGGGCCCCCTTATTAAAGGGGGCTCCCGGATTACGATAAGCCCCCCGCCCACAGACCCCAACAACCAATGGCCAGGGTTGTCAGGAAGAGGCCCTGTCCTTATCAACATGGGAACAGGGTGCTTTGGGATGGGGGGGCCGCAGGGCACCCCAAAGCACACATCCCCCATGTTGGGGGCATGTGGCCTGGTACGGCTCAGGAGTGGGGGAGCGCTCACTCGTCCCCATTCCCGACCGGCCGGGCAGCTTACGCAGGTACGGGTCTGGTATGGATTTTGAGGGGACCCCCATGTCGTTTTTTCAGCGTAGGGGGTTCTCCTTATAATCCATACCAGACCTAAGGGCCTGGTATGCTCCCCTTTTAACTGGCTTCTATGCGTGTGGGAGGTGCCCACCCTGCAAGAAGTGTAGACAAAGGGTTAAAAAAAATAAAGGAGTTTGTAGTACTGGGAATAGCTACCTTATTAAAAGTCTCATTACTTGTAATACTGTAGGAGTAGTGTATGTTCTCCAATGTGACTGTGGTTTACAGTATATTGTAACCTCTCCATGTATGCATTGAAGAGCATGTTAATAACATTACAACATTTTTGAGAACTCATAACGTATCCAAACATTTTCAACACTTTCATAATAGGGACCCTAAATGCTTAACATTTTGGGGACTTGAGAAGGTTCAGCCTCAACCCTTTTGGATCCATGAAAGTCATATTTCTTGTGCAGGGGGGCCTGAACGTCGAGTTCGACCTGAACTGCTTTATTTCCAACTAGCTGAATACCCGGCGTTGCCCGGTCTTCCTATCTTAACCTTTTGGGGAGGAAAATCATAGTTATATAAATATAAATAAATAAATAATAAATAACACAATGTTTAATTTTAGAAATTTGACAGATAAAAATATGAATATTTACTATTTGATTAAAGAGTATTGTATTTCATAACTTTTATAACATTTTCCTTTTCAGTTTGTGAATGTTGAAACAGAGCAAAATACCGTACAATGAAGCAGATTAGTACCAACTCACAGACCTTTAAAAAGTGCGGTTAACGGAACTGACATATTATTGCAATACTTGTTTGTATACTATATTATTAGTTTCTCCCGCATTTGCTAAAATGAACAAATTATTTGGGGAACCCACCCTAGAGCACGCTACATAAAGTTGCTCATGTGAAAAACATGGTGATCTTAAATCAACTCCGCAGTACCAAATGGACTGCCCTTGTGACTTGTTGATCGTGATGGAAAATGCAAGCATCACTGGGAGTTGTAGTCTCTTGAAACTAAAAGGCAGATCTGTTGGAATAAGAGGTATTCGTGGAATAAAAACTGTTTCTCCCTTTCCCTTTCCTGTCAAAATAGTAGTTTCCAACACATTAGGCAACATGTTTTTCACACACAGCCTTGTTCCATTGCACAGTTTTGGTGGGTCAAGGTTTCGTAATAAAATAATAGGACATCCAACTTTAAGTGATAGGCGATGTTGTGGCAATCCAGCTGGATCAAGGGAATTCAGGAATTCTGGTGGGAAATTCACAGCCTCATCTGAATCTACTACGGTATCAAAAGATTTGTACTCAGTAACTGCTCCTGGTATCATAGAAAGTATTTGATTGTTAATTTCACGGACATCCTCATTTTTAGCAGCAAGAATAGTCCTCTTACACAACCAGTTTAGATTGCCTAAGTTGTCTGAAATATTATGGTATACTGCATCTATTAGTTCTGCAACTGACGATACCAGTTTGCAAAAATCAGAGGGAAGTTTTACGTTTCCTGAAGATTCAACTGGTAGTCTACCCTCTCCGATTTCAAGAAGTGTGTTTGAAAAAAATTGAGCATTCTCATCCCTTGGAAGTACTCTCATATTTCCTTTTAATTTGATTTTTCTGACTCTTTTCCACAAAACTGAATGCTTTAAACAGGCATATATTTCATCTGCTGGTGTTGATTTTGGAATGATAGGCAGGGTTTGTCTAAAGTCTCCACAGAGAAGCACCAGAGCTCCTCCCATAAAGTTATTATTCCCTCTGAAATCTTTAAGTTATGTCAAGGGCCTCAAGAGCTTTTCTGTGGGCCATGGTGCATTCATCCCAGACAATTAATTTGCATGTTTTAAGCACCTGCGCTTGACCACTTGCCTTGCTTATGTTGCATGAAGGATTTTGTTGCCTTGCGATGTCTAATGGCAATTTTAGTGCAGAGTGGGCTGTTCTCCCTCCTTCCATAAGTGTAGCTGCAATTCCTGAGGAGGCAATAGCAGGAGGAACTTCTCCCTGAGCCCGAATCTCAGCCAAAAGTAAATTAGTCAAAAATGTTTTTCCTGTACCCCCAGGGGCATCGAGAAAAAAAATCCCACCTTGTTGTCTTGTTATATGATCAATAATGATTTGGTATCCTTTTCTTTGATCTTGATTTAGAAGTGGTTTCTTATCTGCCACATATGCACGCAGCTCTTCCATGTTGTAGTTCTTCACTCTCATGTAATCTGCATTCAGTACATCTTGTTAATCTCGTACTGGTGCTTGCAGGCCTAACTGCACTAATGTCTTATTGATCATGGCAATACACTTGTCCTCTAAAATTATTAACGCCCTGTTGAAAATCTCGGGACAAAAAGTAATTTCCAATGTTGGGTTTTCCTCCGAGTTTTGGCAAGTATATCCACACTTAGTGCTTCCTTATACTTCTCCCATAAAGTGTTTGGGTTTGAAGGACTGCATGTTGTTAGTATTATAGCAAACACGTTTCTGATTTGGTCTGGTAAAGAAATTAATTCGGCTTTTCTCAATGTATTATCCCAGTGTTGGTCTCCTTCAAGCAAACCAAGCTTCTGACAGGCTTCTCTGTATGTTTGGCAGACCTCGCCATTTATTGTTCTCAGCGCTGAGAAAGAAGTTGGTCCTCGAACTGTGTGAAGAAGCATTCTTAGAAAAAAACATTATACACTGTATACACTCTACCTAAAGCATCACTTTCAACTATATTGTGTCCAGGGAGGTGCTGTCCAACTTTTCTTCTACAGAAAACTTTCCTTGGGGCATTCCATGTATAGTATCGAGGAACCTCAGGATAAAGCAATGTTCTTGCAAAAGGATCCTCTTTACATAGTTTAAAGAATGCTGTTAAAGTTGTGTTTGGTGGCTGTTCAACTACTCTAGGAGCACTCTCCATTGTGAAATGAACTCTCTGACCGTTTTCCAAATGAACACTCAGGTGAACAACTGTAGGGTGTCTTTCATGAATTGGAAACCCTAGGATCCGCCACACTGCTTCGCTGCTGCTTATGTATCTACCCAACTGATACTGGATGACTTCATTGTTTGTCTTCTCATTGTTTAGGCTGAACACAGCAATATCACTGCCTTTGTTTACATACTTGCACACATACTTGATTGATTTTACACTGTTGCAGTACTCAACGTTAATGTGTGCCTGGAACATTTTAGAAAGCAGGGGTGAAAATGGCACAACCCACCTGTTGTCTATTTCTATTTCTGTGCCATGTAACTTTACTTTCGCCATGAACCCTCCATCTTGTGGAGCTCGTCGTCTATATCGAGGATAACCGTTTAGGTGTGGCTAAGCTGTGATGAAGAGATTGTGGTAAAAAGACCTGTGATGACATCAGTAGGTGTGGCTAAACTGTGTTGAAGAGATTGTGGTAAAAGGACCTGTGATGAAATCGGTAGGTGTGTACGAGCTGTGATGAAGATATTGTGGTTGAAGGACCTGTGATGACATCAGTAGCTGTGGCTGAGCTGTGATGAAGAGACCACAGTCCCATATACTTGCATGGGACTTGAAACAAAAAACGCCGTTTGGAAGTTATGAAGTAACATGTATTTCCCATAGAGTTGAATGGGACTTTAAAGAAAAACCCTTTCCCATAGAGTTGAATGGGACTTTAAAGAAAAACCTAGACCATGGCAAATGGAGGTGGGTAAGGGTTAAACCACCTATCCTATGTTTGTTGCTGACATATAAGTAACATGTGTGCCAAGTTTCATGTTAATATCTTTAGCCGTTTGGACGTGATGCTGGAACATACATACATACACACACACACACGTTGAGTTTTATATATATAGATAAATGATGGGGTTATGGTTTTTCATTATTGTATTTTTATATACTGTTGGGAGTATTAGGAAAATATTTTCAGTATGTTACCTTACCCATCCTCTTGTTTTTAGGGTTATATATGTGTTTTATTAAAAATGCATATTTAAGGTGTATATTTGCATATATTTGCATGAAAGTTCGCGGGTGTATGTCTACAGTATACTATGATTAAAATGCTCCATGTTACACATGGGTATTTTTAGTATTTACGCTAGTCTTATAGTGACCCCAGGGATGGATGTGTCTTAATTTGGCTGATGGGGTGTGTGTTTTTGCCTTTGCTTCCGGTGGGGGCCGGCCAAATCACCATAACTTTGGTTACCAGACTGGCATTTATAGACGCTGGGTGACGTACTAGCTCCACCCACCGCTGACAAAGTCCAATCCGGAAGTAACGTGCGTACGGGGGAGGAGTTTTTTCTGTGACGTCACCCGCGTCCTTTCTGCTGCTGCTCGTGGCTGTTGCTCCGAGTTTTTATTTTATTTTACATTGCCTATCGCCTACTGGCCAGTTGTTTTCTGGCAGATTGTCTGCAGACATACCAGACTGACTGTAGTATGGAGAAGTGCTGTTTTTTACCTTTCCCTGGAATAAATACAGTCTACATGTAGAACATATTTTTTATTCCGCATTGGACCTACTATTCACTGTTGCATAGGACTCCAATGCACCATCTCCCTTATGGTGAGAACAAGCTGTCTTTGACCACTTGTGAAAACATATGGTCCAACTCACCTGGTAAGGAGGCACTTCTTATACTGGTGGAGGATATCATCACATTTGCCGAAGATTTTTGCTATCTCACTGGATGTCATCTTAATTCTTGATTCTTCAGTCAAGGACTTTATTTGCGCTGCACTTTTATTATTATTTATTATTTTTGAGTTTTTTTGTGATTGCCTCTGTTGGTGTTCAGCTTGCAATCAATTTTGTTTAATTTGTAACATTTGTGCGCTGATTGCTGTTTTTTCTAGTTTTCTGGTATGCTCCTGGAGGGTAAACCCATTCTGGGTTTTTATTTAAAATTTGGTGTGGAGTTCCCCTTCATGATTCATACCAAACACAGTGTCTAGAATTGGCGGGAATCCAAGTTGGATCCCTGTCACTTCTATCTCGTGCTCGCTGGAATGTGCTTTTCCTATTGCAGCGAGTGCGAGATGTCGGCACCCTGTCACCAAGAACCAGCGCGATGCGGTGGTGCTGGAAACACATTCTCCCGGAACAGGTACTATACCAGATAAATTGATCTCTTTTTAGGGAGATCAAAGAAGCCTGTGCCCGGGTCTCTATGCCTGTCAGCAAGGTATCTCAGTTCCTCTGCTCTAGATGCTCTCGGTACAGCCCGCGGGTAGTTGTTCCCCCTGGCAACCGTGAGTGGTCTTCAAATATCCCGAAGCATGCGACTCAAATGATATAAAATCATCTCAAGCAAATCTGGGACCTTGATATTCTGTCTCTTTCCTTATTTCACCCTCCTTTGGGTCTGTTATCTTCTCTATCCAACTTTATACCTCTTCTCTACTTCATAGGTGCCTTTTCTTTCTCTCAAAAAGCAAACTTCACATAAGCAGCTTTCTCAGGTTTTTGCTTCCTGAGTCCCAGGAAGTTGTTAGTCTTGTGGCGTATTTGTATGATTTATATCTGTCCAAGTTGTAGGACCCCGACCATAAATATGAAGGCCAGTATGGTGGCTTGAAATAATGGGAGGAGCCTGGGAGGTATTTAAGCACACCACTCACCTGTGGTCCTTGTCAGTTCTGGTTTGTGATACCCTCCCTCCCATTCCCCTTTTTCAGGGCGCTTCTCAGTATATTTCTTTTCCCAATCAGCCATTACTTATCTTGGGTATGCCCCCTTTTTTGCATACCATCCAGCTGACCAGGGCACACTTCAGGTCTATTTCATGTTGTTAGTCTGGTGACATGTTTGTGTGGTTCATATCTGTCCCAGTTGTAGGTCTCCAACTATATATATATACATATATATATATATATATATATATATATATTTTCACTAAAGCAATTAATAGGCATTATATTGCGATAATTAATTAGAACATTTATTAACCATTAATTAATTGATTACCTACCTGGCAAGCACATAAACCTGCACATTCTTATTGTATGAGCAGTGCATCTACGATACCACTGTTAGTTTGTGCCAACACCTGGTTGTCAGGCATAAATAAAAACAAAAACAAATCTAAACCATCAAATGTTCCCTGTTAAACTCTGAAAAGCATGTCTCTGTTGTCTATGTTTTTTTTTATTTTTATATCTTGGTCTACATTTAAATAAATTGTACAGAGGTTTTTAATGCATTTTCTTTTATTATTTATTATGTTCAGCACTATAAAAAAAAACACGTTGTAAAAAAATATTCTTTTCAAGTTTTCCAATTTTATATAATAGCTAAATGCCTTTGCAATTCACCATTGTTATAAAAGAGTATACTGATATCTATCTTTTGACCACATACTTTATCCCTGTTACACATAAGTGCTCATATAGCCCCAAAATCTGTCCATCGGTTCCTTAAGTCTAATACTGTAGATATTAGGGATGAGCCAAACTGCCCTTGGTTTGGTTTTTATTATTATATAGGATTCATATATACCAAACAGTTCAAGCAGTGCTTTACAACATGAGGGTTACAATACAATTCAATACAGGAGGAATTGGAGGGCCCTTGTCCCCATGTTGATGAGGACAGGGGCCTCTTTCCCACAACCCTTGCCCAGTGGTTGTGGGGGTCTGCGGGTGGGGGGCTTATAGGAATCTGGAAGCCCCATTTAACAAGGGGGCCCCAGATCCCGGCCCCCAGATCCCGGCCCCCCCTATGTGAATCGGTATCGGGTACATGGTTCCCCTACTCTAAAAGTTTCAAAAAAGTTAAAATGACAGGAGACAGTTTTGGACAATTCATTTTTTTAAGATAATATATATATAATATTGTAACGGTCACCACCGTTACGACCTTTAATCCAACCACGACAAGCTTATCTGACATTCCACAATCCTGCATACACGATCCATATCATTTCCCATAATCAAGACGAGACTCAGGTCTGCACTTGGTTTCAAAGATATGAACACTTTAATGGTATTTTCTCAGCTTCTTATACAGTTTCAAGCATGTGACAGTAATCAAAGGGACAATGCCATCTCCACCCCCCTATTCACTCACTGAGGCAAATTCTCTGCAGACATGTCGGCACCGCATCATCAATAGGCTTAACTCAGAGAGAATGACATTCCGGTAGATAATGACATCAAAACAAACTACTATCACACAATGATTTTCCCTTTTGAATAATACACAATCACAGATAATCTTCACACATATACAAGAAACCTCAATCACATTATCTAGACATACGTCTCTAAAGGGGTTTGACACCTTTGTACCATAGACACTGTACGGTTTAGGAGTAGATGCAATCAACACCTTTCAAAAGAATGAAATGTCTTTCACAAGCCGGGTCACTTAACATTTCAATAGCCGGAGCTAAGCATTGAATAAGCTTGTAATGTCCCTCTCCTGTGTAACAGGTGTCAATATGGACCCCTTGTAATATGCCAGTCCTGCAATATGAATTATTATTAATGTCCCATCTCATGTAATATATGATATAATTTCTTTGTCACCCTATGGCCCTAGTGGACATAAGGTGACCCTAGAGAATCTCAGTCTGTCACGGGTCATTTCGTTACATCTATATATACTGTATATATATCCAAAATTCATTAAGACATGAACATGATCAGAGAGAAAGTCCCAGAAAAAAAATCCTACGGCCCAGGTTCAATTATATCCTCTATATCACCACCACCAATCGTGCTATGGTCAAATTGAACTCTTACCAGACAATGCTGGACAATAAGCATTGAAAATGACACTTATTTGCACCAGGTATACTCCAAATCCTCTCGTCTTTAGATATAGCTCCCATATGAGGAAAAAGACAGATGGCGGTATATAGTGTAATTCCGTTTGGTTTGATATTAAAAAAAGTGCATAAACATAAGAGATACACTCACATTTTGGTTGGAAAAGACAGGCGATACAACATACCTTTCATCCGAAAATCAGGTTACAGGCATGGGCATCAAGGACAGCGTATTCCGCTTGGTGTTTGTTTGATTAGTCCCGCTCTGCTAGCACGCTCTGCTTCCTGATCGACGTAATGACGTCACTATAATTGACAGTCGTTTCAGCCAACTCAGAGGCGTTTCGTCATACGATTAACTTCATCTGTGGACATGGCTGTACGACTGAAGATCCCATGTATATATACCCCGCTTTACTCTATGCTAATTGAGATGACTCAAAGCGGACCTTATTCGACATCCGTCCTGATAGCTCATCTCTGTTTATTCTGTTGCATCAATAGCGGTATAGACACTTATGCTCTGCCACCTAGTGGATCAGAACAATATAACATCTGATATTAGACTACTACATGATACCAAAATGATTTAGTATGCACTCGTAATACCTTTTCAGCTAAAAGACTGAGTCTAAGAAGTATGTGGTGTTGACAACACTATAACATTAATTAATGTTTATAAATATACAACCATATAATTAATTATAGACCTAAAAATAGAATTAAGTAAAATTTGCATTTACATGTAAAACTAAATATATGAAAAAAAATCTAAATATATAAGAAAATTTATACAACAATATATATAAAAATTCATATGAAAAATAATAAGCTTAAAATTAAAATTAAAATTAAAAAAACTAAAATACGAAGAAGATAACATAAGAAAAGATAGAAAAAAGTATCATACTCATACCCTAGAAAAATTAGATTAATAGTCACTAATAAAACAGTTAACATCTAACTCCACGTTCATGCCCTTCAGAGTCAGAGGCCCAGATTCACAGAGAGATTACGCCTGCGCAACAGGAGATGCGCGTGCGTAAATCTAAATGTGCGCGTGCGTTTCGATGCACGGCATCCCCAAAACGAGATACGCAAGAAATCTACTTTTTTTTGTCCGTCGTAATTTCGTTAGACAGGCGCATCCGTCCGCGCAAAACTGCGCTAGACAGACCATTAATTTGCTAGTCAAATATGCTAATGAGGGACTTACGGGGATCCACAAAAGAACGTTAGGGCAGAGCAGGCTACGCAGTGTGCGCAACAGCAAAATGTCCTGTCTAAAATTAGACCATAGAAAAGCTGGTCTAAAAAGAGAAAAAAAGTCTACCTTTTAGATAAAGCAACACTGTTAGTGAGGAGCTCAGCAGTCACACGTGTTGCACAACAATCTGTATGCCAACATGCCAGGGGCATCGTCGCGCATAGCTATACTACTGACTTTAGATGAACAAAGAAGGATGAGGGCACTGAGGAGGGCACTAAGGAGGGCACGGGAGATGTTTTTTTTTTTTTTATTTGCTTATATAAACTTTACAATTTTATCTAATCTAATACAATATTCTTATCTGATACAAGCCCCTCACTCTTCACTTGATATATCACACATGCATAGACATCTTTGGCATGAGTGATTCTGAGGTGTCTCGCATCTTCAGATTCACCCCTCATGCCATCATGGAATTAACCACAACCTTGCAGGAGGACATCAGCAGCCCAACACATGGCACTACCCATGACACCCATGACAGCTACATATACAATCAGAGCCCCATCCCCACAGATTTCGAACAGAACATGTATGGGGACAGCTGGCTGGTTGGTGAGTGCCATGGGTGGCAGGCATGACTGTCCCCCCCCATGATGCACACATCACAAGGGGCACATGCACTACTAACATCCTCCTGTCTTTTCCCTTCAAGGTGACTCTGCATATGCACTGGGACCCCATCTCATGACCCCATCTCATGCCAGCTCACATATGCATCTTTGCACGTTAAAAACACACACATTAATCATGGCACAATGAGAATGCATGCATGCACACCACTGTGGTCCCTAGCACACACACCCCACATCCTCATCACATTGGATTGGCACAAGCCCACCATGCAGGACTTGTGAGCAGCAACGCCATGCCGCGGCTCCAATTATGTCACTGTACATTCATACACCATTCAGACAGACCTGGGGATCACTTCTCCACCACAAATGAGGGTGACACCCCTTTTCCCGCAGGAATATCACCCCCACATTCCAAAATCATACACAAACAGAACCAAAAAAATAAAATAAATGACGAGCAAAAATAAAAAATGCCCCAGCAAAAATATAATTTAAACAAAATAACAACAAAGAAAACACATAAAGGACAAAAATCACTATGCAAAACAGTCCCCAAATATCTCAAAGACACGTCACAAACAAACAGACAAACGCTAATAAACAAAAGCACCTTGCTGTATAGGAAGGGAAACGAAGGGATGTACTTTTGCAAAGGAAGTGCATTTGTGTCTGTCTATTTATGCTGTTTGCGTAGTTCACTAAGCTGCCCTAGTCCACTTCCAATTTCACTGATTGCGCCGTTCCCGAGTTGTGAGCATGCGCACAGAGGTGCTGACCACGGTCTGCTTCAAGCGCGCATGCGCGAGCCGGCCGGCCCTTCATTTGCATGGGGTCACGGCTCATTTCAATGTAACACGCCCACGTCCTTCCCAATTTGTATTACTCCGCCTTACGCCTCTGAAATAACGTTACGCATGCGCAATTTTCTGCGCAAAAGCTACGAGAATAGGGTGATTACGTGGCTACATTGCGCAAGTCTAACGTAAAGGCGGTGCGCTACGCCGGTCCAATAATGCGCAGATGTACCTGAATTTGGCCAGAGTGTCCATAAAATGTATCCATCGTGTTTCTCTCTTAGATATTTCTCTTACTAGATTGGATCCTCTCCAATTTGGCTGGATACAATCAATTCCCCAAAACTTCAAACATGAGGGGTCTTGGTTGTGGAATTTTTTAAAATGGAAGAAAAAACACTATGATCCTTGTACCCTATTTCTATATTGTGTAAATGTTCTGCAATCCAAATCCTCATTTTTCTCTTAGTGTGGCCTACATACATGAGATTACACAGGCACTGCAGGACATATACTACATGCGTGTTATTGCATGTGATAAATTCTGTAATTTTACAAGTTTTATTGTTCCCAGTGGATACAAATTCTGTCAGACCACTAATAGGATTATTTACTATTGTACAGGCACTGCACTTCCTGCAGGAATAAAACCCTGTTATCTGCCAGCACATACTTTTTCTTACTGGTGGGTCCAATACCTTTTGTACAACTTTATCCCCAAAATTGGGCGCCTTCCTATAAATAAATTTAGGCATTGTTGGTAATGCTTTTTGTAATACTCTGTCTAAACATAAGACATGCCAATGTCGTTTAAATATTATCTCAATGTCTTTATATTGATTATGAAAACTCGATCCATAGGGCGGTCTCTACCCGTAAAACACCTGTAAAACACACCTCTCTTGGGGTCACTATCATTCAATTTACAATTTTATCAAGATTCTCTTCATTATATCACTTTTGTACAAATCTCTCTTTTATGGTAGCGGAGTGAGTGATAAAATCTTGATTAGTGGTACAATTTCATTTGACTCTCATTAATTTACCCTTCTGGATATTTCGTAACTAGTGTTGCTCACGAATATTCGAATTGCGAATATTCGGCTCGAATATTGCATATTCGAGAAATCGCGCAATATCTCGAATATTGTGCCGAATATTCGCAATGTCGAATATTCGGATTTTTCTTAAATTTTTTTTATCACAGATCACATGCTAGTGATCTCCATCGACGTGTAAAAGCAATGGTGGTATGATTAGAGGGACCCTGGGCAGAGTAGCGCATGTGATCCTTTTATGCTGCCGAATATTCGCAATGCGAATATTCGGCAATAGCAATATCGCGCGATTTTTTTTCCCCGCCCTTCATTCACATCAGAGCCAATCAGAGTTCCATTTCCACAGGTGTCAGAGGTTAGCAACCTCCACATCAACCAATAGGAACCTGCCTCACGACCATTATATAAACTAAGCCCCTGCATGTGCTCATTGCAGATTCACAAGGTGGATATAGAGGGAGAAGTGTTTCTGTGCTCTGTGTTATATTGCATCAGCATTGCAGTACCTTTCTGTGCTCCTGTTCTGTTCATTTCAGTATTAGCAGCTGCTAGTGCATATATTTCTAAACTGCTTTTTTAAAAGCAAGAAGAAACCAAACAGCTTTTTTTAAAGCTACTATTTGTGTGTTTGTGTTCCACTTTCATTTAGTGTTAGATAGATAGGTTTGAGTGTACTTGTACACCTCTGTAAGCTAGCTAGCTTAGTTAGTTTAGTGTGTTTATTTAGTTAGTTATCTGTTTTATAAAAAAAAAAAAAAAAAAAAAAAGTTATTTTTAGTTTATTCAGATCTCTGGCTCTGCTGTGTTAGCAGAGTCACTGTTCTATCTATATTAGTTTCTTTATTGCTCTTATTCGTTGCCCAGTCAGTTTTTGTCTGTTGTCTGTCAGTCAGTTAGTTAGTTAGTTTTAAAAAAAAAAAAAAATTTAAAAAAATTTACCTTTCGTTTAATTGTTGTTTAGTGGCATAGCTACTAGTTGTTTGTCTGCGCGCCTGTTTTTTCTATTATCACATTTACCCCCCCCCCCAATAAAGTTTACCCACCCCCCCATATCAGCATGAGCAGCATCCGTGGTCGTGGCAGCAGGGGTAGGGGAGTTACTCCCAGTGCTGGGTCGCTGCCAGCACGGGGTACCTCTCGTGCCCCTACTACTGGTAGAGGATCGGGTGTAAGGGGAGTCCGCCTCATCCGGGAGTTTTTCACTTCGGGCAGCCGCCCGATATTGCCTTCCCAGGCTCCAGCAGTGGTGGAGTACATGGGGCACAGCAGTGCCACTCAGTCATCACCAAGTAGCAGCACCACCACCATCAGTACACCGGTGCCTTTAGTACCCAGCCCCAGCGAGTCCAGCCTCATGCTGTTTGATGGTGAAAGTGACATGGATATCTTGGGGGAGGCCCTCGATCATGCAGACATTGATTTATGTGCTGATGGTCAGGACCTTTTTGAAGGGTTAATGGAGGAGGAGGATGGGGTACTGGCTGTCAGTAGCCCAGAGGCCTCCCTTCATGGTGGTGCTGGTGGTTTTCTGCAGGAAACACCAGCACCTAGTCAGACCCATGCGTCTGTGAGGGGACATCGGAGCCAGGCTAGCGGCTCCATGTCAGATGTCTCCTTCAGACCACCACATGTCAGCCCTGGGTCTGACATATCTGGGGGCGAAGAGGAGGGTGACCCAACATGGGTGCCACCTGCCTCGTCGGTTCACAGCATCAGTGACGACGAGGAAGGTAGGCACCCTGGGGAAACGGTGCGCCAGGTCACCAGGGAGACCAACGTCAGGGTCTCCACTGGTGATGGCAGCAGGAGGTGTCAGCAGCAGCAGCAGCAGCAGCAGCAGCAGCAGCAGCAGGCAGCTCCACCTGTGCGCACCGAGTCCCAGCAGGTGGAAGTCAGCGTCACCCCATCTGACAGGAGGGCGATGCTGAAGTCACCTCTCTGGGCCTACTTCACCTTGGTAGCAGATAACCCGACAGTAGCCATCTGCCAGCTCTGTCGTGCCAAGGTGAAGAGAGGGAAGTGTTTGGCTCGGGTGGGTACCACGGCACTCAACCAGCACCTGCGGATTAATCACTGGCAGGAGCATGACCAGATGAAGCGTGCTGGTGGTAGCAGCGCCACCACCACAAGTGTGCAGGGTACAGCAGCCCCTGCCACTGCTTCATCGGCTACCAGCAGGTCATGCCCCCCCGCTCCCTCTAGTAGAGGTACTGCTACCGACAGCCAGACCTCCACATCATCACCCTCCTCTTCGGTGTCCCGCACTGCCGTCCGGCGCCAGGCGTCTCTTTCTGACGCCTTTGAACGCAACACTCCCTTCCCCCCTTCAGACCGACGTGTGCGTTCCCTCAATGGGCTCCTGGCAAGGGTTATTGCCCAACATCTGCTTCCCTTTAACATAGTGGACTGCAACCCCTTCAGGCAGATGTTGGAGCAGGCCCAACCCCAATGGCGTGTCCCCAGCCGCCATTTCTTTGCCAGGACTGGTGTCCCTGCCCTACACCAGCACATTGTGCAGAATGTAACCCTGTCGCTGGATCATGCTGTCAGCAACAGGGTGCATCTGACAATGGATGGCTGGACCAGCAGGCATGGGCAGGGGCGCTACATAAGCTTCACGGCCCATTGGGTTTCCCTCCGAGGCGCCGGGGAGGGATTGGCGGCATCTGATTTTGTGGTGCCGCCCCGGGGTGTCCAGGGGAGAAGTGCTGGTCTCCCTCAAGCCACTGTCTCCGCAGCTGCTGAGCCTCCCAGCAAGCGCCCCCGTAGCTATTCAAGTGTGGGGCACGTGCGCTGTCAGGCCGTGCTCCAGCTTGTTAGTTTAGGGGAACGGAGACACACTGGACGAGAAGTGCTGAGCGCACTTCAGGCTCAGGTCCAGAAGTGGCTGACACCCCGAAGGCTCCAAGCAGGTCTGGTTGTCTGTGACAATGGCAGCAACCTCCTCTCCGCCCTCCAGGCTGGCAGTCTGACACACGTGCCCTGTCTGGCACATGTCCTCAACCTAGTGGTGCAGAAGTTCCTGCGCACCCTATCCCGGGTTGAGTGACATTGTGCTAAGGGTACGCAGGATTGCCAGCCACTTCAGGCGCTCCCCAACCGCTACCGCGTCCCTGTCAAAGTTGCAGCGGGACAACAGCCTGCCCCTTCACAGGCTGATTGTGGACAGTGTGACGCGGTGGAACTCCAGCCTCTACATGCTGGAGAGGTTGTGGGAGCAGCGAAGGGCGGTGAAGGAGTACCTGCTGGAGCAAGGCACTGGCGGGCCATCACAACACACACTCCCGTACATCACCAGTCTGGAGTGGGGGCAGATACACCAGGTCTGCCATGTGTTGGCCCCTTTTGAGCAGGCGACCAAGATGGTGAGCAGGGAGCATGTCGGCCTCAACGACGTGCTCCCTATAGTGTTCCTGCTGGACAGGGCACTAGATCGCCTGCTTGGAGCTGGGGAGAGTGCCTTGGTGGAGCAGGAGGAGGCAACACTGCTCCACCAAGACCAGGCCCAGGACGAGGAGGAGGAGGAGGATCATGATGATGATCAGGAGGTGACTGGTGGCGTCCTGGAGTCAGGGCCTGGTCAGGAGGGAGAGCCGGTGTTGGGGGCACCGATAGTCCGGGGGTTTGGCATGACTGACCGCGAACAGCAGCGCCTCCATGACGAGGAAGCGGACGTCATGGACCCAGGCAGCCATGAGGAGTCACAGCGGGCTGTGCTCTTCCCCATGGCTGCCCACATGCTGAGATGCCTCAGGAGGGACCCCCGGGTTAAAGCCATCAAGGAGAGGGACGAGTTTTGGCTGGCCACCCTTGTAGATCCCAGATTTAAGGGGAAACTGGAGCAGTTCCTCCCAGCCAGACGGAGGCAGCCCCGGATGGAGGAACTGCAGGCATGCCTAGTCAGCCGTTTGGAGCAGGCAACTCCCCGGCCTCCAGTTGTCCCCCCTCATCTCACCCAGCAGGTGGCTGCACCCAGCAGCAACATCAGCAGCCGAGCAGGGGACCTAATGGGTGAGATGAGGATGTTCATGCAAACTGAGCGACCTAGTACCAGCAGCAGCAGCAGCAGCAGCAGCCATCACCACCAGCGGCTGGCCCACATGGTGGCAGACTACATGGGGTCCGTCAGTGCTTCTGACAGTATGAGCACCGACGACCCCATGGAGTACTGGGTTGCCAGATTGGACACCTGCCGCGAGCTCGCTCAGTATGCGCTGGAGTTATTGTCTTGCCCCCCCTCCAGCGTACTATCTGAGCGGACATTCAGCGCGGCAGGTGGGGTGGTCACGGACAAGAGGACCCGTCTGTCCACAGATTCCGTGGACAGACTCACATTCATCAAAATGAATGAGTCCTGGATCGGCGGTGACTTTCTGGCACCCGCCGTCGGTTCAGGGCGCTGAATGGTCCCTTGTCAGTTACCAATACCTCTCCTATCTCTTTATACCAGGGGTGTCAAACTCAATTTCATCGTGGTCCGCATCAGCATTATGGTTGCCCTCAAAAGGGCCGGTTATATCTGTAATATTATATGTCCAGCGCATCCCCCCCCCTTACATTCGATGTCAAAGGCCACCCCACCATCCTACCCCAACATCAGAAGTGGAGTTCCCCCTCTCCCTTACATCACAGTGCATCTCCCTTTCCTTATGCTGCTCCTGGGAAGAAGGTGGATATTTTTTTGTTATTTTGAAAAGCCTGTGGCGTGCAAAACACAACCCAAAAACTACACCCGGTGCCACAGCTACTTAAGGCCTGTGTCATTCTGCTTTTCAAATGTAATCACCGTGCTACAGCAATTTCAAGCTTTTGTAATTTTGACACTATATGGGCTCCTACTGCTAATGGCAAAAGGCTGAGTGATTATGTACCGATATATTACTCATACTGGTGCTGTCACCTTTTGTCTGTGAGATTTGCCACTTTCTTACTACTGCTGGTGCTGCTGCCACCTCTTCCACGACCACGAGTGAAAAAAACACTTAATTGTGTACTGGTACTACTATGCTGCTGCTGCTGCCAGTGCTCAGATACTTATGTGTCAAGTTATTTGGCACTACATGCTACAATCATCAATGCTGCTGCTGCTGTGCTGCTGCCACCTCTTCCACGACCACGAGTGAAAAAAAAACACTTAATTGTGTACTGCTACGACTATGCTGCTGCTGCTGCCAGTGCTCACTTACCTATGTGACAAGTTCTTTGGCACTATATGCTACAATTATCAATGCTGCTGCTGCTGTGCTGCTGCCACCTCTTCCCACGACCACGAGTGAAAAAAAAAACACTTAATTGTGTACTGCTGCTTACCTATTCTGCTGCTGCTGCCAGTGCTCACTTACCTATGTGACAAGTTCTTTGGCACTATATGCTACAAATATCAATGCTGCTGCTCCTATGCTGCTGCAACCTCTTCCACGACCACGAGTGAAAGAAACACTTAATTGTGTACTGTTACTACTAATATACTGCTGATGCTGCCAGTGCTCACTTACCTATGTGACAAGTTCTTTGCCACTATATGTTACAAATATCAATGCTGCTGCTCCTATGCTGCTGCCACCTCTTCCACGACCACGAGTGAAAAAAAACACTTAATTGTGTACTGCTGCTACTATGCTGCTGCTGTTGCCAGTGCTCACTTACCTATGTGACAAGTTCTTTGGCACTATATGCTCCAATCATCAATGCTGCTGCTGCTGTGCTGCTGCCACCTCTTCCACAACCACGAGTGAAAAAAAAAAACACTTAATTTTATACCGGTACTACTATACTGCTGATGCTGCCAGTGCTCACTTACCTATGTGGACAAGTTCTTTGCCACTATATGCTACAATTATCAATGCTGCTGCTCCTATGCTGCTGCCACCTCTTCCACGACCACGAGTGAAAAAAACACTTAATTGTGTACTGCTGCTACTATGCTGCTGCTGCTGCCAGTGCTCACTTACCTATGTGACAAGTTCTTTGGCCACTATATGCTACAATCATCAATGCTGCTGCTCCTATGCTGCTGCCACCTCTTCCACGACCACGAGTGAAAGAAACACTTAATTGTGTACTGGTAACTACTGTGCTGCTGCTGCTGCAGTGCTCAGATACTTATGTTGTCAGTTATTTGGGCAATACATGCTACAATCATCAATGCTGCTGCTGCTGTGCTGCTGCCACCTCTTCCACGACCACGAGTGAAAAAAACACTTATTGTGTACTGGTACTACTGTGCTGCTGCTGCTGCCAGTGCTCAGATACTTATGTGACAAGTTCTTTGCCACTATATGCTACAATTATCAATGCTGCTGCTCCTATGCTGCTGCCACCTCTTCCACGACCACGAGTGGAAAAAAACACTTAATTGTGTACTGTTACTACTACTATACTGCTGATGCTGCTGCCATTGCTCACTTACCTATGTGGACAAGTTCTTTGCCACTATATGCAAACATATATCATGCTGCTCTGCTCTATGTGCTGCCACCTCTTCCACGACCACGGAGTGAAAAAAACACTTAATTGTGTATTTACTACTACTATACTGCTGATGCTGCCAGTGCTCACTTACCTATGTGACAAGTTCTTTGCCACTATATGCTACAAATATCAATGCTGCTGCTCCTATGCTGCTGCCACCTCTTCCACGACCACGAGTGAAAAAAACACTTTATTGTGTACTGGTACTACTATGCTGCTGCCTCTGCCAGTGCTCAGATACTTATGTGTCAACTTCTTTGGCACTATATGCTACAATTATCAATGCTGCTGCTGTCCTGCTGCCACCTCTTCCACGACCACGAGTGAAAAAAACACTTTATTGTGTACTGTTACTACTACTATACTGCTGATGCTGCCAGTGCTCACTTACCTATGTGACAAGTTCTTCGGCACTATGTGCAACAATTATCAATGCTGCTGCTGTCCTGCTGCCACCTCTTCCACGACCACGAGTGAAAAAAACACTTTATTGTGTACTGTTACTACTACTATACTGCTGATGCTGCCAGTGCTCACTTACCTATGTGACAAGTTCTTCGGCACTATGTGCTACAATTATCAATGCTGCTGCTGTCCTGCTGCCACCCTCTTCCACGACCACGATGAAAAAAACACTTTATTGTGTACGTTACTAACTACTATACTGCTGATGCTGCCATTGCTCACTTACCTATGTGACAAGTTCTTTGCCACTATATGCTACATATATCAATGCTGCTGCTCCTATGCTGCTGCCACCTCTTCCACGACCACGAGTGAACTGCACAAACACTTAATGTGTACTGATACACTACTATACTTATACTGCTGATGCTTCAGCTGCTGCACTTTCCACGACCACGAGTGAAAAAGTTTATTGTGCCACTACTATGCTACAAATACAATGTGTCTGCACTATATGCTACAATTATGCTGCTGCTGCCCACCTCTCCACGACCACGAGTGAAAAAAACACTTTATTGTGTACTGTACTACTAATGCTGGCTGCTGCTGCCAGTGCTCACTTACCTATGTGACAAGTTCTTCGGCACTATGTGCTACAATTATCAATGCTGCTGCTGTCCTGCTGCCAACCTCTTCCACGACCACGAGTGAAAAAAACACTTTATTGTGTACTGTTACTACTACTATACTGCTGATGCTGCCAGTGCTCACTTACCTATGTGACAAGTTCCTTCGGCACTATATGCTACATTATCAATGCTGCTGCTGTCCTGCTGCCACCCTCTTCCACGACCACGAGTGAAAAAAACACACTTTAATGTGTACTGTTACTACTACTGATACTGCTAA